>OY660868.1:33508750-34857500 GCA_962446985.1 Xyrichtys novacula
ACAAGCTACCACCTGCAGAAGTTCTCGGACGACTCTGCCATTGTTGGCCTCATTGCCAATGATGACAAGAGGGAGTGCAGAGAAATAAACTAGACTGTAGATGACAGAGAGATACCGCGAGTCCTTTCTTCCTGCTGCAGTCACTGATTAACCAGGCCTACTCCCATAGTCAAGTTTTTTTTTTTTTTTCAGAACAAACAGACAATAACTCAGTGCTACCTCAATGTGCAAGAGTGACAGGCTAGGTATTTATTATGACTGCAAATACCTTCAATTTTTTTCATCTCTCTTAAACAGGCTGCTCATCAGTCAGGGAGCTGTGAAATCACTACAGTGACTCAGAATATTGAAAGCACCTGGAGCACCAAAGTAAAACATGATTACTACATACAAGTTTCCCATCCTGAGCAGCTTGTCACAAGATGGCAGTCATGGGAACAGAGTTGCCCAATGGCTGATGGAGTTCTGTTTAGTAAAACAAGTATTTGTTTTGTTCCTCTGTCTCCTGAAGTGGCAGCTCAAACCTCTAAGGGGTAAAGGAAGCCAAAAAAAAAACCCTTAAAGCAGATCTTGAGTCAAAAGGCGCCACAGTGGGAAAATTCAATTGTTGTGATATTGTTCACCTTTACTGAAAAAACAAAAATGTTATGCTGGTTGCTGAGAGATTGCAAATGAAAGAGAGATGAGATGAAATGAGATGGCACAGACTTTTCCAGAGGCTGAGTCAGAGTTATCTTTCACAAAAAAAAAAAAAAATGTTGAATGACCAACAGTTCAGAGAGGAGTTGTCATCTAGTTTTGTGATGGCTGCCTTTGATCAGAGTGGAGAGACACGCCTGAGTCCAATCCGAGACATGGTGAGGTTCATCTTGTTGAAAACTGAGTAAACACAGCTCAGTTACAGAGTTGTCTGGTCCTAGCCCGCAGCCCACATACTTGTGAAATTATGTGGCTACAGTAACCTTTAGAATTAGTAATAAGAAATGGACAACTGATGCCCCAGAAGTTTAAACAAAATATTTAGACGGACAGGTCTTTTTTTTCTTTTTCATCTTTGTTTCTCTAACTGCGTGGTGCAAATGTCTTCATAAACCCTGTAACTAAGATTAACGATGCACTGGAAAAAGTCAGCAATGTATTGATGGTATAGATAAAACAGCTAGTATGCCCTGAGAGTATGACAGTTATGTAGCACTGAGGGGCCAAACAGTTTTAAGTCTCCTCCTTCCCTGACTCATTAACATTTCTTCTCTTTTTTTGTTTTGGTTTTTGTTTGTTTTGCATGTACATTGGACCAAAGAGCAAGAAAGACCTGATGAATAACATATTTTTAAATATCTTAATTCTTAAAATCTTAACATTCATAATTTAATGTAAATTTCACTAAAGCATAAAATCTAAAGCTCATCATTGGCAAACCCTAATATACAATTTAACAAAGAAACAATCCAAACAATATCAGCAACCTACATATCATACATTTTACATTGTTGGCTATTTTCATGGGTGTGAAATTAATTTGGAGGGGAGGAAGGGGGGCATGTAGATAAGCCTGAGCAGTGATCCCTGAGAGTGCATGCGAAGAACGCATTACAAACAGTGGGATAAAAACACATAAACATCAAGAACATGAGTCCAATTACAATGACCAGCAGGAGGTAACTAATTAAACCCAGTTGAAATGGTTTGGGTAGATTATGAGAGGACAATCTCCATCAGGGGCAGGAGTAGAGAACAAAGTGCAGAAATAACCTGCAGACTGGGAACATGATTAGTGGTTATGTTGAAGCCATGTAGGCATGTTCTGGTTTAAGTGGTTTAATTATGGCGGGCACGTCTGAAAGGGAAGTTTGAAGGCAATCAACTGAATTGATGTTCTTTCAAAAACCGAAAAGATTTTTTGTTTTTTTCTAATCGAACATGCAATTAAGGCAGAACCTCTCACCGACAAAGAAACTATTTTAGCACACTGTCAGAGAGGAAAGGCTTGAACAAACTCCTACATCCTAACGATAATTGTGTTGGTTTCACTTAAAATCACTTTTTCTTTTTTTGAATTCTTTTGAAAGCCTTCACTAAAAAAACTGCTGAACAGAAAACAGAACTTTCAGAGAAGTTTGGGGTGAAACATCCGAAATACAGAAAGAACCAAGCACATATTCCTACCACCAAGATGTGCCAGGACTGAGCAATCTACCCCAATATTCACAAGTTTAAAGGGATATTCTGGCATAAATTTAAGTTATGTCAAACACACTGTAACATTGAGTTAGACATCCCTGTGAGAGATGAATGTTTCTGACTGCTTGCTTCTCTAGTTTCACCAACTTTAGTAATGACCGCACATTAGCAGTACACAGTGGCCCTCATTTATCAAGCTTGCGTACGGCAGAAAACTTGCATACACCTTGCGTATGAAAATTTTGACGTGAAGATCGGCATTTATCAATCTGCACGTGAGCATACGCTACGACGCAAGTTTGAGTCAGTGTGGATCTACGGTGCAGCAAATGTCTGTCTCAGAATAATTGATAAACCAACCTCAAACCTATCATTAAGCACAATCAGTCAGATTTCATTAAAGATTAAGACGTTAATAAAATAAAATAAATTTGTTGTCATTAGTGAATAGGCCTATTTGATAACTCTGCCCAGAAACACTACCACAGAGCAGGAGCGCCGTTTCCACATTACGCACACGAGCCACTGTGGAGCGCTGCGTTTGACTCCTAAAAGGCAGGTGTCTCTGTGTTGGCCCAGCTGCGGGGACGTTGTTGTACACTCCTGAAAGAGTGTGGGACATCATTCAGGCCAGTTCAGTTTTGCACAATGTTGCATTGGCTAAAAGTAAAAGTAAAAGTATAAAGTATGAGTTGAGAAAGTGCTCTTGCTATTTAATCAGTGATAAAAATCCAATAGAAATCCATAAAAATGTGCCTCAGAGGCAGCGACACACCTTTTGGTGACGTTAATAATTATTTTTTTTATGTAGTCTGCTCTACATTACAAAGATGCAACAAATTAAAACTAAATACTTTCAATAATAGGTGCAACGTACCTTATGTCATGGCATAAAAAAAAATTGAGGCATGTATGAGATATTAATTTATCATCATGAGCAACTGAATGACTAATGATTTATTCAAACTTCAGCCACTGTTCACTATTCCACGGCAGCGCTGTTCACCACCTCCATAGTCCTGCTCCAGACAGGAGTTTTCTGGACTGCTTTAATTCCAAAATCCTTGTTAGTTTCCACCACAGATGTGAGGATATCCACTTTCAGCTCGAGAAAGTTTTGAATCTTTCTAATGTTTCTCCTCTTTCACGTTTGACCTCAGTGGGCGAGGCTTCTGAACCACGAATATTTAAGGGCGTAAACATGTTAATGATGATCGATTTCAGCCGCTGCATTTATCAAGACCCGACCATACGTACGCTGGGATTGGTCAGATATGAACCCTTTCATAAATCTCACGTGTGTCCTATCGTACAATGAATCCTGCGCTCAGATCTGCGCTCAGATCTGCGCAAGATTGATAAATAAGGGCCAGTGAGTGCAGTGTAATTTCACAGCTCAAGGAAGAACAGTTATGATCATTACTAAATGGAAATGTAATCAGACCGAGGCGCTAAGGCAGAAGAACTACTGCGTCTGCAGTGCAAAATAATTATTATGATGACAATTATTTCGTGGAAATTATTATCTGCTGCACTCGACTCATCAGGGCTCCCCCACAAACAAGCGGCTGCTGGAGGAGAGTGGGTGAGTTGTGTTTGGTCTTTTTGCTAAAGAAACCAGGCAAAGGTAAAAAGATGTTTGATGGCTAGTACTATGGCTAGGACCCTAATTGTACTGTTGATGAAGATAGGTGTTGTTCTGAGCACTATTTGTTGCGAGTGCTGCAACTAACGATTATTTTTTTGTCGACTAATCTATCGACTAGTCGTCCGATTAATCACTATTAATCACTATCTTCTTTATTTATAAACACCTATTTCCAGGGTGTCGGTGTTTCAGGTGCTCATGCATCGCCGTGGTGCTGCCATTGTAGGAAAGCTGAGCTTTGATCAACGTGTTTTTTTGGTTTGTTCACCGTAAAATGTTCCCAAACTTTAGAAGTTTTGGGTCGGAGTTTTAGAGCGTCTTTTTCAGTTTGTTCTGCCTTAATGTGTGCACTCTTCTTCTGTGTTTGCTCGCGGGATGTAAACAGCGAGTGCTACTGCCCCCAGCACATCCTGTAGTGCACTGCAGTTATAGATGAGCATGAGGCGCCGGCATGTGATTCTTAACAACAATAACATGACGTGTCGACGCTTCGTTTTCGTGTCGATGAATTTGTCGTGTCGACGTAATCGATTACGTCGACTAATCGTTGCAGCCCTATTTGTGGCTACAGAGTGGCTTTTTGGTTGAGGTTTGCAAGTGGAGATGTAGACCACTGTGTATTGCTAATGTGCGGTCGTTACTGAAGTTGGTATAACTAGAGAAGCAAGCAGTCATCAACATTTGTCTCTTGAGGGGGTGTCTAACTCAGAGTTACTGTGTGTTTGACCATAACTTAATGTTACACCGGAATATCCCTTAAAGATTTAATATTGTGGACTCAATAATATTTACATCATCAGGGTGGTATTCCTAAAAGTGTACTCATTGCATTGCTTTGGCTGCCATAACAACAACTCACATCAAAACTTAATGCAATAAAGGGGCTGTCAAAAGTGTAGTATGAAGTTCAAGATCCAGTTGAGAAGACTTTATTTGTATTTTGTCAATCCAATATTTGCTATGGCTGTTAACTTTAGAAACTACGCCTACATAATCTTTAAGTTTTCATCAAAAACTTTTTTTTTTTTCTGAACCAACAACTAGATAATACACAAAGGTTATCTTCCAGGGGCAGGATGCCTCAAGAAGAATTCAAACCAGATATTAAATGAAATATAATGTGCATTAATTAACCTTTAAATGCCAATTGTTTTCATTAAATATCTGGAAGCTGCAGGCAAAGTCATGTGCCAACAAGTTAATGTTCACGTACCCTCAACTTCTGCACAACAGATAATTTAAATAACTCAAACTCAGGTATGTGTTAAATGCTATTATTCACACATTTGTAAAAAGAAAAAAAAAGAAAAATTACAAAGTGTTACAACAGGTAATGGAGGAACCACTATAGGAGTTAGACTATTTCATAACCTGTTAATAACCCGTACCTGTTAAGATTGTTAAGGGAGGTGTTTCTGATTTATATTTTTATTTTTACTAATTTTTTTTGGGGTGAATTACCTTGGTAAAGAATAAATTGCTTTGATGAATCCCTCCTTTTTTTTGTACTTCATGAATGGAAAGAGAAGTAATTGTCGCACAAATCGGACAAACTCCATGTTCTTGATCCAACTCAATATTAATCCTCTAAATGTATGGCTGCTGTCAAAAATGATCAATAAAAGGGTAAAACAAACTCCATGAATGCAGATAAAACTCTGGACAGTTACAAACCAAGTTCTGACATGAACACAAGCATCTCTTAGAGTTCTCATTGAATTTGTCATGTCATTAAATTGTTTTAAATTAAACTGATTCTGGAGTGAAAGGCACATCTCACAAAAATCAATGCATGAGATATAAAAAGAGCATTAAGAGGATTCAAATTTCCAAGAAGAATTTCATATGCTAGATCATATTCCCTCCACAAAGGGAAATTTGTCACTAAGCTGGATTTAGCTGCTCATTTCCTCTGGTTGGGAGAGAGTGATTACTGTCACACAGACTACACAGGGCTTACAACTGAGGTGCTCACATTTTAATGCAAACAAATAGGCCCCCTTGATATGTTAGCTCACTTAGCTTATTGAATTTATATACAGATTGCTGAGGACAGGTTAATTCAGAATCTGTCAAGTTCTTTTAAAGACAGAATCCCAATGAATGCAAAAGATCACTTTAATAGTGTGTTTTGCTGTGAGTCCTAAGATGTGGGAACAGCACAAGATGCATGTGATGTAAAACCTGTTTGTTACTTCATTCTGTAAAATACCTCTTTCACACGTATTAATATAACCACAAGGTTTTTATTTTTCCTTATAAACCTGAAGTCTGTCAAAATCTCCTTGCAGCATATAATGTTTTTGTTGTTTGACCATTAGGGAGGCGTTCTTGGCAAACAAGAGTCAGGCACAGTAAAAATCCTCCCACATGTCTCATTATCTGTGTAATGGTATGGTTTGTGGAGATCAACTCACTGACCATATGCTGCCAAAATTAAACAGGGGTGGGCACTCACTAAGAACACAACAAGGGTGCTGGGCGGTAAAATCCAAAACATGAATCTCAATTTTCTACAAACCAAAGCACTTTTCACTGGATGTACACAAGTAGATGAGACTTGAGTTGTAAGAATTTTCTGATCTCATCCCCAAACACAAAACTGAAATAAATTATTTCCGCTTTGATAAACTCTCATTTAAACTTTTGACCTCCTCTCAAGTCAGCTAACAACCAAAACACATCTGACGAGAACTCCACTGGGCTGTAATGCTTGGAAAACCCTTAAATCTCTTTATTTTAAAGCTTCCGGCTGAACCATTACCCTGTAATTCTTCTTTAATCAGAACACTGGTCCTGCTTGTGCTCTGTCAATCACCCTGATTCACTCTTGATAAGGTCCCTCACATGAGCTAAGAACTGGTGGAGATATTTATCCTTCTAGAGCTCAGTAAGGGTTTTGCATTATGCTCCAATGTTTCGGGAATGTAATTTCAACAAATACTTAAATCTGGCTTGAGATGTCCTTGAAAATTGTGCTCTCAGTCTCATTGGATTCCAGGTCTAATACAAAGTGTGAAGAAAGTGGATGTTGCAGAGATTGGTCGAAATGAAAAGTCTGAACCTTCATTAGAAAACAGTCTCAAAAGAAGTACTTTTTTTTTTTTAAATCTTTTTGGCCACCACAGATGGTAGAGGTGAAAATCTTGAAGAGGTTGAATATGAACTAAATATTCATCCTTTTCCTTATCTAAAAAGCTGTAAAGAAATTGGAGCTGTACATTGGCTTTTCACCTTGAAGAAATCTCTGTTGGTTCATTTTTGCACAGCTGAATCATATGACTCAGTTTGGCACTCTGGCACTTTATTTAATCTGAGCAACTCAAATGACCTAAAATGCCCCTTTAAATCACATTCCCAGCCATAACAGGCCAATTTCATACGCATAAACTATGCTGCTCCACACAATCTACAGTCTGTCAGATGGAGGAAATAGAGGCCACGGCTGATCCCGGGAATAGACAGCCAGACGGCAGGTACGCAGACAGATTAGCATCAGGAGAGTTTGACCTTAGTCACAGACACGCCAGGTAAAAAGATGAAGTGATTGATGGCTTCCTCACATTGATCTCAATCTTGAAAAATGAGAATCCCTTTAAGAAAGAAGGATAGCACCATCTGTGGAGATGATTGAGATGAGGTCCTGACTGGCTTTTCTTTTTTTAAAGAAATGGTTCGAATTTTCAAGTGTGACACTGTTTGACAAAGTACAGAGACAATGTACAGTTTCTGGTCATATTCTGGACAGTTATGCTTGAATACAAATGGCTTTACGGCTCTTTATCACCAGTTTGATTGAGAAGTTGATCAGGAACTGCCTCTATGGCAACAGTCTGTTTGTCAGGAATAGTCTAATTACAGAAAATGACTTCAGAAACCAGTTATGACCAGTCAGAATCATTGTTTAGACACAACCATGTAATAAAAAAGCAATAGCCAATTTTAAGCTATTCAGTATCTTGGTTTTTCCCTTTTTTCATAGTTTGCATTCAGAGGTGTGTTGATTCAGTGCGCTGAAACCCCTGCAGAGCTGGAAATTTTACGAGCTGAAATCCAAGTTAAGCCACAAAACCCAAAGATCCAGTTAGAGAGCATCATGGTGGCTCAGGCACCAAGCATCTAAGTGAGATAACCTGAGTTCAAATCTGTCCATTTGCTCTCTCCCCCCCCCCTTCCTTTCATTCCCTCTTTGCCTTTTCCTGCTTACGTCTTTAGGGAAACCTGTTGAGATGTTGTTTACATGATTTGCAAAGCACTGACAACCCATCTGTAACAAAAAAAACACAAAGTTTACATATCAAATGAGAAATGAGAAATGACAAAACTGCCCAGTAGTTTGAAAATGTGGAAAACCTGCATGCCAACTCTTCAATGCTTAGACTAGAGAGACAATTTGACATGTAATGAGCTTCAAGTGCAAGCTCATGTTTGCAGTCAAATAAGGTTGGTTTACATAGTATCAGTAGCATGCAGATTTGTGGAGACATCACAACATCACAACATCATGTAGCAGATGAGTTCAGGTACCAGTGTTGTGCATGCACTTGCAAACATGAGTGAATCCACTGAACATTCAGAAATTTCAAGACATACAGAGAGATGTGGAGAGTTCCAGAGCAATGCATTTGACATCACCAGCCCTACTAGTGAGACAAATGTGGCTTGTGTTGTTGATAGTCGCCATAGACGGGTTCTATGAACAAACCTGTACAGATCCCAACAGGTGAACTCATCTATTCACATACCTGACATCAGTACAAAAATAATGACCTTTTTTTTTTCTTTGTTGTTGTTGTTGATTGTTTGTTTTTTGTGTTTCATTTAGCCCTTGTCATTCTTCTTTTAAAAGACATTAACACTATCTCCATAGTAACAGCTTTCTCATTGTTAAATTTATATGTTATACTCACAACTGTTTGATTAAGATATACAAATTTGCAGCCTTAAAACCCTTGTGTAACCCTTAGATTAACATTCTTTCTTAACGCTCAGTGGCTAAAAACAGCCACTGACATTGACTGCTGTAAAAACATATTGGATTCATATTTTTTCCAGATTTTTTTTCATATATCTCTTAATTAACTTCTGCTCTATTCAAAACTAGTAAATGTTTAATTAAGAATCCAAATTTTAACCCTTTAAGGACCCATTTAAAACATAAAGTCACTAATATTGGGGAAAAAAATGGGAGGAAAATGACTGATTTTTATTAGATTTATCTTCAACCATATCAGTGACATTTTGTTTTGAATGGACCCTCAAAAGGTTAAAAAAATGTTTTTAGATGAAACATTCACTAGTTTTGATCAAAGCAGAAGTTAATTAAGAGATATATGAAAAAAAAATGCAAAAAATATTAACCCAATATGTTTTTACAGCAGTCAAAGTTAGTGGCTGTTTTTAGCCACTGAGCGTTAACAACGAATGAAAATTTGCCAAGCGCGTATTTTTGACCTGGTGAAAATTTTGAAGTCATATTCTCAAAGTGTCCAGCAACATAAGCATCTGCACAAAAAATCATCCCGTTTGCTGCAGTAAAAAAAAGTTACATGGAAATTACGTGGCTAAATTTTGCCCCTAGTGGCTGATTTTAGCCACAGCGTTACACAAGGGTCAACACTGCACAGTGACACTTCGGCTTAAGCCTCAGATATTTACGGCTGAAGTACAGAGAAGTTATGGTTAGAAATTTCCAGTAATCTCTGTGCTTCAGTAATCAAATCACGATACACTTTTACCGGCTGATTAAGTTTTCTGCGGTTCATCGGTACCATATGTCTGAAGAAAGATTAAATGAAATTTCAGAACTTATAATGTTTAACTCGTTGAATATGAACTTTGGTCGGGCTTATCTGTAGCATGAACTTCTGCAACACTGCAGGGTTAGAAATTATACTGCAGTTCTAACTTTGCCCCACTGCTTATGTTAAGGGCATTAAGAAATGTAAAATTCAACAAAGGAGATGTAGGCTGTGGAGCAGCTAAAATTTACATCAAGCTAGAATGGTAAAGCATTTGCATTTGCAAGTGTACAGCAATTGGTCCATCAAGACTGCAGATTTTTTAAGTCCCACTCTGATCTTTTTTTTTTTTTTACGACTTAGTTTTTAGCCAAAATCACATTACCTTTGTCATTTTGAAGGGCTTTTCTTCTGCAGAGCTCCAGTAGATCATTAGCAATTCACCTCTGAGTCGTGAGCGAAGACAGCGCTGCTCTGAACACTCCTTTTTACACTCTTACACTAGCTTGCAGCCTTACTTTGCCGTTGTAGTAGAAGCAGGTAACATAGGAGCTATTCAACTCTTGGACACTACTGTCTTTAGGGACATGATGAAAGTTGATATTTTAATTAGCTTTCTTACAAGCATTGCACTCCGCTAACGCACACGCTTCTTCCGTGATCGTCCTCTCTACTTTTATGAATCTGGCGCAAAGCGGTGCTCTGGGGGCGAAGCTTGGATTTGTGACGTAGGAAATCTCACTGTATCAAAACCTGCCGCTTGGGTCTACCAGAGATTCACAGTGATATGAATGCAGAAATACTCAGAAATGCAATTTCGCACTTAGTTTTCTCATGATATGTTCTGTATCATCAGAAAAATGTCATATGAACATATAGACAACAAAAAAAACATGGTTTTCATCAGATTGGGTTGTTGTTCAAAGGAGAGGTGATGAAACAGGGGGTCCCAATTCTAAAAAATGCTTTTGCAGGCATCAGTCTCAAATTAGGATTATAATATAAATTAAAAATATGTACTCTTTTGCCTGCTCTTGATTGTAATTGGTGTTTTTGCACATCACATCTTTCTTCCTTGTATATTTCACATAGAATTTAAACTTTTGGGAACTAGGGTTTTAACACCATTATGTGTTTTTCCTTTTTTTTATTTTTTTATTTTTTAAATAATTGATATCATTATCATTGATAATTCAAGGAATCGGGATGTGTTTATCCGGTTTATTAAAGGTGTAAGAAAACAAAGAAGAGGCATAATAGCACCAGCATTTCCTCAAGGCACATTCTCTGCTCATTACTGAGTTTAAGCAAGGCTGTTTTCCAACCTGGAATAAAATAAAGTATGTAGCAAGGATGAAAAAAAATAAAAATCCTTGTTTTATGGAAACACCCACACACACACACACACACACACACACACACAATTAACCCCCACAGCACATTCTCTCTCTCTCTCTCTCTCTCACACACACACACACACACCGCACAGTTGTAACATAACTACGCATGGGCATTCAGAAATATGCATCAGAGAGGGAAAAAGACACCCTGCTGTACATATCATACAGGCAGCCATAGGGGAGTATCGAAACATGTGAGTGTGTGTGTGTGTGTGTGTGTGTGCGTGTGTGTGCGCACGTGTGTGAGTGAATGTGTGTACTTGTTAGCTGAGCAGACAAGATTTTTCTCCCTGAAGACACAAAACACTGATCATCTGCTTTCTACTGTTGTCTACTTCAAACACATACCATCAAACAACCATGCATGCATAACTGCGCTGCAGGTGTGAACCCACGTTTCACATGAGGTATTAACTTACACACATCAACACACACACACACACACACACACACACACACTGAAATTTATGCAGACCTTTTTCGCATCCACTGCATGGATCTGATATATATTAATATGGACAATGTTTGCTCTGATTTGTTTTCAAAGAATATAGGTGTGTGTGTTTGCTGGTGTGTATATGTTAGCAAAGAGAGAGAGTGAGAGAGAGAGGGCTCTATTTTTGTGTCCGCCGGTGAGGCGGCGGAGGCTGGCGCGCAGTGGTATTTTCGTCTGGCGGAGCCCGGTGTACAGCCAATTTGGTATTTTCGTGGACTGAGGCGCACTAAGGTCCGCCAAGCTGGGCGTGGTGGCGAGACAGGGGGAGGTGTCGACAGAATCAACTGGCGCAGTGACAATTTCATGCTCGCCGCTGGCGTATAAAGTGTGCTGGAAGCTCGCCGATTCAAACCTGGTCAGCTTTCAGCGCAGGCAGAGCGCAGCTGGTCTAGTGGTATTTTGGTAGACCGGCGGTGTATTACGCATACGTCGCTGATGCCTCACCGGCAGGTTTCCACAGTGTCAGGCACATTTCAGTGCAATAAATAATCATCAAGAACTAATAATCTGAGTCAGCACATACATTTAGATCTATAAAGATATATTCTGATCTATATCCGATCTGATGAGCGCGTTTGGCACGTGTTTGGGCACTCAACCTGACTGAATTAACACCGCTGAAACCGCATTAAACTAAATTAAATATCTAGTAAATAGACACACATGATAAAGTTAACAAGATATGTAATTCGTCTCCCTCCTTTTCTTTCTTCCTCTTCCTCTTATTTCTTGCGCAGCTCAACCTGGACATGTCTCCATGTCCTCTCCCCGCAGCAGCTGAACAGATGATTTGTTTCAGTGCTCAGATGAGTTATTTACTTATAGCCTACATACGAATATTATAATATTCAGTTTTGTGAGCCAAATTTATTTTATATGCCAACATCTATGAAAGAAATAGCCAGGCCACGGAGTGCGATGTGTCCTTTACACACAGATGGTTCCGATTTTAATGCCATTATTGGAATTTATGTTGTGATCTGTGCACTCAACCCACCTTTGTCATGTGAGGTTTGAATATATGCAACTTTATGTGAGTGTCTTTATTTGTGGAAAAGGATGTTTGTCTTACCAGTGGGTCCAACATTACACACACCAAATCCATCTGTGCTCATATGAGAGAGTGTGGAGGACGCCCTCTGCAGCAACACTTGTTGAGGAGCTGCCTTCTGTCGCCATCGTGTGGCATTACTGTCTTCAGACATCTCTTGATCTCTTTGACTACTTCGCGAAAATTGTAATACGCCTCGCCGGTGGCAGATTGAAAGGCGAGGAGAGGAGCTGATGTTATTGGTCAATACAGGTCTCGGCTGTGTTAAACCCACTCCACGCCCTCTCTCCTCCCTCCCTACGACTTACGCCGCTGGGAGGAGCTGCGCCGCTCACCAAAATACCAAACTGTGCTTGGGAACGCCTTGTTGGCGAGGCGGACCTGACCTATGCTGCACCTGCAGCACGTCTCCGGCGAGGCACAAAAATAGAGCCCAGAGACTTATTGTTCTGTGATCTGCTCTTGGGATCTTCTGGGAAGTGAAATTGCAACACCTGATTATCTCCAAGCCCAAGCATCAACAAGGAAGGTAATTCTCCAGAGACAGATTGAAACCCTTTCTCACTCTCTTTCTTTCAATTTTTCCATTCTCCCCTTTTCTCTCTATCTCCTTTCTCAATCACTTCAACACACATACAAACACACACAAGTTCTCTCTGTTCTCTACAAATACACACACCCCAATACACACGCACACTTCCAGTTCCTGTTTCCCTCAATCGGTTTACCCTCCTGATGTCCCTTGTGTTTTCTTTCTTTCTTCCTCTCCTCTTTTGTCATTCTATTTGAAAAGCTGGGTGATTTTGATGATGATTGCAGCTGACAATTTTCTATCACAGAAATATTTCTGCTATCAGTTCATTCCCCCAGACTGCTGCAGGTGGCTATCACAGGTATCACAGGGTAGAATCTTTTCAGCAGGATAGCATTTATGTTTCAGTGCTTGCTTCATCAGTGAAATAGTGCCTTGTGAAGTAGCCAATTAACGTCAAGAAAGTAGACCCTATTCACCACTGTATGATATGACCTACTTCCTGTTATTCACCTAGGGGAGGATTCAATTTCACTGCACTTTAAATTCAATTTTCCTCTCATGCAAAGCCCCTCATCATACCTCAGGAAGTTGCAGTGATTCCACATCCATGTGTGCCGAGAGATTGCATTGTATCCCTAGAGTGACAGACAGCACGTCGGGCTAAAATGGGTGACGCCACACAGGGAGCAGTTGCTGCGGTAACAATGGCCTTTACATAGTAGTGAACCGCTTCATTTCAGTTTCATTACTTTCAATTACTGTTCAAGAAGTGCCTTTTTCTGTGAAAGTCGCAGCAATCTTTGCACTAAAATGGTTTGCCCAGATCATTCATATTCCAGCAGCAAGAGGTAGGATTGGAAAGGTCTTCATGGCAGACTCAGCCAGACTCCCTGGAAAGACCTGATGCATGGCATCAGAATAAAATCCCATAAATCCCATTTACCAAGAAAAGAGTCCCACCTTGTCCTGGTCTAAAAGGGATTTTTTTTTTTTTGACATTTTTTTAAGTTCCACAACCTCTAAATAAGTGGTTATCAGCTAATTTGCTTTAATCCAAAGGTTCTTTCACAGGGGCAGACATCTCTAGTAACACACACATTATCATAAGAAAATGCACCAGCTGAAGGACAAAGGAGAGAGTGGTTGTTGTGTGCAAAAGATTTTATATAGTATACATTTTTGAACAGTAAAAACCTGACAAATATAGAATCATACTGATCATGCATCTTAGGTTGTTGTATTTTAAAGCCCACTGTCACTTCATCGATGAGAGAGGTTAGATCTCAAGTCTGACCACTGAACCTTCCTTTCAGTGTGTAGATGTTTCCATGAGTGCATCACTGCTTCAAAGCATATGAATAAAAGTGTTTTGTTTATCAATAATTTGTTTAAGTCATCCTGCCAGTAGAAAAGTCTCGGTCTAAGCCTTTTGTTAAGCCTTTGATTAAAAATTTATAAATGTTCTGAGCCTTTCATAGTTTTTGTTTTAATAGGAAGAGGGTTTCTGTTTTTTTTAAGTCTCACTCCGATCATTCTTTTGAGACCTAAAGTGTGCTCAGTGGTCTTTAAGTTGTGATTATTACGTTTTAAGCCAAAATCACTTTACCTGTGTCATGTGTCATTTTTAAGGGCTTTTCTTCTGCAGAGCTCCAGTAGCTCTTGCAATTTACTTCTGAGTCGTGGGCGGAGACAGCGCTGCTCTGCACACTCCTCTTCACACTCCTCTTCACACTAGCATGTAGTCTACCCTTGCCAGTGTAGTAGAAGTAGTTGGTAACAAGGGAGCTATTCAGCTCTTGGACACTAATGTCTTTAGGAGGCACGATAAAATCTAATATCATGATTAGCTTTCTTACAGGCATTGCAATCTTCTAACCCACACTCTTGTTCCGCAATTGTCCTCTCTACTTTTCCGAGCCTGGCCCGCATAGCGGGGCTCTGGGGGCGGAGCTTGCAGTAGTAAAGTGAAAAATCTCACTGAATCTGAATATTTTCTCATGATATGTCCTGTAGCATAAAAAAGCCATCTGAAAACATAGAGAACAAGAAAAACAAGATTTTCTTCGGAGTGGGTCTTTAACCAACTCTTTATTTTTTGTTTTTGCACTTTCTGTTGCTGTCTTCATATCATGACTTACATGGGTACGTAAACAAACATGCCTCAAAAACAAAAAAAAACAAACAAAGAAAAAATAAATAAAAATCAAGGAGCGACTGAATCCACCCCGGAGATGTTTCTGTCAAATTGTAGATATCATAGTAGATCTGTCCATATAATTTCAGTCTGTGGTCAACTTGGTCAGATGAGTCATCTGTCACACTCTGTGGCTAAGACTCCAGGCTGCAGTGGGGTGAATACAGATTACTGTTAAACCTGAGGGGTTTACAGAGTTCTGCAGACTTCATAATAAATAACCAGCTTGCTTGTGCGCTAACAGTATTTTTTCCTCTCCTCCTGCAGTATGTTTGATCAGTATTTACCCACTATTCAGCATTCTGCCTGCAAATGTAACCACTTCCTTGTGTTGTGAAAGAGTCTCTCTTCTTCGACCTTGGGTCCTGAATGTTGCTGATAAGGTGAGGAAAATTTTTTCTCCACACCCTTCCTTTAAAAAAGCCTCTATAAAGAAGAGAAAATATCATGACCCCCATGATAATCAAGATACTCATTCAGCTAATTACTGCAATGACTGCAAGATGTTTCCACATCTATACAGCTTTATTGCTGTTATCTCAATGAAGTGATTACTGCAGTCTCATGGTGATGAGTATCTCTCTATAAATACAGGAACACTAAAATGCTGTAGGTTGAAATAACATACAGACATAAGCTCATTGAGATAAGGATGAAAATGAAATTGCAGGTTGTTGAAAGCATGACTACATTACCCCAATTTGAGTGACCCTTCACTGACTCCCAGTTTGCTTTCGTATTGATTTTAAAATTCTTTAAATCATTTTTAAAGTCCTCAATGGTCTTGCCCCTCTGTACCTGTCAGAGCTCCTGCATCACCACTCCCCAGCCAGAGCCCTAAGGTCCTCTGACCAGCTGCTGTTGGATGTCCCAAAAACTAGACTGAAGTCTAGAGGTGACAGAGCTTTTCCAGTGGCTGCCCCTAGACTCTGGAACAGTCAAACTGGCCATGTTCAGGGCTAACAGACCCTAGAGACTTTGAAATCATCCTTAAAGACCCAACTTTTCTCCCTTGCATTTTATAAATGAGCACACACAAATCATAGGCACTGTAGCTTTTATTCTTTTACTGTCTGTATTTTATTCCACTGTTTTTTAATTGTATTGTTTTATTGTTATCTACCTTTTTACTTAATTCTTTTATTTATCCTATGTACATCACTTTGATTGACTACTGTCTTCTTAAAGGTGCTTTATAAATAAACTTGTCTTGTTCAGGGAAATAATTTCTGCTGTGAAAGCAGTCTTCTGTTTGACTGACTGAGAGACAGCTACTTTGTAGCACTCAGGGCTCTCCACACCAGATCAGAGCCGCCTGGAGGCACATAAGACTTCAGACAAGAAAAGTGAGAGAACCATCACCTGAGGTGGACCCACTAAACACAGGTAACCAGAAATAATGTTAACAAATGAAAAACTACATCTGTAAAGAGACTTCTGGGAAATTATTAGTGTCAAAATCAAAGGCCAAATTATATTTCTGAGAGATTACATCCAATGAGGCTGCTGAACCTTAAACACAGGCCTGTCAAAGTGAGAACTGCATGGAGTAACATGAGCAAACGGCAAAAAGTTACCTATACCAGTTAAAGTTTGACAAACAGTCAAACTGTAAATTACACTAGTTGTTTTCCTATAAATGACTTCATCATTAAAACTGTCAGAGATACAGCAGAGCTTACCTTGGTTTGAAGATATGTACTAACAGAAAGGTTATAAAGAGAAGCAGTTTATGAAAGCTAGTTTATTAGCATAAGCGCCACATGCAATTACAAACTGGGCTAATTATTCCTGGTAAGGTGCTGCTTTTCCTACAGAAACATAGAGCCACATGGTGGTATTAACAATGCACAATTTAAAAGAAGGAAAACAATGTGGGAGTTAAAAAAAACAAAACATGCCAATTATTCCAAGAGACTAGTTAACATGCCAATAAGGGTATCACCTCATGTGTTGACAGTTGTTAATGTAGCAGGAGTAACAATCTCCTGGGGTTTTTCACTTGTAAATTTACTATTACAAACAGCCTAACAGCAGCAGCTCTGCAATAAGTCCAGTAGGGCTGCTACTAACAATTATTTTAATAATCGATTAATCAGCCTTTTTTTTTTTTTGATTAATTGATGAATTGAATATAAAAAGCATTGTTTATTTCCACCTTACTTTTCAGGATGTTGCACGTATCATCACCATGGTGCTCCAGTGCCATTTAAATCACTATTGCAATGATTGCATGTTACTTTTTTTTTTTTTCACTATTATAAAGCATGAAGTGCTCCTATACTTTTGAGGACCTGGTTCAAACTGTTTTCACTGCATCCACCATTTGTAGAATTTACTTTATTTCTGAAAATACTGCCTCTGCCTTGCTCCATTCAACTCGTGCTGCAGGTTGAGATTTGTTTTTTTTTACTTTAAGTCAGCCAGCATTGACAAAGCTCTGCAGGTAAATTTAACTGCTGGCTTTGCATCATGGTGAGTGACGCATTTATCCCGCGACACAACAAATTAATAATGAAATTCGATGCCGATACTTTTAACGATGTATTTTTATGTATTTTATTGATTTGTTGTTGAGGCTCTAAAGTCTAGCATTTTGGTCACGCCAAAGCCAAAGCTTTTCAACAATAGACTTAGGAGGACATTCATGGCTTTGGTAATAATGCTGACTTCTGTCTTACAGCCTTGACTTTAAGATATCAGAAAGAAAAAACTTGAGCAAAAATTTGAATGAGTCCCATCCATCCATTTTCTACCACTTATTACCGTTCCCGGGGTCGTGGGGGGGCTGGAGCCTATCCCAGCATCTTCGGGCGAAGGCAGGGGACACCCTGGACAAGTCGGCAGTTCATCGCAGAACTGACTTATAGAGACGAACAACCATTCACGCTGACATTCACAACTACGGGCAATTTGAAAGTGGCCCATTAACCTAACCCCATTTCTGCTTGTCTTTCGGATGTGGGAGGAAACTGGTGTACCTGGAGTAAACCCACGCAGACACAGAGAGAACATGCGAACTCCACACAGAAATATTCTGAGCCAGATTCTAACCCAGGACCTTCTTACTGTGAGGCGACAGTGCTAACCACTACACCACTGTGCCGCCCAATTTGAATGAGTTATGTGAAAAAAAAATTGCCATGTCTTGGCTCTATTTCCTCACCCCATTATAGCTGCAGTATTGACACCCTGCTGAATTTTGATCCTAAATAGTAAAGGCTAAATTGCACCTGCCACCTCATAACAAAGCTGGGGTCAGCTCCTGTGAGAACACAGCAGGAAGCATTCAGGAAAATTTACAGAGAGTTTGTGGGTAAGGTTTTTAACTTTTATCTTGTATCACGTCAGACAACATTTGCTTAGTGACCTGTTTAAAGCTCCCGTGAGGAACTTTCAGTTTCCCCCATGGACAAAGCAGTCTTTACTATTTGTTGTCCTCTAAACATTCAGTGTCCTCTGACAATAATCACATCCGGCTGACATTTGACAATCAAATGTATAACTTATTGTGAATATTTATTTCTACAGTGCAAAAACAGGACTGTTTCTTCTGCTGCTTGGCTGACACCTACCCCCTCACATACTGTAATTTTAAGTTGCTAAAATTACATGCGCCTCTACTAAAATTTCACATGATCATTGATACCAATGCACCATTCATCATTTTTACTCGCACTGTGTAGGCACAACAACACACAACGTTATTTTCAACTTGTTTTGAGTCTTTGATGAGCGCATCAAATCCTGTTGGACCCTCTTCCATTAATGCGAAAGGTAATGTTCAAGCTCATATAGTGAGTAGCGCGGTTAATGTAATGTAACGTGAACATAACAGCGTAGCTCCATGAGTGGCAAGAGAGAACATAGAAGTGCCGCTGCTGAAAAAAATCATATGGGAACACTGATGGGCATCAATATGATTTTAAGTCAACTTCAATCACGTCATAAATCTTTTCACAGGAGCTTTACTCTAAGCTTTAATATAAATGTCCTCACAATATTGGTCTCTGTTGCTTTGTCTGTCACCATGTTGTAAAAGTGACACTGTGGCTTCCAGCATGCTTTTGATGCCATGTCCTGCCTCCAGAGACCCATCTCCTGCCCTTCTGAATGAAGCTTAAGAGTTAACAACCATGGTAGTGTCTCTGCATATTCCTAACATGTTTTGTTGGTAAACTGAATCAGCATCCAATCACAATGTGTTGTTTATTTCAACTTATTAACTGTTTTATGTATCAGATTGCAGTTTATCAAACAATGTGTGAAATTGTCTAAAAAAATGAGATACACAACACTAATGATAACAGTAATTTAAGCAAACACTTTCTATCTGCCTGATTGTTAACATTTTTAAGTGCCTTCTATGGCAACAACAATGGAAAATATTCTCTCTGCAGAGCCTGAATACTGCTCTAAAATTAGCCTACACAAAGAAGGGCATTCAGCACTATAAGCTCTAGACATTGATTTAAACACTCAGAGCTGATTATGTCTTGCTGTTCTTCACTTATGAAACTAAAAAGTAGTCACAAAATAGCACTGAGGTATTGTGGTCAGCAGGAGACTGCTGGAAATCCCCTGAATTTGTTTTAAAAATCTGTAGACCTCCTTTCAGAGGCTCAGGCCCAAGCCACTCTAAAGATGTGAGCAGAACATTGAGAGATCGGGATGTAGGATATCCTTCAGGCCAAAGGCATTCAATAATCAAACGCTTCTTTGAAAGCTGACAGTACAGAGACGCTTGAAGGATCTGAGGGAAGAGAGGGGTTGCTGTAGAGCCTTTGGGAGACTGCAAGCTGCCACAGGCCTCAGAAGGCAAAGAGCGACAGTGGGTGGCCAGCTCACATCCTAGTTAATCTTCCCAACTAAAGGCAAGTGTCTTTGGATTGGGAAAAAAACATCATCTGAGTTTGTGCCATGTGGTGCAGAGCTCTGAATCTTTCAGCGCCACTCTTTGGGGGAGGATTAAACCCACACAGAAAGAGTGGAGAGCTGCAGTGGAGTAGCTCTGTAGGATGCGCTCAGGTAATGCTTGGGCTTCTTTCTTAAGATTAAAAAAAGTCAGTATAATATCTGGCATGTGATACTCAGTGTTAGTCTTTAAGATTTTAAACATCACTCCCTAAATTTTACACTGAATCTATTAAAAAAACAAACAAAGTTATGTTGTTGTCATTTTTTAAACAGGTATGAGCCTCAGGTGTCTCTTAAACAGATATAATATTGTAGGCAAGTTTTACATCAACTCTAATAAACGATCAAACTGGAAGTTAGCGCTCCTTAAAATGAATAATTCCAATAACAATAACAATAATAATAATAAACCTTCATACCAAATTACTTTGTTGTTGTCTATATGTCCTGGTAACATTCTCCCAGTCAGACATCAATAAGTAAGCAAAAAAAAACAAAAAAACCAATAATATAGAACCTTCATCAGAACACACCTTTGTCATCAGAGACATGCTGGGGAAATAAAGCAGATTCTTCTAGTTTGCCAGCAATGACAAATTATGTTTCTTCTTTTCATTGCTCTGTCTTGGTTTCTGTAAATCAGACTGCTGAGAAAAATCTCTTATTTTCTTGGTCGGAGAGGAGAGGAGCTGATCAAAATATTGATTAAATCAGCTGTGGCCCAGTGAGTCATCTCTCAATCAACAGGTGTTGAGGTGATGAGTCCTCAGCTGCTGTAGTCTACAATCACAGAACAGTTGGTCTAAATGATCTTGTTTGTCCAACAGAAGTATGCATTTTCAACCAAATCTTAAACAAATTTAATAACTTATTATATTTAAAGCAAAGTTGTTTTCATATAACCCTAACCCTAGGTCATTTCAGTGTGTCATGATCTTAAAGTTAGTAAGACACTGTCTTTGCCTGTACCTTCTTTGCAGTGCATCATCTGTGTGTAGTCTTCTACAGGGACATAAAAGCTCTGCTGCTCTGCACAGCTTATCATAAAACTTAAAAAAAAAAAAAAAAAAAAACTCAGGAAAACTGTCACAATCTAGACTTAGTATTTTTTACCTCAGTGTGTACAGCTTATTGTGATGGGTTCACTCAATTGTTTAGCCTTGCTTGCATCAAATAGCTCAATCTCTACAATATGAATAACTCCAATGTGTAATGGGGTGTAAAAGCCCTTTAGGAGGTCAGACAACTACAACAGATATAAATAAGACCAGTTGATTCACCATTTCAAGCCAAAGAGGTGTTCAAGTCCAGCAGCACACCTTGACTTCAGTCAAAATCAGTTTTTTTTTGCCCCTGGCGAGTCATGTAAAAGAACTTGATGCTTCATATCATATCAAAGTAACCAGACCAAAAACCTCAGCAAGCATGTCCACAAGCCAAATCCGGAAGCTTTAGTGATGAGAAGTGGAGGTCCAACACATTAAAATGTTAACCTGATCTCGTGTTGATAAAACAAAACTGTTGATCACATTGTCCTCAAATGAAAAACATTTTCATAAAATGTTCAAATAAAGTGTCAGACATGTTTTTTTTCAGAGTCTAACCCTTTTTTTTCAGGGCTGTTTACGAAACTGACTCAAGGGAAGACTAGTGCCTCTATGGGAGCCGTAAAAGAAAACAAGACAAAATATAAGTTACTTTTCTATATTACTTTTTCTATTGTTAAAAACCATGGCTGCAAGCCTCCTCTTGGAAACATATTGTTTGTTTAATCATTCAACACAAAGGCTGCCTATGAATGATATGTGTGATTGTTAAAAGATAGGAGAGTGTCATTTTATGTGACCAAAAAATAAAACATATATATATATAATAATGGCTACAGTTAAGACAAAATCTGCATAGATTTTATCAAAGCAGTTGCCATAATCAGCACAAACTGAAAGTTGCTCACGGGAGTGTCATTATAGGATTCCTCTGAATCTGAAACAGCTTTTTCATGATTTATAATTCTGATGTTTATTCTGTTGCAGAATAATTTTCTTTTGCTTCTATCACCCCCACATCTTGCATTAAAAGTGGAATGTGGTTTAGTCCCGTTTGGTGCAGCCCCTTGTCCGATCAGCCCAGTCTAGGTCTTCCAAAGATGACAAGGAGAGCCTTAGCTTGTGGAAAAACAGCCCGAGGGCAGAGATTAGTGTTGGCATGTTTCTGTACAGCTTGTACTGCTGTGAGCAACAGCACACTAACAGCTAGACATCGAAATGGTTTTGCTGCTTTTCCCATAACCTCCATCATAACCTTTCCCCACCAGAAAGAGTTCCTGCAAGTGACCTGCAAGCTTTTAGCTGGAGAACATCTATATCTGTACGCTGTATACAGGACTGCAGTCAGTATGCATCACATCAGTGAAAGCTTACATGACAGATTCAGGAGACCTGAGGTCATTGTAAGTAAATGGGACAGACACATCCGCTGGTAAATCCTGTGTGCAGACAAGACATCGTCATACCACCAGGACTGCTCTGTGACTGGCAGGCAGAAGTGTATCACAACAAATCAGTCAGCCCACTATCGTTTCCACAGAGCCGTATTACAAAATAAAAGTATCAGGAAGTTGTGCTCACGCTCCTACAGAGGAGTTTACACTAAGCCTGAAGGGATTGAAAAAGTGACACCCTTATTGTAGCTGCCTTCTGCTGGATGACAGACACTGTCAGAGTGACGCTGACAGGCTCTGAGAAGCTGCACCAACAATATTCTTAATACTTCCTGGCATTGAATGAACAGTCATAATTAAGGCTGCACGATATTGGAAAAAAATAATATTGCGATTTTTTTCAACCCTGCGATATATATTGCGATATTAAAAATACAGGAATTTTCACCAGATGACCTGAATAACACTTAGGGCTCTATTTTCGTTCGCGCCGGTGAGGCGGCGGAGGGCGGCGAGCCCCGCGCAGTTGTATTTTCGTCTGGCGGAGCCCAGCGTAAGGCCAATTTGGTATTTTCGTGGCATGAGCCGCACGGAGGCGAGCCGAGATCCGCCAAGCTGGGCGTGGTGGTGTGGCAGGGGGAGGTGTCGACAGAATCAGCTGGCGCAGTGACATTTTCGTGCTCGCCAACGGCGTGTAAAGTGCGCTGAAAGCTCGCTGATTCAAACCTGGTCAGCTTTCAGCGCAAGGCGGAACGCAGCTGGTCTAGTAGTATTTTGGTAGACCGGCGGCGTATCGACATACGTCACTGATGCCTCACCGGCAGGTTTCCACAGTGTCAGGCACATTTCAGTGCAAAAAATAATCATCAACAACTATTAATCTGAGTCAGCACATACATTTAGATCTATATCGATATATTCTGATCTATATGTGATCTGATGAGCGCGTTTGGCACGCGTTTGGACACACAACCTGACCGAATCAACACAGCTGAAACCGCATAAAATTAAATTAAATATCTAGTAAATAAACACACATGATGAAGTTAACTAGATATGTAATTCGTCTCCCTCCTTTTCTTTCTTCCTCTTCCTCTTATTTCTCGCACAGCTCGACCTGGACACGCCTCCGTGTCCTCTGTCCGTCTTGCTGCAGCTGCTGCGGCTGAACAGATGATTTGTTTCAGTGCTCAGATGCGTTATCTACTTTAAGCCGACATACAGATATTATAATATTCAGTTTTGTGAGCCAAATTTATTTTATATGCCAACATCTATGAAAGAAAGAGCCAGCCCACGGAGCGCGATGCGTCATTTACGCACAGATGGTTCCGATTTTAATGCCATTTTTGGAGTTTATGTTGTGATCTGTGCGCTCAACCGACCTTTGTTACGTGAGGTTTGAATATGAGCAACTTTATGTGAGTGTCTTTATTTGTGGAAAAGGGTGTTTGTCTTACCAGTGGGTCCAACATTACGCACACTAAATCCATCTGTGCTCATATGAGAGAGTGTGGAGGACACTTGTTGAGGAGCTGCCCTCTGTCGCCATCTTGTGGCATTACTGTCTTAAGACATCTCTTGATCTCTTTGACTACTCCATGAAAATAGTAATACGCCTCGCCTGTGGCGGATTTAAAGGCGAGGAGAGGAGCCTATGTGATTGGTGAAAACAGGTCTCGGCTGTGTTAAACCGACTTCACGCCCTTTCTCCTCCCCGTTACGACTTATGGTGCTGGGAGGAGCTGAGTTAGGGAGGGGGGATACTTACGCCGGGCTGCGCGGCTCACCAAAATACCAAAATGTGCTTGGGAACGCCTTGTCAGCGCGGCGGATCTGACTGACGCTGCGCTTGCGGCACGTCTCCGGCGAGGCACCAAAATAGAGCCCTTAATGTTATACTGCACTGCTGAAATCTTGAGGACAGTTAATCTGCTCTGATCTTACCTCTTTTTGTGAATGTTAGTAGAACGGCTTCTGTCTGTCTCAGAGATATTTTTAGCTTTTATTGTGCTGGGACGTTATTGTGGCGACAGATGAACACAGAAGACATGTTTTGGTCGACATTATCCTTCTTTTAACCGAAATAATTCCAGATAACTGACTTTCCTTTTCTTTTTGGCAACAAATCTTCATTTTCGGTGGTTTTCGCTTGTTCGTTGTTCATTTTGCGATCGTTGTTGTTGTTGTTAGCGGTGTTGTGCCGAGAAACGCATGTCCTCCGAGAATTGCATGCACCTCGCAAAACGCGCACTGCTTATAGTAGAGTGGTCCACGGAAATGTACAATTTAAAACCCATACAGTTCTTATTTGTTGGGCTTAACAGTCAGTAAAGTTCCGAAAGTAATTCTCAGCGGACACACGTCTCCCTCCATGTGCAGAACATGTGCAGGGGTGGGTTTCCTCCTCTCTGATTTTGATTGACAGCTGGCAGGGTAGTCTGATTGGCAACTGAGAACTGAGTCTGATTGGCAACTGAGTTAAGGACGAAGGTGATTGGTGGATCGCTGCACAGCACATGCAGAGTCACATGGAGTGTATCTCAGTCGGTTACCCTTGAAATTAAATGAGTTCATTCACCTCCAATATCGCAGGCTCTGCGATGTGACTATCGCACACACGTACATCGCGATGACGATAATCAAACGATATATCGTGCAGGCCTAGTCATAATGATTCTTTTACAGACAGGAAGACCCCAAAAGGAATGATCTAAACATGAAAATTAATGTGATTTGCAATCCTACCTGTGAGTATCACCACATCAGTGGCTCTTAGTCCAACAGATGAAGCTGCCGGACTAAAATAATCCTTGGTTTACTGTAAGCAGAGTTCTTGGCCATGAGCCTAATATATAAATAGAGAACATACCTTCACCTAAAGTCACACAAAAGCAAAGCCAAGACACCCTCTGGGATAGGTGCTGATGTTCTGATCTTGTCATGTTTTTAAATCAGTCTAATCAGATTAATGAATCTAATCTGATTCAAGACAGGAGCGATTTTGTTGATGTTCCACCTCTTCTGCAAACCTTCTCACACATTTAACTTCGGCAGAAAATATCAAAGATCCCTCAGGTTGATTCAGTGTGCAGTGAAACAGTTTCCTGAGTCAGTATGAGGAAAACTGTCTCAAATTGTGACTCTTGTGCTGATGTTTAATACATTTTCTTCTAAATTCCTTCTTTGCATTGGTTTGCCAAACAAACCAAAGAAGATGCAGTTGTTCATGAAGCTCTCAATCATGGTGGCTTTTCATAGCATCGAATATGTGATTCAAACTATAGTGGTCAACCGATCACATTTTATTAAAGGCCAGTGTTGATGCTGATAAGAGAGCGGTCCAGGTCAGCCAATGGCTAATACATAATGCCGACAGCACACAGCAGTGTTATGTGCCCATTAAAACTGAACATTGGTTATCTTAGCCAGTAGCATGTTTTCAATAGAGTCAATGTGTAATTGATTTAGAAAACATGATGTAACTAGATTTGATTAGATTAGAGAGGATAAAATCAGATTAGATAGATAGACTATTTCTTGATCCCTGTGGTAACCTTCCACAGGGTAGTAATTACAAGTAATTAAAATTAAAAGTAATTAAAATTCCAGCAGCATCAGCATGAAGAAAAGAGATAAAAATTAAAAAAGTAACAAAAAAATGCGATTTGTGTGTGTGTGTGTGTTGTTTTTAAAGTTGACCTTTGCACTTTTTTCTAATCTGGTGCAATAGATAAGTGGAGAAAGCTTCAAAGATGTGGGCTTCACTTTTTGGGTTGTTTTTGATCGTTTTTACACCTGTTTAATGATTATCTCTTTTCCTGACAGCGTCAGCTTACCACATAATATGGGGTTATGACAGTCTCTTTATAAATCAGACTTCACTCATTTAAGCTTTGACAGCTGTATGCATTTATTAGATTTAGGTGCATTCACATGACTGAAATCCAAGTGCATGCCTGTGGTTTTTAGATTAAAAGGGGTTTTCACTCTTCTGATGGACATCTCGTCTCAAGATTCACTAAATTTACTGTGTTTCAATCGAAATAGAAGCATTTGAGTCACCACAGCTACATGAGCCAAACAATCATTTCAAGAGATATTGATGAGGCAGACAACTGATAAAGGTTATTCAGGCTTATTTTTTTCATAAAAGGAAGTTGTTTTCCATCTGATCATTCATCTTTTGTAATCACAAAGAACTTCAGATTTCAGATTTATTGTGGAGTTGATTTTCAGATTTCATATTTGATTGTTCTTTACAAATATACAAATAAATTCTTCTTCTCCAAGGTGTAGGCTGAAGCCCATGGCTTATTTTGCCTACCCTTATCACCCATTTTTGCTTCTTTAAAGGGGACCTGCCATCAAAATTTCATACCCATTTCTATCATTTTTTCATAATCCTTGATGTCCTCTGATCATGTTTGCAACATAATTTTAGCTGAAAAGTTATTTGATGGTTTGTTTTAGTATGCCTAACAAACCTTACAGGAAAACCAACTGGTTTTGGCTCATTAACATTTATGGTAATGAGCTTTGCTCTGATTGGATCGCTGCTGTGAAGCCTGCTGTGCTCTGATTGGCTCAGCCGTGGAGGTTCGGATTTCGGTTTATCCATTTTGCTAATGTGTGCTAAAGTAAGGTGCCCAGATGTCTGTAATGATATCCGGGGGATATTCGGTGCGGCGGCGGCGGCTGCGGGGAGGGTGCAGGGGGTGCAGGGGCAGTGTGATCACAGACAAAATCTCGGTACTATTTAGTAGCAGCGCATGCCCCTTGTAATAACCCCCGTAAAAACTTGTTCAGAACTGCTTACTTGTGCTTCCTACCTATTCGGCTACTGTAATAACCGTTGGACGAGCCCACACACAACATTTTTGCTCTCATTCATGAAACGCTTAAATCGGGGACATTTTCGGGGACAGCTTTTGCCAGAGACAGGTCATCCAATACGGGGACTGTCCCCAGAAATCGGGGATGTCTGGTCACCTTATGCTAAAGGCTAAAAACGGCAGGTATTAAACCATATATTTTAGACCCCAAGTCCGAAGAGGAGGTGGAAGTTGAAGAAGAAGCCGGAGATCTCCAGCGGTGTTTTCTCATTCATTCTGCCCAGCTTTAAGTTCATTTTCCCGGCAGTGAACCCAAGGAAACACCGGTCATTTGGAAGAGACCCATGGCGGATACAGTGGTAGCTGGGTCTCGCTCTGGCTGTGACTGAGTACGAGAACGAGAGAGTGGGCGCGGCTCACCGAGGACGCGCTCGTGAATAATAATGAGCAAGGTCAGCACGACGTCAGAGGGACCTGCTTTTTCAATTGGCCTGGTTTACCCGTTCCTTTATTTTAAACCTTTACAGAATGCAAACGATGTAACGGTTTGTTTTCACATTTACAACATAAGACGAACATAATATGGACCTTATCTGACACAAAAAACACACAAAATTACATTTTGATGGCAGGTCCCCTTTAAGCTATAGAAGACGTCAAAAAAAAAAAAAAAACCCTCACAAAGAAAACAGAGGCAAAAGAAAAAAAAAAACTACAAAGATCTTCACATTCCATAAAAATAAATAAACAATAACAACAAACTTAGTGCAAGGATAATCTGGAAAGAAAAGCAAACAGGAAAACAGCAAGAAAAAAAAACAGCACTGAAGATCTACAGCTTTAAATAATGATAGTTTATAGTATCTCTCTATACTTTTTAATCGCCTTATTTTTAAACAGTTTTTTGAATCCATATAACGTACTGCACATCCTTAAGTCCTTATCACAGCATTGCCACAAACTTACCCATTTAACAGTTATACAATGTTTTTTGGTATTGGTTTTAGCCCAATTTGGTTTGAACATACCTTTGTTTCTAAGTTCATATTTGTTTTCTTTGGAAAAGACTTCAACCCTACATGTCAACAGTTTCCTGAACATCTGACACAGCACTAACTTTTCCTGCACTACATACCTGAGGAATACAGACTGTGCATAGAGTAGATGTGCCAGACTTTGCCTTTTACTGGCTACCCCCGCAGCACACAACATCAGTGGGATGTGTGAGTCACATGCAAAACAAGATGGTGAGCTTCTGTTTTAGGAAAGTCCTCAACATTCATTTGCTTTTTTTAAATCTACTTCCATGTATCTGTCATCTACAGCACTGGGCTACTGTAATGTAACTTATTAGCTGATGTTAAAAGACTCAGGTTAGAGGAGGTAATGTTTATTTTTAAAAGAGTAGAGTATATTCCGTAACATATTAAACACTAAAAAGAATAAGCAAATGAAGGCAATAAGTCATCATATTCATTTTTTCCACTGAAAAGAGAAAACAAAGGCTTACAGTAAACAGAGTCCTGTTTCTGTGCTGCTTGGGGTGAAGAAACATCAGTCTCAAAGTAAGACACCACAGGTGACCTGAGACTGGAGGAGGACTTGTACTGTGGTAAATTTCCTGTCAAACAGACCCCTGTTGTTGAAGAAACATAAAAGTAAACTCTTTACAAAATAAATCTTCAAAACAGTCGAAGGTTTTTGTTTCCCCTCCAGTACATACTGGAGACTCGAGGCTTCAGACATTTGTCACTTTATCCTTGCTGTCTCACACAAGCCCTGCAACACTGCACCATGTGATGAAGCCCCCAGTCACTGCTGCTCAAGAGTTTGGATTTCACTCTTAAGTTCCATGCTGTCGCTTCATCTGGTTGCTCAAATGTGATGAAAGGTTTGTTTTATTTGGTGGAAATCTATAGTTTCCAATTTGGAAACAGCCCACTGTGTTCACAGTCAGCAAAGCACGACTTGCTGGTAGTGAGCGACAAATGCTGAAAAGGAACTTCATTTTGTTTCCTTGTACTGGACTTAAACTTTGTGTTTCTTTTTTTATGTGGTAGTTGTCTGGAATAAAAGTGATTTTTTTTTTTCATTAATCTATTTCATTTTTTTTTAGAAATGCACTTATAATGTGGACTCATGTTACTTGTAAACTGTGTGGCATTGCTCTTTTGGCTTTTTTTTTTCTCATGTAAACTTTCACTGATGTTTTCATCAGACTCAAAAGTACAAAGCAGGGCAGCTCCCTCTAATCCCTTTCAACAATGGCTCAGCCCTGGAAAGATGACAGGTGAAAAGTCAAGATCTGAGGTCAAAGTTTACCGAGGATGAATTTGACTTGAAGATTTATAAGATTTGACGGTAATTTTTTAATGTTTTAAGAACATGATTTACACCAAACTTGAAAGAAGTTTCATTTCACAATGTTTCTATAAGGGTACTTCAACAACAGTCAGAGCTCAGAAAGTTGCCAGCATGTTCCTCAACTCTGCATGATGTCTTTATCAGTGTGTGAAGGTTTTCCCTGTGAGCTGGAAACTGGTATTTAGCTGCAGGGATGCAGACGGCACAGCTACAGTCTGCCCAGCTGAAAGTGACACTGTGATGATATTCACAAAAAGGAAAGACTTTGGGCTCTATTTTGGAGTTGCGCAGTTGTATTTTTGTCCGGCGGAGCCCGGCGTAGAGCCAGTTTGGTGTTTTCGTGGACTGAGGGGCACGGAGACGAACCGAGATCCGCCAAGCTGGGCGTGGTGGCGTGGCAGGGGGAGGTGTTGACAGAATCAGCGGGCGCAGTGACATTTTCGTGCTCGCCAGTGGCGTGTAAAGTGTGCTGAAAGCTCGCCGATTCAAACCTGGTCAGCTTTCAGCGCAGGCGGAGCACAGCTGGTCTAGTAGTATTTTGGTAGACCGGCGGCGTATCGGCATACATCACCGATGCCTCACCGGCAGGTTTCCACAGTGTCAGGCACATTTCAGTGCAATAAATAATCATCAACAACTAATAATCTGAGTCAGCACATACATTTAGATCTATATAGATATATTCTGATCTATATCTGATCTGATGAGCGCGTTTAGCAAGCGTTTGGACACACAACCTGACCGAATCAACACAGCTGAAACCGTATTAAATTAAATTAAATATCTAGTAAATAGACACACATGATGAAGTTAAGATATGTAATTCGTCCCCCTCCTTTTCTTTCTTCCTCTTCCTCTTATTTCTCGCGCAGCTCGACCTGGACATGTCTCCGTGTCCTCTCCCCGTTCTGCTACAGCTGCTGCAGCGGCAGCTGAACAGATGATTTGTTTCAGTGCTCAGATGAGTTATTTACTTTAAGCCGACATACGGATATTATAATATTCAGTTTTGTGAAGCAAATTTATTTTATATGCCAACATCTATGAAAGAAAGAGCCACGCCACGGAGCGCGATGCGTCATTTACGCACAGATGGTTCCAATTTTAATGCCATTATTGGAGTTTATATTATGATCTGTGCACACAACCCACCTTTGTCACGTGAGGTTTGAACATATGCAACTTTATGTGAGTGTCTTTATTTGTGGAAAAGGGTGTTTGTCTTACCAGTGGGTCCAACATTACACACACCAAATCCATCTGTGCTCATATGAGAGAGTGTGGAGGATACCCAATGCAGCGCTTACAGTGACACTTGTTGAGGAGCTGCCCATTGTCGCCATCGTGTGGCATTACTGTCTTCAGACATCTCTTGATCTCTCTGACTACTTCACGAAAATAGTAATACGCCTCGCCGGTGGCGGATTTAAAGGCAAGGAGAGGAGCTTATGTGATTGGTGAAAACTGGTCTCGGCTGTGTTAAACCCACTCCACGCCCTCTCTCCTCCCTCGCTACGACTTACGCCGCTGGGAGGAGCTGAGTTAGGGAGGGGGGATACTTACGCCGGGCTGCGCTGCTCACCAAAATACCAAATTATGCTTGGGAACGCCTTATCGGCGCGGCGGACCTGACTTACGTCTCCGGCGAGGCAAGAAAATAGAGCCCAATAACTTTGGTAGCTTAAAACATGTAGTGACACCTGTGATCATACACTAGATTCCACCCAGTCTGATAAGATACACACATAGCTTGCAGAGTTGTGTTTGTGTAGAGTAGAAGTGAAACAAAGCCTGATAGGTAAAACACTGCAGTCACTCTTAGATCCATAAGTGCAGAGAGTTTTCAGCGCACAGATATGACAGACCAAAGATAGTAAGAAGAATCAGCAAATCATACAAATCAGGCTCTCTGGACAAGGATGAAAGTGGGCTGGGTCCAGACCACAGAGTGCAAAGTGTCAAGAAAGGGCAGGGGGGAAGCAGGAGGTCCAACATTAACAATAATGAACTTAGTGGGCACATAGTGGGTATACAGAGGGCAGAGAGTTTCCCAAGTGTTTGCTTGAACAACGTAAAAGAACAAAATCAGCAGGAGCTGGCTCTGTGACTCAATCATGAATTAGGTTCAGGAGTCAAAATAATCATACCTCATTATTTTGAGCTTATTTTTGATCAGGTCAGGGAACCAAGTGAGAGGCCACCACAGTGGGAGCTCTGGAGCAAATGAAAAAGACATGATGTACATCAGAAGGAGAACTGAGGCTCCAAATAGCAGCTGCATTTAAAAAAAAAAAAACTGTGTTTGACAATCTTCTGTGAGGTTGTGCTAAAAACATGACAAAAGAAGCCAGAGTGCACACTTCTGTCACCTTAAAGGTCCCCTGTGAAACAGTACTTTGGAACAATGTTTATGTGAGTGGGTGTCAGTATGCAGCTATTTGTTATACACATTGTTAGACATTCCTATGCTGTCCTGATCACCAACAGTTTGAGGTAATTTAGAAGAAGAAAAAAGAAGACTACAAGCCAGAAAACAATGACAGTTTGTATTTTTTTTCTTACAATTTCACTCTACAGAAGCTTCACAGATAAAATAATTGAATGAACAGATTTGCTTGGCATGATGGGAAAAATAGACCCAGGCATTTCTACGAACTAGGAACAATGAATTTGGATTTTATCTAAAAGATGCCCATTGTACCACTCAATCCATTGTCATATTGTCATTTCTGTAAGGATTTGCAGTAGTTTCTTCACTAACACCTAAGGGAAATATGTAATGTATCTGTTTGGCTGTTAAATACTTGAATATGTTCAAATCCTAGTTGCCTACTTAAGCAAAGAAATGCAAAAACAAGCCTAAAAGTTGGATCAGGATCAATGACGCAATTAATGCAGTATTTCCCCTATGATGTATTTGGCAGGGCGCCCCACCCTGCCAACGGATACCTCTGTCCTGCCAACGAGATCCCAACCCAGAAATTGAACTCAAAGATTGATGTATATGTTTGATTTTGATTTTTATAAAAAACTGCCTTTAAAATATAATTTGTGCAATTTCAGACTCTAAAGCTTGCAATCAATTCGTGACGTTCAAGAAAGATGGATATCTCCTCTCCTTTGCGGGGCTCTCCTCTCCCTGCTCTGTCTATCTCACATCATACACATGTGCTGACACTGTTTTGTGCAGGATTTTTTTGACAACCTGGGGTTCTGGCTCCTGTACATTGTGTTTGCCACCAACAAAACAATAAAAAGAGTGGACATGGAGCACTGAACTGTCCCCAAACGTTCAGCAACCCAATCAAATATATTTGCATTCTTCAAAGAGATGGTACGTAATGATGTGGACTAGAGCATGACATTTTTCAGAAATTCCCGTGGGTCACGTGGTTCCCGCGGGAATCCCATGGGATAGGAGTCATTTTTTTATTAATCCCGTGTTGGGGATGGGATGGGGAAAAAAAGCAACGGGAGCGGGAACAATGTTAATAGATGATCATTTTCAGCCGTGTTAAACAACCAGATGAACAGATGCGTCCATTTTTGTAGTCATCTCTCAGTGAGAGCCAACACTCTTGACTGTGCTAGCAACACAAAAGAACTACAACAGTGGTTTGACTTCCTGTCACCACTGGAAGTGAGCTCCAAGACGGAGCAACTGCCGCTCCGACTCAGCTGCCACTTTTACCTAAAATTTTTTATCTTAAAAATATTCTAAAATAAAAAATGCAACGTTTTTTCAACACGTTTTATTCAAACAGGCGCGGGACAGGAGTGGGAGTAATTTTGAGTGGGAGCAGGATGGGAGTGGGAGTCATTCTACGGGAGTGGGACAGGACTGGATTAAATTTTTTACTCCGGTCCAGGATTCGGATGGGACAGGATTTTTTCTCTGGGAGTGGGACGGGACAGGAGTAAAAATCCGCTTCCGTGTCATGCTCTAATGTGGACACCGCACAGTCTTTTGTTGATGCTTTTGTGACACAAAGCGCAACTCTTTTATGGCACCTGTGCATATCCAGTCAAAACAACCTTAATATACACACGCTCTGAACTCTTCTTCTGTCTTTTGTGCATTTCCCTGGCAGCGTTACAGCACCACTTACTGGCTTGGCATATGCACTACATCGTTTTCAGTGGTTTCACTTTGAGAGAAGATGGGAAAACTTATTATTAAACTGAAGTTTCTTGAGGTTGTCACTGAATAGAAAATCAAAATCAAAAAACAAGGTTTATGAGAAAAAAAATTGGAATTTTATTTTTTTGCCAAAATCATGCAAGCCTAATATGACTGTCCAAGCACAGAAGTACGCACGCTTCTGCTGCGGTAGGTGGCGACATGCCCCTTCTCAGCTTGTTACTATCAAGACATGTCCTCATTAACCTACAACTTATCAAATAATTATAAAATATATATATGTATATATATATGTATATATATATATATATATATATAAATATATATATAAATATATATGTGTGTGTGTACATACAGTACAGGCCAAAAGTTTGGACACACCTTCTCATTCAATGCATTTTCTTTGTTTTCATTACTATTTAAATTGTAGATTCTCAAAACTATGAATGAACACATGTGGAATAATGTGCTTAAGAAAAAAGTGTAAAATAACTGAAAACATGTTTTATATTTTAGATTTCTCAAAGTAGCCACCCTTTGCTTTTTTGATAGCGCTGCAAACTTTTGCTGTTCTCTCAATGAGCTTCATGAGGTAGTCACCTGAAATGGTTTTTACTTCACAGGAGTGCCTGAAGTAACCCTGACAAGGTACTTCTGTCATCAAGAGCAAAGGGTGGCTATTTTAAAGAAACTAGAATATAAAACATGTTTTTGGTTATTTCACACTTTCTAGTACAAAAGTACAAAGTACAAAATTCTACATGTGTTCATTCATAGTTTTAATGCCTTCAGTAATAATCTACAATGTAAACAGTCATATAAAAAAATAAAGAAAAGACATTGAATGAGAAGGTGTGTCCAAACTTTTGGCCTGTACTGTATATATATAACTATATATATAGATATATATATATATATAAAATCCTGTCACTTTTACAGCCCTATACTGTTTGTTTCTGTGATAGTGAAGTTTCACCTTTTTTTTTTTTACATCCTTTGTTCGCCTGTCAAGGTCTTGTTAGCTTTCTGTTCTCTGACAAAACATTTATGTTATTCAGCTACCAAAGCCTGGCATGCTTGGAACCTAAACACCAGTTTCAGCTGTATTGAGTCATAGCCATGGCACAGAAAACTGACCTCCAACAACTTTATCTAGGTTAGTCCTACCAACAAGAGGTTTGGATGAAGATGTTTATGTTTCTTTCAAAAGACTAGTTTCAGTCTGATCAAGGCAATAAATAGATTTTTTTGAACAACATCTAAACATACTGACTGATGCCTTGTGATTTTGTGGTAGTCATACTTCTTTCAGAGCCCATCTCCATTTCTTGAGGTCACACAGCTGTGATTTAAAACATCACAGAGTTAAGGAAGTGCTTTGACTGCTCTAACATTCAGCAGGTGTAGCTTGATTTCACATGAATACTGTGTAAAGCATGGTGCTATGATTACCATTTTGTTTTATGTAACCATATTCACAGGGAAAGTCAGGAGACAGTGTGCTTTAATTTAGGTGTTTCAGAGTGTCTTCTTGGGACAGTCGCAAGATCTGAGAACATCTTGAAGGTTTCAAATTCATAAATGATTTAAGATTCCATATAACTGCATTAATGTAGAGAAATAGTCTCCTGTTTGGTTGTGTTACTTTCATATAAGCTTTAAAAATTACTGTTATGTCTTACTTTATTTCAACCTGGAATGGTAGTGTGCACTGGCTTAGTCTTACCACCAGCCTGTGAATAATACATGAAACAATATTTACAACAAACTACAAGTATCTGTTTATTTCTCTACTTAAATTATAACAAATTATCTATGTTGATGAGGCTCACATGGGTAAAGCTCATTAACGCTCACCACGGAAACCACACCTAATGTTAGCGCTGGTTAAACCTGAAATGCACTTATTTCTATACTATGACAGGAAAGACACAAATACCCTTTAATTATTGATTGGTTGATTGATTAGAAATGTAACAAACCTCTTCAATAACAAATATGTGTTCCTTATAGATTCACAGACATGGCATTCAAAGTGCTGGTACTTTTTGGGGACAAGTCTGCAGTCAGCTTTGCTCGTATTCTTACTTCAAATGTGTTACTATCACTCTTCCAACATTTTATTCTCCACAACAATTTTTGTCTTTTTTGTTTTTTACGCTTGTAACAAATTCACGCTCCAGAAACACTGGGCAGGGGACCTGACACCTAAAGTGTCCTGCAGATTTCAGTTGACAACTTTATTAAACCCTGCACAGTCTTCCCCAAGCCCCACTGGAGGAATTTGACTGAGGGGACAGCACCAAGAAAAGCCTGCTCCCTGTAGAGCCATAATGCAGCCCCAGGGAAATTTGCAGTGGGATTTAGAGGACAGTAAGTGACAGTGGCAACTCCACTTAGTGTTAGATTCCATGTTGGACACATCGTGTGTGAAATGTGAACAGGCCCCATCATGGGAAAGTCATCTCCTGCAAATGATGACATGTAGGCTATGCAGGCAAAGACTGGGGGAAATGTGTGTGCAAGCACAAATGTAGATTTCAAAGCACACTCAAAGTCTCACAAGAGAACACAACCCACATACATACCTCCCTACACCCTGCCTGCTTATGGGATGAGACAAGTATATGCATGAGTGGCTGAATTAGCAGCTTGTACTTTGTTACATTCTACATTTGAAAGCGACCTCTGTCTTGGTCTGGTGTGTCTTGTGCATGAGTTGTTCATATTTCAGTGTGTGCACGTATGTCAGGTCAGGCAAACACATTTACCACTGCTCAGACTCACTGTGGTGATGGCTGAGTCTATCATGAGTCTCCTGTGGGTGGGTGCTCATATATTAAAAGTGGCAGGGTGTTTACTGACCGCCATGAACACCACCCTTGCTCTAATGAATCCACGAGTGCAGCTCAAACAGGAACATCAAAGAGCTCAGAGGCCTGCTTTGCATTTCTCACCAAAGTACCTGCACTTGCTGTGTCCTTGTTAGCTGTGTAATGTGTGCTTGTTTTGACTTACATAAAAAAGATATTTGAAAAGCAGGACTGATGGGATGTGACTTCTGTATCCTGCTAATTCAGCTCAACATGTTTGGAATCATGACTTAGTCGATCATCTAACATTTTAGGAATAATAAAAAAATAGGATGTGGTTTAACTACTAGAATAATTTAAGCAATGATTAAATTTGCATGCAACATCAAAGAATAAAGTCTTAATTCAAGAAACTTTGACAAGCACATTTTATTTACGGCTATTTTTTGAAAAGACTCAAATTAAATAAATTTTTATTTTTACTACACAAGTCAAGCACACTAGCCTAAAGAGGGGTATTATCCTTTTCTATTTGTTAAATGTTATTACACATGGACTTTATATACTAGGGATGTGCACGACTAGTCGTTTAATTGCCTTCTCATATATTAAACGTTTATTATTTTACTAGCCGGTTAAACACTGCATTAAGCATCATGCATCTTGATCTTCACACCTCTGCCTCTGCTTCTTTGTAAACAGGCTGAGCAGCCAGGGAGAGAATTGCTCCTCCTCCCCTCCCTACTCACACACACGCAGCAGGGGGCAGGGCCACAAAGTTTGGGGAAGAAAGTTTGTTTGAAGATGGCGACGCTACAGCGCAAGAAAATGAGCACCGTTTGGCAGTATTTTGACGCAGCAGATGACAACAAGGTCGGCTGTCGGCTGTGTAAGCAGAAACTCGCTTATAACCACTCTACCGGAGCGATGAGAAACCATATCCATAGTCGACACCTCGATGTAAACCTGCAGGGCGAAGATGGCGAGGCCGGGCCTGGCGGACATGGTGGCGGGTCCAGGCAGACGAGCATGAGAGCGTTTTTTCCAGACAGACGCTGTGATGCTCACTGCACAGCTAAGATTACACAACTGATTTGTGAAATTACTGCCTGTGATATGCTGCCACTGTCTTTTGTTGAAGGCAAAGGCTTCGAAAAGTTAATGCAGTACATCGAGCCTGAATACACGGTGCCGACTCGCAAAAGAATTACGTCTCGACTAGAGATCCGCCATTGCAAAATGAAAGAGGAGATGCAACGAGCATTTGAGGGGGGCCGAATATGTGGCCATAACTTCAGACGGGTGGACGTCCGTAACCACCGAGTCATACATGACTATAACATGTCATTATCTGGACAAAGGACATCTCCGCAGGTGTGTGCTTCAGACATGCGCCTTGGAGGAAAGACACACCGCTGAAAACTTGGCTGCTCACCTGCGAGGTGCGATGAGTACGTGGGGACTGGATAACAAAGTTGTTGCCTGTGTGCATGATAATGCAACTAACATGGTGCTAGTGAATGAGACCCTGCTGGACTGGGAGTCTGTACCATGTTTTGCTCATACTCTGCAGTTAGCAATCAATGACGGGTTGAAGGCGAACGTGATGGACCGAATGATCGGTGCTTGTACACGTTTGGTGAGCCATTTCCACCACAGCACTGTGGCTACGGTGGCGCTGAAGAAGAAGCTGCTACAACTGTGTGATCCGGGAGTCAAGAGTCACAAAAAATTTGCATTTTCAACTTTTAATTTACTATGCGTATTAAATTGTGAGTTTTCTTGCCTATAGACTAGTCGACTAGTCACAAATAAAATCTGTGACTAGTCGGTGGGGAAATGAGACGAAATTCCCATCCTTATTCTATACTATGGACAATTTTGCTTTGCCTTCCGTCATGATACAAATTTGAAGCCGAATCGCTCTTGGTATTTCCGGGATTTTCTCCACTTTCTGGAACCAACACTTGCGCAGTAGCATTGTACACATTCGGCAGGAGAGTCGCCAAGAGTCGCTGTGATGACGCTCGACTCAAACAGGGTATACCCCAGGTGAGCCACGCAATCTTCGTACGCCCATAGGCTGTATCAAGTGTCAATCATAGAAAACATGAACCCCCTAATAACTTTGAAAAATAAATAAAAGAGGACTTGAGCACAAACCAGTCTTACAATAACGACATGTCAACATCGCAAGCAGGGGGAGAAAAATTTATATTCTATGTAATAAATTTCTAAAGTCTGTCCACAACTCCTTAGGGATTGCTCGAGGATGCAGGATTTATGACCTATACCGCAGCCTGCTATTCTCACAGTGGCTTCACCCAGCTAGGAGGTAGACAGCGTCCATTCTATATACAGTCTGTGGTTATTACGTTACAAAGTTCAGTGTCCATAGAAAAGGAATGCAATTTTTTTAATCACAAAGTGAATTATGTTGTCATATTCCTAGAAAATAGATGTAAACTGCCTAGAACAGTTGGTTGGAAAATCATATGAGATGTTGCCAAGATGTCCACAAGACTTGCTGGACTAATGAAGTCATCACATATGGATCCCCTTGCTTTACGGCACAGCGGAGTGACCTGCTTCCGGCAACGCATGAGGTGACAGCCAGCAGAGCGGGCTGACGCTGCTATAAGGGAGCAGGCCCAAAACATTGGGCTCTGCCCTTGGCCTGCCTCTGGAAAGCCTCCAGAGAGCTGGCCAATCAGCTGCTGGCTTAAAAAGACAGTAGCTGAAACAAAGGGTTTCAGACAGAGATTGAAATGAGGGCTTTTGAAGACACCACTGTGAGAAACATGATGCCTCTTTTTAACTTAAATTATTTAAAGAAGTATCAGGAAAGAAGTGTTGAACCTGAAAATCATGCATAATGCCCCCTCTTTACATTTTAATAACTGCTGTATTATTAAGCTGAGTTTAAAGCTCCTACAAGGAACTGTTGTATACTTCTAGCACCTCAGTCTTTGCTAATCTTGTCATCAACATGGTCTGGTAAAGTATCCTGACAAAAAAAATCCTGTGACTCTTACTTCTGATAGTCAAATTTATCACTTACTGTGAATATGTGGCGTAAAAATGTAAAAAAATAAAAAATAAAAAAAACCTTACCCTCCCTCACCAGATACATTCAAAATGAAAAATATAAAATGTGTCAATCCCATCCTTAATGGTTTTGTTTGCTTTTGTAAAGGGCATCAGCAAGAATTTCTCTCTATTTCAAAAACATCAAAGTCTTGAAAGGAGCTTTATGTTTGGTTAATGGTGCAAAATAAGTAAATTCAGTGTGCTGCTTATTGCTGCAACATGCCAATCAACAAGATGACCATCTAAAGCAGTGGTCTCCATATGGCGGACCGCGGTCCACTTCCGGACTGGGAAAGAGTCCAATACGGACCCGAGCCTACCGCAGAAAAATGTATGTTTTTTTTCTCTCTTGCAGGCCTGCACGATGTACATGTGTGCGATAGTCACATCGCAGAGCCTGCGATGTCGGAGGTGAATGAACTCAGTTAATTTCAAGGGTAGCTGACTGAGATACACTGCATGTGACTCTGCATGTGCTGTGCAGCGATCCACCAATCACCTTTGTCCTTTACTCAGTTGCCAATCAGACTCAGTTCTCAGATGCCAATCAGACTACCCTGCCAGCTGTCAATCAAAATCAGAGAGGAGGAAACCCATCCCTGCACATGTTCTGCACATGGAGTGAGACGCGTGTCCGCTGAGAATTACTTTCGGAACTTTACTGACTGTTAAGTCCAACAAATAAGAACTGTATGGGTTTTAAATTGTACATTTCCGTGGACCACTCTACTATAAGCGGTGCGCGTTTTGCGAGGTGCATGCAATTCTCGGAGGACATAAGTTTCTCGGCACAACACAACTAACAACAACAACAACAACAACAACGATTGCAAACTGAGCAACAAACAGAGAAAACCACCGAAAATTAAGATTTGTTGCCAAAAAGAAAAGGAAAGTCAGTTATCTGGAATTATTTCGGTTAAAAGAAGGATGATGTTGACCAAAACACGTGTTCTGTGTTCATCTGTCGCCACAATAACGTCCCAGCACAATAAAAGCTAAAAATGTCTCTGAGACAGACAGAAGCCATTCTAACATTCACAAAAAGAGGTAAGATCAGAGCAGGTTAACTGTCCTCAAGACTTCAGCAGTGCAGTATAACATTAAATGCTATTCAGGTCATCTGGTGAAAATTCCTATATTTTTAATATCGCAATATATATCTCAGGGTTGAAAAAAATCGCAATGTTAGTTTTTTCCAATATCGTGCAGCCTTACTCTCTTGCTTTGTGCCTGGTTCAGTAAACTGCACGTGCAATTTCAGCAAGGCATTACATCACTTGCTTACTCGCTTGACTTGTCAATCAAATCAGACCTCTTAGCCTACTCGACACACGAAGATTACCGAGCAATCCCGATGTTGAAAACTGTCAGGCAGCAGACTGAGGAGAAAGTTGTAGCAGCAGCTAAACATGTCGGCTTCAAAACCACGAAAGGTAGAGAATGAGAACAGGGTGTTTTATGGCGAGTGGACCGAGTCATTTGCATTCATTTTACCCGCAGGAAGCACACAGCCAATTGAAAGCAGGCCGTTATTGGCAATACAAATGAAGTGAATATTTCAAAAGAGTAATGCACTGTAAAAAAATAAATAAATAAAAATCCCTGGACCCAGGCCTGCAGGCATTTCATTCAGGTGGACCCACTGAAAATTTATATGAAGACCCCTGATCTAAAGCATTTTAAAACACACAGAACTGTCTTAACCAAAGAGTATGCAACATCCAAATTTTCCTTTGATTAAATACTAATCAAAATTTATCTTTTTGATGCCACCTCTCCAGAGTTCATAATAGCCACATGACATACGAAAATGAGTTTATTTGGTGGTTATTCAGAAAGAGACTGGGAACATTTTACCAACAGTAGTTGGGTCACTGTAAAGGATGAGTTAAAAGAGACACTTTGCTGGCTTTTTGGATAGCTATATTGATCAAACTGCAGCGTTACAGATTTAAATGCATCATGATGGATGTTTGGAGAAGGCATATTCAAACTGAACCAGACATTAAGCTGCTCTTTCACTTTATTGATTTAATTAGTTCATCCATTTGGCAGTTTTACATTGCCTAACTGGCTCTATGAATACATAATAACACCTAAAGTGGAGACAGTCTTCAGCCAAGAAAACATAAAACCTTAGTTGTAACACAGTGAGCAGATATGAGCAACTGAGCAAAAGGGTAAATGTGGATTTTGGCACTTTTCTACACAACCTGATGATGGATAACTGGCTGGAGCTTACTAGCCGGAGCAAGAGAATGAACTTGTGAGACTTTGATTCTGAAAAATCTGTTAGGAATTCTGTTGGCTAAAATGACCTCCCGCACAAGCTGAGTAAAAAAAAAACAAAAAAACATATTTAATCCTGATCAAATAAGCCTAAAAAATCAGACTGAGGAGCATTGGTATCTGTGCTTTTCCAGCTGCTTCCCTGAGCCTTTTTCGGACAAATCTCATGTATTTTTTAAAACGATTATGCTTATGTTAGGGAACAAAATGTGTCTTCAGAGCCAAAACGCCAGGGGAGCTGATGGTGGTTTATACTGATAAGTTATGATTATTTCACATCCAGGAGAGAATCTTTCAAACCCAAATACCGGGTTCATGTTTGTTCATGTTTGTGCCAAAAAATACATAAAATCAAAACTAGAAGAAAGAAAAGAGGCATTTAGAAATTACATGATGACTTCAAATCTTAGGATAAGATGAATAAAACTGAACTTTCGCCTAAATTATAGATGATTTTCCTACAATTAAAAAACAACGAATTTTATCAAATTAAAATTCATGATTTCTCTTTAGATGAATAACTAATGATGTTGTGTTGGAATGAAGAATTGACTTTTAAAGATGTCAGAGTTCCTTGTGTGAGATGCACAGTGTGACAGAATGATATGAAATTTTTAGGAGAACATTCAGCAGCTGAATCTCAATCTCACATCCGCACATTGTTTCAAACAAAGACGTTTTATTTCAACAAGATGCCGACAGTTCTGAGCCATGTCCTTGGAAAATCAGCCTGAACAGAGTCAACAGAGCGTCTATCTAGCAGTACAGACACAAACTCCTGACTGACTACATCTCAGCCTCCAGTGTTTTTACCTCAATGAAAAGCTCTTCACAAAGAACTGCAGGTACAGAACAACACCATATGATTTGGTTATGAAAAAAGACTCATCAGCCATGTCTGTTTCCTGTCTGATGAAACTGTTTTTGATGTTTCACTCTGTGTGAGATCCATCATATAACACATATGCAGATGGGAAATCTCTCCCACTCTCACCCTGACTGAGTCTGCCACACATCTTCAAGACTGCTGAGCAGCAGACGATATTTAAGTGATTCAGATACACTGCTCTGAGGAACAGATCTGTTTGTTAGCTGGTAAGTCACCTCAACATGGTTAACAATCAGCTGTGAAATTATTGGATTGCAGTTAGGAATACTGAAGGGTTGGTCTGAAACAACAAACTAATAAATATTTACAGAGTGGACCTATAATTGATGTCAGCCTGGTTATACTCACATATGTTGGGTCCCTGCATGACAGATTTCACTTTAAATTTAATTCTTTTAATTTTCTGGGCTGACTTCCCATAACACATCCCTAATTTTTGAACATACTGTGCAGTTTCTGCAGATTTCAGTTTAGGCCTTGTGGTCTATAACTAAACAAGAAAAGAAGACATTGATTAATTTACACACACACACACACACACACACACACACACACACACACACACACACACACACACACACACACACGAGGGATATGTCAGATATTACACAACAGACAAAGCAAAGGCTGTAATGAACATGTTTTTACCTGGAGGGTGACTTTTCCTGCCCAATAAAAATATCTCTAAATCAACAGTTAAGTTTACAAGCTTAACAATTAATCAGATTTCAATTAGGATTGTGATCACAGCTCCCTACAATAAAAGAAACATGATAATCCAGAATGAACAATTATTGTGTTGCCTGTAGATAGGTTGACTGAAGCGCGCCTCTCTCTCTTCCTTGACAGCAGTGGCCCTTCCCCGTAAACAACTCTCACTTTCACTTCATCATGAGCAGTTCAGATCAATGTTAAACAAAGTTTGGGAGTATGAGCAAGTTGTGGCTCCCACTAAGATTAATGGTGGACAGATGTATTTTCAATATGTCATGCAACAGCAGTACAAACTATCAGGCAGCCACAGTTAGAGAGAGGAGAGCGAGGAACATGCAGAGGCAGGTGTGTGTATTTTCTGTGTCTGAATGAGCTTGATGAGAGAGAGGCTGTAGTGATCACGTTCACTAACGATCACTGACGAGGTCTAACGAGGTCTAACGAGCTAAAGAATGCTGGGCTACAGAAAAGAGACACTGTTCCAGATCACAACAAAACACAAGCCCCAGGTCTATAAAGTCTAAATAAAAGCCTTTTTGTAAATACACTGACCACCAGCAACAAGGGCAGTGCAATAAATCAATAAAATGACGAATTGTCATTGTGGTTCTTGTAAGATTTTCAAAAATGAAAATCAGGATTTTTTTTTGTTTAACTTCCTCTGGACCCCTGTCATTTGTCACTCCCTTCTCCCTCCCCCAACTTCACTTCACTTCACTTCCATCAGGAGCCCATATGATGACAACATGACTGTGAGTGTGAGTGAATAGATTATTCCAAAGGAGGGCTAAGCCTCATCAGTCATCTGGAACTGGTCTGGTTTTAGGGTGTCAGACCTCCAACAAACCTCAGTGCTCAAAGTCATGTCTTTGTCATTTGCAGTTTCATATTTAGGAGAGAGATTTTATTTTCAGCCCATCCCACCCAGCCCTACCTGTAACCTTTGTTTTTTTTTGTTTTTTTTGTGGTTATTAGATAAGTTTCATTCTCATCGTTTCCTCCACTGCAATTAAAACGTCATCTAAGCAGTTAAACTAATAACTCCCTGTAGAAATCCACTTGGCATGCAAGAAAAGATATAAAACTTATTGAGATTCTCCAGCAACAACAATACCTGGACTAAGGCTAAAAATTAAACTGTAGTAACATCTTTGATGACATAGGACTTATCCTTTGGATTGCTGCTCTGCTGTCAGAGACGTGTTAGGAGCTGTTATATTCGCTGCATATGAACCTTGTCTGTCTGTCTGTCATTTTGGAGACACATATTGCTTCTCAGTGATGACAAATACAAGTCAAAGATAAAGAGAGTTGCTTGTTTGGTTTGCATAAATATCTTAAAGCGAACACCTCAAGACCTTGGTGTTATTCGTCAGTGCTGTGAAGCAATCAGCTAGGTGTCAAAAGGTGATTCATTGTATGCTGAGAAGTAATGCATAAAGCACCACAGCTGTTTGTGTTTCCTTATGTGCAATAATGCACCAGGTGATCTGAAAAATATTACAATGACAAACGACAATGGTTGTAAGATTACAGAAATGCACTAAAGCAGAGGTCTCCAACCACCAGGCCCCAGACCGGTACCGGTCCATGGTTCAATTAGTACCGGGCTGCAAAAAAATAAGGATGATTAAATTTTTTTTTTCTTTTCATCTGTCCTCCCAGTATCTGATTTTGAAAGACCACCACTTCCACCATCGCCTCACTTTCGCGCTTGACTCTTCGATACGTCATTTTCCTGCATCAGTAACAGAAGCTAGCCCTTGCAAAAATGAGCCAGCAACAGAGTTCACTGGAGAATGAAAAGGGTTGATTCTGCATTATGGTGAGTTGATGTTAAAGTGTAATGAAAAGTCCCTAATATAAAATGCAATTGTTGTATCCAGATTACATACTATGTACTAGTGCTGGACGATAATTCGATAACAATATATATCGATCGATAGAAAAAAAACGGGTCGATAAAAAGTTCGATAGAAAAACACAGTTTCCCTTTCTTTTTCATCATGTAGCTTTTACTTCAGTCATTACTTCCTCCCAACCAATCACAAACGCAGACCCAGGTACGCTACGGCACCAAGCCCAGCCCCTCTCAAACCACAACAGACAGCACGTGTATTAGAAAAAATGTTACAGCAAGGAGAAGCGGAGGAAATTGTCCCGAAAAAAGGTTTCAGTAGTTCACCAGCATGGCAATATTTTGGTTTTTACAAGTCTGACAAAAAGCGAACAGTGGTCGTTTGCAAAATCTGCAGAGAATTAGTAAAAACCAAGTTGTTTTACCATCTAAACCGGTCGCACCCGCAGGAGCACGAGCTGTGTCGGCCGCGCCGCGGCTCCACGTCGTCGTCGGAGGAATCCTCTGGAACCGCTGCCAGCACCAGCACAAAGCAGGTGAAGCAGATCAAACTGGACTTCGTTTCTCTCCAAAAATACGACAAAGCGTCCAAGCGGCATGAGGACATCACCCATGCAGTAACATGCTTCATAGCGAGGGACATACTGCCAATAACTACCGTTGAAAAGCCTGGCTTCAAACAGCTTCTAGCCACTCTTGACCCGCGATATGAAGTGCCCGGCCGCAAGTATTTCTCAAACACAGCGCTTCAGGCATGAAAATGGGTCAGGGGTTGAAAAGGTGAGAAGGGTGCGGAGGAAAAACGTTCCGGTGTTGTGCCGTAGAATGCACCCTTGGATCCCGTCCACTCGTTAGCTTCTTAAAGTGGAAGAAAATGAGCTCATATTTTACAAAGACGCGAGTATTTGGATCATGACTACTAGCGGGGGGGGGGGGCATTCGGCAGGGGTGCATTCTACGACACAACACCGGCGTGGATAAGTCCTGCTTCTCGTGCTCAGTTTGCGTATTAAGTCAATCACATGATAATTAAGAAAAAAAAAAACTCCCGACCCCGGGAGAAATATATCAGTTTTCAGACACCAGGCTGTGGGCAGTTTCCCACACAGTTAAAACTGGTAGTATGCTATTCCCACCTAAAGCTATTCTGTTTATTTATATATTTGTTTGTTTTGTTTATTTTCATCAAAAGACAATTTAAATATTTATTTATCAGATTTTCTGGTCACTTTAGTCTTTATGTTTGTCAGTATTTACTGACGTCACTCAGGCTACTTAAGTTGATTTCTTTTTTTTTTTGAGTTCTTTTTTAAAAAACTTTCAGTTGTGGTAAAAAAAAGGTGGTTGAATAAAGGTTTGGATTTGAATTCAGTGCTTGTGTGTTCTTTATTAAAAGTTGATAATTATCGATATCGATCAATATGATTTATTTTTTATCGATACGCTTTTTTTCTATATCGTCCAGGCCTACTATGTACATACTATGTACTGATTAAAGTTTTTGTTATTGGAACCTCCACGCCCCTACCCGGTCCTTGGAAAAAGTTTCCTGCATGAAACTGGTCCCTGGTTCAAAAAAGGTTAGGGACCACTGCACTATAGTACACCAGCACCTGTGGTTCCCTTGAACAGGTCTAAACTTGAATTGAGAACAATGCAGATTATATACATTTGTCCATCTGATTTCGGGTCTTTGTGTTCTCAGGTCTTGGCAAATAGGGCAAGTAGTTAAATTTAGATCTTTCCTCACAGTCCCCAGTCATCTTGTGACTCTCCTGAGAGCTCCACTGAAACATGACTAAACAATCTGCATCCTGCTGTCAAGGATAAGAGCAATGGAGCCACATGGAGGAGGTGTAGCAAAGTCATGATGCTTTAATCTGGAGAGTTACACTTCGACAAATTTGAGCACTACACCTCCTCAACCTGACAGACGGGAAACAAGAGCACAGGAGTGAAATTGCAAATTACCTCAAACCTTCTGGCACCTTTCTTTAGCATATCAGTGGTGGAAGAGCAGCTGTAAGTGAGGGAGGCTAGGTCTTTAACATTAACAGAAAGTGAAGTCACACTTGATTTAATATGTAAGCTCTGTATCTCCAGGGATGATCCAGCAGTTTTGAATGTCCACCTACATCAGTGTTTTTTTTTCTTCACTTGCTGTACCCACATTACCTGGTATAAAACTCAAGCATCTCACACTGCATCAACAGGAGGGAAAGGATTGATTTCTTCATGCAGATGTCTTGGTGTACCTGTGTACTGCAGTGAGATGGCAGCTGTATCAGACTGATGTAAGGACGGTTACCGTGATGGTATATTTTCCACAGACGGATTTACAGACTCTTTATGCAGACAGCGAAATCCACCTCAGATCTTACACCACTGCCATGCATCTTTGATGACACACCACGCACGCAACTTTACACTGGGACAAACACTCAAATACACACAGGGTCTTAGAAGTTCAACCTCCACCCTGCACACTCCTTCACTTCAGCATGCTGTCAACATGGATCAACTTGCATTGACTCATAAAGAGTCGACTAAAAATAAGACTTGTACTCGGAAGGAAAGAAACAAACAATGCAGAACAGATGAAAACACACACAACATCAACTTTGAGGAAAACGATCCTCTACAGACAAACAGGACTGAGAAAAGTAAACAAAATGAGGCCACAAACTGCTTTGTCTGTTAGAAAGAATTCCTCTCATGCTCTGAATCAATTTGTTGTTTCTCAAATCTTCGAAGTCATGCTGTTTGGAAATGCACAGCTGCAAACAAATGTGTTGTAACATGCACTGTTTCATAACCTAAATCTCTTCCTGACTAAGCCTCTCCCTGAGCACAGAGGCAGCGTAACATGGCACCAGTCAGAGGAGCCACCTGACACCATCAGCAGAGCCAGGACTCCTCATTCAGCTTATCTAGCTAAAGTGAAAATCTACTCTCCAACTGAATCCATTTGTCATGTTCCATATGCAATCTGAGTGTATTCAAGTTATATGTTTCCCCCCTCCCCGAATAAAGTATTCTGAAATGTTAAAATGATGAATACTTCCTACATAACAAACTGTTAAACATAATTCATTATTTCAACATGTTACACTTTAATTGTGTAAGAAAACTGTATGCAGTTCACTCCTGGTGTCAAAGACAAAGGGGGCACTTCATGATGCACTAAAGCCTTCCTTCATGTAACTGAATGTCTTTACAGTATAACAAATACAAAAACAGAGCTAGCATTAGCATTAGTGCTTCACTTACTTGATCTGGAGTCAATTTACCTGCTCTACCAATTGGTAGTAGGTAAATACTGGAGTATCTTGGCTTGAACATAGAGTTTGCTTTGACAGTGATAGCTAAAGGATGAAGGTGAGAAATCATACATCTTTATTATAAAGTAGAATCCCATTAACGCACATATTTTGTAGTCAGTCATCTAGCCTTTTTAGCTTAGGCAAAGTGCCCAGATATCCATCCATCCCAACTAGTAGCTAATATAAAAACTTGAATATGTTTAAACTTGTTGTTTTATCTGTGATGCATTCAGGAGTATCTGTCAGAATATGATTATGCACCAACATCAACACACTCAGCAATAAAAAACAAGAATAATCTCTAAACCCCTTTACAGAGAATCAGTTCCAGGTTGACAAGTGAGACTGTGCTCCATTTCTGTGCTCCAAACAGACATGCCATCCTCGTACACAGAAAACTGCTCATTTCTCATGATCCTGATGCTTAATTTCATAGGCTTGACAATTTTTAATCAGTCAAATTTGTTGGGCTGGTCGATAAAACAGTTTTCTGTGGTGCAAAAACCTCAGATCTTTTACCTCCATCTTTTCTTCACACAAATACAGACTATTAAAAAGGTTTAAAAACATCTGTTGTCAAAAGGGCACATCAGTCATTTCATAACCAGCACAAAACTCCTATCAGGAGCTTCAGGTAAGTCTGATAAGAGTCCGTCAGCCTTGTCAGGGTTCTAGAGGGATAGTTAACCTAGGAGAGGTAATAAAAGCTTCTGTAAAATACTGCAGAGAAATCAATTCCTGAAAAGACTGGATTCAAAGAGCCTTGAAAGTCTTCAAGGTCAGATAAACAAGTAAGGAGTGCCTATAATTTTTACGCAAGAATTTTAGCAAGTCTCGCATACTCTCACATCTGTCAGAGATCTGAGCAGTTTATCGCTATCTTCCAGGACTACGACAAAATACGCTTACCTCATACTTTGAAACTTCGCATACATCTAGTATGAAAACCAAACTTTGTCATTTTTTTATTTTGTTGTAAATGTGGAAAAGCAAGATTAAAATAATTTCAATGGATCGTATGTCGTCAATCCACTGAGCAGTGAGCATAGACTGTATATACTATGGATAACTTAGCTCCACCTTCCGTCATTATACAAATTTGAAGCCAAATTTCTCAGTATTTCTGGGAATTTCTCCACTTCCTGCAACCACCACTTGCGCAGTAGCATTGCAGGCATTCGGCAGGTGAGTCGCTGTGATGACGCTCGGTTCAAACAGCGTATCCCACAGGTGAGCTACGCAATCTTGGTATGCCTATAGGCTGTATCAAGTGTTAATCATAGAAAACATGAACCCCCTAATAACTTTCAAAAAATGGAGCTGCACAGAAAAAAAAAGAGGAGGCAGACGGCGTCCATTTTTTATACAGTCTATGGCAGTAAGGCTCAAACTACATAAAGCTATATGACCTGCATTGACAAAGCCCTTCTCTTTGTGATTGAAAAGCTTTGCGGCCCCATCTGAGAAATAACCCCAGTCAGGAATGGCACAGTGGGGCTTCAAGTACATCATTAGCCTGCAGAAGCTCACATCTTCCACCACACAGAGGGGCTGGTTATTAAGAGCAATGAATTCAGTGGTTTTCTTATTAAGCTCTTTTACCTTTGGGTGGTTGCTGCTGTATTCATTAGGCTTACAGGTTTCCACACTCGTGCAAACTCTTCCTTCCTTTTCAGAAACTTTCATTTCTATTCACGTCAAGAGGCACAGTAATATGAGTTGAATATTGTTTTGCCTCTCCTCACATCACCTGCACTTTAAAAAGCATTGCAAACAGCCAATTTCTTGCCGGTTTCACTTTATAAAACTTCAATAAAGCTGATATGTTGAGGCTTGTTGTGAAAGTGCAAAAGTTGTGATCACTGGCTTGAAATTAATGTATCCACTTATGGCTCGTACTTGTAGGCAGACGTTTTGTACCTCCTGATACGGAGGATTAACATTTAAAATTTTTACCTGCCAGCACCAGTTCAATGCCGATAGTATCTTGCATCCCTGAACACTCTAATACATGTTACCAAAGCAGCAAGCTAGTAAAAAATGTTCATTAAAAAAAAGACAGAGTTCTGTGGAGACAAACACACTTTGGTGTTTGGCAATGAAAATGCAGTTCCACACAGCACAGAGCTCATGAATTTAACTGCAGTATAATTGTTTTTTAGGGGTACTGGAACATTCAGTGCTGGAGAAACTTAGGTTGTTTTCACACCTGACCAAGCAGACTCGGTTCGATTGGGGAGCTAAAAGTCGCAACACTGTTGCATTTATCACTTGTTTCAGTTCTGCTTTCACACTGTGATTTCTAAAGCGCACCAAACTTTCTGAGCAGCATCACATGGTTGAAAGGGGCGCTTGTCGATTGGACAAGGTAGGAGGAGTATGTTACCTCACGGATTACAAACAGGGGTGGACTAGCCGTCTTGTATAGTGCTTCATCACATTATTTTATGGAATGCTACAACGTTAGTGAACGCAACTGTTCTATGCTACCGTAGCTTGTCAGGGATTGATCCCGTTATTTTTCTAACTTTGACGATCTAACGTGACGACATATGAGCTCAGAGTTTACAGACTGTGACTGTTGGTAGTTGTGATTTGATTTTGTTTAAATACACCAAATTGTGAATTTATGGGTTAATGTTGTTCAGACAATTGAGCTAAGCTAGCTAGCAACTGCTAATGTCAGCGCCATGCTTCCTCTGCCCAAGATGCACTGCATATGCACTGCATATAGCGTCATTACCAACATTTGGTCCAGTGTTTGGTCCGGTGAGCTTTCACACTGCATACGAACCGAACCAGGGTTCACTTGCAAGCCAACTGAGACCCACGTTTTCAGGCGGACCAGAGTTCGCTTGTTTGGTCTGCACCAGAGTTCAGATGAGATTTCACACCTCCCCAAACAAAGTGCACTATCCGAGGAAATGAACTCTGGTCCGTTTAAAGCGGATCAAACAGCTCTGGTGTGAAAGCGACCTTAATATTCTCACACAACACGTTTCAGACACAACAAAACTACTGAGTCAGCCTCCAGTTCCATGTAAGTAGAGGCTGAAAAAAACTTTTTCTCTACAATTCAAAGTACACTTGCTTTTTTCTACTGTCTACCAAAAACTGTATTATCCTGATAGTCAGTTCTGCAGTCTGGTCTTTGTATGAGTGACAAAGCAAAAACACATAAACACATCACCCCTTGGCTGATAATGCAATCTGGCACCAGCTCTGAGGACTGAGCGAAGTGAAAGGGATGTGTGTGCCAAACACTCCAGAGGCTAAATTTACTCATCCGTAGTAACCCTGAAGACTATGCAAATTATATTAGTACTTCTAAACAGTTCAGTAAACCATCAGTCTGCTATTCTTCATGTTCAAAATGAGGGGGGCTTTGTATCCCATGAACAAGTCTCTGCACAAAGAAGAGGAGCACTTTGAACAGAATCAAACATTGCAAACATTGCTAACAAAAATACTCATGGTGTTGATCAACTCATACAGGTGTGTGTGTGTGTGTGTGTGTGTGTGTGTGTGTGTGTGTGTGTGTGTGTGTGTGTGTGTGTGTGTGTGTGTGTGTGTGTGTGTGTGTGTGTGTGTGCGTGCAAGGATTTAGTTGTCTTATCCCTCAGCCCTGAAGATGATGCTTCTCATTCATCACTTAAAGGACACAAATGCTGAACAAGTTCCAGAAATTTTTTTATACCAGGATTTACCTACTTTTTACATGAGCTACCAGTACAATAAAGGGTACAGCTTCTCAAAAACTGGTACATTTAATCTTTGGTATTGGTAAAAATGCAGATCGTTTCCATCAAAAATGCTCAGCACAGAGAGGGACTTTAATTCATCAGGGCTTAGGGTTTAATTAAGAACATGAAAGGGAAATACCGTGCTGTCTGTTTGATGAATGAATGTCCATTTATTTGCATGTATTAAAAATACTTTGTATTAATGACTGCTTAAGTATTGCATTTTAAGTTTTGCTAAGCATGACCACCAGCTTCTCCTGAGGTCAGATTAAAGTATTTTTAAGCCAAATTCAACTTTGTGTGTGTGTGTGTGTGTGTGTGTGTGTGTGTGTGTGTGTGTGTGTGTGTGTGTGTGTGTGTGTGTGTGTGTGTGTGTGTGTGTGTTAGGTGTTTGAACATGAAGTACTGATGTCACAGCAAAAATGACACAAAAAAATGTTTGTTTCAAGGTTTATGGGGATCAAAATACATTACAGGGAGCTTAATAGTTTTTTGTAACACAGAGAGGAGTCAAAGAAATTCACAAATCTAACATACTGTAAGTGATCGTGTACAAATGGGGCTGTTGGTGTCAGCAGAATGTATATCTTCATCTAAAATGATGTTTCTCTCTTAGCAGTATAAATTCAATCCCTCTGATTAGTAGGATGTTCTCAGCTGGCTCCTCTGAAACAGTCTTACTCTGCGATGTTTGATAAATTGCACCCTTATCTGTCCAAGAAATGATGTTCTCGGGCTGAGTATCAGGCATTAGAGGAGCTCTCGCCAAACAGAGTTACAGTGTTAATCATCTCAGCTCTGCAACAAAGAGCAAGTTTTCTCCTATTTCCTGAGTTGAGTCGGTGAGTAGTGTACTGTCCCATTTAGCACAGGGTAGAGAAAGAGTTTGTCCTACCTCTAAATTTGTGTTGACTCACTGTTGTATAGTTCTGAGGAGGATAATTAAGACATGGTGGACCAAGTGGGGATTCCATCAGTCCTGTGTGTGTATAACTTTAACATTTTATGAATGAACTGAACTAACCTTGCCCACTGGAAATTAAAGGGTTAATCTGGTGTCTAGCAGGTGTTTGCAACTTTAAACTAACGTGATTAAGCTGATCCAGCTCTGACCTCAATAATGCTGTCGGACAATTGACCTAATCTGAGTTCTGAATTTGGGTTGTACTTTAAGAATTGGCCAGAGAGGGCTATAAATGGGGCGATGATGCAAATCTTACATCAAAATGGGACACTCGCTATCAAAGGACTGAATGCTTCACTCACTTCGGAAGTATCTAAATACAGTAACAACTAGAAAAGCTCCAGCAGAACTCTATGATTTGTCAGTAGCGAACTTGAAGTGATTTTTCTTTGCTGTGCCTCAAGCTGCTGTAACAAGTAAATCTCCCCCACTGAGGAATCAATAAAGTTGATCTGATCTTGGCTTATGGAAACCTTTGATTCTCACATTCACAACTATTTTATCTTGCAAGTGGGCTATACTTTTGTTAGTGTAGAGTCAAATTCAAGAGGAAATTAATCTATATGACTATTTTGATGGTATCTTCTGTTTAAGTTAATGTTTAAAACTAATGTTGTAGAACATGAGGTTTTTTTCTCCCTCCCCAACTTGTGCATGAAACAATCACCTTCCACGGTGTAAGTCAGACCATGAGATCTTGGAGAGTAAGGTGTGTCATACAGAGACTAAAATCCTTTACACAAAATATTAGTATTGATCATTTTTAAAGATGCAGAGGATGTTTATGTTTTTAATCCTGCATGATCTGACTATAATTGTGTTCCTAGAAGGAATTTTCTGTTTTTATCAATTTTGGCACCCCCTGTGGAAAAAACATTCTTCACTTGTCTTGTCCTCTACATGCTTAAGTACTGTTTTGAGACAAAAACAAACAAAAAAACTCTTGTTGATTTTACTGTTGATAGTTAAATGTACTAGGGCTGCAGCTATCGAATATCTTAGTAATTGAGTATTTTATTGAATATTTCATAAATTAATTGAGTTATCAGATAAAACATAACATAACATAACCTGCTTCTGCTACTGCACCGGCAATATTAGGCTATAAGTGCAAATGCTAATGAGCTACTAGAGCTCTGCAGTAGAAAAGCCTCTCTCCTCGTTCATTTTTTCCGCTCCACAAAACCAAAACCGTACTTACTCCTCGTTCTACCATGGTGACATAAGCGTGTTGTGTCACCTTGAAAATAGTGACAATTTGAGCTTAGAAACAAGTACTTGAGGCAGAGAAAATTCCCTCCGCCATCTTTTGTAATTGAGGTACTCGGGGAATCATTTCAGCCCTAAAATGTAACATATTGTGAAGATTTAACATGAAAAAAAAGACTGTTTCTTCAGCTGCTTGGCTGACAATTTGGCTCTTGAATTGGTTTCAGGCATTAAAAACCAAAACATAAAATAATCATTCTTGTGGCTGTTGTATTTTTTTTGCTATTGTATATCATAAGAGAAATAAATATGAATTTCATTCTATTTTAGAAAAATAAAAAACTGCTCATACGAGCCTTAGCCTTAAAAAGAGCAAATCACCTACCATATTTAGGAACACAAAGAGGTCCTAAGATCATATCTATCCAGTCTGCATCACAATTTTCCTACTCCTTTCCCAGCCAAGAATGATGGTGGCTGTGTGAAGGTTGCAAACAGACTCTTTAATGTATTTTAGGTGTTCAGCTAGATTGTTTCAGTAATACGGAGCACGGAGACCTATTTGCAGAAAAATCCATCTAAAGATCCAACTGTCAAAGAGAAATTAGGTGGAAGACATGCTTCTCATGCTGGAGGGACTACTATTACCTTTTATAACAGCACTAACAGTACATGTACACTGAGGCAAAGGCATCTTAAAAATTGAGGTGTACCACACTGCATTTATGCCTATAAAAAAATGAGGGTGGCACTTTATTTATTGTTGCTTGGCACCCCCTGAACTTAAATACTAAATCACTACTCTGACACTTTTGAATCAATATCTCAGACTATTGAAAACAGAAGGGGGAAGCCAGGGGTTGGGCTAAATAAAACCCACTTTATTGCGTGGTAGCTTATAAACATTAAATAGCATTGTTCTAACTTTATAGGGTAAGTCTTAAAGTTTCACTAAGTCTTTAAGATAGTTTACCCGATGTAGAGCACTTCTTTTCAGTATGATTGTTTTGCAGGCTGTACACCATTGATCATGATGCTGCCCCTTGAGAAAATGTAGAGGTCTACAGCACCTCTTCATTTTCAATCGGTAATCTTTGTAAATTTAGAGTAAACTACACAGACTAGTGTAAATGTGCAAGACCAAAAGTGAAGTCAAGGGAGAATCCACAAACTACCAGAGGTCCTCAGGTACTAATCCAAGAGCTATCAATATGGCCTCAGGCTGCTCAGTGAGTCCACCACAGAGGGTCTGGTCAGCTCAGTGCTGTCACAGCTGTTTGTTTTCATGATTACCCCATGGTGACTCAGGTGGCATAACTGGAGGCAATCCATCAGGTGTCACACATACAGCATCTACAAGTGCCTCAACATTACGCAGCCCATCTTTAATCATATAGTTTCACACCAGATGCTTGAAATGGTGGTGGTGGTGCTGGCCTTTGACACTTTCTGAGCATTTCTTAAAGTCACTGTTATGTTTTTCTAATACCTCAAAGGTTTTGAAACAAACTCAAACACTGCATTTGTTTTGCATGCCCCCCTCAGCTCAACAATTAAGTGTGTATTTCAGTTGTATTACTGTTTCCTTTTATGCCCTACTGACTGAATTCTGTGTTTCTCTTCATCTGCATAAAGGTTTCTCATATGAAAATTGCTCCACTGCTGTGAGTAGGGCTGTAAGGCTGAACTGAACAAATATTCAGTACTAAGACAGTAGAGGGAGCTAAAAGGGTTAAACGCTTATTCCAACTGAGCTTCTTAATATACGCTAAAACTTCGTATTTGTAAAGTCCGACTAAAAGACTTAAGGAAAACATGAAGACAAACTTTAATAACAAAAGAAAAAAAAAACTACACAAGCAGCTCTAACCTCTTAAAATATTTGATGAACCGACAACCGAATTTTTTACATAAGCCTTCTCTGTCTCTTTGCATTGTTGACAAAATTGATAGATGGACTGGATTCCATGAAACAGTAACATTTCCTATGGGTGTGTGTGATGTTCAGCATAAAAAAACTCAAACACACCCCGGTCCTCTCCGGGGGTTTTGAGCACAAACTTCAAGCAGACTAACATGACTATTTTCTGACCTTTGATGTGTTCGTTGACCACGCTCTCCAGCCGGTCCAGCCTCTCGATAATCCTCAGTGTTTCTCCCTTGCTGTCCTCCTCCAACTTTCTTTCCGCTTCGCCGCCGCCGCCGCCGCTCTCCGCAACTTTGGGACCCCCGTTGGCCACATAGTTGGTGATCCAGCCGACATAAAGGAGACACACGATATTGGTCATGCCACTCAGGATCACACATGTCGACACCAAAGTTTTAGTTCTCCTTGTGCACAGCATCACGACATCCCTCCATGGGCTTCTGGTTCCCGATGCGCGCAGGCAGGTGGATGAGGAGAAGACGCACTCGAGAAATGTGACCAAATGAAACTACAACGAAGCGATGCTGTGCAGTCAGTCAGCCTCCGCGCTCTCAGTTCCCAGCTGAGGCATTGCTAAATCCTGGTTCTGGGGCTTTTAAAGCTTTCCTGCTGTATTAATAATAATAGTTCTGATAATAACAACAAGAACGAGAATTCCCGCTGGGCAGCCGGTGAGTCAAACTGAGCTCAGCCGCTGCAAAGCCGTCAGACGCAACGCTGCAACCCCCTACCAGCCTGTAGTGCTCATACAGGCCAATAGGAGGGGAGGAGGCGGGCTCTCCTCCGCTCTGCTGGCCCCCTCACAGCGAGGGAACACACAACACAGAGGAGGAAGGAGCGGAGATCCAAGGAAGCTGAAGTAGCCCATCGACCCAGGCAGTGCCTGATGGGCGCAGTGAGGTAATTGAAAGGAAACAGGTGCGTTTATGCAAAGACCCAACTGTCTGAGACGTGTGCAGTTTTTGGAGTGTGTAGTGTGCTTTTACAACCCAGATTCAGTTCTAAAATGCACATGTACTGCACCTGTAACGGACTATAGCGAAGTTATAACAGCTGTGTCATATATTTTCCTTCTCTCGTGCCAAAAAAGGATTATCTGACCTTTTTGAGAGAGAGCATAAAAAAGTCTTTGGATCCATCTTGTTAACCTCACTCTTAATCGGGCATGGCAGTGATGAAAAAGGTCTGAGGAAAAATTTAATAATGCTGGGGCGTCATGCTGTTTTAAACAGGTGTGTTATAAATTCACCCTGCCCCATTCTCACTGTGATAACTTTAGCCTAGTCCCTTGCTGTGTGTGTGTGTGTGTGTGTGTGTGTGTGTGTGTGTGTGTGTGTGTGTGTGTGTGTGTGTGTGTGTGTGTGTGTGTGTGTGTGTGAGAGAGTGAGAAAGAGATAGAGCACCTGGGTAAATATGTAAGTATCTCATGACTTTGCTTCAAGATGCCTCTCGTGATCAAACACACGCACACTCATACACACACATCTTATCACTGGCCACCTAGGGTGCCTACCTGTGAGCTAAAGTAACTTCTGAGCTTCACACCACCAACAGATGGATCTCGCAGTTAAAGCCTCTGGGCTGCTGCTTTCATCTTTGTCTTTCATCCACTGCTTCGCCAATCACACACACACACACATGCACACACACTTGCGCACAAATACACACGTACACACACGTGGTGGTGAATCGAAAACTCTCCATTCACCCAAGAGCACTCTGGCAGATTCAGCCGACGAGCCGGGAGTATAAATAATGCATTAGATCTAAAATATTAAGGCTCTCTGCTCTATGCTACTTTCAATCTTGTCTAACTGACTGTCTGTCAGTCTGTCTTTCTCACTGCCATATTTATCCTCCTTCATTCTGTGTCAAAAAAAAAGATACAAATGTGCAGCGTGAGTACAACTTTTTAATCTTTAATATGATTTCTAAACCACCTCATCTGTATGTCCTTGGTCATAAAAATAAGCAACTCACTGACACAGAAAATAAGAGTGGCCAAGTGTAGTGAATGTAGGCAACAGGCTGGACTTTTATGACCTTGTAATGTCTCGCTCTTCATGTAGATGTCACACAGGTGTACTGGGATGAAGTCGTCCTACCACTGAGCTGGCATCAGAGGTGGTTGCAGAGGCATAACATGGTGAGACAGGATCGATAAAGAGTGGGAAGAGTCGGCAGGGCAGAATAGACATGTGACATCTGATGACATTTGAGTGTTATTGACCTACAAGCAGGATAGAAGATCACTTGAATTGGTCTCATGTTGATTGAATTGCAGAGTACTTTAGTAAATGTCTGTTGAATCTATAGCTACAGCAGCATAGAATACAACATGCAGTTTATGTACAATCAGTGTTATGAAAGGACTCAAGGCTGCCATGTCTTATCATATTTGCCATTCTAGTGCACCTACATTTCACCATTGTCGCCTACCATGTGGAAGGTAAACAGTTTTAAAGGTACACTGGGAAGAATTAAGCAGCATTTTTCCAAAGAAATGGAATGCATTTTGTAGAAATAAATTTGAATTAGTTTATACTGGAAGGATATAATAATCATTTAATTTCTGATAACTTATATAAAAGTTTTTTTTATATTATAAAAGCAGCGGGTTCTCCCTCCAGAGACTGCCATGATTCACTTAGTGATGTGTCGGTCTCCAACAAACCGGTTCATAGAGAATGTGAACAATGGGAGCCAGCTCCCATCTGTGAACAGTTTTTTATTTCAATGCTTAAGTTTTTAAAGATATTTCTATCTGCTTTGTGTAGCAGAGTGGTTCTACAAGCAAGTCAGCGCATTCATTGGGTAGTTTCGGAGAGTTACAAGGGTCTGTAAATGCAATGAAAGCAATTGGCTACAGCAATTTACTAATATTAGAAAATGTCATTTTGACTTGAATGAATGAATACTTCAGTAGAAAGGATGTATTGAATTAAAAGAGGTATGCGTACACATTTGTACATATCATAAGCCAAACAACTCTTAATTTGGCTGAATTAGAAAATGTATAAGTGGTAAAATGAAGACCCATTTGGGGGCCGAAAGAGCTGGCTCTTCATGGTGAGCTGAGCCAAATTATCTGGCTCACTAAAAAGAGCTGTAATTCCCATCACTAGTTTCACTGTCATATTTTCTACAGTAGCTTAGAATAGACAAACCAGCAGAAACCATGTTTTGTTAAATGCTGGGGGGTCAGCAGGAGAATGGAGAGGACAAAGTGAGATCAACTGTATTGTATGATTTGCACAAATGAATTTGTACTGACAGAAGTTTTTGGGTGTAAAAAAGGGAAACCCTGACAAATGGAGGCTCATACTTATCTTGAATCATTGGATCCATAATCTGAGTGCATCAGAATTTATGTCCAAAAACAAAAACATGAAAAGTACATAGGGGTTGGGATAGGTGACAGCAGAAAATAAGGTTTATCGTTGGTGTTAGATGGAAAATCCTGGTGACAAATCTATCCTGAAATTTTCAGTTTTCTGCTGGACGCTTAGCAGAACGTTAATTTGCTCAAAGTGACATTAGTTTCCAGAGAAATGGAGCTTTAGTTGTCCCAGTTAGTGCTGCCTTCAGAGACACTGCAAATGTTTCCTCAGAATAAAATGAGTCAACTATGAGACAAGGTCATGCCAATAAATCATCAATTATTTCTTTCTTCTGACAGTAACAAGACTCAATGTCATTTAATAAACTACTATACTTAAAGACTCCCAACAATTAGCAGCATAATGTTATTTTAAATGAGGGTACCACAGGTCTCCACTTTTTTCAGTCTTTTCAGAGTCCTGATACTTATAACAATGTGGTGCTGAGGTGACGAAGCATTAGAGAAATTTTAATCAGACACTCCACATTCCTCATATTGAATCAGGCAGCTGGCTGCTCACTATAAACAGCATGATGACTTTATTCTCATAACATAATGACTGTACTACAACTTTGTTTTTTGTAACAATATGACTTTGAAACACAATATCATAACATTAGGACTTGATTGTTTTCAACTTTATTCTCATAATATGACCTTCAACTTTTTTTCTGATGAGAAAATGATTTTATGACTTTATTCTCATAAGAAAAATACTATTTCATGTGGCCTTTATACACTGTTGTATTTAAGAAATTTTGGCTTTATTTAAAAAAATAGAAATGCTGGACATTTTAAGATACATTTGCCAGATTTCCCGAAGAATGCGAGGAGTGACTATTCTTCCCCTTATCTGCTGTGAAGAAGTAGATCATAGCTGCACAATTTAAAATAAAAAATACCAAACATGTTTTTTATTTATTACCAGACAGTGCTTTAATAATAATGTAATAACTTTATTTATATAGCACCTTTAAAAACAGAGGTTTACAAAGTGCTTTGACAACAGTTGCAAGCACAGAACATTTATTCAACAAATAAAAACAAAAGCTCAGTTAAAAACAAGGCCTCTGAATTGTAGGCCAATTTCATTTTTCATAAGAAACCCAGACAATACAAGAACCCTACCACATAAAATGGGACCATGAGGACCAAAATAAAAACATAAAATGAAATAGAAAAGGAGGGCAGAAAGCAGGAAACAGGCTAGTAAGTATAAAAGAGTATATAAATAATTAAAGTAAAATCATAATAAAATAATAATGATGGTAATATAAATGATAAAATGGAATAATAAAAATCATTAAAATCAATGAAGGACCTAAGAGATAAAATAAGAGAAGATTATAAGTAAAACAAAGGCTAAAAGTAAAGCAAGTCAAAATAAGAGGTAAAAGAGATAAAAGAAAGAGGAGAAAAAAGGTAAAAGACGACATCACATAAAAGCAACTCTGTAAAAGTGAGTTTTTAAATTTAACCTAAAAGAAGCGTCTGTCTCTGCACGCCTTATCTCCTCTGGCAGGTCGTTCCAAAGTCTAGGAGCTCTGATGGAGAAAGCTCTATCACCTTTAGTTTTGAGCCTCGACTTTGGAACGACTAGGATTTGCCAGAGGATCTGAGGCTGCGAGTTGGCTCATAAGGTAGTAAAAGCTCTGAAATGTACTTTGAGCGCTTTAAAAGTAGTCAGTAAAATCTTAAAATCAATTCTAAAACTGACAGGAAGCCAGTGAAGGGAGGCTAAAATTGGAGTGGAGTGATGCCGTCCACTAAAACCAGTTAAAAGCCTAGCTGCTGCATTCTGAACTAGTTGGAGGCGAGAGACTGGTTTCTTGTATAAACCAGGGAGGAGAGAGTTACAATAGTCCAGTCTTGAGAAAATGAAGGCGTGGATTATCTTTTCGAGATCTGGTGGGGTGAGTATTTGTTTAAAAGGGATATCATGGTGTAAAATTAAGTTAGGCTCAAACACACTGAGTTAGACAGCCCTTGAGAGATGAATGCTGCCGATTGCTTGCCTCTCTAGTTATACCAAGTTAAGCAATGACTCCACGATAGCAATACACAGCGGTGTATGGATCCACACGTAAACCTCAACCAAAAGCCACCATAGACTGTATATACTATGGACAACTTGGTTCCGCCTACCGCCTGTATACGGATTTGAAGCCAAAATTGCTCTCGGTATTTCCAGGATTTTTCTTCATTTCCTGAAACCAGCGATGCGCGCATTCAGCCGAGAGTCGCTGTGATGACGCTCGGCTCAAACAGCGTATCCCCCGGGAGAGCTACGCAATTCCTGAATGCCTGTAGGCTGTATCAAGTGTCATTCATAGAAAACATGAACCCCCGAATAACTTTTAAAAATGGAGCTGCTCAAAAAAAAAAGAGGACTTGAGCACATGTCCACATCGCAAGCAGGGGGGAGAAAAATTTATGTTCTGTGTAATACATTTCTAAAGTTGGTCCACAGCCCCGTAAGCTTTGCTAGCGGAGGCGGGATTTATGACCTATACTGCAGCCCATCAACAGAGGGTGCTGTTCTCGGAGTGGCTTCACCCAGGGAAGAGGCAGACTCTGTCCATTCTATATACAGTCTATGAAAGCCACTCTATAGCCACAAATAATGCTCAAATTAGCACCTAACTTCATCAACAGTACATATAGGGTCCCAGCCATAGTACTAGCCATTAAAACATCTTTTTAGCTTTGCCTGGTTTCTTTCGCAAAGAGACTGAACAGAACTCACCCACTCTCCTCCAGCAGCTGCATGCTTGTGGGGTGAGCCCTGACGAGTCGATCACCGAGTGCAGTGGATTTCCATGAAGTTAATAATCATCATAATAATCATTTTGCACTGCAGATAAGGTAGTTCTTCTGCCTTAGCGTCTCGGTCTGATTGCATTTCAGTTAAGTAATAATCATAAATGTTCTTCCTTGAGCTGCGAAACTCCACTGCACTCGGTGCATCGACTCGTCAGGGCTCTCCCACAAACAAGCGGCTGCTCAACCCAGACTTTGGCTGTGTCTCAGTTCAGAGACTGCATACGGCTGAGCGTGCTCAAGCGCGCTTAGCTGAGCGCACTGCCATTATGTGGACTTGAGTACCCTGGGTGAGATGGTCCGGTTTTTGTGAATTGGGACGGTCTACCCTTCGGAGGACTTCCTGGTTGAGTTGCCAAATGTCTTGACTGGCTTGCGCCATGACTGACTTGAAGAAAGGCACGGAGCGCAGCAGTTATTTTTTAATTGCGCAACCTTGCACAGACACAAAACAATAGATACATACAAGCACAGATCATTTCCACAAAAATTCATCCAATAATTGTATGTTTTGTATGGAGTATGTGGGCCATATTGAGAATTTTTTAAGAGACTAAAGAGATTAAAGTTGTGAATTTACAGGAATAAAGTCATTAATTTATGAGAATAAAGTCGTAAGGTTACCTGTTATTTCAAAGGAGAGTTGTTCAAATTAGGACCATGAAGCATTTGAAGGAACTGTGCGTCAGTATAGGTTTCACAAACAAGAAGATGCTTCATCACCTTTGGCACATCAGCATTACATTGTCATAAGTACAAAACCCAATTCCAATGAAGTTGGGAAATTGTGATAAACATAAATATAAAAAGAATACAATGATTTGCAAATCCTTTTCAACCTATAATAAATTGAATATACTACAAGGACAAGATATTTGATGTTCAAACTCATAAACTTTATATTATTTTTTGCAAATAATAATTAATTCAGAATTTCATGGCTGCAACACATGCCAAACTAGTTGGGACAGGAGCATGTTTACCACTGTGTTACATCACCTTTTCTTTCAACAACACTCAATAAACATTTGGGAACTGAGGAGACTAATTGTTGAAGCTTTGAAGGTGGAATTCTCTCCCATTCTTGCTTGATGTACAGCTTCAGTTGTTTAACAGTCCAGGGTCTCCATTGTCGTATTTTACGTTTCATAATGGGCCACACATTTTCAGTGGGAGACAGGTCTGGACTGCAGGCAGGCCAGTCGAGTAACTATGAAGCCACGCTGTTGTAACACGTGCAGAATGTGGCTTGGCATTGTCTTGCTGAAATAAGCTGGGGCTTCCATGAAAAAGACGTTGCTTGGATGGCAGCATATGTTGCTCCAAAACCTGTATGTACCTTTCAGCATTAATGTTGCCTTCACAGATGTGTAAGTTACCCATACCTTGGGCACTAATGCACCCCCATACCACCACAGATGCTGGCTTTTGAACTTTGCACTTTTGAACTTTTGAAATGTGGACTCGTCAGTGTCAGGTGTGGATGTAGGACCCAAGTGCAGCAAAATGCCAGGTAGTTGTTTAGAAGCTACTTTTATTGCAACAGTTCACAGAACTTTTCAGAAATTTCAGAAGGTAACAGGAAAGAATATACTGGGATCCATTTAGCAGTCTCTGTAGAATCTCCAAGACCAACAGGAAACAGATCCATAGGAAACAGGTCCAACAGGCAGACAGGTGAGTGCTCACGGAAAACACACTACACCTGAGAGTCTTTAAGAAGTGCAGCAGCACTGTCAAGGGGCAGGCTGGGCTCATGGTCCAATTGCAGATAATACAGGGGATTTCAAAACCTCTGACATACATCTGCAACCTTTCATTTCAAACTGGTACATTTCCAAGAAATATGAAAATAGCCAAAGTCATACCGTTATTCAAATCTGGGGATAGACACAACTTCACAAATTACAGACCTGTCTCACTACTTCCACAATTCGCCAAAATCTTAGAGAAACTCTTTAATAGAAGACTGGATATATTCATTGAAAAGCATAATTTACTCAGCAATAGTCAATATGGATTAAGAGCCGATAGATCAACAGCAATGGCATTAATGGAATCTGTTGAAGAAATTACTAACTCTATTGATGAATACAGGTATGTAGTGGGCACATTTATTGATCTTAGAAAGGCCTTTGATACCATTAATCATAATATATTAATTAATAAATTGGAGAAATATGGAATTAGGGGAATAGCACTACAATGGATTAGAAGTTATCGAAGTGACAGACAACAATTTGTGAAGTTGGGTGAGTCCTCATCATCATGCTTGAACATTACTTGTGGTGTCCCACAGGGGTCAGTATTGGGCCCCAAACTTTTCATCACATATATAAATGACATGTGTGATGTATCTAATATATTGAGAATGGTTATATTTGCTGACGATACAAACATTTTTTGTGCGGGGACAAATCTACAGGAGTTACTGGACCTGGGGCCTCATGTATCAATACTTGCGTGGAACTCATACCAGAAACGAGCGCACGCAAGGTCCGTCACGCTGAAAAAAATCTGTATGTATCAATGTGTGCGGGCGCCGAAATCCACGTGTGTTTCCTTGATAAATCCCAATCAGCGTGGAATTGAGCGCAGATGTCGGAGTGACTGGGCCAGCCCCCGTTACGCCCTCCTATAAATATGCAGATTTATTTAAATCGGGTCTCCCTGTCCTCGCACGCAGACAAAATGACAAGAAAAACTAAATTTACGGCGTGTGAGGTGGAGGTGCTGGTGGCGGAGGTGGAGGAGCGACAGCCTGTTTTGTTTGGCAGCCTGTCCAGTGGCGTCAGTGAAAAACGAAAACGCTTTGAGTGGGAGAAAGTTTGCGAGAGGGTGAATGCGGTGGGTTGCGAGACACGCACCCCCGCGGAGATTAGAATAAAGTGGTCGGACCTCAAGGTGGAGGTCAAGCGGCGTACAGCTGCCCTCCAGAGGAGTACCGGCCAGACAGGTGGGGTTCCGGGGGAGGAGACCCTCACGCCGTTTGAGCAGCGGGTGGTGGCGATTATTATTATAGGGTAAGTGGCGTGTCACACAAATGTCCACATGCTTTGCCATCCCACTGAGCAAAAGACGTATATTAGACGTCTAGTCTAAGTTTATACTTCATTTCAACATCGGGATTCAGTCTATTTTAAGACGTGATTTATACTTCGCCCTTAACTTCATTTTTCGATAACTTTTTATGCAATAAACAACTGTAATGTGCATAACTGACCTCTAAATACTGGATTACATTACCTATGATACCGTGGAGAGATATGTAAATGCAACAGATACACAGAAGCAGGAATTGAAATGAACCAATATTTTTATTGTATCACAGAAATCAATGTGTCGGCCGTGTCGCCGGCTTGCGGAACCCCGGCCCGCGGCAGCCCGTCCGCCGGCTCGGAGTCGTCGGCCAGGACCAGCGGCATTCGGGCCACCCCGGCCCCCGGCCCCAGCACCAGCACCAGCGCCAGCGTGCCGACAAGCGGTGGAGCGTCCACCAGCTGCGGCGCTTCCGCTGGACCACCCGGACGCAGTGGAAGGGTCCTCGCGGAGGGGGTCCTGCAATCGCAGGAATAAATCATCAGGGGGATCGCGGGGATCAACCAGCGGCTGGACCGGCTCGTAAATGTCCTCGAGCGTCTGGTAGAGAAAATAAATTAATTTGGCTCATTGAACTGTGTATTCACTTCTTACCCATTCACACTGTGGCGATGAGATTCTCCCGCGCGAGGATGGCGGCCCGGCAGGGATCAGCTCGCATCCCTCCGTCTGCTGCTGGTTCGTCATGTGGGGCGACGTGCTGCTCGGCCACGGGGATGTGGTGCACGCTTGTCACATAGTGAGTCACCAAACACCGCCACACAGCGTCGCCAAAGTGCGAATCACAGTCAACACAAGTATCGGCTCAACGCCAATTTCTACACCACCTCCTGACTTTGCGTTGATTAGCGCTGGAACCGACGCTCGTTTCGCGATGATAAATCTGGACGTGTGCGCCGATTTTGGCGTACGCAAGGTTTTCTTGCGCCGCAAGCGTTGATACATGAGGCCCCTGGTCTCATCTGAGTTGTCAGAGCTAAAAAGATGGTTTGATAGGAACAAATTGTCATTAAATCTAGAGAAAACAAAATTCATGATATTTAGTAATTTTAAAATAAATAACCAAGTAAATATAATGATAGATGGGGTTCCCATTGAAAGAGTTTTTGAAACTAAATTTCTTGGAGTCATAATTGATGACAAAATAAGTTGGAAATCTCAAATTAAATACATACGCACAAAATTATCAAGAAGCATTGCGTTACTGAGTAAAGCGAAGTACATATTAGACTATAAAGCACTCCGAATGCTCTACTGTTCCCTGGTATTACCATACTTAAACTACTGCTCTGAAGTTTTGGGAAATACGTATGAAACGACAATTCATGCAATGACTATACTACAAAAAAGAGCCATAAGGATAATACACAAGGTGGGATATTGGGATCATACTAACTTACTATTCCTAAATTCATATCTTTTAAAATTTATAGATATTGTAGAATATAAAACTGCGCTTATAATGTATAGAGCAAAGAATGGCCAACTGCCTGGAAATATCCAAGTGATGTTCTCTGATAGGCAGGGAGGCTATAACCTCAGGGGGGAGTCTAATCTAAAAACACCATTTGCCCGGCAGCATTAAAAACTTTTTGTATTTCTGTTTACGGAGTGAAGCTATGGAACAATATGAACGAGGAACTCAAACAATGTTCAAGCATGACTCAATTCAAAAAACAATATAGAAAATGTATTATCATGAGGTACAAGGAGGGAATGTCACAGTAACAATGCACACCCTGATTATTGCAATTATATTATATGCAATGTATACATATGTATATATATATATATATATATATATATATATATATATATGTTTTATTTATAAACAAAGATTTAAAAAAAACATTTAGTTGTAGTGTTTAAGTTATATGAGATCAGTAACAGAGGGGTAAGACTAGACAAGTCATTGACTTCTTCTTACCCCTTTTTTGGACATGTGGATATTCTGGTTTTGTTTTTGTTCTTATTTTATTGTGATAAGTGAGATTGATGTGCTTCTAAGTGAGGCACTTATTTTATTTTATTCTTAACTGTTGTTTTGTGTGGTTTTTTTATATACATTTTTTTTAACCATGTCCAGAAATAAAGAAAGAAAGAAGTGGAGGCAACGTCGAATCCTGACAGACAATCAGCGGGGCAGACTAATTCCAGAGGGATCAGACGGAAGGATAGTAGTGGACAGGCAGTAGGTAGGGAAGCCAGCAACACAGCGAAACCTGAAGTTCTCACAGGAGCGAAGAAACTTGACAGGGGATCCAAGGGCTGAGACGAGAAGATGTGGTCAGAGACAAGCAGGAGTGGAAACCGAGAGGTCAATCCGAGAAATAATGCTGGAGAGTCGTGCATGCTGCGAAGAAAATCTGGCACTGAATGAGGGACACAGATTGGCTTAAATACTGGCTGGCTAATCAGCAGTGAGGAGCTGCAGCTTGTCATTCACAGGTGTGGGGAATCAGCACTGATGAGGAGGTGTGGCAGGGAGGTGAGTGAGAATCAGCCTGAGAAACACAGCAGAGTGTGACAGAACCCCCCCCCCCCCAAGGGGACAGAAGGCACCCAGCTGGGGTGGGTGGGGGGAAACACAACGGCAGGAGGTGGCCTAAAACTCCTCTGGACCGGACTAGTCCATGCCCTCCATGGGCAATTCAGCAGGATCAGAATGGGTGGAGCTCTCATCATCTGAACGATCTCCCTCAGGAGAGGCTGGTAAAACTGAGGTGCAGGCTGTGGAACGAGGATCCCTTGGTGGATTAGAAGCGTTGGAGGGCTGGGAAGGATGCTGCCGATGAAAGTCCGCACTTAGGTCTGGGTCGAGGATGTGGCGAGAAGGGACCCAGGACCTCTCCTCTGGACGGTAGCCCTCTCAGTCAACCAGGTACTGGAGACCCCTCCCACAACGACGGGACCGAACCAGATGCCTAATTGAGTAGGTAAGGCCCCCATCAATAAAGCAAGGAGGAGGTGGGACCACAGGCGAAAGAGGACTCTCATGAACTGGCTTGATCCTGGAGACATGGAAGGTCGGATGAACTCACATGGTGTGTGGGAGCTTCAGTCTCACTGCTGTAGGACTGAAGATCCGCTCAATAGCAAATGGGCAGATGAACTTAGGGGCCAATTTTTTAGACTCCAATCTGTGAGGCAAGTCCTTAGCAGAGAGCCACACCCTCTGGCCCACCTGGTAATCAGGAGCTGGGGAACATCGCTGGTTGGCTGCGACAGCAAAGCGACCCACGTAGCGTTGGATGGTGGAGCGAGATCTGTCCCAGGTCCGATGGCAGCGGTGAACAAAGGCTTGGACAGATGGGCAAGTAACCTCGTTCTCTTGAGCAGGGAAAAGTGGAGGCTGGTAACCATATACGCACTGGAAGGGGGAAAGGCCTGTGGAGGAGCTGGTGAGAGAATTATGGGCATACTCCACCCACAAGAGTTGTTGAGACCAGGAGGAAGGGTTCTTGGACACCAGGCAGCGCAGAGCCATCTCCATCTCCTGATTTAGGTGCTCTGTCTGCCTGTTGGACTGGGGTTGGAAACCAGAGGAAAGACTGGCTGTGGCTCCCATCAGGCTGCAGAACTCTCCCCAGAAGACAGAGGCAAATTGGGGACCTCAGTCAGACACCACATCTACTGGGAGACCATGCAGGCGGAAGACGTTGAACAGAACTAGCTTGGCAGTCTCCTAAGCAGACGGCAGCTTGGGGATCGGGACGAAGTGGACCATTTTGCTAAAGCGGTCAACCACAGTGAGGATGACTGTGTTACCATCAGAGGGAGAAAGACCAGTGACAAAGTCTAGGGAGATATGGGACCAGGGTCGATGTGTTATTGGGAGTGGCTGAAGGAATCCTGCAGGAGCCTGACGGGAGGTCTTTTGCTGGTTACACGTGGGACAAGCCTTGATGAAGTTGCGGGTATCTACCTCCAGGGTGGGCCACCAGAAGCGCTGAAGTAGAAAGTCCTGTGTACGCCAGGAACCTGGGTGACAGGTAAGCTTGGAGGAGTGGGCCCACTGCAGAACATCTGATCTCAGAGCTTCAGGAACATAGAGGCAGTTTGGGGGACAGGCGCTGGGACCTGGCTGTCCCTTGGTGGCCGTTCTCACCCTCTCCTCTATGTCCCAGGACAGAGTGGCGACAACACAGGAGGGGGGAAGGAAGGTAACAGGGGTTTTGGCAAAGCCTTCTTCCCTCTGGAACTGTCGGGACAGGGCGTCTGCCTTAGTGTTGTGAGAACCAGGGTGGTAGGAGAGGATGAAGTTGAATCCTGTGAAGAACAAAGACCAGCAGGCCTGACGGGAATTAAGTCTCTTGGCTGTGCAAAGGTACTCGAGGTTCTTATGATCAGTCCAAATCAAGAATGGCTCCTTTGTGCCCTCCAGCCAGTGCCGCCACTCCTCTAGGGCCTCCTTTACTGCTAGTAGTTCTCTGTTGCCAATGTCATAATTTTTCAGCAGCTGATCTTTGGGAGAGGACAGCTCTGACCCCCACATCCGAGGCATCCACCTCCACCACGAATTGCTGATCAGGATCTGGTACTTGAAGGATGGGTGCTGACCACAGCACATGCAGAGGTTCGATCGCCTGCGTCGCTCTCGTTCTCCGGGGTAAGGGAAGCACGGCCCAATTGCATGGGCTCGGGTTCTTCCAAACGCTGAGCTGATGAAGATGTAGAGTTGCAGGCATGCCCTCTGGACTGGATGGGAGGATGATAAGAGGACGCCTGGCGTTTCTCTTGTCGGCTAGCCTGAACACGGTGATCGATCCAGATGGCTAGCTCTATTACTCCATCCAGTGTTGAGGGCACATCATGGGAGACCAGTTCATCTTTGATGTATTCAGCCAAGCCATGGACAAAGGCGTCCACCAGGGTGGCAGAATTCCAGCTGCTGAGGCTGGCTCTGCAGAAGTCAATTGAATAGTCTGCCACTGTACGTTCCCCCTGTCGCAGCCCCATGTGCCCTCGAGCAGTCTCTGATCTGGAAAACACCTGGCCGAAAACTTTGCGTAGCTCCTGAGCAAAACACTGGAATGAAGAGCAGGCTTCTGATTAGCTGCGTCCGAATTGCCAAGTAGTAGTCGAAGTAGTATCTAGCATGTCCGAATTGGCCACCGGAGCGAGTAGCATGCTACTTCAGATACTACTTCAGATACTAGACACGCCCACATTGTAGGTTGGTCTCGGTGCATCCTACGGGCATGCTACTGACCCAAAATGCACCGTGGGCTTCTTCTTCGTCCTCTTAAAAGTTGTAGAAGCGCATGTGATGCTAGCGCCACCAGCTGCTCTGCCTATTTAAATGTGTCGCGAACGCCAGCTGGCCACAGCAGCGCGCACCATGTCGGAGCAGCAGCAGCAGCAGCAGGCGGGACCGCAGCAGTACAGATGTAAGTTTCATGTAACTTCACACACTGTCCAAAAAATGTGCGGTTGTATCTCTTTGTCATGTCATGGTGTCATATTTGCCCAAGTAATCATTTTATGAGCAAATATGTGGCGACATCATGGAGGTAAAGCTCACTTATTCCATCATTAACGCAGATGAGGGGCTTCAGTTACCACTGTCTGCACGGGCGCAGTACCTACTCTCTGCCTGCGGGGGTCGTCTTTCCCCACCGCTCGTCTAGTGTGTGCGAATTGGGCCAACGTGTTTAGTATGTAGGAGTAGGATCTAGCAGTAGTATGTAGCAGTAGCATGTAGTATCCGAGCGGGCAATTCGGACGCAGCAATTGTCTCTCCCATTCAGCAGTTCCCCACAGACGAGCTTTGCTTGTGAGGTGGTTAATTGTAAAATTGACCTTTGCCTGCTCTGAGGCAATGAACAGTTTGTCAGGAAGGCGCCACAAGTCTCTGGACTGCCATCATAACGTTCCGGAACTCCCAAACAGGGCTCAGGAGCATCACAGGACAGAGAAGCAGCTGGAGCTGGGGTGGAAGCTGGGGTAGCTGGCGAGGACTGGGTAGCAGCCGATGAAGTGATAAAGTCCGTGAATTGTTGTAATTTCATAGCTAATGCAGAGAGGGTCTGCTCATTAGCCTGGGCTGCCTGTTTGGCTTCTGAGGAAGCAGCAGACAACATAGTCTCATGCTGCTGCAACACGCTCTCAATCCTGGTCAGACAGTCCAAGGGTGATGGGTTGCCTGCTGGGTCCATTTCTGGCCAGATTGTACTGTCAGGTGTGGATGTAGGACCCAAGTGCAGCACAATGCCAGGTAGTTGTTTAGAAGCTACTTTTATTGCAACAGATCACAGAAGACAGGTATTTCAGAAGGTAACAGGAAAGAATATACTGGGATCCATTTAGCAGTCTCTGTAGAATCTCCAAGACCAACAGGAAACAGATCCACAGGAAACAGGTCCAACAGGCAGACAGGTGAGTGCTCACGGAAAATCAGCAGTGAGGAGCTGCAGCTTGTCATTCACAGGTGTGGGGAATCAGCACTGATGAGGAGGTGTGGCAGGGAGATGTTGCCATAGATGTTGAAACCCCTTAATTCCTTGCAATTGTACTTTGAGAAACGTTGTTCTTAAACTGTTAGACTATTTGCTCACGCAGTTGTTCACAAAGTGGTGAACTTCGCCCCATCCTTGCTTGTGAATGACTGAGCATTTTTGGGGAACCTGCTTTTATACCCAATCATGGCATCCATCTGTTCCCAATTAGCCAGCTCACCTGTGAGATGTTCCAAATAGGTGTTTGATGAGCATTACTCGAATTTCTCAGTATTTTTTGCCACCTTTCCCAACTTCTTTGGCACGTGTTGCTGCCATCAAATTCTAAAGTTAATGATTATTTGCAAAAATCAATAAAGTTTATCAGTTTGAACATTAAATATCTTGTCTTTGTTTCTTCAGAAAATAGGTTGAAAAGGATTTGCAAATCATTGTATTCTGTTTTTATTTATGTTTATCACAATTTCCTGATTTCAATGGAATTGGGTTTTGTATGAGGACTTTAAATAGAATACATGAGAAATGTGTCTTTTCCACAGGAAAAAAAAAAACAGGCGGACTTGGAGGAAATAAGCTGCTTTTGTAGAGGCAGAAATGGATATGCTGCGGATATATCTGTCAATGCAGCCTTAAATAGCCGTGAACGGCATTGAGCTTTAGTTTATGATATGAATCCATGACACCAATGCCATAATATGGCATTGGTGTCTCTGCAGGTGTACGTTACCGCAGGTGTCAAAGACGTGGTGCCCGTCGGAGCTCGACTCCCTCACAAATGTTGATCATCAGTTGGATTGTTTCTTCAGAAAACCACAAAAACTCACTGAATGACCCGCTGATGCATCCACCGAAAACCCTGCAGTTGACCAGCTCCAGCTATTTCCCCCTCTACCAAAGTAGCTTTTTGACTTTATTTACTTTATGACAGCTATTAAAAAACTGGACCTCTTACCAGCTGCGAGTAGCCTTTCCTGTCCTCACCAAGATATAGTTCCTCTTATGAATTCATAGTCGCATCTTACCTGCATCCTTTTATGGGAGTTAAATGATGCTCACTTGTCTGTTTGTCAGACATCACACTGACAAAAATGCAAGTCCCTATAGTTTGTGATCAAAAAAGAGAATCTGAGTTAAAAAAAAAAAAAAAAGAATCACAACAATGTTGGCCTGGCTCCAAAGGGGTTAAAAAATTGGATGGGAGCCTGGTGATGAACTCAGCTGGTTTCAGTCTTACCTTTCAGGAAGGTCAGAGTACATTGCTATAAGAAACTCAAATACATCCAGAACAGTGCAGCCAGGATCCTGATGAAAGTGCTCCAACACAAACATATCAAACCCATCCTACAATCACTTTGCTGGTTCCCAGGCCCACTCAGGATCAAATGAAAAATCTCACCCCTAACACATGAGTGCATCCATGGCAATGCCCCTTCCTATCTCTCAGAGCTACTCACCCAACAGGTCACCACAAGAAACCTCCGCTCCACTAGCACCTTCCACCTTCAGCCCCCATGTGACGCATACCCACACAATGGGAGATCGTGCTTTTCAATCTGTGGCTCTGTGCTTGTGGGATGCCCTTATGGACAATCTGTGGGCTCCACAGACCCCTGAAACTTTGAGAGAAAGGACTTCAAACTTTTATCTTTTGAACGAATTTGTCATTTTTAATCCAGCATTCTTATTTGATTTTCTTTTAGACCTGTTCGATTTTTAACATGCTCTTATGCTGTACTGTTTTTATTCCCTGTCTGTGGCACTTTGAGATTTGTTTTAAATGTGAAGTGTATTATCAACAAAATGTCTTATCACATGAAGGGATGCTGAGTTTCTTTATTTACATGATACATTTAAGAGCTTTTTTTTCTGTAAATGTCCATGTTGTCAAAGTCAGCTTTATCTTCTGGTATTTTTTTAAGTAACTGCTTCAAGTAACTGACCCTTTTTTCGCTTAAGGCTGTGTTAGCAGATATCAGTTATCGTGGACCATGAAGTGAGACCGCAGTGATAAACAATCAGGATGCCAGCTGTTTGAAGAAGGAAACTCTAAATGCAACCATGATAACTGTGGAGAAAAGTAAAGCATAAATTTACATAGATTACTTAAGGAGCAACTTGTTGAGCTGCGTCCTGCAGAACATCCTACAATCAAACTTAAACATACAGGATGTGTATTTGGAGCGTGGCAGCAGTGTCACGTATCACGCAGCAAATAGGTTGCCATTCTGATCAATGTCCTAGTTTTTAAGACTGATGACTCGACTTGGACTCAAGCCTGACTTGGAATCGGAGCACTGTTTGCTTTAGGACTTGTAAAAACGAAGAAGAAAATTAAACATTTATACAGTCTCGTTAACAATTTTGGTCGAAATACCTTATCTCTCTATCCACACACACTGTGCAGGTTTTTTTGTTTAAATAATGCATTTATTTTGAAGTTTAAGGTTACAAACAAAGCGATGATGTTGGATGGTTGATAATGTTACTGCAAGCTAACAGTAATGTTACCCTCTAAACTGACCCAACCACTGGGTTTAAGTTGCTAAGTTAGTCAAGATTCTGATTTGTTAGAATACTACATCTACAGGAAGACAGCGTGTGGTGAATTAATATACAAAATCAATTTTGATGAGACAAGAGCAGTCTGTGAAGTTGTGTCTGAAGGGAGAGCAAGACTCAGTGATTTCAGGGCACAGATGTGTGTCTGCACCCAGAGCTGATTACAGATCGTAATTGTTCAATAGTATTGACCGACCCAGCACCTACTATAGGGTACAAAGACAGCAACGGGAGTGTGCACCGCAGCCCCCTTCTGTGTGGTTTCTGGGGCAGCTTAGACCTGTGTTCAACACAAACAGATCAAACTGTGAGCCTAAATCCAAAGGAAGAGATTCTGGGGCGGACTGTTACACAGAATCCATTTTGATTATGACAAGACCAGCAGGTGACCCAACAAATGATAAGACTCTGTGGTCAGGGACTTCAGAGCACTGTCACACTGGTGATGATAAATTATGGATTATCCAGTTTCAGGATACTTATATATTTTGTGATATTTAAATTTTTACTTTTTTCAATGCCTTATAAAAGCCCAGTCTCATATTCTCATTTTTCTCTGTTTTGAGGTTGTTGATGGTACTTTTTGTTTTTATCTCTGTCAGACACACAGTATTGCTCTTTTATGAATAATGCTTCATATTTACATTTGTCTACCCCTATGTGGGGTTTTGCACTCAACTTGGACTTTGACTGAAGACTTGTTACTCAATTCAGACTTAGGGGTTCAGTGATACTTGGCCACAACACTGGCTGGCGTCTTGTTAGCTACAAAGCAGCTGTCAATACTTAAGAAGTCTGTAACACCCTGAGATTTAAATACATTACAAAAATTTAAATACATTCCAAAGATTTAAATACATTCATTTAAATTCCTACATCACAACTGCTAGCTCCACCCCAGGAGCCCCGCTATGCAGGCCTGACTCAGAAAACTAGAGAGGACGATAGCGGAACAAGCGTGTGCATTAGCAGATTGCAATGCTTGTAAGAAAGCTGATTATGATATTAACTTTCATCATGCCTCTAAAGACATTAGTGTCCGAGAGCTGAATAGCTCCTATGTTACCAACTACTTCTACTACACTGGCAATGTTGGGCTGCAAGCTAGCATGAAGAGGAGTGTGCACAGCAGCGCTGTTTCCGCCCACGACTCAGAGGCGAAGGGCTGATGAGCTACTGGAGCTCTGCAGAAGAACTTTTTGATCTTGTAAAGCTTCATAATCACAATTTAAAGACCAATGAGAACACTTCAAGTAGTAAAAAATAAAAAACGAGGGGGACTTTCGGTCGTCTACCACCATAATTTTGGCTTGCCTATGAAGTTCAGGTTTGTTAAAGTCCATCCTTTACGTTGCTCTTGAAACACATGGGATCAACTTCACAGCAGATCAGAGATGTTATACTGGCTTGTTAAGAAAAATCGTAAAAACCTGATGCTTATCCTCCCATCTGCTGCAGGAATCTGCTTCATAGAGACTCACTGTCTCCATCCATCATGATTGTGTTTTAAAGCCACAATTTGTAAGAGTTGAAATGACGACCAAAAACCCTGTGAATATAAGCCTGTACCAAGTGCAGCCTACATCTGGATCTCTGATGACATGACACACTTCATCATCCAAACACTTAAAGAAAGTTGCCAGGGGCGCACTGCCAAAATATCCTTGTCATTTGGCATAACATCTCAGTTTGACACTGGCGGACACCATCTCTCCAAGTTGTTCAGACAATATTGGGCTCATTATGTAGGAGCATGCCTTGCTGCAACAAGGCCTTCATTAAATCAGTTTGCTGGTGGATCAATTGAAAAGCCTTTTGTGTTGACAAGTGTTTGCTTTGGAGGAAGGATGAGTGCTGCGACCCCCTGTGCTGCAAGCTAATAGGACATTCAGCTCTGAGGAATGGCAAGAGGAAAACCTGGCACATGCTGGATGGTGGTATGAAATGCCAGAACTTAATTAAAGTACTTGACTTTTTCTTTTTGGCTTATCTTTAAGGCTTGCTATGTAAAACAGGATTAGCATTCAATAAAGATAAAGACAAGAGTGATTTAGACAAGTCCAGGCTGACTTCAAGTTTTTTAACGAAGCTGCCAGTTTGTGAAAAAAAAAAAAAAAAAAACTTTTTGAAAGAGATCTTTCATCTTAACCCGCTATCTGACTGACTGTACCCTGAGGACTCTTTTACCTGCTGCACTTTACATTAAAGCCTGATCAAAAACTTCCCTATCTAAATGGCTGTGGTACTTAAGGTGGATGACAAGACCGGATACAAGAATAAAACATGTAATAAATAAAACATAATACAAGACAGGTGTCTGGTGAAGTTTTCAAAGGTTTGGATCTCAACTAGATACCATGTAATACTTGGTTTTAATCTTAATTGTTTATTGATGCTGTCTGTAAAAATGAAAAATACAGTAACAGCAGTTTGACACATTATTTAGGAAAAGTCAAAGTGAATAGGGAAAGTGACAATAAATTATCTTTAAACATTGGTTATTCTTTATATACATGCAGAAAAGCTCAACATGAATGGTTGAGTGATCATTGCTTGGTGCATCTAAAGATTTTTGTAATGCTCAGCTTCACAAAAACAGGTTGTTTGCCTGTGTTTTACCATTATGCCCCTTTCTTTATGATCACAGCAGGCAATTCAATTTCAATTTCAATTCAACTTTATTTATATGGCACTTTTCATACAGAAGGAGATACAATTCAAAGTGCTTCACAGAGGCTAAAAACAACAATAAAGACAAAAACCCAACCCTTCCACCCACCCACACACCCTTGGACCCACACGCACACAGAGACACACACCCACCCTCACATACACACACACACACACACAACCGCACACAGTGTGAGAATTTAAGATTAAATTTTAAAGAGACATGGCCTGACACCAAGACATTACATGAGGAAAGAGCTACCTTTAGGAAACACTGGAGATAAAAATAAAGATAAAAATGGTGAAAAGAGTAAAAACCTGATGGACTTAAAATAAGAAAATAATAATATTAAATGAACAAATAAATAAAAGGGGGTAAAGGAAGTAAAAACCTGTGACGGGAAATTAAAAAAGGCTAAGAACAGAGATAATGAAAAGAATGACATAAAATAAACATTAAGGACTTTGATTAAAATGAACATTTGCAGTAAAAGAAGTCTAAAATGGCAATTAGTAAAAAGCCTGGTTAAAAAAGTGAGTCTTGAGCCTCTTCTTAAAAACATCAATGGTCTCTGCGGCCCAAAGTCTCTATGGCAAGCTGTTCCACAACCGGGGACCATAAAAACTGAACGCCGCCTTCCCGTGTGTTTTTGTTTTGACTTTGGGTAAGGTTAAAAGGCCCGTGCCGGAGGAACTAAGGGTCCACGAGGGTTGATATGGTAAAAGTAAATCAGATAAATAGGAGGGGCCAAGACCATTAAAACATCTAAAAACTAATAAAAGAACCTTAAAATCAATCCTGAAACGGACGGGGAGCCAATGCAGCGATGCTAAAACTGGCGTTATATGCTCTCGCCCTCTGACCCTCATCAGCACTCTTGCAGCTGAATTCTGTAATAGCTGAAGTGTATGTAAGTTCTTCTTTGGGAGGCCAGAGAGCAGGGCATTACAATAATCTAAACGTGAGGAGATAAAAGCATGCATCAGCACCTCCGTGCTGGCCTGAGAGAGAAACGGAATGCAATGCAAACAATTAATCTTGTATAATTAGGCTGGACAGCATATCATTTAAACATCACAACTGTAATGTGCACTTATACAATAATCACATTGCAGAACATACAATTTATCAGTCATATCACCTGAGTCACATTATGCTGTCACACATCACAACTTGGTTTATTATTTATTCCTAAATTTGACAAAAACACTCACTCAGTCTTATGGTTCTCAATTTTAGGAAAGGGGAAAGAAACTAAGACAGAAACAACCAGACAGAGTGAACAAAGTTAACTGTGATCTAAATCTGTTTTTTTTTTTTTTTTTTCAAAGACAGAGTATCTTGCTTTTGATGAAAAACTGGATATTGATCACACAGAGACAGTCACATAAAATCCGTGCACCAGGTGAAGGACCATGCTGTCCAGTTTGGTCATCTAATTAGAGATTAGCATAGTTACACAGGGAAAGAGGTGTGTAGATTTTGTCCTTAAACATTTTTTAAAAATCAAGAAATTGATGGGGTGTACTTTGTTGTTAAGTGATAAAATCTTGAGTTCCTGGGGAGGAAAAACTCAAATGCAGTTATAAAAAGAACAGTTGATGCTGTTCTCTTCTAACAGGGCACAAAGCCTCACTAATGGTTTGAAAAGTATGAAAAGGATGAGTCATGCTACAGATTTCTTTCTTGATCTAAATCCAGCTGAACACTGGAAGATTTTAGAGTTATGACAACAACAGCACTTGATACACCAATGCCATAAAAAAATCTCCAAATGAGGAATATCTTGCGGACAAACTTTAGTCGAATTTGTCTGAATTCAGAGATGCAGTCACAGCGACTTCAATTCCCCTCTGGCACCACGCTCTACCTCGTGGGGATTGAATTGGACTTCAGTCAAGTAAAAGTATATTGTCTTGTTTTCAGAAAATCGACCAAAGCATTGCTTATCTCTTTGGTACAACACAGCCTAAAATAATTTACTTTCCAAAGCTCTTGGCCAGAGCAGCATACACAAGAGAATCAATATCAGCAACCTAAGATCAAGGAAAACTCATCCAAAGTAAATGCCTAACAAGTGCGAGAAGAACCAGGTGTTGAAATACAGACAAAGCTTGTTTTCTTTTGTATTGTCCTTTGTGTTCTTCTTTTGGTCTGTGTTTGTATTTTCTTTCTGAAACTGCCTGAAAATTGTAGCGATTTGAATTCAAAATAAATGTCGAAAATTAATCAAATTAAATTATGACATTTATGCACTCGTTGAAGGGGCACCACCCACCTTTCTGGTGGGAAAAGGACAAAACAAAGTTCAATTGAGTAATTAAACGTTGAATCAGTCTTAAACAGATTTAAATCAGTCTCTCATCTGAGGCCGGAATTCTTCATTCAGGGACTACTTTCTGGAAAGACCACCAAGAGACGACAATTTAAAATTAAATGGACAATTTATTAACAAGCTATATGATAACAAAACGTCAATAAATGATGATCAAATAATGAGAAAATCAAAGCACATCTAATGAATAAACGAAGGAATGGCTTAAATTAAACCTAAGACTGGAGGTTAATGATAGTGAGTGAATAAGGGAAAACTTAACCTACGTTAACGGAGTTACGAGGGTAAATTAAAAAGGAATTTGGAGAACTAAACTATAACTTATGAGAGTAAGCTACTGAACGGTTGACGGTATCACCCAGTTCTCATCACAGCAGTTTCGAGGAGTTTGCCTACTTTGGATGTCGGTTCTCAGCGGCACTCTTGGAATGGATCAGCTGAAGTTCTTTGGCTACCGGACCGGAACTGAAGGTTCGGCGGGGAGTTCTTCCGCCGTGTCTGGATCTCAGCTTCAGGACCGTATCAGCGCCATTAGATACTTTAGATCTCTGGGCCTCTCGGAACCAGGTGGCAAAGCAGCTCAGCAGATGATGCTGGTCGGCGTTCAGGACTAGCTTGGTTGCAGATTAATTCGCGCCAATAACTTAAGAAAATAATTTCGCTGGCCAGCCGATATTATCTTCAGGAGTCACTTTAGCGAACAAAAATAAAATAAAAGACTTGGACTGAGGTTCTCTGGGTGCGCAGCTTGTTACTGATGCTTTAAAGGAACTTGGGTATGGTTTCATCCAAGTTTCTGGAAAAGTCTGAGCTTAAGGCAATTAATAAAAATGCGGAGAAAATTGCAAACGATGGACGAAGACAAAAGAAAAGCTAAGAGCAAGACAAAGGAACTAAAACGAAGACAAAACTACGAACAAGACTAAAACAAAAGACTAGACTTAAGGGCGGCCAGAGCTCAACTCTTTTTAAGCAGTTCAACGTGGGGCGTGAACTAAGAGGGAGGGGGCACGTCCAATGTTGTAAACCCATGCAGCCGATCGACTGGCAGCGAATTAACTCAACTTGATATTAAAAGCGAGCTAGATCTAATTTACTCACTCACTATGATTAAACTGTTTGTAACATCACCTACGATCACATTTTACTTCATTGTTTCTTATGAGCAGATGCATTAAAGCATGACATTGGAAACAGTAAACTTTTGATCAGCCGTTTTCTTGATAATAACAGAGGATTAATGACTTTTGAAAGTTAGAGAGAGACAGAAAACCAAATTATCTACTCAAACAGAGACACCATCCAGCATAAGAAACACATACGTGATAATACTTGACAACAATATAACCTTGTCAATCAAGATTCCTAAATGATTAACATATATATTTGTGTGAGGTAGATAAAAACATAGTATGGATACATTCAAAAACTCTTAACTTGAGTCTAAACGAGTTTCCCGTTACTACTTCTAAAACTACAAGCCTATCTTGGGAATACCATTTACTAAGCTACGAAGTGTATACAACAAAAGGGAAAGAATGCACGATTAGATTCCCTGAATGCCATTTGGCTCTGATCAAACCATATTCAGGCATCACCACTAAGAGGAGCTCTTGGTCCATGGAAAACCTGGAATAAATTTGTGAAGTTAACAGTTTGGCTTGTGGATATGTTACAAAACTGGGAAAAAGACCATTTTCATTGATGATGTGGTGTACAGATAGAAAATTCTGGTGAAGTGTCCATTAAACATGAAGTTAAACCGTTTTCAGGCATCCTCTTCCTCCTGCACCTTAAAGAAAGCCATGGAAAAACACAGTCATTCAAAGGATTTATGGTAGGGATCTGTTTTCAGGACTTGGCACCAAATGCAGCCATGTTTTCCTTTTGGGTCATCTTGTTTAATCTGAGGTGTCAACTCTGATCTTTCCCAGCCAAGGTGAGAGGCTCCATGTTTATTGGTCTGTGTGGTTGATAAGCAACTTGTCTTTTTGGGAAGCGTTAATGATTCATTATCACCTCCCAAATGGAACTTCCTGGGTCGTAAAACTGGAAATTGGTGTGAACCGTTACTCCCCCATTTCCTCTCCAAACCAGGGGAGCTGCATTCCTTTGAGGGGTGAATTAAAGGTGGATAGCAGAAAGCAGTCATCTTGTTACAAAATGTTTCTTAGAGACAGTTTGAGGTGAGAAGGAAGTCTTAGAAAAAGGGGAAAAATGTGTGGTATTTAAGTTCCAAGGAAAAAAGACTTTGCTGACTTTAACACTTAGCTAGCTGAATCTGTCATCAAAAACAGAGACAAAGCAGAGAGCAGAAAGTGTTAAGGAAGGTAAAAAAAACAGCAATGAAGGATTAAAATATACTAATGGCAAGATCACCATTAACTAAAGGATCATTAACCTGCATCAGGTAGACTGTGGGTGAACCATAGATTGTATATAGAATGGATGTCGTCTGCCTCCTCACTGGGTGAAGACACTGCAAGAACAGCACCCTCTGGTGACAGGCTGCAGTATAAGTCATAGATCCTGCCTTCTCCAGCAATCCCTATGGAGCTGTGGACAAACTTAGAAATTAATTACACAGAATATAATTTTTTCTCCCCCTGCTTCCGATGTTGACATGTAGTTACTGTAAGACTGGTTTGTGCTCAAGTCCTCTTTTATTCTGTACAGATCCATTTTTAAAAGTTATTAGAGGGTTCATGTTTTCTATGATTGACAATTGATACAGCCTATGGGCGTATGAAGTTTATGCAGCTCACCTGGGGGACAGCTGTTTGAGCTGAGCGTCATCACAGGGACTCACCTACCAAATGCCTACAATGCTACTGCCCAAGTGTTGGTTGCAGGAAGTGGAGAAAATCTCGGAAATCCAGAGAGCAATTAGGCTTCAAATTCGTATAATGACGGAAGGTGGAGCCAAGTTGTCCATAGTACATATAGTCTATGGGCTGAACTTTAATTGACTCTTGTGAACAGCGAGAAGGAACCAGTAGAATGAGATGTAACGTAGCATGACCAGAGATTTTACTGAAGGCGTTACAAAGTGAAGGTGCGAGACTACTGCTGCCAAGCAAACAAGAGCTTTTTGTTTAGAAAATAATGCCTGTAGTTAGCAATAAATAGACCTATGCAGCTCTGTCAAATATAAAAGGCTCACAGATTAAAATAAAAAAAAGACTGTAGTTGTTTTGATCAACATGTTCAGTCTGCCACACACAACCCTACTAATCCTGGTCACTTGACTGTCTTTAGATGTTTGCATTGTTGGTGCCTTTAGGATATGTTTTCAATTATTTTAGTGATAATTAGCTCAGTGATACAGTGTATTATTCAGTTTGTGGTACTAAGAGACCATTTAGTAAGTAATTTATCCATCAGTTTATGTTTGAAAATGTGACTCACATAATGCCCACAAAAAGGGTGTCGATTGATGTGATTTTAAAACTTTGATAACATGACATTGCCTCCCTACTCTCCATTCAAGCTCCACCCTCTTGTCCAAACATGCCAGCATCTGGTTCCAGGATAATTACCGTAGACAGAAACCTGTTACCTGTCAGTTCCTACAGCTACCCATGCAAACCTTGGTCTCATGTTTTGGCTTTGTCAGGAGTTTCTGCATTATCATGACACAATAAACTAGCATGCACTGTTAGACAGGTACAGCTGATGTAATGTAACCATAAGGCAAATCTGCCCTGCACTGCATGACTCCACAAGGACACGAGGAGAATGGGTTTTTGTGCATTCAAAAGACTGCAGAACAAACGTAGAAGCTTTTCAGCCTGATTAACATCAATAGACAGTACAACCTTTGCTAATGAGTTTTAGTCAGAGCACCAAGTTTGGACAAGCACAAGCGCTTGAGTTTAGTATGTAAAATTTTATAGTCTCTTTATCTTTGAACATCTTCATCTCCACTCACATATTCAATTAATCTTTTAAAAACTTGCTGCTGAATACTCAGGAAATCAAATGAAACACTCTAATTCTTGTTTGAATGATTAAATACAGTACTTTGAAATAAAATAAACCCCTAAATAATATGCTTTCTTTCACAACTGAGAACTTGAAATGTCATTCAATAAATCCTGAGACTTTCTACTGCCCAATTATAATAAGCCATCATAGCTGTACCTTTTTGAGTATACAGGCTGTTTTCTAAAATTGAACCATATGGACTGCAAAGAACTACGTTTTATAAGCAATTAGTCTCTGCCAGAAAGAGTAATTTGTTCAACTCAGAGCCCTACAGCCAGTCAGGGCCTGATGAAAAGGAAAAGGCTCTTTATTCATATAGGCGCTTAAGGAGGCTTTGCTGCTATATTTGACTTCCTGACGCATATACATTTGATGAGGGTTTTTTTTTTCTTATTCAGTTTTTCATCAGCCTTGAATATTTTTCTTTACATCAAATGTTGCAGCTTAGATAATGATGTTTTTGCTCTAAGCATAGTTATATGTACAGATGGTCACAAAAGTGGGATCTGTCTTCTCATACAGTGCAGAGAACAAAGGTACGAACATCCTTATGTTGGCCAAGGGTGTATTTACATTACGCAAACAAAAATAAAACAAAAAAATTCTTAAATGGTCAGACTTTGAGGATTTTTCTGTCATAAATCCTGGACCCTGCTGAAATATAAGTCCAACATCTGGGCCAGGGCTGCAGCTATCGAATATTTTAGTAATCGAGTATTCTACCGAATATTCCACCAATAAATCGAGTAATTGCATAAAAGATTTTTTTTTTTAGTTAGAGTGCAGTTATGGCAGAACAAGCCTGTGTGTTAGCGGATTGCATTTGTGAGAAAGCTAATTATGATATTAACTTTCATCATGTCCCTAAGGACATTAGTGTCCGAGAGCTGAATAGCTCCTATGTTACCTGCTTCTTCTACTATACTGGCAATGTTAGGCTGCAAGCTATCGTGAAGAGGAGTGGGCAGAGCAGCGCTGTCTCCGCCCACAACTCAGAGGGGAAGTGCTACTGAGCTACGGGAGCTCTGCAGAAGAGAAGCCCCTCCTATCATTCATTTTTTTCTGCCCCGCAAAACCGAAACCACGCTTCCTCCTCCTTCTAATGTGGTGACAAATGTGTGCTGTGTCACCTTGAAAATAATCTGTGCGAATAATTTGAGTTCATAAACAAGCACTTGAGGCAGAGGAAATTCCTCGATCATCTTTTGTAATTGAGGTACTTCAGGAATTATTTCAGCCCTAATCTGAGCCGTGATCTAGAGATTTTTCAGAAAAGATCTTTCCTCTCCTAGCTGCTTACACAATACTTATTTGCAGAGTCCTGGCTCAAAGAAAAGGACACAAGTTACATAACATTTAGTCATCTGAAAGCTGCTTTTCACCAAAATCTATTTCAGATTAAATATGAAGAGAGAAATGGGTTATCCACTTTTCCTCTCTTTCATATTTGATTTACAAGGCCTCGTTTAAAAGTTTGTTCCAACTTTATGATCTGATTGATTTCCATTTCTTGGATGTGCTTGTTTTTCAAAACTGCTGCAGATCAAAAGCAAAGCAATGGAGCACCAACAGTGTATATGCATTTAAATGGGAGTATCATTATTTTCCTCCTGAGTTTGCAGGCACTGTCACTGTGTTTTATTGAAGTAGTCCAAAAAGTGTTCCCTTTAAAGACATTCTGGTAGGAAACTGCTTTCACCTTAAAATCTTTAGTGGACACCTGATCTTGTAATTGCGAGATCATTTCTTGAAATCTCATCACTCAGTCTGCAATTGTGGCATGGATGGGAGAGAAAGCAATAACAGCTCGACTGACGTTAACCTGCTTTAGTTTTTTGTCTTTCTGTTTGACACACTGGGAAGCATTTAATAATACTCAGAAATTAGGTGGAATTAATATTTGTACATCAACACTGTACAGCATCTCAAGTCATTAGGAATGTTCCGGCAGAAATCCCAGTGTGATGTTGAGACAGCCCCATGACAAACCAGCAGTTATAAGCACTTCTTATTCGAGTCGCCTCACTGTTTTGAGGACAATATTTGTTTAATAATTCTTTAAATTTGAATGAGTGCGGATGGTTATTGTTGATAAAGAAATGCTATACAGTCATTGCAATGTGTACTTCAAAACCAGTGTTGGGGTAGTTACTTATAAAAAGTAATTTGTTACTAGTTACTTCTGTAAATTGTAAAGAGATTATTTAACTAGTTACTGCATTTGAAAAGTAACTTCGCTACTTATTACTTTACATTCCCGTTACTTTACTTCGTTACCCAAAAATGGTCTTCGTCATTACTTTTTTAGGGTAACAAAGTAAAGTAACTCACAACGCTAAAAAAAAACAACCAAACAAACAAACAAACAAAAAGAAAACAGTGACTTAATTACTTTACTAAGCAACAGGAACACGCCACATAAAGTATTTAATGTTGTTAAAAGAAGAAAGCCAAAATGTAGGCTATGGATTGACGTTGCAGTCGCTAGTTTTTTTTCCTTGCAACGTGTTAATTTTGAGCAGCTTTAGCTCTTTTTGTAGATGCATGCTACACTGCAGTGAGCTTTGGTTGAGGCTGAACTCGATCACTGGATAATAGCTCCATGATTTATATTAATGTTGCACAACTAGGTTGTTATTTATCTCTGCTTGAGCATGTAACGATTGGATTTTTTAGAAATGTTTAAAATGCACTTGAGAGTCCTATTAACTTGAATTATTGATACTTTCTTTTGATTGAGTACTTAAATATTGAATATTCAGTAATATTTAATGCTTGTGTGTTATACATACATTGAATTTTTTTTTTTTTTTTGGTTACTTGAAAAGTAGTGACTATTTTCCTTTTGATTAAAATGATATTCATTTATATTTTGGCCTTTTTTAGGTTAGGTTTTGTGTTGGACTGTAGATCATCACTATCAACTCCACCCTCATCACAACTATAAATTCAACTATTTCAACAATTGTCTCAACCAGATGGCGAGATAACCCCAGAAAAGAGTGGTAGGTTAGAACCACCTACAGGGGTTCCTGCTTTTACCAAGGAATAGGCACTCTTTGGATTGTATGTTTTTTTTAAATCAACCAAACGTTGGATTGTGTGGCATATTTGTTTATTCCCAATACTAGGTTGGAATTGGTTTCAAGCGATTTTTTCTTTTCTCCTGGACAAAATCTCACCATCTTTTCAATTGCAATAATTGTTTTGTTTTGTTTTTGTTGTTCATTCTGTGAAATTATTATTTGAATACAAAAAATAAAAAACATATCTTTGTCTGTATATCATTCACCCACATCTTGGGCTCCTTAAGGACTAGAATCTTCTGATGCAAATATACATAGCCCAAATTAGTGTTACAATTGGGCTATGATGTTTGTTCATGTACCTCTACAAGGTAAATTGAAAAACAGTAAAGTTAAGTAATAAGTAGTTGTAATAAGTAGTGAAGTGACTTTTCAAATGCAGTAACTAGTTAAGTAATCTCATTACAATTTACAGAAGTAACTAGTTAGTAGCACGGCTGGGCGATATGGCCTCAAATCAATATCACAATATATTGTAAATAGTAATAACGTTATTCTTATTCTTATTGAGCAGTTCTCCCCGATAATGATAAATGGACAATATACTCCACAAGCTGCTCACCCCCTCCCACATTAACTTTGTCTACTTCAGCCGCCGCTCCAACTTTTGAACCATCCTCCATCTTCTTACCTGTCTTTCCCTCTTTGATATGGACTGGATGGAATGGAGTCACGTCTCTGACGTAGGACAGCATGTTACAGAGACATGAGACCATAGCCTACCTACACACACCCAAAACCAACTTTTTTTTCTATATTTTTTTTTTACACCAAATATATTGACATGGGCAAAATGACGTTGGTTGTTGTTGTAAATTTTACTATGGGTAGATTTTGGGTTTATCGCCCAGCCCTAGTGCTAGTAATAAATTACTTTTTATGAGTAACTAACCAAACACTGATCCTGGGTGACCTTTTCAACATAGTGACATACAGAAGGATGTCTTTCAGTGAGACAAGTTTCAAAATGGAATTTAAGCAAAAGGTTAGCATCAAGCAGTTTCACTACAGGTTGCTGTTTATAAATTTTAAACTTCTTAAAAAGTCTGGCTCAAATTCTTTGCCTTAATGCAAATTGCCAATGTTATGTTTCAGTCATCAATATCTTAGTATTCAGAGAGCATCAGAAAAAGGACTTTCTTTTCTAATTTCTGCAAAGACTGCACTTAGATGTGAACTATTTGCTGTTTGTAGTCAATCAGAAGATGATCCCTTTTAGGTCATTGCTGGGCCAGGCTGAGATGTGGGAGACTGTCACCAGTGCTTTGACTGAGCTGTCAACACTTGTCAGAATGAAGGAAAACTCAAATTTGACCCCTAGTCTGGTGCCATTGTTGCACATAGAGACTAGCCAGCAAATACAAAGCCTGAAAGAAATGCCCCCACTAGTGATATGAAATTGAACATTTCTAAGATTATCTGAGAGGACAGTGAAACAGAGTGTGCACCATAATAGTTTCCAGTCCCCCATGTGCCCGCATTTGTCCATACATGGTCAATGCAAAGCAAAACATCTTATGTATAACAACCCATTCAGATGAGCCAAATGCTTATTTTGCTAGCTTTTAAAAGTGTTGTTGTCCATAAAGAGCCACACACAGCTGGTTAAGATTGTCATTAGCCTTGCGTAGACATCCAAGTATTTATTTGTTTCATTGCCAATTCTAGATGTAAAACCAAGACACTTCATTTGTAACAAGTGCACTGAAACAAATGAAGAATACAATATTTGGAGGCCTCACTATGAAAACAGACAAAACCAACTTCCTAGACAAACTCTCTCAAAAGAATACAGTTGAGGGAGGTCAAGTACAGAGATTGTCTGCAGCTTATGGAGACCTCTAACCCTGTTGTGGTCCTGCAAAGCCCAACAAAGAGCCACAGCAGCTTTCCCTTGTGGGTCAAGGATCTCAGCAAAGAAGCAGCAGCTATTCACAGACTCTGAAGGAGAGAAAAAATGCATGCAGGCTTTTGTGGATGAAGTCAGTCCATGCCATGACGGCACTGATTACTGGTTTGATAATGTTCTTTCACTTTTATGTGCTTCTGCCAAATGTGACCAAAAGTGTTTAATGAAAATATTTCATTTTTAAACATGTATTTGCATTTATTTAAATTTCCTCTTAGAAAACAACAAAAAAGTCACTTTGAAAGCTGCTGCTGAAAATATCTGTCCAGCTCAGTTGTCCTGGTCATTAAATCTGGCCTGGTAAAATGTGATGAAACGACCTTGTTATGTTTGACGTTTGTTGTAGCTAACACTGAAGGGATATATAAAGCTCCTGTGAGGAACTTTACCCCCTGTGAACAAACTGGTTTTTGGTCTTGTCTTCTACGTGCTTGAGGAGGGATTTGACAGCCAAGAGAGAGTAGCAGAGAGTCATAGCTTTTTTAAATGGGCATAACTGTAATTGTCACCGGGTGATGCTTCTTACTGCAGACACTTCAACCTGCTTACCTGTTCCCTTCCTCTGCCCATTTGTCCTCTCCTCTAAATCTGCTCCGATGTACTGGCTATGGTGACTCTAATGTGACAAGCAGCACAGTGGTGGCCATCACTGCCGATTAGGATTCAGCTCTCCACTGGAACTGCTGTCGTCACCACTTTTTCTCAAATTTGTCCAGTACACATGAAGAGGCCGTAAGCCAAGCCTCGTGGCTCTCCATTATCTGGTTATCACATCATCCCTGCACAATGACAGCTCAGAGCAAAAATAGAGCTTCTGAAAAATAATTTCTTCTGTCTCAGCCTCCATTGCCTCTTAACATAAACACTTACACCTGAGCAATGCTATTTCTCACCTCACACCCTCTTAAAAACCAAATAATAAACAGTATATGAGCCGTTTCACAGCTGTTTCATCCTCTCAGTACAAAGGGAATGACAGCATTTTCTAGCACACAACTGGAACACAAAGTGAGGCCCAGGTCTCAAAAAAGCTGAATTATGCCCCAAGGTTATCCTTACATGCGTGTCAAGGAGGCTGGGCAGAGAGTTGTACATAACGGGCCTTTAGGTTTCTTTACCTGCAATCAGCCTCCCCCTCAACCTTTTCTTTAAAAAGAAAGAAAAACCCTGTCCATTCTTAAAGAGATATTCTGGCATAAAGTTATGGTCAAACACACCGTAACACCGAGTAAGACACTCCCTTGAGAAATTAATGTTGCTGACCGCTTGCTTCTCTTGAGTAAGTTGGTATAACTTACTCAAGTTAGTCTAATTGCATTTCTATCAAGCAAGCAGTCAGCAACATTCATCTTTCGAGGGGGTGTCTCTTGGTGTTATGGTGTGTTTGACACTAACATAAATTTACACCGGAATATCCCTTTAATAACAACACAGGGTGGATATTTTCCTAGCTCCCCATACACCATGCCATTGTAGATTGGTTTGTTTTATTTGTGCACTTTTAAAGTAAACAAAAGAAATATACTGTCAATGTCTGGAGCTGAACAAAAAGGAAAGGGGCCAGATGCAGAACAAAAATGATTTATTCAAAACAAACTAAATAAAAAACTTACTTACAATATCTAGCTCAAAAATCCCAAAGGCAAACTCAACTAAAAGGCACTGGAAAACTCACAGGGGAAACAGGATTACACTGAACTCGACATACAGACACATACATAACACAATGAACAAACAAGGAAACAGGGGAAGACAAGGACTACACAGTGAAATGAGCAATGAGAGGCAGGTAAGATGCATTTACTCCAATAAATATATGTTTTCAAACCCCCAAACTTATCATTGGCACAACATTACTCACCACTCATTGCTAAAACTGATAAACAATGAGTGTCTACAATGAAATAATTAGAAACATTGATAGAAACTGCTTCTGCGACTTTCCCCCAAGCCTTCGCATTGCCACAGCATTTTGTCTGCACCACTAGGCAGGTAATTTGCTGTCAAATGGCCCCATGAAGAAGCTGCATAAAGCTGGCTGGACGTCTGTCACTCCATTCAGCCTTGCAAACTTTCCCCTGGGGAGATTCTACGGGACCATAATCTTCCTCCTCCTCAGAGCTGTCAACTTTAAAGACCTCTACAGCTTCACTATTATGCATTCACTGAGGAGCCTACTGCTGCTTCATCCATTCATTTTAGGTTGTGTCAGCACTGCTGGCCAGGGAACCCTGTTCAGGTTTATTCAGTTGTCACAACATGGCTGGAAAGATAATCCAAGCACTCAACACCTTTGTTACAGCACAGCTTTTAGTCCCACAGAGAACGAAAGCATGAATCAACACCTCTTCTTACAGTACAACATTTTAATAAGATACAGATGCTCCAGTCCTGAATATCTATCATCAACAGAGAGTAAAACAGTTTTTAAAAACCAATGGGAGATTGTGTCTACCAGCTTTACCTTCAATTCAGAGAGATCTGTGCGAACCAGAGAAAAATAAGGGGATATTCTTTCAGTTATGAACTTGTACTTCCCTGATTTGAGCTACACTACAGGCCAAAAGTTTGGAAGCAAGGCCATTACAGGCCGAACAGTTGGGAGTAACTTCAAGTTTTTGAAGTTACTGTGACCAAGTTTTTGAATATGCTGGATTTTTAAAATCCAGCATATTCAATTCTATGTATTCTATTCTATTCTATTCTATTCTATAAGGCACCATTTTACTCCATTTACCTTTAGATATACATTGATGTTAACAGACCATTGCTAAATATATGTCAGCAAAAGATAATAAGGGCTTAGTTTTAGGGTTGAAAACATTTGCAAGAGTCACAACTTCAGTGCAAAAGCAAAAAAACAAATCACAGTTGGATTATTCACTTTTTGGCATTTGGGAGTCTGCATACAAAAATCCTAATAAATCTCAACTGCGTTCAAAATACCGCAAAAATGTCTAGAAAGAAGCAACTGAGTAAAGAAACAAAAGTACAGATTTGTACCATGAGGAAAGAAGGATACACAGAAAGAGAAAAAAGAGAAATTGCAAAACGCCTAAAGGTGTTAAACAAAGGAGTCCACTACACTCTGAAGAGACTAGAGGAACCTGGAAATTATAATGAAAGAAAAAGAGTTACTACAAAAGCAGAGGTTAAACATAGCATTGTCACCAGTAAGAGAGATCGGCGAAAGACAGCACCACAAATACGGGAGGAAATCAACATGACAAGGTCGAAACCCATATCTCTGACAACCGTGACATGACGTTTGAGAAAGGCTGGTCTGAAGGGTTGTGTATCTGCAAAAAAATAACACTACTTCATCCACAGAACAAGAAAAAGAGATATGAGTGGGCAAAGGCTTACAAAAATTGGACTTATGATGACTAGGAAAGAAGTTTGCACTGTTTGGTTCAAAACGTAGGGCTCTATTTTCGTGTACGTCGGTGAGGCGACGGAGGGTGGTGGACCCCGCGCAGTTGTATTTTCGTCCGGCGGAGCCCGGCGTAGAGCCAGTTTGGTATTTTCGTGGACTGAGGCGCACGGAGGCGAACCGAGATCAGCCAAGCTGGGCGTGGTGGCGTGGCAGGGGGAGGTGTCGACAGAATCAGCGGGCGCAGTGACATTTTCGTGCTCGCCAGTGGCGTGTAAAGTGCGCTGAAAGCTTGCCGATTCAAACCTGGTCAGCTTTCAGGGCAGGCGGAGCGCAGCTGGTGTAGTGGTATTTTGGTAAACTGGCGGCGTATCGGCATACGTCACCGATGCCTCACCGGCAGGTTTCCACAGTGTCAGGCACATTTCAGTGCAATAAATAATCATCAACAACTATTAATCTGAGTCAGCACATACATCTAGATCTATACAGATACATTCTGATCTATATCTGATCTGATGAGCGCGTTTGGCACGCGTTTGGACACACAACCTGACCGAATCAACACAGCTGAAACTCCATTAAATTAAATTAAATATCTAGTAAATAGACACACATGATGAAGTTAACTAGATATGTAATTCGTCTCCCTCCTTTTCTTTCTTCCTCTTCCTCTTATTTCTCACGCAGCTCGACCTGGACATGTCTCCGTGTCCTCTCTCCATCCTGCTGCAGCTGCGGCTGAACAGATGATTTGTTTTAGTGCTCAGATGAGTTATCTACTTTAAGCCGACATATGGATATTATAATATTCAGTTTTGTGAGTCAAATTTATTTTATATGCCAACATCTATGAAAGAAAGAGCCAGGCCACAGAGCGCAATGCGTCATTTACGCACAGATGGTTACGATTTTAATGCCATTTTTGGAGTTTATGTTGTGATCTGTGCGCTCAACCCACCTTTGTCACGTGAGGTTTGAATATATGCAACTTCATGTGAGTGTCTTAATTAGTGGAAAAGGGTGTTTTTCTTACCAGTGGGTCCAACTTTACACACACCAAATCCATCTGTGCTCATATGAGAGAGTGTGGAGGACACCCAATGCAGCGCTTACAGTGACACTTGTTGAGCTGCTGCCCTTTGTCGCCATCGTGTGGCATTACTGTCTTCAGACATCTCTTGATCTCTCTGACTACTTCACGAAAATAGTAATACTCCTCGCCGGTGGCAGATTTAAAGACAAGGAGAGGAGCTTATGTGATTGGTGAAAACTGGTCTCGTGGGCTGTGTTAAACCCACTCTACGCCCTCTCTCCTCCCACTCAACGATTAACGCCGCTGGGAGGAGCTGAGTTAGGGAAGGGGGATACTTACGCCGGGCTGCGCCACTCACCAAAATACCAAATTGTGCTTGGGAACGCCTTGTCGGAGCGGCGGACTTGACTTACACCGCGCCTGCGGCACATCTCCGGCAAGGCACGAAAATAGAGCCCGTAGAGTCTATGTCCGCAGACAAACTGGTGAACGTCTGAAAGCACCATGTGTTGCACCCACAATTCAGCATGGAGATGGTAGTTCCATGGTATGGGGATGTTTTGCAGGTGATGGAGTAGCAGATGTGTTTGAAGTAAAGGGTATCATGAAGAAGGAACAGTACCACTCCATCCTCCAGCACCACACTGTTCCATCTGGACTCAGACTTGTGGCTCATAAGTTTGTTTTGCAGCAAGACAATGACCCTAAACACTCTGCCAAGCTCTGTCAGGGTTACCTAGACAAAAAAGAAGAGGAAGGTGTTGTTCAAAAGATGGTTTGGCCCCCTCAGTCTCCAGACCTCTCTCCAATTGAGCTTGTGCAGGATGAATTGGATCAGTTGGTCAGAAAAACAAGTCCCACGAATCAGCAGTCTCTTTTTAATGAACTTAAGAAAGCTTGGAATGCAATCCCTGGAACATACCTTAAAAAACTTGTGGAACGAATGCCTGGTATATGCCAAGCTGTTGTTAAAGCCAGAGGAGGTTACTTTGAAAAAAGCAAAGTCTAAGCAACAATAACTCAAATACCTAATAATTATAGTCAAAATGTCTTCTGATAAGTTACTCTTTACACAATAGTCATGTTTATTGTGTTGCAAATTATATATATGAAACTATGATCCTTTTTTTGTACAGATCTGATCTTGCTTCCAAACTTTTGGCCTGTAGTGTACGTACATAAATACATATATATATATATATATATATATATATATATATATATATATATATGTATATAGCTACATCTACATCTACTTCATATGTCTTTGAGACATATTTACTGAATCACTTTTCAGCAGACTAAAATGATTTCTTTGTGGTAAAACTTGAAGACGTTTCTATTTTGGTGGGAAACATTAAAAAGCAAATATTAGTGTGTCAGGGTATGACTTTTATTATGAATATAGCTCATAGACTGTATATACTATGGACAACTTGGCTCCAACCCCCACCATTATACAAATTTGAAGCAGAATTGCTCTTGGTATTTCTGGAATTTTCTCCACTCCTGGAACCATTACTTGTGCAGTAGCATTGTACACATTTTACCACTTGCTGTGATGACCCTCTGTTCAGTAACCCCTCGGGTGAGCTATGTAAACTTTGTACACCTGTAAGCTGTATCAAGTGTCAATCATAGAAAACATGAACCCCCAAGTAACTTTTAATGATGGAGCTGTACAGAAAAAAGAGGACTTGAGCACAAACCAGTCTTATAATAACAGCATCACAACCAGGGGGAGAAAAATCTATATTCTGTGTAATAAATTTCGAAAGTTTGTCCACAGCTCCATAGGGATTGCTGGAGGAGGTGGGATTTATGACTTGCACTGCAGCCTGTCACCAGAGGGTGCTGTTCTCGCGGTAGCTTCAGACAGCGAGGAGGCAAACAGTGTTCATTCTTTATACAGTTATTGCTATAGATCCCCAAAAGGCATGGCTTGCAAACACACAGCTAGAGCTTTACCTACAGTGCATCCGGAAAGTATTCATACCACTTCACTTTTTCCACATTTTATGTTACAGCCTTATTCCAAAATGGATTAATTCCCTTTTTCCCTCAAAAATTCTAAACAAAATACCCCATAATGCCAAAGTGAAAAACTTTTTTTAGAACATTTTGCAAATTTATTAAAAATAAGAACACTCAAATGTTGCATATACATAAGTATTCACACCCTTTACTCAATACTTGGTCGAAGCACCTTTGGCAGCAATTACAGCCTCCAGTCTTCTTGTGTATGATGCAACAAGCTTGGCACACCTGGATTTGGGGAGTTTTTCCCATTCTTCCTTGCACATCCTCTCAAGCTTAGTGAGGTTGGATGGGCAGCGTCGGTGCACAGCTACTTTCAGGTCTTTCCAAAGATGTTCAATCGGGTTCAAGTCTGGACTCTGGCTGGGCCACTCAAGGACATTCAGAGACTTGTCCTGAAGCCACTCCTTTGTCTTCTTGGCCATGTGCTTAGGGTCATTGTCATGCTGGAAGATGAAGCGACGCCCCAGTCGAAGGTCTTGAGTGCTCTGGAGCAGGTTTTCATCAAGGATTTCAATGTACTTCGCTGCATTCATTTTTCCCTCAACCCTGACAAGTCTCCCAGTTCCTGCTGCTGAAAAACATCCCCACAGCATGATGCTGGCACCACCATGCTTCACTGTAGGGATGGTATTGGCGAGGTGGTGAGCGGTGCCTGGTTTCCTCCAGACATGACGCTTGGCATTGAGGCCAAAGAATTCCATCTTCGTTTCATCAGACCAGAGAATTTTGTTTCTCCTGGTCAGTGAGTCCTTCATGTGCCTTCTAGCCAAGTCCAAGCTGGCTGTCATGTGCTTTTTACTGAGGAGTGGCTTCTGTCTGGCCACTCTACCATTAATGCCTGACTGGTGGAGTGCTGCAGAGATGGTGGTCCTTCTGTAGGGTTCTCCCATCTCCTCAGAGGAACGCTGGAGCTCTGTCAGAGTGACCACCGGGTTCTTGGTCACCTCCCTGACCAAGGCACTTCTCCCCCGCTTGCTCATTTTGGCTGGGCAGCCAGCTCTAGGAAGAGTCCTGGGGCCTCATGTATCAACGCTTGCGGCGCAAGAAAACCTTGCGTACGCCAAAATCGGCGCACACGTCCAGATTTATCATCGCGAAACGAGCGTCGGTTCCAGCGCTAATCGACGCAAAGTCAGGAGGTGGTGTAGAAATTGGCGTTGAGCTGATACTTGCGTTGACTGTGATTCGCACTTTGGCGACGCTGTGTGGCGGTGTTTGGTGACTCACTATGTGACAAGCGTGCACCACATCCCCGTGGCCGAGCAGCACGTCGCCCCACATGACGAACCAGCAGCAGACGGAGGGATGCGAGCTGATCCCTGCCGGGCCGCCGTCCTCGCGCGGGAGAATCTCATCGCCACAGTGTGAATGGGTAAGAAGTGAATACACAGTTCAATGAGCCAAATTAATTTATTTTCTCCACCAGACGCTCGAGGACATTTACGAGCCGGTCCAGCCGCTCGTTGATCCCCGCGATCCCCCTGATGATTTCTTCTTGCGATTGCAGGACCCCCTCCGCGAGGACCCTTCCACTGCGTCCGGGTGGTCCAGCGGAAGCGCCGCGGCTGGTGGACGCTCCACCGCTTGTCGGCGCGCTGGTGCTGATGCTGGTGCTGGGGCCGGGGGCCGGGGTGGCCCGAATGCCGCTGGTCCTGGCCGACGACTCCGAGCCGGCGGACGGGCTGCCGCGGGCCGGGGTTCCGCAAGCCGGCGACACGGCCGACACATTGATTTCTGTGACACAATAAAAATATTTGTTCATTTCAATTCCTGCTTCTGTGTATCTGTTGCGTTTACATCTCTCTCCACGGTATCATAGGTAATGTAATCCAGTATTTAGAGGTCAGTTATGCACATTACAGTTGTTTATTGCATAAAAAGTTATCGAAAAATGAAGTTAAGGGCGAAGTATAAATCACGTCTAAAAATAGACTGAATCCCGACGTTGAAATGAAGTATAAACTTAGACTAGACGTCTAATATACGTCTTTTGCTCAGTGGGATGACAAAGCATGTGGACATTTGTGTGACACGCCACTTACCCTATAATAATAATCACCACCACCCGCTGCTCAAACGGTGTGAGGGTCTCCTCCCCCGGACCCCCACCTGTCTGGCCAGTACTCCTCCGGAGGGCAGCTGTACGCCGCTTGACCTCCACCTTGAGGTCCGACCACTTTTTTTTAATCTCCGCGGGGGTGCGTGTCTCGGAACCCACCGCATTCACCCTCTCGCAAACTTTCTCCCACTCCAAGCATTTTCGTTTTGCACTGACGCCACTGGACAGGCTGCCAAATAAAACACGCTGTCGCTCCTCCACCTCCGCCACCAGCACCTCCACCTCGCACGCCGTAAATTTAGTTTTTCTTGTCATTTTGTCTGCGTGCAAGGACAGGGAGACCCTATTTAAATAAATCTGCATATTTATAGGAGGGCGTAACGGGGACGGGCCCAGTCACTCCGACATCTGCGCTCAATTCCACGCTGATTGGGATTTATCAAGGAAACACACGTGGATTTCGGCGCCCGCACACATTGATACATACGGATTTTTTTCAGCGTGACGGACCTTGCGTTAGCTCGTTTCTGGTATGAGTTCCACGCAAGTGTTGATACATGAGACCCCTGGTGGTTCCAAACGTCTTCCATTTCTTAACGATGGAGACCACTGTGCTTTTTGGGATCTTCAATGCAGCAGATATTTTTCTGTAACCTTCCCCAGATCTGTGCGCCGATACAACCCTGTTTCAGAGGTCTACAGACAATTCTTTCGACTTCATGGCTTGGTTTGTGCTCTGACGTGCTCTGTCAGCTGTGGGATCTTATGTAGACAGGTGTGACTTTGCAAATCATGTCCAATCAGCTGAATTTGCCACAGGTGGACTGCAATCAAGTTGGCGGAACATTTTAAGGCTGATCAGTGGAAACAGGATGCACCTGAGCTCAATTTTGCGTTTTATAGCAAAGGGTGTGAATACTTATGTCAATCAATCAGATTCAATCAAATGTTATTTATATAGCGCCAATTCACAACAGTCGTCATCTCAAGACGCTTTTCAGGGAACAAGAGCAGGTCTGGACCACGCTCATTGTTTGATGATCAAGAACCAACCTAAGATGGGTTTTGGCCCATCTCAACTAACATGAGTTACTGTGGCAAGGAAAAACTTCCTTTTAACAGGCAGAAACCTTGGGCAGGACCAGACTCATGCTAGACAGCCACCATGCCGCTGCTGGGTTGGGGAGGAATGTAGAGAGAAGAGGGGAGAGGGGGAGAGGACAGGGGGAGGGAGAGAGACAACAAGATGGGGGAAAGGCGAGAGAGAATGAGTATGGAGAGGGAGGGGGAGGGAGAGAGAGTAGGGAACGAGGGTGAGAGAGAGACAGGAGGCAGCAGGAACAACAGCAACAACAACAACAGCTCATGTAATGGTGAAACAAAAAGAAGTTCAGTTTACAGGTTTAGGATATGAGTGATAATGGACAATGTTGAATTAATTGAGTGCGATTACAGTTAGCAGGCTTAATCGTAGTCAGTTCTATTTTGTATTATTAATGTCAATAATGACAGTGAGGCTGATGTCCATGTCTGCAGTAACAGTAACAGCAACAGTCCAGAGGAATCAGAGAGAAGAAGGAGCTCAGGGCCGGGGGGGGTCTGCGGCAACGGTCCAGAGGAGCCAAAGAGCCAAAGAGTTGGAGGAGCTCAGGGCCCAGGGTGGATGCAGCTGGGGTCAGGCAGTTCCGCAGCAGACCTGTTTGCAGCATTAGTCCAGTGGCAGCTAAAAGACTCAGAGACACTCAGAGAGACAGAAAACTGGTCAGTGACTTATATGGGACATAAAGATCTAAAGAGGAGATAGAGACAGACTCTAGCTCAGTGTGCCAGATAGCCCCGGCAGTCTAGGCCTATAGCAGCATAACTAAGAGCTGGTTCAAATCAGCCCTGACTATAGGCTTTATCAAAGAGGAACGTTTTAAGTCTACTCTTGAAAGTTGAGAGTGTGTCTGCCCCCCGAACCTCGAGCGGTAAATGATTCCAGAGAAGAGGTGCCTGGTAGCTGAAAGCTCTTCCTCCAATACTACTTTTAGAGACATTTGGTACAACGAGCAGACCTGCAGACTGTGAGCGTAACGGTCTAGATGGAAAGTACGGTATAACTAGCTCGTTGAGATATGATGGCGCCTGGCCATTAAGCGCTTTATATGTCACAAGGAGGATTTTAAACTCAATTCTATATTTAATAGGGAGCCAGTGAAGAGAGGCTAAAACAGGAGAGATGTGCTCCCTCCTTCTAGTTCTAGTCAATACCCGAGCTGCTGCATTTTGGACCAGCTGAAGAGTCCTTAATGACTTACTAGAGCAGCCTGATAGGAGAGAATTACAGTAATCCAGCCTAGAGGTAACAAAGGCATGGACTAGTTTTTCTGCATCGCTCTGAGACAATATACGTCTAATTTTTGAGATATTGCGCAGGTGGAAAAAGGCTGTCCTGGAAATTTGTTGAATGTGGGAGCTAAAAGATAAATCCTGATCAAATACAACTCCTAGATTTCGCACAGTGGGGCTGGATGCCAGGCTGATACCATCAAATGTAGCTAAATTACTAGAGAACGCCTCTCTAAGGTGTTTAGGACCGAGGACCAGAACTTCAGTTTTGTCTGAGTTGAGCATTAGAAAGTTATTGGTCATCCAGGATTTTATATCTTTGAGGCAGGCTTCTAACCTAGCAACCTGGCCTGCTTCCTCTGGCTTTATGGATAGGTATAGCTGGGTGTCATCTGCATAACAGTGGAAATTAATCGAGTACTTCCTCATAATTTTACCCAGCGGAATCATGTACAGGGTGAATAGGATTGGACCGAGCACTGACCCTTGCGGCACACCGTAGCAGACCTTGGTGTGTGCAGAGGATTCATTATTTACATTGACAAACTGGGATCGATCTGTTAGGTACGATTTAAACCAGGAGAGAGCTGATCCTGCTATGCCTATAGATTGTTCTAGTCTCTGAAGCAGGATGGAGTGGTCAATTGTGTCAAATGCTGCACTAAGATCTAACAGGACTAGAACAGAGAGAAAACCATTGTCTGAGGCCATGAGTAGGTCATTTGACACCTTTAGCAGAGCAGTCTCTGTGCTGTGATGGGTTCTAAACCCAGACTGGAAATCCTCTAATAAACCGTTGTTATGGAGAAAATCACAGAGTTGATTCGCAACAACTTTCTCCAGGATTTTAGAAATAAAAGGAAGGTTGGATATTGGTCTATAGTTAGCTAGGGAGCTTGAGTCCAGAGTAGGTTTTTTAAGGAGAGGCTTAATCAATGCAGTCTTGAAAGACTGGGGAACATATCCTGTTAATAAAGACGTGTTAATCGATTTGAGCAGGGACGTACTAATCAAAGGAAGAGTTTCCTTCAGCAATTTTGATGGAATTGGGTCTAAGAGACACGTCGATGGTTTGGCTGCTAGCACCACTGACTTTAACTCAGGAAGGTCAATAGGTACAAAATTACTAAGGTGCACCAGAGGCCTTAGGGGCTCCTCAACATTTTTAGGGTTATCTGAGAGAGAGACACTTGATGGAGTCAATAGGTTACTAATTTTACCTCTTATTTTTAAGATTTTATCATTGAAGAAGCTCAGGAAGTCGTTGCTGCTAAGGGCTAAAGGGATACATGGTTCAGTGGTGCTCTGACAGTCTGTCAGCCTGGCTACAGTGCTGAAGAGATATCTGGGGTTATTCTTATTTTCCTCAATAAGAGAGGAGTAGTAGGTTGTCCGAGCATGTCGTAGGGCTTTCTTATATTTATCGAGACATTCCTGCCAGAGAAAATGAGCTTCAGCTGTTTTGGAGGAGCGCCAAATCCTTTCACATTTTCTTAATAACTGTTTCAGCTCACGGGTTTCAGCATTATACCACGGGGCTAGCCTCTCGCGTGTAAGAGTTTTTTGTCGAAGAGGGGCAACTGAGTCTAGAACTGATCACAGTGTGCCTGAGGTATCATCAACAAACTGGTCGAGTTGCAAGGGACTGATGTTTAAATATGAGCTATCAGTGAAGTTTTTCTCAACTACAGAATTTAGAGCAGACGGAATTACCTCCTTGAACTTAGTAACAGCATTTTCAGACAACTTTCTAGTTAGCACGGCTTTGTTGTGAGGAGAGTAACCTGATAGCACAAATTCAAAAGTTACTAGACAGTGATCAGATAATAGAGGATTTAATGAGTTGACTAACAGGGCTTCAGTTTCGAGGCCATAAGCCAGGACGAGATCGAGAGTGTGGTTAAAGCAGTGCGTAGGTCTGTGTACACACTGTGTAAACCCAATTGAATCTAGCAAGGACCGAAAAGAAATGCTTAGGCTATCATTTTCTACATCTACGTGAATATTAAAGTCACCGACGACGATGACTTTATCTGCGAGAAGGACTAATTCAGATAGGAACTCTGAGAACTCTGACAAAAACTCAGAGTATGGGCTCGGAGGGCGGTAAACTATAGCAAATACCAGTGGTCTCATGGACTTTGAGGCTGGATGCGGGAGACTGAGAACGAGACTTTCAAAAGAGTTATAAACTAGTTTTGGTCTTGGGTTAATTCTAAGACTGGAATTGTAGATAGCTGCAACTCCACCACCTCGGCCAGAGTCTTGAGGAATGTGAAAGTTTAGGTGGCTAGGAGGAGTGGATTCATTTAAACTTACATATTCATCCTTACGCAGCCATGTTTCGGTTAGGGAGAGTAAATCAATGCGATGATCAGAGATTAGTTCATTTATTAACACAGATTTTGAATTTAGAGACCTTATATTCAGTAGACCACATTTTATCTTACTAGTACTTGGTTCAGCTATGTTAACAGTCTTAATTCTAGTAAGGTTCTTGTTATTTACTCCTTTTTTAATTGATCGGTTAGAATTTGAGAGCCGAGTACGAGGGACAGACACAGTCTCTATATTAAAGTGACAGTAGCTAGGAGGCTGCTCTAACAAAAGTACAGAGGAACGTGTAGAGCTGTGGCTATGCTCCCTGATTTCTATGTCAAGCTGAGAGTAGCTTGGAAGCTGCTTTGAAGGGAGTACAGAGGGACGTTTTACACTGTGGCTCTGCTCCCTGATTTCTATGTCAAGCTGATTGTAGCTAGGAAGCTGCTCTGAAGGGAGTACAGAGGGACGTTTTACACTGTGGCTCTGCTCCCTGATTTCTATGTCAAGCTGAGAGTAGCTTAGAAGCTGCTCTGAAGGGAGTACAGAGGGGCGTTTTACACTGCGGCTCTGCTCCCTGATTTCTATGTCAAGCTGATTGTAGCTTGGAAGCTGCTCTGAAGGGAGTACAGAAGGGCGTTTTACACTGCGGCTCTGCTCCCTTGTCTCTGTGTATAAGTGGTAGTGGCTGGGAGGCTGCTCTAAAAGAGGCGCAGGGGGGCGTGTAAGACTGCGGCCCTGCTCCCTGATCTCTGCTTTGAATTGTCAGTGGTTCGGATTAATAAAATCGGCCATATTTCTGGATAAACGGGCCGCTCCATCTCGGGTGGGATGAATGCCGTCCCGACTAATCAGACCAGGCTTGCCCCAAAATGACTTCCAATTATCAATGAAGCTCACGCCGTTTTGCGGACACCACCTCGACAGCCAGCGGTTGAATGATGAGATACGGCTACACATCTCATCAGTTGTCTGATCGGGCAGGGGACCAGAGAAAACTACGGAGTCCGACATGGTTTTGGCATATTCACACACCGATTCCACGTTCAATTTAGTGACTTCCGACTGGCGGCGTCGGGAGTCATTAACGCCGACATGTATTACAATCTTACGGAATTTACGTTTAGCCTTTGCCAGCAGTTTTAAACTACCTTCGATGTCGCCCGCTCTGGCCCCCGGGAGACACTGAACTATGGACGCTGACTTTGCTAATTTCACATTTCGGACTACAGAGTCTCCAATCACAAGAGCGTCAGGCTCAGCAGGTGTGTTGCTGAGAGGGGCAAATTTGTTTGAAATGTGAATGTGGTGGTCTACCGTGGGCTTCTTAGGTCTACTGCTATGCTTCCCTTTCACAGTGACCCAACCACTACTACATCCCGGCTGCTCGGGATTCGCCGGGGTGGAAGCTAAGCTAGGCCGACCCGCACCGGCTACCGTGTCCTGGCTGGCTATCGCTACACTAGCATCGGTGCGGAGCCGCTTTTCTAACTCTGTAATCCTCGTCTCCAGAGCTAAGAATAAACTACACTTAAAGCAGGTATCGTTATCGTCTAAGGAGGACGAGGAGTAACTGAACATCTGACACACTGAGCAGAAGCGAGCAGGAGACCGGGGGGAAGCCATCATTAGCAAGTGTAGCTAAGAGAAGCTAAGCTAGGAGCTAGTAAAGTAGATGGTCAGAGAGATCGCCCAGAGTGGAGATAAAAACGGTGCTTGGTGAAAACTATCAGAAATACTTACAGACTTTCTAAACAAACAGAAGTACTGATAAATTACAGAGAGAAAATAAACCAACCCTCACGTGGTTACAAGATATAGCTGTGTGTGCAACATTTGAGTGTTTTATTTTTAATAAATTTGCCAAATGTTCCAAAAAAAGTTTTTTGCTTTGTCATTATGGGGTATTTTGTGTAGAATTTTTGAGGGAAAAATGAAATTTTATCCATTTTGCAATAAGGCTGTAACATAACAAAATGTGGAAAAAGTGAAGTGGTATGAATACTTTCCGGATGCACTGTAAACACACTCCCAGATATGTACATACACAATGTGCTTTTTTGGCCCTGCTGGCTCCAACACCTCACATCATCAATCTCTATCCCTTCTGTTCCTACCTTCAATGAAAGATAAGTTTAGAAGGGAGTACAGAGGGACGTTTTACACTGTGGCTCTGCTCCCTGATTTCTATGTCAAGCTGAGAGTAGCTTAGAAGCTGCTCTGAAGGGCAGAATAGCAGTAAGAGCCGAGTGAAAACAGACATATAAAAATCCTATTTTAATGGTGTTGAATTAGTGTGAAAAGGCTGCTCATGCCTTTTCACCAGACCCGCTCTCCTCACAGCACCCTGATTACTTAAAGTGAGTTCACCTGTGCCTAGGTGGTTGGTGTGGAGCTCCTGAGTGTGATTGCCCAGTAAACTGGGTGAATCCTTACTCTTAATATGATTATGCTTTCATTAGTATGAACATATTTTGAGTTTCCACTTTAAAATGTTTAATTGGTGTTTTGTCGTGTTTAGTGAGATTTATATTTCCTGGTTACCCTTTCATCCCAGTGTTTTCAATTAGGGTGGGGCCAGGGTGTGCTTTAAAAAAGAGCAGCCAGCCACTTTCAGTGTGTGTGTGTGTGAGGGAGGTAACAGCCTGCTGTGCGACTGGAGTTGTCTCCCTTTGTTAACCTTTTGTTTAGTTACTTTAGTTAATGTTCCTCACATTTTTGATTTGGCATACGGCATACCGCTACCTACAGTATGGAAATGTATGGGCTTGATCATAATATTTAAATGGCTGTGATTATACAAAATAATGTTATTGAAATAATACATTGTTAATATTTAGTATATTATTTATTCATACAAACCCAGTGGTTGTAATGAATCAGAGGCTATATAAATACAATTATAATAAATTAAATTTGTTTATTTAAAATGCATTATAAGTTATATTTTCTTATGCTCACTGATTAGAACACTTAACATTGCTTTACATTTCTATGAACGCTCATAATCACTTGTTGTAAAGCTTTATATATGCATTTGAAAGGCATTTCAAATGCATGTAAAATGCATTACAATTGGTAGGTTTATAGGAATATTCCCTTTATCTGGACTAATAACGCACCAGTCTGGTATATACCATGCACTCCTGGTTTTAATCCTTACATAGCCTCAAACCCTTTTGCCTATTGTATGTTTCCCTTTCAGCTTGGTTACTTCTCTTAAGTTTGAAAAATTCAGTAATGTGGTGAGACGTCTCCACTTCCTGTTTTATTTTGGTTTAACTTCCTGTTTTCCGTGTTTCCCTGGTCTGGCTTGACTGTTTTCAGGGCACTATCCCTCCCCCCAGTCGCTGAGGCTAAGAGAGAGACTCCACACCTGCCCTGCATTGGCAATCATGGCCCTTGAAGAAGCCAGCAGCCCTCAGACTCAGCGCCTGAGTATTGTCTTCACTCCTGAGTGGTACAGACGCTTCTCCTGGCCTCCTCCTTGGATAAGTGCTTGTGACTATTTTGCTCCCTGTGATTCTTTGTATGTCTTCTCACTTCCACCTCCTCTGCTTCTCCACAGTGTCTCCAGCCCACACAACAGCCATCCAGCAAACCGGACTTCTCTCGTGCCTTTTTTCCCTGAGTTGGACATTAAATACGTCTTTAATTTGCGATCTGCCTCTGTGTCTGCTTCTGGGTCCACAAAATACACCACACGCTACAGAATACTCAGGCCAGGAAAATGGACCCAGCAGACCCAGACAGGTTCCAGCAAGCTGTTCACAAGCTCAGGGCTCGCCTTGGTCAGCATGAGGATATGTGCCAGGGCCTCAACCAGTCCTATCAAGGCCTCTACATTCAAGTAGCGCAACTGGCGGATCAACTCCACTCCTGGCTCCCCCTGCAGCAATCTGGGTCTCCCCCCTGTGTGAGTACGGTCCCCTCTCCACATCTCCTCCCTTCAAAGAGCCTTATGTCCTTCCTCCCGTGCCATATGCTGGGGAGCTTGGGGGCTGCAGAGGTTTCCTGCTCCGCGGTGCTGTAGTCTTTGATCAACAGCCTATTAGTTACCCCTCGGATAAATCCCAGATCGCCTACACCGTTAATCTATTACGAGGCAAAGCCGCTAAGTGGGCTACTGCCATTTGGGATAAAGATTTACCTATGTTGTCCTCATATGCCAGATTCACTGAGGAACTTTGCAAAGTATTTGATTATCCTGCTGAGGGACCTGAATGTACGAAGCGGTTGTTTTCCCTCACCCAGGGCTCTCGGTCTGTGGCGGAATTCTCAATTGAGTTCTGCACAGTGGCGGCCGAGAGTGGGTGGGGAGAACTTGAGTTAAAGGGCTTATTTTCTCGTTGTCTGTCCGAACAGTTAAAGGATGAATTAGCTGCTCGTGACGAGCCACCCTCACTTGAGGAGCTAATTTCGTTAGCCATACGGTTGGATAATCACCTCAGGGAGAGACGGCGAGAAAAGAAACCAAATACCCCTACCCGTAGTTTAGATTCCCCATCCTCTTTTGGCCCATCATCCAGCATCCTAGAGTACACCTCCCGTGGATCAAGTATGCCCATAACTCCCTCACCTCCTCAGCCACAGGGATGTCTCCCTTCATGTGCTTTTCACTCGCACGGCCGAGCGCAACAAACGCCTGGCTGATGTCCACCACTCCCCTGCACCAGACTATTGTCCCGGTCAGATGGTCTGGCTATCGTCCCGTGACCTTCCCCTGCAGACTGAGTCCCTCAAGCTGTCTCCCTGCTTCATTGGTCCCTTCCCTATCCAGAAGATTATAAACCCATCGGCGGTAAGACAAAAACTTCCCTCATCCCTCAAATTTCACCTCACGTTTCATGTCTCCGTGATTAAGCCTGTCACCTCGTGCACCCTGAGCCCTCCTTCTGTCGTCCCCTTCAGGAGCGGTCCTGGATCTCCCACTCTCCCTCCCCCCCGGTCGCTGAGGCTGAGAGAGACTCCACACCTGCACTGCATTGGCAATCATGGCCCTTGAAGAAGCCAGCAGCCCTAAGTCTCAGCGCCTGAGTATTGTCTTCACTTCTGAGTGGTACAGACGCTTCTCCTGGCCGTCTCCTTGGACAAGTGCTTGTGACTTTTTTGTTCCCTGTGATTCTTTGTATGTCTTCTCACTTCCACCTCCTCTGCTTCTCCACAGTGTCTCCAGCCCACACAACAGCCATCCAGCAAACCGGACTTTCTCTCGTGCCTTTTCCCCTGAGTTGGACATTGAATACATCTTTAATTTGCTATCTGCTTCTCTGTCTGCTTTGGGTCCACAAAATACACCACACGCAACAAGTAATGAGGCATAAAAATATTGCCTGAATGAAGAGAACCTTTTCGTCTGCCCATATCTTAGAAACAAGTTTCTAAAAAGCAGGACTGAAAGCAGCATTAATCCACTTTGAGCCCCTCTGAAGGCCTCCTGTATCTCTTTTATACCAAGTATTTTTTGTCAAAGGTTTCTTTTGCTTCACTCTGACAGGTACTCCCTTTGACTTAAAACCAAGATGAAGCTCAGCCTGAAGTATCTGGACCTTGCTGGCCTGAGCAGCTGTGTCCTTCCTCAGTCTGAGGAGTGTTGTTTAATGTCACACGACCTGTATCCAAAAATCAGGAAAGTTTAGGTATTAAGAAAAAAGACAGACATGTTGATAGCTCTCCTTTAGTATACTCCTGTCTTTAGTCCTCCATATCAAACACATTTTTTGTTTTTTTACATTGAAATAAAAAAGAACAGATCCTAGTCATAGCGGTGGTTTTGTATTTCTACAAATCCATAACCCTCAACCCTAATGTTAACTGTAATTTCAGCTGAACTTTAAGTGTTGGCAAAGTAGTCTAGGCCCCAATTAACATAGTCCTCACTAAAATGTGCCCAGAGCAGGCCCTTTAGGAATGTCGAGTCACTATTCCCAAATGCAGAATCTCAAATGTACAGTGCCAAAAGCCCCAGCTGACTTGTCCTTCATTTGCATGACAGTATTCAGGAAAATGAATTTCATTTGGAATGTGTCACAACTGGCTGAACCCAATGTAGGTCCCTCTGGCTTTGCCTTTCCTCCCAACGCACTCTCCCAGTGGACAACCTGTCTCATCAAGACTCAACTGACCCCCAGTAGTCCTCCAGCATTGAGAGAAATGCTGCACATGGGGCTCCTTATTCTCTCTCCCTGCTGGATCAGCCCATCACAGTCACTCATACGTACACAGGAAGTTTAGTCCTTCTCAATCTTCATTCTCAGTCTGACACCAGAAACTCCTCTGTTTCAGTCCCTATAGGCTCTGACACTGGCAGCCGTTATGAGTCAGAGGAGAAGCTCTTTAGAGCCTGAGAGAGGTTGACTGAGTTGATAGTAACCCCCCCATCTCTCATCTGTCCTTTCAACCCTTGTCACTCTTTAAACTCTTTACTCTCGTACAGTTTTCTTTCACATCCCAGCCAGTTGACTGTCACACATAAAGATACACATAGATGGGTAACATCCAAAAATCCAGCACAGGTCTGTCAAATGAAGCATGGAGGTGAATGTTTGCATTAAACAATAACAATGAGGAGCACACAAATTCATCAGTAGAACATATGCTGAATGTTAACTAACCAACCCATTACATTTGCAGTAATGACATGTACATTTAAAATTAAACAAACACTGACACATTGAGGGCCTGATTATACATATCATTAATGCAAGAGTAACAGAGAATTAGCGCTGTGTTGGATATGAAAGGTCTTGTCTGTAATGTCAAACACACTGAGGGTTATCATTAGTCTTTAGATTCCTTTGACAGTAAACACAGCAGAGCATTTGGCAGAGACACTATGAGACTATGAGGAGTTTTTGTCTTGCAAAAAAGAGACTTAAAATGACACTGATGCCTCTTAATGACCTCAAAAGCAAACAAAACCATTAGCCACAAGCGTGATTATTTCTGTGCTGTAATTTTTAATGTCTACTACCGCTATGCGGGGTTCAGTTTCAAACCAGATGATTTCCAGTAGTGGTTCCCAAAGTGTGTGGCATGTCTCCTTTGAGTGTTGCTGAGACATGGCTTGGGGTAACGTTGGCCTCGAAAACGAAATCATTTTAAGTGCGGATGGATAAACAAATTGGACATGCTCACTACGTAGTGTGTTTATTTGAAAATAGAGCGGGAAGGACACAAAGATTTCTAACAGGAACAGAAAAAATGAAAGAATCTCCTAAAATTAATAAGATAGGAGCTGCTAATCACTGACGAAGACTGTTGCTCATTCATCATTTGTGGGAAGAAAAAAAGACTGATTTAGCAATCTCAAATGCAACAAAAAGTGGTTAAAAAACTTTGAGTTGCTTTTTTTAAGCTAAAATTGTCTCAAGTTTTTACATTTTCTTTCATTTTAAGCATTACATATATCGATGCTGCAGTCCGGTCACTGATGTCACAAGTAACAAAGGGGTTAATTAAAGTTGAAATGGAGGTTCCTTTTCCAGCATTGTAATTGCAAAATGTTTGTTTTTTTATTATCTATTTCAAAAGCAGTGCTTCAAATAGGGACATATCAGAAAAAGTTTGGGAGCCACTGATTTATAGCAAGTCAGAGAAACCAAGAGGGGTTTGGCTGCAGACCTCCACTGAGAGGACCCACCTCCATTGAGAGGGTCCACTCCACTGAGAGACCCCAATATGATGTTTATTCTTATGCACTCCAGTTTGAATGTCATGTTTGTTTAACACATGAATACACAAGAAATCATATTAACATTGTATACATAGAATAAAGCCCCAAGAAAAAAAAATATATATAATTATATAATTATAATTACATTATTATATATTATTAATTATATAAAAATACGTATTCCCAGTGTAATCACTTTTAATTTGAAAGGCTTTAAATCAAGTTAAGACGTAGAAAAAGACAACAACAAAAAAGAAACGTACCTCTGGGATATTAGCTTATATTTTGAAAGGCTTCAAACAACGTCCGCTTAGTGCAGGTGGGTCCTCTCAGTGGAGGTCTGCATCCAGACTGTCTTGGTGAAATCGCCATTTTAAAAATTTCATGGCAAATAATCATTGTGATAAGTCACTTTAAATGAACTACACCAGGGTTTGCTTGGGAGCAAGCCAAGACCTTGTTTTTAAGTGGAAGAGAGTTTGGACACATCAGGGGGCACTTGTATGGTCCACATCAGAATTTGAATGAGCTTTCACATCACTCAAATACATCTGACTATCTGAGGAAATAGACCTGGGTTTATTTAAAGCGGTGTGAACATTGCCAAAGGCTTTTTTCGCAACCTCCATGTATTTTTGCTTATATCCTTCTGGCAGTTTTGTGTTCACACTGCAACACTTTAGAGTGGGCTAAAACACACACCATCCCCGGGCTGTCCATACGACATGATTTCTGTCTCATTTAGGTTACAGAGGCAGGGTTGATCACCTTGGAGATGGGGAAGGGTCCAATGAATCTGGGAACGAGAGTCCATTCGGAGAGGCAGATTCTTAGTAGAAAGCCAGACTTTCTGACCTGTGATGTACATGGGGGCTGGTGTCCTCTTGTGGTCTGCTGCAGCCTTGTAGATCAATGCCGACTTTGAAGAGGGTCCAACGGGCTTGCTCCCAGATCCTCTTGCAGCACCTAACCAAGGTCAGTGCAGACAGGACGGAAGAGTCAGAGTCTATGGAGGGGAACACAGAGGGTTGAAAACCATGTACGACATGGAAGGGGGAAAACCAGAAGAGGAAGAAGGTAAAGAATTGTGTGCCAGCTCCACCCAAACCAGATTATCCGACCAGGTGTCCAGGTTCTGGGAGGCCATGATGCGGAGCCCCTTTCCAGCTCCTAGTTAGCCCGCTCCGACTGCCCATTGGTCTGCGGGTGAAACCCAGACGAGTGGCTAACAGAAGCCCCCAGCAGCCTGCAGAACTCCTTCCAGAACCGGAAGATGAACTGTGGCCCTTTGTCCAAGACAATATCCTGTGGGAAGCCATGAGTTCTGAAAACATTATTTAACATGACCATGACCATCTCTTTGGCCAAGGGAAGTCTGGGAAGAGGAATGAATTGAGCCATTTTTGAGAGTCTGTCCACTTCTGTGAACACAACTGTGTTACCCTTGGAGTTAGGGGATCCCGTGACGAAGACCATAGAAATATGTGACCACAGTTGGTGGCATGGGAAGAGGTTGCAGCATCCCCTGAGGACTCTGACGGGACACTTTATAAGCAGCACAAACAGGACAGGCATTTACATACTCAGTGACATCTCTTAACATGTTAAGCCAGCAGAAGCGCTGTTGGGCAACAAACAGCGTCTTCTGAATGCCAGGATGACAAGCAGTCTTATTGGTATGAGCCCATTCCATTCTGTTACATACAAATAAACAAACACAATTATGATGTAGGCCAGAAAAATTTGCTTCCCCTCCTTGAAAGACCAGCAGCCGCCACTGGTATGTACGCATATCAACCTTCCAAGCCGAGAGCTCGGCTGTGCATTTCTACCCTTCAAGCCGGGAGCGCGGATACGTCATTTTGTGACATTCTGTATTTTTTTAATCATTTATGGAGTCGTGGCGAATCGAATCAAATCATGCTCAGATCTTGCTACGTGCTTCAAGAGTAAAGTAAACAATGACGGAGGCAGAAAGCAGCTTTGAAAGAGAAACATCCAGCAGTGTTGGACAACCTGTTGCATGACTTTGGGTGAGCACTGACATGAACACACTGTCAGACACTTATTTATTTATTCATTTTTCTAGTTTTAAGTGCTGGTCTTGTACTGGCACTATAATAGGGCAGCTGTATACCCTTTCAACACTTTATTTTTTATATTTACATTTGTGTTGAATGGACACTTTATCATGACTGCCACTTGTTTTACAGAAAGCAAATAGTTTGTTATTCTCCAATGCAGAGTCTTTACTTTTATTTATACAGCGGCTTTTCTATCTGCGACAGAGGCTGAGATATCAGCTTTTTTGTAAACCTCAACAGTTAAGAAAACCTCAGGATCTGGGGGCCCTTCTCAAAACGGCCCTCAGGATTTCAGAGGCGCAGCTCAGACAGGGTTCAGGTCATAATGGGTTAATAGGGGAGCAGATTTCTTATGACAAGATTATTGATGATTTTGCATCAAGGAAGGCAAGGAAGGTCAGGTTTTAGTTTTAGTCCCCTCGCCCGGGAGTAATTTAGTCTAGAACCGCCATTGTATATACATGCACTTTGTTTACATCGACCGAATGTCAGGCATGTGAAACTTAAAGGCAATGCCTTTTATATGCACTGCACTTTTACCTAAAATAAAAAATGCAACGTTTTTTCAACATGTTTGGTTTTATTCAAACGGGAGCGGGACAGGAGTGGGAATAATTTTGAGTGGGAGTGGGATGGGAGTGGGAGTCATTCTACGGGAGTGGGACAGGACGGGATAAATTTTTTTACTCCGGTCCGGAATTGGGATGGGACGGGATTTTTTCTCTGGGAGTGGGACGGGACAGGAGTAAAAAATCCGCTCTCGTGTCATGCTCTACATACAATATTGCGCGACACAACTCAGAGTAAAGGTCCCATATCATTTCACCTTAATTTAATTAGAGGTTTCTGATCTGTGTGGACTCTAGCTTGAGGCAGCAGCCCAGCCACTGAGCCACAATGACACTCCGGGCGCCAATTCAGTGCCAACTTGAAAGGTTGGCTTTCCCTCATTTCACAACAAATAAGAGTTTGCAGAACTGATGTCCCTCGCATTGAACCCCAACCTAAAGTATGACCAACTCACCAAATTGTTTTTGAGCATACAACTGGCTTGCTTTGTTGTGCTTACTGATATTATTGCCTCAAATAAATATTTTAAAGTTTTGCCGGCTTAAATGACTGTTTAAGGCCAAAAAAATATAAGTTGGCTTTTTTGCTGTGCAGTTAAACCTAAAATCATGGAGTCAAGAGGGTTAAGTTACTGTTATTTTGCTGTTAAAATGACACTCATGTGAACCTATTTAAGGTAATCTGCTGTAAAAAGGACATGTATTGAATAAACCTTTTTTTTTACAGTGTGCATCTGACCAGAGCTTGCTGGAGGCTTAAAATATGTTTTTTTTTAGAAAAAGGACTTTCAAATCACTCTTTAGAGCAAGATCAGCAAAACAAATAATATTTATTGCAAGCTTTTTGTTTTTTGTTTTTCAAGTATGTTGCAGTGAGCTGTTTCAAATATTGCATGCACTCATCATGACATTTTCTTCCCCATTTTCTTAAATGGTTTGGAAAATAAAAACATGACAACAACCATGTAAGGGCTGGTTTTCCTGGTTAAGTTTGAGCAGGGTTCTAAATTACTAACCAAGTGTTCTTTGGTAACATCACAGCAGTACTATTTTGCATGTCAAAATCCATGTAAACCACAATCAAGGTTCACTTGGATTAAAACCAGTAACTTCAACAAAAAATCAGCTTTTATAAAAGAACTGCCCTTATAAGTACTCTCCTTTTGGATCAGTCATCCCCTCCATACAAATGATGTATCATCATCAAGTCAGGCAATCTTTTTTTTTTGATTCATAAGATAGGTTACTTATGAAGGACAAGAAGCCCCAAAAAATTGAACACACTAGAAAAACTTCAAACATCCTCTTCCTTGGCTAAATGTCTTGTCAGAGACAACTGTAATAAAATTAACTATATTGCTGATTTTACATCACAGATGCAATCATCAATGTTATTTATTTGTGTATGGGCTCACATACTTCATATCACTCCAGCAGTGTCAGTGCTGGTTGGGTGACCCCAGTCAAATAGTCTGGACATGCATCTGCTTGTTTGCACGTGTCTTCCTCCGTGTACGTTATTTTAGCTCAACAACAGATGGGCCAGTGCTGAAAAGAAGGCTTTGCTGATAGATTGTTTGAGGGTACAATGCGACACAGTGACTTCATCAAATGGTTGTTAAAATGAATCGTTACACCCCTAAAAAATGTACATGATGCTCCAGGTTCTCCAATGAGGCAGCTGGCTGCTCTTGAATTTGGTAGATGGACTGTAAGTCACACAGCCCTTTTCTAGTCTTTCTGACCACTAAAAGCACTTAAATTACTTAGTGCGTTTACCCATTTCTCCACAGATAAAGAAGTCTGCTATAGCTGCTGACAATCAGTGTTACTAAGTATCACTGAGCCACAGCAACCTGCCTCTTCTGATCTACCCCTTTAAAATAACATGCAAGCTTATCTTGAAGACTCCAAAATCAGGCAACTGGACTGTGTAGAGTAGAGAAGACGTTTCGCCTCTTATCCAATAAGCTTCTTCAGTTCTAATAATTGCTAGTGTGAGGAGCAGATATTTATCTTACTGGAGAAGGGGACAGACAATGACTGGGAGGAGTTGGAAAGAATAGGTCGTAGACACCCATCTCCGTAGAAACCATAGACTGTATATAAGATGGACAGAGTCTGCCTCCTCGCTGGGTGAAGCCACTCCGAGAACAGCACCCTCTGATGGTGGGCTGCAGTACAGGTCATAAATCCCGCCTCCGCCAGCAAAGCTTATGGGACTGTGGACAAACTTTAGAAATTTATTACACAGAACATAATTTTTTCTCCCCCCTGGTTGTGATGTTGACATATAGTTACAGTAAGACTGGTTTGTGCCCAAGTCCTTTTTTTTCTGTACAGCTCCGTTTTTAAAAGTTATTAGGGGGTTCATGTTTTCTATGATTGACACCTGGTACAGCCTATGGGCGTTCAGGGATTGCGTAGCTCTTCCGGGGGAATACGCTGTTTGAGCCGAGCGTCATCACAGGGACTCTCGGCGACTGCGCGGCCGAATGCGCACAACGCTACTGCACAGCTCTGGTTTCAAGGAAGTGGAGAAAAACCCGGAATTACCAAGAGCTTTTTGGCTTCAAATCCGTATACAGGCGGAAGGCGGAACCACGGTGTCCATCTTATATACAGTCTATGGTAGAAACCCATCTCCTTTGTAAAGGACTTCCTTTTCCGGCTGAGTGAGAACCCTGTCTGACAAATTCTTCACCCACTTTTCTTGCATGTTAGTGTCTGTGTGGCTGTCAGTTTTGTCCCTCCAAGCAAGTTCTGATGGGATCTTTGAGTGCTGGGAAAGTAGTCTGTCAAATTTCTGTGTTTGTCTTTCCATGCCTTTGGTATGTTGAGAGGTCTGAGCCTTGTAAACAAAGTTGTAGACTTTGTTGAGGATGTCCTCTGGAAGTCGGGATGCCAGTGTCTCCTTGGTGTGATTTATTTTAGCTTGTAAGGCCTCGATGGTGAAATTGACCTGCCTAACCATTTCAGTGAGGAGCTGCTTCTGTGTCCTGGAAAGGATGCTGTCTGCCCTGTGCCCTTTAATGGTGGAAAACAAGCGTAGGCTTTTGGGAACAAGTCCTTGCTGTCTGTAACAGCTTTCCAATGCTGTTACTTGTGGCGAACACCCTTTTGCTTGAGTTGACGCGTGCCCGTGTGTGGAATAATGTCACATGTCACACCGTCCATATCTTCTGTTGTTTTTGATTTATTTACTCATTCATTATTTGATGTAAGACAAGACACAAAACCACTTGAGACGGTCAAAAAACTGTTCGGCTTCCCAGGTGTACACACCTGTCCTAATCAACCCACCTCTTAAATAGACAGGCACAATAGGACCATCTGTTGGCACAAAAAATACATAACAATAAACTGCAAAACCCCAATCTGGCTCCTACACTGTCTGCATCTTAGGTTAAAGCCGAGGTGGTTTCTGTAATCTGCCATCTTCCTGCAAGTTTTCTTGTGCTCCCGGATCAGCTGAAGGGTATCCAACCCAAAGTGTGATCCAATATGTCCATGTAGATTCTCATTCATCCAGGTAATGGTTTTCTTGAAGACTCCAAATTTAGGCAACTGGACTGTGTAGAGTTGAGAAGACGTTTTGCATCTTATCCAAGAAGCTTCTTCAGTATGCTGTCCAGTGCAGCGAGGAATGCTTGGACCTGTACATTGGGGAAACTACACAATCGCTTCACAACTGCATGGCTCAACACAGGAGAGCCACTTCCTCAGGTCAGGACTCAGCTGTCCACCTTCACTTAAAGGTCACGGGTCACTCTTTCGAGGACAGCAATGTACAGGTGTTGGCTAAAGAAGACAGATGGTTTGAAAGAGGAGTTAAAGAAGCCATCTTTACCAGACTGGAGAAACCTTCTCTGAACAGAGGGAGTGGACTCAAGCACAACCTCTCCGGCACTTACAATGCAGTTCTCAGCTCTCTCCCCAGGAAACTCCACAAACATTCACACCTGGGACCACATGACTCAGGTGGCATGAGTCATGTGGTCACATGACAGGGGTCGTTAACGACCCTTTCAGGTTAACGACCCTCAGGGGTTACTTTCACAACCTAAAGTTATAACTTTTTCTTTCATAAATTTCAGGGTTTTTTTTGTTGGAATTGTTGTTATTTAGACTTAGAACTTGTACATTTTCTGCATAATTTTCATAAATTTCCATAATTTGTTTTTCTTGTAGTTAGACTTAACTCTTGTAAAGGTATGACTTAATTACCACAAATGTACAGCTTTTTTATCCGAAATATTTTCTTAAATTTCCAATTGTTTTTTTCTTCAACATGACCATATTATTCTTTTGTATATTTACAAACCTAATCAAGAAGTGACTCATCAGTTCTAATCAAAGAGATCAGGGTATTTTTCTTACTGAACTGTCTGCCATGAGCATATGCTTCTCACTCCTCCCTGTCCCCAAGAGGAGGAGAAAACCATGTAGCTGCACACTACAGCCCCTTCCTATACTTAAAACTGGTTAAATAACATGCAGAAATTCTATTGAAGCCATGATATTATGGGACTTTAACTCTCTTAAACTCCTTGTCCTACAAGAACTCTACTGGCTCCCTATCCTCTTTTGTATCCAATTTAAGATCCTACTCCCCACCTATAAAGGCCTAAACCATAAGCCATAAGCCCCCACCACCACTGACCTCCTCCACTATCACATTCCTACCCGTACCCTCCGCTCTAACACCATCCTCCTCTCCCCACCAGGACAGAACCTCCTCCAAAGCTGCCCCCTCCCTCTGGTATTCACTCTTAGCACATATTCAAAACTGCACAGACTTGCCTACATTCAAATCACGGGAGAATACTCACCTTTTAGACAGGCTTTTAATCTGATTGTGATGTTCTGTCTTGTGTTTGTCTGTCTGTTTGCTTTTTTTACTGTATTTCTGCATTATACAATGTCTTAGAGTTTTATGAAAAGCACTTTATAAATAAAATGTATTATTATTATTATTATTATTATTATTATTATTATTTAAAAAAAATGCAATTTAATTTTATAACTTCCAAAGCTGTGCAAGATTCTCTATTTTCAGGCATTGCTCCTCTCTCCTCGAACCCTTTCAGGTTTTGGGAGATTGAGTTGCTGCTTCCATATTTATATGAAGTCAATGCATTTAACTTTAAATCTTTTGTGAGGTTGTATGTTTTGCAGGGTTTGATGTAGATTAGGTACAGTTAAAGCAAAAACTACAAGATAATTGTGCCAATTTTGCGTCCGACTGCCCCCTCCAGACAAAAGTCAGCAAAGGCCCAGCTATCGGATGGTTTTAAAGATTATCTTGTCAGATTATCCTGTGATGTAATATGTGTGAAGAGTGATTTTTCACCCTGACTTGGAATTGCAAATGTTATACATGTTTGACATACATGACATAAAATTTCTATGTGTGTGGGGAACCTCCTGGATGGCAGATCATGCAGTATGTCAGCTGTCACATGGAACAACTTGATAGGGAAGTGTGCTAAACAAAGCAGGAAGCGCAACAAATGTATATATGGCAACGATAGTTAACGCAAAGCATAGACAGAGATGGAAGTCTGAAATATTGAATCTACTCTAATTGGTACATGGTGACAGCACAATGTGTTCGTTAAAACACACTGCAACTGAAAACCGCAAGTGGAGGGGTTAAAAAATATTAGCTACTTCAACAGAAGTAACACGAAGTGAAGTGGCTAGCAACAGTTAGCTCCACTAGTCTGCTTTGTTTCCTACACTAAAATCACATCTGATCACAAGAGATTTTTCTTTTACTAGAGTTGGGACTCTGGCTGCAGGTGAAGAGTCATCACGTGGTGTGCTGTGCTGTGTTTATTGCATTGTTCTACATCACACATACACACACACACACACACACACACACACACACACACACACACACACACAAAAGCGATTAAATCTCACATCATTTGTCATCATGTGTGGGATCTCTGATGTTTTAAAAATCAGTTCAGATTTTTTTGTTTTTTTTATTCTTTGTGTACCAGGCTTCAATCTACCCCAAATTCCCAAATGCCAAACACTGAAAACAAATAGACACAAAAACACATGGTATTAGGAAATGTAATTGACAGAGAAGATAGTTTTATATCAGTCTAAAACCAGTATGAACAGATTGTATAACTGCAAAAGAAAAATTAGAGTTTGTGCAGAAAACTAAAGATGACAGCTGTGGCCAGGGGATTAGGAGTTTGCAAGTAAAAGCTAATAACACTCCTCTAAGGAAACCTATTTTGAACTTGTGCTATGCTTGAAAAAGCAAAAAACATTGACCAAAAGAAATGATCTGCAATCATAGAGAGAATTTACCATCACAGAATTTGAAGGTAATGGTCTACAGAAGGCCAGACCACCAGTGCATAAGTTTATTGTCTGATGTCCTTTTTTAATTCTAGCACTTGAATTTCCCAGCATGGTTCATGGGTTGCTCCTGAAATTAAGCCTCTTTGACTGCTGATCAAGAGGACTTTTTTATGGCAGGGACTTGTGTGAAGAGACTGAAGGCAATCAACCCTTCCTGCTACCTATTGGCTATTGCAACCAAGCATTAAATTCACAGTGAGAGAGAGAAAATGTGCAATTACTTTTACATCATCTCATCGGAGAAGAAAATTGGTGCTGCCAACGTGTAAAAGGAAAATCCAGTCCCCATCTTGTCAAAAACTCAAAGTGAGAGTCGATGTCACAACGATGAGACAGACAATCAATCAAAGGAAGGAAACATGAAAGGAAGAAGATGAAAAAGGCACATGTGATTTAGTAAATGACAGGATAGCAGCAGAAAGGAAGCAGAGAGTAAATGAATTTGAGAGTTTCAGGAGTACAGAGTAGATGATGTAACAGAATTTTGATAAACTGTGAAATACTCTGATCAGCTTGTTGTCACCAACTGCATTATTCTCTGGCTTATCTCCTCTGTTCATGTGTGATATTAAAAAGAACCACGAGCCAAGAAGGCATCACCTTTGTTTTCTTTATATCAGGGGGGATACATCATATAGCAAGGTTATAACATTTTTTAAATTAATTTAATACTTTTCAATACCACATTAAGTAATACAATCTGTTACCTTAACACTAGAAGTATCAAAAAGCAATCATGATTTAAACCTAAAGCTATTGTGAACAAAAGAGAGAGATAGAAAGAGTGAAATAGTGGCGATCAACATAGACATTAAGCAAGCATAAGCGAGAGAGCGAGCGAGTCCCTACTCCTTGAGAAGACTGAAGCGCTTCACGAGGAAAATAAAACAATAACCATACTCAAACTTCGTATTCAAAAACTGTCCAAGGAGCTCAAATCAAAATCCACTCTACTCACAACTTGTATGGATGTGGCCCACCAGCAATCCCTCCACCTGTTTTCCCTCCAAGCAACCCTCCAGGACACGCTACCCTGGGAGCCTCACAGCCCGGGGGCCTCGTCCCGACCGCCATCCACCACAGCACCCTACCAGGACTCGACCTGGACTGAAGTGATCACCCTAAGTAGGAAAACCACCAACACCATCCCCTGGAACCTGGCCGGGCCTACCTCAAGCTCCACGCCGAGCAATCCACTGCCCCGGTCCAAGGTCCTCGCCGGCAGCAGGACAAATCCCTCCAGCGATGCCTCTACAGTCCAGTTGTCCCTCTCTAACCGCTTCGAGGCCCTTGAGCATCCTCCTAAGCCTGCCAACACCAGCCCGAACCAGTCCCCTCTCCGCGGTGATGTGATGGCATCCTCCACAGTGACTGCCAGAGCTCCCATGGCTCGTACATGGCCACCCGGCGGAGCCCCCAGGCCTTCGTCCTCATTCTCCGGTGCCTTCGCGGCGTGCCAGCCCCTCTTCTGGTGACCAGCTCCCAGGCATCACTGGGCTCTGGTGCGAAGAACACCTCCCTGCTGGCGTGCGGAGGGATTCCCGTGTGGCCTGGCACTGGCGAAGGGGACCCCTCTTCGTCGGTGCCTGGACATGCGCGGTGTCCCGGGACCCGCCTTGTCCACCACTCTGAGAGCCGGACCGCATCCTCGGCTGCCCGCAAGAGGTTTCTCCGAGAGGCAGTCCAACGGAACTCCGCCAGGCTCGCCGCCGCCGCCCCGGACGAAAATAGCAGACCATCCCCGCTGCCGCTGGCGTCCACCGCACCGCTGAGTCCTGGCAGCCCGGCCACCTGCCCTGCTTTGGGTACAGGAGCCATGCAACCCCTGCAGTTGTTTCCCCCACCACCTTGATCGTCAGTGACAGCATCGCACAAGGTATCCATTTTTTCAATGCCATCACTCACATTTTCCCTGGTGCAACTGTCGCCGACATCATGGCAAAACTCCCCGGTCTTCTCCAGTCACTTCTTCCCTCTATCCACCGTATCATTGTTCACATTGGCACCAACGACATGGCTCACCAACAGTCTGAACTAACCAAAAGTGACTTCAGAACACTTCTCCACATCCTTCAGTGCAGCGGCAAATCTGTTTTTATAAGTGGTCCGCTACCAACGCTGACAAGAAGCATTGATCGATTTAGCCGCCTCCTCAGCCTAAACTCCTGGCTTCGATCACTCTGCAGTACCTTCTCCACCCACTTCATTGTCAATTTTAATCTGTTCTGGAACCAATCGCCATTTTTCTCCCTTGACGAACTTCACCCAAACAAACTGGGCCATTACACACTTGCCGCTAACATCCAACACTACGTGCACACCAACTGACTAGCATTGTTTACACCCTCCCTGTCATCTTCTTCCTCGCCTAACACTACCCCACCTGGAAACAGCACCCCCCAGAGCCCCCCCTCCAGAATCCTCACCCTCACCACCCTCACCACCGGCTCCCCCAACAGGCCTCAACTGGTACTGCACACCAATCCTATCGCTGCCTCTACAACAAGCTCCCCCTCCTGGCCCAAACAGCTACTGCACCCTCCAACCACAGAGTCTCCTTGCCAATCTGCCATCTCACCAGGGTCTCGCCACAGCTTCTTCATTCAAACAATTACAACTACTGGATCCTCCCGCTCAAATCCCATGCATGCAAAACGAAGGACAAGGAATCAAATAAACCTCTGCTGCCTTCCCCCTGCCTCACTGCTCACCCCACAGCCCCCTCCCCTGAAGATGGCCCTTCAAAACACCTGCTCCCTCAATAACAAAGGACACATCCTGGCTGACTTCATAACAGACAATAACCAATAACCCCCCGGTTACTCCTACCTGCACCAACCCCGCCTCACTGGACGAGGTGGTGGCGTCGCATTTATCCACAAACAGACCCTCAACACCACCCCCATCCTGTCTGTCCACTCATTTGAAAATATTTCCGTCAAACTCCCCGGCCCCACCCCTCTGGTCATCGTCACCATCTACCGCCCTCCAAAGCCCCACCCATCATTCCTCTCTGATTTCTCTGACTTTGTCACCCACCTAAGTACCATCTCATCCTCTGTCCTGCTGCTTTGAGACTTCAACTTTCACATCGACAACTCCACCTGCAAACAAGCCTCCAATTTCCTTGATCTGCTCGACATCCTCAACCTCATACAGCATGTACACTCCCCCACCCACTCCCACAGCCACACCCTCGACCTTGTCTGTTCCACAGGCATCTCCATCCACCATCTCTCCACCATCGACCCCCTGGCTGTCACTTTCAGTGTTGACCCCCCCCCTCCCCCATTTCACAGTGAAAAATGACACATCTCCTTCAGAAACCTCAAATCCATCTCGCCTCAGGACCTCTCCGCTTCCCTATCTGCCACCCTCACTGCATCCCCTCCCCCACCATCTGCTAAACTTGCTGACCTACTCAACTACTACAATAAGACTCTATCCTCCTGCCTGGACCATTTCACACCCCTCAAAACAAGAACAGTTTCATTTAGACACTCTGCCCCATGGTTTACCTCAGAACTGCACAAAATGAAATCACACAAACATCAACTGGAACATCTCTCCCGCAAAACCGGCCTCACCGTCCATCTCCAAGCCTACACCGACCATCTCCACCTGTACAGAACAGCCCTCAACTCCGCCCGTTCTTCCTATTACTCCAACCTCATCCACTCCGGCTCCAGTAACCAAAAGGCTCTTTTCTCCACAGTCAGAAAACTGCTCCACCCCATAGACAGCATCTCTATCACCTTCACACCGGAAAATTGCATCTCATTCCTCTCCGCTGTTACGCCCCACCCTTAGGCGGCCCTATGGGGCTAACAACTATCCTCAACTTTTTACCCATCAAATTAACCAAAACATCTTCAAAAGTTTAACACGTGATTTATTGTGAAAAAACAACATAATTGCAAACTAAACACAAAGCAACCACAACACAAATGAGAGGCAGCAGGGCAGCAGGGCAGCAGGGCAGCAGTTCCCCACCAAATGCCTCTCCAGACTGCAGGCAGCTCTGGGCTTTTAGACTCCCAGCACCAGGTGAGTCTGATTGTCACTCAAGTGATTTCACCTGGGCAGCTATGGAGAGACAAAAGGGGAAAAACACATGCAAAACAAACACACAGCCGTAACACCCCCACCCTTAAAACAATGAATAAATCATTTGTACTGCAAAAATAAACACCACAATTGCACACCGTAAATCCAAAATAATACAAACATTTATTCATTGAATTAAAGTGCATTGCGTCAACTATGTTAACACAAGAACTAACTAAATGGGTGTTACTCACCAAGGCTGTTTGTCACAAAACACACACCACTGCACAAGCTTAAAAAAAACCTTAACTGTTCACCAAAACTGAAGACAACCACTGCTGACAAAAAGGTGCTAAATGGGTCGTGAGGAATACAATCTTAAATTAGGGCCGAGGAAGATGCTGCAACCAAATTCAAGAGCATCCATCACAAAAGCAGCCAATTAAGTGGGTGCCACTCCCACAAAGCAAAATGGCTACTACCATGAGGTTAACACAAACACAAAGAGCAAAACACTAAATTTGCCAATACCACACACAGTAACAGATGTCCAACACCAAAGTGGAGTGAACAGTCACACACACAAACGGATCAACAAAAGTAGTAAAACTACAACACTGCTGTCATTCACAAACAGCACACAGAGATCCAACAAAAGGTGACTGCCACCACCACAACACAAATGGACACAAGTCTTCAAAAGACACACAAATTACTGTGAGAAGGCTGGCAACAAGCCAAACGAACGGAACATACAAATAGGTATACGAAACAGTAACACACAAGTGACCCACCAAATGTGGACTGCAAACCACTACACAAAATGGTCACACAATAGTCACCACTACACAACTGTTGCCACCTTACACCTAAGATGCAACTCACACGTGACCCACCAAATGTGGAGAGCAGTTACCACCAACGACTGGTCACACAACACAAGTTACTGCACACAAAATCCTAATTGTTATCACCCAGAGTGACCAAGCAAAAATGGGTAGTCTTCTGAAACACACAAAAACAAAAACAGTACTATAGAACAAAACAATTGCAGATCAAAATGAGTCACCCCAACCCCTACCTGCTTAACAAGATGTCTGACTTACCTAGCTAGTCTTCAGTGGCCTGCCGGGCTCGAGGCATCACCTAAGTGTGCCCCCTCCTCAGGATTACCACCAAAAATAAGAAAGGCAAAATAAAAAAGTGGCAAGTTCTTCCCTGCCCGGCGACTAAATAATCAGGGTGCTCAGAAGTTACAAATAAAAGCAACTACTAATGATCGTGACAGAAACAGAAGACTAAAAAACCCAAACTATGGTCACTAGTTACGAAAGGAAAAAAAACAACTTCAAAGAACCTCATGGATGTTCGGTCCCGGACGAGCCCCCATTTGTTACGCCCCACCCTTAGGCGGCCCTATGGGGCTAACAACTATCCTCAACTTTTTACCCATCAAATTAACCAAAACACCTTCAAAAGTTTAACACGTGATTTATTGTGAAAAAACAACATAATTGCAAACTAAACACAAAGCAACCACAACACAAATGAGAGGCAGCAGGGCAGCAGGGCAGCAGTTCCCCACCAAATGCCTCTCCAGACTGCAGGCAGCTCTGGGCTTTTAGACTCCCAGCACCAGGTGAGTCTGATTGTCACTCAAGTGATTTCACCTGGGCAGCTATGGAGAGACAAAAGGGGAAAAACACATGCAAAACAAACACACAGCCGTAACACCGCTTTTCAATCCAAAATCAACAGAATCTAAAACTCCCTTCCCCCACCCTCCATTCCCAGCTCCTCTCCTCATCCCATCAGCACTCTCCCGCTTCTCACCTGTTTCTCCAACCGACGTGACTAACATCATCTGCTCCATGTCATCATCCACCTTCAACCTGGATCCCATCCCATCTCTCCCATCATCACGCAGATCATCAACTCCTCCCTCAACTCTGCCACTGTTCCCCCCTCACTCAAACTGGCTGCTGTCACCCCCATCCTCAAAAAACCTGGACCCAGCCCTGATGACATCAACAACTTCCGGCCCATCTCCAACCTCCCTTTCCTGTCGAAAATCCTTGAACATGTCATTGCATCAAAAATCAAAGCCCACCTCAACAATAACAATCTTTACGAACAGTTTCAATCAGGATTCCGCACCCACCGCAGCACCAAAACTGCCCTCATCAAAGTCACCAACGACCTCCTCATTTCTGCTAACTCCGGCCAACTCTCCATCCTCATCCTCCTTGACCTCTCTGCCGCTTTTGACACCATCGACCACGCCATCCTCCTGTCCCGCCTACACTCCCTCCTGAATATCACAGACACTGCTCTCAACTGGATCCACTTGTATCTCACAGACCGGAATCACTTCATCCACATCAACAACTGCTCCTCCACAACTGCCCCCGTGTCCCAAGGTGTCCCCCAGGGTTTTAGTGCTTGGTCCCCGCCTCTTCATCATCTACCTCCTCCCTCTTGGCCACATCCTCCGTCAACACAATCTCCACTTCCACTGCTACGCTGATGACATTCAATTGTACATCTCTTTCACCTTCATCACCCCCAAGACCCAACGCTCCCTCTCAAACTGCCTCTCTGATGTCAAACACTGGATGGACAGCAACCTTCTCAAGCTCAACTATGACAAAACAGATCTTCTCATCATCAGCCCAAACTCCCTCACCTCCACAGTCACAGACTTTCATCTCTCCATTGACAACTCCACCCTCTCCCCCTCCCCCCACTGTCGCAACCTTGGTGTTCTCTTCGACAGCAACCTCTCCTTCACCCAGCACATAAAGCAAATCACCAAAACAGCCTACTACCACCTCAAAAACACTGCCCGCCTCCGCCCCTCCCTCTCCTACCCTGCAGCTGAAACCCTCATACATGCATTCAATTCATCCCGTCTAGACTATTGTAACAGTCTCCTCCATGGCACTACCTCCACTCTCCTCAGTAGACTTCAGCTCATCCAGAACTCTACCACATCACCCCTGTCCTCCAGAACCTTCACTGGCTCCCCATCACCCATCACATTCAGTACAAAATCCTCCTTCTCACCCACAAAGCACTCCACAACCCCACAACCAACCCCCCCACCTGCAAGATCTTGACCCTGGTTTCAAAACATGTTTTATTGTTCAGTTCATGGGCTGTTGCAATTTTTTATGTACTTTTGTTAAAAATATTGTTGAAAGGCAATTAAATGCCAGCAAGCATTAAAGTTTTCAGTTATAACTGAATAAACTGTCTGTATTTCATTACTTCATGTGGTGGTTAAGGGTTAAATTTGCATAAAAAAAAACTAAAAAATGAATTCTCCAAAAATTAAAACCGAAAAAAAAAATGGCAAAAAATTAAAACGAATTTGGAAAAAAATAAAACAGATTTTATAGGGCCCTATATGTACAGTGCTGTGAAAAAGTATTTGCCCCCATACGGATTACCTCTTTTTTTTGCACATTTTACAGACTTAAAAGTTCCAGATCATCAAACAAATTCTAATATCAAACAAAGATAACCCAAGTGAGTACAAAATGCGTTTTTTAAATTTTTATTTAATTTATTACGGGGAAATGCCATCCAGGAGGTAAGTAATGCTGTAAACCAGGTTTGCCCGGACGTCCTGAGAACCACTGCACAATGAAAAAAGTGGTTCAATGATGTGAGAAGATGAGCAAAACAAAAAAATTGCTCAGCACTGTTGCCAGATGGTCACAACCGGAGGCGTCCCCAGCAAGTGTGGCACTGAGCCCTGCCGTAAACGAGGCGTCCTCTACACTTCCCCAAGTAAGCATTGAGGGGTTTAATGTCTGTAAGGTTGGACTCATGGGTGAGACAAACATTCTTTTCACAAATAGACACTCACGTTGAACATATTTAACCACGTGTTACAAAGGTGTGTTGTGTGCACAAGTAATATTCTGGTCCTGGAGACTAAGGAGGAGGGGGCAGGTCACCGATCAGAGCCAGCAAGGTAAGGGGGGAGACGTGACTGGGTGCAGGATGAGGACTGGCCCTACCTGGGGACCCAGCAGGTAGGGTTTCTTATGTTGGAGAGGGAGCTGGGGTCAATGGCGGCTTGGCTTGAGTCGCAGAAGGCAGGGTTGAAATCTCTCCAGGAGGTCCTTCAGCCAACCTGCTCCCCTTAGCCTCTGGTGTTGCCACCTTTGGCAGATTTGGTGATATTGTAGAAAGGCTGCTGCGTTCTCCAGAGCCATCCACTGACCCTGCATGTCCCAGGTGGCCGCTGAGGCCACGCACGAGAGGGGGATGGCCTCAGCCAAGGAAGAAGAGGAGGAGGAAGAGGAAGGGGGTGGGGAGGGGACAACAATAAAATAACTTTCTAACACCATCATGTGTGACTATTTATTGGATATTTTAATGTGGATAACTACAAATCATCAAGTGTATAAATAAATGGAAGCAAATACTGACATTTAAGGGCAGAGCTGTGTAGCGAGGCGGTCCCTTCTCGCCCATGTGCTCTGCTGCTCTCCCTGTTGATATGGCAAATGCAATTCGGCCTCTCTCTCAGTTTAGGTCCAGTAATGTGTCCTCAGTGAGGTCATAGTGGCATCCATGACATATAGCTATGCTGTGTAAAATACAACATGCCACCAAGAATCCACCAACTCTCTGCGGGCTGTATGGTAATGAACCACCTTACCAGTCCAGACATCTGAAACTCAGTTTGAGGATTGAGAAGTGCGTTCAATGACTGACCTAGCACTGCTGAAGTCACTGTGAAAAACATGTTGCTGTCTTGAATGTGTAATGTATAGTGTCATCAACCATGTTTTCAGTGGATAGCTGTTATAACCTTGCAGCCACCCATCCAGAGGCTTATCCCCCCTGAAAGAATGTAGAGATGATCGAATTCGCCAGGATGAATGATTCTTGTGCAGACACGGGAAAATTGGCATACACGTCGGTCACCAGGCAATTTGAGTCACAAATCACCTGGATATTGATGAAGGGGACTCCCTTTCGGTTTACATAAATGAGGGCTTGGGTCTCTGGTGTGCGCTTCTGCACATGTGTACACTTGATTGCTCCAAGGACCCTGGGGAAACCATATTTCAACAAGAACCTTCGCTTCGTTTCCAGCTGGCTTGCAGGTGTTGATGGGAGGATTATGTGCTCATTTGCGTGTGGTACCAGACTGGTGGACACTGCATGCATGGCCAAACTGACAACTGCCTGACTGATCCCTGCCACCGTGGGCACGGTATGTTGGAAAGACCCGGTGGCGAAGAATGTCAGAGTTGCTGTCACCCTTACAGTAAGCCTTGCTCAGTAAGTTCTACTCTTTCTCCTCCTCCACCTATTTGCAATTATGTACTCGATCTTTGTAGATAATGTTAAGCATGGAAATGATTACATTTGTAGCTATGTGAGATCACATGATGCAGGTAAATCTTGAGGACAATGGTCATAACTTACATTTCTTCTGTGTGCATAGATTTTTTTTCTAAGTGTTCTGAGATGACATGCCAAATAAATACTCTCTATGTGATGACGAGGCTGTTTGTGGTTAGCAGAGAGATGTGAAGTCAATAGTTTGCATCAGGGCTACAACTGTGTTAGTTGATCAGGTCAAGTGGCAATTACGGTTGCCAAACGCGCTCATAAGATATAATACAAAATATATTCATATACTCTAGATCTCATTGTATGTGCTGACTCAGATAGTTGCACTGAATATTCGCTGTTATTTATTGCACTTAAATGCGCCTGACACTGTGGACACCTGCTGGTGAGGCATCGGTGAATGCCGCTGGTCTGCCAAACTACCACTAGAACTGCTGTGCTCCACCCGTGCTGAAAGCTGATCAGGTTTGAATTGGCAAGCTTTCAGCGCACTTTCCACACTGTAGGTGGGCACGAAAATATTAATTCTGTAGACACCTCCCGCTACTGCACTATCATGCCCAGCTTGGTGGACCTTGGTGCGCCTCAGTCTAGGAAAATACCAAACTGGCTAGGCAGCAGGCTCTGCCAGACAAAAATACCACTGTGCTACCCTCCGCCATGCCGGCGGGCACGAAAATTGAGCCTGATATGTTGCTGTGAGTAACTTTGGGATTCATTTTGTATATGTAACCCTTTCAGCCAAAGACACACATCAATTACTTTCGCTTCCCAGTGATAAATCTCATATTGCTCTCTGCTGAATGACAAACTTTGATCCAAAAATATTAATGAAGTAAAACTGTTAACAGAGGCATTTACAGTCTGTGTACTATAAATTGATTTATCTCACACCAATCCAGTGGCAGCATTGACAGGCCTTACAGAAAACTAGAATAAAAAATCTGTCTCTTACCTAATTTAGCTCTAGGAAGTAGTTGTGAATCAAGTGTATTCACGACTGCTAACAACTGTTAAAAACTCTGCATCTAAGATTGAATTCCTTTCTGCTATAAACTCCTGCTTTGACTACACACCTCTGTTCTTTGCAATCTGTCTTGATTTTGAAAAAGCATGTAACCTCTTTTTTCTAGGTAGAAGACAATATAGCTAAAGCTAGATTTCACATCCATGCAAAGTCAGTGTGAGAGATATAGAGAGGTATTTCATGGTCTGATAGGAAGCATATTGACTGTCCCACTCTGGCACTTCAGACCCTGGAATCTATCAGATCAGACGTAATCAAACTCTCTCTCTCTCTCTCTCTCTCTCTTTCACACACACACACACACACACACACACACACACACACACACACACACACACACACACTGACTTAAAACTGGAAGGTCACTGACATCTGACATCAACTCAGTCCTTCAAATGTGAGATGCTATCAGAGACAGTGCAAACCTTTGAGTGTGTGTCAGTCTTCATATGTGTGTGATTCTGAGGGTGCATCCATGGATGCACTCATGCCCAGGGGATCACGAGCTGCTGGTTCTGTAATTAGAGAACTCTTATTAATTATAGAGGGCTAGACAGAGGGAAAGTGTCTTGCTGTTAAATTTCCACATGAACAAATTTGTATATTTAAATAGACATACACAAAGACCATGTGTTTCAGGTGTGGTACATTATCAGAAACACACAGTATATCGTCGTCGATGTTGTTTTCTTCCACTTCATCCAGGTCAGGGTCGCGGGGGCAGCAGCTTCAGGAGGGAAGCTCAAATGGCCTTTACCCCAGCCACTTCCACCAGCTCCGCCAGGGGGATTCCCAGGCGCTCCCAGGCCAGGCGAGAGATATAATCCCTCCACCTGGTCCTGGGCTGGCCACGAGGTCTCCTCCTGGTGGGACATGTCTGGAACACCTCTAACTGGAGGCGTTCAGAAGGCATCCTAACCTGATGCCTGAGCCACCTCAGCTGACTCCTCTCGGAGTGGAGGAGCAGTGGTTCTACTCTGAGCGCCTTCCGAGTGTCCGAGCTACTTACCCTATCTCTAAGGCTAAGCCTGGCCACCCTGCGAAGGAAACCCATTTGAGCCGCTTGTATCCGCGATCTTGCTCTTACGGTCATTACCCACAGTTCATGGCCATAGGTGAGAGTCGACACGTAGATCGACCGGTAAATCGGGAGTTTAAAAATAATAATAATAATACATTTTATTTAAAAGCGCCTTTCTGAACACTCAAGGACACTGTACAGGGCATAAAAACACAGTTAGAAACATAATTAAAATAAATAAAAAGAACATACAAGTGTGAAAGTGGACAGTTAAAGTGAATATGTGATTTGGAATAGGTGAGTTTTGAGTTTGGATTTAAAGTGGGGTAGTGAGTCCATGTTTCTGAGGTCCGGGGGGAGAGAGTTCCAGAGTTTGGGGGCAGAGCGACTGAAAGCCCTGCTACCCACGGTGCTGAGCCGGGCAGAGGGGACAGAGAGGTGGAGGGAGGAGGAGGATCTGAGGGAGTGTGAGGGGGTGGCGATTGGAGGAGATCGGCGAGGTAGGGGGGGGCAAGGTTATGGATGGCCTTGAAAGTGTACAGAAGGATTTTGTAGTTGATTCTGGACCTGACGGGGAGCCAGTGAAGCTGCTGAAGGACAGGGATGATGTGGTGAAAGGAGGGGGTTCTGGTGATGATGCGGGCTGCAGAGTTTTGGACAAGTTGAAGTTTATGGAGGGATTTGTGAGGGGCACCGAGGAGGAGTGAGTTGCAATAGTCAATACGGGAGGTGACAAGACTGTGGACCAGGATAGCTGTGGTGTGAGGAGTGAGTGACGGACGGAGACGGTTGATGTTTCGTAGGTGGAAATATGCAGACCGGGTGATGTTACTGATGTGAGAGTGGAAAGATCGGGAGCTGTCAAGGATGACACCCAGGCTCTTAACCTGAGGGGAAGGGGACACTGTGGAGTTATCTATGGTGAGGGAGAAACTGTCAGTTTTGGAAAGAGTGGACTTGGTACCAACCAGGAGGAGTTCTGTTTTATTGGAGTTGAGTTTGAGGAAGTTTGAGGTGAACCAGGATTTAATTTCTGAGAGGCAGTGGGTGAGGGAGGAGGGTGGAAGAGAGGCGTCGGGTTTGCTGGAGAGGTAGAGCTGGGTGTCATCCGCGAAGCAATGAAAATGTATGCCAAATTTACGGAGGATGCTGCCAAGGGGAAGGAGATAGATAATGAAGAGGAGGGGGCCAAGGACAGAACCCTAGGGGACACCTGAAGTGACGGGGGAGGGCTGTGAGGTGAATGATTTGAGTTGGATGAACTGAGTGCGGCCAGTGAGGTATGAGTGAAACCAGTTGAAGGGGGCGTGAGTAATGCCTACGGAGGAGAGTCTATGGAGGAGGATGGGAGATGGTGTCGAAGGCCGCACTCAGATCAAGGAGAATGAGGATGGAGATTAAACCGGAGTCAGCTGCCATGAGGAGGTCGTTAGTGATTTTGATGAGGGCTGTTTCAGTGCTATGGAGGGGACGGAAACCGGACTGGAACTGTTCATAGAGACTGTTGTGAGTGAGATGGGTGTGGAGTTGAGAGGCAACCGTTTTTTCTAGAATTTTGGAAATGAAGGGGAGGTGGGAAATGGGGCGGAGGTTATTGAAGTCGTTGGGGTCTGAACCAGGTTTTTTCAGGGTGGGACTGATGGCTGCAGATTTGAAGGGGGTGGGAACAGTTCCAGTTGACAGAGAGGAGTGGATGATGGCTGAGATGAGGGGGAGCAGAGAGGGCAGACAGGATTTGACCAGAGGAGTGGGGAGGGGGTCCAGCTGGCAGGATGAAGGTTTAGATTTGGATATGAGGTCAGCGATTTCTGAGGGGTTAGGGGGTATAAAGGTGGAAAAAGGTTGGAAGGGAGGGAGAGGTTCAGATGAGGGAAGAGGTGTGGATGTGGAGCCCAGGTTCTGATGGATCTTACTGATTTTGTTATTTAAAAAAACTGAGGAGAGAGTCGCAGGTGTCTGAGGAATACATGTGGGGAGGAAAGCAGTCCGGGGGTTGAATGATACGGTTGTAGATAGAGAAGAGAGACTTGGGGTTACCAGCATTGGAGCAGATGAGTCCAGAGTAGTATTGAGATTTGGCATGAGAAATTGAGTCCTTATAGAGAGATAACTGAGTTGTTAGGATATCTTTGTGGATGGATAGACCGGTTTTCCTGAAGAGTCTTTCTAGCTGTCGATTTTTGGATTTTAAAGAACGGAGATGGGGGGTAAACCAAGGTGTGGATCAAGTGAAGGAGACAGAGCGGGATTTGACAGGAGCAATTGAGTTGAGTATGTTGGACAGTCCATTGTTATAATGTGTGACAAGATCATCAGGGGTGGAGGAGGGGTTCAGGGTGAGGGTGGTGATGTAGGAGGAAAGGAAGTCCAAGTTAATGTCCTTAACGTTGCGGTATGAGATGGTGCGGAGGGCTTTGGAGATGGAGAGCTGAAGATTGACGTTAAGTGAGAGGAGGGAGTGGTCCGTAATGTGTAATGTGTCGGCGGTACAGTTGGAGGGGGTGAGACCTGAGCAGCAAATTAAATCTATTGTGTGGCCTTTGATATGTGTGGGGAAATCTGCAAACTGCTGAAAACCAAAGCTGTCGAGTAGTGAAGAGAAGTCCGTGGTAAGGGGTAGGGTAGGATTGTCCATGTGGATATTGAAATCTCCAAGCAGAATTATATTGGGTGAGAGAGTGGTGAGATGAGTAAGAAGGACAGAGAATTCGTTTAAAAAGTTACTGTGAGGTTTGGGAGGACGGTATATTGTGGCGATGATTGTGGGGACAGGGCCGGGTAGCTGATACGCCAGACATTCCAGTGAGGAGAGAGGAGGCACAGAAACAGGCAGGACCTTCCACTTCTCGCGATACAGTATCGCGAGACCTCCCCCACGACCCGACTCACAAGGTTTGGAGATGTAAACAAACCCCACCAGAGAGGAGTCGTTCAGCTGGGAAAAATCACCGGGGACTTGCCACGTCTCGTTTAAGCATAAAAAGTCAAACTTGCGGTCGACAAGGATATCTTGGACGAGATGTCCTTTACCTGAGAGGGATCTGATATTTAGCAGGCCGAAGCTGACGTCCGTGGTGTTGTTGTTGTGGGGAGTGCTAACCGACCTAGCCAGGTCGGCTAACACCCTGTGGTCCACAGCCCGGCCGGTGTTTTTGTGTGGGCAACGAGTGGAGGACCAGAAAGAGGTAATCCCCTTGGAGCCGCCAGAGTGGACAGCCCGCCAAGACCCACGGTGGATATACCTCGGACGTGGCTGGAGGTGTAGAGCTGCCGGTGGAGGTCCAGGCTTCTGGGAGCGGAGTCTGAGAAACTTCGCTGCCGAGTACTGGAGGAGTCCTTCCACAGGGAGATGGAGGAGCGACAGGGCAGTCCACGCCAAGATGACCAGAGTAGCCAGTAGATAGACCCGACTGATCCACATGGTGAAGCGAGGCGGAGAGGATGAGACGGGGAGCCGGGTGGTGAGTCAAGCAGGTAGGCTACCCGACCAGGCACACAGGGCGATAGGAGCTCAAATTCACCGAAAAGTTGGTGAATTACAGGGTAAGAGTCCCGGGGAGACCAGCTTTGACTGGGAGCTGGTCTCCAGAGCACAGAAAAACGTTAAAAAGTTAAAAGGTTACCGGTGAGCAGCGTCCACTCAACCCGAAGCCTCACTCAACCCGGAGCCTTACCACTCAAGCCTAACGGCTCAGCTCTTTCTTCACCGCAACTGATCGGTTAAGCGTCCGCATCACTGCTGACGCCGCTCCGATCCGCCTGTCAATCTCCTGTTCCATTCTGCCCTCGCTCGTGAACAAGATCCCGAGATACTTGAACTCCTCCACTTGAGGCAGGACCCCCCCTCCTACCTGGAGAAGGCTATCTACCTTTTCCGACTGAGGACCATGGCCTCGGACTTGGAGGTGCTGATTTACATCCCAGCTGCTTCACATTCGGGCACGAACCACCCCAGCAAGAGCTGAAGGTCACTGCTCGACGAAGCTAGAATCACCACATCATCCGCAAAAAGCAGCGACGCGATCTTCTGCCTGCCGAACTGGACACCCTCCACCCCCCGGCTGCGCCTAGAAATTCTGTACATAACGGTTATGAATAGAACTGGTGACAAAGGGCAGCCCTGGCGGAGTCCAACCTTTACTGGAAATGAGTCCAACTTACAGCTGGTGACACGGACCAAGCTCGTGCTCCTTTGGTAAAGGAATTGTTGTATATCATAAAAAGTAAATAGACAACATGGCATAATTTCATAAGTCCTAATAATACAACTCTTTCAAAAAATAGGCTTACTAATTAAACTGTTTTTATCTGCTTGTCTTTGGTAAAACCAGTGTATGAATGTTGTGTGAATGTGTGAATGTGTCATGATATGTACAAGCACTTTGAGTGGTCAGGAGATTAGAGTAGCTGCTATATAATCAAATACACTCCAGCATTTACCACAAGTAATGATCAGCTAACCATCAAGATTCATGAGATCCCTTTGCCCACTCATGCTGATTTCCCCTGTGCAACATCAGAAAGATTAGACCCTGTGCTTCAAAGCTTGTAAAACAGCACCTTGTAAAGCCTCTAGTATGGCTTATTTACCACTGCAACTCCTTACTGGCAGTAAGGGCTCTATTTTCATGCAGCCCTGCCTAAGTATTCCCCCTCCTGAACTCAGCTCCTCTCACCGGCATATGTAGCAGAGAGGGAGGGGATAAAAGGCCTGGTGTATTACAATTTACATGAAGTAGTCAAAGAGATCAAGAGATGGCTGAAGACAACAATGCCATACGATGGCGACAAAAGGAAGCCCCGTAATAAGTGTCGTGGTAAGCGCTGCAGAGGGTGTTCTCCAAAAGCACAGAGGGATTTGGCGTGTGTAAGGTTGTACCCACTGGTAAGGCAAACACCCTTTTCAACAAAAAAAGACACATCAAGTTGCATTTATTTAAACCCCCCCATGACAAAGGTGGGTTGTGCGCACAGATTACAATGCTTCAGTGTACGAAAATACCAAACTGGCTGTGTGCCGGGCTCCGCCAGACAAAAGTACCACTGCGCAGGGTGCGAAACCCTCTACCGTTTCAGTCACAAAAATAGAGCCCTAAGTCTGCACAATGTATCATTTGAGCATCACTACTGGGATATGTACAGGCACCCTAGTCACACTGCAGGAAGTGTGATTTCAGTAGATACTGTCTTCTTCAGTGCAATACACATAAACAATATCAAATATGAACAAATGTAATGAACATCTATCTGTAATTGACCTTTTGCAAAACCACGCCCCCAAATGGTCACAATCACATAGCCTAGCAACTGTTTCTATGTAAGCAGGGTCTGACAAGCTGCAGACCACTAGCGAAATGGGTGAGAAGTGAGGGCCACAGGTCTGAAGTGGTTGGGCTCCCTGGGGTGTGCTGTCTTGGGGACAGGAATCACGCAGGAAGTTTTCCACAGTGCTGGGACCCTCTCCAGACTCAGGGTAGTGGAGGGTGAGTGGGGGGTGGGGGTGGGGGAGATGATGCCGGTGCCATGGAACTGAGTTGGTGTGAAGATGAGGAAAATGGGTGAAAATGCGCAGTTGTTGCTTCAAAAAACATCACTGACAGGCGCTTGAACACTTATCCTCGCCATGGTAGTGTGTCAACAGTCACAAACACCGCACCCTCAGTCTTTGATCATCATCTCTGGAGACTTTAATCATGCATCGCTCTCCTCCACTCTCCATACCCTCAGCCAGTATGTGGATTGCCCAACAAGAGACAATAAAACTTTGGACTTACTGTTCGCAAACACCAAGGATGCATACACCTCCTCCCCCCTCCCCCTGCTGGGCCGCTCAGATCACAACCTGGTGAGACTGCAGTCCATTTACATACCTATGGTGAAGAAACAACCCCCCACCATCAGGTATATTAAGAGGTGGTCTGAGGAGGTCACTGAGGCGCTGCAGGACTGTTACGAGACCACAGACTGGGATGTACTGTGCGGCCCACATGGTAATGACATCGACACCATGACAGATTGCATCAGGGACTACATAAACGTCTGTGTTGAGCACACCATACCCACCAGGAAAGTGGTGTTTCTCCAACAGAAAACATTGGGTGACCACTGAACTTAAAGCCCTCCTTAAGGAGAAGAGGAGGGTCTTTAAATCCGGGGACAAGGAGGAGCTGAGGAGGGTGCAGAACGAGCTGGAGAAGAAGATCAGAGAGGGGAAGGCCAGCTACAAGACCAGGATGGAAAACCTTCTGCAACAGAACAACGCGAGGGAGGTCTGGAGAGGCCTGAAATCCATCTCAGGTCACAGCAGGGGCCACGAGAGGGGACCTGAAGCAGGAGACAGGGAGTGGGCCAACGAGCCGAATCTGTTCTTCAATAGATCTGACTCTGCTCCTCCCCCGACTCAAGCAGCAGCAGACCATCAGGTCTGCTGCTGCTTCTTCACACCAACTCCATGGCACCGGCATCATCTCCCCCACCCCCACCCCCCACTCACCCTCCACTACCCTGAGTCTGGAGAGGGTCCCAGCACTGTGGAAAACTTCCTGCGTGATTCCTGTCCCCAAGACAGCACACCCCAGGGAGCCCAACCACTTCAGACCTGTGGCCCTCACTTCTCACCTGATGAAGACTCTGGGGAGGATCGTGCTGAGGAACCTCCGCCTCCTGGTGAGCTCTCATCTGGATCCTCTGCAGTTTGCGTACCAGCCAAACATCGGGGTGGACGACGCTGTCATCTACCTGCTGCAGAGGTCCATGGCTCACTTGGAGAACACCGGCAGCACTGAGAGGGTCACGTTCTTTGATTTCTCCAGTGCTTTCAACACCATCCAGCCTTCACTGCTCAGGGGGAAGCTCGAGAGGGCGGAAGTGGACTGTCACCTAGCTGCATGGACTGTGGACTACCTCACTGACAGACCACAGTTTGTGAGGCTTTAGAACTCTGTGTCAGACATGGTGGTCTGCAGCACGGGGGCTCCACAGGGGACACTGCTCTCCCCCTTCCTCTTCACCCTGTACACCTCGGACTTCAGCTACACTTCTGGGAGCTGTCACCTCCAGAAGTTCTCTGATGATACTGCCATTGTCGGAAGTGTATCGTCAGGGGATACAGGACTGTCATCACTGACTTTGTCAACTGGTGTGGCACAAACCACCTCCAGCTAAATGCCAGTAAGACAAAGGAGATGGTTGTGGATTTCCGCAGGAAGGAGGACACCTCAGACTGTTCCAGTGAACATCCAGGGTCTGGACGTTGAGATGGTGGAGTCCTACAGATTCCTGGGTGTCCACTTCAACAATAAACTGGACTGGTCAACCAACACAGACGTCCTGTACAAGAAGGGCCAAAGTCGTCTCCACCTGCTGAGGAGACTGAGGTCCTTTGGAGTGTGCAGGACTCTGCTCAGGGCTTTCTATGACTCTGTGGTAACATCTGCACTTTTCTATGCAGTGGTCTGCCTGAGGGCAGGGAGCACTGAGAGGGACAGGAAGAGACTGGACAGACTGGTCAGGAGGGTCAGTTCTGTCCTGGACTTCTCCTTGGACTCCCTGGAGGAGGTGGCTGAGAGGAGGATGTTAGCAAAGCTTGTACCCATCATGGACAATCCCACTCACCCACTGCACCAGACTGTGGGGGCCTTAAGCAGCTCCTTCAGCTGCAGACTTAGACTCCCACCTTGCAAGACGGAGGGCTACCGCAGGTCATTCCTCCCTTCTGCAATAAGACTTTACAACGGACTGTAATAAAGCTGGACTCACACCACCACTTTTTTTCTGGTACTTAAATTGTGTATACTGTATATAGTTTTATTTTCTTCTCCCCTGTAGCAATCAAGACAACCCTGGGTGTGAAACTCACACATTCCTCACAGGAAAGTTTCCTTATCTGGTCCCAGGACACGGGATATAAATCTTTCCAGACTTGTTTGCACTCTCAGGTTACCTAAGTGACCCGACCGGAGGTTGACCAAACCTCTGACTCTTCACGATTGGTCAATTCGGAGAACAGAGACAGAGTTTTTATTACCTTTCAAACTGACTCCATCGCTGACCATCTAAATAAACATTAACGCTTCAACCCAGATCTCCCATTTGAGATTTACCATCTTAAAGTGTGTGAACATACGGACCCCAAGATAAGCTCTGAGGAGCAGGACCACTGACCTCCAGACCTCGGTCGTAAAACCCTGCTCGACCATACACTGATAAAGACTACATTCCTTTGGTGAAAGAATACAAATGACTGATCATGACATCTTATGCATTCAGCAGTGTACTAATTTGTCTAATCATGAAATTTGTGTTAAAATGAGGTGTTTCCCGTTTTTCTATGTGCTCCAGAAGCCAAGTTATCACTCTGACAGAATAAATCCTTTATTCTTTAGTTTCTTTAGACCAACAGCTTTTCAGACTGTTTCATGAACTTTTAAGAGTTAAATTTATTGACTATGAATCATAACTTTACTCTAAGTAACAGAAATGGTTTAGAAATGTTTGGTTTATATTTTAGTTGTTTATTTAGTATTTTAACCATTAGGTGGTTATAATATCATTGAATAATCTGAATGTGAGTATTTAGAATCCATTATTAATTATGATGAAGTTCATTCACATGTGTTTACTCTTTTGTTGTTCACAGTTTCTATGTGTTACTATCTGTTTCATTTCAGAGTAATTTAGCATGTTCAATGTGATACTTAAAACATAATGAGAGTGTTTGATGTGATCCTACACTTCATTCATATGTGTTTAGTATCAAATTATTTATCATGAAACCAAGCATTCAATGATATTAATCATAGTGAGTGAGTATCAGATCTGACTCTTTTACCAGCCAAAAGTATAAGTTAGATCAAATAATCAGAGATCCGAGGTCTCCTCTGCAGCTGGAGACCCCACGACCCCCTCCTCGTTCTCCTCACACACACACACCGGAGACACTCCCAGTGTGAGAGGATGAAACCAGTGAAGTGGGGTTGCTCACTCTCTTCCTCTTCTCCTCTCTTCTGCCGTTTCGCTCTTGTGCCGCGTTCCTCTCTTACTCTTCTCCCCTTTTCGCTCTTCTGTCCACACCCTTCTGTGGTCCTCGTCTTTGTTTTCTCTTAGAACTTTTTCTTAGTCTTCTAAGTTTTACGCCACGTGTTGATTCACGTTGATTTTTCATTAACATCGTCTTAGTTCAAGTTTTGAAACTTTAACTTTTTGTGTGCATAGCAATTCAAGATTAAGCCTTTGATTGATTTTTCTTTAATTTCGCGAAGCCATTTTGAAAGTTTCTCTGGTCATCGAGCCTCGTTTTTCTGAGTTATCTGCGTGATTTCAAAGTCACCTCTGAACGCAACCCAGCAGGCCCAGGTCATCCTCTGTGCCAGAGTTTTTAAATGAGACCAAAGAAGCATCCAAACGAGCATCCACAGGATCCACAGGCGCCGGCTTTACTTCAGGCCCGAGTGCTACAACTCCCGGCCCATCCTTCGACTGACTTCAGTCGCCTTCTGAGCTGAACCGCTCGAACCGCCGGTAGCCCCGGACCTTCGGAACCTGCTCCATCTTCTCCAAGGACCAGTCTCACTTAAGTATGCAAACCTCCAGAGCTCCAAACAGGGCTGATGCTGTCTCATGCATTCATATCTCAGATATCCACATATTCTGGTAATCTTAGATTCCTCCAAATCCACATCTGAGTTTATCTCGACACCAAAGTTAGTGTAGGTTAATATGTTAGCGCATATTCACTCACTATCATTAACTTTAGTGCTCCTAGCCTGACTCAGAATCTTTATTTATTCACCTATTATTATTTATCCTCATTATCTTATCATTTATTGCATGTATGTTGTACCATCATTTATCCTGTAATAAACAGATCATTATTTTTCTAAGTTCCTGTCTGTTAGTGTTCTTCCAGAAGTGGAGTCCCTGAAATGAGAATTTCGGCTCAAGATATGAGATTGATTAATTAATGATTGACTTGATGTTTGATTTCTGAATTAAACTTTAGTTTTCTTTATTTTCCCACCATTAAGGGTGGGTGGTGCCCCTTTCAACGAGTGCATAAATGTCATAATTTGAGATTATTAATCTTCAGACATTTATTATAAATTCAAATCGCTACACCCCTTTTCCTTTTCTAATTTTTTTCTTAATTAGAACATTTATTTAAGTTCTTAATATACAATCTTTATTTTTATGACTGCATTTTTGCACTTTGTCTGTGATGCTGCTGTGACAAAAAAAAAATTCCCCCATGGGGGATCAATAAAGGAATATTCTATTCTATTCTATTCTATTCTATTCTATTCTATTCTATTCTTCTATCAGCTCCAAGAAGCTTGACGGACCTAGCAACAGTAACTAAGGGAGGCGTGGCTTCGCAATAGGTCAGTTGCTTTCATTCAGCCCCTCACGTTTTCACAGTGATGTGAAAATCATATGTTAACTAGAGTGGAGAGTTTTTGTTCGATTAGAAGAATCATCAACAGGCTTTAAAAAAAAAAAAATTCAGAAATTAGGTTATATTTGTAAAGTTTATGACTCAGCACTCCTCCTGTGTTCTCACCTTCTCAAGTGTTTCTTCCTCTGCATGCTGGTGTCAGAGCTAATGTCAGAGGACCGACACTGTGATATGAGTTGGGAAGAGATTTGATTAGAAAGACAGAAAATAGACTTAAAATCCTGATTTAAAAAAGCAATTAGAAATGTGTCTTGTACAAATGAAAATGTTCAAATCTCAAAACATTCTACAGAAAAGGAAAAAATATCGCTTTTTTTTTTTTCTTGAGCCAACCCAAAACAGCTTGTCACTCATGCGTATACATCCCTTCACCGGTTTCCAGTTGCTCTGCAACTTGCAACCAAAATAGCTAATCTGAACATCCTTATCTAGGTCTACACTTTCTTCTGCTCACTAAGCTCTGTGAATGAAAGGTGGTTTGAACTCCAATCACAACAGGAGCCTAAGCTACCAGTTAGACACTTTTCTTCTGTTAAGTCTGCAGGTGGGATAAGTTACCAAACTCTACTTAATCCTCAGAGTCATTTTTGATCTTTACAAAAGCAAAGACCATACTCTTTCATCAACACCAATGTATTTGATAGTGTTAAGATAAGCTATGCGGTTGATGGTATTAAGAATGTTGCTGATGTACATGAGAAAATAAAACATTGTTGAAGTTGATGTTGTTGATTACGGTGAAAATGCCTCTGTAAATCCTGTACGTATGACCTGTGTAGACTGCCTGTCAGCACCTGTATCAAATCAGACTTGAAGCTGTTTTTTTGTCACTTATTCACACTACCCTTCCTCTCTGGATCTTAGCTTGTGCTGTACTGACTCTCACAATGGTTTCTGAATAGTAATTGTTGAATAATACATCACCTGTTATTTGGAAGGAGGAAAATTCCATAGCCTCCATGCTGAAAACTAGAAGACCTGAAGAGATTGATGAAATGTCAAACAAAGACAGCTTTACTTTTACAAAGTCAAAACTGGAGACCATCCTTACCTCAAACAAATTACATGCAACTGCAGTGTAGTAATGGTTTTATTAATTTCCTGACACCAGCATTGTAGTGAATTAAGCTGTTTCCATACATATCATATAGGAAGTTATTATTGATTTGACAGCTGTCAACATGACATCTATAATCTGTGCCGTACTAGCATATCTCTGTGGTGACTCTGTGTGCATGTGTGTGTTTGGTAGAGCCAGTGAGAGTGGATGCATATGCAGATGTAGTGAGAGTTGTGTGGTGCTTGTTGATGTTGAGGCTGCTGTAACCTGGGAGTCGAGAGTCAGTAATACATATTATCTTTAGTGTATTAGAAAAGAGTAAAGTTTGATCTAGAAGTTTAAAAAAAGCCTGCAAGTCCTCTAAAGTCCACAGAGGATATGCTCCAACCTTCTCGGGAGTTGGTTATTGATATTTTAGACCTTGCAGGAGATGTGGAAGCCTTCGTCCCCCAGCTCTGAGTCTGCACCAAAGGTCGCAAAGGTAGATGCTAGTGGTAGTTAGCGTGTGCCTGTGCCCTGTGCACATGTAGGTCTATCTCTTCTCTCTCATTGCGGATTAGTGTGTGTGTGTGTGTATGTGTGTGTATGCACGTATGTGTAGGGCAGGCAGGCACAGATGGAAACCAGCACTTATGATGGAAAGAAACATTCCTGCTTATCTCCAGTGTGTTTTCAGATTGTATGATGCCCTGTTCATTGATACCGTCCCATCTAAATAAACAGGACAACTGCATTTACTGTGAGGCTCTCCAGTGTTGTTTTTAATTTTACTTAAAGCTATAGTGTGTAACTTATACGTGTCTGTAAATATCTGTTTCACACAAACCACTACAGGAGGAGATGATACAATGCTGATTAAGTCATTCTGCTCCTCTAACACCCTGTGGTATTTTTCAGTATATGTTCTTTTTGTATTTGGTGTCGAGGGGCAACATTCCCGCTTAAGCGCACAGGACATGATGCGTTCTACTCGGTTTTACCTGACAACAAGAAGAATGGGGGGAGGAGAGCGCTGCTAGAAGCAACATGACGGGGAACCAGAAGAAGCAACCAAGCTATTCAGAAGTGGATCCTAATAGTAGCATTGAGTAGGATCCTCCTACTATAATATGTACTGGAGCGAGTACTTCCTTATTTTCTTGGAAATGGTGCTATGAATGTAATGTATTGTTAGCAGCCGGGTGTTTGCAATGAGCAGGAAGTTATAATGTGTGTTGCCTGTGTTGATGTGTGTAACATACTGCGGGGGAGTCTGTGTGCTGTGACACATAACTTTAGCCGACAAGTTGTGTAGAGAGTTACAGTCCGTGTACCATGATGAGCAGTATGCTGTGAGTTGCGAGTGTTTCTCTGTGTACGGGTTATACCAGGCCATCTGTCATATTCAGGTGCTGGCCGTATTGTTGTAATAATGCAGAAATCCTCTAGGGGTGATAGAGGTTACACACAAAGCTTTAACATTGGGGTGGAGTGAGATTTTATGCACTATTGAAAGGTGCTGGGACTAAAAAACATTAAGAAACACTGACCTAGAGCATGCAGTGTGTAAAGCAGAAGAATTAACTGAAATTTTTAGAGTTATTCCCACACTCTCCGACCAAGATATTGACTGCAGAGTGGCTGTATCAATCCAGTATCTGGAGTCAATCTGTCTTGACTTGATGCGCTGGGTAACCAATCAGGTGTTAGGATCCGGCCACTGACTTTGATGGGTGAGTTTCACGGATAAAATAAATTCATGAAGCACTGCAACACAGGTCCATGAAATAATTGATTAAATAGTGAAATAATTACAAATGTTTTTACATTGAATGAACTGGTATTTTAATAAATTGACCCATTTATTTATTTAATTCTCATTTTAATTATTTAATGACATACTTAAGTATTTAAAAATACTATTAGTATTTAATTAAAGATGTATTCATATATTTTTTGTACTCCAGGGTATGGATACAAAGATAGGTTAAAACAAACTTTGTTGCAAACAACCCCTGAAGGACAAGCTCTGAAGCTTCAATTCGACCCCGAGTGATTCTGGCAGAGGAATGCACTCTCTTGATTAATAACATAATTGATCACATTGTTATGAGGCATGCTTTCCTACAAGGACACACAAATGTGATGGGAGACTTTAACCCTATGATGGTTTATTTGTTTCCCTTGCGCTGTAAAAGAACATGCCCAAATCAGACCAACCATTAAGCCACAGAGAATCGACAGTCAGAGACAGGAAGTTATTTTGTTTTCTTGTTTTAGGTGTGACATGATCAACAATCCAAATAAACGCAGGTGTAAAAAAAAAGAGGAGACAAAAACATGGAAGCTCAGCCTATTACCCTAGAGTTAGTTTAGGTCAGCAGGACAATCAAAATGTTAAAAAAAAATTCACAGCAAAACATCACATTAATTTCTTGCCAGTTTGTAAGTTTTTAAGATGAGTTCAGCTGCAGTTTACTTTTGCTATGGTCTAATCTGTAGTTATCATTTTAACCTCATCAGATTTTTCCAATTAGGGATTTCACAGCTTCATTGTTTACACTGGTACTAAATTAAGTGGTTCAATTAAGACATTTGTGCATACAAGAGGCACTTAACTAGAGAAAAAAGACATCTTGACCTGCTTATCTGAAGAAAATAGAAGAACAAAATCTTCCTGTAGCTTTCCTGAACAAACACCTCTGTCCCCGCTTGCTCTCAGAAATTGCTTCCCAGCTTACTCCCTTGCTGTGGCTAGAGATTTCATTCCTCTTCTGCTTTAAATGAAACGACATCATGCACTGCGATTGATGCTTTTGTTTCTGCCCTATTTCTTAATTAAGCTGCAGGCACGCCAGTGCATACTTCTCCTGCAATTGATTCTGACCAGGCTTTAATTCTGATTATCAGTGGTTTAGGTCAACATTGCTCTTGCAAAAACATTGCTCTTCTTAAATTAAAATTAAAACCTGTCATGCAGTTCCAGCTGTTAATGAATGGGTCAAATATTGACTAAAAAATTACATAAGGAAAAAGATTCATCATCTATCAACTCATGCATCGTCAAGTCTGTCCAATGAAATTCTATTTAGCATTTTTGCGTGATGTGTCTCATTAATGTGGTGAATTGCATCTCCAAGCATGTCCCTCCACATGCTAAAGATGTATTGCTTTCACACTCCACATTTCCTGGATCAATCTGGCTCAATATAACACTGGTGAAGTTATTTTTTTACATAACACAGAACACTCATACCTCTCAGTAAACTTTAAAGGCATCAGAAACTTTAAAAAAATGCTTTTGCTGTTTTGCCTCTCAGTCCAAGCACATGTCTGATCAGACAATGATAAAACATCAAGACACTCCTTTTGGACTCCTGCAGTACAAAATGAGCATATCTGGATCAGTGCTAGCAGATATTTTGTTAAGAACAGTTTGTTATAATTTTTCAAATAGTCAAGCAGAAGAGGGTTCAGTGTTTCTTTTATTTTAGGGGTAGAGAACGCCATGTGAAAATATCATGTAGAGCCAGGAAATTCAATCTTTTGTTTTAAGCATGCCTTGTCTTTGAAATTACGAAGTGAAAAAAAAAAATGCTCCAGAAATACAGAATGTTCAAGAGTCTAACACTGCCTGACAGAGAGTGCACCCTGCTGCACATTTTTGAAGGCAAATCGACCCCTTTCAAGGACATCTCTGCTTTCCCCTGCTTGTTGTTTTTTTTTTCTTTTTCCTTTTCCTTTTTTAGGTCAAGAAGGGCATCACTCCTTAGTTCTGTTAGCCCCGGGTTGAAGTCTGGCAAATACATGCAAGCAGACGAGTTTCAGAAATGATGACAATATGTCAGAAGAATTATTCCTCAGAACAAAACCTCATAAACCAGCATGAAGGATGTCCAGCAGCTGCAGAGGCTAACCTCTGGCATCGAGCAGAGTGTTTATTCTTTGTACGTTCAATTTTACGACAGTCTATTCATCCTCAGAGTATTTATGTGACAGATCTTATTTGGTCGGGACGTTTTGACATACGTGCACACAAACACACAGAGCTTCTTGGTTTCCCTTGCACATGCCCAATCTCTGAGTTAATTGCAGCGCTGTCCTTGAATTGAGCAGGAATTTATAGTTGGGGCATGACTCACTGTTATTAGGTATAGAGAAGAGGAAGAATGAGGCGAGGCAGATCTTATTCTGAATCTAGACAGATTTGAAGTACTTTCAGGTGCCAAAAAATGTATTTGCAAAAGAGCTTGCAGCAACTCTAATAAGATAGAGTTGGAGTCTACAACAGCACTGAAAATGCTTGACTGAGGGTGACCAATGACCTACTGATGGCCACAGACAGTGGTCTACACTCTGTTCTTGTTTTGTTAAATCTTAGTGCTCCTTTGGATACAATAGACTATCACAGGGGTCGGCAACCTTAAACACTCAAAGAGCCACTTGGACCAGTTTCCCACAGAAAAGAAAACACAGGGAGCCACAAAACCTCTTTGACATCTAAAATGAAGATAACATTGCATTTATCTTTTTTTTTACCTTTATACAAAGTATATAAAAAACTGTAGCGAGTTGCATTTATGAAATAAATGAACTATTTCGGCGAGTGTCTGTCTTCTTCTGTAGTTAAACCGCAAGATATCAAAATCTACCCGGATACAGCAATGCTGCTTTTTGATTGGCTGTTCAGTAGATATACTTTATTTGATTGGCTTGTGCGTGGCACGCAGCTTCTGAACTCTCTGAGGAACTCAGTTGATTTCCCCCAGTCCCATAGTTGAAGAAGTGCAACTTGGTGGACATCACCGTGTTCATTTAAATGCGTGAGAAATACAATGTGTGGTGTGTGAGCGTGTGAACGAGTGGGAATGCGTGTGTCATACGCTGAATGCGTGAGACTTGAGAGCCCTGTACTCACGCATCATCGATGTACTCCCGAGCCATGCAAAACGGTCTTTGCAAATGTTGCACTGAACGCCTTCCTTTTCAGTCTTGGTGAAGTTTTCCCACACCACTGATGTTTTAGGTCGGGATTTGGGTTGGGTTGTGTCCATGTTTTTCTCAGCCGCTGCCTCGACCATGGCTGTTTCTTTTCTGTGCGTCCTGCTGATGTTTACACGCCGGTGTCCATGGACATATATAAAGACCCGACGAATCGATTACAGAATTTGTTGGCAACGGATTTTTTCGTCACGACGAATCTACTTAATCGATTCGTTGTTGCAGCCTTAATAGTTTATTTAATGTTACAAGAGCATTATAATCTTTGAATTTAGAATTACAAAAAAAATAATAATAATAATAAAATAAAATAAAATGCAATTAAGTATTTATTATTTATTTTCCAAATCCATTGGGAGCCGCAGCTTAGGGAAGAAAGAGCCGCATGCGGCTCCAGAGCCGCGGGTTGCCGACCCCTGGACTATCAGATCCTGTCACAGAGGCTTGAACTACAAACAGGTATTACAAGAACTGCTTTAACTTCATTTCAAATCTTAATGTCCAATTGTTATCAGTTGGTGCATGTTAATAAACTTCTGAGCATACTGAGGTCAGTTATGGGGTTCCACAGGGTTCAGTGCTAGGACCAATCCCTTTTAGGAAACATTCCTGTTATGGCCCTGACTGTATGTTGTTGTATTTTTGTGTGTTTTCTGTGTGCTGCCTTCAGTGTGTTTGTAATGGACTAAGTGCTCTGTGTGTTGTAGAATTGTGTGTGTGTGTATGAGTGGAGTCAGCAGGTGGAGGGTGGTGATTGGTTGGATGAAGGGAGGTGACAGAGTGGAGGATCCAACTGGCAGGCCATTCAGTATCTTCCCGTTTAAAAAGCCTGGGCTGTTGCTGTCCGTTGACAGCTGAGCTTGTTAAATCCTCAGTCTCCTAAATCTTCCTAAACCCTTGTATTTTGAGTTAATGGGTTTGTGCGCTTTGATTAGATTTTGGATTTTGGTATATTGGGGTACTGAGTTATTTAGTTTGAGACCAGTCGTGGTGAACTGATTTTTTCTTTTGTACCCATTTTCTTCTGTTTGTTCTAAGGTCAGAGAGTTAGATTTAGTTTATGTCACCAGAGGTTTAAAAGGGGAGTTTGTTTTGTTTGTGTTCTTTTGCACCCCTAAATATTTAGAGGTCACTTGTTGTAAATTATTACTTTGTAAATGTTGTAAATTGAGTGTCAATCACTACTACACAGTCATTTCTGGGAGTCCCTGATCTTCATCATGTCATTGCTTCCTATGGATCTCTGCTGCAAATATTCTGCTGCCGTGGATCTGCAGCTTTCCAGCTATTTCAACTACATGCGCATCAATCTCAACTCTGTCCATCTCTTTCTGCATCTCCCTCTATCCCCTCTCTAAACGCAATGCTGTCTTTGCAGGTGACTGTCTTACATGAGTCTGGTTCTGCTCAAGATTTCTGCCTGGAAGTTTTTCCTCACACTCCAACTTACTAAATGCTGTCAAGTGTTACATTCACGATTGAAGATTGGATGGAAGTGGGTTTGATTTTACAAGATGGGACTAAAGCTTATTCTGTCTTGACATTGGGTCTGTACAAGTAGAGTCTGGTCTAGACCAGCTTTTCTTTGTTAAGCGTCTTGGGATAACACTTGTTGTGAATTAGTACTATACAGTATATAGTAACATTGGCTGATGGTTAGTTGATTGATGTAAGCTGTAGCATCACAACAGTTATTTTGATTAGAAAGAAAAACATCAATTGGACATGGTTAATAATTTTTTTCCCTTTGTGCTTAATCTGACTTTTTCTTTGTCTGCTGACGTTATTTATTAAGTGGGGTGTAGCATGTTTTTTTGTGGCATTAAAATATTGCAACAACAACATTTAAATTATGTTTTCAGAAACCCTCAAAATGAAACAACACAGTCAAATTGAGAAAAGACAAAACAAGTGCAGAGCTACACATTACTTCTTAATCCTATGATTAAATTAACGCATCATTATCCATTAGTAGTGATGTTTAAATTTGTGATTTATCCAGTTCATGAGCACAGTGACCAAAGCTTGTTTATATTAAGCAGAACAATTGCAGCTTAAGAAATTGACAATTTTTCACCTCTTTTCATTTTTTTCATTGAGTAAACCATACAGTATTTCTTTTTTTATCATTTTGTTAAAATCCATTTTTGTTTAGTGGTACAGGGACTTGTATGGCTTTGTTTAGCACTCAAGTTGTTTAATCTGGCTTTTGGCTCTTTACCGCTTGGTCCAGATCTTTTCCCTTTACACTCAAGTTTCATAAATCAAGTAGCCTGACTGGGCTCTTGAAATGCGGCCTTGGTGCTTTGGCCAATTGCATGACTTTGGCACAATTTGACTTTACATTTTTGCATAACCTAAACAGTTGAATTTTAGCATATATTATGACGTTTCTGGTGGTGACAGAAGGGCTGCACCTGATTCAAACTTTTGTTGATCCTGCAAATGTGATGTGAAGATCTTTACCTTATCCAAATTCATTACCACAGCAACCTGCTCCACAACTGCCTCACTGGGGGGAAAAAAGGATACAAGCCAGCTTCCTCCAACCAAGCTGTTACAAATCAGATAATGAATGGGCTAGAATCACTTACCAAATTCACCCAAAGCAGCCCTCAGTCTCAGCGCCTGAGTATAGTCTTCACTCCTGAGTGGTACAGACGCTTCTCCTGGCCTTCTCCTTGGATAAGTGCTTGTGACTTTTATGCTCCCTGTGAGTCTTTGTATGCCTTCTCACTTCCATCTCCTCTGCTTCTCCACAGTCTCCAGCCCACACAACAGCCAGCCAGCAAACTGGACTTTCTCTCGTGCCTTTTTCCTTGAGTTGGAAAAAGGCACGAGCTCCCCCCACACCTCTGCTCAGCCCCTATCCCAGTTTTCCCCCATCTCTCATGCCCAACTCTCCCAGTTAATAATCAGCATGAAGACTCCCACCTGCACCCTGGACCCCATGCCCTCCGCACTCGTTAAGACCTGCCTTCCAGTCCTCTCTCCACTAATCCTCTCCATAGTCAACTCCTCCCTCCACACCGGATCAGTCCCTGACTCCCTCAAACTGGCTGCTATCACCCCAACCCTCAAAAAACCCGGACTCGACCCTGACATCATTTCGAACTTCCGCCCAATTTCCAACCTTCCTCTGCTTTGTAAAATATTAGAACGTGCCGTCGCCTCTCAGCTTCAGACCCACCTCAACTCCAACAGCCTCTTTGAAGTCTTCCAATCCGGTTTCCATCCCAAACATAGCACAGAAACAGCCCTCCTCAAGATTTGCAACGACCTCCTCCTCAGCGCTGACTCCGGTCACATTAGCATCCTGATTCTCCTGGACCTCACCGCTGCTTTTGACACCATCCACCACTCCATCCTCCTTTCCCGTCTTCATGACTCAATCTACATCACTGGCACTGCCCTCTCCTGGTTTAAGTCATACCTCACAAACCGCCAACAATTAATCAACATAAACAGCAACTCCTCCACCACTGCTCCCCTGACCCAAGGTGTCCCCCAAGGTTCGGTGCTTGGCCCCCTCGTGTTCATTATTTACATCCTCCCTCTTGGACATATCATCCGTCGTCACGGTCTCCAATTTCACTGTTACGCTGACGATGTCCAACTTTACATTTCCACTGAATCCATCACCCCATCCACCCTCTCCACCCTCTCAACCTGCCTCTCCGAAATAAAGACCTGGATGACCAACAACTACCTTCTACTGAACTGTGACAAATCCGACATGATAATCATTGGCCCCAAATCCATCACCCAATCCATCCCCCACTTCTCCATCACAGCTGATAACTCACCCCTGTCTCCTTCCTCCTCCATCCGCAACCTTGGACTCATCTTTGATACCCACCTTACTTTCGAACAACACATCAAACAGGTCACTAAATCAGCCTTTTTTCACCTCAAAAACATTGCCCGTATTTGCCCATCTCTCTCCCTCCCCGCAGCAGAAACCCTGGTCCACGCCTTCATCACCTCAAGGTTAGATTACTGCAACAGCCTCCTGTACGGTCTACCCTCTAAACTCCTCAACAAATTACAGATAGTCCAGAATTCTGCCGCCCGCCTCCTTACCCACACCCGTTCACGAGACCACATCACCCCCATCCTCCTCCGTCTATACTGGCTCCCCATCAAGCAACGCATCATGTTCAAGATCCTCCTTCTCACCCACAAAGCCCTTCATCATCAAGCCCCTTCTTATCTCACCGACCTACTCCAGCCTCATGCACCCCCCCGTAACCTCCGTTCCTCCTCTACCCATCTTATCACCCCATTGTCACGGCCCAAGCACCGAACCTGGGGGGATCGGGCATTCTCCACAGCTGCCCCTACCCTCTGGAACTCCCTACCTCCCTCCATCAGACACTGCCCTGACCCCACTACTTTTAAATCCCTTTTAAAAACTCACTTATTTAAAATTGGTTTTAATATTTAACTGTTTTGTTCATCTTACTGTTTTCATGTCTTTGTCTTATTATCTTGAATTTTACGTAGTATGTAAAGCGTCTTTGAGTGTTTTTAAAAGCGCTGTACAAATAAAATGAATTATTATTATTATTAAATACATCTTTAATTTGCTATCTGCCTCTGTGCCTGCTTCTGGGTCCACAAAATACCCGACAAGCCACAGTTTCTTTGTTTTTCCCCTTATCTTCTGGATATCTCAACCAAAATCTCTCTGCCCAGGACACAGACTGTACTGACCTGCTAGGATTGATTCACTGCTCCAAACCAACCTTTGCAGAACTGCTTTTGATGCTGTTTTTTGCTCCCAACATTTGCTTATCTTTTTGTTTTCTTTATGATGTGTCTGAGTATTTTGAAATGCGAAGACACTTAAAAAGTGCGTAAATGAATCATTATTAAATTGCTTGAGATTTTCATTGTTGTATATGTCACCATATTAAAAAAGCATTTCAAAGACTTTTTTTAATTTCAAGTTGACAGGCAGCATTTCAAGGACCATGAGTGAAAGGGCCCTATTGAACTATTTGACCACTAGTTAAAACCTTATGTACGAAGTGAAGCGCAGGGTGCAAGGAGGTCAGATTAAATCCCTTTCCATCTTCATAGATGTGCTTTGGATGGAGCATAAATGAAACTGTACAGGTATCCTTGAAACTAGAGGCATTACCATCAACCTAACAGTTTTTAGCATTTCTCTGTTAATACACCAGCTTCAAGCCGACACATGTAACCCCCTTCCTTTGAACTGTGCCTTGAAGCATGTCTGCATGTCTGTTTCTGCATGTATTCATGTGGCAGAGAGTTTAGTGACCGTCTTAGACTTCTGTTTTGTCATGTGCAGAGGTGAAGCTTATGAGTGAAGAGATGGCAACATGAGTTTCCTTATCTTCTAGCATCCCAGAATTAGTCCCATTGGTGAAAAGAAAAAATATACAGGCATCTCTAAGCCCTCTGTCCCAATTAAAGTCTCTCTGTTAGAAAATAGTATCTCTAAGTATTCTCTAAGAGCTGGAGCATAGCTGTGGGGGTCTGTTTGTATGAAAAACAGTATAATCCATACTGTGAACGCTATCTTGTTGCCTCACCAAAGCACCTCTATGTCACTGTAGGGTGAAAGTGTAACCTTGTTTCTCTTAGTGAAGAGACTATTTTTCCATCCTCAAACCTTACATGTATGGGATATAATCCCCTGCTTGACAGTGTCCATGCGTAGGAACATAGACTGTATATAGAGTGGACGTCATCTGCCTCCTTGCTGGGTAAAGCCACCCCGAGAACAGCACCCTCTGGTGACGGGCTGCAGTACAGGTCATAAATCCCACCTCCTCCAGCAATTCCTATGGAGCTGTGGACAAACTTCAGAAATGTATTACTCCGAATATAATTTTTGATTCAGTCACACTAGCTTCAGGGGTAGCTTTAGTCTACAGACAGTCAAGTAAGGTTATGAACTCTTCCGTTATAAATACGTGCATGCAGTATTTGCCGAAAATAAAGACAAAACCACAGATGAGGATAAAAATCAGAGAACAATAACCCAATCATTACCCAAACCTTACAATCTTCCTTTTGTAACAGCACATTTTCTTCTGTCGAAATTCAACTAAAGGTCTGATAATTTCATTTACCTAAGGTGTTACCCGGGATATTTCAGTCATGCCTGTCACTTCTTATTGTAAAGAGAGAAATGTTTGTAGTGCTCTCTGAGAAGAAGAAAGTAAGTACAGAGATTCAGAAAGAAAGAAAATAAAACTCACAAAAAATAATAATTTAATCCCCTGGAAACACACTTTATGCTCTATAAGGTAAAGCCTAGCTATAGTGTTCTGTTCCTAAATGTACTAAATCATTTATCATTATTCCATCACCATAAGAACAAGGAGTGTAGATAGTCCTTTCATCTGCTGTAGCACTGTCTCCTTTAGCCAACTCATAAACAATTAAGGAAAAAAAAGGTTTCTAACTATCATTGTTTCTAACTCTTATTTTTCACTTTTCATCATGTGTTGTATGACTTTGTGTCATGATTGTCTGTTGTTGTAGTTCAGTAGGGGATAATGGATCTGAATCACCTCTCTGCAATGGCTACTTCAGCCACAACGACCAGCTTAATGGACTGAGAGCAGACTGAAAATGGTTCCTGATAAAACACCATTGCTTTGTGAACAATAAAGGTTTAACCTCACTATAACCTCATTCTGTGACTCAGTAAATACCTTTGCAAAACTTGGCAACAGTCCTCTCTGTAAGACTAGCTGCAAGTCTGAAGTGCTGTACCCTCTTGTTAGAGTGACAGACGGATGTGACCAGCTTTTTAACATGTCACACACAGAGAAGCACCACTGTGGTTTTACTCCTTGGTTTGCTGATAAAATGGATATTTAAAATGTCAAAGAGGGCTAGGGCAGGCTTTTTTTAACTCTCTGATGGCTGCCTCTTATTCACCTGCCTCTTTGCCTCGGGGGAAATTTGAGTCCCACAAACACCAAAATCTCCATTACCAGAACCAACACAAAGCCCCCAATAATGTTTGCACAGCCCAGGGACAGGGGCTGGGACAGGGGTGGCCATGCCCAACTTGAAATTAAACCCCATGAGCCTAAACCTGGCTATCTGACTGTGTCAGAGGTAGTATTTACATTAAAGTCTACTCTTTAGACTGCATTTACAGTAAATCTAACACATCACTGTTCGATTGAACTTTGCTTTTGCCTATCATTTTAGAAATAAATCTTTTTCAGTCTGTTTACCAATATTTATTTTTCTTTTAGTTTAGTATTATCTATTCCTAGCTTTAGTCTTTAGATATCCCACTTTGTAAAGCAACTTTGGGTTATTTGAAAGGCACAACATAAATTATTAATATCATTATAACTAAGATTAAAACTTTGACAATTTTTGTTGCCATTTAGTTGTGTAACTTTCAAAGTTGTAAATAAAGACAGGAATATAACATGCATATGATATCTGATTGTGAGTGGCGAGGGTGTTCGTGATCTGACAGAAAAGTTAAATAAATCTGCAAAAGTTTGTGATCACGTCTGGCTGCCCCTGTCAAACAGGGATGCCTTAGTCCCCATCTGGGGAGGGACTGGATTTACTGTAACCTACAAAATGGGTCCACAAGTCCCTTTTACTGTACCTACAGATATTAACACAGAAACATACTGTGCCCATTATTATGCATGCAGTACAGAATAAAACCATGGATTCTAGCAGCAAGGATTAAAGGTGATTAAAGATTTACATCTTACCTTTCTCTGATGTGCATGAGGAACAGTGGTTATCATACAACCCTATCTGATACCACCAGAATGTAGATGTAAATAATGTATAAAGCTATGGTTTTGTGCCTTGTGTATATAAAACATCAAGAGAAATTCTGCATGCAGGGGAGGCCATATTATTTCTGCAATAGTGCGTTCTGTGCTATAAAACTCTGACACACCCTGAATCACTTTGAACCATGCACTTCAGACTGAGTGCAAAAAGAGTTCAAGACTTTTGAGCTGCAACATGTTGCCCTGCTTTCACTTACTTAAGTATCTGTACTAGTGGTACATGTACACCAATAAAGTAGAAGGATGGGAGACAGCTTACAATTTTTTTCTTGATCAGGCCAAGGGGTTCACAGCCAATATTGCCATTATATGTCCAGCAAATGTCTGTCACAATATTGAATTTTAAAGGTCCCATATTGTGCTAAATTCACTTTAGAATGGTTTTCTAACAATAATCTGCATCCCCAGCCTGTCAACAACCCCCCCCCCCCCCCAAAATGAGAAACTTCTATCCTCTCCCTCTCTTGCTTGTTCCACCTTTCAGAAAATCTCTGTTCAAATTGAGACTGGCAGATTGGCAGATTGAGACTATCGCCTTCCGTGACATCATGGACAGCGATAACTCCTACCCTTCAGGTTGGCGACCCTGCCCAAGATGTCTGTTCTGCCCCACGAAAGATTTCCACTCAGACACTATTTTTCTCCCTCGCAAATGCTGGTTCGAAATGGCGAAGGTACGAGCAAGGCACGGCAGTTGCTCTGTTGTGGGCTACATAAAGCAGCACAGAAGTTTGTTTCTGTAGACTGCAAGAACATAGTCATGAGAGATAACTTGAATTACAATATTGCGCATTCACCAAAAGAGCACTAAGAAAGAAAAGACAGTGGCAATGTAGCCGTTAGCGGGAGCTAATGTTACCTAGCTACATGCATCACTGTGTACCAACGTACGAACAAAGTAAAAAGAAAAATATCGAGACACATATAATTTGTAACTAACCATTCTCTAAGACCCATGTGAACCTGCTGAAAAGGAGTATGAAATGGGACCTTTAATATCATGACAGCACACATTTCAGGAAGAACAGAAAGATGGTATGTCCTAAACCTTTGAAGCTGCATCAAAATTCATCACGAATGAGTCAAAAGACTTGATGAAACAATGAGGGATGAGGTGAATCATTGTCAGCAAATTTCTCCTTCAGCTTCAGAAAGTCTCATAAAGGTAAAGTATGCACTAGCAGAACCACAGATTTGATAAGAATGAAACTCAATAGTCATATATAGAATGTTAAAATTTGTAGATCATTACTTGGATAAAACCTAAATTAAACATTTTATTTTATTACATTTAGAGCAGGTCCCCTTTCAAGGGATCTCTCTATAATAGCTCAGCAGGGACCGTTTTTTATTCATGGGCGGCCTTCAGAAGGGCTGTTTTCGAAAGAGAGATGGTTGTGTGCAAACCAGTTTGTTCTATTTCATCCCTTCTGACCGCCAGAGGCGGTGCTTTAAGCACTGAATGACTCCCTTCGCGCATGCGCAGTTCGAGTGTTTATACCAACAACGTCACTTGTGACCCCGTGGTGACCTGGAAGAGGTTATTTCTTACATCGGTCAACGAGGGTTCAGTCCCTTATTCTTTCTCGCTCGCGCAGGATGCAAAAGAGCGAGCTACAATATTTCAAAACCTACCTCACTCTTAAATGAGTAAGTTACCAGAAGTTCCGTGGCCGTTTCGGTCGGAGTAGCGAATGCTCGCCCTCCAGGAGCTGTAACTTGTCTAATCCATATTAATTGGGATCTCCTAATGAGCGGAGTTCTCATCTCATCGGACGCCGCGGCGTCTGTCATTCACTGGTGAGGATGGGACTCGTTCCCCTCTCCTTCGGAACAGGTAGGTTATTGATTTAGTGTACATATATATAGATATTTACCTTAACCTGTTGTAAAAGGCCGCGCTCTCGCCGCCTCCCTCCGACATAACGACTGTATACAACGAACGGTAACGCTCGCGTTCCGCGTCGGCATTTTCAGTTAATAAACGACTCTACGGTAGCCCGTTTTTTGTTAACGCCCCAGCGGCCACGGCCTCCGACGGCGGCTAAAGCATTCAGCGGCGGCCAAGCGGGCAGAAAAGTTTTAAGGATAGCTCTTTCGTTTATTGGCCAAGTGGATTTGGCTAGTTCCTAGCGACGTTTGGTTGGGCTTGGCTAACCCGTTTTTGTTGCATAGCCTTGTCTTTAGTTTAGTTAACACTAACAGTAGCATTAACGCTCTGGTTGCCTGAGGGGCTTTATCTCTTTTTATTATATAGTTGGCGATAGCCTACGCTGGTGCAGGCGGTGCTCACGCCCCCTCCCCCCAGCTCGCGCTGCCAGTGACCTGAGTTGCTTCAAGCCTATTATTGTGATTATTATTTGATTTATTCTTTCTATTTCTGATTGCTGGCAAAGGAGCGTTTCCGCTTCCTTCCTCCAGCATAAGCGGCAGTCACTCTTGCTGTCTTAATTTTCGGATAAAGGAGCGTTTCTGCTTCCTCCCTCCAGCAAGAGCGATCAATTCTCCATCTAGTGGCGGGGTCACAATGGATGTCTCTCACTGCTGTACTTCCTGTCAGGCCCCCCTCCAACCTGATGATGGACACGATTTGTGTCCATCATGTCTGGGCCTTGAGCACCTCAAGGAGGCCCTGGTGAACAGCCACTGTATGGACTGCTGGCCAGGCTAGCGGAGGTGAATCCGCTGCAGGACAACCTTCCCCCATCAGGCCAGGCGCCCACAGTGAAACCTGGTCGCTCGAAGCGGGGCACTGACGCACCTGCCAGTGCAGGCGCCCCACCTGCTAAAAAGAAGCCTAGGGCTAGGCCCAAGACCAACCGCTCTCGACTGTCGTCTAGGGTGGATCAGTTGTCTGCGGAGCTTGGTCGTATGAGGGCTATGCTCCTCGTCCATCAACCTCTGGAGTGTCCTTCAGAGGAAGCTCGGGTGCCTACTCCTGAAATGCCACACTTGACCCAGGAGTCCCAAGAGCCAGAGGAGGATGCGCTGTCTTTAGCTGCATCAGCCTCCCATTTTCATGAGTACGAGGAAGGGGAGGTCTATGAGGGGGCCTCTCAGGCCTCAGATCAAGGCTCCCACTCCTCAGCCCAGACTGAGCTGTCCGAGAGCGGGGATAACTCGATGCAGGCCATCCTGAGAATGGCCCTGGAGAAGTTAAGGGTGGCCTTACCAGACCAAGCAGGGCAGGCCCCAACAAGCAGATTCTTCCGGCGGAAGCCAGCCTCCAATGCATTCTCTGTCCCCCATGCAGAGGACTATTTGAGGGAGCTACAGGTCTGCTGGGCAGACTCGAAGGCCTGCTCCCGTCTAACCAGCGACGGTCGTGCGCTGGCAGCGATGCATGGTTCGGCAGACGTTGGCTTGGACTGCATGCCACCAATTGAGCCAGTCGTCGCATCTCTGGTGGTTCCCCCAGATGAGGCCTTGAGCCGGGACACCAGGTGCCCTCGCCCCAGTGCAGGCTGACCGACGACCTGCTGATTAGGGGCTATAACACAGGAGCAAAAGCTGGGAGAATTGGCAACTCCCTGTCGCACCTCCTGCTGGCGCTTTCATCATCCCTGCAGGAGGACAATGCAATCGCAGATGCTACCACCCTCTGTGACGCGTCACTGGAGGCGTTTGGCCTCATGGCTCGGGAGTTAGGGAGGATGATGTCCATCATAATCCAGGCCCGCCGCCAGGTTTGGCTGTCCCAGTCACGGCTGACGGACAAGGCGAGGAAGACCCTCCAGGGCCTCCCGGTGGTGCCAGGAACGGTCTTTGGTCCAGCTGCCCAGGAGGCACTTGACCAAACCATCCAGGCTGGACAGACTAGTCAGCAGCTGATGAGCCCGCACCGCGCGCCTCCCCATAGCAGGGGCAGGGCCAGGGGCAGAGCCCACTCAGCTGCCCCTGGAAGCAACCCCCCACCAGCCCACTTTAGAGACCCACGCTTTGCGCAGGGGCAAGCCCGCGGACGGGGCTTTGGTCGTGCGCAGTCTAGGCCATTTCGGCCCCCGGACCCCGTTGGACCCCCCAACAGGGCCCCTAGGGGCAGAGGGGCCAAACACTGAGACAATGGGGCCGGCCGTCGGAACTTTCACACACCAGCAGCTCAGCTACTGGGCTGCTCGAGCTGTGGACCCGTGGGTGCTTACCACCTTGACCCACGGGTACAAACTCCAGTTCCGACGCCGGCCCCCTGCAACCAGCCGGGTCAAAACTACCATCATTGGCGACCCGGCAAAGGCCCTCGCCCTGGACCAGGAGCTGTCTACCCTCCTGGCCAAGGGTGCCATCGAACCAGTAGACCCTCTGCAGCACCCCAGGGGGTTCTACTCAACCTACTTTCTGGTAGAGAAAAAGACCGGCAGATTCCGCCCCATCTTGGACCTGAGAGGCTTAAACAGGTACTTAAAGACCCTACCCTTCCGTATGTTGACCACGGCAGCTGTACTCCAGTCCGTGGCCCCAAACGAGTGGTTCACGACAGTGGATTTGAGAGATGCCTATTTCCATGTCCCCATTGCCAGGCAACACCGGCAGTTCCTCCGGTTTGCCTACAAGGACCGCCACTGGCAGTTCCGGGTGCTCCCATTTGGGCTCTCCCTGTCCCAGAGGGTCTTCACGAGGTTTGCGCTCCAACCTCTCCAGGCCCAGGGCATGAAGGTGCTTCCCTACCTGGACGATTGGCTGATCTGCGCACCATCCCGGGCACAGTCAGCGGACGACACATCACGGCTTCTAGCCCACGTGGCCCGCCTGGGAATCAAAGTAAATACAGACAAAAGCTGCCTGACGCCATCTCAGAGCATAACGTACATTGGTCTAGCCCTAGACACGGTTTCAATGACGGCCCGTCCTTCCACCCGTCGGGTGGATGGTATTATGAAGCTTCTGTTCAATTTCAGGAGAGGAAGTCTCCTGCCATACATGAGGTTCCTCCGCCTCATGGGCACGCTAACATCTGTTGCGGCTGTTGTGCCACTGGGCTTGCTGTCCCTACGCCCCCTGCAGAGGTGGCTAAACGGCCTCCATCTAGATGCCGAGCGACACAGGCACAGGCAGATTGCCATGTCAAGACAGTGCCTCCTCACCCTAGTCCCGTGGAGGGACAGGACTTACATCCTGAGGGGTGTCCCGATGGGGTGTATTCCATACCGCAGGGAAACTGTTACCACCGACGCCTCCCTCTCGGGCTGGGGTGCGGTGTGGCAGGGCAGGACAGCTCGCAGGCAGTGGTCTCCAGCAGACCGCGCAAATCATATCAATGTGCTCGAAATAAAAGCGGTGCACATGGCTCTTATCCATTTCATGCCTCACCTGAGAGGCAAGCATGTGTTGGTCAGGTCAGACAATACCTCAACAATCTACCATATAAACCACCAGGGAGGGACCAAGTCAGCACAGCTGCTGCAGGTCTCCGCAAACCTGCTGACATGGGCCGCCCCCCGCCTGATGAGCCTGCGGGCAGTATATATACCAGGGGAGAAGAATTACATCGCGGACTTTCTCTCCCGGCGGAAGCCTCCGTCAGGAGAGTGGCGCCTCCACCCAGACGTGGTCACCATGATCTGGAACCGCTTTGGCAGGGCAGAAGTGGATCTGTTCGCTTCGGCAGTGTCGACCCACTGCCCGAAGTGGTTCTCCCTAGCGGAGACAACCAGCCCCCTAGGCCAGGACGCGCTGTCCCACCCCTGGCCAGGGGTTCTCCTATACGCCTTTCCCCCACTTCCTCTGATTCCCCTGGTGCTCCAGAGAGTGGCTCAGGAGGGTCACACCATTCTCCTCGTGGCCCCTTTCTGGCCAGGCAGGGTGTGGTTCCCACTGCTCCACCAACTATGTCAAGGGACGCCGTGGCGCCTCCCCGACAGGAGGGACCTGCTCTCACAGCTGAGGGGACGAATCTGGCATCCCAACCCACAACGCCTTCAGCTGTGTGTTTGGTTGCTGAAGGGCCCGACCCGCTGCTAGGCAGCTGCTCGGACGCAGTACAACATACGATCTTGAACGCAAGGGCGCCGTCCACCAGGCTCCAGTACGCCAACAGGTGGAAGCTGTTTTCCAGCTGGTGCAAAAGCAGAGCTGAGGACCCAGTACACTGCCCAGTGACTGTAGTCCTTGAATTCCTCCAAAGCCTGGTAACTAAAGGCCTGTCCCCTTCTACACTTAAAGTGTATGTGGCAGCTATATCTTGTAACCACGTGAGGGTTGAGAACAGCACCATAGGGAGCCACCGCTTGATCTCCAGCTTTCTGAAGGGGGCCCAGAGGCTGCACCCCCTGAGAGCCCCGAGAGCTCCAGTATGGGACCTAAATCTGGTCTTAGACACCCTATGCAAGGCTCCCTTTGAGCCCCTGGAGCGGGCAGAGCTCAAATGGCTGTCCTATAAGACAGCCCTCCTCCTGGCCATTACATCGGCCAAGCGGGTAGGGGAGCTGCACGCCCTCTCAATCAACGAATCCTGCCTACGGTGGAACCCAGACCAGTCAGGCATAACCCTATGGCCCAATATGGACTTCCTGCCAAAAGTGCCATCGGCAGCAAACATCAACCAGCCTATCACACTGGCCCGGTTTGATCCTCCGCCAGGAGACAGGGCTGACCAACTGAGGCTGTTGTGCCCGGTGCGGGCCTTGAGAGCCTACATTCGAGCCACCACACGTGTAAGACGAGCTGAACAGCTCTTTGTGTGTCACAGCGGCCCTAGTATAGGCCTTGCCCTGTCAAAGCAGAGGTTGTCCCACTGGGTGGTGGACACAATCAACCACGCCTATAAGGCAAATAACCGCCCCATGCCACCCGGGGTCCGGTGTCACTCAACCAGGAGTGTCTCCACCTCATGGGCAGCCCTAAGAGGAGTACCCCTGGAGGACATCTGCTCGGCTGCCTCGTGGGCGTCATCAAGCACGTTCTCCAAGTTCTACAGGGTGAACGTTGCCACTCCCCATCCGTTGGGTGTGGTCCTCTTCCCGGAGTCCCCTTGATTCAAGGTTTGCAATCAGGATTCCTCGTGACTTTGCTGGTATAAGTCATTCAGTGCTTAAAGCACCGCCTCTGGTGGTCAGAAGGGATGAAATAGAACGAAAGTTATGCATGTAACTACGGTTCTATGAATCCCGAATGACCGCCAGAGCACTCTGTCACTCAGAATCCTCGCGTCTTCGCGAGAAAGTTCTGCAGGGACTGAACCCTCATTGACCGATGGAAGAAATAACCTCTTCCAGGTCACCACGGGGTCACAAGTGACGTTGTTGGTATAAACACTCGAACTGCGCATGCGCGAAGGGAGTCATTCAGTGCTTAAAGCACCGCCTCTGGCGGTCATTCGGGATTCATAGAACCATAGTTACATGCGTAACTTTCGTTTTAGAAGTTAAAACTTGACAAATGGATGATCATACTCATCATAAAGCATCACAAGAGTTTGATAAAGCATTTTAGTCCTGAAACCTGTTTTCTCTAAATACTCCCATTTCTACTCACTATGCCTTTTACTGATTGACGGAGGATAAACTTGATCCGGGCTTTAATAAGAGCTGAGTCACTAAATGAATTCCATCTCACTTGTTGGACTAGCCTGGTCTTCTTTTTTATTTTTAATTTCCCTCTCAACCTTTAATCAACTAGTCATCAATCAATCAAACTTAATTTGTACAGCTCTTTTTTTACAAGTGAATCTCAAATTGCTTCAGAGGTGAATGACACAAAATTAATTTAACAGAACAATGTAAGATATTCTCCTACGACAAAGACTAAAAGCAGAAAATACTATATATATATATATATATATATATATATATATATATATGTTTCATACTGTAAGCATACAACTACAACACAAGATGTCATGCAGAATCATGGACAGTCAATTTATTGGTGTTTCACGTTAATGTTCTGTTAGTCTGCATGACACAAAACACTCAGAACTATGTTATCAGTGAGCATCAACACTGAGCATCATGCGAAGTGGTTCCCGATGGTAGCAGAGGCCAATCACAGCTGGTTCAGCTTCCAGTCTGCTTTAACAGCTCAATAGACTTTTGATAGACTTAGTGTCTGCACAGAAGTACACAGCACTAATACTAATGAGGCCCACAGTTATCAGAGCCAGAACAGAAGTGTTTTCTCTCAGGACTGTTAATTGTTTAATGAATACCTGCACACCAAGAATGACGCAAAATCCTGCTGAGACTGATAGGAATGCTAATACTATAGCTGGAAATTTGTCATATGATGATTATTTATGGACAAATAATTATGAATCTCAGGGTAAGTTATGAACTGAAGGATATGAATTTTTTTGTAAATTTTCAGATGCTTGCCCCAAATTTTATAGCAATGTATCTAATAATTGTTCATCTCAAGCCAGAGAGTTAAACTCACTCTCTTGTTAGTTAAAGTGTCTGGGGTCACCACAGAAGTAAAATGGATCCACGAGAAACCTTGGGCACTATCTCAGCCTAAGATGTCAAACTTGTGTAGTGTTGGAGATAGTTACTATTAACAGGAAGGATTTTCTGTTTACCATCATTGTGCTTGCCATATTTTATAGCAGTACACTCCATTTTTGTTGTGAGAAGGCAGTTTACACTAAAATTATTGACTGACAGACTGATATCACTTTTTACCAATCAGCTCTGGATCTGTCTTCATATTTGCTTTGGGCAAGGTCGACGGAATCTAAGTTGCTCATCTTAATTAGCAGAAAGGAAGAAAAAATCCTGGAAAACAGCTTGGCTGACTGAGCTGTAACACAGAAATGAGTCCGATACTGACAGCCTGGTCAAAATTTCAACAAAAGGAAAGGGCTGTGGCTTACTGGGGCTCCTCATGTGATTATTGTTAGAAAACCATTCTAAAGTAAATTTTGCATAATATGGGATCTTTAAGCTTGGCAAGGTTTCTTTTTTTTTTTTTTGTAAAAAATGTACGGCTCTCTATTCAGGACAAAATTTAAATAGTGTCCCCCATGCACATGTGAGTCAGATACTCCTGTCTGTCAGATGCTGTCATAACAGCATTGTGACAGCAGGAACGGGAGTAAGGTGGTTACTCTGAGGTATCCTTTTTTCTTCCGTACCTCACATATTTCTGTATAACTGATGGTAAGACTTGGCTGAAAGGTCTGGAGGGCTGTGCTGTTATAATCAGCCTTTCTTAAACTAAACTAAGGAGCTGAAATGTAGGTTCTTGTACCGTTTGTTGACTTGAAGGTCACTGCTTTCTATTCTTGCCGCAGTGAAGAGTGCCTCTGACGCCTCCAGCTTTTTATAAATTTAGCAGCTAACGTGGGATTTAAGTAATGCTAAATAGCAGGGAACACATCATCCTGTGTTAGCATCTAAACTTTCATGACCCATTAGCTAAAACCTCAAGTGTGGATTTGATTGATCATTTTCAAAGCTTGCTATTTCTGGCTTCAGAGATATTCCATGTTTTCTTAAGGTCTTCAAGGTCTAGCTTTTCTTTCCTCTACAGTCTTGTCTTTTTTGACTGTAGCTCTCTTATTCAATTTGTTGTTTGGTTGGTGTGCGTGTTAATTTAACCCAAGTCCATCCACAACTAGATCCAGATATGCACATTTGGCACATATGTCCCTTAGGTCATCCCAAAACATCCTAGAAGGGGTGCCCAAAAAAAATTTCAAACAGGAAGTGAGTTATTGACAAAATTCAAAATGGTCGCCTAAACAGGTGACAGTTTACTCAAAAAACACCTAAAGAATGTCCTAAAATCATAAAGTTTGGCACACGTGACCCTTGGGTCATCCTGAGACATCCTAGATATAGTGGCCAAAAACAGGAAGTGGATTATTAACGAAATTCAAAATGGCCACCTAAAGTGTTGCCAATTGATTCAAATAGCCTATTGAATTTCAGAGAAGCATACTATTTGGCACATATGTCCCTAGGGTCATCCTAATACATCCTGGAAAGGGTGCCCAAAATAATCTGAAACAGGAAGTGAGTTATTTATAAAACTGATAGATGATGCAAATGAAGAAGCAGAAAGAAAGGGAGATGACGCTTACGGTGCAGGCATTATTTTTCAAAACCCTATAAATGCATACAAAACTATTTGAATTACAACCCTCTGCATTTCCCTGGGCTTGGGACTGGCACCAGTAGAACACTGGCTTGTGTCCCACTGAGGCTGCATTCATCCATCCATCCATCCATCTACCTACTAATCTACTGTATCTAATCTATCTATGTATCTTATCTATCTTCATGTCTATGCATCTTCATATCTATCTATCTATCTATCTGTCTGTCATCATATCTCTCCACCTCTCCACCCATCTCAATCCATCCTGAGTGGGCATGCTACTGTCTGTCTGTCTGTCTGTCTGTTGTTTTGTCTTTTTCCCCTCTTTTCATCTTTTATTCTTTATCTTTTTGCCTAGTGACTCACATGTCCCATTTACATTTACCAGCACATTGGCATAATTCTGTACAAGGTTATCCAGCATCCCAGCACCATCACTTTTCGAGAACAGAGGTCTTTACACCCCAAAGAATGTGTGTACCAAATTTGGTGCTTTTATCCACCGCGTAACGATTTGGCCATTTTTTCAAGTTAACAGACCCTACGATAAGTGGTATCTATCTAGGTTGGCACACGAGGCAGATGTAGAAGTGTAATTTTTCATTTCAGTTACCCAGCAGTAAAGTCGTTCCACCAAAAAAAAAGAAAAAAAAAAAAAAAAAAACAACCCCCCCCCCCCCACACACACACACACACACACACACACACACTTTGACCAAAATGAACTGAACCCAAGCAGGTGCTTGAAACAAGATGACCTCTCCAGACAGATACTAAAGTTGAAGCCAGACTCATGAATGCTATTAACCTTTTGTAGTGACAGAAAATTCCCAGCTTCCAAAAAGACAGAAAATACTGCCAAATCAGAGAGCAAAAGAAATCAAAGTTGACATCACTTTTGAGAGAAAAGGTCACAAGTGAAGTACAGAGAACTCCCCTATGTGTCCTGTTCAAGCTTTCAGAATCACTTAGTATGTTTACATGCACAGTTAAGGCAAGCTTCTGTTAGAGGCGATTTCAGTGGACTGCAGGCTTTGTCCTGGTTTCATGCAAAATTCGAATTATTGACTTAAGTATGTCCACCTCTGCAAAGGTAGGTGGTGACATGCCCCCTTCCAGCTTGTTACGATCTGGTGGACGTGTTACTTATCTAAATAGCGGGCAAAATGTGTTAGCAAGTGGCCAAAGAAATGTATGTCAAACAATAAAAACACTGTCACTTCTAAAGCTCAGCCATCTTGTTACGTGTACAAAAGGCCAGGACCCAATACTGCGGAGACAAAAATTGCCAAAAGTTTAACAAAAATAACGAGAAAAAAAAACAACAAAAAATCACCACACAGGGTAAAAAGGCTCGGGAGGCACGGACAGCTACTGAAAACGAAGAAAAACAAGTGTCAGGAAAAATTACAGAAAAACTCAAACAAACAACCTCTGACACTAACAGTACAACTCAAATATACTACGTGGGGCAAGTAAAGAAATATAAAGTCAACTAGAAAGTTCAACAGAAAACAAAAGACAAACTGAAAAATCACCTCAGAAAAATGGGAGGGAAAAAAAACTAGAACTATAAAGTACAAAACAACTGAAACAAAGTGACAAACAAACTTACAAAAGACGCGAAGGCAGACTGAAAGCACAAGCAGGAGGACACGAGAGGCACAGAGTGATTCGGCTCGAGAGGAAGACTGAGATAATCATCTGGCAAAGAGCAGGACAGGAATCTGGCTTTTAAAGGCCAGCTGATGAGCACAATGAGGTACAGGTGTGTTCCTGATCAGCCGAGTCAGCTCCGCCCCCTGCCATGCTCCAGTGCTGCAGGAAGAGAAAGAGAGAGAGAGCACACAGACAACCAAAACACAAGGAAACAGCCCTGGATCATGACACATCTGTGTATACTATAGGAAACTTTCTTCTTTTTTTCATGTTGTTTCTTTGTCTGTTGGGGTCTGGTTTGCAGCCATAGACTGTATATGGAATGGATGCCATCAGCATTCTCACTGGGTAAAGCCACCCCGAGAACAGCACCCTCTGGTGATGGCTGCAGTGTAGGTCATTAATCCTGGCCGCTGTTTGAGCCGAGTGTCATCCACAGGGATATTCCAGTGTAAAATTAAGTTTTGGTCAAACGCACCTTAACACAGAGTTAGAACCTGTCCACTTTTGGCCAAAAGTATGTCATTGGGTAAAGTCTAGCCTCATTACACCACTTGCATGGCTACTGACTTTTAATCTAGTAAAACAATGACAATATTTCAGCACATGGCATGGTTAATTGTAACTCACAGATATTCATAGGTCATGCACAAAATTTTCAGCTGTTGACCCATGTTGATATTTAGGGCTCTATTTTTGTGCCCACCGGTGGCGCGGTGAAGGGTGGTGCACCCCGCACAGTGGTATTTTCATCTGGTGGAGCCTGGCACACAGCCAGTTTGGTATTTTCGTAGACTGAGACTCACCGAGGTCTGCCAAGCTGGGCGTGGCGGCGCGGTAGAGGAAGGTGTGGACAGAATCAGCTGGCGCAGTGTCATTTTCGTGCTTGCCGGTGGCGTAGAAAGTGGGCTGTAAACTGATCTATAGATATATTTTGATCTATATCTGATCTGACCGAATTAACACAGCTGAAACCGCATTATATTAAATTAAATATCTATTAAAAAAACAAACATGATGAAGTCAACAAGATATTAACCCCCCCCCCATCTTCCTCTTCCTCTTCCTCTTTTTCCTCACGCAGCTCGACCTGGACATGTCTCCATGTCATCTCCCCGTCTCGATGCTGCTGCAGCAGCAAGGCTGACCAGATGATTTATTTTAGCGCACAGATGAGTTATTTACTTTAAGCCTCCAAACGAATATGATAATATTCAGTTGCATGAGCCAAATTTATTTTATATGCCAACATCATGGAAAGAAAGAGCCAGGTCACGGAGCGCGATGCGTCCGTTACGCACAGGTGGTTCTGATTTCAATGCCATTATTGGAATTTATGTTGTGATCTGTGCACACAACCTACCTTTGTCGCATGAGGTTTACATATATGCATGATGTCAGTGTCTTTATTTGTGGAAAATTTGTGGAAAAGGATGTTTGTCTTACCAGTGGGTCCACCCTTACACACACCAAATCCCTCTGTGCTTATATGAGACAGTGTGGAGGACACCCACCGCACACTTGTTGAGGGGCTGCCCTCTGTTGCCATTGTGTGACATTGCTGTCTTCAGCGATCTCTTGATCTCCTTGACAACTTGAGATGAGCTGACGTGACTGGCTAAAACAGGTCTCAGCCATGTTAAAACCACTCCATGCCTTCTCTCCTTCCTTTCTACAACTTACGCCGCTGGGAGGAGCTGAGTTAGGGAGGGAGGATATTTACGCCGAGCTGCACTGCTCACCAAAATACCAAAATGTGCTTGAGCACGCTTATTGGCGCAGCGGACCTGACTTATGCCGCGCCTGCACCACACCGCCAGCAAGGCATGAAAATAGAGCCCTTAGAGGTTATTTTAAATAGACAAGTGTTGATTGAAAAATGTTTGACAGCTAATAGAGCTGATTTGGTTCAGAGCCCGCTGCATGTGGAGAGCAGGTTCTAGTTAATATGGTTTCCCATTAGCATACTGCTGGTTTTTACACTCATGACTATTAAAGTGTGTTACCACTGACAGTTCTGTTGTCACTTCTTGCATTGCCTCATTACTGGAGTGACAAAATGTCACTGTCTGGGCTGGGATTGGAAATAAGCATCACCAAGTTTAATGTAATTCTGGATATCAGAGCTAAAATGCAGAATGATAAATGATGATTCTGTCATGAGAAAACTTTGTGTTCTTCTAATGGTTCCTATAAGATTAGTTTGCACTCACTCATAGGCAGTCAATCAGTCCCCCATAACGCCATGAAACACTGCTTTATTAAAGCTCAGCACTGAACAATTTCTCTACAACTGTTTCTAATCTTCTGAAGGTTTCCAGTGTGATATTTTTAAGGAAACATGTCAGTAGTATTCATTTCAGTTTTCAAGCAGATTATATCCATGTGCAAGTGTGTCTGTGTAATTTTGGGATTGTGAAATAAGATTGCAGTTTAACCTGAAAAATTCCAATCATTTTCTGTGAGTTGGTCTCATACAATGGTCAATGTGACAGATTAGACAGTTTGTGAAAACTCGTAGTTTATCATGGTAGTCCCTTAGCAACTCATCATAAAAACAGGCATGTTGTTGCCAGAGCACAACAAACTTATCATTTGCCTCATAGGTCCAATTTTCAGCACTTTATCTTTTTTTCTTTCACCCCACCTTTTGGTTTTATTAACTCTCATGACTTTTTTAAATGCAGAACATTACGGGCTCTCATCAGCCAACATCACTGATGTGACACAACTTGTCATAAGAGAGCATGTTAAATTTTGTCTGTCCAGAGGTTGTGAGGTGACCCAGATGTATCCTTGATTGCCATAAATATACACTTAATGGTACAAAATGATGATTTTTTTGAGCCAACAGGTCCTGACAATCTACATCTGCTAGATCAGACAATAATGATGCTTAAAAACATGATCTGGCTTTGGTTTTTCTCAACTGCAAGCTGATTAGTTGTGTCACAGGGGATTAACAGAACATGCAAAATATCTAAAATCATTGCCATAAGTAATCAGTAACCATGAGCGCTTCTACAGTTGAATTAACAAAGTCAAAAATTGCTTTCAATCACTCTCACTTTGAGTACTTTACGAAAAGTCAATATCTTGCAGACACATTTATTAAAAATGTATTGCTTTATTGAATTGAAACAGTCAAGCCAGAGTATGTGGTTACTTTTTCCATATTCTCTTTTTTATCCCGAAGACACATAAAGTGATACGAACACGCTGTTTTCAGTTTCGGTATCATGGACCACATATAGGATGGACAGTATCTGCCTCCTCAATGGGTGAAGCCTACACAAGAACAGCATCCTCTAGTGATGAGTTGCAGTATAGGTCATAAATCCTGCCTCCTCCAGCAATCCCTGTGGAGTTGTGGACAAACTTTAGAAATTAATTGCATAGAATATAAAGTTTTTTCCCCCCTGGTCGCGATGTTGACATGTAGTTATTGTAAGACTGGTTTGTGCTCAAGTCCTCCTTTTTCTGTGCAGCTCCATTTTCAAAAGTTATAAGGGGGGGTCATGTTTTCTGTGATTGACACTTGATACAGACTATGGGCATATAAAGATTGCATAAATATGGTGTTTGAACAAAGCATCATCCAACAACTCTCTTGCGGAAAGCCACTGTGCATTTGGTGGTTCGAGGAAGTGGAGAAAATCCCGGGAATACCAAGACCAACTTGGCTTCAACTTTGTATAATGACAGAAGGTGGAGCCAAGTTGTCCATAGTTTATACAGTCTAAGTTTAGTATCTTATGTCTTTGCTGCTTACACTGTCAGCCTTTTGTGTTTTTTATTTCTTCGATTTATAGAAATACTTTATACATACATTGTGTGAAATACATTTCACACAACAAACAATAACTTGGTGTGGACTTTTGATTCAATGCAGTGATTATAATTGTGATTCATATGAAACTGAACACATTTTATTCACAGATATTTTAGTCTTTTATGTTTTGGATTGATGTTTTCTCAAAAATAAAGCTGCCACTTCATTGTCTGGTGTACTTCGCTGCAGAACTGAATTTCCCTTTTCTTCTTATTGCATTCAATTCAATAGATACTGGAGTCTACAGGGTCATCTACTCCTCTTAATGGTTTCTTCCTGCTCTACCCTTCAGTCTGTCAGAGGCAATCTTCACCTGCCAGTTCAGCTCCTGTTCTCTGTACCTCCAAAGGTTGATGTGAAGTTTCCTGAGAGCAAAGGCTGGAGCTGTGCTGGGGCTTAAACCTGCTGGATGTGATAAAAATATGATAAAAGAACAAGCATGATTTTCATTCCACCAAGTTTTCTCTCTGGACTTATCTGCAGTGGGGGGGGGGGGGGGGGGGGCTTAAGAAAAGCCTTGGGTACACACGGCCATACAGCAGTGGAGAGATTAACAGAGATGGTCCTCAGAGAGAGAGGATTACCTGGTATAGGGCAATAAGGTGAGCGATAGCATCTCTAACACCGCCTGGAAAAGTCGTGTTTTATAATGAGCTTTTCAATTCAGTGGCTCTCGTTTTGTAGAGATAATGAAGTCAGTGCTTACATCTGGAAAAACCTTTCGTTGTTTCTTGACAATATTTGTACAATGTTCGCCATCCTGTGATAAAGCACGTCTTACCTCATATGTCTATGGAATTAGTCTAGGCTTTCATTAAGCTTTGTTGGCTTGAGGTGGTGTTAAAATAGGAGTAATAAGACAGTTCTCTAAGGGCCATCCAGCCACCAGTGCCCAGGCAGGAAAAGACTGTATGCTTTCAGGTAAAAAGGTAATCCACTAAACCATCTATTTGGACATCAGATATCAGAGAGAATGGGATACAGTTTGCTGAATAAAAATGCATAAACATACTGAGCACTAAACTGAATCCCCCAGGCAACCCTTTTCTATGAATATCTTTGCTGTCAGGTCTGATCTAATTGTGCGCTCCCACATGCTTGCTCCTTAAAACAGGTATACTCCCTGAGGATTAGTACCAAAACCATACACCTATGGGATTGACCATGCTCTCTCTCTCTGTGTCTCTGTCGACCATACTGCTCTCTATTTTCCTGCTTCATGTTAACTTTGACAACCCAATTTACCTGAAAAGAGCTACTCATTAGAGGAACAAGGCTGCCGGTGACTGCAGGCATAATTACTGCTTCTAAAACTGTTACAGTATGGGACAATTTCCTCTCTGACAAAGGGACAAGCTAAAGCCGAGGCTGAGGACTTTACAAGAACACACTGTTTGTACAAGTAGTGCATCAAGCAACAACATTAGTACAAGACAACATCCTCATCACTGTGTCTTGTACTTGCTTTGTTGGCTTGAGGTGGTGTTAAAATAGGAGTAATAAGACAGTTCTCTAAGGGCCATCCAGCCACCAGTGAGGTGGCTTGAGGTGGTGATAGTATTAAGACAGCTCATAATAATAATAAGACATAATAATAATAATAAGACATGTCCATGCTGAGGGACATGTCAGTTTTTAGGGAGGAGTAGGGACTAATTTTCTGTTATGTTTCATGGTGTTTTAAATTCAGTGGCGCTCCTGTCATTAGGCAGAGTAGGCAGCTGCTAGGGGCGCCCGCGAGCAGAAAGGGCGCCAGGGAGGGGAGAAGATTTTTTTTTTTTTATAAATACTTTTTGTTTCGTAATATAAAACAACAACAAAAAACACAGCAATCTAACAACAGTGCATACAGTCGTAAAGTCTTTAAACAATGGCTAAATCATTTATATATTTGGGCTTAAGTGTCTTTCTGCCTGCAACCTGCCTGCAATTTCGCCACGGTCCCCAATGGATTGCGCACAGGACACGACTCCTCCCCGCCCCCCTGCTCTCTCCTCGTAGTCATACTGCGCGTGCTTCTGAGGTAAGTTGGGTTGGTAACTCTCTCTGTTTAACTCAACTAGTTACAGCCAGGTAACTTGTTACACAACACACCCACAGCGCCACCGCCGCGGCTTATGCATCGCCACCACCAGTTCACCACACAGAGAGACCACACCAAGCTCAGCCAACAAGGCAATAATAAGCCAAGGCAGGCCAGGCAGAGCAGCGTTAATTATTATCAAAGCTTAATGCCTCAGCTGTTAGGCAACAACATGTTTTCTTGCCGAGGCATAATGCCTCAGTGCTTGACTTCTCCAAAGTGAAATGTCCAGACAAGTCTTGACTTTCAATTCATTCAAAGTCGTCAGATCATGGCAGTCCAGCATGTTGCAGAATGCAGATCAAAAACACAACATACTAGCAGAGCAAATCGTTTGTGTCAAGCCATTTGGTGATGTTTTATTTGAAGTTACAGATTTAAGGGGGAAATATTAAGACCCCGTTCCCGGGGCCGGTGTTGTGCCATAGAATGCACCCCTGCCATAGAATGGCCTGACGTCTGCCTGATGGGAGCACAGTTGAAAGTACACAACAAGGCGAAATAATCCAAGTTTTCCTTACCGTTGGACTGATTCTAAAGTGTGTGCCTTTAATGATTTCATTCAGGCTATTCAGATATGCCGAAAACAATTGCCCTCTGATTCGGAATATTTGCTGCCCCAAAAATATAATGTTCTCTACCTTAACAGCTTACTGTACAGTTTATATACACAAGTACACCTCTGTATGTGCATTTTTTTAAATCCATAAAAACAGAACGAAAGTTTGCTGCTCCATTTGACATGTTGTCATGATGAATACTTGTGTTTTTTTTTTTAAATATGAGATCATGTATTCCACTTTAAGAAGCTAATGAGTGGACTGAATGACTCATTATGAAGATATTTTACAGATATTTGCCACTTGTTTCCTTGCCTGAGATTTAATGACAATGCTGCTGTGTTTTGAGCCATTTTTGTTTTCCTTTGAGGATGTTACGGGCTAGATTGAGGTTGCCCAGGGTATTTTGTGTATGGCCCTGTTTACTGTAGTACAATTACTACATATGCATATTGCACTGAATATTTGCACTCTTTCTAGTTTACATACTTTACTATTTGTAATTTGTTGTGTTTGTATTTTTCTATAACATTGTATTTTGTACTATTACCTTATTAATTTTGCAATTTATATTTTTGACACTTGTTTTCCTTGACTGATGTTAAATTACAATGCTGCTGTATATGTCTTTTGAGCCATTTTGTTTTCCTTTGAGGATTTTGTGGGGTACTGTTGATTGCAGTTGTCCAGGGTATTTTGTATTTGGCTGCTGTTTAGTTTATTGTAGTACAATTACTACATTATGCATATTGCATTGCAACTGCGGTTTTAAAATTCCAAAGACGTAAAGATACCCTGTGCCCTGTGTGAGTTTATGATTAATATTTTATGGTTGGTCTAATAAGTTGCACGGGGTCGGGTTTGTAGTTGGTCTAATAAGTTGCGCGCGGGGGGCTACCAGAAATCCTGCCTAGGGTGCCAAGTTGCTTAGGAACGCCACTGTATAAATTTGTGAGAACATAAACTGAAAAATATCCACAGGGGGCAGCCGTGGCTGCATTGGAAGCTGGGGCATCCAATCCAAGGTCTCTCTGTCCATATACCAGTGTCCTTGGGCAAGACACTTGACCCCACACTTCACAGCATTTGTATTCTTGGTAAGAGCCTGAGGAAAGATCTTACGTCTGTGCATTCAATCAGCACGTTTACATGCACACTTAAGTCTTGTTTTAGTCTTCAAGCACCAGGCAAGACTTGATTTTTACCAAAAGTACAGTGCCGTACGAAGGGTAGTGATATGCCTCCTTTTATCTCTTTGCTAATGGGCTGGATCCTGGTTGACCCATAACATCAACTGATAAACATATTTGCAAGGGACTATCAGTTTGTCGTTTTCTTTTTTACCCCTCTTCCTCTTGTTCTGACAAGGTTTTTATTACCACCTGACTTTGCTGTTCATCCTCAGGCCAAAGCCTAAAGATCTGTGATCTGTAGAGCATGTGCAGAAGAATGCTTTGGACCATAGACTGTACAGTACATGTCAACATCGAAACCAGGGGGGAGAAAAATGTATAACCTGTGTAATAAATGTTCTAAAGTCCACTTGAAGTAAACTTCATTAAGATTGCTGGAGGAGGCAGGATTTATGACCCATACTACAGCCCGTCACCAGAGGGTGCTGTTCTTACGGAGGTTTCACCCAGCGAGGGGGTAGACGACGTACATTCTATATACAGTCTATGCTTCAGACAGTGTATTGTAATGTGAAAGTCTACACACCACACTAATGGGGCGCTTACACCAAGCACGAGTATAATCATCAACCTGCTTAATTCGTGCAAATCTACACACATAGATAAATAGTATTTACTCGCTTCATTTGCGCATCAACAGTAATTTCAACAGTAATCCCTGCCAATTCAACCGACGGGATCAAGGGAAGGACAAAGGTTTTTTACAATTTATCTGGTAATCTGACCTCCTCACTCACTTGCCTCCATGTGAGCTCCTTTATATTCCAGTTTTGGTAATTGAAAGAAAAGGTATCATGTAATTCAGGGTACCAACACACTGACACAATCAGTTTGTCCTCCATTTTGGATACCAATGAACAACCATCTGTTCTCATATGTCACTTGGCAACCTTTGTGCCGGGTGATGAAGGTTAGTTATCACGAAGCAAATATTCATTCAAGTTGAAACATTTTCAGCTCCCGCCCAATTCACGTCATTTGCACCGCCAAAGTAGTAGGAGCATCTTATCATACCTTTGCATTGACTTAGCATGTAATTCATTCGCGCAAATGATTTCACTCATGCTTGGTGTGTGGAGACAGTAAGACTGCGCACAGACATGTACCGGAACGGGGCTACAAGTGTTGTGTTCCTGCTGCGTGATTAATAGAGAACATATGGAAGCTTCACTTTTTGAATTAAATTATAGGGGGGGGGGGGACTTTTTCAGGACTTTTCAATCCCACTGTGGGGAAATTTGTAAGATGTTTGTATAAATAAGCTCATGCAAAGAAAAGTTTTGTTTTTACTTCGGTCAGTTCTCTGATGAGATGTAGCTTTGGTCTAATAAGTCCATGTTGTTCTTTGTAATAAGATAAATAAACTTATGAGCCATAAAAAAAACAAACTGTCAACATCTTTCTAAGGCTTTGTTGTCACAATTAACAGAATCATGACTTTTAATAACGGATTAATTCTATTTTCCATTTTGTAAGACATTCTGATAGTGATACAGAAAAAAAAAAAAAAACCTCTGAGAGAAAGGCAATTATTCACGTATTTAGTTTTTTGTTTTTTTGTTTATCTCTATTTCTTGCATCTCTCTGGTGAAAGCCCGATGTGTGTATTATGATTCTTCACAGATATTCAATGGCACCAAATGGTTTGCTGACCCAATCTACTCCATGATAAAATAAGCTTTTATTTAATAAAGTTAGCTCTCCCAAAATATCAAAGGCAGTTTTGAAAGTGAATCAATGAAGAACAAGTCATTTATTTCCATCAAGTAATTTTTGTACTTGTTTGCAAAGAGCACTTTTTTTTCTGATGCTTTTAAAACCTTTTATATCACAGTCCTGTGCCCAGAATTACCCGCTGATCTTTTAATTTTTAGTTTTTATCAAGTTATTCTTAAGTAGGTTACTTACAGTGTGATTCTGGAAAAAAAAAAGGCAGTTGCTGTTCAGTGCTTCTATCCTCCAATTCATTCAAAATGTTTCAACCTAACCAGCCTGTGCAAACCGCCCACCCCTCCACAGGACAGCTGTATTCGTTTATCGTTGTCTCTTTAAATCCAAAAAGGAAAAAAAAAAAAACACGACTGTCTTTAAGTAATAAAAAACTCCTGTTTAACGACTGTGTGTAAATTTAACCTGTTGGGTCACTTAAGGAGCTTTAACCGTAGAAACTAAAAACAAGGCCAAAACATTTTCCCATACCTCAGGTAAGCGGAACATTCTTTTTTCAGCTTGGTTGTGCTAGATGCAGATTACCGAATGCAAACCCTCCAAGTCTAAGAGTGTAAACAAATCCTAATATAATCTGTTCCCGTGAGATTGCACACAAGGTGTATTTGTTTCATTCGGGGTGTTTTCTGAGTGCAGCAACACAAACTCTACATAATAATGATCTATGAATATTCAATAGGCTGTTTTTACTTTTGTGTGTGTTGGTGCAAGTGTATGAAACCTTCAGGAACAAATCTTTCAGATAGATAAACTGTTCAGTCAGACAGAGAGTCAAATCTTCCAGGTAGCTTTGATCCTCTTAAGTCAGCTTTGTACTAGCGCTGCAGCTATCGAATATTTTAGTAATGGAGTATTCTATCGAATATCCCATCGAATGAGTAATCAAATAAAACTTTTTTTAGTTAAAGTGCAATTATTAATATACAAGAGAAAATAAGACATTTTACTTTATAATGAAGTCAGTTTTCCCTTTTTAGAAACAAGGAACACAGAACAAGCGTGTGCGATAGCAGATTGCAATGCTTGTGAGAAAGCCAATTATGATAGTAACTTAAATTATGACCCCTAAAGACAAATCGCGCTTACTTCTTCTACCGTGGTAACGCAAGCGCATTGTGCCACCTTGAAAATTATCCATGCGAAACAGTGACGATTTCAATTTATAAATGAGTACTCGAGGCAGAGACTATTTCTCAATCATTTTGTGGCGTATCTTGTGGACCCAGAAGCAGACACAGAGACAAATAGCAAGTTAAACGATGTAATTTTAATTAAAATTTAATTTAAGGTCACGGGACGATAACTAGACCATCTGACCGGGACGATAGTCTGGTGCAGGGGAGCGATGGACGTCAGCCAGGCGTTTGTTGCGCTCAGCCGTGCAAGTGAGTGCGGCCCCTGCGAATTTTCACACCTCCCATAGACACCCAATGTGCTTCCTCACCGACGCGACGGCCACTGGGTGCTCCTGTTCAGGAAACAGGGGGGGGGGGGGGGGGTGGTACCCAAAACAGCACATGAAGGGAGACATACCTGTGGCTGAAGAGGTGAGGGAGTTTGGGCGTACTGAATCCACGGGAGGTGTGTACTCCAGGATGCTGGATGATGGGTCACAACGCTGACTCAAGGTTTTGATTGGCCCCGCTCCGACTGGACGTTAGTCTGCAGGTGATAACCCAAGGAAAGGCTAGTTGCCGCACCCACTGCTTGGCAGAAAGCTTTCCAGACCTGGGAGGAGAACTGGGGACCACGATCTGATATGATGTCAATAGGGATACCATGGAGTTGGAAAACATGAGACACCAGGAGGTTAGCAGTTTCTAGCACAGAGGGGAGCTTGGGTAAAGGGACATAATGCACAAACTTGGAAAATCTGTCTATGATTGTGAGAATAACAGTATTACCTTCAGAAAGAGGGAGACCAGTGACGAAATCTAAAGCTATGTGAGACCAAGGGCATGAGGGCACAGGCAGTGGACGCGGCAAGCCAGCCGGAGGTTGGTGGGAGGCTTTGCCTCGGGCACAGATGGAACAGGCAGCAACAAACGCCCGTACGTCCCGGACCATTCCCTCGCTGTTGAAGGAATTGGAGGGTGCGTTGAAATCCGGTATGACAGGTGAGTTTAGAGGAGTGCCCCCACTGTAGGACCTGGGAACGTGCAACCTCAGGGACGAACTTCCTATCAGGAGGACCAGTTCCAGGGTCCGGGTGCTTCAGGAGGGCCTTGTCCACCATGGTGTCGATCTCCCAAGAGGCGGAGCCGATGATACAGGAGGCAAGGAGGATGGTGTCAGGTTCTCTGGGGTCCGAGGTAGCAGAGGAGTAGATCAGGGATAGGGCGTCAGGTTTGAGGTTGCAGGAGCCAGGACGATAGGAGAGGGTGAAGGTGAATCTTTCTCCCAAATGGCAGTAGCCCACTTGGGGGCCCTGGAGCATATCCTCATGCTGACCGAGGCGAGCCCCAAGCTTGTGGACGGCTTGCTGGATAGGTCTGCTGGGTCCATTTTCCTGGCCTGAGTATTCTGTGGTGTATCTTGTGGACCCAGAAGCAGACACAGAGACAGATAGCAAGTTAAACAATGTAATTTTAATATCCAACTCGGGGAAAAAGGCACGAGGGAAAGTCCGGTTTGCTGGCTGGCTGTTGTATGGGCTGGAGACACTGTGGAGAAGCAGAGGAGATGGAAGTGAGAAGACATACAAAGAATCACAGGGAGCAAAAAGTCACGAGCACTTATCCGAGGAGAAAGCCAGGAGAAGCGTCTGTACCACTCAAGAGTGAAGACTATACTCAGGCGTTGAGACTGAGGGCTGCTGGCTTCTTCAGGGGCCTTGATTGCCAATGCAGCACAGGTGTGAGTCCCTCTCAGCCTCAGCGACCAGGGGAGGGGGAGTGCTCTGAAACACAGTCAAGCCAGACCAGGAACACGAGGAAAACAGGAAGTTCAACCAAAATAGAAACTGGAGATGGAGGCGTCGCATCACACATTTTTTTTGTAATCAAGGCACTCAAGGAATTGTTTCAGCCCTACTTTGTAATTTTTAAAACTTTAGAACTATAGTTCAGCTTTAAAAAAAATAGAGATGTCACGCTTAAGTTTTCTTGTGTAAGTGGACTCACCAAATATTTTTCCTTGGTCAGATGTTCAGACATGGAGAAAACTTGAAAGTTTGTCTGATCACGATGCACAGCTTGGAACCTATTCATTAAGTAAAAAAGCTTTCCTAGCAAAGAACTGGCCCCATACAGATCCTTTTATAATAATTACCAGGGCTCTCAAGTTTTGAACTAAGCTTAGAGTGAGATTTCCTTGGGGGGGGGGGGGAGTGATTGAAGATAATTTTTAGTATAATAATCTCTTAAATACAACGGAGTATGAGGGCCACATTAAAAAAAAACATTTTTATCTTAGAGAATAAAGTTATCATTTAGGAGAATAAAGTCATTAATATATAAGAATAAAGTCGCAAAGTTACGTGTTGTGGAGGAGAGTTGTTAAAATCAGCACTGTGGAGCATTTAGATGAATTGTACTTCAGTACAGGTTTCACAAACATGGAGATACTTAATCCTTTGGTACATGCGCGTTACACTGTTACACTGTCATGAGTATCACTGTCATAATATATGAGAAATGCTCCTTTGTGGAGGGGGAAATGGCTGGAAATGGCTGTACAGAGGCTAAATTCATCAATACAGCTGTTAATAGCAATAGCATAGGGCTTTAGTTTATCATTTGAGTTTATATGCCATGAGGTGTTGAGGTCTCTGCATGTATAGGTTACTGACTTACTGTAATCATCGGGTCTTTCTCGTCCTCATGAAAACCTGCTGTATTTCGGCGAGTGTCTGTCAAAATCACAATCACAATCAGCAATGCTGCTCTTTGATTGGCTTTTCAGTAGATATACTTTATTTGATTGGCTTGTGTGTGGCATGCAGCGTCTGAACTCTCGGAGGAACTCACTTGATTCCCATCTGTTCCATTGTTAAAGAGGTGCAACTTGGTGGACATCACCATGTTCATTTAAATGCGTGAGAAATTCAATGTGTGGCGTGTGAACGGGTGGGAATGCGTGTGTCACACGCTGAATGCGTGAGACTTGAGAGCCCTGATAATTAGGCATAATGACGGTGGCGGTGGGGGCAGAACTAAAAGGACACTCCTATGCATTGAGTCATCATGCTGTTTTATTCATGTCATTCCTCTAATTCTTGACTTCTGTGCATTTAAGAGTAACAGAAACTTTGGGTGGAAACAGCCTTAGCAAATGTCAGACCCTATAATGAAATGTAAGAAACACACAGTCAGGAGAGACCTCAGGAGAAGCTGTCACATTGCTGTCGTAAGACACACTCAACTGCAAAGTAAGAACTCAGATTTTGGTTTTGTTCTACATCTTTAATTAATGTGCTTCTCAGACAGGCTTAGAACGTCTGCATCATAACATACTCTAAAGCTGTTTGCAATGCTGTGATAATCAGGAGCAAAGAGAACGTAATGTATGAAAACTAAGAAAAGAGCCACAAAAGAGGCTGATGACAAACATCAGTAATTTATTCTTAACAATGAAAGCACAGCCTGATCACCTACAAAATGTCAAACTTTTGGTGTGAAGGAATTTGGCACATTTCACATCTGCCTGTTCATACTGTGATTTAAACCATGAGGGGTCGTGATCATCATCACAACTGTGTCCTAAGTTTTGACTTTTACCCAATCTATTTTTGAAGAAGAGCAAACTGTAAAAGCTCATAGAAGCAGTAGTGGAGCCAGACCTTTATAATCAGGGTGTCCAGACTGGGGCAGAGACTTTAATAGGTGTGGCCAGATTTGGTAAATATTAGAGACTTGCCCAAAAACGAGGCTATCTCCACTAATCACATTTACTTTTATTTCTCAGAACAAAGGTTAAAAACTGTTGTATGTGATTTTTTTACTTTATTTTTTCATTTCCAAAGGTAATTAATTAGGAAAGCAGCATTTTAATCTGTACCAATGAAAGAAAAAGTTCTTTGTTGGAATACAAAAGAGCTACTAACACAACCAAAATGGTTGATTTTAGTGTAAGTGGCATCTCTCACAAAGCGAATAACAAATCAGAGTTAAGGAATTCAGGGAAACCAAACGCAGTCTACTTCTCCTTGCTCAGCATTACTTTAAATGGAATCAGCAAATGTGAATCACAAGCCAGTTAATGTTTGAGTGTGAATTTGCTGTGAAATGAAATATTAGGTGGAATTATAATCCATCCATCAAGTAGGCTGAATCGTCCTCCATTAGAGGTGTTATATAATTTGAAGACCATTTTTTGTTAGTCGTTTTCACGAACCATTTTTGAATCTGTTCAAAAATCTTGAAAATAGTATTTTGTGTCAGCTTATTTGCGGCTTTAGTAGGTCGTCAGGTAACAACAGAGTTATTGCTTCATGTCCGGGACTTGCTTTCCCTATTAGGATTCTGATTCATATAACCACCTGTTCACTTTACATTATCACTTTTATGTCACACTACCACCAGGAAGAAAAGTCAAGATGAAAGGGTGATAAAAATAATTCAAAGCTCTTTTTCTATTTTGCTAACCACATCCTGTTGATAGTGAGGAAAACTCTGTCCTGTCACCTGGTTGTGCAGAGATATCAGTATCTAACGAAGAGACCTGTCAAAAGATTACCTGTTCAACATTTATTTAATGTCTTTATTGGTTCATTTCTGCTGCAAACTGACTTTTTATGATGCATCACCATGTAGTGTATTAGATTGTGAGGGAGAAACTTTACAGGAAAAGATTTCATTTATAGTGCAGACTCCTGATTTCCTCTTCCTGCAGGTTTCTACTGTAGTTGGGATTTCAGCAAATGCTTAAAAAGTCGACCAATTGCAGCACCCTTTTGCAACCTTGAAGTTTCTCACCTTTGCCAAGGAGGAATTGATATTTATGTAATCAGTTTCACTTAGAAATGTCAATCAATTCAATTCATCCTAATTGTACACATTTAAAAAAGTCAAACTAACACAACAAAAAAACATTTCTGGGCCAATCCATTAAATTCAAATGCCTGGACAATGACTTTCCTCCAATGTGGGGACTAGGTCAAGAGGAAATAAATGTAGCACTCCTAATTGTGCTATAAACTTCAACAAATCATCCTTAATGAACAGAATATTACAGCACATAACACAACTGTGACCCTGGCTTTATGATTAGTGCAGTGATAATGCATCAGATTTCACATAGCGTTTTATCAGAGACCCTCAAAGTGCTTTACATCATTCATTCACTCACAAAGTCACACCTGGTGGTGGTAAACTACCTTAGTAGTCACAGCTGCTCTGGGGCAGACTGACAGAAATGTGGCTACCAATTTGCGCCTATGGTCTCTCTCACCACCCCCACACAACACTCACAATCATACACCAGTAAAGGAAACACACTGGGAGACTAGGGATAGGGGGGAATTGAGCCACGAACCTTTCAGTTATTGGACGACTGCTCTACCTCCTGATCTACTGCTGCGAAGTGACGTTTTTGTTAAACAGTCTAACATTCTTGTCAAGAACTTTTAAATGTAACTTAAACTGTTAAATTCAACAGTCAGAAGCCACAGTCTGTTTATGTCACATGACAAATGACCCTATTGCAAATATAGTTATCAAGACGGACAAAAAACAAACACACCCCTGTACGCAAACATTTAAACACAAATGTTTCTGGTTGTGATTAAACTGTAGAATTTGAGAATTGATTTAGTTTAGGAAATGTCAATGACTGGAGATGACAGAGTGAGGCTTTGGGGATTCTGCTGACAGAGAATTTAGGCGCAGCTTGAAAACATAACTTTTGGGTCCTGAACTTTATTCAAAATTTTAAAAATGAACTGTGAACTGAACTTTTAGCCAGCTCGTTTTTAATGTGAACCTGAACACTGGCTGTGAGTAGTACTGACATACCTCAGCACACCTGTAGCTATGCAATTGTGAGTCTTATTCACTAACAACTCAACCTTTCTAAAACCACGCCAATTTCTGTTTATAAAGATCTTGACTGACATGACAACAAAACAGTAAGGAGTTAATGATTTTCAAGTCTGTAGTTTTGTGATGTAATGTGCTTTTTTGTGATCACTCTAACCTTGTGAGCCATGTAATTCTTTTTATATTTTCAAGAAAATGAACTCAAAGAGCCATCCTCCAAAACTCTATCAGCTCAAATCAAGTGACGAGGAAAACAGAATTTCACATTTTTACCATCTCTCGGAAGATGAACATTTTTCTGAGGCCCCCAGAGGTCAATCACAGAAGGATTTGTGACCCTGAGAACTGTTTGGCCTTGACTGACAGATTATTGCAACAAAGTTTTTTGTCCTCAAGCTGTTCAAGTAAAAATTTGCTGACATGTCAGATAGGAGAATCCTGTGTCCAACTAGGTTGCTGAATGATTCATCTCAAGTCTTTCTCCTAAAGTTGTTTTAAAAAGGTGTTTATCAATAACTCCTCTCTTCTCATTCCTCTCTTTTTTTATTCGTTCATATTTTGGCCTTGTAAACGAGTGTCAAGAGTGGGATATTCAATCAAACCAAATGAAACAAATTAACTTTACACAATAAGAGGAAGATTCATCTTTAAGCCCTGCCATCTTTAACCCCTAAGCTTTTAAAAAAATATATTTTTAAGGTGTTTAGGCCAGAGAGAGTAAAATATTAAATTAAAGACAGAGTGTGCATAAGCAGCTGGGTCCATGTTCTTGGCTGCCAACGGATTTTTGTTTTCAAATGAAGAAACTAAAATCTGAAGACGAGCTGTCTCCCGACTACCAGTAAGGAATCCGGAGACGGGAAAACAAACCATTTTCCATTTTGATCATAAAGATTGAAGAATGAAGGAACAAAATGTCATTAACTTTTTTGTTATAACCCAGAAGTTGTGACTTGAAGCGAGAGTTTGGCTCTCATTAGCATGGATATGCCGTGTATATATAGAAGACAAGATACCCGCACGCTGTAGCCACTCGCAGAGCAGTACCAAGCTGTGTACATTCAATGCACCATTTGGATGATATTGCTTTCAGAGGCTGCCCTTTAGAATGATATCAGCCTCTGAGATCTTTTGTAGGGCAACGGAACATGTAATCGAAGGCCTGGATGGAGTAAGAGCCTATGTGGATGATATAAGCATATGGGGGTCCACAATCCAGCAGCACAATCAGAGACTGCCCAATGCTCTGGAGCGAATAGAATCAGAATCAGAATGCCTTTTATTGTCATTATACGCAGTACAATGAGATTAAAGCCACCCATATCAGTGCAAAACATTGAAAAAAAGATAGATAAAAAATATAGAAAATATGAAACAAGGTTAATATGAAGTATATACAATGTAAACATATGGACCTGAGATTCTTTTTACAGGATAATATGGTACAGATATGCATAAATGTAATATGTAACAGTATAAAATATAAAGTGCACAGTCCTGAGATCCTATTAACAGAATAAATATGGTAAATATACAGAAATAGCATAAATGCAATGTGCAGATAAATGTATATTGTCCATCAGTGTTTTGGAATATTGCACATGTTTTAGGTATTGCACAAAGGGAAGTCAGTGCATGTTGGAGTTCAGCGTGGTTACGGCTTTTGGAAAGAAACTGTTTTTTAGCCTGTTTGTCCTGGCCCTGATGTTTCTGTAGCGCCTGCTTGAGGGCAGCAGGTCAAACAGGGCAGAGCCAGGATGGGAACTGTCTTTGGAGAAGACATCTACACCTCCCGCTGCCTCAGCAGAGCCAAGGCAGCGGGAGGTGTAGATGTCTTCCAGGGAGAGGGCGGCCGACGATCTTCTGAGCTGCCTTAACAACTCTCTGCAGCCTCACCCTGTCAGCAGCGGTGGAGCTGCCGTACCATACTGTGATGCAGTATGTCAGCAGGCTCTCGATGGATGAACGGTCAAAGGTCAGCAGCAGGTCGGAGTTGAGGTATACCTGATACCTGAAGGTGTGGACCCTTTCCACACGCTCGCCGTTGATGTGAAGGGGGGCTGGATCAGTGCTGTGCTTCCTGAAGTCGATGATGATCTCTCTGGTCTTCTTGGTGTTCAGAACGAGGTTGTTCTCTGAGCACCATTCTGCCAGCTTCAGGACCTCTCACTGTAAGCAGTCTCATCACCCCTGGAAATGAGTCGGACCACTGTAGTATCATCTGCAAACTTGACGATAAGGTTGTCGTTGTGGCCCGGTCTGCAGTCATAGGTGTAGAGACAGTAGAGGAGGGGGCTCAGCACACAGCCCTGTGGGGAGCCGATGCTCAGCGTGTGGGTGGAGGAGAGGTGGGGGCCAAGTCTCACAGTCTGGGGTCAGTTGGTTAGAAAGTCCTTATCCAGGCACATGTGAGAGGGGGGAGGCCGAGAGTGACCAGTTTCGTGGTGAGTCTGTCCGGGATTATTGTATTGAAGGCAGAAGTGTAATCCACAAAGAGCATCCGGTCATAGCTCTGCTGCTGCTCCAGGTGGTCCAGAGCAGAGTGGAGAGCTACGGCGATGGCGTCCTCTGTGGATCTGTTCGCCTGGTATGCGAACTGGTGGGGGTCGAGGTCTGGGGGGAAATAGTCCTTGATTTGCTGAAGAATCAGTCTCTCAAAGCACTTCATGATTACCGAAGTGAGGGCCACTGGGCGGTAATCGTTCAGGCTGGTGATGGGAGATTTCTTCATCACCGGGATTATTGTGGAGGTTTTCAGGCAGGACGGGATGATTGCCTGGACCAGGGAGAGGTTGAAGATCCTGGTGAAGGTTGGGGCGAGTCGGTTGGCACAAGCTCTGAGTACCTTGCCAGGTACTCCGTCTGGGCCAGCGGCTTTCTTGGGGTTCACTGCAAGGAGCACCCGTCTGACGTTGTGCTCCTGTACAGTGAGTAGAGTGGTGCAGGAGCTGGGTGGGGGTGGGGGAAGGGCAGGAACAGATGAGTGCTTCTGGGATGATCCGAACCAGCAAAGAAGCTGTTTAGCTCCTCTGCCAGTGGTGCACTCAGGTCTGCTGTTGGAGCATCACAACCTCTGTAGTTGGTGATGTCATTTATTCCCTGCCACACCTCCCGTGCATTATTACTGGACAGATGGGACTCTATCTGCATCCTATGGTCCGCCTTTGGTCTTTTTACACCTCTTCTCAGGTCAGCTCTGGCAGCGCTGTACAGAGCTCTGTCCCCTGACTTGAAGGCAGCGTCACGGGCCCTGAGGAGTGAGCGGACCTGGCTGGTCTTCCAGGGTTTCTGATTAAGGAAAGCCCGGATGGTTTTGTTCACAGTCACATTCCCGATGCAGAACTGAATATAGTCCAGAACCATTCCTGTGTGTGTCTCCAGCTCATGATGCTCGAATAAGTCCCAGTCTGTCTGTAGAAAGCAGTCCTGGAGTTTTGGGACTGCGTCGTCAGGCCAGGTTGTAACGGTCTTTATGGTGGGCCTGATCCTGCGTCTGAGGGGGGTGTATGCTGGGAAGAGGGAAAGATGGTCTGACTGTCCGAGGTGGGGGAGGGGTATGGCTCTGTATGCATGCTTGATGTTAGTGTAAACATGGTCCAGAATGTTCTCCTCTCTCGTAGCACATTTTACATGCTGGTGGAAGTTCGGTAATACAGTCTTTAAGTTGGCCTTGTTAAAATCCCCTGGTACAATGTGAACACCGTTGGGGTGGGCCCACTGCTGTTCGTTCACGGCGTTCTGCAGGAGAGAGAGCACTGTGTTTACATTGGCGTTGGGTGGGATATACACGGCCGTGATGATCACAACAGTTAGCTCTCTCGGGAGGAAAAAAGGCCGGCATCTTACAGACATGTACTTCAAATCAGGGGAACAGTATCTGTCTATGATAGTCCCGTTGTTACACCAGTTGTCATGCACATAAATACAGAGCCCCCCACCTTTGCTCTTCCCGGAGTCCTCGGTCCTGTCCCAGCGGAGCAGAGTGCAGCCTGCTAGCTGCACGCTAGCGTCGGGTATGTTTGGGTGAAGCCAGGTTTCGGTAATGATCATCACACAGCAGTCACGAACATAGTTGTTTCCAGCAAGTTGTAAAACCAGGTCGTCCGTTTTGTGCACCAGGGATCTGGCATTGGAGAGATAAAGGCTCGGGAGAGGTTGCTTGTGTGGTTGTTTACGTAGCCTTAGCATGACGCCGGACCTGCGACCCCGCTTCTGCTTCCTCTCCCTCCTCCGTCTGTGCTGCCTCCAAGATCCAACAACAATCCATGGAGAGCCCGGCGTTCTCGCTATGTCGTCTGGTATGCTGTGCTTGTAGTGAAAGTCACTCGAAACAGATATCTGATGCGAAAACCCGATATCCAAAAGCTGGCGGGTGTACAGTAGGTTGGCAGTGCAGAAAGTGCGCAAAAGTAAGAAAAACGACAAAAGAATAAGAAAAAAAGAGCACTGAAATGGAGAGCCGTAAGCCGCTGCGTCCATGCGCGCCGCCATCTTGGATCAATGCAGAAAAATGGATTAAATCTCAACAAAAACAAATGCCAGTTCGCTGCTCGAGATCGTGTTCCTGGGAAACAAGCTCTCAGCTCAGGGCAAACAGCCAGATGAGGAAAAGATCAACGCCATACTGAACATGCTGAAACTCACAGACAAAGCAGGCGTCCTACGCATCATTGGAATGGTAAACTTCATCTGGAAATTCATACCAAACTTCTCAGCAAAGACAACATAACTGTGTGAACTCCTCCACAAAGACAACAACTTCGACTGGACAGTCAACCATGAGCGTGAGTGGCAAAAGCTCAAAGATGTACTCACTGCCACACCTCTGCTGACATTCTTTGACCCAACGAAGAGAATCAAGGTATCTACAGATGCTTCGAAAGATGGAATCGGTGCAGTACTATTACAAGCTGAGAACAGAACAGAATAGACATTCCATGTATGCTCAGACAAGAGCTACTGCAGAGAATACACGAAGGACACCTAGGTGTCGGAAAATGTCAAAGAAGGGCGAGAGAGACAGTTTTCTGGCCTGGACTTAACAAAGACATTGACAACATGATAAGCAGATGCGAGACATGCCAGAAATACAGAAACAAACAAACAAAAGAACCAATGACTGTAAATGATGTACCAACAACGCCGTGGCACAAAGTGGGAATGGACTTGTTCCACCTGAAATGAAAAGACTTCTTAGTAGTCATTGACCATTTCTCAAATTACCTCGTGATGGCATTACTCTCAAGTACATCGTCCAACTGTGTCATTACACATGCCAAATCCATTTTTGCCAGACATGGCATTCCACACACAGTAATGAGTGATAATGGACCATGCTTCAGTAGCAAAGAGTGGCAAGACTTTGCAAAACTCTATGATTTCAAACATGTCACATCTAGCCCTGTGTATGCACAGTCTAATGGCAAAGCTGAGAAAGGTGTTCATATCCTCAAGCAGCTGTTGAAGAAGGCTTCAGATAGTGACTCCAATCCTTACCTGGCTCTACTGAGCTACAGAACATCACCTCTGGAGTGCAGGCTGTCACCTGCTGAGCTGTTGATGAAAAGAAAGCTCAGAACAACACTTCCAACCTGTTCAAAGCAAAAGAAACGCCATAAGCTGGAACAAAAGGTGAAACATCAAAAAATGAAACAAAAGACTTTCTGTGACAGAACAGCAAAGCAGCTTCCACCACTGTCCAGGGATGACGTAGTCAGGATTGAAAATCCTGAAGGATGGGTGACAAAATCCACTGGTCTATAAGAGGTCGCTCCACAGTCCTACACTGTCAGAACACCAGGACAGATCATCAGACGAAATCGGCGCAGTCTCCTGGAGCTACCAAGGACACCAGAGACTGTTCCAGACCAAGAGCTCAGTCAAGCATAAGCTGAGTCCAACACAGACACACACACTGAAAATCTAACCAATGCATTCATTCCAGGTGAAACTGTGACAAGATCCACAAGAACAATGAAGAAACCTGAGAGTCTTGACCTGTAAAAAAGAGTTAATGAGCTTTGTTACATGATGTTGTGATATGGTTACAGTAATGCTCAAGTTAGTCACAGTCACTTACCATTTTGATTTTTAGTAGCTAAGTACTGAGAAATGAGTTAAGCAGGATAAATGAAAAGTTATCTAAGGTAAATAGTAAAAAAAAAAAAAAAAAAAAAAAAACTGACACCTGTAATGCATTCAATTTGGTGAGTATCTACTTTAAAGAAAGGGGGATGTCGTGATATGTGTTTATTTTTTTCCTTCTTACCACAGGGTGTCAGTAGGATTCCTTGCTAACGAATGGTTTACATGATAGATGGAAGATTTAGAGCAGACATGATGGACGCATGTAAAAGTTATGCTCCGTGTTAAATAAAATACGTGCTGAACAACGTTCTTTTATTTCAACAAGAAGAACAAAACACGCACGTTTTCTGATCTTCGATTTCCATTTAGAGCCACATCACAGAAATTCAAATACTGAGTTGTTTTTTCATTACCTGATTTTTATGATCAGAATGGAAAATGGTTTGTTTTCTGATCTTCGTCTCCCGATTTCTTACTGGTCGGGACAGGTTGTCTCCCGATTTAATTTTTTTTTTCATTTGAAAACAAAAATCTGTTGGCCGCCAAGTACACGGACCCAACTGTTTCGGGAGGGCTTTTTATTCAGGGGAATAAATATTTCTTCATGTTTAAACTCCAGTTTAAACCTCTTTCAAATGATGCTCTTTCAAATGATGCTCATTCAAATGATGCGCTTGAACCGAGAGGTTGCTGCAAGTCTGGTCTCTCTCTATTATCTGTAATTTTTGTAATTTATGCTAGATTTTTTTCATATTTTTGTTGTAATTTTGTTGGCTGCTGATGGATACTTCTGCTGGGGGAAGAGTTTACTCAAGAGAAGAGCTCCTTTCATTGACGAAAAGCAAATCTGGACAACAACATACAATTCCAGATGACATCAGGATGTGTTATCGTGGTTGCCGTGCTGGTGCAAAGGTGAAGGCAAAGCTGAATGCTAGGAGGTGGCGATATAAACCTTTTCTTCCATCCATCCACCACTGGGCAAGTTAGATCATACTTTGGTCTATCTCAAAACCTGTTACAGACCTTGTGTGCTGAAGATGGATACCTCAAGCCAGTGAAGCTCTAAGGGAATGTTTTAAATCAACAGACTGGAATGTACTGCTGGAAACAGATGTGGATAATATGAACATTGATAAACAGGTTGACTGCTTTACTGATTATGTCAACTTCTGTAGAGACACAATTATACCCACAAAAACTGTTCGCTGTTTCCCCAACAACAAACCCTGGATCACAAGAGACATAAAAGCAGTCCTTAACCTGTAAGGAGCCGAGAGTGTGTGGACCCAAAAGCAGAGGACGTGAGGCAGTTGTTCAGTTTCCAAAAAGGCACTCTTTTATTCCAACAAAAACCCGGCAGGGTCAAAATCAGAGCAGCAAATAATCAGGCGACAAAAACCAGTGGGGCAGGCAAGAATCAGAAATCCAGGGCGATCAAAACAGGTCATACACGGAGAGCAGAGATATATCAAAAATGCGAGAGAGCTTGTACTAAACTGACAAAGACAATCTGGCAGGGAAGAGCTAGTGAGGAGGGGTTAAATAGAGAAGGGGACAAGACACAGGTGAAGCCAATGGAGTAATTAACTAAGGCGGGAAAAAGAACAAAGACCGGAAGTAAAAGTAACAGCAACACAGGGAAAACAGGATCTTCAAAATAAAACAGGAAGTGAATTCCACAAAGCACAGATCATGACATAACCAGGAAAAGAAAGATGGTGACAAAGAACGACTCAAACAAGTGCAACAAGAGTTGAAGAGGAGACTGAAGATGGCAAAGCTGGAGTACAAAAAGAAGATAGAGAATAATCTACAACACAGCAACATCCGTGAAGTGTGGAGAGGAACCAGTACCATCTCTGGACACAGCAGTCAAAAGAAAAGACAGCCAGTGGTGGGTGATGTGAAAAGAGCTGATGAACTCAACCTGAACTTCAACAAATTTGACACTGCTGTCACTCCCACTTCCACTGCTACTCCACCTTCCTCTTCGCAACAAATCTCCACTACAACTTCTCCCCTTCCTCCTCCATCTTGTTCAGATGTCTCAACCACTTCAACTGCCTCCCTCCTAGAACACTAGTCCTTGTCTGTCACCGAAACAGGGGTTAGGATGGAGCTTGGAAGACTTTGTCCTGGGAGGGCAGCTGGTCCAGATGGTGTGTGTCCATGGCTGCTTAGAGACTGTGCTGCAGAACTGTGTCAACCTCTCCACAAGATCTTCAACCTGAGTCTACAGCTGGGGCGGGTACCTGCTCTGTGGAAAACATCCTGCATTGTGCCAGTACAAAAACCAAAATGTCCTGCTGAACTCAATGACTACAGACCAGTGGCCCTCACTTCACACATCATGAAACACCCTGGAGCGGCTGATTCTACGCCTTCTGAGGTCTGAGGTCAAAGACAAACTGGACTCCCTGCAGTTTGCATACAAAGAACACATTGGAGTGGATGATGCTGTCCACTACATGCTTCACGCAGATTACCTGACAGGAAGGCCACAGTTTGTCAGGCTGGGGAACTGTGTTTCTGGGACATTAATGAGCAGTACAGGGGCTCCACAAGGGACAGTGCTAGCGCCATTCCTGTTCACACTGTACACGTCAGACTTCAAATACAGTACTGAGTCCTGCCACATCCAGAAATACTCAGATGACACCGCTATTGTGGCATGTATCAGAAATGAACAAGAAGCTGAATACAGAGATCTGATAAGAGCCTTCAGTGACCGGAGTCACAAAAACTGCCTCCTCCTTAACACCTCAAAGTCAAAGGAGACGGTCATAGACTTCCGTAGATCCAAACCCCCCCTTCAGCCAGTGAACACCTGTGGAGTGCACATCGAAGTGGTGACATCATATACAATACCTAGGTGTACATCTGGATAATAAGTTGGATTGGTCTAAGAATATAGACTTCATCTACAGAAAGGGGCAGAGCCGCCTCTTTTGCCTGAGAAGACTCCGATCAGTAGACATCTGTAGTAAGACGCTGCAGATGTTTTATCAGTCTGTGGTGGCAAGTGTTCTGTTCTACGCTGCAGTCTGCTGGGGAGGAAGCATCAAACACAAAGATGCAAGATGTCTAAACAAACTGGTGAAAAAGGCTGGCTCTGTGGTAGTACTCAAGCTGGACTCAGTGGAGGATGTGGTGGAGAGATCTACACTGAGGAAGGTGGAGACTTTTCTCAAGAACATGGATCACCCACTTCACAACACCTTGATGGACCAAAGGGCCAATGGTGGTGGACTGCTCCTTTCTCTTCACTGCAGGACAGAAAGATTTAGAAGATCTTTAGTACCAACAGCCAGCATGCTTGTTCTAAAATACACTTGTGGTGCAACTTAAGACACATCATCAGTGTTGGCACCTGGGTTCACTGGGTGTTTTGGGTCTCGCAACAGACACCCTCACCCAGGGGACCCAGCTGGGGGGATCAAGTCCTGGCTTGTGTCTTAAGAGCATGTGACCACGGATCACCCCGCTTGATCCACAGCCATCTGGACGCCTTCTCTGCTGCATTGCCGATGTTCTTGATGGCTCGCCTGTTGTGCAGTCCCCCCACTCCCAGCATCTTGAGAGCCCTGATGAGGGACTGGCCAGCGAATCCTCTGCATCCGACCTCAATGGGGTTGCATCGGGTCCTCCATCCCCTGCTTTGGTATTCACTTGCCAGCTCCTCGTACTTGGCTTTCTTCCTCTCAAAGGCCTCCTCCATCCTGTCTTCCCAGGGAACAGTCAACTCCAGCAGGACCACTTGCCTTGTTGTTTCAGACACCAGGACCATGTCTGGCCTGAGCGTGGTCACTGCGATGTTCTCCGGGAATTTGAGCTGTCTTCCTAGGTCGACTTTCAGCTGCCAGTCCCGGGCTGTTGCCAGCAGCCCCCCTGCTTGCCTCCTGAGCTGCTGCAGCTTCTCCCCAGCCTTAACGAAGACGATGGTCTGCCTTGATGGTTGTACGTGTTTGCTGGTGGAGATGCCTGTGCTCCGCAATGACCCGTAGCACTTGGTCATGGCGCCAGCGGTAGCGCCCCTCTCCAAGTGCTCTTGGGCAGCAGCTCAAGATATGCTCCAGTGATCCTGTTCTTTGGCAGAGAGGGCACAGTGAGTTCTCAGCCAAGCCCCAGCAGTGGAGGTTGGATGGGCTTGGGAGGACGTCATAGACCGACTGGATGAGGAACTTGATCCGATGAGGCTCAGATCGCCATAGCTCTGATCACAAGACCTTCCAAGCAGCTGCCTCCTCCCAACGGGTCTACGCCCTCTGCTGCTGTATCCCTACTGTCTTACTGCAGCGGGCTTCCTCCACCCCTGCTCAGACCTCCTCCTGGATCAGCTGACGCCTTTCCTTCCCCTTGGCCTTGTTGTATGAAGGTCTCGGATTGCTCCCAAGTCCTGCCCGTCCAGGTGCCACTGTTCCCACCAGCTCACTGTGCCACACGCGGGACTCAGCCTGGTCAACTGCCTCTTGAGCGCACCACTTCCTGCCGGTCCTTACTTTTATGCCAGCCGAGGAGACTTTGATGTCACTTGAGTCCCTATACAGCAGCACCTCTCTTGCACAGGTAACCATAAACTCCTCCGTCAGACTGCTGAAGGGTAGGTTAAGTTTGATGTTCTTCCTGTACAATGTGATGCTGCTGAGGCTTCGTGGTAGGCCCAACCACTTCCACAGCAAAGAGCTGACCTTCCTCTCGAAGCACTCGACGGTGGTCACAGGCACATTATAAATCAGCGGTGGCCAGAGAAGTTGAGGTAGGATGCCATGTTGGTAAATCCAGGCTTTGAACTTGCCTGGTAGCCCCGACTTATCCACTGCCGTCAGCCAGGTTTCCAACTCCTCTGATGTTGCTTGGAGTGCTGTGGTGTCCTTCAAGGTGCAGTCGTAGATCTTGCCCAGGCTCTTAACTGGCTTCTCTCCCACAGATGGAATCAGGGTATTTCCTATTGAGAAGCGAAACTTCTCTGCGACCTTCCCCTTTCTCACCACCAGGGACCTGAATTTGGCTGGCTTGAAGTTCATCCAGGCCCAGCTGACGAGATGTTCCAGGCCTTGGAGGATCCATCTACAGCCCGGAACAGATGTCGTAATCACCGTCAGATCATCCATCCATAAATGCTCTGATGGGGGGCTGTCGCATACCTGAGTTGGTGAGTGGTCCTCTGCACTCCACCTCTGCTGACTTCACCAGCATATTCATGGCCAAGGAAAACAGTACCACAGAAATGGTGCATCCTGTGATAATGCCCTTCTCAAGCCGATGGAATGCAGATGTTACTGTTCCGGAAGTGACTCTCAAACTGAAGCAGCTGTAATAGTCCAGTATGAGGTCCTTGAACTTTGCTTTATAACTCTTATGTAAATAATAGATAACTTTTATAGACATATTACGTGAGACAACAGACAATTGAATTTCCCTTCGGGGATCAATAAAGTTATTCTTATTCTTACTCTTCTCTCACTAATAAAAGTCAGGGAAGGTGTTATATGGGAGTCAGAGGGAAAAAAATCGACAAAAGTAAGCTAATAAAAGTTATTCAAATATGTATTGCAACAGCTTGAAAAACATGAAATCAGAGAAAATTTGAATTCTCACTTTTTTTTCCCCCACAGCAACAAGCACTGATATATGTCATGTTATATATCCTTTTTCTGATGCATAAGATGTGATGTGCCTCTGTCATGGGCTGGTGAAAAGTAACTTGTCTGAGTACACAAAAAGCTCATTAAATCTGAATGGGCTCAAAGTGAGTGTATTTATTCACACAGACTGAAACCAGCAGCTGTTTTCTCCCTACTCTCTGTGTCATGCACTTCAACTTGTAGGAGGCAGCAAGAAAACTGCAGCTGAAAGTGGGGATAAATAAATAATAATAAACAGAAGAAATGAGTCATTTCACCCTGACATGTCACTCTTGCAAAAGTATAAATGGTGCTGTCTGCAGGTGACACTGAGAGCTGAGGCAAGAGAGCAGCAAAGAGGAGCGTGGGTAAAAAGAAAACAGAAACAAAACAAAAACCTCAGCTTCTTAAATCATCTCTCTGTAACTCTGAGATTTCAGGTTAAGATTTATTTTTTCTACACCTTTTTGCCATCTATACAAATTAAGACATCAAGCGCTCTGTTTCTCAGTGGGCTTTTCCCTGACCCTCTTCTTCTTTTTGCCAGTCTCTTTGCCCTGAGTGTTTGCCATACTTTGTTTAATTTCTCTCCATTAGCGCTGTGTTCCTGCTCTGTGTGTCTGCTTCTCTGCCGCTCACCATCAAATCCCTTAAAACTCACTAGGAGGTTGTAATCTCTAATAGAGGAACACTCTTCTGATTAAAAAGGAGAATCCCACTGCTGCCAAGACAGACTGATGCGCCTAAGCCAAGACGTCTCAGTCAAGTGAGACTATCGCTGGATGGCAGGGGTCTTTGCAGTTTGGTCTTCCAGTTGGACCTCTGCTGTTGATGAAAACGATTGTGTTCGTTATTCAGAAAGCAACACAGTCACTGTGTTTAAATACAGAGCTAAGCTGATCGGAGTTGATTCAGCATTTTAGTTTTGACCTTCTGCTCCAGAGCTTTATCACTCTAATTCAGCAAACAGCTCCCTTATCAGCAGTTGACAGTTCCTAATAATTAGCCCCGAAAAAAAAAACACTGATTAACTCAGCTAGAAAATGTTGCATATTGGTTCGTGATTGTTTGCTCTGAGCAAAATGCCTGAGCGCAATTTACAAATGGGTTAACCTGAGTTTGAAAATCATCAACTGAAAAGGCACTTCAACAGTACAATAAAGTGACAAATTCACGAAGTCTGGTTGTAAATTTATCAAAAAAAGTGAATGGAAAAGATGGAGAAAAGTGTACAACTATCCAGACAGAGGAGAATGAAGTCAAGCCAAAAACACTTCATCCCCCTGCTTTGACTCCATATTGAGTGTCGAAGCCTTTAAGTCACTTTGATCTGGTTGCAAATGAGAGTAAAATGCCTGAAAGCTTCTGTGAGAAAGAAAGCCCATTCAAGGGGGTTAAGAAACCAGGAGCTTGAGTTTATAACCACCAGAACAGAAAAAAACATCCTCTTTGTAGACAAAATTGATTCAAGCACTAAAGAGCTGCATAAAAAGAACCAAACCAATCTTTGATTTAAAGTTTGGCCTGTAAAAATGACTCTTGTTGAAGCTTATTCATGGAGGGTCAGGCTTTGAATCAATCAAATCCCAGGATCCTGAATACTGAATAAACCAGCAGGGATCAGTCACTGGGATCATTTCTTCAAGAAAAGCAGGAAGACTGACAACACTGACTTTGTTTTAATACCTTCTCCTCGTAGGTAGACACTAGGTGCTTAATAACCCCCTCATATCCTGACAATATATGCTAAAGGTAGTTTAGACTTGACAATTCTGCCAGAGTTTCTGCTGCATATTGTGGCATTGATTTTTATTACATGGTTTACAAACTTTGATTCATTGCACACTATCTCCTTTAAGAAATAAATTCCCAGTTTAAATGAGAGTATACAAACAACTCTCCACTGAGTTAATTGAGAGTCTTTTTTTAACTAACGCATCAGTCTGTTCTTTGATGTTTAACTAACAGAAATTTTATAAAGTTTCCTTGAGAGAGTTTTCTTTCTACCTATTAATACTGAAATGGTGAGACTGGCTTGTTTTGAAAATCTCACGACCTTATACAACATTATTTGAAGTTGTTCAGGTGTGGGAGCCTCATGAGACTGGTCCCAGAGAGTGAGAGTGAATAAGTTTGTACTTTTTCTTTTCACATTGATTTAACTTTATCACCCCTAAATTAAATCTTTAAGGGAGCCTTTTAGTCTTATCTTGAGAGCTTCAATTTCAGCTTGTTTATAGGGGTCTATCTGTGGACAAAAGGTAAAGAAAACAAAGCATAACAACCCCTACCATTGCTAATGTTTTTTCCCCCCAACCTTTTCCAGCTTCCAGCAACTTCTTTTCCTTTTTAAAAAGAGGCTGGAAATCAACATGAGCTGTTTTCTGATATGTATTTAGGTTGATGTTTTAACAGATTTCCGCAGATGTAGGAAGGCTCACATATAATATCAAATAGACTTTCTTATCACTTACTGAACCACAGAATCACTTAATTCTGCCTCACTTCAGATCTAGGGACTCTGCCATGCTTTTTCAGCCAAAGACATAATTTCTCTTGCATCTCAGTCCAATCCTACAGATTCACTTTATGTGTGAGTCTTCTCGGAGTCCTGCTGTCAAGAGCTGTGATGTGATGTGATCATACAACTTTGAAAAACAGCCCCATGCACTCCTTTGACATTTGATAGTTTTGGCAGCTCACTGACAGCACTTATCTGTCCTGGGTCGATTCTCAGAGCTTGTACTGTCAGCAGGTGTCTGATGCATGGCACCTCCTGCTGTCTCAACTTGAACTCCTCAGCTATTAACTTGATGTTTTTTGTTTGTTTGTTTTTGTTGTTGGTGGGTTTTTTTTTACCTATATATGTTAAGGAAGTGTGGCTCACTGTCTCTGTTTCACTACTTTCATGTTCTGCCATCTGATATCAGCATGTCACCTGTAATTACATACAACTGCATCAGGCAAACACACCATTACGCATGTGAATCAGCTGCCTGTGGAAGATGTCATAGATTATATTTCACATCACAGACTGTGGGATCTTTGATTTTCACTTTTCAAAGAGGAGCTCATCAGTGGTGAAGGAGAAAGCAGGAGGCAGAGGGTGTGCTGTGTGAAAGTCTGTTATCTCTGGTCTCTATCCAAAGGGTACTGATGCACCAGGTGATATCTGTACTGAAACTTGGGTTGCCTTTCTGAATTTACAGTTTGGTAAAGTTAAGAGACTTAGGAGACTCTAAAACAAATGTATTTATGATTTTTTTTCTTCTTATAAATATTAATTTTTTTAAGACTTTCCCCACTCTACATGAGCTCAAACCTGCTTTTCCTCATGTAGAATTAAACTCACCAAACCCTATTTCTTTTACAAGTTACAAAGTCATTTAGCAACGCAACATGCAGTACATACGAATCATATACACACACTGGGACCAAGGTGGGTTAAGTGTCTAGCCCAAGGACACAATGGACAGATCAGGGATAGGGGGGAATTGAACCGCCAACCTTCAAGTTGTTGGACAACCACTCTACCTCCCAAGCTACTGCCACCTTTTTGTCTTTATAGTTCTACTGTCTTTGTTGAACCAGTTCTGGGTTTAGGTCTACCTCCTGTCAGGCTTTACAGCTCTGCTCCCTCATTAATCTCATGCATGTGTAGTTTCTGGTCTTTGGGGTTTCTTTCACTTTGCCTTAATACCTCAACAGCACTTTTGCCTGTATGCTGTGTCATAATGTACACAGCTCTCTGCCACAGGTGAGGCGTAAGATGCCTTATATCATGTCAGATATTTATCTCTGTGTGCTGGGGTGTGTGCAATATACTCCTGTGTGTAATATTTAAACTATAAATGTAACACACACACAAAAAAAAAAACAAAAAAACGTGGCAATATAAAGGTTTAAAGGCTTCGATCTTCTGGGATTCAAAAGGATGATCAACTGAACATACTAAAAAATTGCTCACAAAATTTTTACCTGAACAAAATTCTTTCAAAATGAGCAACATTATCGTGTAAAGAGAATTTTTTGCAGCCTGTAGCAACACGATCCAAATCAGAGCCAGAGCTTTTAACAGGCAAGGTGGGCAGTTGCTTGGGCCCCAGGACACTAGGGGGCCCCCAAAGGCTGACAAATCTTACTCCACAAAAATGTACTGAAATATTTCAACAAACAACTAATGATGAAATTACAATGACATCTTAGGTAGGTCCCCCCTTTAAGGGGCCCCATATCATCCCTGTTTCATTGGCATTAGGAGTAAGGCTGGCCATTAATTGTTTGGTAGTTGGTTAACCATGTTAGCGGCGCACATTAGGTGTAAGACTGGCCGTTAATTGTTTGGTAGATAGTTAGCTGTGTTAGCGGAATGGGAGACATTAGCCTGGAGTTCCCATTTTTTTGACTGGCTGTTACCGTGTGTTGACACACCAGCACTATCTTGCGACATTAGCCGACAGTAACGAAGTAACTAGAACACCGGTAAGGGAGTAATTTGGACAGAAAAAAACAGGGAACCCAGACAACAGCTTTCACTGTAAGTGAAATGCAATTACTGAAAGTTGTGTTTTAACCAGCTGAACTCTGACACTACTGATGATTCAATCTAAATTTAGACAGTGTGCTTTCTGCATGAAAGATTTTCAGCTTTGGAGCATCTAACAAACCAAAAAAGTCTCAGACATCAAATCTTAGAACAAGGGTGAGGTGCTGGCTATTGTGGTAAAAACATACCAGAGCTGTAGCTGTTTTAGAGCAACATTTCTAAGTTATGTAGTAATAATGATAATTGTTTTTAAAAAGTTTCTGTTTCTTACCTCTTTTGTTGGTTTCAAAAAATGTATGTTTAAAGCTTGTCAGAGTGGCGCCTTGACAATTTTTGCTTGGGGCCTCAGCACGCTCTTAAATTGGCTCTGCATGTGATTGACATCATATCTCAGACACAGCTTTACCATGGTTACATGTAACAGCAGCTCTGTTATCAGGATTTAACAGAGTGAATCTGAATGTATAGAAATTTGCAGGAGACGAGAACAAAGTATGGTCCCGATAAGCATAACCACCTGCTCACTTGACTCTATCCTAAACCAAAGAGAGCTGAACTGTGTTCACTTTCTACCCCATTTTTTTATGAAGCTGACCTGTGAATTCAGATTTTATAACATTTCCATGTCTCTATGAGCTGAATTTTGTTTTCCACTCTCTGTCCTGACATGATGCTTGGAATAAGACTGATGTGAAATCTGCCCTGTGTAATATTTGGGTGGAGCTGAAATATCAGGTCTACACGTATGTTTGCACTAATTCAATCAATGATGCTGTAAATACTGTCTCAAGTCTTTGAGCTTTTGCATCACAGTTCACAGACACTTTAACACTAGTGATGGGAATTCGGGCTCTTTTTTAGTGAGCCAGACCATTCAGCTCAGCTCACCAAGAAGAGCCGACTCTTTCAGCTCCCAAACGGCTCTTCATTTGACCACTTATACATTTTCTAATTCAGTCAAATTTAGCGTTGTTTGGTTCATAATATGTACATATGTATACACATACCTCTTAAACAATTCAATACAAGTAAAAAATACATTTTGTGCTTCCATCTAATGAGTGCGTACCCCCTCCCTTCTCTGTTTGGTGTTTCCTCACGTGAGCGGTTGCACACAGCATGCACGTGACAGTCATGCACAGCACACATGGAGCACCCATCATCCGATGAGGAAATTTTGTTTTTAAAATGGCTCACAGACAGGATTCAGCTCCCATCGTTCAGGTAAAAGAGCCGGCTCTTTGAACCGGTTCGTTCCTGACTGACATATCACTTTTTAACATATGCTGACTGTTTCAACGTTACAACTAGGGGTTTCCGTACAAACCCCTAATTTCGCTCCACATGCTAAAAAATAAAGACCCCATTAAAAAAATACAAAACAAATCACAAAAAAAAAAAAAAAACTGAGAACATTGCAAAAACATTTTTACAAACAGAATTTGATGGTTTGTAAATCATATATCTAATTTTAAAAAGTGTCATTTCACAACGAAGCTGAAAAATTCTTAAATTTGATGCAACTAACTGTCTGAAGAAGGGCACGGGCATGTTTACCATGATGATGAGTTTATCAGTTTGTCCCCATCGGAGAGCTGCCACAGTCTGGCCCACTGAACCACATGTGTTTAACAGATAAGGACCTGAGGGTGGATGTTAACAGCTGCTGGTTTGTGTTAAAGTAAAGGGTCTTGCTCCACCAGGAACTAAAGCTCTGTCACTCTGGAGACCAGCCAAGTATTGTTTGTTTGAATTCTTTCATATTTAGACTATTTTTAAAGATTTGCTATGAAGTTAATGTTAACAACCGTCGGAAACGCTGAGCAAACAAGGCCAAAATCAACAATAAAGTCCCAGATGGCGCTGACTTGGTAGGTGTTTTATTTATTTATTTATTTAAACTTTATGTATGTTGGTGTGAACTGCAGGTACGATAAATGACCTTTGACCTGATGCACATGTGTCTCCTCTGACAGGGTGGAGATGGTCTCCAGGTTCTTGCTGCTCATGGCTCTGAGCTGCTGTGTCTGTGGTTAGTTTCCATCTTTGTTTTATTCTCATACTTCCTTCAGAAAAGAATTTTAAAAGCAACAGTTATATTGAGGTATATAATATGATTTTTGTGACCAGGTTGTCCTTGGCGCCACTTTTCTCGCGGATTGATCGCTGTTGTTTAGGGATTTTGAACAGAGTCAAGTTTTTAGTAAAGCTGAGACACGTTTTAAAATAGGCTAATTTCTTTAGGGCCTTGATAATGAGATGCACTGGGGTGCAGAATTGGATAGTTTGCAAATCATTAAAACAGATTTTAAGTTGATTATAGAGCAAAACCAACATATGGAAAAAAAAGATTGTTTCATTAGAGATTCACCAGTCTGTGAGAGACTGCGTGAGCTAACAATTTAACTGTTTCAGTGTCAAATGTGAAAGAATGAGTGAGTTTCATCATTTATAGTACTTTAAGGCTTGCACTGCATTGAAAAATAGACAGGACTCTGTACTGGGAGTTGCTGCACAGGGTCAAATTTATCCACAGAAACCCTTATTGTGAACAGAGTTTGTCATTCTATCTATGAAAACACTGTACACTTGTGTTGAAACTGTACACTTCAAATAAGAAACTATTTGTGACCATGATCCAGAAACACCAAAGACCTCCCTGGGCTCGAACCTACCTCAGAGTGGACTCAGCAAGGAAAAACAACTCAGAAAGAATCCAAAATGACAAGACTGGATCACTTTGAAACCACTTCAAACTAGTGAAAAATTACCTCATTGAAAACAATGGTTTTATTTTTCTCGGTCTCCTCTACAGAAACCTTCGAAGTTAACGTGGCTCACACTTCCTATCAGGCAATGGAGGACCAGGACCTCACCCTGGAGTGGACTTTCAACTACAAACCTGAAAGCTCTCTGCAGAATCTGGACATTTTCTGTTCCAAGGTCAACTCTCAGAAAGACTCAGTCCTGTTTCATCTTCGTAAAGGAGTGGAGGTCCCACAGAAGGAGGGAGACTTTGTAGGACGAGTTCAGTGTGACGAAGAGGTCCTCAGAGAGGGACGGATCAGACTTCATGTTTCCTCACTCAGGACTGAAGACTCAGGCTGGTATCAGTGTAATGTCCTCACAGAGTATGGCAGCAGCTTGGACAGATGTCATGTCAGTGTGACTGGTGAGTTGGTTTATGTCTCAGCAGAATTTTAAAAAGACATTCAGTTCAGGTTGTGTTTCTCTTTGGATCTGCTCCAAACCTAGCAGACCTTTTATGAGCTTTAACATGAAGGTTCTAAAAAGTAGAGAGGGTCTCTGGATCCTGGACCCTGATTGGTAGATGGCTTCAAAGGAGAAGGGTCTGATTACTGAAGGTCCTGCCTCCTGTACTACTGTCAGAAACTTTACTAGAGCAAACTGAGAAACTGCAGTGATCACAGAAACATAATCAAGACTTTGTTTGTCTCCTCCCAGCAGGGAAGAACCAGAACAGGACCAAGGGTGAAGCAAAGAGTCCAAACAAAGTGATGTTGGGATGGAAATACATCGTAATCATTACGATGGGAACAATAGCAGGAAGTGCTGCTCTGCTCTTTTCTCTTTACTTTTGCATCACTCGCTCTAATCCTGTTTGTGGCCATGGCCAGGGGCACCGCAAAGGGGGGTAAAAGGAGAAGGATTCTAGGGGCCCATGATTGACAGGGTCCCAGAGAGGCCCCTAAGACAATTATTATACTGACAAAAATTATAGCACTTAGTGTCACCAATACATTGTATATAAAATATATGTGTAACTGTAAGTTTATTACTAAGTTTGTTTTGCAAAACATTTCTCAAGGCCCCCCGCCTCCATAAAATGGTTCAGTCCACCCACTCCGTTTTCACAGACGCTCAACACAAATTTTTCACAGACAGCGAGTAGAAAGAGAGAGAGCATGATGCCACAGAAATCTGTATTATTTTCCTCAGAGGGATACACTTTCATGGCGCCAGTTGTTCCCCGATGTTTTTACAGATTTATTTCCCAGATAAACAAACTTAGCAATAATGAGAAGAGAGAGATTCACCAGGCAATAGGCAGGCATGATGGAGGGGCGTATTGTGTTCAAGTGCACCTTGGAGAAAATAACTTTTTTGAACTCTGCTAAATTGCTACTGAATAAACTCACATATAGTAGGACACAGCATGTAACAAGTAGCCTAATGTATAAAAAAATGTCCTGAAATATTGCAACAAACAACTAGTGGTCGAATTGCAATGAGTGTGTGTCAATCAAAGTAACGTCAAAATCAGCCACGAAGTGGAGCTACTTATCAAGGGGTGAGAAAAGAAAGAGAAGAAAAGAGAAAGAAATAAGGACAAAGCAAGACAGTGGTAAGTGGAGCAGATAGCGAAGCATGGCAAACATTTTAACTAGCATTAGGTGTAAAGCTGGCTGTTAATTGTTTGGTAGGTAGTTAGCCGTGTTAGCATAGCAGGAGATGTTGGCCTGGGGTCCTCACTTTGTTGACTAGCTGTTACAGTGTGTTGACACACCCACACTGTCCTGCAAGGTTAGCCGACAGAAAGAAAGTGTGGTTGTAAGGTATAAAACTGAAATTTCACCAAAGTAATTAGAACACCATTAAGGAAGTGATTTGGATGGGGAAAAAAAAGAAAACAGGTAACCCAGAAACAGCTTTCACTGTAAATGAAACACAATTTATGAAAGTTGTGTCTTAACCAGCCTAACTCTGACACTACTGATGCTTTGAAATTTAGATCTATATTTAGACAGTGTGCTTTCTGCATAAAAGACTAACTTTGGATCAATTAACATACTGAAGTAAGTCTCAGACATCAAATCTTAGAACAAGGGTGAAGTGCTGACTATTCTGGTAAAAACATACCAGAGTGTCGCCTTGACAATTGCTCTTTAAAAGTTTCTGTTTCTTACCTCTTTTGTTGGTTTCAAAAAATGTATGTTTAACGCTTGTCAGAGGGGCGCCTTGACAATTTTTTCACACTCTAAAATTAACTCAAATACAAATCAATGACTGCATACATTAATGTACAGAGTGCCCTTATTTCCACCCATAGTGAGATTAGAAGTCCAAGACTGCCTTCATGGGTGCTTATAAATTGGGCCGGTAGAGCTGAGGCATGTAGGAGCATGCCTTGGATAGTACAACCAGTCAGAAGGGGAAGGCTAATGTTTTTTGGCTTCACAGTCAGTGAACATTTTGGGCAATAGTCTATGAACTGAAAAGCTGATTTGAATTGAAGCGTCACCTCTAACACCTCTCCCGGTTGGAGATGAAATCCTACCCCAAGTGGAGGAGTTAAAGTATCTTGGGGTGTTGTTCACGAGTGAGGAAGGAATTGAGCGAGAGATCTACAGGTGGATTGGTGCAGCGTCAGCAGGGATGCAGAAGCTGCAAAGACGGGGCTGGGCAAAAAAAGGCGAAGCTCTCAAGAATACCGGTCGGTTTACATTCCTACTGTGACGGCCCCTGCATTTGTGTTATGTTGGTGGTCACACTGATTTGTATATTTCTTCTAAGTTGCCTGCAGAGCTGATTGGCAGTATCAACTTATATCAATGTGGAGCACCCAGTCCACAGCGGTTATAAAAGCAGCCTCTGGTGACCTGGCTCTCTCTCTCTCTCTCTCGACTCTCGATTTGGCTCCCTTGTGCCCAAATAGCTTCACACTATTAATTTATATCGGGGCGGATAATAGCATATTACAGGAGAATCGTTCACTTGCGGATAAAAGCACCAAAATTGGCACACATAGTCCTTAGAAGTTGCTCTTTTGATATTTTCGTCTGGCCAAATGAAAATTCAAGATGGCGGCCATTTTTCAAGATGGCCACCATTGAAAATACAGTAATATTGCATTTTGCAATAAAATCCCATAGACTTGTCCTATTTGGATGATCTTGGTGTCAAATCATACATTTTCCACTATGCAGAATCCAAATTTGAACCCATGGACTTTCTTACTGGCTTCCTTGTACCATATTTCAGTCCCAGAATCCTAATATTCTGGTATTTATGAGGTTTACATTGTGTCCGACTTGGGTAAAATTGTTGGTAACATATATCTTAACGTTGTTAGAGGTTTAGTGTGTGTGAGTGAGTGAGTGAGTGAGTCTGTAAAAAAAATCCAAAAAAGAAAAATGCTTGACCTGCCTGCATTACATCTCACTTAATTATTAGGCAACACTTCTCACTCGCACATACACTTTCTTACAACATTACTATTAATCTGGCTGGGGTGGCACCATGCAGTCATGAAGAAGCTGACACCCAGATCTTTGTGCATGCCAGGCATGCCACAGAAGCAGGCAGCAAGGTCATCATGGTCAAAGCCAACGACACAGATGTTGTTGACATTGCAGTGAGTGTTCTGCAGGCACTTCAGAACCTCGGTCTGCAGCAGTTGTGGGTTGCCTTTGGCCAAAGACAGAACCTGAAGTGGATTCCTGTTCATGACCTGTGTGGCACTCTTGCAGAAAAGAGCAAAGGGATGCTCTTCTTCCATGCATTCACTGGTTGCGATGTTGTTTCAGCATTCCGTGGCAAAGGGAATGTTTGTGATGAGGCTTCAAGTGTCTTCAGCAAACTCAGCCATTACCCACCTGTATTGGATGATGAGGACCTGAAAACCCTAGAGAAGTTTGTGGTCATGTTGTACGACAGATCCAGCACAGCTGAAGGTGTCGACGATGCAAGGTTGGACATGTTTGCTTGGAAGCAGAGGCCGTATGAAGTCACTCCTCCAACTCGATCAGCACTTAAGCAATATGTCATGCATCCATCCTACCAAGCGGGCTGCATCTGGAGTCAGTCAATAGTATGTCAACCAGAAACACATAGTCTTGCCAACTGGGGCTGGACCAAGAAAGGAGATCTGTGGCAGATTGTTTGGACAGAGCTCCCACCCATTGCAGAGAGTTGCCAGCAGCTGGCCAAGTGTGGATGCAAGTTGGAATGCTGCGGTCGATGCAAATACTACTGCTTTGGTCCGACCTGCACAGCACTGTGCAGCTGCAGGTGTGAGGTTTAGAAACGCTGTAGTAAAAGCCTACTCATCCAAACAGCCTACATGTAAAAAAAGAAACAAACAAAAAAAAAACCCTGCCTCGGTAGGATCACCACCTTATCGTGGTGTGTGTCTCCATGACCCCTAGAGCTATGCCGGCTGGAGTATTGTACTCCCATGGTGCTACCATGCATTTTAGGTGAAATTCTAAATTATCAGAATATTAGGATTCTGGGACTGATATGTGCAGTGAGGACACACCCTTGCCCACGCCCTTGCCCTCCTTGCAACCCCCCCCCCCCCCACACCACACACACACACACACACACACACACACACACACACTAGACCTCTAACAACACTACGATATAGGCTACCAACCATTTTACTCGAGTCTCACATGATGTAGACGTAATTAGGATCAGAATATTAGGATTCCAGGACTGAAATATGGTACAAGGAAGCCAGTAAGTCCATGGGTCCAAATTTGGATTCTGCATAATGGAAAATGTATGATTTGACACCAAGTTCATCCAAATAGGACAAGTCTATGGGATTTTATTGCAAAATGCAATATTACTGTATTTTCAATGGTGGCCATCTTGAAAAATGGCCGCCATCTTGAATTTTCATTTGGCCAGACGGAAATATCAAAAGAGCAACTTCTAAGGAGTATGTGTGCCAATTTTGGTGCTTTTATCCGCAAGTGAACGATTATTACAGTTATCTGCCCAGCTATTAGTTTGAATTTATGTTAGTTCACTTTTCAACACCTCTCACTACACCTTGTTGACACACTCACATGCACACTACTGATCCTGCAGATTCGACAAACCTCATGCTTAACTATTGTTTCTCCGTTTACTTACCTTAATTTGTAATAAATCTCATTTACTCTTGGCACTGTGGTTTCCAACCATTTTTTTGTCATGGCTCAAGATCCGGGTTATGACACTATCCTTACTTATGGTCATGAGCTGTGGGTAGTGACAGATAGAACAACATTGCTGATACAAGCAGCCAAAATGAGTTTCGTCTGCAGGGTGGCTGGACCCTCCCTTAGAGATTAGGGTGAGGCTATGTCTCTCAGCTGGTCTGGGAACACCTCAGAGTCCCCCTAGGGAGAGCTGGAAGAAGTGGCTGGGGAGAGGGAAGTCTGGGCTTCCTCCCTTAGGCTGTTGCCCCCATGACCCAACTCCAGATAAGCGGCTGAAGATGAATGGATGTCACCTCTAACAAGGCAACTAGCCAATCACAGTGAGGATTTTGGGCACAGCATCCAGCATGGTTTAGATTTCTGTCATAAAAATGATTCAGTTTCACAACACTCTGAAAGAAAAAAAAACAGGACTCATTAAAAGGTGACATAGTGGTGCCTGTTTCAAAACCTTTAAGGTGTCATCATGTTTCCTGTGACTGTTAGACAGCAAAATCTCAAATCCCATGGTGAATTTGAATCATTGAGGGTCCAAGAGTTTTCTTACAATTGATATAAGCCACACTGACCTGACAAGTTCAGGTTTACATTTCATGTCATGTACTACAGGCCAAAAGAAGTGGTGAAAAAAACACTAGATAAAAACTGAAGTTGGACAAAACCCTGGCCACAGGTTTTTTTTTTTTTTTTTTTTAAAATCTCTAGCTCTAGTTATTCTTGAGACATGCCAACATCTCTTACAAAGGCTTCAGTAAAGAAAAAAACAACAGTCGGGGGGGGGGGGGGGGGGGTGTCTTGTCCACAGCTTCGTAGGGATTGCTGTAGTAGGTGGGATTTATGACTAATTGTGCAGCCCGTCACCAGAGGATGCTGTTCTTGTGGTGGCTTTACCCAGCGAGGAGGCATACAGTGTCCATTCTTCATACAGTCTATGCTACAGCTAAGAGAAAAAAAAAAAAACATTTTGTCCCTTAGTCCTTCTGATTGTTGTGATTGTGATCAGCCATAATTTGACAACCTAACAGCATAGAAATGTTTCAGGGGGTTGGTGTTGGTGGATAAGTGTTCACATAAACCCTTGTTTTATCTTGTTTTTATTATTAATAATCAACCTGTGCTCTTCACACAGAGTTTAGCTTTTTGTACCACACGGGTACAAAAAGCTACACTCTGTTGAAAACTTCTTTTTGACTGATTCTGTGATTGCTTTAAGGTGATATTATTTAATTTGGCTAGGACTACTTCTCTTGTGGAGAGTATTACCCTTGACGGTATAACATTAGCCTTGAACTGAAACACAATGTCATTCCAAACAGACAGATGACTTAATTAGCATTGCCTGCTGTTCAGTAATTAAAATTTTACAAGGATTTAAACACATGCTTTCTTGTCATTTCCACACAGTCGTTCTTCTGACACAAGTTGTTCAGTGACAGGATCATTCTTGAAGGACCGGCAGTGTGATAAGGTGTTCAACGCAAAAACAGAAACAACATTTGTATATTTTTCCTGCTCTCATTCACAGATTTTGTTAATTATCTGGATGACAAAACACTGTTTCTACTCAGTCCTAACCGACTAAAAACAAATGAAAAATAAGTAATCACTGCAGTTCTAAAATGGCTCAACAGGCAAATCTTGTTTGCCACATATGATTTTTAATTAAAAAGCTGAGATCTAAAAAAATCTCCTTGTGCTCACTTTGTCCCCATCCAACACTATGAAAGTTTTAAATGTTGCAGATTTATTTTTATTTAAGGATATGTTCACATTTTTCCAAGTCTATTTAGCACCAATACTGATGTGCCCACACTGCCTGAGGGATTAAGTATGTATGTGGGCCAGCCAAGAAATGAGCAAAACCACATTTCTTGTCAAAAAGCCAATTGGCTTCCTGCACTGTTCTTTAGATAATGGCAGAAAATAATCCCTGCGGCAAACACAAGTTGATGATACGTGTCAAATTCAGCAATATAATCTACACAAACAAGGTACGAAAAAAAAATTGGGGTGTTTTTGATTTTACTGTTTACTGCTGTACTTAATTTGGCTTTTGAAGCACAGATTTTTATCTACAGTCTGTTTCCACTGTTGTGTGTATTTTAGACTTCTACATGTGTTTTTATTTTGCATTGTTTAAACATTTGCAACAGGTTTTTTGGATTGTTGTTGATCCCTCTACTTTTGTTGGCCATTGTACAAATTTGACATTAAGAATTATCAGCCAAAATATGTCTGAATCAAAATAAAATAAACGTTGAAAAATACTTGCCCTATATACAGAGACTATAGTTCGGGTTACATCAGTTCCTGGTTCCACTCCCTGTCTTGACCTTTAACTGAATGTCTTCCCCACTCTCTACTCCCCACATATCTTCTCCCTTTTCTACCGTCTTACTAAATAGAGGCAAAATGCAAATGAAAATTTTTTTTTGAATAAAAATGCTTTTTACTAATAGACAAACTCTCCTCCTGTCTCCATATTTGATTTCATGCTTTAGAAATATTCAGTAGCAGATTATAAGAAAAAAATATTACAACTCAGCAAATTGTTTTAAGCCCTTTTTTCTCTTGCCAGATTTGAACTCATTAATGAAAGCATAAGTAGAACTTTTAAGAGTTGCTCTTTAGTTATTTTTCACCTTTTCTCCAGTACAAAATCTCAGATGTGATGTATCAGATCAGCATTAGAGTCAAATCCACCAATAAGAGAAAAAAATTAGGACTCTTTCAGATGCGTGATTGGGAGGATTTGAGCTTCTTGGAATGGTTTATTCTGCTGGTATTGACCCCTGGGGTCACTTTACCATGTTTGCTTGCAGATTAGACTGCAGTGGAAGCACATTGTCATAGCTAATGTACCATAGGATGGTACTTAAAATGCACTTTCAAGGAGTTAGAGGAAATTTATGATTTTCTGTTGAAGAAAGTATTCCAGAGATCAGTTTAAGTCGATAGAAAGCTTCAGCAGACTGTGTAATTCAGTTCTGGCTTGTTTGCAACATTAACAACATTTTATGCTAAATTCCCTGTTAATGTTCCCAAGACAGGTTTTCTTTACTTCACTGAAGCAATGGATGTGAAGCAGAGTAAATGAGTTTAACGAACACTATAATAATGAAATACATCCTCTTGATCTGGCTCATGCAGGCAGCTGTAGCCTTATATTCACTTTAACTCATCTTTGAATCATAATTTTGCACAGACAGGAAGATCTTTTTACTGCCCATCAACAAATATGATCTGATTGCAGCATGCACAAATGGCTCAATGACATTATAGGGGCCTGTTGTTTTGACTTCAGAGAGCTTATTTATTTTACTCCATTGAAATACATGAGATGAGAGAAAAAAAAAAATGAAAATTTTGAGTTGTTTGCAGCAGTTTCACTCCATCATGAAGCCCAACAACATTTTGACAGCTGAAAGACAGAGGGGAGAACTGGCTCATTGAGTTAGCTCCAGTAGATGAACAGAGGGGAAAACTGGAAGATTTAGCTCTCCTGTGCACAGCTGGGAAAATTCTGCAGTGTTGATCCTCTGCCTCCTTGTGGCTGCTATATGAAACAACAGCTGAGACAGTGGATATAAAGCAGTTTGTGACTGAATAATTAAAGATAGCAGGAGGATTTGTGTATAAAGAACCTTCCACAAACTTTGACCCATTCTCCAGCTGCTTCAGAAAACAACTGTCACTTGTCATCTGACTTATATCACACTTTACAAACCTGTACAGAACTTTAGATGGAGCATCTTGGTTCATACAGACAGTAATTGAGAGGAAGAAAACGACATAGTTTTGTGTGAAAATTATAAGCCCACTCTAAAGTCCACCCTGAAGCTGTGCAGCCTGAGGGCTGTCAACACTGAATAAATGTTCATTAGCCCAATTCTAAATTTAATGAAATTCAGCCAAGATACAGTTTCAGCTAACAGTTTTTTTTATTATGGACGCAGCCCCCCCCCCCCCCCCCCCCCCCACACACACACACACACACACGCAGGATAAAATATAAGGTATTATAAAGGTTTTATAGAAGTGTAAGATTTCTAAATGACTAAATGTTTTATTGATTTCTCTCTTCCAGACAGTGGGGGACATCAGACATGAATATTGATTCATAAATCTTATGCACATACTCAGGGCTAAAGTGTATTTATGGGTATTGTATTTTGCCTTTTTAGTGGCACTTAGTATCTGGTATCTTCTTTTGACTTTCCAAGGTCACAAAGTTTCCAAGTTACAATTCAGGAAGAAAAAATGAGTTCTTCTCCTTTGTTACGTTTACAAAAAAGGGTCAGACTGATACTAAATAAATCAATAGGCAGATAAAGCTTTTTGAAACAGGAGGCTGCTGTCTCCTCTGAAATGTATAGCTCCATAAATAACTGTAAAATGTTATCAAGAACACTGTGTGCTCTGTGTGCAGCCGCACTAATACTTAAGGTCTGTAAAGGTCCAGTTGATGGAAATAATCCTTTCAGTTTACACCCAGTCCAAGCATCCATCACTTAAAAAAAGCCTGGATTCAAATGTGTTTCAAGATATTTAAAATTAATAATCAGAGCTTCATTGATTAAATTAAAAAAAAGATTTTTTCTTGATACATTTTTAGAAACAAGATGTAATTGTTTTTTTTTTCTTCTTCTTTTTTTCTCTCCAGTAAACAAATCAAGAGTCGGTTTGCTACACTGGCTGTCATTTCTACCCATTACCGTTGATTAAACAAGGAATAAGACAAATCAGTAAAAGTGTTTTGGTTTTTTTTCACAGTGCTCGTTATCATTTTCAGTTATATCATATTATATCATAAAGTTTTACATGTTCTTAATACATATGATAATGCAACACGTTTATAAGCACATGCACTTTGATCTGACACTGCTTATTATACCACTGTAGGTAGAACACCATGTATAGAGTCATATTGATTACAGATAAGATTGCAATTAATTCTATCAACCTTTAACCCACTAAATTGCTTTTCACTTAAGGAAGCATATCGTGTGCAAGGTAGTGGTATCCTATCTACAGAGGGTAAAGCTTTGGTTTCTCTGTTATTTCCCCTTTTCTGAAAACACCTCTCTGTGCTCTACTCAATCATCTCTTTGCAGTCTCAGTCCTGGACAGGGGTCTTGTGACATGATTCCTTTTTTTTTCTGGGTTTGCTAACAGTGCAAGCCTCTACATGAGGAAACTTGACATTAAAAGTGTTAGAGCTTTATATTCTGCAGTCTTCAAGTTCACACTTTGCTGACTTAATTAGTCATTCAGTGTGAAACAACTTTCTGCAAGAGCCCACGCCTTGACAGCACACGCTCGGTCCCTCTTTACAGTACCATGTATGATAACTCTACACATACAGATAAAGCTGCAGCCTGTTCTGCAATCAGCTGAAGAGTCAATGAGACCTTCCTTGTGAATGTACAACAAATTCAAATAGAAATCCCATAAAGGCAACTGTCTACACACAGCATGAGAAAAATGAAACAAAATGAGGTATTGACGTGTTGTCACTGAGGCAAACAACATCATTCATCCACAGCAGACTGACACAAAGCATAGAGGAATCAATCAGGAAGAGGAGAGGAGGGGAATACATAATCAAGGGGGAGTAAAGGCCAAACAAATGACTGCTTAGCACCACTTAGCAGATAGAGAGATAAAGATGAAAGTAAAGAGCTTTAGTTTCACCTGCACTGCTTCAAGGTGCAAATTAGCTCCTTTACGTCTATTTATCCCTGCATGAAAGGACACTCAGTCATGAAACATGTTGTCAATGCCTCAAAGCTGAGAGCTTCATGTCTGTCTCTGGCTATTTCTTTGAAACAGGAGGGGGGGAAAAAGGGAATTGAATGTTTATCTACATACACATTTATTATGGAGCAAATAGACAATAGATTTTAAATAAACATCATGCCCCAATGTAATATGGTTAGAGGTATGCCTATTATGAAGAGTTTTTAACTGATCAGTGACAAAACTGGTTATTTCTTCATACTGAGTTTTAGTGCAAAAAAGATGGTTCAATAAGTCTAATAATAAACTTAGATTTTTTAAAATTTGTATTCCACTTTTTTTCAAATCATATATGCAGATATGTTTAATTCCACAGCAGGGCTGTCGTAAAGATGTGTGTTTTCTGTGCTGAAAACACTTTTGAATGAGCCATTCAGAGCACCTTGTTTCTCATTTGGTGATTACTTCAACACACATTAACCTTGTCAGCAACAACCACCGGATCATGGAAACCACTTTGAGTAGGCGCCATGGGACAAAAACACATGTAAGTTTGGTCTCTAACAGTGAAAAGAATCTAGTTTTGTTGTGCTGTGTTACAGATCATACTTTCATGTAGCTACAAATCAAGATTACTCCATCACTTTGTATCAGGCAAGTTTGTCTTAAACTCATAAAGGAAGTATTCAAAAGCTACTCCATTTGTTTTCTTCCGCAATAAATGAGCATGTTGTTACGACTGCACCATGGAGTGATAGTTTAATTCATTTGGTCTATTTGTTTTTGTTTTTCTCAAGTTAGGATGTGCCCTCACCTCCTCCTCACTACCATTAATCTGACTCAGATTATACAAAAACATTGCAGAGTTTGTACGGCTAGTTCTATCAAAACCCATTTCTGCTGTTTCTCACTGTTGTTTTCCTGAGGGGACTGAACTTCTGGCTTCACCTGCAGCTATGAAAACAACTCGGTGTATGTTCAAATCAACCTCTTTAATCAAGTCAGTCACCCCCACACCCTCTGCCTCGTACCCTTGGGAGTAAACAAACAGACAATTAAATAAATAAATAGAAATAAACAAGTGAACACCTTGAGGAGATCAATCTTCATTAGGCAAGACAGGGAAGTGCTCAGCTCACTGGGGTAGAAAAGCCTGACCAGAGGTTCAATCTTTAATGCTCCACTGGCTCATCATTTTGTGACTGTTTTACCAAACAGCCTGTTCAACCAGCAAGCATGCAAATGTTATTTTATGACATCTCAAGGCATGACCGGTAGCTGTGAAGACTGTTATGAGGTCTCAAAATTCTTCTAAAATGCTGGCAGTCACAGGCATACTAACCTGTCAATCTGAGAATGACATGGAAATAATAGAGCTGACAGTACACTGCCGCTGGTCTGAATAATGTTTTCAACTCTCTTACAGACATACAGACATCACAAAGCTCATCAGAGGGTCTTCAAATAAAAGCTTTCAGGCTTCAAGTCCTGTGGTATTTTTTGATTAAAACACATACTGTAGATTTTCCACATACTGTATGTCAAGGACAAAGCCTTCATCACTGATGACAATAAGGCTCATCACAAAGAGCCTATATATATATATATATATATATATATATATATACTGAAAGTAAGAGAGAGGTACAGAAATGGGAAAGGAGATTGAGTAACTTTGAATTACCTTAAGAATTGCCTTAAGAAGGAATAAATGAATGAATGACTTGGTATGAAACAGTCTTTCTGCTTGAACTTATGCTAAACTTTGTGATGAAAGAAGACTTGTTCCTAGAAGAACTTGTAGATGTGCACCCAAAGAATAAATCCTTTAAAAAAACAACAATCCTGCAAACATACTAACTTACTTCTTCTCTAAACATGATGGATTTTATCATCTCGTTGAGGAAAAAAAATAACTTTATCTAAAATTGAACAGTAGGTTCAGAGTTAATATGCAGAATATGTAAGCATGACTGTATAAAAAATTCCATCTTAACATTAAACAAACTGACTAACAAAGGCATGTAAAATAAATCAGTATTCATCCATAACAGGAACCTAATTAAAAAAAAAAGTGGACATGTATTCCCAAATATCTCCCCCTCTCCAGGGAATCACATTGCCAGGATAATCACATCAAGTGGTCACACCTGTGTGAAGCAGAGTGTCAGTATCTGTCACTCTGAGTGCCTCAGCTCCACAGGTGTTTTGCTCAGCAGAATTAAAACACAACCTGTCTCTGAGAGAGAGCAGCTCCTCTGGATCCAGACCTAATAGTTTGGCTCGCAGGCAAAGTCCAGCTGAGCCCCGGTGACAGGGCATTTTCAGGACAGAGTGGTGGAGCAGCTGTAGCAGTCATGGGCCATAAGATTCTGATTACAAGGTCAGTTACTGTCAGCTATAGTTCCCGATGTTCAGGTCTTTTGAGTCTAGTTCTGACTGTTGAATTCCCCATTCTCAGCCGTCTTAGATATTTGCTGCTAAGTCTTGTTCTTTCTGTCTTTCTTTCTCAGACTGATATTGGTTTTCTTGCTAAGAGAGCTGAACTACTCCTCCGCTTTTCCAAGAGGTAAGTCTACATTACTGTGTTTTACTTGTTAGAGTGAATTTCACACTTCTGGTGGGCTATTGTGTTGTACACGTCTTTTATGATTTGAAACTATGACATTTATATCTAGAAAATATAAGATTTCCCTGTCAGCCTTGCAAACCTATCTGTGACCTTTGACCTGACAGATGATCTGTCTAAGTCAAAGACGAAGCCCACAGTTGTTTAATTTATCCTTGTAAGTTGTGAGTGAAAAGGTCTGACTTGTACTTGAAAAAGTGTTTAGTGACAGCTGAGAGCTCTGTAAAAATATAACAGCATGAAAAACCAAATAACACGTGTACACATTTCCAGCGGGCCCTCTCTGGCTCTGATATTAAATGGCGAGCAAACTTTATGCTTAGTTCCTGGTGAAACTTTAAAGCCTTGTTTTTGTGTAACATCAACAGGACTATTGGAAGAGTGTCAAACATGGCTATCGTTGTCAATATTTTTATACTGACAATGATTCAACCGGATTCAGTTAACCTGGTGGAAAAGCTGTTACTCCTGGTAATCTTATAAGACTTTCTTTAAAGCATTTACCCACTCATTTTTATTTGATTCATCCCTCACTGCTTGTCTGTTTTGATCCAGTCCCTTGCCAGATTTCCATATCTGTGCAAATTTTTTTTCTCTTATTCTATGACCTCTACATAACCTGCTGTACACAGCTTTTAACATCAAAAGACAATAAATAGCAGCTTTTCCTCAAGATGTTTTTCAAAAAACATCTGTTCCCACAAAAAAATCTGCGTTAGTAAACTGACAGTCTGCATGCAGTTTCATACACTATGGCTATATTTACATGCAGTCAGTATTTGGGTTAGGGTCAATATCCTGGTTTCTGAAAAGTTCAGAATAAACTGTTCACATACATGAGCAAACAGGATTATTCCTGTTTACATGGTACCCAGATCAAAACAGCAACAACAATTGGACGCACGGAGAACGTCATGATGCAATGGGCATCATTTCCATTTCTTCTTCCTGTACTCTGAAGACCAAGATTCCTTGCGAACAGAAGATGCGCAGAACACAAACTAATGTTCCTTTTGATGAGGATTACCTAGTAGGTGTATACATGACCAATTATGCGGGTTAGAAAAGGAGTAACCCTGGAGTGATTTCCGGGTTTTAAAAACCAGAATATGAGCATGTTCTGTTTTTTTAAGGATTATTGATGTTTACATGGCTGTGTGCAACCAGGTTATTCCTAATATTCTGGTTATGAAAAGGTTAATGACTGCATGTAAATGTATTCTTTTTCTTTACAGCTGTTAGACGGTGTGGAACTTTGTTAAGTTTGAATTTCATAGTATCTTTTCCTCGACTAACTTTCAGCAAGTCAGACCTTGAATCATAACTGTGTCTGGGCAGGAGCCTGAGTCAAAGCAGTGTTTCAGCTCTGTCTACTGAAATGCTTTTGGGACATTCATTTTTCAAAATTTCCCAATTCTTTAGTTTTAAAAACACACAAAACACAGCTTCAAAAGTAACACTGACTCAGGATAAACAAAGACAAAAAACACTAGGAAAAACAGCTGCTTTAGGCGGATTTCATTATGAACAGTTGGCTGTTTAAATCAGAACCACAGTACGCTTCCATAAGGATCCGTAATGCAGAGTACACACTTGTTTTTCTTTTTCTTTGGTTTGGGCACTCAAACTTATGAGCAGGTAAACCTTTTAGGTTGTGTTGAATAAATAGAGCAGTAGTGCTTGCCACGTTTGGCATGTTATGATATCACAGTTACACAATTTTGAAAGCTGAATGATCTATGACGAGAACCCCCTGAATTTAAGGGAAGAACAGAATAAGTGGGGACTAATTTAATGCAGTTGATATGAATGGGTTGAGGTAACTTTATACTGCCCCAAAGATAAGGCATCAGCAGGCAGTGTCAAACTGAGTTTTTCAGGAGGTGTTTGTATTGTTCACCCAGTTTGGGGGAAAAAAAGTGGCTTTAAATTTAAGTGTGATTTTATTTATTTTTTATTAAAAGTTCTTAGTTAGAATTCAAAAGTTGGTTTCTTCCAGCGATAAACTGCAATTAGGGGTGCCAGAAATCTTAGCTAATTTTTTAATTCCATTGTCCTATGTTTTTGTTTTTTAACTTTATCAAAGTTATACAGGCTTTAAAGAAACACTAAATCCTCACTCTTTAATGACTTTTAAAGACAGATTATAAACTGCACTGATATATAAGAGACAATAAGGTTTAAGTGGTTTTATCATGAGAAAATTCCTACAACAAAGTCTGGGACACACATTTTCTGTGTAACTGCTGTTCAAAACCTTTTGGAATCCACCTGCTCTTATTGTGCTAGCTACCAGTATGGCAGTAGAGCTCAGTGGAGGTGGAGTGTGTAATGGAAAGGTATGGACATATCCTGCAAGTACATTAGCCTTTTATCCCACAAGTCCATTTTGGCTACAGGCCAGACCCACTGCCCATGACTGTTTTCGTCCTGCACTGCTGGTTATTTGCTCTCTCAATGAGAGGAATCAGATCAGATGGGTATCCAATAACTTTTATGAAAAGAAGCACAAATAATAAGACATACCACACACTCATTCCTGGTGCCTGTTCCTTTTTATATAGGATATGAAATGTGTCTAATTCCATCCTGTGCCTTCTGTTTACCCAGTGTGCCACAGACAATTCAGAGACTCGTTAACTCGTTGTGTATAAGGCTGGTTTTCTATGGTTACACACTGTCAAAATGTAGTTCATGCAAGTTTTAGGACAAAGGTACAGATAGGGCTGACTGCAAAGTTTGAATACATGCATTTTCATAGTTTGTGTTTCACCTGCTAAAAGGAATATATTTGCTTTTAAAAGTGTCAAAAAGTAGGGGGGGAAACATCGTTTTTAACTTTGGCTTTAATCTTTTCTTTGTTTTCTTACAGGAAGAAGTTCCATGTATCCTAAATCCTTGCAGAGGGAAGGGGTGAAACAGCAAGAGAGATATGGTTACGGGAATCGTCGCCCTCTTCAGTACATCAGGGCTCTGCGGCAGGCCAACAAAACACAAAGTATTAGCGAAGATCAGGTCAAACCCTCGGAAATTCCAGAGGAAAATTCTTTAATGGCTCGAAGCTTTGCCCCAATACAAAATCAAGCCCATCTATCTTACCAAACCCAAAACCTGCACCAGCCATGGTCTGAGGAAACATCCCCACTTACACAACAGAATGGCCGCTCATTGTTCGAGCCCCGGAGCTTTGAGTTAAACCTTAAACTACCTTTTGCCAACCTCCCTAATCCAAGCAAAGACAAAGATTTACAAACTAAAGGTGCTGGTTTGAGCAGCGAAGTGAAAGATGGCCAGCTGTACAGACCCACTGGTGTTCAGATCTTCAGCAGTTTTAATAGTCCCTCTGGTTCAGATGATGTTTCGGGGAAAGGTTCCACAAAAAACCCAAATGGAGGAGAGAGTCCTCATGAAGTTTCTATGCCAAGTTTTCTGTTCAGTTTGTCAGTTCCTATTACCCCTCCTACTCCATCTTTAAAACCATCCAGTGATGAAGTTGGCTATTTAGAAAATTCACAAAGTCCAGAGTACATGGAGCCAAATTTCCAACCCAGTTCAGTGTATGGTGAATCAGACTGGGTTCTCTTAAATCATGCTAATTCTGTCCAGCAACAAACAGGATACTCTCCCAGTCAGCCATTACACACAAATCCTATCGACAGCAAGTTGGTGACCTTTCTACCTGAGCCTAACAAGCTTTCATCTTTAAGTGAACCAATTAGTCAGTCAGCTTTACCCACCCTGCAGTATCCTCAACAACCTGACAATATTTTCGGTGATTACCACAATTCCCAAATAAAATCTACACAATATGACCATGGGAGCAGTCAAATTGGGCAAATACCAACACTTGACACAGCACAGGGCCTTCTGTCTCCACTGCAGTATGAAAGTTTTTCAAGTGGACATTACAGCATTAGTCAAATACCCAGTGGCAACAATCATGCCCAACCTCAAACTTTGCAGACAGTCACTCTTCAGCCTACCTTTCCCTCTGAGCAGTACAGCTATAGCCAGCTTGAAACATCCTTAGAACAGGCTGTACAGACTTCACGTCCTAATCTAGTGCACTCTTCATCTCCCATGGTTGAGCAATCCCATTACAATATTCCATCGTCTGGCTATCATGCCATGGAAGCTGCTACCAGTAATTATTATGGTAAAGGCAATATGGAGCCAGTGGGGCAGACAGATTACTCATACCAGTACAGCATAGGTCACAGTGGACAAGAGGTGTTGCCCAAGATTCCCACTACTTTAGACCACACAAATTACCAGGCTCCAATACCTATTTATCAAACCCAAACAGGAGCCCCCGGTCAGTACAATGGCAGAAAGCAACTGGTTGATAAACCCAATTACACTAAACTCCTTATTCACGTGGAAGATGTGGCTGAACAGAATGGTGGACAGCATGAGTCTTTCACAGCCCCAACTCCAAACTATTATTCTGGAAAGAAGACGGTTGAACCACTCAACAGCAATCCACCACCCTACATGTCTGTGTACCACCAAACTCCTGGCATGGAAGGTGGGGTAGGCCAATATTCAGCAAATCCTCAACAACTACAACTGGAAATGGACCAAGCACAGGCTTCTTATGCTTTACATGGACAAATGAACTATGCTCCAGGAGTGGGAGTAAATGCTGGTGCTGTTCAAACAAACCTTGGCCAACAAGATCCAGTCTATCACACCATGCAAGACGTATATAATCCTAGTACTGGACAATATTCAACTAACCAATAGCAACCTCAGTATCCTCCCCAACAAAGCAAGTATCCTGTCTATGATAACGGGATGCAGCATTTGAGTCACCACACCAACCCTCTACCATCGGTTCTATCTTATCAGTACTGAGTCTGGGTCTTTGGATTCAAATCATTTGTTAATGGACCTTGAAATGCACTCTGCTTGTTGTTTCATACATCTTCTGGTTACTAAGAATGTAGGAATGAAGGGGCAGGATCAGGTCTCAGATCTATGTTACAGGAGGTGAATCAAACTCTTGAGCACTAAGTGTAGTACCCATGGAGAGAAGAAAAAATAATGGCTGCATGCATGTCAGTGCACAAAAGACAGAAAGATATGAGGTGGGTTGTTATTCTTTCTGTCTGACCCATTCTCATATCTAAAGCAACTGAAATTGATGGAAAAAAAAACAACTGTCTTTTGCCCTCTAAAAGTTTCATGTTGTTATTTTTTTTATGTTGCACCCACAACTGAAGCAGTAAGAGATTTTCCAAGTTTCCAAGATCAGTCCTATCGTTTGATCACTGAATTGCTGCTGCACTTTCATCGAGAACTTTAATTAAATACATTGCTTCAAATTTTTTGAAATAACATTCATTTTATGATTGTATATCTGTATACTGTCTCTTTTTTGCTTTGTGGTCTCAGCAAAGGGTGAAAACTGGAAGAAAGTCTATCCTAAAGACACCCCCCCCCCCCTCCCCTTTTTTTTTTTTTTTCTTTTTTTCTTTTAAGCACTTCTGCTGCATACTGATAAGCCTATCAACCATCAACTGTTTTGTGCGTTTCAACAGTTGTTCTGGGCAGGTCATTTAAATGAGAGCCAAAAGCACATTTTTCAACTGGAATAGCTTTTTACTATTTGAATGTTATGTAACATAGTTTAATTTTTGGCATGTACAATCTTATGCTGTCCTGTAGCAGCATAAATACCAGGACAGACAGTTATATTCTACTTGGAAAGATGGTCCTCAGCATCTTTTACAAATGAAGAAATCTTCTCATTGCAAGGTGAGAATTCAAGCACAGGGGTGATGTAGTTTTTACTGTAACTGTGATCATAAGACTGGAAACAGTAATAGGTGAGTTTCTCAAAAAAGATCATTTTCAATCAATATTTATTTACTGAGCACATTTTATATCAATCCATAACCCAAGACCCTTTTCATTAGGCCTATAGTTAAAATGTGGATGGATCCCCAAAGTGCCAAGGTAAAGAGGAAATAACATGCAAATCCATGAGTATGGATAACAATCCGTGTGCATGGATTATGAATGCATGTGCATGAATCTACAAGTTTTTTTGATCTGGCATCGAGAGCTCTGTAAACATGCAATGATGTAAAAACGTTATATACTTAAAGATAAACCAGCCGTTTCTCACTGCTTTATGCTCCAAATAAGTGTAACATGTTGCAGAGTGTCGCTGTCCTGCGCCCCACCAGGCCACAGTCACAGCACTGAGTAATCAACATAACTAACATTGAACATGTTTAAAATACATATGGGAAACAACTTATTTCCTATTTGTAACCCTCCTCCCGTGTTAGGGTCGGCACCTACATGTTTTTGTTTTTAAATGTGTAAAAGGAAACCCATAATTTATTTTACTTTTTTTTTTTTTGCATAAAAACTTTTGACTTTGTCAGGAACCTTTATTTCAACACAATTTTGAGAATAAAATTCAATTAAGTAAATAATAAAATGCTCTGGCAGAAATTATGGCACTTGGCTTGTTAGGGTTGCTGTTGACCAGAGGCCTGTACTACGAAGCTGGATTTGGTCTTAGCGAGATAACTTCAGGATAACTTCTGGGTTTTCCATACTACGAAGGTGGATCTCTTTTTATCCAGGTCCGTTGCCCCAGTAACTTACGCGGAACACCAAACCTGCTCCGGAGCAGGTTATGTTTGAGGATAAGAGCTCAGCGGGTATAAAAGACCGCCCACTGACCAATCGATTCTCTTGGAAAATGGCCTGCCCACTTTTGCCGGATCCCGTGGACGTTGGTGCTCTGATTGTGAGAGGAGCACTTTGTCTAGAGTGCTATTTTCGTGACCGGTCTAACCCATTTGATTTACCAGATGACGTTCTGTTCGAGCGTTACAGATTTTCTTTTGAGGGGCTGCTATATATTAGTGAGCTGTTGGAGCCTTACGTGGCGAACGTCACTCACCGCAGTCGGGTGCTCACGCTCCCGCAGACAGTCTGCCTCGCGCTGAGGTTCTTTTCCACCGGTGAGTATTCATACGGATTTACTTGTCCAATTACAACTAAAAAAGCACGGCTCGCAAGAAAAGATGACAAAAGAATTTATATGAGTCTCCTTTATTCCCCCACTCATCCATTTCCTCCAAACACACAGGCACTTTCATGTATGCTGTGGGAGATGCAGAGAACCTCAGCAAAAACACCTGCTGCAAAGCGATCCACAAAGTGGCGAGGGCACTGACGGATCTGCTGGACATATGTGTCGTTTTCCTCGGACATCTGCCTCTGCATGCCATCAAAGAGGGGTTTTATGCACTGGCAGGTAGGTCCATAAATGGCAAGTCCACATATTATACTTTTCTATGTATGTATTTGGATATTCAAAGCTTATTCTCTTTTCTCAGGCTTCCCCAGAGTGATGGGGGCCATAGACTGCACGCACATCCCCATTACAGCCAGTCTGGGACCAAGTGAGGCAGACTATGTAAACAGAAAAAACTTCCACAGCCTCAATATTCAGGTAGCGTGAAGTCTAAGCAATGCACTAATATTTGTAATATACTAATATAAGTTCCAGTTTCATGTGGCATAACAGTCATTTAGAATGTATTTAAGAAGATTAGAAAACTCCTGTTAACACCAAATGTGTCTGCAGATGACATGTGACCATCAAATGATGGTCACTAGCCTTGAGGCAAAGTGGCCAGGTTCTGTGCATGACTCCTGCATCTTCAGAGAGTCACAGCTGTGCAGGAAACTCGAGCAGGGTAAAACAACTGTTCACTGAATCTGTTCTTTGATGTCAACCACATTTTCAGCTCCTCCTCTTTATCTGCAGGGCTCTTCAGTGGAGTGCTGCTGGGAGACAGAGGGTACGCCTGCCAGCCCTACCTGCTGACCCCCTATCCTGACCCTGGTGCCGGGCCGCAAACTTTGTTTAATGTGGCCCTGGCTAAAACCAGGGTCAGGATAGAGATGACCTTTGGGGTCATCAAGGCCCGCTTCACCTGTCTCCGTGGGCTCAGGATGGCTCCAGAGAGGGCCTGCAGGGTGATTGCGGCTTGTGTGGTGCTGCACAATATAGCAGCCATACGGCTGGCCATAACCGAACAATTTTTCACATAGGCACGAGAAGCGTGATTTTGGTTTGTATTTTGATTTTACTGGGAAAGTCTTTTTTTTTACGTTCTTGCAAGAAAAAGGAAAAACATTAGTTTATTCCACAACTGTACTCTGTGAGCATGAGCGCAGCCCACTGCAGGGCAGATGTAACCTAATTTCCTTGGAGGATGATCACATGTGAAATTGCCATTGCTTCTCTTTATACAAGAAATTGCATTACCTGTTTGTAATACTCCAGTTTTTCCACCTCTAGTGTCAATTTTTTGATTTGGAGCTTGAACACTTTCTTTTGGAGTGCTTTGCACTCAATGTCCTCTTCCAGCTGTCTTTTGTATAGCGCCCTCACTGTGTCGGACCCGGGCTGAAATCAAACACATGCAGTTGCTTCAATGTTCAAGCATTTCCCTCTTTACATTGTGTGCTTGAAAATGTCCCTATAAAACTTTGGTTCATGTGAAAATGGATTACATTTTGTGATTTCCTTGTCTTGGCTGGTCTAGAGGTGCAGGCCACTGGCTCGGGGGCAGCTGGGTTTGCCTCTTCCTGTAAAAGAAGAACAATTAACATTGAGTAACAGGATGAGAGAGCATGTGAGCACACTTACTATTCCCAGCAGCAGACACCATCACCTGTGGAATTTGCCATTGATAAATAACTGCCACAATCTCCCCACCACTGTGAGAACCACTTTAGAAAAGAACAATGACTAAGTTGTACCGGCCATGGTCTCTCTGAGCAGGCTGAGAGAGTCTCATCATCAATGACCGCCGCCTACATCAATGATGACAAAGGTTTTGTTGGGTGAAGGAATCATCAGCAGCCACAGGTGAATTATGTGAATGGCTGGTTGAATTTGCAGTTACCTCTGTACTGGGCAATGTTTGCTTGGGTTGAGGTAGCAGCGTGACAGCCAGTGTGTCACTGTCCACTGGGGAGAAACCTTAGAACAATAGCAGTCACCTTTTCACAAACAACTCTGTGCTTTTTGAGCAAGTCAGTGGTTTGCCTTTGCCTCACTGAAACGTACCCTGTACAAAGCAGGAGCTCTGCGAGCTGCTACCTCCACCAGGGTCAGAAGTCACACCACCCTCGATGCCCTCAGTGGATGGGCGACCCCTGTTTAAGGAGAGGGCCATCTCCTCAGCCGGAGTGAAGTCCTCTGGAGCTGGCCCTCCCCCGTTTTTTCGGCCGCACATTTTTTCTTATGGGCTGCAAATAATATCACACGACCTCGTTTATCATCATCCTACAGCTGAGACATTGTGAGGAAATCGCTGTGTACATGATGAAATACTGTATGTACGAATACAATCTGCCAATAAACCTACTAACCACTCTGAAGGATTTATTTCGGATTTGCTCCCACGTTCTTTTTTCCCTACTGCTGCTGCATCTGAAATCATGAGGTTGATGATGATGATGGTGATCAAACACTGAATGACAAAACATTTGGGGACCATAAATTAATGAACGCACAAATGTAGCGACATCTATCCGTGCCATCGTGATGACACATTAATATCTTCATAGTAGTGACTTACGCATTAACACAATCGGCAATTTTTTGCCAGCAGTCCCTCCGGCTTCTGGCGGCTGTGACCGTGTTGCTCCTCGCTGTGATTGCCTCTCGGAACTCCTCGTACTTTCGCGGGATAATATCCTGTTCTTCTGCCGTGAAATATGACGCTCTCACCGTTTTATCCATTGTGGAAAATGGTCCAGTGCCGCTAACCCTGCTCCTTTTACATGTGCGCGCACAGATCCTTAAGTGGCCACACCTGGATTCAGTTATCAAGTTGATAACCGGCTTCGTAGTACAGCTGATCGGGATCGCGGAGATCCGGTGAAGTTGAGCGAGTTGTCGCAGAGTTATCCTGGGTGTGTTAATCCAGCTTCGTAGTACAGGCCTCAGGTAAGATTAAAAAGCAATAATTAGAGCAAAAACTAATATAAGTGTAATGTCAGGCACCACACTGCTAGCCAGATCCTCTACCAAGTATGTGAGATTCAGGGGACTCTCATATTGGCATGTTTTCCCTGCACAAAAAAACAATGACAGGCATGTCTAGAAATATGAGATCAATTCAGTATAGATGTCCGTGTGGGGCGTATACTAACAAAGAAAGGCTGAGAGGCCCACATCAAAACATATTATAAGCAATATTTTCATGGATAATGAAGCCTAACAAAGTAACTAAGAGATGACAACCAAATTGGATAAGAGATAATTGTTTTTAGTGTTATTTGCAGCTAATTTAAGACATGGGTCAAAACAGACCCAGTCACATAGTGGGTGCGTTGTGAAAGCTAACACAGGAGGAAGGTTAACCTTATCTGAAACTCAAATCTGCTTATTGCCAAATAATTTAGCTAAATCTGTGATATCATGATTCTTTTATTACATTCAAATGATGTGATTTAAAGGTTTCTGCATACTGTGAAGATTAACAGATCACAGATGTGAACCAAAAAAGCAATTTTTCACAATAACAAGCACTATTTCTGTTCAATTTTTACATACACAAACTCCATTCATCAGGTTTTGGGAGCAGCTACAAACAAATCAGAACTACAAAAACACTGATGAATTCTAGTTTGCCTGTAAATTTCATCCTGCTCACAGTTTACACACAAATTAATTCCGCTTATATATCATGAATGACATCCAATGAGAATAAAAGTATGTGTTCAGTACTGTGTACTATAAGCACAGCATAGTTATAGACAGGTAGTAACCACATTTAAAGTGGACAGGACAGACTCGCATCAATGATAATATCAACAATGGTAATAAAAGTCAAGCAGGTCTAAACCATAGACTGTATGTAAAATGGACGCTGTCTGCCTCCTTGCTGGGTTAAGCCACCGCATGAACAGCACCCTCTGGTGACGGGCTGCAGTATAGGTCATAAATCCCACCTCCTCCTGCAATCCCTATGGAGCTGTGGACAAATTTTAGAAATTAATTACACAGAATATAAAATTTTCTTCCCCTGGTCGCGATGTTGACATGTAGTTACTGTAAGACTCGTTTGTGCTCAAGTCCTCTTTTTTTCTGCACAGCTCCATTTTTAAAAGTTATTAGGGGGTTCATGTGTTCTATGTTATAGAACACACCTATGGGTGTACAAAGATTGCGTAGCTTACCCGGGAGAGTCGCTGTTTGAGCTGAGCATCACTTTGCGACTCTCCCACTGAATGCTTACAATACTACTGTGCAATGTTGGTTTCAGGAGGTCAAGAAAAAAAACAGGAAATACCGAGAACTTTTTGGCTTCAAATCTGCATACTGGCGGAAGGTGGAACCAAGTCGTCCATAGTATTTACAGTCAGTGATCTAAATTGAGCATTATTAGGTGTTGACAGAGGCATGTCTCATATAGAAGTTGGATATGGGCAGGTCTACAAAAGCAGGTCATCTGCAGAAACAAGCACCAAAAACCTACCAGACGAGAGAGTTCAATAATAATGTAGAAAATGAAGAAAGATTGATCAGGAGTGAATGTTTGTGTGAGTTTATAGAGAAAGCCAATGACAATAGATCTTGTGATTTTTTGTAAATCTTAGAACATCTACAGTAAAACCTTCCTAAAACCACTCTAGAAAGGTTATAACCAGAAATGGTGACCTTGACGTCTTCTTGTACACACTGTTGTAAACATCCAGGCATGGTTTCAACTGGAAAATGTTTCCATGCTAGTTAAGTATTGTTGTAAATAGCTGTGCAAACAAAAGTCTCAGACCATTAAACAGCTCTGAGCGTAATCTGGGCTTTCATCAGAACTTAGCTGAACATGAGAGGTCAGCACAATGATTGTATATTTGCATAAAACATTACAGAACATGACCAGAGGGAGACTTTCATTTAACAAAATCAATCATTTATAAAAGCATGGACTGACACAGGGACAAGAGTTTTCAAACTAGTTGAGTTTTGTTCTTTAACTGCGAAAAAACACAGTACAAAGAAAAAGTCTTCACTGTATACTGAAGATTGTGTCCCATAGTTTTTAAGGAAACTTGGACTGTGCCATTTATGGCATTTGTGTTTGTTAGTTTTTGATCAGTGATGCTGGTGGGCAAGGGGTAGTTTTGCCCTTAGCTCTTTCAATCCTTCAACTCATTTATCTGCAAAATCTGCCCTTGCCCTAAAAGCCTGTAGCACTGAGACTGATAACAGTCCAGTGTATGCAACAGATCTTGTTCTTCTCAATCCAGCATAGTGCCGATTGATAACAACTACTGAGATTATGGTCTGCCTGTGATGCAGAATTTATAACACCAGTAAATGTATCAGATTATAATATTTCTGGGCATCTTAGCACATATCAGGCAGGTTAGTGTCCGCAGATTGAGTTAAAATGTCTCTTTTCACATCTTTATATTCAGCACACTAGCAAACTAAGTCTAATAAAGCAAGCTTACAGAGGCTTCAAATAGCTTCTAATGTTACCCTACTGAAGAGATCAAGAATGTGAAATGAGTCAGTTCTCTCCAAGCTGTCCAAAGCAACCTTGTTTTCATTTTTCTTCCCAACGTTCTGCCTCTGAAAAAAAGTTCCTTCCATCACCAGATACAAGACTTCGCATTCATTTTCAGTGAGACAGAGACATTTGTCCAGGTTCCTTTTCAAAATAGTTAAAGCTTTATGTCTTGCATTTAACAGGGCCTTAAGCCTGCATTAAAGATTGACATGAAAATCTGTTCCCAAAAAGATGGGATCCTCTCAAATTTTATAAACTTTGATAACTGTTAGACATTTCTGATTATGCTGCCAAATACTGCTATATAAAACAGAGGGACATCATTAAAGTTGGGATTCTGTGGAAAAAGTCTTTTCAGTATTCAGTTCAGTTAAACTTTATTGGATTCTTGTAATTGTTTCATTTTAAGTTAAGTTTTAATTTAGATGATTACAACTTCTTAAATATGAAATTCCGAAATCCAATGTCTGAAATTATTTGAATATTTTCTAAGATCAATCAGTAAGTTGACTACAAATAAAGGTACCCTTACCAGAAAGAAGTATGTTGGGCTGTACTTCAAGTATACTGTTTTTAAACTAAGCATGCTTTCAGTTTGCTTTTTGTGGACTTTTCAGAGATATGCTCAACAAAGTTAATGTTAAGTATACTTGGCTTGAGCTAAGAATTATACTAAAAGTCTAAATATATTTAACATATACTTATACCTAAACTTTTAATCAAGATATACTTAGGTCTGTATTTGCGCCTTGGGTTTAAGTATACTGGGTAAGTGAATATTTCCATACATCTTTTTAAGAGTATACTGTCATAGAGTATACTCTTAAAAAGATAAGCAGTACAAGCCAAGTATGCAAATATGTACTACTTTTGAAATAATAGCATAACAAAAAGGTAATTTTAATTGCGCTTCAGAGTCAGTGCACAGGTAGCCGAGTGGATTAAAGTACACCCCTTCCAGGGGACTTGGAACTATGGTTCCTGCTGTAGTCACTGGTTCGATCCCTGTCCTGACCATATGCTGCATGTGCCCTCAAGCTCTTGAATGGACTTTCTTGACCAACCTCTGAAGAAGCAGCCATTGTTGTTGCTTGAGCACATTTTCTCACCACATTTTCCCTCTTCCTGTCAACTTTCCAACAACATGCTTTGTTTCTGCAAACAGCCAGGCTTTCAGCAGTGACCTTTCATGGCTTACCCTCCTCATGGAGGGTGTCCAAATTCTTTTTTTTGGACAAATGTCAAGGTAGCTGACTTCCTCACGACTGTGTACAGAAGTGGACCAGGAGATTCATGGTATTAATACTGTTTGGATAGTGATTCACTCAAACTTGAAATTGCATATTGTTAAATTTTTAAATGTTTTTTTATTTTATTTTTTTATTACTTTATTAAATTCATAAGCCATAGTTAACTGAATATATGAAACATTTAAGCAGACGACTGATGATTTAAGAATGAATCATTTTCATTTCCTAAAAACTGATGAAAAAAAAATCAACATTTTGCAAAAGTCTAACTTTTTGAGAAATGTTTGTTTTCTTAACATGAAACCCTTCTTGTTTTGAACAGTCATTTCATGGAAAATCTAAATAAAAATGTCATTTAACAAGAAACTCGTATTAAAATATGAGCAGATAATTAGTTGTTTATACAGCAGCATGTTGAATCTCCTAAGTTCATCACTAAAATGAGCTCATACTGTGCTGGAGGGGAGGGAAAATTACTTAAACCTTGTCTCTTTACAAACATTTCTAGACGGTTCCTTTTGTGAGTTCTAAGCCAAGGTTATCTAAATAGATTAGTCTGTGTGTAATGATGCTGTGTAGAAATCACATCCCATTACCAGGAATCCCATTAAAATTTTAATGATTAATAACTAATTTACATTATGAACTAAAATGCACTGCTATCCAAATTTGGCAGAAGCTACAAGAAGGAGACTCAGCCAACATTAGGTAAAGAAAAGGTCTTTGGAAATCAGTATCAAGGCTTTTACACAGAAATGCTGTTCACCCCGGATCTGTGTTTTTCCTGAAGTAGCTGGGAGCAGAAAGATATTTGGGTTGACCCTGTGATGTTAAATGGTTGTGTCATGCTCAGAAGTTCCTGTAATGAGTCTTGTTGACTGTTCACTGAACCTCTCATATGGCCTCAGGCTCGTCCTGTTTGGTTAGGTTGATTATAAAACCAACCCTTTGCATTACAGTCCCCCTTATGCATCTTGGACTGCAGAATGACTCCATCACCTTGACAAACTGACTTGTTCTGCATTTCCATCCATCTGAAAGACCACATTGGCTGTGTTTGTGTTCTCATTCCATTTGATTACAGATAAGTCCACTCTGCTCCTAATATGGAGTTACCAGTATTCAGTGATGGTGTGAACCTCGCTGCATACAGACCCAGTCTTTCCCTGTCAGTGGTCAATGGGAAAGAAACACCTGGAGGGTTTGCTGAGTCTGGCTATTACCAGTGTTATGGTGACATGAGCAGTGTAGCTTCCAATGGATCTATTCAAACTGGGTATGAGACTCTGGATTCCCCGCCACACTATGACTTCTATGCCAACACTGAGGTGTGGGGCCGTCGGAGGCGTTTCAGACCATCTCTGTACCAGCTGCATGCAAACTTTGAGGTAAGAAACCTCTGCTCATTGACTCATGTTCTCATTTCCTTACAGACCAAAAACTGCAGGTTGACCTCTTGCTTAATTTAAAAGTAAACTTAACCCACTAGTAACCACTGAATATGTTACGTGATGTGAAATTCTCCTTTTTTGACTTATCAGGCAGCTGTCTGTCTGTACGGAAATATAGTTGTCTGATTTATAACTTAAGGTATCCCCCCTGTTTCATTTCTTAAACTTTTCTTCCTTTTTACGTTTTTTTGAAGTTTGACACTTTAAATATGAAGCGAGATTTCATTTTAAATAAGAGTCACTTGTCTTTTTTGAATTATTATTAGAATGACACCAGACCTCCTTTGTATGAGGAGACAACAGGTGGAAGAGACAGCTCTGGAGAGGATGAGGATGAGCAGAAGGAGCCACCACCTGAACCAACTCGCTTTGGCTGGGTGCAGGGGGTCATGGTAGGCATATTAATGTGACTGGGCTGGGGTTTTTGAAAAGCACTTTGGTGCCAGGACTCTCGAGCTAATACAGACTAATTCACATGTTATACAAAAACATGACCAAAAAGTCACTCCTGTTCTTTTCAAAGGAACTCTGATGCACATGAAAATATGATAACTGTCTTGATACACAACAGTTCATTTATAACGAAAAAACATCCTAATCTTTCCACCGAGGGATTTGTTCACAAAATCTTTCTCAAATGACAAGAGGCAGACACCAGAGTTACAGATATGTAATGAAGGTACATTTAATTCTTGCAATGCTTCAAGCAGGTGCACAGAAGTGGTCCCTGATTGTGGGGTTCGCGGGTCTTTTATCCTGGCTTTTTCAGTCTTCTCAGATCTTCATCATCATTTACAAATATGGTCAACGGACAACTTAAACAAGTAACCCTTGTCCTTGGATTCATTCTATTTATCATGCGTCCTTGCATAGTTTCAACATCACAGTGACCTTATCCTTCACATTATCTTTGTTTTACCACCTCTATGCACATCTTATATAATATTCCATCAGTGTTACACTTTGTCAAAATTATTTTCTTTCTCAAGAACCTTTACTTATTCATCTGAAATCCTCTGATTTTATTTTTCTAAATAATAGAGGTACGGCACAGTCTGTCCTATCAAAATGAGTGTGAAGAAATATTCAACAAATTTCTTAACTCTATACAGTAGTTTGAGTATGTGATTTTTATACAAATTGAAGTGACACTGATTCAAAAGTTGATAAGTTTGTTTTTATAAGACACCTGGGTTAAATAAGTGCAACGAAATTCTCTCTGCTCACGATTCATTTGGTAATCCCTCTCTGTTGGCAAAATACTCCAAATAATTCAGCTTTGGGGTAGTGACTGAGGTGCCAAAATGGCAACTTCTCAGGGAAAAAAAGATCAAAGATTTATAACCAGCAAACACACCAAAGGCAGAATAAATATAAACAGCTCCTGTGTCTTAATCAGATTAATTTAGCAATTATGCCATTGTTTACTTTCAGATCCGGTGCATGCTCAATATCTGGGGGGTTATCTTGTACCTGAGGCTTCCTTGGATCACTGCTCAGGCTGGTGTTGGTATGTAGACTGTTTTTCAGGTAGTTCAATCTCTGTCCGAGTCTTTTCTGTTTTTCACTGTGTCCTCATTGTCCTCAGGTTTGACTTGGGTGATTATCCTGCTGTCTTCTTGTATAACTGGGATCACTGGTCTCTCAACATCAGCTATTGCCACCAACGGAAAGGTCAAAGGAGGTCTGTTCACAAAGCAACACATGCAGAAGTCTCTTGGTCATCTGTTTTTATCACTTTAAACTTAAAATGATTTACATATTCAGTAGAAACACCAACTTTCTCATATCTTCATAATCATCCAATGATTTTCTGACTTTATTCTCACACATCTTCAGGGGGGACCTACTTTCTGATCAGCCGCAGCCTTGGTCCAGAGCTTGGTGGGTCCATCGGTCTGATTTTTGCCTTTGCCAACGCTGTAGCTGTTGCCATGCACACTGTGGGCTTTGCTGAGACTGTGACAGATCTAATGCGAGTATGTAGAGTAGCTTCAGTGAGACTGTAGAGTGAACAAATTTCCAATCTGTTCATACTCACTCATTAACTAACCGTCCTTTTCAGGAACATGGCGCTGTCATGGTGGATCGAACCAATGACATCCGCATCATTGGCGTCATCACTGTTACATGTCTGCTTGGAATTTCAATGGCTGGCATGGCATGGGAGTCAAAGGTGAGACACACAGAAATTTACACAGAATTATGAATGTTTCTATGAGTATTACAGAAAAACTTATGGCAAGTAACAAGATTTAGAACTATTGTTTTTCTATTTAGCATGACACAATTATGTTTGCTTTCTATAACCACCAATTTTATGTTGATGAAGTTAGGTGCTGTTCTGAGCATTATTTGTGGCTATAGAGTGGCTTTTTGGTTGAGGTTCATGTGTGGAGATGTAGACCGCTGTGTATTGCTATCATGCAGTCGTTACTAAAGTTGGTATAACGAGAGAAGCAAGCAGTTGGCAACATTCATCTCTCGAGGGGATGTCTAACTTGGTGTTATGGTGTGTTAGACTGGAATATAGTGCTACGCTGGAATATCCCTTTAACTCAAGTATAAGTTTCACAACTTGTCAAGGATCTTTTTCCATGTATAGCATCAGTCTCTCTCCAATTAAGTTCATGTGGATCACTCAAAAGTGATCCCTTACCTGCCCCAAAAGCAGTATAAACAAAGATAGGTTGATTAATTCAGATAACCACACACAGGAAAGGAATCAGAGTAATGGTATTAACTTTTGATGATAAGAGGTCTGACCAAAATTTAATGTTAATGTAATGTCCAGTTTGCTTACGTGTCAGTCAATTGTTTAGCTTTGTGACATAGCAGGTCAACCAGGAGACAACCCAGGGGGCAGAGCTGGACATGTTTACCTCAATAATTTGATTCCTGCTCAACTCAATACTTGTAAACTGGGACAAGGACAGTGGTCCAATTAAATCGCCTGATACAGCTATAACTGTAGCTTGACTTGACTGTATACGTTGATGTACCAAGTGCTTCTTCTCTCCTCTAGCTCATTAACTGAAATCATTTATTATGCTATTTCACATTCACCCATTCACACCACGTTCATATACTCATGGCAGAGGATTCTGAGTAAAGTGTCAGTATAAACTACCTCCATTTACACACTCATACATTGCTGGTTATGACATCAATGTCATAAATAGCAGTGTTGGTGTCTTGCCCGACATGTCACTTAATTGCTCAAATGGGGCTGGGGTTGGATCACCAACCAACCAAGGCACATTCAACTCTGCCAATGACCCCCAGCTGACCCATTCTGATAAAATTAGGACAGCAGTGATATACAATGAGGCCCCATCCCCTTTAGAATCCAACCTTCATTTGGCTGTTGAGTAAGAGAAGCTTGTCCAGGTGAGTCTCAAATATCAGTCTAAACTCTTTGGCAGCAGGTTTCTCGTAGCCCTCATGTTTCAGCTGCACGCCCTTCTTGTCAAAACTGTCCATTTGAAGGACACTGGCTCTTATCCCATGAGACCCATTGCAGTCCTGTATGCCGGCCCTAGCCTCGCATGGTGGCAAGTGCCTCACACGGATTGAGGGACAGAGCCCAGAAGATCTGCAGGGGCGGTACCTGGAAATCCCAGTAGTGCATGATGCCATTCTGCAGAGGATATTGTATTGGAGTCATGTTTCAATTGATACTGTTTGCACTGATCATGGTGTCATGAGACCTCCTGGGGAAAGACAGCATGGCTGTCTTGTCCTTGAAGAAACCCTGGCTGGGTTACTTCTCTTATGAGTAGGAAAAGCCAACCAGGACCTGATCAGTGCATCCTTTCATGACAGCTGGAACAATATCACCTCAGAAAGATTGTATTTGTATACATGCTAGGTTATAATCATTTCTCCTTTGCTGTGATAATAGGTTTGGAGAAAGACGGTAGCTTTTGAAGCATGTAAAATTGTGTTTGATTCTATGTGTTAACTGTGTCTCTTTCTTTCTTCAGGCTCAAGTTTTATTCTTTCTGGTCATCATGGTGTCTTTTGCTAGTTACATTGTTGGAACAATCCTCCCTGCCTCACCAGAGAAACAAGCCAAGGGTTTCTTTAGCTACAAAGGTAAAAATTAATTTTCTGCTGCTGAGAATTTTTTAGAGAATCTGAAAAGCAGTCAATCATTTTGTAAAGCATTGTCAAATGAGGCACTATTTAAACAAAAGATCACAGAAATTTTGTGCATGATGTTCGTGGCATATGAAAACTTCCTGTGGAAACTAAACTGTGGAAAACTAAGAATTTAAAACACTCAACAGCGGATATCTTCGCTACCAACTTTGTGCCCAACTGGCGAGGGCAAGAGGGAAGCTTCTTTGGCATGTTCTCCATTTTTTTCCCTTCTGCCACAGGCATCTTGGCAGGAGCTAACATCTCTGGAGATCTGAAAGTATGTCCTTTTTCTTCTTGCACGAAATACTTTAATTAGTTTATTTATTTGAATGAGTTAACTTGCATTGTTGCTAAGAAAAATACATAAACAGATAAATGAATTTTTCTGACATACACTGTTCATTTTATGGAATGTGTAACCTAATTATGCTCAATAAGGTTAACGTTTTAGATTTTGGTCCCTTTTTCCCCAGAATCCAGCAGTGGCCATTCCTAGAGGGACACTAATGGCAATTTTCTGGACCACTATCTCCTACCTCATCATTACTGCAACCATTGGTACTGTATATCTTTGCTGCCAACCAGACCTACTTCAAGTGATAGTACATGTGTCTGCCGAAATGGACACTGAATGGAGGACAAAAGCTAAAATAATTCCCACTTACCCACTTACCATGACTTCATCTATCTCTGTGAAGTCGATTTTAATTTCACCCTTACTAAAAAGAAAAAAAGTTAGCTGATATAATGCAAGTCATTGAAACAATCACATTTTAGTATTCAAGCTGTGATGTTTTTCCACCGTATGTTTATGTATATATGGAGATATTTAGATGTGTATATGAATATTTATGCCTGTGTATGCTTGTGTGCATTTGTTTTCAGCATCTTGTGTTGTGCGGGATGCTTCTGGCCTGTTAAATGACACTCTGGCACTGACCTCCAGCAAGAACTGTGTTGGTTTAGCTTGTCAGTATGGATGGGACTTCACCGAGTGTATCAACAACAACACATGTAGCTACGGCATCAGTAACTACTATCAGGCAAGCATGAGCTCGCATGCTGACATGACATGAAAATTTATGGTATGTTTCTACTTCATGATCTGTTTCCAAATGTGTGGCCGAGACAGACATTGAGGCTGAAGCTATCTCTGTAACTCTGTACAAAGGCACTGGCCTCATAAAATTCTGTACAACACCTACTTAAACATAAAAATAAATCAATCATTTACATCTAGTTTCCGCCCAAAGTCAGCTAAGAAGACAGGCTCAATAAAAACTGACAGCATCGTGTCAGCAGGGATGTTAGATAAATAATTCAGCCCTCACTGCGACCCCTAAATCAGACATATCGACAGTAGGTCACCTTGTGTACAAAAAGACAGTTTTCCTCTGGTAATTACAGTCAATCTAATGAGTAAACACATCATCTGTGTCTCCAGTCGATGAGCATGGTGTCAGCTTTCGCCCCTCTCATCACTGCGGGGATATTTGGAGCCACACTGTCCTCTGCTTTAGCCTGCCTGGTGTCTGCTCCCAAAGTGTTCCAGGTATACACACACACACACACACACACACACACACACACACACACACACACACACACACACACACACACACACACATACATATTCTACAGATGTTCAAACGTGAGTGTGTTTTCCAATGTCAATGTCAAGTTTATTTGTATAGCACGTTTAAAACAGCCAGTGGCCTAGCAAAGTGCTTTACAATAACGAAGCAGTAGCATTTAAAGCAAGTCATACAACAGCTACAACAAAAGACATGTAACATATAAATGTAAACAAAAACGAATATAGAACCAATACTAGAAAAGCACTCTGAGAGCGCAGACCTCCGCCAAGCAGCTCATGTCCCCCCTTAAACAAGAAATGCCCTGACCGGAATTCGAACCTAGGACCTTCTGGTTGTGAGGGGACAGTGCTAACCACTACACCACTGTGCCGCCCATTGGTTATCTTTCAGCTTTAAAAATTTCAATGACACCCTTATTATTACCTCCGCCAAGGAGGTTCTGTTTTCGGTAGCGTTGGTTTGTTTGTCTGTTAGCAACTTTACGGAGAAAGTAACAGACGGATTGACCTGAACACACAAAAATAAGGGTGTCATTGGAATTTTCAATGCTGAAAGATAATCAATGGGTGGCACAGTGGTGTAGTGGTTAGCACTGTCGCCTCACAACTAGAAGGTCTCGGGTAAAGTTGCTAACAGTCAAACAAACCAAAAAACAAACAAACCAACACTACCGAAAACATAACCTCCTTGGCGGAGGTAACAAGGCACGTCTAAGACGACTCAGTTAGCAGACCTAAGGGCTCTGGAGGGTTGGTGTAGCTTAACAAGCTCAGCCAGGCACTCCGGGGCCAGCCCATTCAGAGATTTAAAAACAAATAAAAGAATCTTAGCAACGATCCTGTACCTAACTGGAAGCCAGTGTAGAGAAGAGAGCACTGGAGTTATGTGCTCATGCTTCTTGGTGCCAGAAAGGAGGCGAGCTGCCGCATTCTGCACGAGCTGCAGGCGGTTAAGCTCAGCCTGGTCAACGCCAAAGTAAAGGGAATTGCAGTAATCCAAGCGAGAAGTAATAAAAGAATGGATTACTGTTTCCAGGTCTCTCTGGTTGAGATATGGTTTAATCTTAGCCAAAAGCCTCAGTTGAAAGAAGCTGGACTTGAACACAGCACTGACCTACTTGTCCAGTTTGAAGTCACCATCAATAATAAACCCAAGATTCCTGGCATGGGATTTTACGTACGGTGCTAATGGGTTGAGGGAGCTGGCGAGGACCTGAACCAGGTCGGGACGGCCGAACAGGATAACCTCTGTTTTGTTTTTGTTTCCAGTTTTTCCTCCCTCATGTTAAGATGCATGTAATGTTTTTGCCCCAATTTTTCACCTCTTTTTTTCCCTTTCTTTTTTTCTTCTGCAGTGTCTGTGCAAGGACAAACTCTACCCTTTCATTGGCTTCTTTGGTAAAAGTTATGGAAAGAATGATGAACCACTCAGAAGCTACCTGCTGGCATACATCATCGCGGTCTGCTTTATTCTCATTGGTGAGACAAAGAGGAGTATGAGCTGGAGTTAGGCTTTATAAACCAGGAAATGTTTCATAGAGAAAATCAAGTGATAGGGGGAATCTAGAGAAATACCTTGTGTGTTATCCATCTTTAAGACACACAAAGAAACTATTTTATATCCCAACCAGAGTTTAAATTAGAAATCTGTAGGTATTTGTCCTTGTTAGTGTCTGAAAATGATCATACAAACTTTTACAAAGATTTCAGTTGCTATTAATTGTAATCAAGACAGAGATTTATGCTTTTGATGGTGTTAACTTTTGTGTACTCAACAGAGGAACATGTTGGATTTATATTACTCTGTTACAGGAGAATAAGCACATGCTGTATTTATCTCTGGATAATCCCATACCAAAACTACTAACTCACCACGAAAAATAGGGGTGGGGAAAAAAAATCAATACAACATAGTATGGCAATATTTTGTCAGGTAATATATCGAATCGTCTAATTTACAAAGTATCAATTTTTCAAATTAATTGCTAATATGAAGTCAAATCTATGATAAATGAGAAATAAAATCAACTGTTTGTCCAGTGAGGTTGGCAGAGGTGACATCTTAGAGCAGGAGAAAGTTAGTACAACAAATATATATATAATGTTTGCAAGATGTGCTGCATGGAAATACAATACAGTGTAAATAAGTCAAACATAAAGGGAAAACAAACGCTAAATTAGATAAACTGTTGAAAAAATTATATAAATTGCAATATATTGTATTGCAATGCTCACAGTATTGCAAAAGAAAAAATTGCAATAATATTGTATCGTGGCCCAAGTATCGTGATATTATCGTATCGTGGGACCACTAGTGATTCCTACCCCTAACAAGTAATACTTCAGGCTTCTGTAAAGGCTTAAACAAAAATCAATTATAGTGTGAAACAAGTAATTATGGTCCAATTTCAAGTTGTTGTTTTTTTTTCCACAGCTGAACTGAACACCATTGCTCCCATCATCTCCAACTTCTTCCTTTGCTCCTACTCTCTGATCAACTTCAGCTGCTTTCATGCTTCAATCACCAACTCACCAGGTAAATAAACTCAGAAAAGTTAACAACTAGAAAAGCACTCGGAGAGCGCAGACCTCCGCCAACTCATAAAACTCATTTAGATCCTTTTGTGTAATTTTTCACTAAAGACTCTGGACATTTTTATAGAGTTAAATGCAAAAATTCCAAAATTTGCCCTATCTCACAATGATAAAGAATCCTTCAAAAAAATTCCTGGATCCAGAAGGCGATCCGGATCACCACCAAAATGTAATGGGATCCTCCTGGGGCTGAGATGCACCTCTGGTGAAAATTTCAGGTCAATCCGTCTGTAACTTTCTCCATAAAGTTGTTCACAAACAAACAAACAAACAAACAAACAAACAAACTAGAAAAGCACTCAGAGAGCGCAGACCTCCGCCAAGCAGCTCATGTCCTCCCTGAAACAAGAAATGCCCTGACTGGGATTTGAACCCAGGACCATCTGGCTGTGAGGCAACAGTGCTAACCACTTCACCACTATGCCACCCATCTACACTACTGTGCTGCCCATCTACACCACTGTGCTGCCCATCGGTTATCTTTAAGCATTGAAAATTCCAACGACACTCTTATTTTTGTGTGTTCTGGATCACAGTATCCAGAATTTTGTCCGGATCACCACCAAAATGTAATGGGATCCTCCTGGGGCTGAGACGCACCTCTGGTGAAAATTTCAGGTCAATCCGTCTGTTACTTTCTCTGTAAAGTTGCAAACAGACAAACAAACAAACCAATGCTACCGAAAACATAACCTCCTTGGCGGAGGTAATTACAATGAAAGGGATGCAAACAGCCTGTAAACAGAGTTTTAGCTCTTTAGAGAAATGTTCATATATGTGCATGATTTAGAGAGTTTGTGTGTGTGTGTGTGTGTGTGTGTGTGTGTGTGTGTGTGTGTGTGTGTGTGTGTGTGTGTGTGTGTGTGTGTGTGTGTGTGTGTGCGTGTGTGCGTGTACGTGTGTGTGCACAGGTTGGCGTCCGTCCTTCAGATTCTACAGTAAGTGGCTGTCACTGCTGGGGACAGTCTGCTGCGTCGTCATCATGTTCCTGCTAAACTGGTGGGCAGCTCTCATTGCCTTTGGCATTGTCTTCCTTCTTTTGGGATACACACTCTACAAGAAGCCCGGTAAACTCACACACAACAAACACAAACACTTGACCTCTTCCTCTCTATGCTGACACTTGTTCTCCTCTCTGGGGTTAGCTGTAAACTGGGGTTCCTCAGTACAGGCCAGCTCCTACAACATGGCTCTGACCCAGTGTGTTGGCCTCAACCATGTGGAGGACCATGTGAAGAATTACAGGTCAGTAACAGGCTGATTTAAAACACTTGAAAGTTCCTCTTGGAAATGGGGTTAGGGCAGGGACATCTTCCCTTTTAAGTATAAATCGCAAGTAAACTGCAGTGAGTCCTCAAAAACCATCAAGGGGTTAGTATATGTTAAGGATATGTGAAGTATAGGTATATGTTATGTTAAAAGTATTGAGTAGATACAGACATCCAGCGAATGTGATGATGAAGACAGGACAAAATCCTCTCTGAATGAGGTGGTAGCAGAAATGAAGAGAAGGATGAAAAGGAAATACATAACTATTAGCTTGTAAAATCAAACTTGATAAAAATAAATATATTGTTTATTTATCAGCTCTTCTTTAATCCTTTAATCTCTGTCTGAAAAATTAAGATATTAGTGACAAAAGTCTTAAGAGAAACAGTGTTCAAAAGTTGATATGATATCAAAGTAAGTATAAAACTTGTCCACATCACATAAATCAGAGATAGGGCTCTATTTTTCATGCCTTGCCAGCGGCATGGCGCACGTGCAGCATAAGTCAGGTCCGCCGTGCCAATAAGGCGTTACCAAGCACATTTTGGTATTTAACCCAGCTCCTCCCAGCGGCGTAAACTGGTAGGCGGACAGACAGAAATATATTAAAAGAAGTAAGGGAAAAGCAGCATAATGTGAGAATGAAAGAGGAGGACAGGGATGGTTTAAATTCATGAGAAAAGGTGTGGTGGAGGTGTGGTAGCATTGCCAAAATATCCACCTGTAACCTGTAGCTTTTTATTTACTCCACACAGTTGTGTCCATTATGTTATCTCTCTCTAAAAGAAAAAAAAAGGAATAAAACGTGATTTCCACAGAATCAGACTCTCTCTATATTACAAATAAGACTTTGGTATGCGATGAGGTGTACCAACTGCCAGCTCTCCAATTCTTTCATCCAAGAGCGAATAAAACAAACCAAAGACACCTTTAAACCCCCAATAAAAATCTGGTGTCGTAGACTGTCCATATAAAGACAACAGGGGGGGGTTTTGTGTGTCATCTGGAGCTCTGGACTAAGATGTTCAGCATCTTCGCTCAGTGTGATTTATGTCTTTCCTTAGGCCTCAGTGTTTGGTGCTCACAGGTCCTCCCTGCAGTCGTCCAGCTCTGGTGGATCTTGTCTCCTGTTTCACAAAGGGTCTCAGTCTCATGATGTGTGGCAATGTCATCACTGTGAGTTAAAGTCAACATGCAAATCACATGGTTAAGATTATACCGACAGTGTTTAAAGACCATCTGTATGATTCTATGTGTGGCAGACTGAACCTTCTCCATCAGTGGTCGATGATGCCAGCAGTGATAGCCATGTAAACTGGCTCAACCAAAGGAAGGTGAAGTCTTTCTACAGAGGTGTGGTGGCAGCAGAGCTCAGAACAGGAGTTAACGTCCTATTACAGGTAATGAAAAATATACAGTATAAATGGTAACACCTCATCTATTGTCTGCGTTTACATGAGCACAAATAATCAGAATAAATGCCCATTCGCGACAAAAATGTGTCACGTAAACATGTCAATCAAAAGATTCAGATCCATTTCAGCTCAATTGGAAAGAAATTGTATTCCGATCGGAAGGTGGTTTATGCTGATTGTTTTACACTTCTTCCGTTCCGGATTACCACCAAAATGTAATGGGATCCTCCTGGGGCTGAGACGCACCTCTGGTGAAAATTTCAGGTCAATCCGTCTGTTACTTTCTACGTAAAGTTGGTAACAGACAAACAAACAAACTAACAAACAAACCAATGCTACCAAAAACATAACTCCCTCCTTGGCGGAGGTAATAAGCAGCTTTTCATTCCGCAAAGAGAACCCAACATTTATTGAAACATGCTTTTCATATCCGTTTACTTTCTAACTAATGATGTAGCTTCCTCTCAATGGAAATGATTCTGTCCTGACTCGTCAGTGCTACTTCTTTTGTGTGCTTACCTTTGTATCTCTGTGTCATCTTTAACTCTATCACTTATGAGCCCGAGTTTGTAGATTCAGTTTTTTACCAGATTACTGTATATACCCTCAGAACTAATGTCAGGTTCCTCTCCTGTCCATCAGGGGGCAGGTCTGGGTCGTATGAAGCCAAATGTCCTGCTGATGGGTTTTAAGAAGGACTGGCACTCTGACACACCTGATGCCACACACAACTACATAGGAATACTTCAGTGAGTATAGAGGGTATTAAACACCTCTTACTGTGTGTTTGAACTTCTGGATGATCAAAGTAAGCTCTGATGACCATGAAGCTTTCTAGTGTTCATTTTTTACAACCACATGAGGGTGAAATGTGTGTTTCAGTGATACATTTGACCTTCAGTATGGCCTGTGCGTGTTGAGAATGCGGGAAGGACTGGATGTATCTCTTCCTTCTCGGTCACATGGTGAGTAGGGTTTCCAACCGGGATCGTATCGTATTTGAAAACAAAAAGACATGTCCCGTAATGAACTAAAACGGGACGCTTCTTTTCCCATATTTTCGGACAGCGTCTCTCTGCCTAACACACTGTCACAGACTCACATCAGCAGCTTGGCAGCTGAGCTATGGGACAAGTTACAAAACACAGCAGACTACCAGCTATGGGTTGTTAACAAAAGCACGTTATGCATAGCAACTGTAACTGCTTCTCATTTACACAACTCTGGACACATGTACTTACTCAAACAAAGAGGGGTGTGTGATAATGTCCTCTCTGGTTCCATAGGCAGTTTTAGGATTTGCCAGCAGGGGGTGCAACTTGCCAGAGAAGTTAGTCTTTGTTTTTTGGTTTGTTTTTTTGCAAGGCCAAACCTGGAAAACTCATGTTTACTGATTCACAATAGGATGGGATGTTTTAGTTTGTCATATTTTAAGGAGGTTATATAATTAAAGGTTTACTGTAATAAAGTGTTTGCACTTTGACTTCTTGAATAAGTCAAACATTGTTTCAATACGGTGACATTTCACTATAAATGTTCAATGAAGAATTATTATTATTATTTTGCACACAATAAATTCTTCAATGATACATTGATAATGTTTCTTGTGTAGTCTGTCTATAAATTAAATACAAATTAAGGTTTAATTTATGGTTATTAATTAATGTTTGTGTACATGCCTTGGGCTCGCTGATTCTAGTTGCATTTACTTGGTATATGAATAGGACTTGGTGTAACATATTAGGCATGATGTTTGTATAACTGTGACTATTATTTTTTTTTGTATGCACATAAATCCCCACATTTTTCGGCCCGGCCTGAGATAAGGGACACCCAAATTTTATAAGGGACACCAAAAATTTTTTTGTCCCTTATTTCAATCTCTTGGAGTTGGCAACCCTAACGGGGAGAGCTGTGTTACACGTGTGTATCTCAGGATGGCTGAATTTGACATCAGTGAAGGTTGATAGCTACAGTGCCCGATTTTTAAACATGGAAAAGGCCTTCATCCCTTTATATTTGACTTGAATTAGTTTTCATGATTGTTTGTGAAAAATCATCTCTAACTGTTTCAGTGAATCCAGTCTTCGATGCCAGACAAGAGAGCATAAACACCATCTCTTCCATCCCTTGTGGTCAAACAAGCTCCACAGGTTTGTATTTGTGCTTGACTTTTTTGTGTTCTTTGTATTTGCATTGATTTTTTTTTTTTTTTTACATTAGTGTGGTGTCCATGGAGATTTACGTTGTACATGCAAATTTGGCAGCGAATAAACCATTTACTTAACAAATTTTGAGTCTCAGGCCCCAACTACACGAATGCGGATATATTTCAAACCGCACATATTTATGTCCGATTAGGCCTCCCTACCACACCAAAACAGGAGTTTGGAGCACTCAACCGGATAAATCTGAATCCGAAAAAACAAGTGGAGAAATAAAAAAATATCCATATAAGTGGATTCGTGTGGTTGAACTTTTACGGATCGATGACGTCAAACCGCAGCTCGACCATGCGAATTAAAAAGAAAAACAACAACAACAACGATGGCGGACATACAGGGTATTCTTTACATTTGTTTTGCCCTTTTGGGGCTAATTTCAGCCTTGACAGTGAACCTTGTTTTATACAATTACATCCACCAGTCAGCCAGCTCACAGAGGCGTCTGCTGCGCCCAATACTTTTATTGGAGAGCAATCGTAACGTTAACGTTAGGCGTTTTAAAGTTCGCCAGAAGCGGAAGTTTTATGTCAAACCCGGTCGGACCAGCAAGTGGTGGGACAACTTCGTCAGAGGGGCTGTGCCTGCAGATGACACCGTCACATGGACCCGACGCACTAGCGTAGCTTCCGCAAACAATGCATGACGCATCACGCTGTTACGATTCATCGGCCAATCAGGTAGCTTTGTTCCTGAATTTTTTTAAGCGGCACCAGATAGGATTGAGTTTAAAGGCTACGTGTGGACGCAGATATTTTTGAGAACTAACACGTGTGGACAGATACATTTATTTAGACGGGAGTACAAAAATATCCTGATAAATAAATATCTATATACGTGTCGTCCGGGCCTAAGTCCTTTGAAAGATATTTTTGATCATAAATGAAATGTCAAATGTCAACACAATTTTCTTTGTACTTCATGTTTGCAGTTACTGTATCTGTTGAAGGGAAGCTTCAGCACGGCACAGTGTTCCAGAAAAAACAAGGAAAGAAAACCATTGATGTATACTGGCTGTCTGATGATGGAGGTCTGATCATTTCCATTTGTTTAAATAAAGTTTAAAGAGATATTACGGTGTAAAATTAACTTAGGGTCAAACACACTGTAACAGAGTTAGACACCCCCTTGAGAGATGAATTTTGCCGACTGCTTGCTTCTCTAGTTATACTAACTTTAGTAACGACTGCACAATAGCAGTACACAGTGGTCTACGTCTCCACACATAAACTTCAACCAAAACGCCGCTCTATAGCCACAAATAATGCTCAGAACAGCACCTAACTTCATCAACAGGACATATAGGGTCCCAGCCATAGTACTAGACACCAAACATCTTTTTAACTTTGCCTGATTTCTTTAGCAAAGAGACTAAACACAACTCACCCACTCTCCTCCAGCAGCCGCTTGTTATTGAGGGAAGCTTTGACGAGTTGATCACTGAGAGCAGCGGATCATTTCCTTGAAGTAATAATCATCATTATAATCATTTTGCACTGTAGATATGGTAGTTCTTCTGCCTTAGCATCTTGGTCTGATTGCATTTCCATGAAGTAATGATCATAAATGTTCTTCCTTGAGCTGCGAAACTCCGCTGCATTCAGTGATCGACTCATCAGGGCTCCCCTACAAACAAGCGGCTGCTGGAAGAGAGTGGGTGAGTTGTGTTTAGTCTCTTTGCTAAAGAAATCAGGCAAAGTTAAAAAGATGTTTGGTGGCGAGTACTATGGCTGGAACCCCTTTTGGTTGAAGTTTGTGCGTGGAGACAAAGACATCTGTGTATTGCTATCATGCAGTCATTGCTGAAATCGATGTAACTAGAGAAGCAAACAGCCGACAACATTCATCTCTCGAGGGGGAGTCTAACTTGGTGTTACAGTGTGTTTGACCATAACTTAAATTTATGCTGGAATATCCCTTTAAGTCTTTTATGCAAGTCTTTTATTTGAAAGGAAGAATTTGCACTCTGTTTTATAGATATTCAACTTCATTAGAATTTCGACCAGATACAGATGTGTGTGTTATGTGTTTTAACAGGTCTAACCCTGCTGCTTCCCTACCTCTTGACTCGGAGGAAACGCTGGGCCGCATGTAAAGTGCGAGTGTTTGTGGGAGGAGATTCAGACAAGAAGGAAGAACAGAGAGAAGAGTGAACACTTATAGATGTTTCTTTATCATTTTAGTTACTTCAAAGGTTTATGAAGCTGTGGTAGACTGTGGAAGCTCATTTTTCCAAAAGCTTTGGATAACTAAGTGAATTAAAAAGTGGGTTAATAATCCTGAAAACAGAGCTCAGTGCTGTGGATGAATGTTTTCCTCTGTCTAGGGTGTTGGCACTGATCAAGAAGTTTCGTCTTGGTTTCCATGATGTTGAAGTCCTTCCTGACATCTACCAGAACCCTCAGTCTATGAAGTAAGGCCAGTCAGAGATGTTTTCTTTAATGCAGATACAGTGAAGCACAAACTGAGGAGTGCGGCCAGTCAGTGTCTTGGTGACTGCGTCCAACCCCGGAACTGCGGGACCCTGCAAGGCACCAGCCTTAACCCCCTCGGTTTTGCAGTTACCCCTTGATCCATGTCTGCATGTCTTTGTGTGTTTCAGCATTTATCAGTTTGAGAATATGGTGAGCCGCTTCAGACTGAATAAAGATCCCAAACAGGACTCTGACTCAGCGACACCCATGCAGCAAGAGGAGCCATGGATGATCACTGACCAGGACATAGAAAGGAACAAGGCCAAGGTCTGACCCAGAAGCAGGGACACTCATACTGCTAAAGTCCTTCAAATAGAGCAACAATATATGAATATGAGAAATAATAACATTTGTTCTGTCTACACGGGTTAAAGTCCAAACTTTGTGTGATTCAGTCCCTCCGTCAGATCCGCCTCAATGAGGTCCTGAGGGATTACTCCAGAGAAGCTGCTCTGATTGTCATGTGAGTACAGCTCAGAGGTGCTATTCAATAAAAGAGAAGAAAATGCAGCAAAGAAAAAATTACAATTTCATTTCAAGATGAAAGACCTGCAGCACTCACTCCACACACTTACACAGCTGACTGTCCTTTTAAAAGTTACTGCTTTTAGATGATTATTAAGTATTGCTGTCTATTGTGAACTGATCACTTTATTAAACAGCACCATGCCTGTGGGGAGAAGAGGGACGTGTCCAAGCACCCTCTACATGGCTTGGCTTGACTTCCTATCACGTGACCTGAGGCCTCCAGTCCTATTGGTCAGAGGAAACCAGGAAAATGTCCTCACCTTCTACTGCCAATAAAATGATGATTGGTGTACTTCTTCCTCGTTAACGTCCACAAACTTTAACCTGAATGAACACTTTGGTGTCTTGGTGATTGTAAATGATTGTTCCCAGTATTTAGAAGGGCTTTTGAGTGAGGTAACCTGTAAATGTTAATCAATCTCAAAATAATGTTTTAAAATCATTCAAAGGTATTTTTTTTATCTCATTGATTTGCAATTCTTCCCATCTATGTGTCCGTGTGTTTCCTGTACTTCGAAGAGCATTAAGAATATATATATTTTTTTGATATCACAGCTTCTAAACCATTTTATATATATACTCATAAAAAGGGGTAAATGGAGCCTTTTAATTGGGACCTAAGAACACATTGGAGATCAATATAAACGTGTGAAGCAAAAAAATAAAAAGTAAAGGGCAGCAGTGGGAGAGTATCTCTGTCCACTTCTGTCAGCCCCCCTGAACACAGTGATGTGTGTCAGTCTTTCTTTTCAAGTCCCCCTGTGTTGTTAATTTACAGTGTATGCTGTCAAAACAGTCAGAATATACTGCATTGATCATATTTGTTTGATTATTTTCAAAACATTGTTGAGGACAGAAAAACTTCTGCCAGATCTCAAGTGGCATCTAGTCTGTTGAACATCTTTGGGGCCCTGAGTCACTGTTTTGTCGCTGAGCCTGACCTTTGACTTGTGTCATAAGAAAATGACATGAAATACTCCTTTAGTACTTCAATCAGAGGTGGGGGCTTGACGACTCGACTCGACTTGGACTTGAGTCCCATTTTTGGCTTGCTTGATGAAATCAAGAAATGACTTGGACTTGCTTGGGACTTGATTGCTAAAGACTTGAGCCCAGTGACTTGGAAGTCAAGTCAAGTCTTTTCAAGTCACTTAATACCTTACAGCAAGCCCAAACCGTTTAAAAAGTGTCACATCAACTAATAGTCAGGAATTACGGCCGTTGGTAACATCGTGTTGTGTTGCCAAGTCTGCTTATTTCCTGCAAAAAAAATCGCTTGTTTTTGTCTTGTTTCTGGAGGTCTGTTTCCTTATTTCTCTCACGAAACTTGGCAACACTGTCTCAAACTCTAGCCTCCCTCATAACGACAACACCGGGAGGACTGAACATAAATCGCTCGCTAGTATTGCCCGCCTGTTACCACGTGTTGCCTTGTGTCTCTCTTTTGTTTTGGAACAGTGAATTAGAGTATCAGTTTAATGTTTAATTGCATTTGAGTCTTCCTTATTTTTGTGCACATTGTCTAAGTTTCCAATTATTGAAGTTGATCTGATTATTTTTTGTATGACATGTAAAATAGTTTGGTTAAAGCTGCACTATGTAACTTAACACAAACAAGAACCCTTGTTTAGTAATAAATGCAAATAGTGAAAAATGCTCATGATTGATGTAAATCTTTACATATAACAAATGGTTTATGGCTTTGATATGACTTGTTTTTGACTTGAAAGAAACGGTAAGGACTTGGACTTGACTTGAGACTTGAGAACGAAGGACTTGAGACTCGACTTGGACTTGCATATAAAGACTTTCCCCCACCTCTGACTTCAATGATTTGAAAAGTGGTTATAATGACTCTGGGATATCACAAAATCAAGTCTTTATTTGATGCCTGCTCTGGAAACTACCAACACTTCTCCATAAGCACACACAATGACTTGTCGCCTTGTCGACGCGGTGGACCTGACTTACGCCGCGCCGGTGCCACGTCTCCGGCGAAGCATGAAAATAGAGCCCATAATGTAGTTTTAGGGAGCAATCAACTCTGTCAACCTCCAGTGAAAACAAAAGCATGAATAAGCTCTGTACATCATATTTTTTTCATGGACAGCAAAGCAAGTTGTCCAAGCTAAACAAAAAAAGAGGACTAGTTACATCAAACAAACATAAATTTATCATCACAATACAAATGGATGGATGAGCATTTCAACATTATCAAGTCAAACGTCAAAAGCATCAGAGTTTCTCTTCTATTGTAAAGTCCTCTTCAGGAACTCAACAAGGAGGTGATGAGGGAAACCGAAATCCATCTGAACCACCACAAAACCCTTCAGCACAGTAAGAGAGAGAGAGAGAGAGAGAGAAGGAAGACACATGAGCCAAAGCTGTGCAAATACATGGGTCAGGCTACAGCCAATGAACAATTAAAGCCTCACTTACATCGCCAGGAAGAACCTCTGGGTTATAGATGTCAAATAAGTTTGCCCCCTGTTTGTCCAGCAACACTGTCAGCTCAATCTCAAGGACTAAAATGAAAGCATTACAGAAAAGACGTCATTTCACACTTACACAAAGTAAATTCTAACTTTCCTTTTTAAGTTGTAATTTTACGTTAGCATGAGTTGACACTCTTAAAGCTCCTGTGGGGAGCTTTGACTTGTTATGAAACAGACCGAAAAGTTCTTCACAGGAGCTTTAAGTTTCAGGCAATTTTAAGGCAAGCTAGCAATACTTATTATTGCGGGTATCATTAAAATGAGTTTTAACCAAAACTTAAACTAAACATATTTTCAAACAAGATGCCATTCACAGTGAATTAAACTACATGAACTTCCTCTTTGAATGTAATGCAAGAGTTAGCTCATTTTAAAAACAACAAAATAGTTAGCATAAAAATTATAAGAGCCTCCTGCTGAAACTGCAGAACATCCTCCAAATACAGTATACTTGTGCTTCTTCAACTAGTGTATCTTTATGGTGGTACCATAGACTGTACATACTTTGGACAACTTATGACCTATACTGCAGCCCATCAACAGAGGGTGCTGTTCTCGGAGTGGCTTCACCCAGTGAGGAGGCAGACTCTGTCCATTCTATATACAGTCTATGGGTGGTACTCAAGGTTTTTATTTTATAAACAGAAATTTACACTGAGACATACGATTTACTGTACATGATGATGTTTTTCATGTCGTACCTCTCAGAACTTTAGGAATGCCGATCCTCACCACTGCCTCTCTCATCAATTCCAGTTGAGTCTCATCTAACAGCTGGAAAAAAGAGAACGGGACGATAAAACAAGTCCAACTAAAAATGAACATATATCAGTTTCAGATTCATAAATACAGACAATCATAATCTAAGAAAAAAGGTCAAGATTTTGTTGATATCAGCTCAGCAATCAGCTCATTGTCGTGTTGGCGTTTTGTGAGAAGATGTGGTAGACAGAGGAGTGGTTTAACTTGACATTGATAATATAAGTTGATTTGTACTTTAAGTTTAGCTGCGTTCAAAATTACAGGTTTTTATAGGAGTCTTGATGCAAAAGTTGTTTGTCTTAGCATGTCTTCAGCATAATACTTTCCTCAACCTTACAACTGCAGGTGTAAGGTTGTAAGGTTGTGACTGATACCAAATACTTCACCTGTTGATTCTCTATGGGCAGCTCTGCCTGGAGTATAACAACCCTGGAAAGAAAGAAAATGAGCTCAGCGTTGGACTGTAATGCTAGCAGAGACTGAAATAAAAGGGGAAAAAATGACATTCACATTTGATCTAATCTTCAAAAGATCGCCATCAGCTGAAAGAAAAGTTAAAATTGAGGTGATAATTTGAGGTAATCTCTTTAACTTTACAAAACATGAAATCCAACAACCAAGAAAGATACTGTTTACACAGGGTGGAGGGGTGAATGAGACAAGTGACTTTATAATGTTCATTACCTCCGCCAAGGAGGTTATGTTTTCAGTAGCATTGGTTTGTTTGTCTGTCACCAACTTTACGGAGAAAGTTACAGATGGATTGACCTGAAATTTTCACCAGTGGTGTGTCTCAGCCCCAGGAGGATCCCATTACATTTTGGTGGTGATCCAGATCGCCTTCTGGATCCAGGAATTTTTTGAAGGATTCTTTATCATTGTGAGATAGGGCAAATTTTGGAATTTTTGCATGTAACTCTATAAAAATGGCCAGAGTCTTTAGTAAAAAATGACACAAAAGGATCTCAATGAGTTTTATGAGGTGTCAAAGGTTGATCCTGATCCAGACAAAATTCTGGATACTGTGATCCAGAACACACAAAAATAAGGGTGTCGTTGGAATTTTCAATGCTGAAAGATAACCAATGGGCGGCACAGTGGTGTAGATGGGCAGCACAGTGGTGTAGTGGTTAGCACTGTCGCCTCACAGCAACAAGGTCCTGGGTTTGAATCCGGGTCAGGGCATTTCTTGTTTTAGGAACATTATGAACAAGTTCATAAAAGACATGTAACAGTAAAAGTTTTGCTGTGAATCACAATATAAGGGGGGACATGAGCTGCTTGGTGGAGGTCTGCACTCTCTGAGTGCTTTTCTAGTCTTAAATGCTTCTGTCTTGTTCGGTATGCGAACATTTATAAAGAACTTCTTAAAAAGTAATATAACACACACTCAGCGCTTAAAGATGCAAGTAGGTCATTGATAGAACTTTAAAAAGAAATCAAAAATCAACAAGAGCGGTCTTACTTTGTAGCGTTTCCACTCAGGAAGAGTTTCTTGTTGGCATAGGATGCTGTGACATCTGTGACTACTTCCTAGAGATAGAAAACAAATGGACACTGGTCAGATATATTTTGCTTCCCCTGCCTCATACAGTCTTTACAGTCACTACAAAGAGACAATGGTTACAGATGTATTCAGTTCTTGACAAAGGTCTATCCACACCTTGCTGATCATAACATACATCTTGTGTTCTAGTTGAAGCAGGCCATTACAGCGGTACTGACCTGCTGCCAGAGCTGAAATTTGTACTAAGCTGTGTTGCTAATAGTCATGTGACACCATAGACTACTATAGACAACTTGGCTCCGCATCCCGTCATTATACAAATTTTAAGCCAAATTGCTTGTGGTATTTGCAGGATTTTCTCTACTTTCTGGAACCACCACTTGCGCAGTGGCATTGTAGACATTAGGCGGTAGAGTCGCTGTCAAGACACTTGGCTCAAACAGGGTATCCTTGGATGAGCTATGCAATCTTTGTACACCCATAGGCAGTATCAGGTGTCAATCATAGAAAATATGAACCCCTGAATAACTTTTAAGAATGGAGCTGCACAGAAAAAAACATGTATGCTTAGGTCTTACAAAGACATGCCCTGAGAAGTTCACTTATAAGAGGTTGATTTTACAAATGACCGTACTGTACAGTATGGTCTCACGTGAAGGACATACAGTTGTGCTCATAAGTTTACATACCCTTGGCAGAACCTATGGTTATTTGACCATTTTTCAGAGAATATGACTGGTAACACAAAATCTTTTTTTCCACTCATGCTCAGTGGTTGGGTGAAACCATTAATTGTAAAACGACTGTGCTTTACTGCAAATACTGGAGGAAAATTTGCACTCATCAGCCCGGAAGCTGCGCATGGGACGTACTTTGACGTTCCAACATGACAATGATCCAAAACACAATGCAAAGTCGACCTGTCATTGGCTACAGCAGAATAGAGTGAAGGTTCTGGAGTGGCCATTTCAGTCTCCTGATCTCAATATCATTGAGCCACTCTGGGGAGATCTGAAGTGCGCAGTTCCTGCAGGACAGCCCAGGAATTTACAGGAACTGGAGGCTTTTTGCCAAGAAAATGGGTAGCTTTACCATCTGAGAAAATGAAGAGCCTCATCCACAACTACCACAATTAAGAACTGGGGTATGTAAACTTTTGATCAGGGTCATTAGGGTGTCTTTTGTTGTCATAATGATTTAAAAATAGAAAACACAGTTGTTTATCAATAAATGGTTTCACCCAACCACTGACCATGAGTGGAAAAAGAGCTTTTGAGTTATCATTCATATTCTCTAAAAAAAGGCCAAGAAAGCAAAAATTGTGCCGGGGTATGTAAACTTTTGAGCACAACTGTATGTACAGGAAACATGAATTCTCATAACACTTTTTACAATATCTCACAGAAGCTGTGACTATGATTATGTGAAAATAAATGTAAAATACCATCTGAAAGAAGAGCACTGGTGTGCCTTGATTCCCACAGTAGAGCTGCCCTGAGGCCTCCACCCATGTGGTTGTTCCCCGGGTGGAGGTTTTCAGGTAGGGAACAGATGAACTCCACACTCCAAGCTCACATGAACCCGATTCCAGACTCTAAACAAACAAAAACGTAAAATGATGTGTCTAATTGAACAAGTCATTAGGCCTAAACAGGGATTATAATGTTTCGCTGTTACCTTTGTAATAAGTTCAGGTGTAGCACCAGAGAGTTCTGTGTTGAAAAGTTCCTGAAATCACACGAGTCAGTAAAAAAGGACTTAACAGCTCAAATTAAAGTTTGATCACATAAATCAAGTATTTGAAGATGATTCACTTACAGTGAGCTCTGCTTCAGAGATGTTGAGTCGGAAACGACCGTCTTGATGGGCAGCACTGAGTAGTGGGTTGATAACTTGGTCTAGGATTAAACATGAATGCAAGCTGTAATGTACCCAGCAAGCTTTTCAAGAATGCTTAATATGTGATGATTCACAAACTCTTTTAATGACAAAAGACTGTGAAAACTGTAGATAATGTCAAGCTAGAGCCCTTTTTATTGTCACAGGGAGGGATTCATATTAAACTAGAAAAGCACTCTAAGAGCGCAGACCTCCCCCACGCAGGTCATGTCCACCCTTAAACAAGAAATGCCCTGATCAGGATTCGAAGCCAGGACCTTCTGGATGTGAGGCGACAGTGCTAACCACTACACCACTGTGCCGCCCATCTACACCGCTGTGCCGCCCATTGGTTATCTTTCAGCATTGAAAATTCCAACAACACCCTTATTTTTGTGTGTTCTGGATCACAGTATCCGGAATTCTGTCCGGATCACCACCAAAATTTAATGGGATTCTCCTGGGGCTGAGACGCACCTCTGGTGAAAATTTCAGGTCAATCCATCAGTTAGTTTCTCTGTAAAGTTGCTAACAGACAAACAAACAAACCAATGCTACCGAAAACATAACCTCCTTGGCGGAGGTAATTATTGCTCTATCTAACAGTGTAGTTTTTCTCAGAGTGATGAGCCCCTCTCTATCATGACTTCAGAAAGTTCACTGGAAACACTGCTCACCTGACAGCCAAAAGTAAAGCATCTTGTTTTCAGTCAGCTGACTGGGGTGGAAAACTGAGTCATTGATGACAGCAGAAATGTTGTTGTAGTTGGTCAGTCCCTAGAAGATTTGTTGGGGGAAAAATGAACAGAAAATGAATTAGTAACACAAAAGGAAGTAGGATTAACAGAGCTGCATTGATATGAGCTCTATGACCTTGTTTGACAAAGATATCCTTATTCATGTGTTCACCCCAACCCTGATCACAGCTGAAATACCTAAGGGACTTGTTTGGGGTTGCTGTGAATAAAAATTAAAATGTAATAAATACACCAAGTTACGCATATTCCAGTCCCCTTATGGGGTGTTCACACCAAACGCGACTTCGGCGACGGCTCCCAATGCAAAATCTATGGACAGCCACGACCTGACGCGACTTGGCGACCGCCAGCTGCCTGCGACGCGACCTGACGCGACTTGGCGACCGGTCACCAAGTCGCGTCGCCGAGGTCGCGTCGCCGAGGTCGCGTCGCCGAGGTCGCAGGACGCCAAGTCGCGTCGCTCCCAAAGTTCAAATATTTGAACTTTGGGAGCGACTATCCGCAACTCCGTGCCGCGACAGCCAATCAGGGCTCTGCTGACGTCAACAAACCGGCGAAGCAAGGAGGAAGAGAAGAAGAATCACAATGGAGGAGCAGTTTATCACTGCCGTGAGTTATCACCCGGTCCTGTACGACGTGGGACCGCATTTTTACCGGGACCGCACCTCCAAGGTGGAGGCATGGGCGAAGGTGGCCCATGATTTCGGGCTTTCTCGTCATTTGTTTATTTATTTCAGTGAGCAGACTATTTTCTGAAAACATGGCAAACTTCCCCTGCTTGCTAGGCTACATGTTTCAACGTGTGTGTGTATGTGTGCCGCAAGCGCTGGAAGGGGCTGCGGGATGTATATATGAGGGAGAAAAGTAGGGAGAAGGAAGGTGGGAGAAGCGGGTCAGCGGCGACCAGCCGCGTCCTTTGACCGCAGCTTTGGACCCGTTGTGAACACACCAGAGCACCACACGACGCGACGTGACCGACCAACGCGACAGGTCGCGTCGCGTTTGGTCTGAACACGGCTTTACACTGTTGAGTATTTCAGACATTTTTTTTTATCACACATTTAACAAATTTTGACAGAGATACGTGTGTGTAAAGATGAATACAGGTGTGAGTCACCTTGTGGTATGATTCGATATAGTTTGCAGTGATGACAGGTGCAGCAGTCACACCGATATCCACACTGATATCTCCATCACTGAGAAACTGCTCTGTAACACACACACACACATACGGTATACACACAATTACTAATGATGAAACATCTACACTTTTACAAACAAATCATTCATTCACTCACTCATTCACTCACTGTATCACTCATTATGACACAAGAACACTTGAGCACACACCTGCTGTGTCTTGGATGAAGTCAGCCAGTATATTTGCCACCTTGTTGATCTCCTTACAAATCTGTATTTTGAAAAAGACTTACCAATACTTCAGTATCAACGTAACTAATCTACAGGACACACAAATGCACATTTGAAGACGATCAGTGAAATTTCTACCCTTCATTCTCATGCTTACCTGTCCCTTTACGACCAATTTGACTGTAAAAGTGATGAAGTCTGTAAAAAGCCTCTTCAGGAAGTTTGGTCTGAGCAACAAGACACAAAACAGAGTCAGGAATAGTTACCAGTGCGGGTCTATTTTTTGTCCTGCTGTTGACACCCTAACAAGGTCGAGATTTGAAACTTACTCTTTGTCCCCCTGCAGGTGCAGACGGAGCTTGTGAAAGTTCAAATAACAGTCTGTTGTGTCTGCTGCTACCTTTCCTTCTCCACAGTCTGACAGACAGAGATAACAGAAAACAGATCTGAGGACATCCGTGTGAACTCAGGTGACAGAGAGCAGGGAAGTTCACACACATTGAACCAGCTACCGAGCTTCAATCCCAATATATATCAAGGTACTCACAAAGTTTTGGCTTGATTCCTAGATCAATCTGCGACTCAATTTCAAAGTCAAGTGAATGGTCAACGTTGAGACTAGATAAAGCAAATAACAGTCTGTTGTGTCTGCTGCTACCTTTCCTTCTCCACAGTCTGACAGACAGTGACTAAACAGCAATGAGCTGTAGCAACTCATAATGTAATAATGGTTCATAATGTAATAATCAGCTCATAACGTAATAGTAAAAACGGTTTTCAATAATGTCATAATTTGTTACAGGAAGAACCTCCACAGACCATGATACTGACCATGATACTGACCATGACACTGACATGATACTGACCATGATACTGACATGATACTGACATGCTACTGACCATGACACTGACATGATAATGACCATGACACTGACCATGATACTGACCATGACACTGACCATGACACTGACATGATACTGACATGACACTGACCATGACACTGACATGATACTGACATGATACTGACCATGATACTCATATACCACCATGATACTGACCATGATACTGACCATGATACTCATATACCACAATGATACTAACATGATACTGACATGATACTGACCATGATACTGATATACTACCATAATACTTATCCCAAATATGGTCCATTATAACATTATGAAGTTTTATTACATTATGAGCCTCCTATGTTGAAGTTCTTAATGTAACAAATTATTACATTATTACATTATTGAAAAATGATACCATGATACCGGCATGATACTGACATGCTACTGACCATGACACTGACATGATAATGACCATGACACTGACATGATACTGATCATGACACTGACCATGACACTGACATGATACTGATCATGACACTGACCATGACACTGACATGATACTGACATGATACTGACCATGATACTCATATACCACCATGATACTGACCATGATACTGACCATGATACTCATATACCACCATGATACTGACCATGATACTCATATACCACAATGATACTAACATGATACTGACATGATACTGACCATGATACTGATATACTACCATGATACTTATCCCAAATATGGTCCATTATAACATTATGAAGTTTTATTACATTATGAGCCTCCTATGTTGAAGTTCTTAATGTAACAAATTATTGCATTATTACATTATTGAAAAATCTGTTATTACGTTATGCGCTCATTTTTTTTATTACGTTATGAACCATTATTACATTATGAGTTGCTACAGCCCCTTTGGACTTAAAGCACCCAAAGGAACTTGTGAAAAAACTGTTTGACATATTTTCTAAATGGGTTACTGTTCGAGGCTTGAACATACTAACAATAAATTTCAAGGTAAGCACAAATAGAGGTAAACAAACTTGCTGAATGTGCTTTTGAACTTCCTTTCTGCGTGGTAATCATTTATTTTGGGTGGTGCTGCATCTTGTCATGGCAGGGACAAGATGATCTTGCAGTCTTGCACAGTCTACCCTCTGCCCGTCTGTTGGCCTTCATCATCAGTTAAAGTGCATCCTGTTTGTTCTCAGGGGAACAAAAGTGTCTCATGTCTCCAAATCAAACATTGTTTTTTCTTTCTCCACGATAATGTGTTTTCCTTTGTTTGCTGTGTCTTTTAGCTGTTCTGATACCTTAGCCTGTGTGTAGGTGTACAAGCTTACTTGCTTTTAGGAAGCTATCCTGCCCTATAAACAGTGTCCCTCTCAAAACAGTTGATTACTTCACTTACCTCGGCTCCACACTCTCTTCCCATTGCTCCCTTGACATATACATACACACCCGCATCAATAAAGCTTCATCCGCCTTTGGACGGCTCCGCAGCAGGGTTTTCGAAAACCGCAATCTGAAGGTAAGCACCAAGGTTGCTGTCTACAACGCAGTATGTGTCTCTACTTTGCTCTACGGGGCAGAAACATGGACTTCGTACAGGAGGCACATCTCAAACTTGGAGGTAAGGCTGCAACAACGAATCGATTAAGTCGATTCGTCGTGACGAAAAAATTCGTTGCCAACTAATTCTGTAATCGATTCGTCGGGTCTTTATATATGTCCATGGACACCGGCGTGTAAACATCAGCAGAACGCACAGAAAAGAAACAGCCATGGCCAAGGCAGCGGCTGAGAAAAACATGGACACAACCCATGGTGTGGGAAAACTTTACCAAGACTGAAAAGGAAGGCGTTCAGTGCAACATTTGCAAAGCCCGTTTTGCATGGCACGGGAGTACATCGATGATGCGTGAGCACAGGGCTCTCAAGTCTCACGCATTCAGCGTATGACACACGCATTCCCACTCGTTCACACGCTCACACACCACACATTGTATTTCTCACGCATTTAAATGAACACGGTGATGTCCACCAAGTTGCACCTCTTTAACTATGGAACAGGTAGGAATCAACTGAGTTCCTCCGAGAGTTCAGAAGCTGCGTGCCACGCGCAAGCCAATCAAATAAAGTATATCTACTGAACAGCCAATCAAAAAGCAGCATTGCTGTATCCGGGTAGATTTTGATATCTTGCGGTTTGACTACAGAAGAAGACAGACACTCGCCGAAATAGAGCAGGTTTTTATAAGGACGAGATAGACCTGATGATTACAGTAAGTCAGTAACCTTCACATGCAGAGACCTCAACACCTCATGGCAGATAAACTCATATGATAAACTAAAGCCCTATGCTATTGCTATTAACAGCTGCATTGATGAATTTAGCCTGTTTATCCGATTAATCGATTAGTTATTAAAATAGTCGGCAGATTAATCGATTATCAAAATAATCGTTAGTTGCAGCCCTACTTGGAGGCCTTCCATATCCGCTGCCTCCAGGAGATCCTTGGCCTGTCCTGGGCAGATAGAGTCCCTTACACCGAGATCCTGGAGAAAACGAATTCCAACTGTATGGAAGCAGCTGTGGCCAAAAGACAGCTACGCTGGATCGGACACACCATCCGCCTGCCTGAACACCGCCTGCCCCAACAAGTCCTCTATGGACAACTACACAACGCTAAGCATGCTGCTGGTGGTCAAAAGAGGCGTTACAAGGACTACACCAAGGAGCTTCTGAAACGCACTGCCATCAACCCCATGCAGCTTGAAACTCTGGCACTCGATCGCAAAGCTTGGCGAGACACCTGTGCCAGAGCAATCTCACAAATAAACGACAGCAACCAGCAAAAGAGGTCTGAGAGACGTGCCCAGCGACACCAGAGGACGGCAACAACAAAGAGGAGAGGATGTTTCCTTGGTTTGAATTACATCGCTCATTGGCTTTTTGAGGAGTTTCCTCAGTACCTCAAATAAACCCTACCCGGTTTTGGTAGAGGACCAATCACAGGCATAAGACTTAGACTGACATGACACTAAATAGTTTCCACCCAAACAGTTCAGAAGCTGTCTTCAGATGTATGTATGTGTTGGTCATGTTCTATTTTTCTAGAGACTAAATGAATAATCTATCGAACACTCAGTCTATCAGTTTATCAGGAGTCTATTAAACACACACACAGACTCACAGCCAGCTGCCATAGCTGTACTGGATGGTTCCTTTAAAGACAGCAGAAACGTTGCTTATGTCCATGCTGATGCCTTCACCTGGATGTAGTTCAAATTCACTCCGACCAATCGACAGGTTGTGAATCTCCAAACTGGTGGAAAGGGAAACATAACCTCCTTTTATAACATTGTGTATATCCATCTGTATCTGAGTGTGTGAATGTGTATTAGCTTACTTGTCAAGGCCATATTTGATGTTGCCTATGAAGCGCAGAGATTTCTCCCCCTTCACACTTGGATATCTTGCATGTTGAAATGCTGCCTCGATCACTTTAGTCGTTTTTTCATTCACTACCACAGACACACAGACAGAACACAGACACAGAAGCAGGTGAATAGATATAAAAAACACAGCTTGAGAAGCATCCATGACTGTCTGTGGGAACTCTTATATCATACCAATCATTTAGTCATTGTTTCAGGTAATTAACTGTTTTCTTATTGTGTTTACATTATTTTGTGTGCTCATTGCGGACATGTACTGATGAGTCAGATAAGAAAGTTTAAAGCTAACACGGGGGCAATTGATCACTGTGTCACAACGTATAGAAGAGAGACTCTCAGTAAAGAAAGATTTTAGCTTATGCCTAGAAGTGCCAAGGGTTGGTAAGTATGGTTTTAAACTGTTCTGCCTTAACAGTCATTTATTTGAAGTGTATATTATAATCATAACAGTCATTTATATTTTAGCTTATGCCTAGAAGTGCGAAGGGTTGGTAAGTATGGTTTTAAACTGTTCTGCCTTAACAGTCATTTATTTGAAGTGTGTATTATAATCATAACAGTCATTTATTAAAAAGTGTGCTTTATAATCATCACAGTCATTCATTAAAAGTGTTCCTTATAAAAGTGCTCTATGACCCTGACATATGCTCTAGATAATGATGTGCCTTTCATAAACAGACGTGCAGGTGTAGCTCAGAAATGTGAACAACAGGGTGAGGGAGGAAGATCACTCTGTCCTGAGAAGATGTGGAGGTGTAACGCGAGGGTTTGCATGCCCAGCAGTCTGCCCAGTGGGAACTCAGTGAAAGCTTGGAATACATGATGCAAATATGATAAAAAGGAGACAAGCACTGGATGCATCCAATGTCAACTTCCCTGAAACCACGGTTTCGGTCAGGTAAAAAAAATAGAACAATACGTGCTTGTTTGTCCATAGAGAAACACTGGGGACTGCTGGTTATGTAAACTCTCCGCCCATAAAGATGATGAGACGCCTCCTAGGATATAACTATTAACTACTGAAAAATAGTAATCAGACCACCTCAGAGATACTATTGGGTTGATGTTGTGCTCTCCAAGATATCTTGTGTTATTTGCTGTGCCGAAATAAAAGGTTTGTTTAAGACACCTTTTTGCCTCATTGAATCCTCCGTTCCAGTCTCCATCAACGGACTCGGGGAAGTTTGGAATTAACTTCAACACTGTCATACACTATAATTTACTTTCTTTATTACTAACCTGGACTAGAAGTTAACATGAGGTATGTAGACGTGTGTTTTATTTCTTTTTCCTAATCTCATTTTGGAAACATTACAACAGACAAATGCAACAATTCAAACCAACATATAAAAAACAGTAGGCGCAAAATGGCAGCCATGTTTCTGTCAGTCTGCCTAAGGACAGCTGTGACTACTAAGGTAGTTTACCACCACCAAAGTGTGACTGTGTGAGTGAATGAATGACATATCCAATGTAAAGCACTTTGAGGGTCTCTGATAAAGCGCTATATGAAATCTGATGCATTATTAATAACATAGTAAGGTGGTGGTTTTGGGGGATAGACACAGGAATCAGGTTGAGTTAAGGTGTAAGTGAAGTACTTGTGTGTGGTGTCCAGAGGGTGAGCCAGTGTCTGCTTAGTCAAGTTAATTGTGGTCTTATTTTTAAAAATTTGTCATATGTTAATTGTTAAGAAAGAAAGAAAGAAAGAAAGAAAGAAAGAAAGAAAGAAAGAAAGAAAGAAAGAAAGAAGGGAGGGAGAGAGAAAGGAAGGGAGGAAAGGAAGAGAGAGAGAAAGAGAGAGAGAGTGAGAGAGAAAGAAAAAAGGAAGTAAGAAAAGTGAAGAGGAAAGAAGAAAGAAAGAAAGGAAGGAATGAAGGAAGGCAGAAAGAGGGAGAGAGAGAAAGAAAGAGAAAAGATGTAAGAAAGGGGAAAAGGAAGGAAGGAAGCAAAAGAATAAGGAAGGAAGCAATAAAGGAAAGACGAGAAAAATGAAGGATGGGGGAAGGAAGAAAAAAGGAGGGAGAGATAGAAAGAGAGAGAGAGAAAAAGAGAGTGAGAAAAAAGAAAGAAACAAAGGAAGGAAGAAAAGAAGGAAGTAAGAAAAGTGAAGAGGAAGGAAGAGAGGGAGAAAGGAAGGAAGGATGGAAGGAAGTGAGGGAAAGAGAGAGAGAAAGACAGAAAGAAAGAAAGAAAGAAAGAAAGAAAGAAAGAAAGAAAGAAAAAACTCAGTTGAGGCAGGTAGAAACTATAGGACAAATAAGCTACTTGAAATACACTAAACTAAAATGAAATAATATAAAATAAATGATAATAGCGCCTCATACTGTCTTTTCTGGCACCGTAATTGGCATTGTTGTTGTCATCATCCTGATCATCACTGTCAAATCTATTTTATTTTCTTGACATTGGTTGCCAGTCAAGTTCAGAATTGATTTCAAGATCCTGGTGTTAACCTTTAAAGCCATCCACAATCAAACTCCACTCTTTATTTCTGAACTTCTCCACCCTAAATCCTGGGTAAATCCCTCAGATCTTCTGGCCAGGGTCTATTTGCTGTTCCTTGTGCCAAACTGAAAAAACAAAAGGAGATCGAGCCTTCAAACTTAGACGCTTTAGACACATCCGTTTAAACTGGCTTTTACCATCTGCTGTAACTGTTGCCTCTTTGTATTATGTTTTTTATCTGTTATTTTGTTGAGTTTTGTGTTTATTTATTGTCTTTGCCATTAACTTTTGCTACTTTGTGAACCACTTTACTTGGTTCCATGAAAGGTGCTATAGCAGATAAACTTGTTTACTTCCTTACACTGCCAGTATCATTATCATAACTATGATTATGATCATTATCATTATCCATCATGAAGTCTATTTAGACTTAAAAAAATGCAATTAAAGTAGTTTTGTTTGTGATAAACATTCAAACTAAACACCATAAGAGGGTCAAAGTCTACTCACACACAACAGCGGCAGGATAGGTGAGGCGACATACTGTTCCTGTGAATCTGTATGCTGATGAAGGATCCTGCAGGCAGCCTTGAGACACTTCAAGTACAGAGAGAAACAGCAGCAGCAGCAGCAGCAGCAGAGAGGGAACCTGATGAGGCATTGTGCAGGTAGAAGTCTCACCTTCCAAAAAAAAAAATGGTTGAGGTCTTTAACCCTGAGGACTGTGCGCAGTTGGCTGTATGTTTGTGGGTGTGAGTTTCTGTCTGGTGCAAAAACACTGTAAAAGATTGTTCAGTCCACGTCTAAATCCTCCTAATCTTTACTTTGTCCTTACATCAGATCTGCTCAGTTTTCTTCTGTTTGATCCATTTCATCCTGAGAAGTTCCTTTTTTTATTTTTTTTATTTTACTCTCCTTGGTTATTGCAGAGAGAGCCTTGGAGCTGGTGAAATGTGTTCTCTCCACTGCTAGCGTGGACTTTATGTACTACAAAGACCCAGTAGGTACCCTGTCCTTGATCCAATCAGATATGGACAACTTGGATGATTCACGGCTGATAGATGAACAAACACCAACTCAGTCTTTTACACAATGTTACTTTAAAGTAAACTGGTCAAAGTACATGTAGATACAAGAATACACAAATATTTGCCATCTAAAACAATGGACGGGAGACACCTCTTCCTTGTAGTTTTACAATAGAGTCTAAAGAGGACTATATTTTTAAAACAGACTCAGTTATGCCCAGGTCCAACTTTCTCCAAACAAAGACTCTTTCAGTCAGAGGAAAACCTGATACCAAAGCTGGATTCCCTTGTGGTGATTCCCTCAAAGTCTAATTGACCTGTTTGTTCCCCCCTAGACCCCCCTGCTGGATGAGTTTGTTCGGGTGCTCAGGAGAGGAAAATAAGGACAGACTGGAGATAACAACAAGCTTTGAAACTACTCTGGATGAAGGCACAGAAGAACATCTTTGTGGCACATGGGCACCATCTGGTGGGAGGGATGCCGCATCATGTCTGTTTGGCTACCAGGTTGTTCCTAGTAGCTCATCAAATATATTACCAGTGCCCCACAAACAGCTGAGATTGAGATTGAGATTTGATTTATTGGTCCTCTTGGGGAAATTCATCTTCACTGACTGTACATTATAGGAAAGACAACGACATTACACATTACAAACATCAACAAACAGTAAGGACAGACATACATAGTGTGGGACAGTGACAAAAGCAAGAGGTGACAGGCTGGTCAGATAGGTCAGCGGGGCCTGCTGTTAGGGGCGGGCCCTCCTGAATTTTAGTGTTCTGTACCTGCGCCCAGAGGGTAGTGGAATGATGTGTCGGTGTAATGGGTGAGTGATGTCCTGAACTATTGTGTTTGCCAGTCGAGTGATGGACCTGTTATTTAATTCTGTAAGGTTGGGTGTGGGGAGGCTGATGATTTTAGCAGCTTTATTTGTGAGGCGTGACAGTTTGGCCCGGTTGGTGACAGATAGCATGGTGTAAAAACATGTGGAGTAGTACAGGAGGATGGGTTGTATAACGCTTTTGTAGAGTAACAACAGAAGATGAGGTGCAACATATAGTTCTTTAAGTTTGCGGATGGCTGACAGTCTTTGTTGGCTCCTTTTTTGAATGTCCGTGGTGTGCTGATCAAAGGTGAGTTTATTGTCCAGAGTTATTCCAAGATATTTAAAAGTGTCGACTGTCTCAACTGTTTGTGCGTTTATGATGATGGGATCCTGGGTGAGGGGGGACTGAACCCTGATTCTTTTGTTTTATTGACGTTGATCTCCAGGTAACTGTCCGTGCATAGCTTGGTGAAGTGGGTGAGTGTGTTGTGGTAGTCCAGAATGGATTGATTGTCAGACAGCTCCCCCTTGAGACTTTGAGTGTTGGATTTGCATTGTCTCTGTATTTGCAGCATTCTTACCTTCAACAAGCAGGGTTTTGTTTATAGCCATTAAGTTAAGAATGAAAACCGTCCTTTGCCTAATCTGTTATAAGGTCACTGTATGGGTTTGTAAAGTAAATGCATTTTGGCAGCAACACTCAACAACTCCTCAAACTCTTTTGCATCGGGTGCTCTGAATGCAAAATCCCTGGTTGCCCCCTCAGGCTATGATAAAGAGGCTTAGATAGGATGTATTAGAAAACATGTTTTCCCACCTTGTTCAAGTCCTATCCCCAACTCATCAAACCGCTGTTCATGTCTCAACATAGAGCCTGTGGGCACCAATTATATTCAGCGACTGCCTTAGGCGCAATGGCATCGGGCCTTATACCTCGCCTGACCAGTCCTGAAGACTACATCTGTCAGAGGTGCAGAACAAGGCCTTAGGCATGCTTTACAACTGGAAGCTCCCTCCAGGCTAGCAGAGACTCAGTCTGATGTTGGTTAAGAGGATCTGTGGGAGAAAGATGAAGTCAACCTGTTTCAGAGATACAGATTTATTGTCTGCTGTGATTTTCCCCTCCTCTTTTCAGTGGCAGAATGCAGTGGCTCACACCTGGAGAGACTATGTGCGGTTTGACCTTTCTCTGCTGGCAGGGCTTGTGTTGATACTCCGGTGTGTGGGTGCACATACTGTAGATGCACAAAGTTGATGGTGGCCCCATCGGAACAGAGTTTTCCCTCTCAATATGGTGCTTCAGACCAGATCTCCTGTCACATATAGTGGTTCATTCTGCATCCAAGCCTTTAGCAACGTGGAATGGGGATTTTTGCCAGTAAATTATTGACCATACTCAATACACAAGCAAATAGTGCAAAGATTGAATAAGAGACAGTCGACACTTTTAAATATCTTGGAATAACTCTGGACAATAAACTCACCTTTGATCAGCACACCACGGACATTCAAAAAAGGAGCCAACAAAGACTGTCAGCCATCCGCAAACTAAAAGAACTATATGTTGCACCTCATCTTCTGTTGTTACTCTACAAAAGCGTTATACAACCCATCCTCCTGTACTGCTCCACATGTTTTTGCACCATGCTATCTGTCACCAACCGGGCCAAACTGTCACGCCTCACAAATAAAGCTGCTAAAATCATCAGCCTCCCCACACCCAACCTTACAGAATTAAATAACAGGTCCATCACTCGACTGGCAAACACAATAGTTCAGGACATCACTCACCCATTACACCGACACATCATTCCACTACCCTCTGGGCGCAGGTACAGAACACTAAAATTCAGGAGGGCCCACCCCTAACAGCAGGCCGCGCTGACCTATCTGACCAGCCTGTCACCTCTTGCTGTTGTCACTGTCCCATACTATTTATGTCTGTCCTTACTGTCTATTGATTTTTGTAATTTGCAATTTTGTTGTCTTTCCTGTAACTTACAGTCAGTGAAGATGAATTTCCCCAAGGGGACCAATAAATCAAATCTCAATCTCAGTCACTAAAATCTGGTGGGCCTTTTTTCATGGAAAGTTAGATCTGTTAAACTCTCATAATAGTGGTTTGCAGCCTTTTTTTTTTTTTGGTTTGTTTTTTCAATTTTGCCTTAACTTTGCATTCTCAAGATACATCTTTTAACCTTCCTGATGCCTCTGCAAATGAGTCCCTAAACTATGCTTTATTTAAGTTAGGTCTGGACCCAGAGCATACATACATTGTTAGTATATTGATATCACAAATAAATCCTGACAAACTTTTGGGTTCCCCATTGGCCTTTTTTTTTTAAATATTTTTGGCGTCCTAAAATAAATGGAATATCATGTTGCAATCAGCAAGTTAATTCCCAGTAAAAGCCTGAAGAGGAGATACTGTAGCACAAACATCCCCGCACTCCAACACACTCACACACTTATTTGAACAGGACTGAACAAACAGCACACGATGACCCAAAATAACTTTATTGAGGTGATGGACAAATATACTGAAGGAAAATACCTCAAAGTTAAAATAATCTGAAACTGCATCCCAATAAATTAGAATATTATCAAAAAGTTTATTTCAGTAATTCAGTTCAAAAAGTGAAACTCATATACTACATAGACCTTCAGCCAGTTCATCTATTCTGATATGAGGTTAACCAACTCTGGTTACACTGTTTACGCTGAAATCAGACAGCAAATCACCCTAGCAGGTTTGACTGAAATCAACACACCAACAAGTTATTTCAGTTAAAAACATTTATTGCATCCATTATTGTAAGTCTCCTTCAACACAGTCTTCACTTTACAACATCCCACTACAAGCACAACTCCCACAACAGTGAGATATTTCAAACCTTACCATGTAAGTTTACTATTTACACATTGACCACTGTCCACAAGCTGCTTTTTATCTCTAAATGGTAACCATGCTAACTTGAAAGCAGAGGTTGATGCAAAGCACGTTGTGGATTTGAACACAAAAATAAGGAATCCATGGCTCTTTGGTAAAGAGGTGTAAACCAACCCCTAACAGAAGATTGTTGAAAGCCAGCTACTTCAAAAAAGAAATGAGAAAAATGAGCAAAAGAAAAATGAGCATAGGCAAAGTCATTTCTTTAATTTTATCTGTTAATTTAAGGCCTTTAAATGTTTAAATGCTTGAAGTGACATTTATGTGTTTGTTTTATGTTACTGGAATGTTAACTGAATAAAGAGAGGACCTGTTTAAAAACAGAAATCAAATGTCCATGGGTGCAAAAACAACCCCATACAGAGGCACATCTAGCCAGCTGATAGCTAAGTATGCCGTATTGATTTTTCCAAATTTTAAAAACTTACTTATTTTAACAAGATTTTAGACTTTACCTTAAACTCAGCCAAGCCTCAGAACAGCACACAGCTCTGAGCCCTCCACGTGTCATTTCTCTATTAGAAATCATTTGATGTGGAAAAATTATAAACCTTCACCCCTATGAACAAGCTTGTAAATGATACATGTAAAGTGCTTTGTGACACTAACCTTTTTTTTAACATCTCTACATTAAATGTGGTCAAAGATTTGGCACGAATGAGCAGTGAATATGTATTCAATGATGCTCCGTTGAAGGTAAATCAATTCAGAAGTGCAAATATGGTGTGGTTAGGTATGGTCTGACTGTTTTGTGGATCTTTGAGGACAAAATGACAGATTGAGGTTTTATTTTTTAAATCACTGAAGACATATCCAGCTAATATTTCAAAGGGGAGGTTTAAGGATTCAGGTAGTCTGTCGTCAAAATCATACTATCAAGTCAACTAACCTGGCCCCAATCCTTTAGGGCTTTCTTGGCTTCCTTAAACAGAAGCAGTCCTTAAAACCAGCTTAAGCTCTCAACCACTTTTCTCTTTCTACAGCTGTGATCAAACCATTTGTAAGAAAATAATCTGATTCAGACAGCCTCCAGATACAGTACTTAGTTGGGTTTATGCGAGGGTTTTCACTTCAACTGAACATGGCGTGTATAATCCTCACAAGAGTGAGAGTATTGATCTATATCAGAGTCTCTAAATAACTCACGAGAGCTGATTTTGAGCCCCCAGGATCAGAGAATAACTCAGACACAGCAGTGCTACAGTGACAGTCTTCTGATGCCACCTACTGTTGATTGACTGAGTGAATCATACATAGAGCTGTACTGCTTTCACAAGTTATACTCTTATATTTATCGCTGTGATCTAACTAATCCAGTCAAAATTAGTTGCAGTGCTGTTTGTTGTTTTTAGCCTTTCGCCCTTTGTGGTCCACATGAAATTCAACAGAGTCGCATCTTTGTTTTGCAGGTGTTCAATCTGTGGACTGAGGAAAGAAGAAAGTCACAGAAGAGAACTTAGCACTACTATTCCAGATTCTGTTTGACTTGTGACAATGTTCAGAAGGATCGATCTCAACAGCTTCAGAAATCTTGCATCAGCTTTTCAAGCTTCAAATCCAGAGACCTCGGCTCCCCCAAAGAAACACGAAATATCAAAAGTTAAGCTTAGTCCTCAATTGGCCACACCCTGAGGGACCTCAGGTATAAGAGAGGAGAAGAAAGTTTTGAAGAAGACCCAGACCGTCCACATGACTGACACCCTGTGTGGAGGCACTAAAACTGCTGTCATTGGTCCTTGTCCGTCTGCTGCAGCGGCTGCTTCCTCATGTTGTCTTTCAGCAATCTCATCATCCTTTACAAACAGAAACAAAGAAGACAAGTCATCAACAAACAGGTAGTAGTCCACAAACTTGGTAAGTTTTCATCAACTTAAGTATACTAGGTGCACACTAAGAGCCCTCAGAGATTAGACTTCAAAGTATCTGACTACTTTAAAAACATACACTGTAGACACTGTCTACTGATTCACCCTTACGTGGGTTGTCACGTCATCTTATCTGGAAGATTTTGGTCTTACTGGATTCAGGTTCTGGTTCCTGTTCTCGTTCTGTCTGTTGTGCTGGACCTCTGGGGGTTGTACGTGATTTGGTTCTTGGCCTTGCACTCGCCTTCTAAAGGGAAACCAGCCGGCAGTGTGTCTGTGGAGGAGTGAAACAGTGCCAAAAATACATTGATATGAAGGCCAAAAAGGACAGACGGTAGAAAGATCATCAAACGTTTCAATGATGAACATTTTCTTCTTCATGGATCTAGAAGACAAAATCAGCAAAATCCGCATTGTAGAGTTTTGTGTTCACAGTGGGATATTCATTCGTTATCAAATTCTTTAGGGTCTGTTTTAGGGTCTTCTAGGTCTTCCTTCTTTTTTCTTTTTTATTTCCCAGGAAATTCTTTAGTTCACCTTTGAACTCTTTGAACAGTTGCCATGTGTTTGAATGACGAGATAAGAACTGTATCACTTAGAAATGGGTGGAGGAGAAATGACTAAGAGGACAAAGTGAGAGTGGAAAAGAGAAACAAGAGTTTGCAAAAACATGAACCTCATGTGGGGATGTTGCTGATACATCATCAGGGATCAAACACAAATATCATCTTGTTGGTCCACCCTTTGTCATTCAGACACCAACAAAGTTTCTGAATTTAATCAAAACAGATCAGCCCTCCTGTGTTTCAGGAGTACAGCGTTTTTCTCATTGGTAAAGGTTCACTTTTCTTAGACTTCCCTTGACAAACAAGCACATTTGACAACTTTGTGATCTTATTTGATTCCCACCTGAAAAACAGGATGTGTGTCACAAAAAGAATAAATAAATAAACAATAATAATAATCGGCTCGACTGCTTTTGAAATCAAGTGTTACATAACAGCAAACAGAGTGTGAGAGCGGGACATGTTGAGTAAATGAACAACGTGGCCCAAGCTGATGATAATAGTGTCGATGTGGAACAAGCTGTCAGGTGGAACTTTATCAGATAAGAAAACCACATGTGAAACACAGCTGTGACTTCTCAAGGGTGCTCTGTTTCAGTTGGAGGGGAAATCATTTACATGCTGTTTAAATATACAGGGAGAAACCATGAATGCATGTGAGACAAAAGTAGCTTTAAAGAAGATTCGAAAACACTGTAAATTCATGTAGTGAGTGAATAAGTCTTCATGTATATCAAGAATAAATGACAGTGGTTTTAATTCTTCCTTTTCTTTTTTGTGTCAACTCATCAACTCATTTGAATAGAAAAATGAGGAAGTGAGTAACTACATCCTGCTTCAGTGCGCAGGTGAAAAGTCACTCTATACTGACACCCTTCATACCTCAATCAGACAGGGCAACCTTTGCTGTCGAAAAGATGACACAGAATTAGTGTCAACCGCTGGATGGCTCAGGAAACAACTTCAGCTCACAATTTTTAAAATCACACCACAAAAAAAGTCAGAAATGTCACAGTTGAGCACTCTAAAAGGTCAACACACGCACAACATATGTATGTATATATATATATATATCAGGGATTCTTGAGAGTCGGGACAAAACACTTCCTAAAAAACTTTTTTTGAGAATGCACACTATATTGATTAGAGTTATTTATTACTGTAAAGAAAGGTCTTAGCTATTTAACCCCGTAAAGGAACAGGCTCTAAATAAAAACATTTTTTCTATAAATTAACATGTTTCCCTTAGACAGTGGATTTGTGTCAACTCCATCAGACACACAAAAAAGAATATAATTTTAATAATTCTAGTCCAACAAGAATCTAAAGTTCTGATGTATGTTGTAATAGTGTTTAGTTACTCTGATATGCTATGAAATATAATATATAAACCTAGTGTGTGATTTCACACTGTTTTGAAAACCAAGATTTCTAAATAGTTGCATTTTCAAACTTTGTTTTTAATTTTTATATTATAAAAACAATTTCTGTAAGTAAATAAGACACAAGAGGATGTAGAGCCAATGCTCCTTTGTTACTTAAACAATATAAACTGAAGAAACAAATTTTTTTTTCTCCAAAATTGAAGAAAAACATACATCTGACGGTGTTGACGAACACCTGACGGAGTTGACGAGAAACTGACGGAGTTGATGACATTGCATATGTTATTGAACAAATGTGTTTTTAAACCGATTGACAATAGGTCAATAGGTGAAAATAGATTAAGAACTAATAACTCATTATTTTCATACTGAACATACCGTTAATGCAATTAACCACCGCGCCGACAAGGCGTTTCCAAGCACATTTTCGTATTTTGGTGAGTTGTGCAGCCTGGCATAAGTATCCCCCTCCCCTAACTCAGCTCCTTCCAGCGGCGTAGGTCATAGGGAGGGAGGAGAGAGGGCGTTGAGTGGGTTTAACACAGCCGAGACCTGTATTGACCAATAACATCAGCTTTTCTCGCCTTTGAATCCGCCACTAGCGTGGCGTATTACCATTTTCGTGAAGTAGTCAAAGAGATCAAGAGATGTCTGAAGACAGCAATGCCACACGATGGCGACAGAAGGCAGCTCCTCAACAAGTGTCACTGTAAGCGCTGCATTGGGCGTCCTCTGCACTGTCTCATATAAGCACAGATGGATTTGGTGTGTGTAATGTTTGACCCACTGGTAAGACAAACACCCTTTTCCACAAATAAAGACAATCACATTAAATTGCATATATTTAAACCTCACGTGACAAAGGTGGGTTGTGCGCAAAGGTCACAACATAAATTCCAATAATGGCATTAAAATCGGAACCAATCTGTGTGTAAATCGCGCTCCGTGGCCTGGCTCTTTCTTTCATAGATCTTGGCATATAAAATAAATTTGGCTCACAAAACTGATTATTATAATATTTGTATGTAGGCTTAAAGTAAAAAACTCATCTGATCACTGGAACAAATCATCTGTTCAGCTGCCGCAGCAGCAGCTGCAGCAGGACGGGTAGAGGACACGGAGACATGTCCAGGTTGAGCTGCGCGAGAAATAAGAGGAAGAGGAAGCTAGAAATGGGGGCAGACAAATTAAATTTCTTGTTAACTTCATCATGTGTGTTTATTTACTAGATATTTGATTCAATTTCATGTGGATTCAGCAGCTGTGTTAATTTGGTCAGGTTGAGTGTCCAAACATGTGCCAAATGCGCTCATCAGATCAGATATAGATCAGAATATATCGATATAGATCTAAATGTATGTGCTGACACAGATTATTAGTTGTTATTGATTATTTATTGCATGGAAATGTTCCTGACACTGTGGAAACCTGCTGGTGAGGCCGATATGCCGCCGGTCTCCCAAAATACCACTAGCCCATCCGGATCCACCTGAGCTGAAAGCTGACCAGGTTTGAATCTGCGAGCTTTCAGCGCACTTTACACGCCGGCAACAAGTACGAAAATGTCACTGCACCAGCTGATTCTGTGGACACCTCACCCTGCCACACATCCACGCCCAGCTTGGCGGACCTCGGTGCACCTCAGTCCACGAAAATACCAAACTGGCTGTACGCTGAGCTCCGCCAGACGAAAATGCCGCTGCGCGGGGTTCGCCACCCTCCGCCATGTCGCCGGTGGACACAAAAATAGAGCCCAAGGTCTGAGGGTCCAAGTTAACAATGTAAAAATAATAACCTTTTTCTTCTATCTGGTATCCCACCTACACTGGGGTTTAAAAGAGCAACATAGAACTTCTTGCGCACTCTATAAGAAGCCAGTGTGTAGATTTTAGGTAGTGAAAATTACATACTGCACCTTTAGGATTGTACATTAATCAATCAATCAATGATATAAGGTGTGTGTGTGTGTGTGTGTGTGTGTGTGTGTGTGTTGGGAAAGTTTGACAGTTATAATTAAGCAGACAGCCTGCCCATGGTCTACTCTACAAAACAGAAGTATATGGTAAAATAACGTAATATATGCTATATATGTACTTTTATGTGCAGATAAGACCCTGGAATAACATTGTTATCCTTAACCATGTTCAAAAATAGCATAATGTCAGCACATTAAGAGGTTATAGGTGGATTTGTCAACTCCATCAGCTTACATGTCAACTCCGTCAGACACAAAATCTGACGGAGTTGACGTCTGACGGAGTTGACATAAGGGCATGTATTTTCCCTCCAAAACATTTATTGTACAGTGCAGCTAGCTACTTTTTTGGCAGTTGCTAGCTGTCCTGATAATCTCACTAAAATACTTTAATTGAACTCACTATGGTTTAAAAAAAAGTATAATAATGGATAGACGGTGTTGACATGGTCCAGCTGTGACCATACAAATATTGACATTGTTTGTCTAAAATATCAAAAACTGTAAAACCTACCAGACCATGTGTGGTGGTGTTGCATTCACCAGAAGCAGGAAATGAAAAGGGGACCTCAGGGATATAGCTGACCATGATATTGCATGATTTAATGAGGTTTATAGAATAATCTGATGGAGTTGACAGAAACTGAGGACACAACTTTGATAGGCAGATTTTTAGGCAAAAAGCTTTTTGATATTCAGGCCATTCATTGTTTATATATTTATAGCCCTGAATTTTTATTTGATGTATATGTTTTCACAATTATAGAGTTTTTTAAAGTTTTTTGGGGCTGGTCAATATTGTGACCTCTTGCTGAGGACACAAGCAATAACATGGACCTTCTAACCACAGACGTTTCATTTAAACAAATATCCCCCCAAAAAGTAAATATCTGTGCTAAAAAATAGGATTGGTATACACAAATCCATTAGATTTAACTTTTTGAGTATGTCAAACATTTAGAATTTCTTAATTGTTTTGAACAAATTAGACTTTTCTATGTAGGACATGTTTTGTCCCGACTCTCAAGAATGGGTGATATATATATACACACACACAAATATATGTACACACACACACACACACACACACACACATTTATATATATACATACACATATATACACATACACACACACACACACACACACATACACACCTATATATATAAAACTTCTTTTTTCCAGATCAGAAGGAACAAGACCAATTTTAAACGACTACAGAGAGTCACACAAATTTATAATCCAGAAAATACCAAACTTGACTAACTTCTCACAGCAAATACTGCAACTCTGCAAATCACTGTACATGACAGGTCCACAACTATCTTTTGACCATGGTAAATCCAACGGTAGAAACTCAGTAAGGGTTGCACTTTTAGTGGAGGTCCATCACACTCAAGTCTCGAAGACCATCTGGGATTATACATATAGAAATACATACATAAAAACCCTTGAAAATATAATTCCTTCTTCATAAAAGCAAAGCCAGGAACTTTATCAGGTAGAGCACATTCCCACATGGGGAATTAAATCGTTTAAGTGAAATATTAACAAATATGCCTGTTTTGACTTGATGTAGCAGGTCACTGTTTCAATTTTTCATTCAGTCAGAGAGAAGTAGAGAAAACTTCAACTTCTGTCCAAGATGTCCAAGAAAGATGGTGGAAAAAAAAAAAAAAAACAGAAGAGTAGCAGGAGGAGGGTTAGTGGTCAACCGGAGCGTGTGTTTAGGTGAATCTGCAGCACAGGCACATCTTTGATCAGTGTTTTCAGCCTCACTTGTTGACCAGGAAGAGGCTGGTAAAATGTACGTTTGAGTGAGTGAGAACAGGGCCAGGATTTACCTTTACAATTTGCTGCAATTGCCTTTCCCTTATTTGTTCTTATTCAAAGCTTTGGTATAACAGGTTTTCGATTACACAGATCCTGTAGTCTGGACGGTAAGTAAACACTGTCATCCGTGACTTTATCTGTCCAGTGACACAGAAGAACGACTGATGCATCTCCACAAAGCTTCTGTTTTAGACTATTTCTATAACATTTTCAAAATCAGCCATGACATATATGTTTGTGTGAGTCTAATTAAATCATTCACAGAAACAAAGTCCAAAAAAGGCTCTGGATACAAACCCAAGCAGCTGAGGAGAGTTTTTGAAAGTAAGTCACTGAAACCTGTTAAATAAAGATGCTCAGCCAAAATGAAGTTTTGAATATAACAATGTGAAGACACTCACTGTCAAATTTGAAAGCAAAAGATTGGACTCACAGGTACATGAGGAAGAGGATGCCCATCACCAGTAGAAAGCGACTCAGGTTAGAGTTGAAGTACACAATCATGAGCAGAACACCAAATCTTGCAGCCGTATACAACCAGTCCAGCCAATCACGCTCCATGTCTTCCTCGTCCTCCATCACTGGCCCACCCTGTGCGTTCATCCGCATATTTTGGTTGGCCTCCCCGGGGTCAATAAAAGCCCCATCTTGTGCTGGGTTCTGATTGGCTTGCAGGTTTTCAATGGGGTTCTGATTGGCTAAGGGAGCTGGTACTGGAACATGTTGGGCATGAACAGGAGGGTACTGGCCGATGGTTGTAGCTGGAGCAGAAGGGACGGTGCCTGCCGCCGCCAATGCAGCTTGACTGTTGGTGGAAAAAAAGACAGAAATCAAGCCTGTATGACCAACTTTGTAAAGATGCCAATGGTCATGTCAGACACTAAAGCAAGACTGTTGGCTTAAGAAAAACAGTTTGATTAAAAATGAATAAAATCAATAAAAACTCACTATTGCATGTAGTACTGTCTGGCATAGACATGCTGGAGCCACAGAAGCTGCTGAGGACTGTAAAGGGAGTAAGTGGGGAAGGCTGGTTGGGTCATCTGTGGCGCTCCAGCTCTGCAGGGATGGATGAGAGTGTCACTGATTGTTTAACGCTGTTATGATAACAGTAGGGGGGCACTATGGCTAAGAACAAAAGCAAAAAGGTCATGTTTCCCCTTAACTTACTTCTGATTGTTTTCTCTGGCAAAAAAAGGGGCTTTAAAAGTCTTTGGTGTCCCCATTTGGCAAGGCTTATGAAAGATTTTGCCCCACCTAAGCAGCCTCAGTAACACATAATTACCCCAAATTATGCCTCCTAACATTATTATTATTTTTTTTTTCAGCTCCTTTAATGCCCGACTCTATGACCACTGTGTATTGCTATCATGCTGTCATCATTGCTGAAGTTGGTATAACTAGAGAAGCAAGCAGTCTGCAAAATTCATCTCTTGAGGGAGTGTCTAACTCGGTGTCACAGTGTGTTTGACAATAATTAAATGTACGCCAGAAAAGCCCTTTAAAGCGCAAAAAGTTCCATAATCGTCCACTAAATGTGGATTTGACCTGCACTGCTTACACATCTTACTTGGTATTATTTCCTTTGAACTAGAGAGCTGATAGGATAAAGTCACCATTGTCTTATCCAGCTGATTTGGACCAGTTATATAGATCCTGCAATCATGTAAAGAAAAGGTCTTGATTAGTCAGCAAAAATGTAATAGTATTTATTCCTAGTATGACTTACAGTGCAGCAGCAGGCCATGTCCGAGCTCCTGGTGGAGACACTGGAGTCTGTGAGTGAGCTGGAGCAGCAGGTGACATCTGAGATGTCTGTCTCCTCTGTCTCAGATCTGGTGTGCTTGGAGTCTGGACTGCATGGGAGGGGCTGCTGGGGCCAAATGAAGCAGAGGCTGCCGTGGACTTTGGACTACAGGAATGTGGCTGTTTGGTCTGCAAAACAAGCGTTTGAAATCCCTTGAGATCTCAGAAATGTCTGTCTCTTGGAGCAACAGTACACTCTAACACCATAATAAGACCAGCGTAGTGAGGGGCTTATTGTTTAAGATGTACAACCACCTGAAATGTTCAGTCTGCTGATGCAGAGAAGGTGCCGGAAAGACTCAAGATATACTTTTAGATGTACTTTTGATCTCATAGGTGGAGCTGAGCTCTGAAGCTAGATCGCTCGAGTGAAACCAGTGTTTCAGCTCCACGGCCGTAAGAAAATGAGGAAGGAGATGCACCTTTCAGGGTCTAAATCTACCATCTGGACATTTTTCAGTGTAAGTTGTTCAACAGAAAAGACCTATGTGCTTCTTTAGACTGATATCCTACATCCAAAACTTAATTTCTATGACTTTATCTTTATTACATAGGTTGAAAAACATGTTGTGATCTCAAGACTCCTCAGAAAGAAACAGCAAACTTATCAACAACCTGAGAAGTTCTTCTGGGTGGGTTTGAGATTAGTGATGCCACCTGAAAACTAAAGCACATCTTGGTTTGATTCCTGCTCATAGACTGTTTATACAATGAACAGCGTCTGCCTCCATAAATTTTTCTCCCCCCTGCTTGCGGTGTTGATATGTAGTTACAGTAAGACTAGTTTGTGCTCAAGTCCTCTTTTTTTCTGCGAAGCTCCGTTTTTAGAAGTTATTAGGGGGTTCATGTTTTATATGATTGACACTTGATACAGCTTATTGGCGTTCAGGGATTGCGTAGCTCACCCGGGGGATACGCTGTTCAAGCCGGGCGCGATCACAGCGACTCTCGGCAATTCTCCCGCCGACTGCGTACAACTCTACTGCGCAATGCTGGTTTCAGGAAATGAAGAAAAATCACGGAAATACCGAGAGCTTTTTGGCCTCAAATCTGTTTACAGGCGGGAGGCGGAACCAAGTTGTCTATAGTATATACAGTCTATGTTCCTGCTACTGTGGCACTTTGGCATAACCAGAATAACTTTTTATTCTACCTTAAATAATACACAGGTCCTTTTTCAAACATAGAGACTTCCATACAGCCACAAAATTTAAGGCTGCTCGCAGCGTTTATCGTGATGTGCCACTTTATCAGCCATGAATCCAATAGTGTCATGCATTTCTACTTTAGAGCATCTAGCAAGAGTCATGACGAAATCTTCATGTCTCACCTTAGGCCTTGCTCCCAGTGCATCATGGTTGGGATTATGAAAAGGACACACCAGATGGATTGTGAGACCACAGTCAGTCTGAGAAAGTGGAGATAAATGCTTTATCACAAAATCCAAACAAAGTGAAAACACTTTTACATTCAAATAGTACAGGCAACAAAACAGGTCATTTGCCAATTATTTTCAGGATCAGGCTAAAACTCAAACATTTACACAGATTATCACAATGTGATTTCCTTCATTCCCAAAGACAAAAGCACTTTGGTTCCATAAACCTAAAATTCATCTTTTCAGTGTCAGGATGGAAATTAAGCTTTCTAAAAATCTTTGTTCAAAGTTGTTTAAACTTTGTGTGTTCTTTGAACAGAACTGAAAATGGAGTAGGTGTTGACACTGACTCCTTCCTGAAGATTTTTACAGGATTTATGTAGGTATAATCTCGTGGAACATAATCCTCTGGAAAGAGTCAAACAACAAAAAACATGAATACGATACCAGACAAATCATACTGTACTGGTTTCAAAAGGATTGTTTTGCATTGAAAAGCCAGGGAGATCCTCAGAAGTCCTTTATTTAACACACAAAGGTTCTTCAGTTTAAAGTAGGCCAGATGAAATCTCTCCACCTAGTTTTGTCAAGCAGCATACAGGCCTATAATTGACTCGTCACTAGTCAACTCTGTAAAGTTCTTATCATTTCAAACCTCACTGGCATGCTGCTCTATGGCCATATTTTTGGAGCATGGCAGTAGCCAGTTACAAATACACAGATACATTTAGAAGACATACCGCTCTGAAGAGATCTTTTATGTGAAGGTAGTCAGGCAGCAGTTTACCAGCGTAGATCAGCCTCTGGTCACTCACGGCCTGCAGAAATCAAGTTTCAGTTTGTCAAAACTTTAATGCTTAACAATCTCTATAACAAAAATCAAATAAATCTGCGTTAATCATTCTAGTACCGTTTCTGCAATTGGTAACAAATACAGGGCCAAACAAGAATAGTTGAAGGTGGAGTGGAGTGGAAACTTCAGGTGATATTTAAGTTGGAAAGGAAAAGCAGGCCTGGCTTATTTATACCTCAGAAAACCACCAGTTTTACTGTTGGCTGACATTACAGAGATCCTTTAAAAAGTTACGGTCATTTAACACATAATACTAGATATGGAATTGCATGATTTGATATAACAACACCCCCCATATACCAACAACTTATGGTGCTGGGGTTCTGCTCAAGTTTTAGTGTCTCTCACTGGAGGATGCACCAACCTACTTTATATTATGAAGTCAATACTTATCATGTTATATAAGTTAATTACTTTAATGTTTCTAAAGTGCTGTACAAATATCTTGATGTTTAACTGCAACTGTCTTGGTTATGCAATCATGTATTCTGCTTAGTCCTGGTGATTTAGCCTTGTCAGAAGCACATGGCAAACTCCTCTTGTCAATAAAAGTTTTCATACGTAATGATCAACTTAACTCTGGCACCTGGCTGTCACTCAGACCAGCATACTGTGGAGTCTACTGCCTGGCACCACCTTAGATACACAACTTCTATCAGGACTCAAGCGAATCTCAATGAAGAGTGGTTCCTCCTCAGATCATTGCTATCTTCTTAACAAGAGATTCAACATATTCTCAAAGTGTTAGACACAGAGCCTTGGCTTCCTGTCTTGTAAAAAAATTCCTGTCTTGGTATTCAACATATTTTTTATTATTATCCAACCACTGTGACGGCTCAACATCTGTCCTTGTATTTTCATTGAGTTTTTTAAATAAATGGTAGGAGCACACCTAATCACATTTTTTTTCCACTTTTTAGTTTGGTTGTCTTGTAAATGGTATTTAGTCTTTAGGACCATGTGACAAAAAAAACTTGTACTAACTAAAACTTCAACTTAGTTTACAAATCTCAAACAGCACGGGAAACTGAAATTGAAAACAATCAGTCAGACCAGACTTTTAAGGATTACACTATTATAACCTTGGTGACAAAAGCTGTAGGGATGACTCTAGAGAGTTATGACTGGTTCGGCACTTCTTCCACCCCTTCACACCCCTCCTTTGTGCAAAAGGTAACAGCCGTTTGAGGTACGCTGAAACCCCCTTTGAAGTTTATCATGTTACGTCGTCGTAATGTATCTGTTACTGTTTACTGTTGGTATAATTAGCTTGGGTTCACATACACAAGTAGACAATAACAGCGGTATATCTGACAGCTGGTCGCTGGCAGCAGCGTCCTTACATCAGCTCGTTACGTCACAACATTCCAACACAGCCTCGAGCTAACTCGTTTTGCTAACATTAACTGGCTAACTTTTCCGCCGTGTGACAACTCACCGGTTTGGTTGGATAAACAGTCGACAGATGGGTTTTGAGGTCCCTCACAGTCCAGTTGAGACAGACGCCTTCGACGGTTTGGTCCTCCTGAGCCTGGCTGGGCGTTTTGATAAGAACAGTGACTGTCCTCTGTTGAGAATCGCTCCCATCCATTTTCACTTTTCCTGCCGTAGTAGTCTCGCGCTCACGTAGATAACGTTTTCTCAGTAGCCCCAGAAACAGAAGCCGACGTCCTCGTGATTCAGTGTTTTAGAACGATGAAGCAAAGCGACACAAATAGTCTTTGAAAGGACTCGTGAGACCTCCAAATGTCTCTCGGCTGGCTGTCATACGGGACTGTAACGAGGGTAATGTTGTTTCCAAACACACTGTGGCCGCTCCTGATTGGTTGCCGTCAACTCGTGCTCAGACGTGGATGCACGAGGAAGTGTCACACCTTGCGCGTGCGCAACTGGACATCTGTACTCCGGGGACAAAAAGATATCTGAATTTTTGTTTATTTTCGTAGGAGCCAATGCAGACAGCAAAGTCAGTCCCGGATAAGTTGTCTACTTCTGTAATCTTAAGGCTTTACAGAAGCTTAAATATGTTTTAATAAGGAAGATACTCTGTGGAACTTAATATCAATTTATTTCACAAGTAAAACTTGTACAAATGCGACAAATAACCAAGAGTAGGCATCTACAAACTCTCTGAAATACATGCACTCAGTGGGGCTAGAGTATCAACACATCACTACTTGTCTTTTTCTTGCATTTTGATTTGTTTTAGCAACAGTCTTAAGCAGCTTAAAATAATATGATAATAATAATAATAATAATGAGAAGAAGAAGAAGAAGAAGAAGAAGAAGAAGAAAACTTTGTTGAAATGGAATATAATATTAATATCTATGTTACCTTGGTATATCACCTAAATACAAACATCATTTTGTTTTGTCAACCTAGGATGAGCCTTCCATATCTGCATAGGAGCAGGTCTCACAACATAGGGATGTTACTGCAGTGTTACACAACTTGTAACTTAGGGGGAGAAGAAAGTGGTTGTTACTGCGCCAAAAGAATCTTTACTGATAGATGATTTTGATGATAGAAACTTGACAAATGGAGGATGAAACTAACCACATATCACCACAGCTTCTCCTCCTCAAGTGCCACTGTTACTTGTTCAGCTTTACCTACTTGAGGGGTGAGCAGTAGAGCTTTTCAATCTAGAATCCGACCTCTAGATACCACTAAATATTCATACACTGTACCTTCAAGTGATGAGATTAATTAATGCCCAAGGTGAAAGATGTTTCTTTTTCATACACGAAATGTACAAACTTTGTGTTTGCCTGATAAAGACTCTGTTGATATGACACAAAATTGAATATCAAGACTGAACAAAATGTAAAGATTATTATTATTATTATTTTCATTAGTAATTCAGAACCATTTATTTAAATAGCAAAACAGGTATTTATGTGCATTCAGTCTTTTGGACTTATTTACTGCAATGATGACAAATATGAAGTTGAGCAAATTCAAGTGTGAGTAGCTTTTCAAGACAGTATGTCTAGGAAAAAACTCATTTCTCCTGAAAAGCACATAAGACTCTTGTGAACACATATTCAACCTTGACACATTTAAAAGTAATGTAAATGGGTTTGTGGACTGTAACACATGTACTGTGTACAGTATGTCGGAAAGATGAGGGATGATGAGCTGCTTGTGGTATAAAAATTTGACAGCAGGGGGTGCTGTTCAGCCATGTAGCCTATGTGTCCTAAAGCTGCCACATCACCAGTTTGAAGTTCCATTATTGGGCTAAAACTTCAGGGATCTGGGTCTGAACCTCTGTTTTCCTTACACACAAGCAAGGCTCGTTGGTCTAGGGGTATGATTCTCGCTTAGGGTGCGAGAGGTCCCGGGTTCAAATCCCGGACGAGCCCAGTTTTAAATCTGTGATAGTTACAGAAATTTGAAGCAACAGAGGGAACAAAAGTCAAGGCTGCATTCTATGAGATCAAACAATTAGCAGTATGTTCTCACTGATCTCATAAATTGTAAGTAGAAGAGTCAGTGAAATGAGAATCAATAAAATGGTTCAGTGGAGTGTCAACTAAATAGAGAGAGAAAAGAGAAAAAATTCAGCAAGATAGTACATTTTGAACTGTATTAATCTGCTGTTATATTGGCTGTGTTATAAATCAGTGCTCCAATTGTTTTCCTTCTTTCTGTTCTAAATCCTGAGGTTTACATGAGCCTATCTACAAAGGCGATTAAATGATTTGGAAAACACACTAAATTGTCAAATTAAATATACATGAATGATGTGGCTTGATATTTCTTTTATTTATTTATTTATTTATTTATTTTTAACAACTATTGCTTTTTTCCTTAGATTACAGTTAGACCTAAGGCAAGACCTTTGTCAGATTAATCTGGGCTTTATGATCTTGTGTATTCATGTTTTCTTATCATCTTTGTTGAATAGGAAAAAAAATCCAAAATGTATCCACAAATTCTTCCTGAACAGAGGTTTAAAAGTCACTGGACTAAGGCTTAGTCTCTCCACTGTCATAAGTCATAAATGACTTTCATTCATGAATTCATATAAAACTAATAATTATTCATAGTTTTCTTGGGTGAGAAGTGAATTAATATTTTGTAATGTTTAATTTTGAACTTTTTAATTTTATTTCTATACCATGAACTGACACTGAGCTATATGTGGGAAAGAAAAAGGTGTTCAACCCTTACCTCGACTGTTAAATGACCCCAAGTATTTTCTTATTAAAAGTTATACTTTTATTAGTAGTCATTTTTTATAGGTTTGAAGAGCGTAAAAGAACTAGCACTGAAAGAGTTTAAATCATTTGACACTGATGTGCTGATGTTACCGTTTTTGTGCACAAACAGGCCTGAGCAGTTGTTTGTTTTGTTTTGTTTATTCAAAGTGTTGACAAAAAAGGAAACTTAACAAAATATAAAAAAAACCTAAATTGGGTTTATAAAGAAGAATGGTGTTCATATCGTTGGTGGTGCCACATGTGCCTCTCTTTTGACATCTGTTTTGCTTCGAATTTGTTTGTCTGCAAAGTGAACTGCATGTGTTGGTGTTTGTTTATGTCTATTTAAGATGACTCAGGGCGGTACCCCTTTAAGTAATAGACCCATGAGCAAGGTTTGTGGTACTCTGAATGCTGGCTGGTGATGGTCAGCCTGCTGTACCATGGTCCTGCAGAGCTAACAGAAGAGGCATCAAAGAGACCAGGATGTTGTCGGTCTTCTTGGACAGGACAGTGTCAACTCCTTTGACAATGAAGCAAGGGTTGTCAACCTAGGAATAAGATACATGAGGCAAGGTCATACAAATCACAATCTGAATTCAAATTACGATCTAAAGTGGAGGAATTTAATTTAATTTTAAAAAGTGGGAGATGTGAAGAGTAGTCTAAAATTAAAAGTGGAATAGTCAAATTACAGCATTTTCCTCTTGTGACTATGCCAAAATAATTTTCTGAGACTACTTATTTTACTGTGCTGTAGTTATCAAGTCTTTACCTGGCAAGAAAAAGAAGTGTTATGCAGGAAAACAGTCTTGAAAGGGATAGTGATGCTGCGACCCACCTTGATGCTGGGGCTTGGGGGGAGGCAGATTCCTAGTATGGGGAAGATCCATTCTCCACCAATTCCTGAGGACAAGGTGAGCTGGCCCCTCACTTCTCCCTGCTGATGAGGTTCAAAACGAACCTCCACACTGGCCTCTGAACCCACCTGGGAACCCGGAGCAGCACTAACATACTCATCTACTCACATATTCGTCTGCAGGTGGGAGAAAATCAACATGATCCATCACAGCAAAACAACAGAAAGAATTTATTAGTCTGTAGCATGTGTAAGGTTTTCTTTGAAAAGAATTTCTCTCCAACTGAATGGTATGATGTGTAGAAAATGTTGCCTCATGAGTCTCACATCACAGAGAAGTCATGATTGGAAAACATATCAAAACAAATCTCTTTTGCCAATCATTTAACTTCTAACCTTTGTTAGAGATACAGCAGTAACTCATAAAAATAAAATACTAGATACCAACTTTTGACACTGCTAATGTGCTAATGTTTTTATTCACATCACAGGGTTCCAAGTCAAAGCTATCTTTGTAATCATTTATCCTGAGGCAGCTCGACTGACATCAGTCCTTATACATGGGTCAGTCCTTCAAAAATGTGCAACAACTACTAATTTCATGGAGTAAAAACAAGCCTTGTCCATAAAATAGAAACATGGTGTGCACTAAGGATTTATAAGTCATGAGGTTCTGTTTCATATTTTCTTACCTTGCATTAGTACTCAGTTCTGAATCGAGAGTAGTTGATGAATTTAATGAGGACAGAATGGCTGCTGCCCAAAGAAGTGCTGAAGTGGACAGTTTTCACTGTTGGCGGAGGCTGAGCTCTGAGGACCAGATCATAGTGGAAGTAGCCCAGATCAGGAGAGTTCAGAGTGAGTCGAGCCGTAGACTCACCTGCATGCAGTGGCAGGTATTCAAAGCTCAGAGAACTCTAAAAAGGAAGACACACTCATAAGAAACATATATTAAATACTGTCAGTATACACCTCTCTTTCAATAGAATGATGAACTCAAGCTCCACCTTGGACTGTCCTGGCACAGTGTGCAAATTTGGTGCGCCGATGTCAGGACTGCTACATTCAGTACTGAGGCACGCCCGTGGTGGTGAGAGGGTTCTCCACCTGCACAGTGGCTAGGATCATCCAACGAACAGCTGTTTCTAGCTCTATGGAAGATATTACCCCTGGAGAAGTCACCTTGAAGCTAACAAGGTAAAACAAATACTCGCCAGATGTCCTGTTTTGAAACATCACCTGAGGAGAAGTAGAGGTCCACATATGAAGAAGGCTAAGGATCATATCAGATCTGTGAATCTGTCTAGGCTCAAACCTTGGTATTGAACTGCCCCTCTTTGTAGGTATAAAAACACATTTTGTAGTCTCTTTTGGACAAGGAGGGGACATCAATGTATTCAAAACCACTGAGGGACACTGTGGCATCTGTCTTGTCAGGATTCAGGATTTCCATCAGCACACAAAACCTGAGTACAGGGACACTCATGACCAAAGGTCCTGACATAGAGAGTTTCTAGTCAATACAGTTATTAACTTAATTATCAGTGTATGTAAATTCAAGTATGTCAGAATTTTTGCTCAGTCCTAAAATAAAAAAATATTCAAGACACTATCTTTGAGAAGCACTGGGTATATAACAAAAAACTTTTTTAAACCTATAATGCCATGGGTATCATTGATACATACATTTCTGAGACCTATTGCACCACAAAATGGTAAAAACTTTGCTCAAAACTCTGATGTGTACATTTTGACACTAGTCTTCTGCCCCCCGGAGGACACCTTTTGCACTACAATAATTCTGGCAGATCACAAAGTGCTATCCAAAATAGCTGAATCGCATTAACCTCCTGCAAGTTATGTCTAGTAGAATCATGTTACTATATTTTAAGACTTAATGGTGAGATGTTCTTTTACATAGTCATTATTATTGCAAAATGAGCTGCTACTCTTTTGAAGCAACTTATAATTACTTTATTTTTTCGCATTTTATTTAATAGTAAAAATGTGCTAAAACAGCGGGTACAGAGGGGAATTTAGCGGGACAGTTATCTTTTTTCTTTGTGCGATATACATTATGAGTGTGTAATTCAGTGTTTTGATGAATTAATTAATCAAATTACAGACTGAAATATGATGTTTAGAACAAATAATTGGATGAAAATTGAGAGGCTGATATTTTAGATGGTTAAAAGGAAGTACAGTACAGAAGATGTCCTCTTTTATTTCCTTTTTTTTTAGCAGGGCTGCCGCAATTTACTATTATTATAATTATTAATTATTATTTATGATTAAACTCCTCCTGTTTTCAAAGTGTCTCAGGAAGTAGTGAATAAATCTGTATGGCACTATGGTGATAAATCTACATTACACTACCTACCTAGTGCTGACCTAATGCCAGGTGCATTGGGCAACAGCTGGTGAAATGGCCAAGCTTTTGAGCAGCAAGAATCAGGTGTTGAAAAATACCAAAACTTAGCCAAAAGAAAGTAAGTGTTGGAATTACAATTTTGGGTGGACTACAACTTGATACTGAAGGAATGATGTGGAAAATGCTGGTTTGTCAATAGGAAGTATTGTTATTGTCCAACTTGGTGGTGATGACATGGCAGTGAGTGTGCAGTGTGTTTCTATTGTCTCCAAATAATGAAAAATAAGTCTGCTTTTGCAAGTTGATTGTTTCTGCAATATATAATGTAAAACAAAAATTAAAAAAACTTGAGACTTAAAGATGTTTATGTTTGTGTGTGTGTTTACCGCTGTTGCTTGGAGAGCCAGTTGTGTACAGGGATCATCTGTGTCTGGTAAGTCTTGGCAGGCAGCTCATGTGGAATGGTGTCCTCTGGCTTAGGAGGCTCAGCTGTCCCCTGCAGGGAGTAGAGCATGCCGCTCCCATCAGGAAAAGAGAAAAAGACAAATCCCTGTGAAGACCGAAGAGAGACAAAAAACAAGGTCATGTCTGGGTTGATTGAACAATGAATCGCACAGTTTTAGCGGTCCGCAAGGAGCACACAGGTAGAGGGACTGTTAAGAGCTCTTTACCAGGTGTTTCTTCTTATCTGCAGTCATGGTCAGTGGTTTGTTGGAGTGGTTCAAAGTTGATGGAAGTCTCAGCACCCCACTGCTCACCCTCGATGACAGGTTTGATCCAGCAGTGCTGGTTTGTACGGTTAGACACAGTAAGTGTCTGTGTGTAGGAGCGCCGCACTGGGCAAACATAATTCACCACCTAGTAATAAGAGATCGGAGAGATGTATTTCACCACCTGGTAATAAGAGATTGGAGAGATGTGTTTCACCACTTGGTAATAAGCGATTGGAGAGATGTATAATCATGTATACTTTTGGTTTGTGGTTGCAGTGTTTCTGCAAATTATCTACTCAAAATAAAGTTTTACACCACTGTTCATCACATGCACAACCCCAACAGAGTAAATATTCAATAACTGATAGTATATGGAGTTAATGAATCGAACCTCTTTGCTGGTGAACGCTACTGTGCAGGAGCCGGTCACATTGAGGATAAAAGGGGAAGAGAAGCCCTCCCTTGCATGTCACATTCTTATATCTTGTGTCCTTATTCAGGTTCACAGGAGCAAAAGTCACTTGAAGAGGAACTTCCTTGTCTAGAGAGATATAGCCTTTGGCAGGTGCAATGGAGAGCTCTGAAGGAAATGAGTCTGTTTTCCACTGGAACTAGAAAAATACAAAAAGAGATTAAACTTCAGTTTATTACTCCACTTTGTAGGACAGTTACTGTTATTGTTATCTCTTACTTGCAGGTTATTCATCTAAAACAGCAAGAAGCCGCTTTCTTGTGTGATGTATTGAAAACAGTGCGTCTCAAAGCTTCCAGCTAACTGAATATATGGTAGCAAAAAAATGTCTGTGCATGAAAGACCAAAACCCTTTTCTCATAAATGAACAAAGTGAGAGTTTAATGCATTGGAAATAATATACTACATGCACACCAAAGTCTGCTTTCACAGCTAACAGTCCATTTTCGTAACACATCTGAAATTACTTATCCAACCCATTACCTGCAATCGGTCTGTTGTATTTCTTGTTAACCACACAGCTAATTTACACCACACTGTGTTTTAGGCCCATCCGACATAATAGGGTAGATGATAATGTGAGCTGGGCGTTTTCCATGCTGTGTACTGACCTACTGTCTGTTGCCACAGCTTGAGTTGTCACTCCTGCTGGGCTGTGACTTCTACCCCCCGCCACTCACTCGCTCATTACATAACTGGTGAGTAATCCTGCTTGTGTGCAATTGCAATCAGGCAAAAAAAAAAACCTGCTGTGGGTTTAGACTTGTGCTCCAAGAAATGACTGTCCAAACAGCAAAATGAAAAGGAATGTATTTGCATCCACCTCAAAAACAGATTTCTTTACTGTGTTTTATCTTTTGTTGTCCAGACACTAAGGCCATTGAATTTGCTGTCCTCTTGCAGCATAAATACCATAGTTTTACCTTAAAATGATCAGACTCACCTTCTGATCTATGCCTTGCCCCATTATGTCCACTTGTTTCATGATGCTACTGTTCAGAATAAAGATCAGTTTCTTATGGTAGTGGCATGCCTCACGAGGATAGAACCTGACTGGTACCTCCATCATTGCACCAGGGGACAAAATATCAGCTGTGAGGACAGTTCAGAAAGCACTTGCCGAAGTTGTATTTGGTGAAAGAAAATTGAAGGCTAGATTTTACAACCCTGCCTTTGAGGGCAAAAGCAAATGTTGGCCCATGCTTTACCTGACAAGATATGAAGCATAGCGGTAGTTCAGGCAGGTCCTGGAGTCAAGCGAAAGGCTACAGTCAGCTGATCTTAAGCCAGCTCTCAGTCAGCTGATAGCTCAGGTGATCGCCCTCTACACATCCTATTGGCTAATGTCAAAATGGCGCCCTATTTAATCTGCTTCTCCTGCCTACTCTGCCTGCTGCAACCACTCTGCAACCCACCTCCACCCCAACTCCTCCTGTTTATGTTGTGTCTAATCTTACCAGTGTCATATGCATTGTCACTAATGCTTGCTCTGTTTTGTGGGGGGATTTTAATGTATTTGTGTTAATCGTAACATGCTGCTGCTTTCTCTGCCTTGGCTGTGAGTACACAACATTTCAGTCGTGTGTGACAGTGTTTCAGTAGTGTGTGTGAGAGCATTTCACTTGTAAGTGTGTGAGGTTTATACTATAGTGTGTGAATAAGCTTTGTTCTATATTTGTGTGTATGGTAATCCTGAATAATATCCCTGATGGCCCCCCATAAAAAACATCCATTTTGCGAGTTTATCATTCAAAACAAGAACTCATTTCACTCGGGGGCGGGGGGCAGACAGGACCACATCTGAAACAGGAACAAAGATTAGTGACTTCAAAGTAAACAGGTAGGACAAGACATGAAACATGAATGTGCCAAAATAAAGGAAACTTAACAGACATTACACATCTCCTCCTCCAAACCAGATCTTGTAGTGTGGCTATAGGCAGCTCACACTGAGGCTGACCTGTGGGGTTCCCCAGGGGTCTGTCCCTAGACCACTCCTCTTGTTACCCCTGGGTCATATCATCCATAAGTTTCCACTCTTACACGGATGATATCCAGCTGCACCTGTCTTTTAATCTCAATGATTTTAACCATTTCAACACATTAAATAACTGTATCAGAGACATATAATGATGGATGTCTCAGAATTTCCTGCAGCTAAATTTGAATCAAACTGAGGTCAAGATTATTAGTCCAGGCTCAGCAGGAGTGGTGACTCATCTGGACTCTCTGTCACAAAATTGTACAGCCAAATTCTATCTTGATTTATGCAGCTGAGGAGACTCTCCAAAGTTAGATAATTTTGAATCCGAAAAACATATCACTCATGCTTTTGTCTCTTCCCGTTTGGACTACTGCAACTCTTTGTTCACGTATCTGAACAAACAGAGTTTACACAAGTTGCAGCTCACCCTGAATGCAGCAGCTCACCTCCTTACTAGAACCAGAAATTATAAAGTCCCTATGTTAGCTTCACTTAATCGGCTCCTGGTAAATTTTAGAATTGATTTGAAGATTTTATTGTAAACTTTTAAAGCACACTCTGGTCTTACACTGTAGTACATTTCTGATCTCCTCACTCCACATCATACACCCAGCTCAAAGGGTTTTGGTCTGCAGCACAAGGGTCCTCATTAATATACATATTAACCTTCATCCACAACTGAGTGCATTAAGATAAATATTCAGACAGATCAATGCAGTCTAGGTGCCAAGGGGCCAGATATCAGTCCCAGAGAAACTACTAACACTTTGAAGAGCCGCTCAGTAGGTTTAAGGTGAGTGCCTTCCTGAAGCTACTTAGTACCGTAGTACCTAGATGGCTGAAGTTCACAGTACATACTACTCTTGGGCCTTATATTATGGGTGTCAAATTTGGTGTATGTATCTCAAGTCAAAATATTGGAACATGGATTTGATCTTCAATACTGCTCACAAAGGCTGTAAGAGTGCATAAGTCGCAGACCCTGATTTTCTCCAGTTTCACAGGGGGGTAATTTTTTTTTCCTTTTAACCTAGGAAGTTGAAATTTTAGTATAATGTTCTGCCTGCCCCAAGGATCACATCTGTTGTGGTATGAGAGCCTCATTTTTATTTTTATTTTTGTTGTTGCTGTTGCTTACATTTTTTTCTCTTTTTTTTATATAAAATTGTATGTATGTGTCTAGGTTAACTTTATCTGTGCTCTCTGTGCATGAGAAGTGTATTTATCCTCCTATGTTTGCTGTACTGATATTAATATAATATTTTAAAAAATTATATAGTTCTATAGTCATAACAATTAATATTTGATCAAATCTACAGGCCTCATCTGATCAACACCAAATTTGCAAGAATATCAGGTATTCATGACAGAAACCTTTCAAAAAGAGTGAAAGAGTTTGAAATTCACAAATCGAGTTGTTTTATGTGACAGGGTCTGCTGTTATCCACAACTGCTCGACATCTGGGGATTGTTGGTCAAACTAAAGTGTATAAGAAAAGGCCCCAAGTTTTGATTTGTGTACGTGTGGATGTGTGTGCTGATGAACAAAATTGTTGTAGCAGTATGAATACACACATCTGAATTTTAAAAAAAAAGAGATGAAAGAATAACCATGAAAAGAAATGACATCAAACTACCACTTTAAAACATGAAGACAAATTAAGCAGACATTAATTTATTTTTACAGGATCATACTTACTGTGATTTGGTTTATCTTATTAAATAACATTACATAAACAATTTATTGTATGAACAGCATTGTGTAAATTCTAATACAAATATTGTTCCATTCTATGGTTTGTATTGTGGCTAAAACGCTTTAATCTGTTTCATTTATTTTTTAAAGATTTAGTTATGCTGTAAAAATCAAACAGCACTCATTATTTAATGCATAAAAACGTATTTGTGGTCAAATGTAAGTTTGACAAATGTTTTAAGAGCAACTTGGTCCATAACGCGCATCAACTTCCTTCCGTTTTGTCACTGATAGCATCCATAGCTACCACCGTAGCAACAAAAAAAAAGTACTATCGCTACAATTTCATTGAGAGAGCTGGAAGAAAGAATGACAAAAGAACTCGGGATCGTTAAGTTAAAGAGAAAAGATACTATGAAACCAAAGTGTAGATTTGTCAATAGAAAAGTTATTAAAAGGAAGCTAAAGCCACAAGCTATCAAGCTAAATATAGCAATTTCCACCAAAAATCGAGGGGATGTCCTCCATGTTTTTTGTTAACCCATGGAGAAACACGGCAGTCACATGAACTGAAGTCTGCCTGCAGAAAAGACTGGGCAGATGAAATGTACCCATGCCACAATTTTAGAGCTGTTTTTGTGAAATGGCTACGTTTTTCGCAGTGGACCAACGTAGTTATTTCACGCTTTTGAGTGAGACTGCGCTGTAAGAAGAGTTTGTTTGCTGAAGTTTGTGTTTGTGCAAAGGGTCAACTGTTCTTCAGCTGCTGTTTGTGTTTATGATGTTTGTGTAGAGAGGAGGAGACTCCCCCTCCTACACAGAACACAAACACACTGAGGAACCATGAGACCAAAGTCTAAATCCAAATCCAAGATAGAGAGGTTGAGTGAAGGTGGTATTGAAGGTGTGGAGGTGGATCAGTGTGTCAGAGGAGACGCTGTAAAAGGACAGAGTGCCAGCAGGACAGTCCACATACACTGCTACTCTGTCAGAGACAGAGGACGAGGGGAGATGGAGGTCAATTTCTGTGTCACTGTGACAGACAGAGTAACCTTCATCAGAGCAGATCAAACTCCAGGACTGACCATAAAATCCGAACTCACAGTCACGGCTGCTTCCTTTCCTTCTGATTCCTCTGTAACTCACTGATATATTGACCTCTCCTCTACACTCCACCTCCCAGTAACAGCGACCAGTCAGACCATCTCTACACAGAAGCTGAGCCCAGAAGTCAAATCTGTCTGGATGATCAGGGTATGACTGAAAGTCTCCCACATATGTCACCTTCCTGTTATTTTCAGACAGTCTGAGCTCAATGTGTGCTGTGTTTGAGTCCAGTGTGAGTTCACAGAAATCTGACAGAGAGAAAAAGACACAACACAGCAGCAGGTTATCATCAGACACACCTGAAGGCTTTCTTCTTTGTTAGCTGACAGTCTGCTGTTTGGTCATCATGAGTCAAACTGATTCCACACTTACACTTCTTCAGACCAGGTTTTAATCTCTGCTCTCCACTATGGTCCACCCTAGAGGAAGAAACACAGTCAGAATGATTGAGTGCCCAACATGAGTCCTACCTGCTGTCCAACATGAAGCAGAGCTCCTCAGTTTGTCCCTGTGACAGACAAACAGGCTGAAACTCATCTGAGCCAACAGCCTCCATCACTCTGCTCCTTTTTCTGAGTCTTTCTGACAGAAACTCCCAGAAAAAAAACAACAAGATTCAAACAGCAAAGGCTGGCTGTCGGTCTGTCCTACAACATGGAGACTTGATTTGGACCCTTTAGAAAAAGACATTCATTTGTTCTTTTAGGACAGCTCTCCACACTGCAATCTAAAAAGCTCTTTCTAAATAGGCTTGAAACCTTGTCTGAAGATAGAGAGATGAAGTAGGGGGCTCTCTTCTTCTAAATATGAATGAAGATGAAATGAAAGCTCTTAGATGAACTCATGTGAGTGTGTGAGCCTCTTCTTGGATCATTCAGAGTAGAGCAGAGGGAGTAGAAGCATAACACCTGGAACAGCAGGTGGATTTCCTGCAGTTTGGGATGGACAGAAAGTGGAGCAAACCCAGTACATGTCCTCAAACAGCCCCTTAGCTTACCTGATCATGTTTGAAAGGGCTGCTGCTGCTCTCACTGAATGTTGTGCCAGTAAAGCATCAGAGCTCAGCTGATGAAGCTAAATGAAGACTATTTGATCTCCTTTGAACCCACTTATGCAAACAGTACTTTGAGCCCATGTTTCTGACTGAGGGTGGATGTATAAAGGAGGGCCCAATCCCAAACTGCCCACTACACACTAGCCCTACACACTCCCCCTCCGTTTGCACGTCCCAGCAAAGGCTCCGCCACATTGAAGGCTGCCCCAAACCAGAGAGTGCCCAGGGAAAGTGGACCATTCAGCCTCTAAACAGCGAGTCTGCACTGATGCACACTCACGGTAGAATTTGCAGGTAGTGCGCCAGCAAAAATGGAGGAGGAGGAAACAACATACAAATATAAGTTCTGCATGTGTCCACCTTTGTCTAACTGACAAAAAAAAATAAAATTTAACCAGATGTGGTTCCGAAAGATCAAACGAAACTCGGAAATCTTACTCCGTGCTGATGTTTGATTTGATTGTGCAGGCACATGTCAAATAGTAAAGGGGTTCAAAGATGTGCCGAATCACTTACAATCAGAAGTAAAATTTAGCTCCAGTCACTGTGGGTTTGTTTGATGGTTCACCAAACAAAGAGAGCAAAAAAATCAAGAAGAGTAGACTTTCCCATATCAGCCAGGAGAGTTGATCCTGGTCTGTATGGATGCATGAAATAAAGGATCTGGAGGAGATTTGAATGTTGTTCTGCTCTAATCATTAAACTAGACGTGAACCTTCATCTTGTAACACCAGATGTAATAAAACATCTTCTCTGTGTTCTGACGTGGGCTAAAGGACTGTCAAATGTGTTTTGAACTTCAAATATGAACCCATCTCTCTCCTGATCATCTCTGTTTTTAGTCTGTGTGTCTGTTCATCAATCAGGGAGCTGTGAAATGACCACAGCGTCAGAATATTAAAGTTTGGACCTCTTTCCACCTGAAACACTGGATAAGGTCTATTCTTCCTCATCTTCCATCATCTTCACCTCCCTGCAGACATCTGCATGTGATGGGCCAGGTTATAACCAATCAGAGAGCTTGTTTCATGACTTATCTGCATTGTTTTATCTGGTTTACCAGCTCAAGGCCCAAAGTGTAAGGCAAGGAAAAATGGAGAGGGCAAAAAAAAAATCAAAGACTTTGCTAATCGATTAGCTACAGGAAAAAAAGAAAAGCAGCCAGGAAATGGAAATTAAATTGAAAAGAGGAATTGTCCTTTAAATGGTTGATAATTGTCAGTTCACTTTTTTATTTCTCTTTTTTAAAATTGCATTTTCAAACTGATTTTTAAACTATTTATTAAGGAATGCATTCATGTATTTTTAAAGAATAAACTTTTGTCCAGTTTTAAAGTTTCATTTGTAGAATCTTTTTATATTTCCCCTATTTGGTCATGGATGAACTCCTGAATTTGGAAACCAGTTTATGAATTCTTGTTTTAATAGTACAATAACTTTTTTAATTTCTGCGATGCTTGTGGTCCTCCATAAAGAGGATTTAAAAATGTTTTGTCATATTCAAAAGGTTTCCAGCTCCACTCCTTCAAAATATCAACCATCACATCCTCCTTCGAGACCAGAGGCAGAGGGATGAGTTTCTGCAATTTAGGACAATGTGACAGTTCTCAGAAGAAAACTAAAAGCTGTTGAACAGAGGAACATTTAGACTGAAAGACAAACCTACAGTTCAGCAACACATTTTAGAGTTGGACCGTTCAGAGAAGATGCTCATCCAGATGCCCAATGTAGCAGACAAATATCTGCTGTTATTGTGTGGAGGAGGAGACAGAATAACAGACACACATCAATCTGATTTAAAGTCATTTCTCATGAACTGTTTGAGGGTTAGTTTTTTACTTATTTATTTCCTCCTCCACATGGATGACATCAAACTCTATGTCAGCTGGAACAAGATCCAAGCCATCAACACCTTTGCTCTGCCAGCTATCAGATACCCTGCTGGCATGCATAGCCTGGCCAAAGGAAGAAATAGAGACCACTGACATCAAGACAAGTAAGCGCCTCAAAATGCTCAAACAGAGATTTTTACCCTAAATCTAGGACCCTTGGGGTCTACACTAAGAGGAAGGAGAGAGGCTGAGAACTAGTGAGCATTAGAGCCACTATCCAGGACAACACAGTTCACATCCAAGAGTCCTTCAGAAAGATGGTCCACAATGATGACCTGCAAAGTGAAGACCTCAGGCAGCAGAAACCAAATATATTTTTAGTTGTCTCTGACCCAGTAACTGTCTGGTTATACCTCAGTGTATCCAGTCTCCATAGAGAATCCTCCAGTCCAGCAGAAAGCAGTTTTATTCCCAAGTCTCCTGGATGATTGTAGTTCAAGTCCAGCTCTCTCAGGTGTGAGGGGTTGCAGGTCAGAGCTGAGGCCAGAGAAGCACAACTTCCTTCTGTGACCAGACAGCCTGATAACCTGGAGTCAGAAAAATGTATAAAACAAGGAAAAGTGTACCAACTTTGGACAATTTCATTCAAACAACGATAAAGCTCAATCAGGAGGAAACCTGACCTGAGAGTTTCCAGTTTGCATTGAGGACTCTTCAGTCCAGCAGAAAGCAGATTCACTCCTGAATCCTGCAGATCATTGTTATTCAGGTCCAGCTCTCTCAGACTGGAGGACTGGGAGCTGAGGACTGAGGACAGAGCTTCACAGCTTTTCTCTGACAGGTTACATCCAATAAGTCTAGAAAATGTAATTAGATTGAAAAACATTCATTTTTATGAGATAAATTATAAAGTTTTAATGTTATTCGAAAGACTTTTCTTAATCTTCAATGCTACTGTTTACCATTTCAGTGTCCAGCTCCTGATGATATGAAATGGCCAACATTAAAAAGACAGACTGATTTTGACTACTCAGACATGTCCTTCCTAAAACTAAAATGATTTTCAGGTTCTCAATTTATGTGTCTCTTAGTTATCTATTGGTTTTCATTCCTCACAGAGTAAAATTCAACATTTAACCTAACACAGACCTGAGAGTTTCCAGTTTACAGTGAGTACTCTTCAGTCCAGCAGAAAGCAGATTCACTCCTGAATCCTGCAGGTCATTGTCACTCAGGTCCAGCTCTCTTAGACTGGAGGACTGGGAGCTGAGGACTGAGGACAGAGCTTCACAGCTTCTCTTTGACAGGTTACATCCAGTTAGCCTGACGAAGAATCAGTGATTAGCACAGACATAAAGTTTCATCTCTCATGAACAATAATTTTTCAGTCTCTCATGTATCCACCTACAGAGCTTTGTTGGAGGCTTTGACCACTGGCAGCAGCCTCAGGACAGCGTCCTCTGAAGCAGAGTATTTCCTCAGGTCAAACACGTCCATATCTTTTTCTGATGACAATAAGATGAAGACCAGAGCTGACCACTGAGCAGGAGACAGTTCCTCTGTGGAGAGACATCCCGATCTCAGGGACTGTTGGATCTCCTCCACTAGAGAATGATCATTCAGTTCATTCAAACAGTGAAACAGATTGATGCTTTTTTCTGCAGACAGATCCCCACTGATCTTCATCTTGATGTACTGGACTGTTTTCTGATTGGTCTGTGAGCTACTACCTATGTGTGTCAGCAGACCTCTCAGGAGATTCTGATTAGTTTGCAGTGAAAGACCCAGGAGGAAACGTAAAAATAAATCCAGGTGTCCGTTTAGACTCTGTAAGGCCTTGTCTACAGCACTCTGATGGAGATTTGTCAGATTTCTGACACTGAAGATTTGAAAGATTGAGAATGTTGTTTGTTGTTCTTCTTCCATCAGGTTGACTCCAGAGTTGGTGAAGGTCAGGTGGACATGAAGAGCAGCCAGAAACTCCTGAACACTCAGATGGATGAAGCAGAACACCTTGTCCTGGTACAGCCCTCTCTCCTCTCTAAAGATCTGTGTGAACACTCCTGAGTACACTGAGGCTGCTCTGATATTAATGCCACACTGAGTCAGGTCTGATTCATAGAAGATCAGGTTTCCTTTCTGCAGCTGCTCAAAAGCCAGTTTTCCCAGAGACTGAATCATCTTCCTGCTCTTTGGACTCCAGTGTGGATCAGTCTCAGCTCCTCCATCATACTTAATGTTCTTCAGTTTGGACTGAACCACCAGGAAGTGAATGTACATCTGCGTCAGGGTCTTGGGCAGCTCTCCTCCCTCTCTGGTCTTCAGCACAGCCTCCAGAACTGTAGCAGTGATCCAGCAGAAGACCGGGAGGTGGCACATGATGTGGAGGCTTCTGGATGTCTTGATGTGGAAGATGATTCTTCTGGCCTGCTCCTCATCTCTGAATCTCTTCCTGAAGTACTCCTCCTTCTGAGGGTCAGTGAACCCTCTGACCTCTGTCACCATGTCAACACACTCGGGAGGGATCTGATTGGCTGCTGCAGGTCTTGTGGTTATCCAGAGGCGAGCAGAGGGAAGCAGGTTCCCCCAGATGAGGTTTGTCAGCAGCACATCCACTGAGCTGGACTCTGTAACATCAGTCAGGACCTGATTGTTGTGGAAGTCCAGAGGAAGTCGACACTCATCTAGACCGTCAAAGATGAACACGACCTGGAAGTGCTGAAAGCTGCAGATTCCTGCTTCTTTGGTTTGAGTGAAGAAGTGATGAACAAGTTCCATCAAGCTGAACTTTTTCTCTTTCAGCAAATTTAGCTCTCTGAAGGTGAATGGAAATGTGAAGTGGATGTCCTGGTTGGCATTGTCTTCAGTCCAGTCCAGACTCCACTTCTGTGTTAAGACGGTTTTCCCAATGCCAGCCACTCCCTTTGTCATCACTGTTCTGATTGGTTCCTGTCTTCCAGGTGAGCCTTTAAAGATGTTTTCTTGTCTGATGGTTGTTTCTGGTCGCTCTGCTTTCCTGGATGCTGCTTCAATCTGTGTGACCTCATGTTCATCGTTGACCTCTCCAGTCCCTCCCTCTGTGATGTAGAGGTCTGTGTAGATCTGGTTCAGAAGGGTTGGGTTTCCTGTTTTAGCAATCCCCTCAAACACACACTGGAACTTCTCCTTCAAGTTGGACTTGAGTTTGTGTCGGCACTCTGCAGCAGCAGATCCTGAATGAACAAAAAGAAATGTGATGAATAATCTGAAGCTACAATCAGTCTGATGAATTTACACTTGAAGACATCAGGATGGATTTGGTTTCCCTCCTCTCTGAAATCTCTTCAGCTCATCAGCTGTGATCAGTTTCTCTCAGTTCATAGATGTGATACAAATGTGTGCATCGTATGAACAGTAATGTCTGAACTGTAAACCTCCCCCATGTTGTCTCCATTTCCTCTTTCCATCATGTTAAATCTCTTCAAATCCTCTTACTTCTCTGCAGACATTCAGCCAGCTCCTCCTGCTTCATTCTCCTCAGGAAGTGCACAGTGATCTTCAGAAATGCCCCTCTGCTCCTCCTCTGCTCTTCATCCTCATCCTCCCTCTGACTCTCTAAGCATGCTGGCTCATCTAGACTCAGAACTCTCTGGATGTCCTTCAGCTGGTTTTTTACAAAGCTGATCATGTTCTCCTGGAGCAGCTGGAACAGAACAAAATATGAACTTGAACTTGTAGAACTGAACATCAGATCATCTGTGACAGACAGAAAGCTTGCTGGTCTGCAGAGTGCAGCATGGAGACTGGATCACAATGATGCTTCAGTTTTTACTTTGTGGGTGGTCCTGTCTTTTACAAATCCAGTTTCTATGAACTGAACTTCAGTTCAGTTCATAGAACTGAACCACACCTCAATCTTCTGGTGTGGTTTTATGGAGAAAAAGTCTGCAGTGACTTTAGAGGTGATGTGTTTATTAGAATGAGGCTTAAAGCAGCAGCTGTCAATGACACGAACCAAAGTCTTTCTGTTCTTTAAACCTCAAACTGGACTCAGTTCGTGAACTCTGCTCTCTGTGTGGTGAGACACCTCCTCCTCTTGTTTTATTTTGGTTGGACTTTCTGTGTTTCTTTGTTTCCCTGGTCTGGTTTGACTGTTTTAGAGCACCCTCCCCCTCCCTGGTCACTGAGGATGAGTGAGACTCCACACCTGCACTGCATCTACAATCATGGCCCTTGAAGAAGCCAGAAGCCCACAGTCTCAGCACCTGAGTATTGTCTTCACTCCTCAGTGGTACAGACGCCTTTCCCGGCCTTCTCCTCGGCTAAGTGCTAGTAATTTTTGCTCCCTGTGATTCCTTGTATGCCCTCTCACTTCTATCTCCTCTGTTTTCTCCACAGTGTCTCCAGCCCACACAACAGCCAGCCAGCCAACCGGACTTTCTCTTGTGCCTTTTCCCTGGAGGGTGGCGGACCCCACGCAGTTGTATTTTCGTCTGGCGGAGCCCAGCGTACAGCCAGTTTGGTATTTTCGTGGACTGAGGCGCACTGAGGTCCGCCAAGCTGGGCGTGGTGGCGAGACAGGGGGAGGTGTCGACAGAATCAGCTGGCGCAGTGACATTTTCGTGCTCGCCAATGGCGTGTAAAGTGCGCCGATAAAAGACTGGTCAGCTTTCAGCGCAAGCGAAATGCAGCTGGTCTAGAGGTATTTTGGTAGACCGGCGGCGTATCGGCATACGTCACCGATGCCTCACCGACAGGTTTCCACAGTGTCAGGCACATTTCAGTGCAATAAATAATCATCAACAACTATTAATCTGAGTCAGCACATACATTTAGATCTATATAGATATATTCTGATCTATATCTGATCTGGTGAGCGCGTTTGGCACACGCTTGGACACACAACCTGACTGAATCAACAGAGCTGAAACCGCATTGAATTTAATTAAATATCTAGTAAATAAACACACATGATGAAGTTAACAAGATATGTTATTCGTCTCCCTCCTTTTCTTTCTTCCTCTTCCTCTTATTTCTCGCACAGCTCGTCCTGGACATGTCTCTGTGTCCTCTCTCCGTCCTGCAGCGGCTGAACAGATGATTTGTTTCAGTGCTCAGATGAGTTATCTACTTGAAGCTGACATACGGATATTATAATATTCAGTTTTGTGAGGCAAATTTATTTTATATGCCAACATCTATGAAAGAAAGAGCCAGGCCACGGAGCGCGATGCGTCATTTACGCACAGATGGTTCCGATTTTAATGCCATTTTTGGAGCCATTTTTGCGCTCAACCCACCTTTGTCACATGAGGTTTGAATATATGCAACTTTATGTGAGTGTCTTTATTTGTGGAAAAGGGTGTTTGTCTTACCAGTGGGTCCAACATTACACACACCAAATCCATCTGTGCTCATATGAGAGAGTGTGGAGGACGCCCAATGCAGCGCTTACAGTGACACTTTGAGGAGCGGCCTTCTGTCGCCATCGTGTGGCCTTACTGTCTTCAGACATCTCTTGATCTCTTTGACTACTTCACAAAAATAGTAATACGCCTCGCCGGTGGCGGATTTAAAGGCAAGGAGAGGAGCTTATGTGATTGGTGAAAACAGGTCTCGGCTGTGTTAAACCCACTCCACGCCCTCTCTCCTCCCTCGCTACGACTTACGCCGCTGGGAGGAGCTGAGTTAGGGAGGGGGGATACTTACGCCGGGCTGCGCCGCTCACCAAAATACCAAATTATGCTTGGGAACGCCTTGTCGGCGCGGCGGACCTGACTTACGCCGCGCCTGCGGCACGTCTCCGGCAAGGCACAAAAATAGAGCCCTACATCTTTAATTTACTATCTGTCTCCGTGTCTGCTTCTGGGTCCACAAAATACACCACACACCACACTCTGCTGCCAAAGGCTGTGCCCGAAATGAATCACTCAATCCCTAACCCCTAACCCCCATATGGGGTTTCACTATATAGCTTACTATGTTGTGAGCTCAATTAACCGGAGGTTTCGGACACTACATGGCATGACACAATGCATGATGGGATGCCCACCACCAGTAAGTGACCATTTGATGGTCACTCCATTTTGCAATGCTCTATGGGAAATTTTGAGGTGCCTATATGGGGCATTGGAATTGACCACTCAGGTTTCGGACACCCCTTAAAATGGCGCTAACCCCCATATAGTCACCTATATAGTGTGAGTGTAAAGATGGTTCAGGCAGAGAGGATGTTTTCAGCATCATTAGGAAACAATCCAGAAACCTCCAAATTAGTGTTGGGCAGTATGACGGTATATACCATGTGACAGTACAAAAGTGTCTACCAGTAGAAATTTTGCTATACTGTTTATACTGGAGAGAGAGCAGATGTCTGCTGCTGCGTCTCTCTGAGTCGGTGTGTTGTTGTCTGTGCTCACTAACAAGACAGCCGGAGCACATCTGTTTAGGTGTGTTTCCATATATTCACCAACGTGTCATGCAGAGTTTGTTCGCTCCGTTTGATTGGTCGGGTTTGAGTACAATCCCTATAATCAGTGTGTCCAGCAGACTGCTTGGCATAGTTTTGACGAAAAAGAAACAGCTTCACTGGTGGTGGTCATGGCAGACACAGAGGTTAGTGGCAGAACAGGGCAAACTGAGGCAGCCTGACCCACCCAACACGAGGAAGAGGAGGAAGAACTCGTTCTAATAAGGGCGAAAGTTGCGACATCGGTTGTCTGGGGATTCTTCGGATTTAGAAAATCCGACAATGACCAAAAAACAATAAAATGCAAAGAGTGTCATGTGGCTGTCGTTGCTGGAGGTGGAAACACCAGCAACCTCTTCTACCCATAGACTGTATAAAGAATGGACGCTGTCTGCCTCCTCGCTGGGTGAAGCCACTCCGAGAACAGCACCCTCTGATGGTGGGCTGCAGTACAGGTCATAAATCCCGCCTCCTCCAGCAAAGCTCATGGGACTGTGGACAAACTTTAGAAATTTATTACACAGAACATAAATTTTTTCTCCCCCCTGCTTGTGATGTTGACATGTAGTTACTGTAAGACTGGTTTGTGCCCAAGTCCTTTTTTTTCTGTACAGCTCTGTTTTTAAAGGGGACCTGCCATCAAAATTTCATACCCATTTTTATAATTTTTTCATAATCCTTGATGTCCTCTGATCATGTTTGCAACATAATTTTAGCTGAAAAGTTATTTGATGGTTTGTTTTTAGTATGCCTAAAAAATCTTACAGGAAAACCAACTGATTTTGGCTCATTAACATTTATGGTAATGAGCTTTGCTCTGATTGGATCGCTGCTGTGAAGCCTGCTGTGCTCTGATTGGCTCAGCAGTGGAGGTTCGGATTTCGGTTTATCCATTTTGCTAATGTGTGGTAAAGTAAGGTGCCCAGATGTCTGTAATGGTATCCGGGGATATTCGGTGCGGCGCTGCAGGGGCTGTGTGATCACAGACAAAATCTCGGTACTATTTAGTAGCAGCGCATGCCCCTTGTAATAACCCCCATAAGAACTGTTGTTCAGGACTGCTTACTTGTGCTTCCTACCCATTCGGCTACTGTAATAACCGTTGTTCGAGCCCGTCGAGGGGATGTCTGGTCACTTTATGCTAAAGGCTAAAACTGGCAGGTATTAAACCATATATTTTAGACCCCGAGTCCGACGAGGAGGTGGAAGTTGAAGAAGAAGCCAGAGATCTCCAGCGGTGTTTTCTCATTCATTCTGCCCAGCTTTAAGTTCCTTTTCCCGGCAGTGAACCGAAGGAAACACCGGTCATTTGGAAGAGACCCATAGCGGATACAGTGGTAGCTGGGTTTCGCTCTGACTGTGACTGAGTACGAGAATGAGAGAGTGGGTGCGGCTCACCGAGGACGCGCTCGTGAATAATAATGAGCAAGGTCAGCGCGACGTCAGAGGGACCTGCTTTTTCAATTGGCCTGGTTTACCCGTTCTTTATTTTAAACCTTTACAGAATGCAAATGACGTAACGGTTTGTTTTCACATTTACAACATAAGACGAACATAATATGGACCTTATCTGACACAAAAAACACACAAAATTACATTTTGATGGCAGGTCCCCTTTAAAAGTTATTAGGGGGTTCATGTTTTCTATGATTGACACCTGCTACAGCGTATGGGCGTTCAGGGATTGCATAGCTCACCCGGGGGGATACGCTGTTTGAGCCGAGCGTCATCACAGGCCGAATGCGCGCATCGCTACTGCACAGCTCTGGTTTCAAGGAAGTGGAGAAAAACACAGAATTACCGAGAGCTTTTTGGCTTCAAATCCGTATGCAGGCGGAAGGCGGAACCAGGTTGTCCATAGTATATACAGTCTATGCTTCTACCACCTAAAGATGAAACATGCCAAGCTCTATCATGAGAGCCAAAAGATGCGTGACGCACCAATTTCACCAAAAACTAAAGTTGCAGGAACTTCTCTCATACAAAAGAGCTTGACAGAGTCTTTCGCCAAAGGTATGCCATAAGATAAAAAATCAACAGACTGGTCTGGTCTGCAACAGTATGGTTTATTTTAAGCCATTAATTGAATTAACAGGGGAAAAAAACATACTGTAATATACTGTTTACCATGAAATGAAATTACTTATACCATGATATATAATTTTGTTCATACTGCCCAACACTACTCCAAATATACTGAGTGTCTGCTCTGATTATCAGTAGGAGCTGTGTTTGTACATTTACACTTACCATAAATATGGAGTCCAGCTGTGTTTGATGCTGCTGGGCAGACTGACCAATGGGAACTTCTGCTCTCTGCTGCTGAACTCTGTGGAACAAACAGAATCTAATGTAGTGGATATAATATAAGGAGACACAGGGTTACATTTGACAGAGTCTATCTAGTGGACCCTGGTAGAAACACTGCTGGATCCTCCTTCAAACACAGGACACACATGAAGATATATGCAAAGTCCAGTTCTTTCTGGCTCAGATCCTGTTTACTGCTGTTCGATCCCAATGGAAACACAAACCCTGAAAAATCTTCACCTTCACAGAGAAAACACTGACCACAGTTAGGATGAAAAGCTTCACACACAGCAAAAGAAAGTTCAGTTTAAAAGGCTCACCTTTGCTCATGACAAGGCTCTCCTTTGAAATCAGTAGGTCTGTCCTTAGACCTGTCACTCACAAAGCTCGGTTCAGGTCCAGCTCCAGGTCCAGGAGAGTCTGGTCTCTCATGTTTGACTCTGACAGAAACACAAAAACTGATGAAGACAAGAACACAGAAAATCTTCCAGATTTGACCTGTTCAGGTCTTTGACTGACAGACAGACAGACAGACAGACAGACAGACAGACAGACAGAGGTCTGAGTGTGAACAATAGTGATGGTGAAGTGATGTAAGTGCTGAGCTCTGACATGGAGAACAGTCATGGACAGTTGGAGATCCTCATCTCACCTCTGAGCTTTGGTCTGGTTGCCATGCCCCCCCCCACAGAGTGGTTTTAGAGGGAGGGGCTCCCTCCTCTCTGTCCTTACACTGATTCATAGCAGAGCCCCCACCTTCACACAAACACAACAACATGCTCAGTCAGTACGACAAACTTTACACCTCATTACACCTTCAGTTCTCATTCCTCTCAATAACATGACACAAATTTTTCAGGACTGACAGAAACCTTGTTACAGCTGCAGTGATTGTTTGAGACCCCATGATAGCTGAGGAGTCTCAAACAATCACTGAGTCCACTTCCACCTTTGGCAGGCTCTGGCCGATCTAAAAGAATCTGGACCACGTATTCACACCGTGATAAACATCAGTCACCTGTCTGACCAAAACAGCCCCTCTCATCCCACAGATACACCTGTGTTCACCAAGCTACAGATTTCACAGCAGCTCATTACTCCACCCCACTGTTTAACGGAGATCTGACATAAAATAACAGAGGGAACGTGACTTTAAAAAAATATACTGCTGTAATGTATCAACAGTCTCAACATAAAAGCTCCTGAACCAAGTTGATCCAGGCTGTCAGACCGGTTCAGACACTCCCTGCACCCTTCCCCGATGGTGTGACTCAGATTACTGAGTCGGTTGGTGTTTGTGGAGTCAACTGTTGCTGAGTTGACTCCACAAACACCAACTATAGAGCAGGTGGATCTGTCTGAAATCACTGCTCTTTAACTCAGAGAGAAATTCTACAACATGTTTCAAACAGCCAAATAGCATAAAGAAAGATTTCTACAGTTCGACAGAGACCCAGCACCATGTGAGCACACTGATCCTGATCCTCAGACATGAACAGATTTCCTTCAAAGGATCCTCACCTGTTGAAGTGAGTTCAGGTCAGCTTACAGACACTTTTTGGAGATAAGAAGCTGCTCGTTTGTCTCTTGTCATTCCTGGTGTCTGTGAGCATTTGATCTTAGGACGTTGTCACATCCTCATAACTTTATAGTGACGTTAGAATCCACTCAGTGTCAGATTTCACACAGAGCACCGGATGTAGTTCTACTATCAGACCACTTGATAGTGCCAACCAACCTCCTAATGAAACAAACAGAGGCCTTTTAGATCTAAGACACATTTCACTCATTGTTGACCTTAAGTTAGTGTCCTCTGGCACTTATATATTATAGTAAACAATGTAAAATACTGTCTACACATTTGCCCAGATCATGATCAATTTGTTTTATTATTGATTGAATCACGACAGAGAAGAACACTGAATGCAGTTGTGATGGCCTCCTGCCTCTAACACCTGCTCGTGTTTTTGTATTTTCCCCTATTTTGGTGTCTTGTCCTTTCTGCAGGTTAGGAGGTAGGGTTTGCCATATCTGGGTGAACCTGGCAAGTCCACCTGGTGTATAAAAACTGGTCATTAATGTTTCTCCTTGCCAGCTGCTGCTCAGCTCAGCTCTGCTCTGATTCTACCCTGCACTGCTGCAGCTCTTCCCTGCAGCTTTGGGGCTCCATGTTGCACTATGGTTTAGTTTGTTAAATCCTCTGTTAGTGTTAGTTGTCATTTAATTTGAGTTGTTAATCATGTAAATCATCTTTGTAATGAAAATCCTTTTATTATTCTTAGTTAACTCCTCATTTTTTGTCTTGACACAGTCTACAGCCTATTATAGTATGTCAAATAGCTCAGACTAGCAGTATTACTTTATTAAACATGTAATTACTTCACTTTGGTGAAAATCCTTGTTGCAGTCATGTCCTTCGACAGGGATGTGAAGAGGATTTTAGAGGGGCAGGAGCTCAAACTCACTAAAAGGCTTTTTTTTTAACAAATAAATATACTCCTGAAATGTTAAACTTTATAACACTGTTAAAGAAACTTTGAAATATGTACTCAAAAAAAGTCATGACTCAGGGTAGTTTAAATACTGATACAGTAAATAATAATGCATGCATATCATTCCTATGAGCCATTTCTGGAGTCCAGATTCAGCAGTATTTGTCAGCTATCTCTCTTCTTTATTGGGTGTCACTGCTAATACAAATAGAAACCATCTTACCTGACATATGGAAAAAGAAGAACTACACAAAATGCTTTTCATCTGGCAGCATGTCTGCCTACCTCCCTTCACTTCCATATTCATCTAATACCCTCTTAGTAGAAGGCTTACCTGCTAAAAAAGTAAGTTAAAATGATGCTGGTGTTGTACAGTGAACAAACTACAAGCCAAAAATACTGGGACTTTTGTTAGCTAACTAGTTATGGTGCTTTGGGTCTATTCTTTCAGGGACGGGGACACAATAACTCTGCTGTCCATCTTGTACTGATTCCTCCTATGACACTAACCTACTGGCAGATTCAGGATTGAAAAGAGAGCAAGCAGGACTACTCTGAGCTGCTAAATATTTCAAACAAAGACAGATTCTCCTGCCATATAGTATGAGGCACTTCTTTCAGCCCAGAGTGAAAATAGCTATGATCATACTTTTGTCACTTACCTGATATCCTGCCTCAGAAAAGCTTCTCTCACTGATGGTGTCTATACATGCATGTTTGCGATGATACTGCAGGTCAAAGATGAATTTAAGCCCAAAAAACAGAGACGAGCTTGTATCCTCTGTAGTCTACAAACCACCCAGAGCCCACAGTGAATCAAAATGATATGGATGTAAATAGCTTCTGCTATTATTTGATGCACAGTGACTTAATATACAACAATTCTTCAACCATCATGATAATGGAAGTCAAATATTTAATGGTGATAGATAGCTCAACTAGTGAGCTTTTACAGTATGTTGAATTTTGTCAAGTAATCTCCGAAGCTTTTGTTATAAAATAAATCTTTGAATATGAAGTTGTTCATATAAAAAATAATAACAATAACTACGCATGTTGTCATGCTGTCTCACATGCACATTTCCAGCCTTTCTTGGTGACTATAAATTTGACACTATTTTGTAGATTCAACACTTGTGTTGAAGGAGGAATTTGCTTAATTTTAATCCCAGGCATAATTTCTCCATGTTTGGGGTCTAAACAAGAGCTAAGGATTATATTACAAGCTATTCAGAATCCTCTCACTGAAAAGATCTACAGTTGAAAAAAGGAGTTATATAGACCTCAGAAGATGTGAAAATAAAGGACTCAAGATACCTGGACTTCCCCTTTAGTCATGATGTGAAGCCATTTATAAGTTTCTTAACTGACAGGTAGATCAGGGAGACCATGGCCTGCTCTTGGTAATGGCGGTGGCTTAATGAATTATGATAAATATGTTTCAGTCTATTCAACAGGCATGGGACCAAGTCACACATGTCTTAGGTCTTAACATTCAAGTCTCAAGTAAGTCCCAAGTAATTTTTTCTTGGGCAAGTCAAGTCCTGTAATAGATCGGGTCAAGTTCAAGTCAAGTCGCCATACTACTTGCACAATCTGATTTTAATAAAGTGAAAAGACAAGACATTGTAAGATATTAGTCATTGTCACTTCACGTTATAGGCCAATTTATCCATTTCATTGTAAATTACTGATATTCAGTTAAATACATGGAATCAAACTAAATAGTCATGACAGCATGGGCCCTCATGATTTGTTTTTAAGTATTATTAGTTGTGTTTTTAGTTTCTAACTACTCCATTTTTAAACCAGTAAGGGAGACTCGGGCTTGTTGTCAAATGGGTAAGTTGTCACGTTGTAATTATCTTTGCCACCAGAGGGCGCAGCAAAAAAGTGGAATATTAGTTTTATTCCATTACATGGTCAGGGGTCATGTCTTGCCTGAGAAGAGAAGAGCACATTGTGAGTTGAGACGAGCACTAATTCATCATTTCGCACAACCCAAAGTAAAAAAAAATTCACTTTATATATTTTAAAATAAGCTTCATCCAGGTAAAAATTCTAGCGGTGATACATGTGGACTTGTTAGAGGAGACATACAGGCATCCTGTCATACCTCAGTTATTGTTCTGTTTTAAGGTAACTTTAAGCTAGAGCTAGAATTAGCAAACATGGTCGTTTGGGGCAACATGTCTCAGTTATTTTGGGGTTAGTTGTCACATGTTTAAAAGGGATTCAAATTAACATGGAGAGTCTGCTTATCAGCACTTGTCTTATTGATATTTTGACTTTATTTTTACAGAGAAAAGAGAAGAAAGCGAGAAGACATGGTCAGGAATCACAAAAGAAAAACAGAACGTGGCAGTGTCAACTACTGTGTCAACTACCATACCTTAGTTCTGTACTGCAAAACATTCACCTCAGCTGAAATACAGAGTCAGACAGCTCTCCAAACTCCAGTGCATGTTGCATAATATTTTATGTTAACCATTGTTCAATGGCTATGTCCAATGACTTTTTCTAGCTCAATGATAAACATTTTCTGTGTCTGACTTTGATGTTTACTTTCACATAAAAAATAGGAACAACAATAATTTTGTCCTTGTTTTATTAGCTGCTAAATCCACTGTGACACCTTAACCCATATAATGAGACAACTTACCCACATGGTGGGGCAACATGTCACATGTTCACACGCTCTGTTTGATTGCTTATAACTCTGCACTGACACAAGATATGAAATGACATGAATATGAAATATATACCTGAGACTTTGGTCTTTCATCCAGTACACGTTTTGTTAAAATATGATGTATTGACTCCAGGAAATATACAAGAGTTTAAAAAGTGTGACAACAAGCCCCGGTCTACCCTACTTCATTCAGTCCATCTCAAACAATATTTAATCAACTTTGGAATCTTATGTTACTCAGTTTTAACCAAATCTTTAGGAAGGCCTAACTCATCATTGCAAAGTTTACTTTTTCAGCACTTGATTTGATTTTCACTGCATGTGAAAATGAACATGTTTGAAAGCCTGTGAGTCTCTTTCAAATCTGGTTAGTTGTCTGCTGCTGGTATCAAAGGTTTAATGCTGTGAGAATCTGTGTATCATTCGTTCATTCAATTTTCAAAATAAAACCAAAAATGAAAAAAAGAAAACAAATTGTTTTCTAAATATTCGTCTCTAAAACAAAAATGAGAAAACGGATAACGGCTCGTTTTCCGATTTCCTATTATCTTCAGCTCAAATGAAAATGCGATACATGGATAACGACAGTTTTATCTGATTTAGAATTTTTTATCTGTAGAAAGTTTCATGACCCAGGTAGTGATCAACGGGCTTTGGTGTTATGGCTCATAAAGCACTTTTTTTCAAAATTCATGCAGAGATTTCTACCACACTGCAGGAGGCAGGAGTGCTAAGGAGCACTGAAATGTCCGTCAGAAGGCTCTGTGCCCAAAATAACCAGTGGAGAAAAGGACACATATCAGACACACAGCTGGGGATACTGTGTCGGTTGTCTGTATGAGGTGAGGGCAAAGTTGAAATTGTCCAAATGTCCCCCTCTCATAGTCCCAGACTGCAGAACTTGGACGTCGCATTTTTCACTTAAAAACTCAGCTTGTGGCACGTCATAAACATAGACACAGATTCGCACCCCTGCACACACGTAAGAGTGCACAGTCATTTCTTACACATGTAGCCCACTCTAAGATATCCATATCTAGTGGCACATATAGTTTCATTTAGTTCTAATGATGTTTAGTGGATGAAATAGTGCTTCGAACACTCTCAGTCCAAGGATGAAACACTGCGTGCACAGCACTGCAGGGGTTAAAATTGTGTGCTTGCACAATCTGTTGAATCACTGTGGAAAAGTAAAATCTAGAGCTCTGGTGATCAAGTGACTGCAAAAAAAAAGGGTGCTATGAAAACATCCTTGTGTATGTACGCACACATCAAACAATTCAGTCTCTTTTGCATCACACTGGAATTCAGGTAGGTTTTTCAAATGATGGAGGGATGAGGAAGACCAAGATCAGACCGAGACCAAAATCAGCACTGGAATCGGAATGATGTAAAATAGGGGTGCAGCAAATGTAATTTTTTGCCAAAACCAAAAACCAAAAATGGGGTTTGGGCCATGTTGTTTTGGTGATAAAAGTCTTTTGGCTGAAAACTAAAAATGCACCTTTGGGTCATTGGTCGGTGGCTAAATTTTTCAGTGCATCCCAAGTAAAGAACAGTTTTATCAACTTGTGCACCTCTGGTCGAAGAGTTTTTGCCACAGAGGTTGAATTAAATGCTGTTCCTACAGAGGACATAGCCAACACTTGCAGGTGCCTGAATTACACCCGCAGCATCGCGAGCTGTGAGAGTAAACTTTCACATTAAGTGTAACATAAAGTTTTATAACACAATTTCTGTCCCTCCCCAGTTTCCAAACCAGGAATGAGATCTGAATCAAGTTTAACATTGGTTTATTTTCATTGTAAGAAATTTACAAAAGCAGAGGTGACTGAATATCCAAGGGTAGAGTCCAAAAAACCAAACTAAACAAATTCTCTCTTGTGAAGCACTAAGTTACCCACGCTAAAAGAAAAAAAAAAAAAAAAAAACTACCAAACCTAAGCCTAACTCCCCAACCAAGAATAGACAGGAGAAAAACGGGTACAGAAGAAAAAGGCAGGCCGCCACACTGCTCTCAAACAAAAGACTGTGCAGGATGAATGACTTAAAGGTACAGCCTGTTGAATGAATATTTTGATGAGAAATTGTGTCTACTATCTGCCTGAATGTTGTCTAACACCTTGTTTATTTTTACTGCAGTCTCCAATTGAATTTATGACTTGGCACTATTATTTCCCACATTTATTGTAAGGTGACCAAATTTCAGAAATAAATTTCGGGGACATGGGAATGTTCTGAGCACAAATAAGATCCACATGAGGGGTGGACCCATCTTTACGGTGGTGAGTAATAGATTTAGTGGTTTTTTACACGTAATAATTGTGCATGAATAAATGATAAAACTAACGGCGAAATATCAAACAAAAAATCTAATTAAAAGTGGTAGAACAACAGTAAAACTTAGCATTTCAAATGGGGCTGTTTTGTATATCATACATAAAATCTGTTAATAATATGCTTTAGTTTTATGTTTTAATCATCAACTTATTATGCATTTATTATTATTATTTTCAGTGTATACAACATGCAAAGAAACTCCATTTAATGTTTGTGCAAGGCGCTTAGAGACAAAACAAACTTTTGCTGTCTGCAGTGTTCCTCAGTATATGGCATAAAACAATTGGATGCATTTTTTTTCAATGTATATGTATACAACATGCAAAGAGGATACATGTAATGGTTCATGTGTTAACTACGACTGAATCTAAGTTGAAATACTCCAGGAGGTAAGTCTCTTTCAATCTTTCTGTTTGTCAAAGTTTAAGTGCCAGGCCCACAACAACCCACACTCTTCCACTCCCCTTGTCTTAAACTTTCCACAATATGGCATAACACTTATCTATCTCCATGGAGACAATTAGATGATGCCAAAAGGCCAAGTTGGTTAAGTTAGTTGAGGTATTATTTTTTTATTTGTTTATTTTTCAACAAAAGCAGTTCCAATTGAATAAATGCAAGATAGATAAGTTTTATATCATCCTGTGGAACAGTCCTGCAAAGAAATTTTCAAGAAACAAACGGATTGTGGACTCTCTATCCCAAAACAATAGGGCATAGTGCACTATCAAGACTTTAAAACAAAAAATACACAATGTGTCTTAATTACCATAATACAAATTGTGGATTTAACAAAGTGAAATGCTACCCATTTTCAAAGCAAAAAGCCAGAGTCCGCAGAAAGAGTCCATATTTAGCCTTAATGCCACCCGTGATCAGAGAGGTCCTGTATCACGGTAAGGCCTCATGCTGGGTTCAGACGTCACTTGTTTTTAATTCTCTACTATGGTTCTTTTCTCTGTTGTTTTTTTTTTTTTTTTAGAAAAAAACACCTGTACAATAAAAGCATTTTAAAACATAGTAAGCATTTTCTTCAAAAAAAAAAAAAAGTCTTTTGCACTGGGAAGACTGCTTGCCTCACTGATAATACTCCTTCGATCATTACTCTGATATTCTGAGAACTTGGTTTTAAAATGCGCAACTCCACAAAGGTTAAAAGAAAAGTTGAGGTGGGCAGTACTCTGTAACACTGACAGATAAAAACAACCTACCACATACAAAAACTTTCCAGACTTTGGATTTTGATTGGATAAGTTTTAGTAATGAATGTAAAAGGCACATATTGTTTGGTTAAGGTTCATAACTACAACGCCTAAGTCCTTGGAGGATCTATATTTGAGCGGACCTGCACCAAAGGGTGACTGTCTTGTGTTGCACAATATGTACAATCAGTGCAGGATGATGGCGTATGACAATATCAGGCTTTTATTCCAAACCACTGACGAGACGTGTAAAACAGGAAGGCTGACCTCCAACAACCGATGGTACATCTGAGGACACGCCCCTTGGTGCGCTGCACCAACCAATCACAACACAGATAACAGTAATCACTGGATGGCAATATAAGATAACACTTGGTAGGTTATAAGGATATTCTGTGAGAATATTACATTCCCCTTCTTTTGAAAAATTTACATGCAGTATAGTTCTGGCTGAAATATCTCAATAAATCAAATTAGTCTCTACAACACAACAATATACTGTAAATCAAAACACTTGTGCATTCCTTCAACACACATACTGCAACCAGTGCAAAATATTCAAATTCAGATAGCAGTAAACATAGACTTCTTAAATCAACATGCAATAAATGGAAATTTGCATTTCAAATTTTATCCCCCAAACTGTACACAATATGAGAATTTCACATGAGCAAAACAACAACGTCCACATTGATTTTTTTTTTTCTCAAACTGCAGATAATCACTGATATTTAAAGGCATTTCTGTGTCATGAAACCACTCCGTGTGCAACTTTACCTACAGGTCCAATACACTTCTAGGTTTGACTGTACATCCATTCCTGGTCTGATACAGAACAGTCACAGTGGGAGGTGTGGTGTCACCTGTGACACCTGTTGCCTGTGGGGCATGATGTGGTGCGGTGCAGTGATCATCAGATATTACCTCATCACTGTGTGTCTCACCCCCATATTCCATCACATTCGGAACGGTAGCGATTTTCGCCGTCCGCCAATTAGATCCGTATGTGAGGTGCATTTCCTGGCAGATTACAGACAGCGGGAATCGCGAGAACTCACAAGAACCCGTGGATTCACAAGCAATCGCACGATAATGAGTTGTTTCTATAGGGACAGCCACATAACCATATAAGCAGTAGATTGTGTGCTTCCAATGGAGGAAATCCCTTCTTGATTTCTAGAATCAGCATCTCCTCATCCATGGTGTTATTTTGTGGTAAAATGCTGTCTATAAACCTTTCACTTGTTCGTCCCCGCCCGTTTGCATGGTACAATCTGCCTGAAACACGTAGGGCTCTATTTTCATGCCTCGCTGGTGGCGTGGCGTAGGCGCGGCATTAGTCAGGTCCACTGCGCCGACAAGGTGTTCCCAAGCACATTTTGGGATTTTGGTGAGCAGCGCAGCCCGGTGTAAGTATCCCCCCTCCCTAACTCAGCTCCTCCCAGCGACGTAAGTCGTAGAGAGGGAGGAGAGAGGGCGTAGAGTGGCTTTAACACAGCCGAGACTTGTTTTTGCCAATCACATGAGCTCCTCTCTTCACCTTTAAATCTGTAAAGTAAATAACTCATCTGATCACTGAAACAAATCATCTGTTCAGCCGCCACTGCAGCAGCAGCTGCAGCAGGACGGGGAGAGGACACAGAGACATGTCCAGGTCGAGCTGCGCGAGAAATAAGAGGAAGAGGAAGAAAGAAAAGGAGGGAGACGAATTACATATCTTGTTAACTTCATCATGTGTGTCTATTTACTTAATATTTAATTTAATTTAATGCGGTTTCAGCTGTGTTAATTCGGTCAGGTTGAGTGTCCAAACATGTGCCAAACGCGCTCATCACATCAGATATAGATCAGAATATATCTATAGATCTAAATGTATGTGCTGACTCAGAATATTAGTTGTTGTTGATTATTTATTGCACTGAAATGTGCCTGACACTGTGGAAACCTGCTGGTGAGGCATCGGTGACATATGCCGATACGTCGCCTGTATACCAAAATACCACTAGACTAGCTGCACTCCGCCTGCACTGAAAGCTGACCAGGTTTGAATCTGCGAGCTTTTAGTGCACTTTATACACCACCGGCGAGCACGAAAATGTCACTGCGCCAGTTGATTCTGTTGACACCTCCCCCTGCCACGCCACCATGCCCAGCTTGGTGGACCTCGGTGCGCCTCAGTCCACGAAAATACCAAACTGGCTGTGCACCGGGCTCCACCAGACGAAAATACCACTGCACGGGGTCCGCCACTGTCCGCCGCTTCGCCTGCGGACACGAAAATAGAGCCCTATACTCCTTAATGACGAACTGATCCACTCTGCTACCACAATCAAACACATTAGAAATAAGAAAGCTGACAAAACTACATTGGAGTATCAGGGCCACATAGAGATTTTTAGAGATTAAAGTTGTAAACTTAGGAGAATAAAGTCATAAAGTAAATAAAGTCATAAAGCTGCTTTTGTGGAGGGGGAAATGGGTGGCGCTGGTCAACTGCAGGGTTATCGGTGGATGTATCAGTGGGTCATTCAGAGAGTTTTTGTGGTTTCTGAAGAAACAATAAAACTGATGATCAACATTTGTGATCCAGAGGGAGTCGAGCTCCGACGAGCACCCTTCTCTGACACCGGCGGTAACCTACACCTGCAGAGACACCAACGCCTTATTATGGCATATGGATTCATATCATAAACTAAAGCTCAATGCCATTCACAGATATTTACGGCTGCATTGACAGATTTATCCTCAGCATATTCATTTCTGCCTCCACAAAAGCAGCGATTTCCTCCAAGTCCACCTGTTTTTTTCCCCCGTGGAAAAGATGTATTTCTCATATATTCTTTTTAAAGTCTTTTTACTTGACTTTTATATATATACAGTATGTGTGTGTATATATATATATATATATATATATATATACACACACACACGTATATATATATATATGTGTGTGTGTGTTTTTATATATATATATATATATATATATATGTATGTATATGTATGTATCACTCTCAGTGTCACTCAGTGTTTTATTTAGACCTATTCTTTACCTCTTTGAGCTTGATGTCTAACAATGGGATTGGTAGGCCTTGCTGGCTAGCTACCTCCATGACTTTGCTGATCCAAATACACAGATACACATATTTTAATACATATGCATATTGTGTGCTACAAGTCAGATGTTTGAAAAGCTTTTTTTCTTAAATTTTTCAAATCATCAAACAGAATTTAAATATTAGCCAAGGACAACACAACTGAACACAAAATGCAGTTTTTAAATGAAGGTATTTATTATTAAGGGAGAAAAAAAATCCAAACCTACATGGCCCTGTGTGAAAAAGTGAATGTCCCCTAAACCTGATAAATGGTTGGGCCACCCTTAGCAGCAACAAGTGCAATCATGCGTTTGTGATAACTTGCAATGAGTCTTACAGCACTGTGGACAATTTTTGGCCCATTAATCATGATAGTGTATGCTTCTTAGAGTGACCCTTATCTGCAGTAGGATGCCTACCATGGTGGGGGGTGTGCACAAATAACCATGGTTACAGTAGACCATGTGTCTGTCAACAATCTGTGCTAACCCTGCTATAAAATAAAGTCACTTTTTTTTGCTGCATCAGCATGTGTCAAAAAAAAATATATAACCATCTGGATGAAATGTTCATTTAATCTGCTGGTCTCACAAGAGCATCTAAAGTCAATCCAATTATGTTATACAAAACCACATATCAGCAATATGGAGCACAGGCCCATGTATGTACAGTTGCGGCTTCTCAATTTCTGCAGTTACTGTAGAGCTTAAACACAAGAGCTACCACAGTCTGCATATTTGTAATGTATTTAAATAAATGCACTGATGTGATCAGGCTGGATGAACACCAAAAGAGGTTTTTGAACATGACAGTAAAAAGGAAATAATACTATTATTATTATTATGAAATCTATAATCACTAAAATAGTTCATAAAGGCAAACATTAGTCCATAAAATTAACCACAATACAGTTAAAGACGTGGTCGTGTCTATCAGCTCCTAATGATGTGTAAAGCTTTCTTGAATGCATATAACACAGCTCCACTAGCACGGCTATTGGAATTGTGAAGGAGAAACAATCATATCAAGTCATTAATAACATTAAAACAGCAGATATTACACTCAATGTTTGCAGTAGTGAAGTTGTAACTACTCTTATTTAGGCCTATAAAAAATAAACAATTAAAAGTTAGAATTTAATGCAAAATCAGATAACAAAGGTTTTTAGACTCTACTACTCAGTATGGCCAGCCCTACTTACTACTCTCTGTTTGTTGGCAGGATGACAGAAAGTATTTTAGAGCCCTAAGGGGCACAGAAGAAAGCTCCTTTCTTTGTCATGGCAATGCTCAAATACTTTAGGGTTGTTTCTCTCAGTTCAGAACCTTCCCAACCTAAAGGCCACAAGTGCATGTCCCCTTTAAAGTCAGCATTCCCCTTCATTCTGCATATTACTGTCCCTTTAACAGCCTGTTAGCCTCTGCTAATGAAGAGGGCCTGGGTTAGGAAGTGTGTTGTATTTAAAGTGTGTTTTTTGGTTTGAAATGTGTTTGTTATGTAGTGGGTATACTCAGAGTCTTTGTGCAGTTTGCCTGCAGAAAGTAGATAAAAAGTTCACTATCTTTCTGATATTGTTATGTTTGATGAATATGATATGAGTCTTGGAGAGAGGCAGCCATGTTGTCCAGTTTGTCATGATGACACAAGGAGGTGGGGCCTAAACTCTGATCACCATCAGCTGTGTGGAGACTGACATATTCTGCAAAATTCAGACACTGACGTTTAGTATGTTTATTGTTTTGATAGTCTATCAGTCAGCTTGGTTTTATTTTGGATGATCTTTATTTAAAACAAATGTTTTGAACACAGTAACAGTCTCCTGGAGAGCTTAAGGAGGAGGTCAGTACAGGAAGTGATGAAATGTGAAAAAGGAAGTGAACTGACAGGTCCTGCGGCTGCTGTGTGTGAAGAAACAAATATGAGTTTGTTACTGCTGCTGTGAGCAGATCTGAACTGTGGTCAGAGTGTCAACGCCTCACAGGAAACGCAAACAAACACAGTGCATGATGGGACAGAAGACGCTGCTGCTGCTCCTCTCTCTGCTTGCTGTTCTGGGTAAAATAAACTCCACACTTACAACTTTTTTCATTTGTTTTAGCACTGTGCATGTGTTTAAATGTTCTGAATGTTCAAAGTTCTTTCCAGTATTATCAGAGTGAATGTTTTTATCACAGTCTGCAACTGTTCCACTCTCTTTACATGATCCTCCTCTGTCCTCTTTACTGTGCTTTAAACTGTTGAGATGTAAAACCAAACTCAAAGTGCTTTAAGAGGATGGCTCAGACTCCTTACAGCTTTATATTTTCCAGGATTTCAGACAGTCTTTGAATGCACCAGCAGAGAGATCACCGAGCCCTCACTGTTTACACTTTTACCTGTTTGTTCAGGTGTTTATTCTCTTACCTAGGTCTAAACATCTGAACAAACTGCAGTTTGTCAGTCAGCCTTCAAAGAGTCCTCTCAGATTAGTCTTCATGCGTCTGACCTTAAATTATTGTATTGTTTCAGAGTGTTCAGATATAAAAGGCTGTTCTCTCTAATTTATTCATCAGAAGTTTGTCTGTGTGAAAGTTATGAGACACTTCGTGAAAAGTTGAAGCTGAGTCTGTGTTCAACTTCTGATTCAGTTTTTAAAGAGGTTCAAAGAGGAGATTCATGTGGACATCAAACTGTTCTTTTTGTGTCACTCATATGAAGATGTCCTGGGCACAGTAAATGTTCTTAAATCTTGCTGTAAGCAGACGCTGGGCCTTCAGTTTGAATGTGAGGTTTTAGATAGGATGGGGAGCCAAAGTTAGACAATTTTAGAAAAAAACGCCACATGCAGTGAACTCCAGAGTGATGTAAAACCATGAACACAACCAGGAAATAGTCACTCACAGACACTCTCTGCAGGACCTAAACGTGTCATTATTACCGCTCAGTTTTTCTGCAGTTTGAGCAGACAATAAAAGCTGAGAGCTGATTGGTGGATTTTAGTTCCTTTGATCAGAACCAGGCTAACTATTTCCACCCAGACTTCATGCTAAGCTTAGCTGACAACAGTTAATTGCAGCGCTGTACTTTCACACGAAAGCTCTGGTCAGAGTTCTGTGTGCTGATTGGCTGCTGTGCTGAGGTTGTGGGTAGAGTTCACTCTAATGAAAATGTTGTTGCCTTTAGCTTTTCTATTTTTTTGCACTGCTATTCAAGCTGACTGGAGAGTTTTTGAAGAGCTGATGGAATTTGAAGCTTCAATTTCATCAGTCATGTGACTTTCATCTTTGAAACAAGTCCTAATACTTAAGAGTGAAGCTGAGCAGTTCATTCAAGTAATACAGCCTTCACAGCGTCAGAGCTACAGAGCATCAGAGTTTCAGTATCATGTCCTCTCTGTCTTCACTATCTACTTGAACAGCTATTATTTAAGTGTCACACAGAGACCATACTTCAGTTTAGGCTAAAAATGTATGACTATTGTATGACAATGGACTGAATTATGCTGATTTTTTTTGCCTACCCCTAATTTAAAGACCTTGTTAAGACCATGCTTCAGCTTGTGGTTTTTAGCGATCAGGACATAAGGAGTGTTTGCACCTTGAATTAACCATGTTTACAGGTGATCAGCTCTCTCTCCCACTTCAGATGCAAACAAAAAGTTTTGACTATCTGACAGCCGCTGATGATGATCAGCTTAGTTTCTGCAGGCATCTGTACTGTCCTCCAGCTGGTGACTCTCAGATAAGCTAGAGTGATATTTACACACAAACCAGAGATGAAATCGAACACACCTCCTCCAGGCACGTCACAAGCCCCGCCCCCTTACCTGAACCTAAATGTGCATATTGAGTTGTGTGACACATATTTCCACTTGTAAATAATGAGTCTCTGTAAAAGCCAGGACCAGAAAGTCCTCACCTGCGTGAAGCTGGCCCCCCACCCCACGCAAAATTTCGTGAAAATAGTCTTCTTCGTTTGTGCTGTTACAATTTTTTGTTTGTGCTGCTATAGTTTTTAAGTTATCAAATATTGTTAATAGGTCATCGAGAGGTCACCCAGCCCCCTATTTGTTCTGAATGGACCCGAAATGGTGCCGATCTTTTTTTCTTCGTTTTTGCCGCTGTTGCCGAGAAGTATGCACCTCGCAGAAACGCGCACCACTGATAACATACCTGCCAACCCTCCCGTTTTCCCGGGACTCGCCCGTATTTCAGACTTATGTCCCGCCCACCTACCGTATTGTCTTTTCCCCCGGGAATCTCCCGTAGTTTGATGGTCCACGTTCATCCACGAATCAGATCACTATATTTGTCAAAAGTTGACGGGTTTCTTGACAACTGATGGTAGTCCAGTGCCTCTGCTGAGCCTCCGGGTTGATACTTTTACTTTACAATTTGGGATGATTCAACGCGGTTTAAGCTGTAACCTATATCTAAGCAGTGTTTGTTGCAAAATAAACACTCCAATGAAAGGGAAACAAATGTGAGATATAATATTTACGTTGATAGTCTTGCACAGTCTCGGAGTGATGCGTTCAGGGCAGCCTCAGACAAAAGAGTGCTGTTTTCTACGTACAGATGTTCAGAGAGCCTGATACGGAAGAGCATGTTAAAAATATGTGGACTTTAACACTAATATTAGTGGACTGAATAAGTTCAAAGCATATCGTAGCTATTATTTTTTTTATTACCATTTGTTATTGTTAAAACAAAACAAAAAAGTGTGCAGCTTCACTTTTACTTATTTGGATGAGCAATCTAATAACAAATACTCACAGACTTTCCCAAAGAATGGGTGGACTTTCCTGGTGTAATATCTCCAAAATATTTCTTGTTGTTGTCTCAATAGCTAATTAAGGGGTGGATGCATATTTCGGCAAACAGTAAAACAGCTGATATAAGGTTAATATTAAGCGTCTGCTGACTACACTATAACTTAACAAAGGAACTCTTTGATTCTAGTTGCTTGTTTACGTATTAGTGATGATATACGCTAAATACAATGGGTTCGATCAACAGAACACCCGAGAATCACACTTCAATTTATCATCATAATAATTTTAATTAATCATTATGGGGTTTGTGTTTTCATCACTGAAATAAAGTCACGCCAGTGAAACATTTAGGCTGATAAAACATCTCATCTCAAAGTCTATTCAACATAAATGACACAAAAGATATATACCTCCCTTTCGGATCATTACTGATCGTTGTTTAGCACCACAAATAAGAACTGTATGGGTTTTAAACTGAACATTTTCGCGGACCACTCTATTATAAGTGGTGCGCGTTTCTGCGAGGGACATACTTTTCGGCAACAGCGGCACAAACGAAGCACAAACAATCGGCACCATTTCGGGTCCATTCAGAACAAATAGGGGAATGGTTGACGTCATCGCCGAAAATAAAAATGTGTAATAACTTTAAAACCAAAGCAGCATAAACGAAAACGTTAACGGCACAAACGAAGTACGAACGAAGCAGACTATTTTCCCGAAATTTTGCGTGCGGTGGGGGTCCACTTTCACGCAGGTAAAGTACCCACATGTCTGGGTGAAGAGGTGAGGAGGATGATGAGTGACAGAGGCTGAAAAAAGACTCAGTTCCGTTTAATCAAAGAGATTTAACATGAGCGGCTGAGCTTTTACTAAAATTCACACAGCCATAGTCCAGTCAGATGTGTGTTGGAAATGGTTTCGGCGCAGCAGCAGATCAATGTGCTGGCTGTCTCAAAATATGAGTGCAGTACTGGTGCATGACAACAGGGGGCAACAGCAGAACTGGGAGTAACTAAGAATCTGTTCGTTAAATAGACTGCCTTTTTCAGAGGAAACATTTAAGGTGAGAGTGACCTTCTAAATCTGTCAAAGGGCAATGTTAATGTTTATTAATTTCTGGACTATTTCTGTTTCTCCACCTTTGAATGAAGTTTAGTATCAGAAAAACAATCAGAAAAAACCTTCACACCTTTTAATAAAAACTCTACCTGTGTGATTGATTATCAAAAATAACATCTTGTCATGACAAGAATCTTTTGCTTTTCCTTTTACTTCTTTCTTCAGTGTCGTAAAATTGTAGCTCCAACTTAGTGTTCATGTAATTGCGCTAATCAGACATGCCATCTCCGCAGAGATGGCATCAGCGTTGGGCTTCTACTATGGTCGCTCCATGCCTGGGTCTCCATACAACATCAGCAGGACTGACCCCAGAATCCAGAAGGTAGTCCTCGATGCCACTTTTACCTTCAACAACCAATCAAACGATGCCTACCTCTTTAAACCCTACGCCATCTACAGAGCACAGCGCCAGGTATGACACAGGAAACACATCAACCCATTTTTACAGCAAAAAGGTCAACGGAAATGTTGAGGGAAAAAAGTCTGTCACTGTCTCAATGTTTGAACCATAGACTGTAAATACAATGGACATTGTCTGCCTCCTAACTGGGTCAAGCGTCCATGATAATAGCACTCTCTAGCGATGGACTGCAGTATAGGTCATAAACCCTGCCTCCTCCAGCAAACTTAAAGCCGGGGGAGGCAGGATCTCAGAAGTGCCAGTTTTTGGGAGAAATTTTGAATGTATACACTACCCCTCCCTACCAGTTTTTCCCTTAGCTCCTCCTCTCCCCTCCCACGCTGCTCCAGTAGGCCCCGTCTACAACCAGACGCTCATTTTCGCTCCAACTCTCCGGCAATTTACTACCAGGCTAGTAAATTATCATTATCATCACCAATCACATTAGCAAAAACCTGAACAACTTTTGTCACAACAGAGTCAACAGTAGTAGTGATGCATAAAAGATGACACATAAGATAAAATAGAACAAATTTATTGGAAAATAATATCTAAATAATCTTGGTCAGATGTACACTTTGTAGGGCCTTTTATGGTGTACAAACTCCTTGCTCTGGACTTTCTGTTATACAGCTTGCTGTACATGAAATGAAGAGAAAGAGAGTGTGGTATGACTATGTTACTATGTTTCTAATCTTTATTCATACAACATCATTTTATAACAAGGTAGACGAATCACAGGCAGAAACCTCAAGCAGAACCAGACTCATGTTTGAAGGTTATCTACTGAGACTGAGCTGGGTTTTGAAAGGAAAAAGAGGGAAAAGGACAAAGAGAGAGATGGACAGAGAAGAGACTAATCGAGGGAGATCACAGACAAAATCTCGGTAGCAGCACACACCCCCCTTAGTAACACCTTTGTAAAAACTGTTGTTCAGGACTGTGCGCAACATGCTCACTCGTGCTTCCTACCTACTCAGCGACCGTGATAACTGTTGTTCTAGTCTACAAGCAACATTTTTGTTCTCATTCATGAAACGCTCAAATCAGGGACAGCTTTCACCGGGGACAGGTCATCTGATAGGGGGACTGTCCTCGGAAATCAGGGACATCTGGTCACCTTAAGTTAGAATGTCTGAAGCTAGTAAGTTATCATTATTGATAGATAGACATTGATAGAAATGGAGTGAGCTTGAAGTTGAAGCAGCTGGAAAGCAGGCAGGCCCACAGCAGCAGGACTGCCGCAGTGATCCAGAGGAACCTACGATATGACGGAGCTACATGATAGCAACAACTTTTGATCATGGGACGAATTCACATTAAACTAAACATTTCAAGTCAGTTGAATCAGGATCCTGCTGATTTGCTCTTAATTGATATTACATTAAACATTTCCATTAAAAGTAAGGTAAAACGAAGTGGATGTTACTCCTGCAGAAATACTATATTTATCTTGATATTTCTATCCTCATTCGACAGTGATAAACATTTAAACTGAAAAGGCAATATGTATGCCAACATTGAACACTGCTGCTTTTATCACTGCAGTTTTAAGTAACATTGTAGAGGGCAGCATCAGAGAGACACAATGCTACAGGACAGGATGCTTCACAATTGTTAATGTTCTATAGCCTTACAGTTAAGCGTGTGTGTGTGTGTGTGTGTGTGTGTGTGTGTGTGTGTGTGTGTGTGTGTGTGTGTGTGTGTGTGTGTGTGTGTGTGTGTGTGTGTTTTCAGGTTGTTAAAGGGGTACGGTACATCGTAGATTTTGAGATTTCAAGGACAGTCTGCCGTAAACGAGACAGCAACCACAATGACCTGCCCAACTGTGACTTTCAGCCTGAAGGTCGTCTGCACCAGGTGAGCACAGGCCGGTGTGCACTAATGTTTGCTATCATCGGAAACATGCTGATCCCGAAACCCGACCAGCTGTTGACCATCAACCCTAAAAACATACAGTCATCAGATGGGGCCAACTTGTATGATTTTTACATAGGGGGGTTAGATTAACAGTTTGAGACATTTAAAAGTATAGTCCTGCTGTTTGCTTGGTTGTTTTAGTGGCTGAGGCAAAATTGTAGGCTACTTTTGTTGACACTTGCCACACTGCACATGCAGCTTCTTGATAAGGTAGGCTGAAAATTTGTTTTTTTTATTAGGGACCCAAAAGGTTTTTGCACCTGCGCATAAGCATGTTTATTTCTGAAGCAAAACAGGACTTTATTTCATGAGGCCAAATTTTAAGTAACCCAATGTAGGGCACACCGTCTATTGGCCAGGGGAGGAACTGGAGGTTGATGCCTATTCTTGTGTCGAAGGTCTAAAAAATACAGTAGGAGTTTTTTTATTTTTTATTTTGCAGCCACTGAGGTTGCATCCTGCTGGTCATGTATAAAATTACATAATTTAGACAGATCTTTCACCTTTGTTCTGAACTCATGTTCATAGATTTTAATGTGTGTGTGTGTGTGTGTGTGTGTGTGTGTGTGTGTGTGTGTGTGTGTGTGTGTGTGTGTGTGTGTGTGTGTGTGTTTGGTTTTTTTTTTTCAGACTTTTCGTTGTCACTTGGAGGTTTGGGTGATTCCCTGGAGGAAAGAGAGCATCACTCAGGTGTTCTTTTGTCAATCTTAAAACCACCAGCTAACCACAGCATCCATTATCTGCACCCTGCATCCTCTGCTATCATCATCTCCATCCTCCAACAAATTCATCACGAACATCTTTACCGTAATCATCCCCCTTCATCAACCCTCTTCTGATCTCCCACCTCTGTACCACCCTGATGAGGTTCACCTGTTACACCAGAGCCCACCTGTCTGACCTGCTCTCTGTAACGCTAACAGTATAAAATCATACTATCATCCTCTGAATGTTTTTACTCATAGTTCAACATTTACTTCATATTAACATTCACTTCTTCTTACAGTAATGGGGAGATATGATGTGTGGCTCCACAAAAACATATAAACTGTGTGTTATCAAAACTAAGCAGAATATTTCTAGGGTTTTTACTACAAAAATGTAGAGGTAATAAATGAAGTATTAGGTATCCACAAAACTTTGTCATAGATTCTACAACAAAAGTGACCAAAAAATGTGTTTAACAGGATAAAATGAATAACTTTGAGCAACTATTCACAACAATGAAATCTAATGGGGTTTTTTTTGTTTGTTTGTTTGTTTTTTTTGTTTGTTTGTTTTTTTAATTCATATATTTACGCTGACTTCACTACTTGTCCTATACTTTATTATACAGTAAAAATACCTTTTAATAAAAATAATACTGCGGAGGCCATGCTAAAGCTAAATTTAGGATTTTTTATAGAATTGTGTATGTACTGGTAAAAGTCTTATTCATTTTATGTTTCCATTTATTTCGTTTTGCTTACAAACTCCCCTTAATGTATATCAATAATGAAAATAAAAAAGGTAAATAAAAACAATGTAGGTAAAAAAATTGGTGTCAACGAGAGACTGATAAACAGAAGAAGACCTGAGTCTGCAGGAGGGTGATAATATAAAGAAGCTCAGAAAGGTTTAGAGGTGAGAAGTTTGAGTACAAACATTTTCTCACAGAAATCAAGTCATAGTGAAGTCACGATAGAGGATCAAGTTGTAATGTTGGGGAATTCATGTCACAATACAAAAACCATATTGTCAAAATATGAAGAAATATTAAAAAAAAAAATGTATGTTGTGAGAATTAAGTGTTGATAAAGTGGTAGTATTGGTTTATTGTGAGCAGCCATCTGTCTTGACCAAAGTTACATAGTGCAGCAGATAGCCAGAACGATTGTGCATTTTGTGATAAAAGCATGAAATTTGTTACACTTATAGCCAAAGGTATTCCCAAAAGATTTGGATGTGGAGGCATCATGAGTTTTCAACATGGCGGTCATGGCAGCCATTTTTCAAAATGGCCGCCAGCAATAACTGTTTTCTTATGAAAGATGGATATAATATGGCATTTCAGACTTATTTGCCATACATAGTACTTGGTAAATGTCTTTAAGATAATTTAAAATTACTATTTTATATTCAGGATGGCTGACATTTTTCAAGATGGCAGCCAATCACAAGTCTGATATGGGTGATCTCTGTGTCAAACCAGTAACTGGTTAAAGTAAACCGGACTTTACAATTGGCCAGAAGCTTCCTTCTACCTCACAACTGGTGACCACAGTAGTCACACTATTGGTGACCTATGACCTCTGTTACTTTCAAGATGGCAGCCACATGGCTGAAATTTCAATTATATTTCAAGAATACTATAATGTATTTTGCTCGAATAAAGTCTAATGTGCAAAATGAAAACAACTGAATCATTTAATGAATAGAAATGTAAAAGAGTGGATGTCGAAACACAACCAGGGCACACTGGTGACACCACTGCTGTGTAACTCAGCATGGGGTTCAGTGCAAACTAACTACGCTCCTCTTAATAATGCCATTTTCTGTGTTGAATGTGCTAGTTGTGGTGATAGTTTAGTGGTAGTGTAGTTTAGTTTCTTAAATGCTATCTAATTTTAGCCTCACATCTACTTACTTTACATAATTAGATGTAGTTAGATAGCCGCACCTGAATGGACAGGATGTGCCAGCGCGGGAGAGCCGAGCCAAGGGTAACGGGGCTTTGTATGACTTTCATATAGTTACCCGGATGGCGTACAGATCGCACAGTTGAGCTCATAGGACTAGTTATTACAATCCCTTATATCAGCACTTGGAATTGAGTGTGGGGGGGGGGGGGGGGGGGGGTAAAAGCTTCACTGGGGTCTTCAGGTGGGCACCCCCCTTCACTGGTGTTTCATTGATAGGCCCACGACACCTCCAGGGGGCTCAACGGCGACACCTGGCGTCCCAGGTGTGCCCCCCTCTGCTTTTACCCCTAGGTGGTCATTTTGCAGCCCAGGTGGAGTCCTTTCTCTTGATCCAGAGCCATCTGCTGCTTCGTTCGGCAGCCTCTGATATTGATTTGATGGCTCGTCGGAAGGCCTGTCCTCGTACTCCCAATCTCTTCAGAAGCTTGGTTGTGGATGTTGCAACGAAGCCTCTGCACCCAACCTCCACCGGAAGCACCTGGGCCCTCCAGCCGCGCTTCTCTGCCTCGGCTGCTATGTCCGCATACTTCAGTCGTTTGCGCTCATATGCTTCACCAACTGCTGCCTCCCACGGTACAGTTAATTCAATGATGAACGCAACCTTCTGGGTGGTTGACCACAAGACCAGGTCCGGCCTGAGGCTAGTTGGAAGGATCTCAGGCGGAAAGATGAGTTTTTGGTCTAGGTCAACCTGCATCCTCCAGTCCCGGGCAGAGTCTAGGAGGGTTGCCTCCACTCTTGCAGATGGTTTTGCCGGTGGTTGTCCTGCTCTTACAAATGGGGTGGTGTTTGGGCGTCTAGGCATTGGTGGAGGGAGGGCATTGATGGTTGTTCTCCTTCCTTCCAGAGTGATCGCCAGTTGTCTTAGGACCTGGTTGTGTCTCCAGGTGTAGCGGCCTTGGGACAGACTGGTTTTACAGCCGGTGAGGATGTGACTCAGTGTTGCAGGTGTTTGACAGAGTGCACAAGAAGGATCTTCTCCAAACCATTGGTTTAGGTTTTTGGGTGTGGGAAGAACATCATAGGTGGCTCTGATGATGAAGCTGATTTGGCTTCCTTCCATTTCCCAAAGATCCTTCCATGTGAGCTTACGATGCTCCAGGTTTTCCCAGCTGGTCCACTGTCCCTGTTTGGACTGTGCTACTGCTGTCGCGCATCTGTTTGCCTCCTCTTGTTGCCGAACCTGAGTAACCACCAGCTTTCTCCTCTGGGTTGATGTTGCTTTGTGCCATGTGGGTCGACTTGTTCCGAGTCCAAACCCGCCTCTTCCATGCTGCACCTGTCCCACAATGTCTCCATGCCTGAGAGCAGATTTGGCTTGCTGTACCGCCTCAGATGGGTTCCATTTCCTCCCAGTTGCCAGTCTGGGAGCAGCTGCACGGATCACCTCATCTTGCGACTCAGTCAGGGTCATGTTCAGCCTCACCTTGGTGCACTTAAACTCCTCTGTGAGGCTAGAGATGGGCAGTTCCAGGGCACCATGTCCATACAAGCCGATGTTGCTGAGGCAACGCGGGAGGCCAAGCCACTTCTTGATGTATGAGCTCACTGTTCTTTCCATCTTCTCGACTTTGGTCATGGGGATCTCATAGACTGTTAGAGGCCACATCAGGCGGGGGAGCAATCCAAACTGCAGGCACCACAGTTTCAACTTGCCAGGAAGCAAGGTCTTGTCTATGCTGACGAGGCCTTTGATGGTTTCTTCCCTCAGCTGATCACTCTGGTCCGAGTCTTTGAGATGTGCGTTGTATAGTCGCCCTAGGCTCTTGACTGGCAGTTCAGACACCAATGGGATGGGTGTGTCCTTGATGTGGAACCTCTGGTCTGTGAGTCTCCCCCTGACGATGGATATGCTCCTGGATTTGCTTGGTTTGAACTTCATCCGTGCCCATGTGATGTTGGCATGAAGCTTTCCTAGCAGATGTTTGGTGCATGCAACGGTTGAGGTCAGGGTGGTCATGTCATCCATGTAAGCGCGAATGGGAGGGAGACGCTGGCCACACTTCAGACGTTCTCCACCCACAACCCATTTGGAAGCTCGAATTATCACTTCCATTGCCATGGTGAAGGCTAGTGGGGAGATAGTGCATCCAGCCATTATTCCCACTTCCAAAGATTGCCATGATGTTGTATATTCTGTTGTTTTGACACAGAATTGCAGATCTTGGAAGTAGTTTCTCACCAGGTTTGTGATGGTACTTGGGATGTGGAAGAAGTTGAAAGCTGTCCAGATCAGAGAATGAGGGACGGATCCAAAGGCGTTGGCTAGGTCCAGAAATAGGACGTGCAGGTCCCTTCCTTCCCTTTTGGCAGATTGGATTTGGTGCCATATCATGCTTGTATGTTCCAAGCATCCTGAAAACCCAGGTATTCCAGCTTTCTGCACAGATGTATCAATCAGGTTGTTTTGCTTCAGGTATGTTGTCATCCTTTTTGCAACGATGCTAAAAAAGACCTTCCCTTCCACGTTCAACAGGTTAATTTGCCGGAATTGATCGATGTTGGAGGCATCCTTCTCCTTGGGGATTACCACTCCTCCAGCTCTACGCCATGCTTTTGGAATGGTTTGCTTCGTCCACATCACCTTCATTTGCCTCCATAGGAAGCGTAAGATGTTTGGGGAGTTTTTATACAGCCGATATGGAACTCCATTTGGTCCTGGAGCTGAAGCTGCCCTTGCCTTCCTCACTGCTTCCTCGACCTCGCTCCACTTTGGAGGACTGTCATCCAGCTGGTGTTCTGGTAGAGGAATTGGTGGCATGTCTGATGGTATCTCCCTTTGTTCAAATCTTTGGCTGTCTGTGTGAGTGGTGAATTAAATGGTACTGGATGACCGATCAGGCTAGGTGTAGGGTAATCTTACCCGAACCTAGATGTATCCCATACTTGAATGTGTTTCCCTGTAGTAAAAGGTGGTATATAAGGATAACCCCTTGGCCTTTACTGCAAACATTGTTTTTCTTGTCTGACAAAATGTCGAAGACATTTCAACTTGTAAATTTTGATGGTCCTTGACCATCAACTTCTAGAACAGCCAAGACTGAATGGAAGCTCTGTATGCTATGCCAAGAACACACGGCAGAGTCACTGAGATGTCCTTTGCAGAACACACGAGCAGACAAGGGGAGTGGATACACTTCACTTGCAGAGCATTTGATCCAGTTTAATGAACTTGGCCAGCTCCCTTCAACTTTGGCAATTGAAAGACTCGATGAGGGTCATGGTATTGAAGCTGCCATGGTTGCAAACAAAGCTCAATATCATCATACATGCAGGCTGAAGTACAATGAGACCATGTTGAAAAGAGCAAAAAAGAGAGCATGCAGCGAAAGTCCTGATCAACAGTCAGAATCCAAAGTCAGAAGGTCCCAACCAAGCCAGACTCCTGAAATGAGACAGAACATCTGTTTCAATGAAGGCCTTCATGAGGCTGCAACATTTCAGGTGGACAATCGAGCCTGAGAAAGCATGTGCACTACCAGTGTTCCATGCATTGACCGGTTGTGACACCGTGTCAAGCTTTCTTGGTCATGGGAAAAAGACTGCATGGGCTGTATGGGCTGTGTTTTAAGAGCTTACACATGCCCTGTTGAAACTGTCTTCAGCCCTAAAGGACATAACACAGGAAGTAATGGCCACAATTGAGAGGTTCATTATCTTAATCTATGACCGAACCAGCACATGCACAGAAATCAATATGGCAAGGAGGAAGTTATTTGCAAAGAGGCACAATGTGCAAGCAATCCCTCCCACCAAGGCTGCCCTACAAGAGCATGTCAAGAGAGCAGTATACTAAGGAGGCCACGTGTGGGGTACAGTCCTGGTTTCAACACCAGAACTACCTTCACCGTGTGAATGGGGCTGGTCAAAGACATCTGAGGGGGACTTTGAACCCTTCTGGACATCCCTACCAGATGCTGGCCAGTCCAGTTATGAACTGGTCTCTTGCAAATGCAACAAGGGTTGTGTTGGGCAATGCAAGCCCACTTACAGTGCACAGCCCTTTGTTTCTGTGAAGGTGAGTGTGAATAGTCTTCCCTGTTATCGACAATGGGTTTGTCTTGCTTAATATTAGCCTTGTGAGATGGAAAGAAGACTCTTGGAAATTCTAAAGTTCTTAATGCAAATTCTGTATCAAGAAAAATATATGTTTTGACACAGATATCCAAATCTAACCAGTCGCGGCCATTTTGAATTTTCAATGAAATTGCTCCACAATCCAAAAGACATTTTACAAGTACTATGTATGGTAAATAACTTTGAAATACGTTTCCATTACATTTTTTCGCAAAATAAAAGCGATGTTTATCAAATTTTGACAAAGTACAATTGCGATTTGCGGGTGTTTCCATTGAATGGTGTTCAGTGCATAAGCGAGCCATCTGCCTCTCGCGAGCCGTGCTTGAATGGCCGTTGCCTAGCAACAAGGTAAACTTCCTGCCCGTGCGACCTCGTATTCCTTAAGCCTTTTTGCACACCGACATGGACGAGACACAAAACATTTAGCGTTTTGGAGCAGCTATTTCTGTGACCATTACTGGTGTTGCCTCTGCTGTCATCAGAAGACGAAGGCAGCGGGTGATAATTCAAAGGCAAAGCCCATATGTATGGGAGTGGACACGGATGAGCGATTTCTGGGAGAGGATCGTTAATGAGGAATTCACAGACGAGTTGTGGATTCAAAACTTCAGAAATAACTCCGTCTCCTCCCCGGTCCACATATACCGTGCCATCTTTGCGTGAAATGAACTGGTCACATGACCCGCTACGTCACGTCCGGTGACAGAGAATTGCGAGAATAGTGTTTCCATTACACTTTTGCGATATACTTCTATATCAAAACGTCTGAAAAACCACCTCATGAGAGCGTAAAAACTTTTTAGCGATATTTGAGAGGTTTTTCGAAATTTAGGTGTTTCCATTACCAGTTTTCTATTGCGATATTTAGGTTTTGCGCAAATCTATGGGTAATGGAAACGCAGCTATTCATAAGAAAACAGTTGTTGCTGGCGGCCATCTTGAAAAATGGCTGCCATGGCCACCATGTTGAAATGCCTCCACATCCAAATCTTTTAAGAGGGCCATTGGCTATAAGTGTACCAAATTTCATGCTTTTATCACAAAATGCACGATTCCTTTATATTCCGGACTTAAGCTGCTGTACTAACAGGACCATGAGGCATCTGGTTAAAGAGTCCCTAGTGTTTTGTCTCCTCAGATCCACATTTTAATAGGTGTAGCATCAAGACAACCCTGGGTGTGACATTCACACATTCCTCACAAGAAAGATTCCTTCTCTGGTCCCAGGACACAGGATCATATAAATCTTTCCAGACTTGTTTGGGCTTTCAAGTTACCTAACAGACCCAACCAGAGGTTGACCTAAAACTCTGGCATTGCTCGATTGGTCAGAAAACAGAGACTACAGTTCAAGTGTGCTTAGTTCAAGTTTTGAAACTTAAACTATTTTTGTATGCATAGCAATTCAAGGTGAAGTCTTTGCCTTTTATCTTTAATTTTGGTCATTTTTGAAATAGTTTTGACTGGCCATCGAGCTTCTCGTTCTCACAGTGCAGTGGCCAAGTACAAATTTTAGCCAGAATTGTTCAGTTGGTGATACAAGCATGAAAATTGGCATTGCATTCTTCATAGGTCACTTTACAAGGAAAGTGTCCTAGCCATTTAAAATTTCAAGATGGCGGCCGCCACCTAAGTGGAACAATTAGGTGATGTCCTTGTTAAGTTGGTGATATAGGCATGAAAATTGGTATAAACAGTCCTCATGAGTAACTTAACAAGAAAAGGCCCCAAGATGGGAGCCATCTTTAAAAGGGTTTAAAATGGCCACCATCTCATTAGAGCAGTTAAATGATGTAAAGTTGGTGAAATAAACATGAAAAATAGTAAGAGCATTCTCCATGAGTCACTTAACAAGAAAAAGCCCCAAGCTGCTTGAAATTTTAAGTTGGTGACCATTTTTTTCTCTTTGATATTTTGTGTTTTTCTTTTTTATTCAAACATATGTTTATCTATGTATATCATCCATCTCATTACAGCAGTAATATCATGTAAAGTTGGTGATATGAACATGAAAATTGGAGAGACCATTCTCCACATTTTACTTTACAAGAAAATGCTTGAGTGGGTTTTGTCCAACTCCTCACCCCAATGGCATAGTGCTTAGGGTTCACACAAGTATGCAAGCTCCTGTAGCACAACAATACGAATAAGAAAAACTTTATTTATCCCCAAAAGAAAATTCAATTGTCTGTTGTCTCATTTGTCATGTTTTTTTTTTTTTTTTACTTTTTCAAGACTTTTTTTTTGTACCTTTTTTTGTACCTTTTCTTCTTTCTGACAAGGGGAAGGCAAACAAGGGAAAGTAGTCCTGGCAAAAAGAATACACACATAGCTTCTAACAGGGGCAACTACATAGACATGTGCATTTGAATCCATATTTGAAGCACTTGCATTGTCCAGTACATTCCTTGGTGCGCCCACATTTGGTCAACTCCTGACAACTCTGCAACAAGAGGGAGAGGAGTCCAAAAAATTCTCTATTCATCATCTCCTTTTATCCATCCCCAGTCAGATGGGCTTGGCATTTCTGGCTTTTGCTTCAATGCCTGTCCCCACACACATCCAGCCTCATCCAACCATTGTTCTCTGGTGGGGCTACACCCTGTGGTATCCCTGTTCCAACAGGAGAACAATGCACCTCTTTGGCATGCACATACAAAACATTCGCATTTTCTTTGTTTTTCTTCATATCCCTTTAGAGGCTCCTTAATAAACACATGTTTAAATTAAAAAGAAAATTACGAAATATCAAAAAGAAATCTTAAAAATGGTCACCATCCTGAAATTTCAAGCAGCTAGGGGCATTTTCTTATTAAATTACTCATGGGGAATGGTCTTACCAATTTTTATGTTTATATCCAACTTAACATCATATAACTGCTCTAATGAGATGGCGGCCATTTTAAAGATGGCTGCCATCTTGAAATTTTAATGCAAATTGGGGTGTTTTCTTGTTGAATGACTCATGAAGACTGTTCATACCATTTTTCATGCCTATATCACCAACTTAACAAGGACATCATCTAATTGTTCCACCTCGGTGGCAGACGTCTTGTAAAATGGCCACCATCTTGAAATTTTAAATGGCTGGGAGACCTTCCTAGGAAAGTGACCCATGAAGAATGCTCATGCCAATTTTCATGCTTGTATCACCAACTGAACAATTATGTTGCTTATCTGCTCCACTATTAGTTCTCAGCGTTATTTCAAAGTCACCTCTGAACGCCACTCAGCTGGCCCAAAGTCATCCTCTGAGCCAAAGTTTTGCTGTGAGACCAAAGGAGCATCCAAAGGATAGACAGGGGGCTGGTTTTTGCATTCAGGCCTGTGTGCTGTGACTCCTGGCCCATCTTTTGCCTGGATTTGGTCCTCTTCTGAGCCGAACCTCTCAAACCACCGGTAGCCTGGACCTTTGGTGAACCTGCTCCATCCTCTCCAAGGACCAGCTTCGCTTAAGTATACAAACCTCAAGAGCTCACTTTTTCAAGTCATACTAAAATGATCCAAATCCCAAATTCATATCCAAATTTATCTTTACACCAAAATTAATGTAGGTTAATATGTTACAGCATATCATTCACTATCATTGATTGCTAATGTCAGAGCTTAACTCAGAATCTTTCATGCATCTATCATCATTTATTGCATGTAGGGTTGGGCAATAAAACGGTAATGAATATATATCGAAAATTAATTTCCCTCGATATCAATATAAAACATTGTCAATATGCTATTCCATAGTCGGCATTATGCCATGCTTTAGTAGACTATACGAATAGCCAATAAAAAGGGGAGTTGCTCCGGGTCCGCTTCGCAGTGAACCAATCATGTGCTAAGTTAGAACCAAGTAGCAAACTACTGTGTAGTAGCAGTCTGTAACTTCACGCAACCAAAACACTTTAACATATGAAGCCGACAGCACTGTCGGTGAGAAAAAAAGAAATGAGTGCTACCCCTGAAATACCCATGAAGGCTCAACAGATGATGACATCGTCAACAACACTGGCACAGAAAAGTCAGTGGTTTGGAAGTATTGCAGGTTTTTGAGGTCGGATATGAAGCAGAGTAATGTGAAATGTAAATTATGTCGAGTACATGTTCTCGCAAAGTCGGGGAATACCTCGAATCTTTTTCACCACCTAAAGCAATGCCACGCAGCAGAGCACGCACAATGCAATAGGTTACAAACCCCGAGTGGAGCAAGAAGCCCTGGTGCCTGTGCAGCCAAAACAGCCAACCATTCAGTCCACTTTCTCTAGTGCAATGCCTTACTACAGAACATCAAAAAGACACAAAGACCTCACAGATGTGGTGGCTTATTATATGGCAAAAGACATGCTACCAATAAGCACTGTTAAATTGATGTGAAAAAAATGTATCTTGATAAACTTTTTCCCACATCGCCCAGCCCTAATCGCATGTATGTTGTACCATTACTTACCCTGTAATAAACAAATCATTTCTTTTTCTAAGTTCTTGTCTGTTAGTGTCCTTCAAGAAGTGAAATCCCTAAAATGAGAATTTTGGCTAGAGAGATGAGATTGATTAATTTAAGATTGACATACTGTTTCATTTCTGAATTGGCCATTTTTTTATTTTTATTTTCCCACTGTTAAAGGTGGGTGATGCCCCTATCAACAAGTGCATAAATGCCATAATTTAAGATTATTATCATTTATTAATCTTAGGACATTTATTATTAATTCAAATCTCTACATTCTGAAAAGACTGAGCACAAAGATGAGACGGGACTCTTACAGAAATCAAAATTTTTATTCAACAAGAAGATATTTCTTTGAGGCAGGACCAGATTTAACATGCCTCACTCCAAAGACACCAGACTGCATTCACAAACCAGTCATAAACCAACCTCAGAGGGACACTGGAGTTAATCACTGGAAGATGTTTGTGTTCAGATAAAGTCAAAGCTGAAGGTTTTATTTGGATTTTATTTAGAAGTCGCTGAGAAAGCTGCAACACTGGTTCATTTATAAAAATAAATAAAATTAAAAAAACAGAGAGAAAGAGAGAGTGCTCAGTCACATCAAGCCTGTTATCAGAGACTGAGGAGGGAAGAGTCTGAATGAACACACATTTACAATTTTAAATTCAGAGGAAAAACTGCAGACAGTAGCCCAGAAATGTCCTACGAGCTAAAACAGAGTCCAAACTTTAGTGAAAAAACAGGAACTATTTTGGCATCTGGTTTAAAAGACGCTAAATCTCATGACATGAGTAAATTTATAAAACAACAAACACAAGAAAAACCCCAATCTCCATCCAGAGCTGAAAGGGGACTGTTTGTGGCCTTTTTACATTTTCAGGCCAAGTTAATCATCTGATAACTTCATGATGGACTCATGACAGGCAGAGAGTAAAACAAAAACATTTCTTTCAAAAATAAACAGAGGAGAATGAAAGCCAATGTCCCAGGGTAAACTTTGGAAAGGGACAGCACTGTTGACTTTCAAAGGATTCTTCTATTCACCTTAAACTGGAAAAAATAAAGGAGATAATTGGCTAAAAGTATTATGTATCAGAGAAAGCACAAAGACCCACTGGTGCCAATAAATCAAAGTTGCCTGTACACACTTATTTTACAACACAAAAGTTAAATCTGTACACAAAAATGAAATGTTAATCAAGTGAAGCATATTCAGCACAGATAAAAAACAGCTGTTATTTCAGGTTTAAGCTCTGTCTTGGACAGAGAAGATTGAAAAACCTCTGAGTAAGTTTGATAAAAAGTTCTCAAAAAAAAAGAAAATCAGTATGATCATTCTTTGATGTGTTTTTATCTTAAACTTTATTCTAAGCTTCAAAATACAGTTCATAAGTTGTTAAACATGGGTTGCATGTTTATATAATTACTAACTACCTTGTCCGGTTCAAGCACTTAAAGCGCCTAAGTCATGCTTTAGCATGTTTTAAGTATTTATAATATTTTCTGCCATTTGAGTATCACAGAAGTTATCACATCTTGAGATACAAAGAATGGTTCCTCTGCAAAGCTTCATAACTGGATACACTGTTTGTGTTATAATCTGTTATTAAACCCAGAATTCAAAAGATGCTGTTATTTGTTTTGTGTTATGCATGAAACATTATTAATGATACACTGAAGACATAATGTTCACTGCTCATTACAATATAAGCTGTTATGAATGCTTATTTCCATATATAAGAAGTTTTATAAAGCCATATCAATGTATTGAATAATAAAGCTTTATAAATGATAAATATAAGGATTAGATTTGTGTAAAGAACCTTCTTATTAATCTGAGGTCATTATCATGTTTATTCAGAAAATGACTAACAAGCACATTGCTATATTAGCTTGGTAAACTATGGGCTGCAGGGAGGCTCTGAGAGCACAAAAAATGCTGTTAGTGGACACAGGCCCTTAAATAATTTGAAGGAGCAGCTCTGGTTGTGTTAGTTATTTGTAAAGGTTTTTTGGATGAGTGGAAAATCAGACAGAAACAGCAGCTCCTCTGATTTCAGTTCCCTCTGATTTCAGCTGACCATGTAAGGTGTTAAGAATCCAGGGGAAATGACTCAGCCTCTGTTTTAGTCGCTCTTATTCTGTTTGGACACAAGCCCTCACAGTGTTTCTGTTTAAACAGAACATTTTAAACTCTTGTTACTAGTTTTTCCTATCATACCAGATGAAAATGGCAGACATTAACATTTAATGTGTTAACAGAGGACAACCCGGCATACATTGTTAGCAGCAGAGGTAGAGAGGTATAGTAAAGAGCATAAAACTATTCAAACCTAGCATTAATAAAAAAGCCTTGTGTTAGCTGCTAGATGTAACACCCACAAGGCTAAACTGACACAGCAAGTTAGTGAACGTGGGACTCCAACTGAAAGCTAACAAGCTCACGAGCCAACCAGCCTGCCATTGCTGAGTACATTTTTAAACAATTCTAGTCAGTTGCCATAAAGTGCCTCAGTTTAAGCGCCGAATGAAATGAATCCTTCATCAATACTTCAAGTAATCACTTTTCTTCAATGACCAAAAGAGGCAAAAGTGTTTATTTTTACTCTACACTAGCAGTCCTACAACAACAGCCTAAAATTGAAGAAAATCAGAGAACAGTCTGATCAAAAACATAAAAAACATGATTCATCTGACAAATAATGGACAAAAAAAGGGAGGCAACAAGTTTGGTGACCAAAAAAACTCAGGAATGAAACTTAAAACTTGTCCTGGATTAAATTGTCTTTATCGTATGTCTCTGATATGAATTTTATTTTTTATTAATAGATCAACACAATGACGGTTAGTGGCCTGAGTCGGTCTTGTCATTGGATGATGAGTCTCAGAACCTGACAGGAGACTTCGATGCCAAAAAGTTCTGAAGTCTCAATCCTAACCCTGACCCACAAATAACAGCAACACGACCCTTCACGCATGCATCCACACACACACACACACACACACACACACACACACACACACACACACACACACACACACACACACACACGGAAACAAGATCAATCGTGCACCGTAGCGGATTGTCTCTAGAGGCTGTGAAGGTTTCCCTCAATAAGCTGTAGATAAGTGTCTCTGTGAAACAGAGCTGTCACCCACTGGCCTTCAGATCCTCATGGTTCCTCTTCCACTTCCTGTTCATGAAATCCCTGTGTTTCACTGTCAGACGTCAGACAGAGCCCCTGATCTCTGTCCATGTGCTCATTTCTCCTTCCCCGGGTTGTTTTAAACCTTGTTCAGGTCCAGTTTGGCAATGTACGGTGAGCGGAAGGAACCCAGGTATAGACTCCCGTCGTGCTCGTGGACCTCGCTGACATAGGCCACCACCAGGCCATTAGGGTCGTGGAAGCTCCGTGTGCACACCCCCCCATCATGGAGCTCCGCCACCAGGCTGTACCGAGGGACGAACTTCATAAGCACGTCCTGACTGAAGAGCTGGAGAGGGGAGAGGGTGAGAGTGAAGTAAAGGTTTGAGACTGGCTTAAAGATGAATGGTTCCACAGCTGACTGTATCCTACCCAAGCACAGTAAGTGTTTTGGCAGTGTGATGGCTTCAGAATGGGCTAACTTGGGCATGTATGTCAACACATGAAAGCTTTTAGACCTGTAAGCCACACATCTCAGATTTGTTGTATAAGTCACACAGATGTAAGCCTAAAATACCCAGGGACAAGAAAAACTGAGGGCTTTATTTGCATGAAAAATATACTGTGGTTGTTCTTCTGGGACATTTTCCCGAGCCAAGTATTGTTTTTACACATTGGGTCTTATTCATGAAGGCTGAGCAGAACAAAATTCACAGGCAAACTGACATTCATTATTGTTTTAGTTGTTCTGTTGCCTCTGACCCTCCACAAATACAGTAAGAGCTTCCTTGTGTGACACCCAGTACAGGCTCTGACTGTAAGACATAGGCTCAGACTTCATTCCACTCCACCTAAAATAACTTCTTTTTCTGCATCTGAATGTTTTTTCTTGTCCACACCACATTTATTAACTTCTCTACGATATCAAATCAGGGGTTTTTCAGGCTGAGCAACTGTATGCATGAACACAAACAGTCAAAATTTTCACCCTGACTTTTTCTGGCCTTTCCCTGCCAGCCCTTTGGCAAATTTTCAAAAAGTCATGGGGAGCTTGTGAACTGCTGCTTCAGGGCAGGATGTTGTAACATTGAGAAGTATGATGGTGGGGTAAAATTGTTTATCCTCTAATGGCCTCCTGAGCACCTGGCTAACATTTTAGGTCATGATATTGTCTTTCTCTGGAGACCTAAGCAAGAATTTTGTCTTGACATCTGGAAGTCCTGAGTTATCTGTGTATTGTCATGACCTGGCTCAGGCAGTCACAACAAAAAGGAAAGACACACACCATGTATTAAGTTAAAAAAGAAATAATTCTTTATTAAATTAGATTAAACCAAATTAGAATATTTAAGGAATGAGCTGAACATGAGGCTGGTCCGAGTTCGCTTACAAATTTTATAATTAGACAACAACTTCATCATCGACAACAGGAAAGGAGCAGAAAGTATACAATCCTACGAGCCACTGTAACACTGGATCTGGAAAGAAAGTATGTGTCGTAAAACTCTTGAAAAGATAAGCTGTCAATAGTGAGGTATCAACAAAATTGTAAAATTTCCGATTTGTGGACAATCTTTATTACACATAAAAATGGACACATGTCATTTCCTGTCTTTGGTACAAAGGTCAAGACCTTTCAAAGTAATGCTTTCACACTGGGCATGAACCAGGCCGTGGTTCAGTTTGGTCCGACCAAGACCACCTCTTTTGGTCAAACCATGGTCCAGTTGTTTGGTCCAGCCCAAGGTCCTGGGGAAGTTACACACTTATCATTTTGGTGACTGAACAAAACCAAACCAAACCAAACCAAACTGAACCGAACTGAACAAAACCAAACCAAACCAAACAACACTGAACCAAGCCAAACCGAACTGTGCCAACCCAAACTGAACTGAACCAAACAAAACAAAACTGAACCAAACCAAACCAAACCAAACCAAACAAAACAAAACAAAACAAAACAAAACAAAACTGAACCAAGCCAAACTGAACTGAACCAAACCAAGCCAAAAGAAACCAAACTGAACCAAACAAAACTGAACCAAAACAAACCAAACCAAACCAAAATGAACCAAACCAAACCAAAATGAACCAAGCCAAACCAAACTGAACCAAACCAAAATGAACCAAACCAAACCAAAATGAACCAAGCCAAACAAAACTGAACCAAACCAAAATGAACCAAACCAAACTGAACCAAAATGAACCAAGCCAAACCAAACCAAACCAAACTAAAATGAACCAAGCCAAACCAAACTGAACCAAACCAAAATGAACCAAACCAAAATGAACCAAGCCAAACCAAACCAAACCAAACCAAACCAAAATGAACCAAGCCAAACCAAACTGAACCAAACCAAAATGAACCAAACCAAAATGAACCAAAATGAACCAAGCCAAACCAAACTGAACAAAACCAAAATGAACCAAACCAAACCAAACCAAGCCAAACTGAACTGAACCAAAACCAAATCGAACTGAACCAAACAAATTAAACCAAACCAAACCAAGTCAAACCAAACTGATGCACTGGTGTGCAGAGGGAAATCAGCAAGAAACACCTCCAACATGGCATGAGCACTACATGACCTTATATGGGCATCACAGTATGAACCCCTTCGGTCTTGTATACAAGTAGCCAGGTATATTTATTAACAAATATCTAACCCCCTCCATTTAAAATAATAAAAGTCATGTACACACAACATCCTTTTCAAATAAAATCCCATCCACGCAAAAACCACATTAGTGTGCTATTGACCGTGGTTATAAGCATGCCAGAACTGTAGTTGGTCGTATTTGCTATTCTATCCAATCAGAGCAAGCTTCCCTTTCTCCTTATCACTTCCCCAAGCATGAAACAAAGCGCTGTGTAGTTCGTTTGTGTGGACTGACAAAGAGTTGGAATTGTTTTTAAGCATAGTTTTGGAGTATCAAGTCAACAAGACACAAGACAGGTGGAGGAAGGGTTATTTGGTGTAGAATAACTGACTGTAAAGCACTTTTTCTCCTTTGCTCTTCACAAAAATATATATTCTGTATATATCTGTGACTCACAGCGCTATTCTGCAGAATGAATGAGTCGTGCGTTCCTCCAGGCCACCGGGCAACAACGTTTAACAGAAACAAATGTGCATCGCAGATTATTTGTGCATCGATTGAATGAAATCTTTTCCTGTTGACGAATCTGAATTTATTGTGTGAAGGTGCTTTTATTGCGATGTGGGTGCAATCTATGGCTCCAATTATGTTTGGGAATCCGGCGATGGCGTGAAATCCTCGTTTTATTTCGGCTTGTTGCTGATGTGTGTTTGGGAACTGGATGTAAATTGAGGCCAGAGAAATTATTACAGCCAACTCTGCCGGCATGATTCTGTTTAGCGTTGGCTGCGAAATATCGCATATGTCTCAAATCTCATGCTGAAATGTTCGGGTTAGGGTGGACAGGAGCTGGATGTGCGCTGGGATGGCTTTGGTGCGTTTTGTTTCTCACTCCGACACGGGTAGTAAATCACGGCGTAAATCCATTAAAATGTTTTGGGGAAGCGGTACCTGCTGAGAATCCACTCCGAGTTCCCACTGAACAGATCAGCACGCTCTTTGAAAACGTGCTCCCAGCGGAGGAGCAGACGCTTCTCCAAGTCCTCCAATAGCGCAAAATAATTGTACTTGTAAGACTTCTTGTGAGGTTGTCCTGTCACAGCAGATTTTTATAGCTTGTCTCACCAATCATTCAAAATGTCTGCTAAATTACTAATGGATAAATTTTGTATAGAAGCAATGGGAACATGTGTGAAGTTTGAGATTGCGGAACGCTGTGACTCCTTTAATGGGTTCTATTTGTAGTTTTACTGTCCTACCACTAGGTTTTGTGTGTGCGCATGGTCAGAGTTGTGCTTAAATTTACGCACGTTCCTAAGCACAAGTACAGGTTGATAAATTCCAGACTTTGCGCAGGAATGTTCGTACGCACTCTTAAAGCACACATCTGTGCATACGCACGGTTGATAAATGAGGCCCCTGGTGTCTCTGTCCTGGTAGTTTTTACCTTAAAGATGAATTTCTTGATCCAGGGTCTCTGGGACAGGAAGTCCAGCATGGAGAAGCCAGGGTTTGGTCTCACTGCAGACATGGCCACCCAGTAACCTCCAGTCGAGCTGGGGCGGATATTGTCAGGGAAACCGGGCAGGTTGTCCATGAATGTGTCCATCCCGCCTTTATTTAGCCCAGCAACATGGACCCTGATAAAAGAGACAGCATATGACTCACAGAGTGATTAAAGCTAGTGTGAGGAGTTTTTTACTGCTCGTGTCACAAACTGGGATTAATGTGGTGCCTTTCTATAACCTGTTAAAGAGAAATCATCAGACAAGGCTAACTGGGGGCCAATTCCAACTCTACCCTTTAGCCCTTGTCTTACGCCTTAGCCCTCGGTTTTGCAGGTTCACGTCAAGTGAAGGGGTGTCCCAATTCTCCCTAAGGTTAAGGGGAAGGGCTATGGACAAGGGGTACAGAGCCCTAGAAATGAAAACAAACTGGGACCTCACTTGAAAGCAAGGGGTAAGATTTTGATATGACTTTTATAGTAATGACACTTAATGTTTTTATCAGATATTCAATCCTTTGCTACTCCACGGAAATATTAGCGATAATTTGATTTTTTTGCATTTTAAAATTGCGCGACGTGCAATGACGAGCTATCTAATGAAGCCATATCTATTGATAGCTATGCTGATGTCAGACTCAGGTGACAAATTCACTGCAAATGGTAAGGAATGATGATGTAGTGGGACTCGAGTGGCCTCTAGTTTCTTAGAAGCCTGTTTTCAGCCCTTCCCCTCTGCCCTCTGTTCTGAGGGCCAAGGGGAAGGGTTAGACAAAGAGGTAAGACAGAGGGGAAAGGGAAAGAGTGACAATTGGGTTTGACCCTAAATCTAAGAGTGATTTTAAAGGCTGTCACCTCTGTGAGGGGGCAGGTGTCTCACTGTGTGATTGGCAGGACTCATGCATGTTTCTCCCAGCAAAGATTCACAATGAATAAAATTTTTCATTCTCTAAAAGAGGGGGTCCACATATTTTCTTAAGTTAACAGAATAAGATTAGCAAAAAGAAAAGAGGGTTTTACTCTGTGCAAAAATCAACCCAAACTCATGGGAGTTTGAGTGACCAGTTTTGTTTTGTTTTTTAATTAAAAATTAAATACAAAATTAAATGTATTAATGGCTGAAAAGCTGAAAGACTTTGAGGAAATCACTGTTTAAAAAAAAAAGCACTAAAAAAGTGTTGTGAATATTTTAAGGGCAGTTAAAATTCTATGTGACTGTATGAGTGAATTTCAAAGTCATGAAAATTGTTGAAATTTGAACATTTTAAACATCCCGGACAAGCATTTGAATGAGCTGAACCTTACTGAAAAAAGGTACATAACTGTGAGAGAGACAGTCAGCCCAAAGTACTACAATTTTAAGTTTTAGGTTAAATGATGTGGAAGGAGTTGGGAATCGAAAATATTTGGCAGAATAAGAATCAGTTTACAGAATATGTAAAAAAAAAGAATTAGGCACATCGTGATAATAAAGATTATTTTCAAAAGTGTCATACGCTGGTATTTTCACAAAGAACAATGTTCACATTAAAAAGCAGCGCATTAGCTTAGAATCTGATCAATTCAAGGTAAAAAAAAACAAAAACATCTTATTTTGTCAATCCAAGTCTTATACTAGCCCAGCAGAACCCATAATCTGCTTGTAGAGATGTTTCAGGTGAGACAGGTGTGTTACCTGCGTATTCTGGCCATCGTGGTCTCAGCCACTAGCACAGACTCCTCGTCCGGTAGCAGCTGTATCCCATTTGGAAAGCGAAGGTTCTCCATCACCACAGTCAGCTCCCTGCTCTCTTTGTCGTACTCCAATACTCTGAAAACACAATTTAACAATACCTTTGGTTTTTACCTCAGGACTTTTCGTGTGATAATTCAGCAGGAAATTACAACTTTCTTTACAGAACAATGTCAGATTAAACGTACATATATCTAAATGCCAGGAACTTAACTGACATTTAATATTGAATTATTTTACAGTGGGACAGGTACGCTCATGGATGATATTCTTTTACGTTCAAATAAAAGTCAAACCAAAAAGGGAAGATGCATATTAAAAAGAAAAGTAAAAAAAATTTAAGATATTAACTGGAACTTAGCGATTACATAATATGGGTTATAAGTAAGTATCATCATAGTATTTGTCTGGTGTAAAAATCTATTCATTGATTCAACATGACTGGGCCATAAACACATACTGTGGTAAGAAAAAAAAAAGGACAATATTTACATCAAATCATTTTTTCAGAATGATAATTGTAATTATTTTAATTTACGTTTAGCTGCTAATGTGAATTATATTTAAATTTATGAAAAAAAGCAGGTTATCATTTAAAAAGTGTCAGTGAACAGGATCAATATTTGCAAATTTAAAACAGCTGACTATTATAAGGATACATTAGATAAGTTAAAAGTTTTAAAGGAACTAGTTCAGCAAACCTCCCGTCAGCCGTGGCCTCCATGATGAGGTTCAGGTACTCTCTGCGCTGCCACCTGCTGCTGGAGTCTGTGAAGTACACCTTCTTCCCATCCTGAGTCACTGCCAGGTCATTGATGAAAGACAACTTCCTGCCGGCAACCTCCTCGCCCCCCTTCACCAATCTGGTTGCTTCACCTGCAGAAAAACAAAACAGGAGTTTGAGGTGAGGAAGAGAAGCATGAACATCAGCTGAACAAACTCCTACAAAGCTGCTGGTCAGTGTGCTGCAACTCACCCAATCCACAGGTGGCAACAGACACACACAGATGAAATGGAAGGATGCACAAGTTTGGAAGTTTGCAGATATCTGTTATGCTGGTACTCAAAAATTCCTCAGTTTTGGGGTTACCTTGTTTGGTGAATATGAGCTAATTATGAGAGTATTTGTAATTAAATTGCTCATTCAAATAAGTATAAGTGAAGCTGTACACTTTTTCGTTTTTACAATAACAAATGGTAATAAAAAAATAATAGCTACAATATACCTTGAACTTATTTAGTCCACTAATATTGGTGTTTAAGTCCTCATATGTTTACATGCTTTCCTGTATGAGGCTCTCTGAACATCTGTGTGTGAAATACAGCACTCTTTTAACTGAGGCTGCCCTGAATGCATCACTTCGAGACAGTGAAAGACTATCAACGTAAATATTATATCTCACGGTTGTTTCCCTTTCATTGAAGTGTTCATTTTGCACCAAACACTGTTTATATATAGTTTACAGCTTAAACTGACCTGAATCATCCCAAATTGTTCAGTAAAAGTATCAATCCAGTGTCTGTGAGGCTCAGCCGAAACACAGGACAATCTTTGGTCGTCTGGAAACCTGGCAACTTTGGACAAATATAGTGATCCGATTAATGAATGAACGTGGACCATCACACTATGGGAGATTCCCGGGAGAAAAGACAATACGTGAGGTGGGTGGGAGATAGGTCTGAGATATGGGAGAGTCCCGGGAAAAACGGGAGTGTTGGGAGGTATGGACTCATATGCTCTGACAAAAGTCAGTCACCTTCAGTGTCAGTATGTTACTGACTGTAATTAGACTCCTGACAGGGTGAGACTGCAGCCCTTTACTTCATACTAGGATCTAGTCTCCCTACTAACCCTGTATTATTCCTGATGTATTTGCTGTCTTTTCTAATTTAATACATACTTATTATGAGGAATGTTCCTTGTGTGTGTGCGTGTCAGCCAGTTAAAGTGATTGCTGTCAGTAATACTGACAAGAGGGCAGATCTTAATAAATGACCTCACGGAAGGAGCTGATTTTGACCTGTAATAAAGAGGGATCTAATGACGCTCAAATGCACTCAGCCATGTGTTAGTGGCTGCTTGTTTAGATCTCCGAGGTGGACGCTCACACTGACAGTGACTGAACATGAAAAACAGGGACTTTAAACCCTTTTCAAAGATTTTTTCTCTTAATTGTTTGAAGCTGTTTTAGTTTTATTTTTTTAGTTTTAGTTTGTTTTAGTGCTGCCTGCTGATGTGTTAATTTCCTCATGTGGTCTGTGTGAGCAGGGGAATAAAAGACCGAATAATGACTCTCATACTCTGTGTACAGGATCCTTTCTCTCTCTCACTCTCTCTCTCACCTGTGATGGGGTTGACCTCGAACACACCCAGGTAAGCGTCTGCTACAAACAGAGTCCCATTTGGTCCGATCCTGATCCCTAATGGCCTCCCACAGCTGGGCTCCTCTTCTCTGGACCCTGGGAACACACACTTTGTATGTTACTTTGGATTTGTCATATCATACTACCACAAAAAAGCTGTGTGTACCATTAATTTATCATGTTTTATTTTCTCTTCAGTCTACTGTGACTTGAATGGGATTTCTTTCTTTTTTCTACTCTTACTCTTGTTGTTGCTTACTGTGTCTGTGTTTCTTCAATTACTGAATTTCTCCTCTGTGACCAATAAAATGTGATCTTACCTAGTTATTAATGGTGACATAATGGTGGGTGGTTGTGTTTTTGTCATGGGCATACATTAGGAAGTACATGGATGAAAATGTATAAAAGTATGGGGGCAGAGAGGGTTATGAACTTATTGTAGCTATCATTTCTTCTAACTCAGCCTGTTTAAGGGATGCTGTGATTGTATTAGGCACAGAGCAGGAATATTGTGGATATTACATCAAATTATATACTAAATTTTTGTTTTTTTGTGCTTTTATCTTGGAGGGAAGGATAGTGGATAGAGCAGATGTGGTTGATGTGGATGATAATCCTACTTCTGAAAACACTTGCTGGTCTTATTTGCATTTTACAACATCATCAGTTTAAAAAACAATGATCAAAAATACACAAAAACAAATTAAACCACAATGAGGTAAAGAAAGCGGGAAAGTTAGCCAGAGAAAAAAGCACAGTGTATTTATAGATGAGATTTCAACATGAAATTTAAAAGTAGCTTCCAGGAGTTAAAGATCTGGGGTTGATGGACAGGGACAGACTGGGAAACAGGGGACTGTTCATAGTGAGTGTATGCTGTAACCTTTGTACCTTATGAAGAGTTTTACTTTATAAAGTTGCCTGAATAAGACATGAAAATTAAAGCCACAGCAGGTTGAACCCTGTTAGCCACTGTCTCTTTGCACCCTAAAGCTGACTTCCTGTTTGACAATAAAACCCTGTCTCTGTGTTCAAATTTCTTTAAAGCTTCAGGTTTTATCTGGACTGACAGTGTCTCTCTCCCTCTCTCTCTCTCAGTCCTCTGTTTGGGGTTGTTCATGCAGCAGCTCAGCTGTTAGATGATGAGACCAAATGGATCAGAGAGTCAGAGCAGGTTGTAACATATTCCTGCTGTAAACCGTCACTCTGTCTTTGAGGAACTGACTGAATGTTAAAACTCCAGAATGAGGCAATCAGAGTGAAACCACAGAGAGGAAATACCAGAGTCGGAATCTCAGCCGGTTTACAGTCAGACAGACAAACCCAAAATTAAAAATCAAACAGTGTTTGCAGTTGAACTAAACCTAATGGTTTCTCACCACAAGGCAGTTTCCCCAGTCTGGCCACTGTGAGAATCCTCCGACCAATCACCTTCACAATCTTCCCATCAGCTGTTCCAGTAAACAAAACATCTGCAAAGAGACAAACATGTCAGCCCTTAGTCTACGTCTCTGTTTGACTTCATCTAACAGAGCTGCTTCTCTTGTGAAAGATGAGAAAACTGTTTATGATTTTATGACAGCCTTGTATAATTTTCTTAAAATCAGTCTTGTAGCTGAACTTAAAACTCTTAAAACAGTGAGCAGAAGCTACATTCACAGACTGTTTAACTTTAACTCAACCAACCTGAAGTGTAATCTTAACTTTAAATTAGACTGCTCTTTATGTATGAATCAATAACTGAGATTGGACTGAACTTGATGCAAACTGCACATGAGTGTGAGAATGAGTGTGCGGACTGGTGGCGGTTAAAATAGAGTTTAACGAGCTTCTTGAGTAAAGTCAGTCAACTAAACTTAACTAAAGTATTAAGTGTAAACAGGCTTAACTTACATAAATGCACCAAACTGATTTTGAAAATACAGTGAAACAAAATTAACAAACTTCAAATTTTAACTCAGTTAACTTAACAAACATCTTAACTTAATCCAGCCTAAATAAATAAACCTTTAAGTGAAAATGAACTCAACATGACAACAAACTCCACTCGACTAGATTTAGACCAAGTTTACCAAAAATAAACTCTTTACAATATCAACCTAAACTCCTCACTTTACAAAACTTTTAAATGAAATTTACTCTAATAACCCATGTCGACTAAAACCATAACAGTGTTTGTTATAAATAACTAATCATAAACCAGTAACTTTAAATATCTGACCAAACCTACACTCAATTAGGGTCACTAAATCCTAGTTGACCCACTAAACTTTCAGAGTGAGCTCACTTTCAAGGGTCTCTTAACTCAGGTCAGGGTCAACAAACAAACTCACCTAAATCACACCAAAAACTGAACAAAACTCAAATGGACTAAAAGTCACTTTAGATCGAATTGAAACTGACAAAGTTGAAAGCCAAGGTTGAAATAAAATAATCTAATCCTAAAGCTTCTGTTGAGAACTTCTGTGAGTTATAAAACAGACTAAAAATTGATCCTGATGTTTCTGTGGAACCCACAAAAAACAAAGATATCATAAAAGGGAAAGCAGGTAGATTTTTTGCTAAATAATAAAAATAAACAATCTACTCCTCAGGGGGCACAAAAATCAATACAACCCTAAGGTTCATCAAAAGAGCTCAAGGACTGGTATTAAAGCTCCTGCGAGGATGCTGTCCTTGATGCTGTCATCTACATGCTTCACCGTGCCCTGTCTCATCTGGAGGAACCTGGGGTTTATGTGAGGATCATGTTCTTCGACTTTTCAAGTGCATTCAACACCATCCAACCCACCATACTCAAAGACAAGCTCACAGAGATGGGAGTGGATCCTTCCTGTGTTTCCTGGATCGCAGATTACCTGTCAGGAAGGCCACAGTTTGTCAGGCTGGGGAGCTGTGTTTCTGGGACATTAATGAGCAGTACAGGGGCTCCACAAGGGACAGTGCTGGCACCTGTTCACACTGTATACATCAGACTTCAAATACAGCACTGAGTCCTGCCACATCCAGAAATACTCAGATGACACTGCTATCGTGGCATGTATCAGAAATGGACAAGAAGCTGAATACAGAGATCTAATAAGAGCCTTCAGTGACTGGAGTCACAAAAACTGCCTCCTCCTTAACACCACAAAGACAAAGGAGATGGTTATAGACTTCTGTAGACTTCATCTACAGAAAAGGGCAGAGCCACCTCTTTTGCCTGAGAAGACTCCGATCAATAGACATCTGTAGTAAGATGCTGCAGATGTTTTATCAGTCTGTGGTGGCAAGTGTGCTGTTCTACACTGCAGTCTGCTGGGGAGGAAGCATCAAACACAAAGATGCAAGACGTCTTAACAAACTGGTGAAAAAGGCTGGCTCTGTGGTAGGACTCAAGCTGGACTCAGTGGAGGATGTAGTGGAGAGATCTACACTGAGGAAGGTGGAGACTATTCTAAAGAACATGGATCACCCACTTCATAACACCTTGATGGACCAAAAGGCCAATGGTGGTGGACGGCTCCTCTCTCTTTGATGCAGGACAGAAAGATTTAGAAGATCTTTTGTACCACCAGCCATCAGACTTTATAACTCTTGTGTAAATAATAGGTCATTTATAGCTCTTGTGTAAATAGTAGATAACTTTAGAGACATATCATGTGAGACAACAGACAATTGAATTTCCCTTCGGGGATCAATAAAGTTCCTCTTATTCTTATTCTTAGTTCTGTCTGTGTTTATTTTTGCAAACAAAAAACAAAAATCTTCTCCTGTTGTCTTCTTTGAGTAAAAACTTTCCACTCACTGTGAATGTTTGCTGTGGGGGAATGAACAAAGGCTGTTTATGTTGTTGTTTATGGTTTTACCTGCTTTTGTACATCACAGACACTAATCAAACATTTCTCAAGGGAGTTTTAAAATAAACATTTACTCAACGTTAAAATTGATTCAAAAACTTTAATTTGAACCAGACTAGACTCTGACCTCCAATGTTGGCAATGGATTCTGGTCCGATGACATGGTCTTCCAAGAGTCTCTGAGCCTCTCTGAGCTTCAGGTTTGGCTCCCAGCAGCCCTTCATCATCGGAGGCTCCTTTAGACTGTACAACACATTTTCACAAGAACATTTAACAACCAAGAAAGACATTAATTCACAGCACATTACAACATACATCTTTGAGAACTAAACTGTAGAAATGACACTGTGACGTGTCTCTCGTTAAAAAGACTGCTACAGGTAATATAGATGTCCCAGTCATATATCACAACTACAGCTGTCACTTAAGAAATAATTTCAGCCCTGGATAATCTCAGAAGAGGCAGAGCTCATATTATATTGATATTAGTCCTCATTTTCTGCTGATTCATAACACTGCAATAAGATTTGATTTGCGTTTTTTGATTAAATCTGTTTTCTACACACCCAGCTTTGCAGGTAACCAAACTTTTCTATGTCGGGGTTTAGTGTCTAGATAAACTGACCCACTCACAGATCTGCATTATAAGTTTATTCTGATGAATTATTAACCAGGACAAGTTGCAGAGTCAGCAAATATTCAGAAAGCTGCAGCAGAGTTCAAAAACTCAGCAGGACCAAGTGAACCATCAGTAAGTCTGTGTTCAGTCCTTCTACTGACAGCAAACAGCTGACTACACAGAAATACAACAGAGCATGATTTGATCAATCCTCCAGTACTTTTGAAAATAATAGTAATTATCTTTGAATGTGACTTTGTTAAAGCACAGAGATCCATCAGACACTTGATCTCACTTATGAAATATTTGCACGTAAAAGTCCTCGGTACCAAAAACCTTCAGCAACCAAAAACCTTTTATGAACTCTGTGGTAAAGTTAAATTCATGCTGTCAATGCACTCTCTTAATCATTCATCAGTCAGCATCGACCAGGGAGACTGGCACAGAAAATGAATAAAAAAGAAAAAAAAAAACACATATCCAGAGATCAAAAATAGTTTGGTTGGAGTGCAATAAAGAAAAAATTCTCTATTTTCTCCCGTGAGTGGTAGGGTGACACTCTCCCACAGACTGCCGCTGGTGCGCTCTATATCAGTCCTGGTTGCTGCACGGGTTTCATTATAAATGATGTGTGGTCGGTGGAGTCATAGGCTACTGCTTCAGTGGGTGACCCCAGCCTCATATTAACAAACAGCTGGGCCACTGCGTAAAACACACAAACAGGGCCCTGGAGTGAAACTGCAAACTGAACTGTCCTCTTTTGGGATAAATAAAGTGGTTTGAATTGAATTGAATAAACCAAGTGCAATTCTGTGAGTATAAAAGATAATTGATGCACTTGTGGATTCAAATGCATGCACACAAATATGCACATGAATTTCTCTTCTTCTGGCACTTGACGCTCCATACATTGTATCAGTCATTGAACTGCTCCGTTCTCTGTGTGAGTGCTGGCTCTGCTGTTGGGTGGGGTGAAGCTGTCCACCTGTGAGTAGACTGGTAAGACAGACTCACCTGAAGACCTCGGGGTGGATGGGAGACTCCAGGATGAGGATGATGACCAGGAGAGGAAGGAGCAGAAATCCACCCAAGGATAGCAGAGTCACCTGGAAAACCTTCCCGCTGTATGTGCTTAGAGAGGAAATGAAGTCAGAAACACTCTAGAGAACATCAAACTTTAACCTCTGACCTCTGTACAGTATTTTCTCTGGGGCTCCTCAAGGTTCTGGCTTTGATCCTCTTCTTGTAAGCTCCCATTTGACCAAATCAACCAGACATCATATTACTTTTTACAATAGCAGAGGTAGTAGAATGTGTGTGTGTGTGTGTGTGTGTGTGTGTGTGTGATTTTGGTCTCTTGTATTCATTTTAACATGCTATGTGGGGATAATTTGATAACTACACAAGTTCAAGCCAGCAGAGCTCTGGGTGTTTCGCTTACAGAAGTAGCCCTAATGTTAGGGTAGTTACAGCAGATGTCGACAATGTCGTAATTAATTATTCCTAAAGACGTGTTTCATTGCAATATTAAAATACACACCGTAAATCTGTCTGCAAGAAAACAATAACATTAAATGAAATAATGGGGGGGATTCCAGCAGGAACGTTAACAGCTGCTATAACTACGACAACCAAAGACATATACTAACGGAAGTCTCCAAATAACACTGTCACTCTTTGAAAAACACCCGTAGTGATCAACTCGAATTACTGATCAGTTCGGCTTCACTAAAGCGTGTCGCGAAAGCCTCCGGTTATCCAGGCACCGCAAATCAGCTGATCACACATCCAGCTGCCGTCACGGTGTCGGAGCCGGAGGGGCCGAACCAGCACATCATGGGTACTGTTGGTATTTCGGTTTATGTGTCCGGACCAGGATGTAGTCAGAGCGTGGTTCCAGGTCCGTTTCTCACCCGTGGGACTTGTAGTGCTGCTCCGGCAGCTCGTCGGTGATGACCTGCGGTCTGTTCACCCGCCGGAACCGGAGACCCTCCATCTCATTCGGGATGAACACGGACGGTTCACCGGCTCAGTTTGCCTCCTGCAGCTGCGAAGTCTAGTTGTGTCTGGTTTAACCCGGTTACAGAGGGTGAGATACCGGTGACAGCCTGACCACCCTACTGGACCGGTGACGACAAGACACAACTTCCGGTTTGAGGCTTCGAAATAAAAGCCCCGACCTCCAAATACGTCATCAAAGTTTTTCACGTCATTTATTTTATCAAAAATTGAAAAAAAAAAGAGAGAGACATAAAAAGAAGATAAGAAAAAATAAGACAACCAAAGGTCGCAGCAAAACAAATTCAAGTTATTTTTTTTTACAACCAACACAGGTGGTTGGAAAGACAGATAACTTATTTATTGTAAAATATAAATTAGAAAGTTTAAAAATACAGTTTAGCAAAGGGAAAAGCCTGAAAAGTTCAGATATTTTCCAAAAATGTCCCACTTCCAAAAATGTAATGTTGTACAACAGGAGACAACAAGTGTGTATTACCAAGACCCTGTGTACCTGGAGATCAGCAGTATTTAGAGTTAAGTGTGTATTTGGATGGATTTAAATGTGTTAATCTATTTAGGACTTTCCACTCAAATTACTGTCATGGTCTGTCTGTGAGTCAGAAATAATAGGCAGTATAAACCTCAGAGTGGATCATTTTATTCACATGTGAATGTAGAGAACATGAAACCAGGACATGCACACTTTTTCTTCACAGCAGTAAATGTTTTATTCATTCCTGAATGAAACCAAGCCAATGTTTAAGCTTTAATTTATTGAAACTTATATAAACCACACAGCCTCTCTGACTGTGTGAGGTTGTGATAATAATAAAACCTAAAATAACACCATTTAACAAAATCCTTTTGACTCAACAAGCCAAAAGACAATCTGCAGATATGTCTCATTAATCTGTCAGCTCACAGAAAAGTCCTTAAAGACTCATGAAGGTTCCTGCACTGACTAAAACAACATAATCACATCATAATTCTGACTTTCTCTCTAGGACTTTCAGAGTGAGCTCACTTTCAAACAGCGACAGCTTTAGGTCAGTTTGATCACTAAATTTCTGAGAATATAAACATATATTTGTAACATGTTTGATTCTAACTTCTTATTCTGCAATAAAGTCACAAAAAACAGACCGTTCTTGACTCTATATCAGATCCCCAAACACTCCCTGAGCTGAGCAGGTCATCAGACCTTCGTCGGTGTCTGCAGGGCTCCACAAATTTGTCTGTCTCGTGTTTCCGAGTCCCATCTCTGCGTGTGGAGCTCATACTGCAGTGGTGGCACACTTATGCTCTCTGAGGCTCCTCATGGAGGAGAAGCTCCTGCTGCAGGCAGGGCAGCTGAAGGGTTTCTGTCCGGTGTGAACCAGCTGGTGAGCCTTCAGGTTGTTGTTCTGACTGAACCTCTTCTCACAGATGCTGCACTCAAAAGGCTTCTCTCCACTATGGACACGTTTATGCCGGACAAGGTTTTGTGACACGCTAAAGCTCTTCCCGCAGATCTCGCAGATGAACGGTTTCTCCCCACTATGTGTGCGCTCGTGCAGCTTCATACTGGCCTGTGTGGAGAAGGTTTTCTGACACTGACCACAGCTGAACGGCTTCCCCTCTGAGTGGCTGCGTCGGTGTGTCTTCAAGTAACTCAGAGAGCTGTAGTGGCGCCCGCACACGTCGCAGGTGAATGCTTTGTTTCCACTGTGCAACTGCAGGTGAGTCCTGAGGATGTGGGCGCTGGTGAAGCTCTTCCCACACTCCTCACAGGTGTGAGCTCTATGCCCGCTGTGGGCTAGCTGGTGGCGTTTCAATGAGGTGGAGGAGGAGAAGTTCTTCCCACACTCACCACAGCTATGTGGTTTGATTCCTGTGTGGCTCTGCTCGTGGACCAACAGAGCACTGCGCTGTCTGAAGCCCTTCCCACAAGCCTTGCAGATAAACGCCCACTCACCGCTGTGAACCAAGCGATGCACCTTCAGGTGGCTGGCCTGAGTGAAACTGCGCCCGCATACCTCACAGCTGAATGCCCGGCAGCCTGAGTGGACCAGCTGATGGCGCTGCAGGTTAGCAGACACACTGAAGCTCTTCCCACAGGTTTCGCAGCTGAAGGCCTTCTCTCCAGTGTGGACACGGCGGTGGACCGACAGGCTGCTCCTGCTGGAGAATCTGTTCCCACACTGCTCGCAGGTGTAAGGTCGCTCACCTGTGTGGGTCCTCAGATGAGCTCTGAGGCCACTCTGCTGGCTGAAGGTCCTCCTACAGATGCTGCAGGTGAACGGCCTCAGTCCTCTGTGCACAGTGAGCTGGTGGACGTGGACGCTGCGCTGAGCAGTGAATCCTTTCTTACAGGTAGGACATTGAAAGGGTTTGTCCTTTTGGTGGACTCTGAGGTGTGCCGACAGGTAGCTGTGTTTGGTAAACTGCTTCCCACACTCTGCACACCTGAGCCCCTCCTGAGTTTTCTGACAGCTGAGTCTGTGCTGGGGGAGACAGCACCTCGCTGCCAGCACCTTTCCACACATCAGACACTTGAACGGCACACCACGGCGCCCCCAGCTGGACATCTGGTGTGCCCTGAGGTGGCTGCGGGTGCCAAATACCTTCCTGCAGCGAGGACACTTGTGAGGCCGCTGCTTGTTGTGCACAGTGAGCTGGTGAACTCTGATGCTGCTCCGGGCGGAGAAACCTTTCCCACAGGTGGGACAGGTGAAGGGCCGCTCTCTGCTGTGGACACGCAGGTGAGCACTCAGGTTGGAGCGTCTGGAGAAGGTACTGCTGCAGACGCCACAGCTGAAGGTCTGTCTGCCACTCATAGGTTGGGGGGTTTCACCTGATTGCCGGCTTGTCTCAACCTGAGTGTCCCCCTCAGCTGCAGGGTGGTGGAGGTCCTGCAGAGGCTGTTCTGTAGAGACAGACATGATGACTATGAGCAGAGTGAGACTAAGACCCCTAATGATGAGAGCACAGTGAGTTATCTTAGTCCTTACTGTCCTCCTGCTGCTGTCTGCCCTTCAGCTCCTCGTTCTTCTCCAGCAGCCTCCTCAGCTCCTCCAGCAGAGCCCCACAGAGACTCCTCATCAAGGCCCGCAGCTGCTCCTGCACCAAACACAGACATGCATCATGTCTATGACACCTCATGTTGGTCTCATTCTTAAAGATGCTATGTCCGCACAGACAGCTGTAGACTGTGTGACCTTTGAACTTAGTATTGCTGATGAACCTGTATAGAGACTAAGGAGGCTGGATCAGCTCTGAGTTCACTGACCCCCTGAGTTGTTGATTTCAGATCAGCTGATCTGAATGTATGCATGCTGAATATAAAAAGACAACATGACGTTACACAGCGATACAATGCCAACAAGTCGAGATCATACCATGACAGTTTTCAGCGGCCAGGGATGACACTAGTTTTGAGAGCAGGCCGGCCAATGGTCGACATATGATGATATCATAATGTATTTTTCCTTTTTTGCGTGTTTGACAAATTATAACGACATAATGATACAAACAAATGAGAAACAAACTTGCTGAACTTAAGTGAATATTTTATTGATCAGTGTAGATGGAAAAATATTTGGCTTGGTAGCTGGATCGCAGGATTTCTGTCCGGCTATCTGACATAATCAAGAAAAAGAAAAAGGTAATATTATTATCTTGATTTTTAAACTGCATGTTCCTACAAATTTTTAATCCAACACTGGCCTGAGTCTGTTTTAGATTCAACGTGCTGTCATTGTAGATGGGAAAATGCATTTTTCATGTGAATAGATGATGGTAAAAGCTGCTTCATAAGGGCCAATGCTGAGCACAGAGAATTTACATGAATCAGCCGGATTGATTGACTGATTAATCGTCTACCTCTACCAGCAAGAAGTTCTGCCTTTTGATCCTTCAACTAATTCAGATACAATCTTGCTTGAGTAAAGCGAATGTGGAAACAGCTTGAAAGTAAATGTATTTACAGCAAATAATGGTCCTGACTGTGATCGCAGTGAAACAGCTGCTGTGTCAAATATTGGCTCTGTCCAAAACAGAGAGATTTCTGGGTATCTGTTAGTGGTCAACTGACGTTTATTTTTCAGGACCAATACTGATTATCTGTCAGTCTGACTAACAGATTTAGTTGAAATTCAGTATATTCAAAGTGAACTTCTAACTTATTTCATCAGCTATCTGAAATACAAGAAGCAGATACAGTTACAGATCAATAATCAGTGGAGTCTGAGTTCCGACACTGTACTTGAATTCCTTATATTATATTAGGATCATGTGGGTACTGTTGTCCATGGAACATTCAGCAATAATAGCAATATTTTTTACAGTGTATGAGTACCACTGGATCTCAGTCTACAATCTCAGAGACATTTTCTCCAATTTTAGAGCTCAGGCATCTTTTAGGCCCAGAAACCCCAGCATGAAAGGAATAGCTATGCTGATGGCTTTAACACCATTTGGCAGCCAGTCCTAAACCAGGTGAAAAAGATGGACCCCTAAGTAAAGTGCAAAAATCCCCAGCCACCCACCCACAACCTCCTGTTTTTTTTTCCTTCTCTTTTTTAAAATTCTGAATTGGTAAACTTCTGCATGTGCACTTACATATGTATTTGTCTTTTTGTCTTTATCATAGCTGACTTATATAACCATAATTTTAGTCTACATTCTCTTCTTTGATTATTTTGTTTATTGGTAGTTTATTGATACTAATGCTGGTGTAACAATGCAGGGTGATTGACAGGATGGTATTTTGGAAGAAAAAAATCATCTGACTGTATTGTTTATGTATTTTCCTTGAGTTTCTTGAATTTGTAAAATTGAATCATTACAGAAATAAAACATAGAATAGTACACATAACGTACGGAAAACCGCCTTAAAGTAACAACATTATTTATACATTACTCACAGACAAATATTCTCTAAGCCAGAAGCGTTTTTGGAAAATGAATACACAGCAGCAAAATGTGAACAGCCACTTGTTTTGTCTGTGTGGTATCAACTGCAGCACGGAGGAGACCTACAAAGCTCCACACAACGAACAGAGCGCTCACTCTGACGCGATTTCTGAGGCCCAATGAGCTGAACTGTCACTCTGATAAGTAAAACAAAGCACTAAATTTCTAAACCTTTCAAACTAATGACTTATTTACTTATTTAACATTTTCGACTGTTTACGTTCACCTTTAAGGCAGCACAGTTTAACTTTGAAAATATAAGCCCACTTAGAAAAAAAAAAGAAAAAAAAAAAAACAGAGACAAAAATGGTAGGACATGATGGGCGCAGCTCTTCAAAGTTAATAGAATATTTTGATCCCATTTGTGGACTAATGCACTGACTATAAATAAAATAGAGAAAAAAAACCCTGAGTTTTCTACAATATTTCCTTTTAATTTCATAGATAAATGTGTATAAATCAGAGTACTTCTGGACTGACCAATATAGACGATTGTGAATAAACAGGTGTTTTAGGACAGACACTTTAATTCTATAGAATTATGTAAATAAATCAGTGTTTTTTGACAGACCCTTAATTTCATAGATAAATGTGTATCAGTACTTTTCTTTCCCTGACTTTTTAATCTCGTCGATAAATGTGAATGTATCAGGGTGATTCTGGACGGACTCTTTAATTTCATAGATAAATGTGTATAAATAAACAAATTTTATGGATAAATGAGTATAAATCAGTGTTGTTTGCTGGCCCTTTAATCCTATGGATAAATTTGTATAAATTAGCATGTTTTTTGTTTTGTTTGTTTTTGTTTTTTTACCGATTCTTTAATTGTATAGATAAATGTGGATGAATCAGGGTGTTTCTTGACTGACCTCGGTCTGTGGGTCTCCCTGGGGCTGTTTGAGTCTCTGACAGATTTCAGTCGCCGCATTCATCATGAACTCATCTAACACGGCTGACACCAGCTTCTCTACTGAGGACGACATTTCCTTTTCAAAATTTAATGATCGTTAATCCAGTAAAAGTGATCACAGAAAACGATCAGCGTGTTTTTGTTGTCTCCAGGCAGCCATTGCTGGAGAGTTTACGACAAAGCATACTTACTGACGGCAGATCTCATAGAAGAAATTAGGGGGAAAGTCCGCCTCCCGCCCTCTGTTGGCCGGAGGTCAAACTGTATCAACAACCGTCTTTGTATTCAAGACCTGATTCATTATGAATAGATTGAACACAAATCCAAATTTTAAACTTTTATAAAACAAAAAACAAAAAACGACAACAAAAAAGAAAAAGATCTGTGTTTTCTTCATTTTTAATCAAATGAGCACATGAATGTGAAGCGTAGAAAATATACTCTAAAGCAGTTTTGTGAAGAAATGTACCAAAGGGCTCGGGATTAATTCAAACATGGAACAAAAAAGAAATAAATATGGAGTCCATTGTGTGGTACATGATGTATGTTTTTTACTCACAGTGTGCTTTCCATGTCAAGCTTTGAATACTTAATTAGGGGGGGGGGGGGCTGCGTGATCACTATCACCTTTGTATCACGCACGCCCCTTGTAATAACCCCCGTACCCCGTAAAAACTGTTGTTCAGGACTGCTTACTTGTGCCTTCTACCCACTGCTACTGTAATAACCGTTGTTCGAGCCCACACACAACATTTTTGTTCCCATTCATGAAACTCTTAAATTGGGGACATTTTTAGGGACAGTTTTTGCCGGAGACAGGTCATCCAATTCGGGGACTGATCCCGGAAATCAGGGACATCTGGTCACCTTAAGCTGGGTGGACCATTTACTCTTTAAAGCAAGGATGTGGCATCCATGGTTTCCAAAAAGAGTGTCAGATTGTGATTTATCAGCCCAAGTGAAGTGATTTGGAGCCCATGCAGCAATTTCCACTCCAGAGTCCTGTCTGTCTTTAATGTAGTGCTGCCTGAGGGCCTGAAGACCAAGACCATCCAGTCCTGGTTTTGGTCCTTGTCCCTTTAGTAGAGAGTTTTCCAGATTCTCAGAATCTTTAATGATATTATATATTGAATTTCATTTCGGGGAGAAATAAAGTTATTCTTTTGTACTCTAGATGATGAAATCCACTCATTCTTTCACACTCAGGAACATGATTCTTAAACTGTTGAACTATATACTCACACAGTCTCTCACAGAGTGGTGAACCTCTCAGATACTTGGCCTCTCTGAATGTCCTTTTTATACTCAGTCATGTGACTAACCTGTTGGAAATTCACCTAATTAGTTGGAGATGTTCCTTCAGCAGTTTTTGTAGAATTACACAACTTTTTACCTGTTTGGTTGACCCTCTTAAACCATTTTGTACCTGTTTGGTTGTTTCTTTAACTTGAGTTGATGTTGAATATCACTTCATGTTAAATAAATAATATGATCATCATATCTGAAAAATAGGAAACAGACAACTAGATTTTAACTGTTAATCTATAAAATCTGTAAATGTTTTACAAAGTCATGTTGAAAATAAACTCTGACATAGACCAATATCAAACATTGACAGAGTGAACATTTTAAGAATTCTATAATATTTGATCAAATCAGAGATGGAGCAGTCTCTGTGACTGACCTATCTATCTGATTTAATGCTTTTACTGCATCTATACATGATTTAGTTTGGATCAGCTCAGTCCACAGTGATACACACTCACGTCACAGTCAGTCAGTGTAGCAGTGCACAGTGGACAGAGTACAGATAGTCTTTAATGTGCTACAACATTTGATTGTTTCTATCTGGGTGACCTGTGGTGGTCCTCAGTCTGACACTACAGCGTGAAGTTGTTCGTCTGTCTTCTTCTACAGTTTTCCTCTCTGCTTCCTGTAGAGTTTGTGGGCCTCGATGATCTCTTTGACCACAGATGGATCGTCTAGAGTCGACACATCGCCCAGGTCCCCAGTCATCTCCATTGCAACCTTCCTGAGGATTCGCCTCATGATCTTCCCAGAACGTGTTTTTGGGAGCCGCTTCACCACCTGAGAGACAAACAGGTGAGACACACCTGAACAGCAGAGTTCTTCCACCCCATTCGCCATACTGACTCTCTTTCACCCTCATGAGAGTACAAAATGTTTGTTTGAGATGAATTTGTTTCCATGAAAATTGGAGGTAGGCAGGGTCTCACCAGGAAATGCTCAGGGACTGCGTATTTGGCAATCTTTGTGGTGACCAGCTCTCTGAGCTCTTGCAGGATGGCTGGCGGGTCATCAGAAAATTCCTCCTTCAAAACAACAAAGGCAAACGGTACTACACACGCAGACACACACACAGACACACACACACACGCACACACACACACGCACAGACAGACGTTTTCTATGTAAGCCATAGTCATCAATGTCATCTTCAGATTGAATAACTCACTGAAGAAAAAACAGAAGGTAAATGCGGCTTCATAAAAACAACTCAAGCTTTTCTACAGTAAAGGAAGTGACAGTTTTTCTCAGTTGCTTTGGTGCATTTCTCACATCACTATTAACATTTGCACAGCAGTTGGTTTAACCACAATCCACAACACTGTGTGATTTGTGCACATCATAGCAACAGTTTTTCATTCCTTTCATCAAAGTGCAAATTCTTTTGGACATGCATCAATTGCTGTCCTACAATTCTCTGCTGTTGTTTAACATTATCATATGCTTCCATCATGTCAGTCAAAATGAACTATACTTATGAATGCTGAATCGTCATTCCCTACAAAACTAATACCCCCATTTCATTGCTTGAGTCATTACATACAAAAATATTGAACAAGTCCTCAAAATCCATCAGACAAATTTCATACATTTCTTTATCTTTTTTCCTGAAAATGTCTTTTAAAATAAACAACTTCTCTCAGGTGAATCTCAGCCTTCACTGTTGAGGAGGGCTGTGTGAAGCAGTAGTTGCAACCGATGATAAGCCACTTCTCCACTGTCACTCAGAGCTGAATACCATGAGGCCTCACATGAGCCAAGCAGGACATAGTATGAACCATTTCTACAATAGTGTGACACAGTAATGGAAGGCCAGTGTGGTGGAAGAGGGGTGAAGATGTGGGGAGAAAGGGGAGGTGGGACAAAATAGGGAAGAGGAAGAAGAGGCAGAGAACATGGGCAGATTCCTGATGAAATTGGGGCTACAGTTGTAGGCCATACTGTCATGAATTGCCTCAGAAGGGCTCAGGCTGGCCAAAGGGATCAGCCAAACGTTGGGAAAAACACTGTAACTTCAATTATTCAAACATTTGGTTAGAAGAACAAGTGTGTCTATCAGACAGTAATGCAGTACTAAACAATCTGCACTACGCTACTGTTATTGTGTTATACATGAAGCTCACAGTGGGACAAGAACTTGTCACTTTTTACATTTTACATTTACTTACAGCTTACTTACAGCACATATTTACTGTATAGTAGATTGATGATTGCAAACAATGCCATAAGGTTGAGAAAGATACAAAGCGCTGTTATAGTGTTACCTCTATGTAAATACAGTAATGTGTATTTACTGTAGTTTTCAAATATCTGTACATATCTGTACATCTGATAGTGTCACCAAGATCTGACTTTTTTTTCATTTGAAAACAGAGAGTAAACTGTCAAAATGAAAACATGACAAAGTCATTTGACTATCTGGTTCAGAAACATTGCTGTCAGGACTTGTATTTTGATCATTTACTGACACTGTCATTGACATGAGTACTTGCTTTTAAGGAGCCAACTATCTATTTTGAGTAAAAGAGACGCACCTTTGCAGGTCATCAACTAGGTTTTGCTGTTTGTACTGATTTTTTTGAGAAATGCACCAACTTTTGTGCAAATGTTAATAGTGATGTGAGAAATGCACCAAAGCAACTGATAAAAACTGTGAAACAAAGATGTAAAGAAGAAAAAAGATTTTAAAAAAAACAGGAAAGAGAGATAAACAACTAAAGGAAAAAACTAAAGGGAAGAAAGAATCCAGGACAAGTAAAGAAGGTAAAGGGAGAAAGAAAAAAGGGAGGAAGAAAGAACTGAAGAAGAAGAGGAAAGATAAACAAAGAATGGGAATGATAAAATGGAGAAAAAGACAAAAAAAACACAAGGAGTGCAAAAGTATACACAAAGGTAGTAAGAGGAAAAAATGAAGGAAAGGAAAGGAAAGGAAGGAAAAGAAGGAAAAAGAAGACAAGGTGAAAAGAAAAAGTATAAAGAAAATAAAGCGTAAGAAAATAGAAAAGAAAGGTAGGGAGGAAAGAAGGAAGGCAGGAATGAAGAGTAACTTAAGGAAGGAAGGAAGGAAGGAAGGAAGAAAGAACTTTAGGTAGGAAGAAAAGACAGAAGGTGGGAAAGAAGGAGAACTAAAGGTAGGAAGGTAGGAGGAAAGGCAGGAAGGAATAAGGAATGATGGAAGAAAAAAGAAAAAGAAAAAGGAAGGAAGAACTTAAGGTAGGAAGAAAAGACAGAAGGTGGGAAAGAAGAAGAACTAAAGGTAGGAAGGTAGGAGGAAAAGCAGGAAGGAATAAGGAATGATGGAAGAAAAAAGAAAAAGAAAAAGGAAGGAAGGTAGAAAAAGAAAGGAAGAATGGAAAGAAGGAAGAAGAAGAGGGATGGAGGGGAAAAGAAAGGTAAAAAGGAAAGACGGTAGAAAAAAGGAAGGAAAAATGGAATGATGAAATGAAAGAATGATGAAGGGTTGGGAGGCAGAAAAGAAGGGAGGAAAGAAAGAACAGCAGGGGGCAGCAGAGTGTTATAAATCAAACTGGTGTCATGTTCTTCAGTTTCAGTGTGAGATCACTTTGCTGCGTCTGATCTGACTGAAGTTCAGCAGATCAATAATCACAAACAAACTATTGAGGCTGAATCACAGATGCCTTTTTTAATAAAAAGGGCACTTTAATCAATTTGATCAATAACAGAAAAAAACTAACAACATGCTGACATAAACAGCAGACAGAAAGGGTGATATCATGAAAATATTTGATATGAATGTAACTCTCTGGTCATTTATACTTTATTGGAGAGATTCTTTCTTGAATTGTCAAAGCTAATCTGCCATACTTTTATCATATTTAATTGTTTCCTGTCTCTGTGTTCTTGCTCTGAGTTCCTGACTGTCTTCCACAAAAAGAAAACACACTGCCCTTGTGCATTTGTTTTGAAGGACCTGAGAGTTTAATTTTTACATTTGTCTCCTAATGATCCATTGGCCAAACACTTTACAACCATTTAACACAATTACATAAAAACAGCAGAGGATAATGGGAGTTCAGGAGTGTCACATGTGTTTGAGCACTCACCTTCTCCTTTGATGTCATGTGGGTAACCAATCACAGCGGTTTCTAGAACAGCTGGGTGCTCATCCTGAGACACCAAACACAGCATTAAAACAGAGTCAGGGCAAAACATAAGGAAACAGAAAACATAGTGGCCTTTGTGGAGTGACTTTATCTCCTCTAACCTGCTGAATGTAAGTGCACGTGAATCAACAACAGTACCATAAAGAGTACATTTAACACCAAAATATCGGCAAACCTGGAGGCTTATGTGTGATGCGGCTACATTTAGGAAGGTTTCGATTAAAACTCTCTGATACAGTTTGAAAAACAGGATGGAAGGGAGCATAACTAAGCCTCAGCCAGTTCACATAGTTGAGCTGTGAGCTCAAAAAGAGTTTCAATCTGGTTCATCACTGACTCACCTGGATTGGCACATTAAAACTAGAGCCATATGGTCCACTTTGAATGAACCCTGGTTTGTTACAGAATGGTCTAACAATCTTTAGAAACTTTTCTGGGAAACTTTGTTTGAGCATGTTTGTCTGTCAGCACGTCTTGAGTTTAAAATAATTTGTGCCTGCTGTGCCTCGTTTCAGTGGATTTAACACCATCTTTGCATCTACAACTCCTACATTGAGCTGTGTGGAAGTTGAAACATTATAGTAACAATGTAGAAACTGTTCTGTCGTACTAGCCCGATGCACATTTTGCATCTATGTGCACCTCAGCATTGACTTTGAGATGAAATAGCTGATGGAGAAACTTGCTGTTTTCTGAGCAACACTGTTAAAGCGTTGAAGATAGATGTGCCACGAGAATCTAAGCTTTACAGAAAAAAAGTCTAACCAGGGCATCCTCAATCTCTGCCGACCCGAGACGATGAGCGGCAACATTGATGACATCATCTATCCGTCCAGTTATCTGGTAGTTGCCGTCCTCTGAGCGGTATGCTCCATCCCCAGTGAAATAACAACCTGACAGGACAAAAAAAAAAAAGTTCATAGCCTGGGATCAGAAAAGAATTGCGGCAGTTTGATTTATTTCACTGACCAGGATATGGTTTGAAATACGTATCAATGAATCTCTGGTGGTCTCCATAGATGCTTCGAGCCATCCCCGGCCACGGCTGGGTGAGAAACAAAGCTCCACTGACAGAGTTAGCATGTAGAGGTTCACCCTGTAATCACACAGTGTGTTACAGACACATCACACTTACATTATACAGAATAAGACTGTACATGTATACTCAGTTATTATTGGTGTTTAACCTCAGCGTTTAAAGTCATCATGAAACCTGCTTTGGTTACATTTACAATTTTAATTGTTCAAGGTGGCGGTCTTTAGCCTAATCTGTGAGAATAATCCCATGAATTTTGAACTTTAGCATTAACCTCAGTCAGATAGCATTGTTTTGTTGTTGGGACATGGGCAAAACCTGAGGCTTATTAGCCCCAGTGCATTAAAGTCATATCCTGTGGTATGACCTGTTCGCTGTAGCTGTGTTTTTGTTTGCGTTCAAACTTGTTAGTGTGAGCTCAACATTTGAGAACTTGCAGAACTCCTATATTAGGAAAATATTAAGATTTGAAACTTAAGTTGTAGAGATTTCAGTCATTATTTAAGTCACAGATTAGCCGCATAAAGCTGTCAGGAAGGCAGATACCACTTGTCTCAGCTTTCCTCCACATTCCTCATTTTGATAGAGACAGCTGGCCACTCACCTTTTACCACAACTATGAATTTGTCACCCCTTTATTCTTATAACATGATGACTGTATTCTCATAATTTCAAGACCTAATTTTCATAACATAAAAACTTCTTTTGTAACATATCTTATACTAATAGTGTTCTCATAATTTCAAAAACTTTTGTCTTTAATGTGGCCCTTATATTCTGCTGTGTAAATTTAATCTAGTTAAAGAAAAAGAATTATTGATAAATAATTAGCAGCAAATGAAAATTACCCCTCAGTAATAGTAATGATTATTTAAGCTCCTATGATGAATTTTTTTAAATAGATTTTCAATACAATACCTCAACCAAGTAGCAGCAAAGTCTGGTCTCTCTGAATTTTCCGCAATGTTCGCTCTATTTTTTATATTTGTACTATACTGCTGTACTGTCAACTGCTAATTGGTATTTCTGCCAGGAGAAGAGTTTATTCAAGAAAGGAAGAACTTCTTTTATTGAGACTGAGCGGGTTTGGATGACAGTATCGGGTTCCAGAGGACATCTAGAGGTGTGTTACTGTGCTGGTGCAAAGGTGAAAGCAAAGTTAAAGGGTTGGAGATATAAACCCTTTCTCCCATAAGTCATTATGGGAAACATGTACTCTCTGCCCAACTAAAGCTGGAGATCTTGGTGAAGACTGAGAAAGCATACTGTGAGTGCAGTCTCCTTGTGTTTTACTGAAACCTGGTTGAATCAAAACAACTCGGACTCCAGTGTGGATCTACCTGGCTTCACTCTCATAAGATCAGACAGAGATGCTCAAGCTAGTGGCAAGAAGAAAGGAGGAGGTCTGGCTTCATTCGTCAACCAGAGATGGTGTAACCCTTCACACATAACTGTCAGTTATGTTGCGTTGTCCAGATACTGAACTGTTGGCAGTTGACCTTTGGCCATGTTATGTTCCAAGGGAGTTCAGTCTTATCATAAGAATTCTTGTTTACATCCCACCTAAGGCAACGGCTAGATTCTATGTGATGATCTTCATGAAACAATCGCTAGGATACAGACTCAATATGGTGATAAACTGGTGAAAAAGGCTGGCTCTGTGATTGGATTCAAGTTGGACTCACTGGAGGATGTGGTGGAGAGATGTAGACCAAGGAAGGTGGAGTCTATTCTAAAGAGCATGGATCATCAATTGTATCATCAGTCCATCACTTGATGGACCAAAAAACAACAGTAGTGGACGGCTCCTCTCTCTTCACTGCAGGACAGAAAGATTTTGAAGATCTTTTGTACCCACAGACATCAGACTGTTTAATTCTTGTGTAAATAGGAGATGAGATGTTTCAGCCAAATAAATTTCCTTTTCTCGACATTCCTGAAAAGTGATTTTACCCAAAACTCTCATCCAACAGACTTTTGAGAGTCAAATTCATCATTTATTGTGAATATTTCAAGCTAAAAAACATATAAACTGTGCTGTTTCTTCTGCTGCTAGGCTGACACCTACTTCCCCACACCAGTTCAAGGCATTAAAATTAAAAAGATCATCAATCTTTCCCCTGACGGTCTTATCCTTTTTTGTCAGGCATAAAATGGCATCAATGTGGAAATTGAATGTGTCATAAATGATCAAAACTCTTCATGGGCGCTTTAAATTAAATAATAAACAATAATTCTGGGCTACTAGATTTCACTCACAAACCCTGCATGTCGACTGAACATACAACATTTAATGAAGTTATATTATGGCATCTTAATGTTTAGTATCAAATGAAAGGGCATTAATTTGAGTTGATTTTAGTGGAGAGGCATGTTTTCACAGTTTTCTTTACACTTAAATCCAGAGGTTGTATTTTAGGTGTATGTCTTATATTGGTTCACAGGCAGAGGATCCAGAGGGCCCTGTGACATTTTTCATCTTTTAGAAAAACAACAGTTTTATACATATTTTCAGTGGAAAGGGCATCGGTAAAGAAAATGTATCTCATGTTTTCACTTCAAGAGACTTTTCATTGTAATGAGTGGAGCCGCAGTTTTTACTCTGAGAAAACATCTGAAAACTCGCTCTGCCTATCCATCAAGTAGTAGCAGCACCTTCGAGGGTTTAAGAAGGAGAGTTTGAGCCACTTTAATTGAACCAAAGATCCACAGTGACATATGATATCAGATCAGAATTACTTGCTTGTGTTGTGTGTAAACACTGTTGCTGTCTGTCTGCTCGGAAAATGAGGCCAGTGTTAAGTGGTACAAATGAAATCCTGCACAAACTGTCTAATAATCACTTCAGGGCTGCATTCATCAGCCTCACAGAGCAGTCAGTGTTAATGCTGAGAGGATTGGCATGAAAGTGAAGTGACCTCCTCCCAGGATGAAGTGAGAAACTGAAGGAAGCCTAATGAAATCTAATCTAGACCAAGCAGTAACAGCGCTGATGAAAAAAACGTCAGATTAGAGCTCTTTAACCCAGGGAGAGGGCAAAATGGGGAAACTAGTGGATAATTAATTTGGGGGAGCAGTGATCATCCCAACTGAGCCTGAAAGTCTGTTAATCAAAGCAAACATATGCCGCTGGACCGCCTGAACTCTAAGATTAAACCTCGAAAGAGAGAGGGTGTCACTCCAAGGATGGTGTGACCCCTCACGTCCAGAGATCAAGTAGGGTTAATGAAAAGCAGAGATTGATCGAGGATCCCATCTAAAGCGCACTGGAAGGAAACACTGGCTCTCTCTGTCACCAACAGAAGCGGAACATTTTCTTCTTTATTCCACACAGCACATGGGCTCATCTTTACTTGGACCATTTTTAAGACAGCTGCAAAGGTGAGGCAACATGAACACAGACTCTAAAGCACAGGTGCACAACTGCTGTCTGTCTGTGCATCTGAAATTTGACATGAACAGATCATAACACTCATAATGTGAAAAAAGATTATGCAAAATCACCTCAAATAGATGTCAGAGGGGAAAAAGACAAATAAAGTGATGCAAAGTGATCACTGTTAGATAAAACAGATGGTAAAACAATGATAGACAGCTGCAAAACCACCATGGGAAGACATAGTATATGGGACCACCAAAAGGAAAAAAGTAAGATGCAAAACCACTGCAAGGACATATGAGGGACTGCAAAGTGATCGAAATGACCCTACACTCTCAAAAAATGATGTGCTGACTCAACTTTCAATAATTGATGTAACAATGTGGATGGATATTTTTCAAGGTCTTTTAAACTTACCTAGTATTAAGTACATGCCTCAAGACTTCTCTAGTTTGGCCAGCTGAATTACTTTAGTACAAGCAACATGATAAGCCTGGTCCTCTACAAGAGTTGGAGAAATGAGTTTGCTTGGTGAGTACAATTTTGACTCGTTTTATACAGCTAATAACTGCATCAGCAGACAGTACAACAGTACAATAAACTGTTTAACACATGGTCAGCAGTGGTAATGTGTAAGCTAGCAGTAATCTTAATAATTCGCTCTAACATTAGTGTTTGTTTAGTTTAGTTTTACAATGGCAGGTTTTAATTGGCACTGGTTTTCTGTACTTTTTACTTTGTTTCTTTTAAATGTAGTTACAATTCGTAAAAGTGTTGGAGGTTTGAGCAGCAATAGCTTCATGGTCCGCTCTCAAATCAGTCTCAAGAGCAGGACCATCAATAGGTTCAATCTTTCTGAGAGTTTTACAGTGCTATTTTATGTTGTGAGTTTCCTGATTTATTTTAGGTTACATTTTGATGTAAAATGTGAATATACACTCAGTCCTGTTACTGTAAGTGAGGTGCTGACTGGTGTTTAAATAAACAGATCATAAAACTGAGATTTAAATGTGTGAGTTATTCTGACTGAGATAAATAAGTTCTTGTACAAAAATAATGATGTGACAATTTGCATGGACATTTCTGAGTAGATGAAAGGAAAAGTAATAAGTTAGAATCACTAAAAAAAGTCATTTTAACACAATTAAAATGAAGTCTGTTTAACTTCAATAAGCTTGTAGAGGACCAGGAAAATCATATTGCTTGTACTAGAGTAATTGAGGTGGCCTAACCAGAGAAGTCTTGTGGCATGTACTCAATACTAGGTGAAAGAACTTGAAAATGCCCATGCAAATTGTTACATCAATTTTTTACATTGAGTCAGCACAACATTTGTTTAAGTGTGGTTCCTTTCTTTGTGTTTGCAGAGGTACTTTTGTGGTTGCTCTGCTCAGTGTGCAAGTCACCTTCTCTCCCATAAGGACTGGCTGGATGCCGAAAAACGGCCTCATGGCCATTGTTGGAATGATGGGTGCTCCTTCCTCTGCAGGACGAGGGGCAATACAGACTCATCCGGTCTGTACAGGATGAGAGAGACAGATTTGATAAATGTCAAAGAGAAGAGACAAACTGAGAGAATTTTTCACTTTCCAGCAGAACTGTATATCAGCAATGTTTTGGTTACAAAGAAAAATCAGATTTCTGAGTTCATAGAAAGGTTTAAAAGACTCGTTTCTTTCATCATGGCTCCTGTGTTGTTTTTTAATTCAGTAACACTTCTTTGGTGCAGTGTGCAGATCAGATCAGTATCAACAAGAAAAAAAAAAACACAGGATGGCCCTTGTTACTAACCCATATGTGCCTGAACTGATGAATCACAGGCAAGAACATTAAAAACAGAAAATAACCACTTAGGTAGATTATTCTTAGACCTGACAAGTGTGAACATGTGTAGACAGTTTCACAGATACGAGTAGACTCCACTTTTGAACTTTGACTCAGCGTCCTTTAACTGCCAGCAGGGGGCATCAGATTTTTTTTCCAACATGCAGCTTTAATTTCCTTTAATTTCTTAATTTATTGGGGATTTCTCCTCTTCTTAAAGAAAGAAGCAGCTGGCAGAGAGTTTAGAGACTGATTTAAAAACAACACACACACACACACACACACACTGAGGGCTCTGTGGAGTAATTGTCGAGGAATTAGGTCATACATACACACACTCATAGAGCGGTGTCAGTGATCCTGGACTGTCTTGTCTGTGGGGCGAAGGGGGTGTAAGTGTGTTGAGAATTTAATCGCGATTCATTTTCCTGCTGCAGAGCTGCAGATGTTCTGCTGCTAATCTGTTAAATTAGGGTTTAAGCTTTAGTAAAAAGAGAGTCAGACCGACTCACAATCGGATCAATAGTCCAACAACCAAACAAGCTAACAAACAAGAGGAAAGACCCAGATGAAGCACATCTCAGACTTCATCTAGGATTTGGTTTATATTCAATTGGTTTACATGAGTCCAACAGACATTTTTTACAGACAGACTGCCTCTGAAGTTTTCTAGAAATGGAGAGCTTGGGGGTGGGGGCTGGGGTGTCTCAGAGGGTCAAAATTATGATGTCAAAAGGACACTGTGGTGGTCATCCTTTTCCACCAGTGGTCCTGGTGTTAGCGCTGGTTCAGAGGTGGTTCAAAGCTTATGTCTTATGTTTGCAGAGTTTACAGGTATAATTAACTGTGGAGGTCTGATTACAACACAGTTTTTTTTCTCATGTAAAACATATTTGAAAAAGTGTGATCATCTCATATTCAGGATCCTGATTTCTTACTCAGTTACCCAATCTGAACAAAGTAAATGGGAGTGACTCCACAGCTCACACACAAAGCAGGCAAACATTACAGTCTCCCCAAAAAACTGAACAGGATGAAGTCTGGATTACTTTATGCCACACCAAAGTACAGCAGGCACAGAGAGGACTCAGAGTTAATAATAGGAACCATTGTTGGGACAACGTTAAAGAGTAAAGGTCCTTACACACTGGCGAATTTGCGGAGCGAAGCGAAAAAGCGAGACGAAAATTGCGAATATTCACCGGTCCGAAAAATCGCTTTCGCCTATGCACACCGGCCGCGAAGCGAATATGCGTATATTTTTTGCAAAGCGAATTAATGAAGTCGTTTTGCGGCACGGAGGAGAGGAGATGCGAGGTGGAAGACAAGAGAGTGTCATCTTGTGAGGAAACTACTTCATTAGTAATTAGAAAGAGTTTTGGATGCACCTCAGCTGCCTTTCTCTGCGTATTCATAATCTCAAACTTCTCCCTCTCCTCCAGCCGTATGGGTCTGTGACGTCATCAACAACATGACTTTTGATTGGCCAGAGGTCTAGCAGGTCCAGATATTCGCCTGCGAATATCCGAAAAATTCGACACAGGAGCGAAAAAATAAAAGCGGCTTTTCGCCTGCGGAAAAATCGCCGCCGGTGTGGAAGCTTGCATTGACTTTATGCTGTTTTAAAAAAAGGCGAACAATTCGCCGGCGAATTCTCGCCCGGTGTGTAAGGACCTTAACACTCTCTGTCACCTGCAGTAGTATGACATATGCTTTATAAAGACAAATGAAACACCAAGTGTTTGTACAGCTCCATAGCCCTACATGTCTGGAAAAAGGGATTAAAAAGGATTCACTGTGCGGGATCTAGGCCAGTTAGTTAGTTAGTTATTTTATTGATTTGGTTGCACAGTTTGTCCTTGTGTGTGATTTGGTTTCTGTCCTGTAAAGCTGTAAACAGCATCATTACAGCATCAACCCCACCTGAACTTGCTCTCTGTCAGTCTTTGAAGCTCTATAATAAAAATCTCTTAGAGAATGAGTTTTATACTCGAGAGGGTTTTACAAGTTGTAATGAAAGAATAAAAGCATCAGAGACTTTCTGTAGGTCAGTCACCTCATAAAAACAGAAGAGTGTACAGACCCTTTACTGATAATAAACTGTGGATATACTCCAACACACTGCTGACATGCGGCAATAAAACAAACTGCATCTGCTGTGCATGACTGTGTGTAAATGTGTGTGTGTTTTGACCTTAGCATCACTCACCTGTCTGCCACCAGGTGTCCACTATAGGACACAGTCCATCTCCAACCACATCATGGAACCAGTGCCAGGCCTCGTGATTGATGGGCTCTCCAACTGCACACACACAGTCTGTTTGTGTGTTGTTAACAGGTTGGCTGGTCAGTTACAGCTTATAGTAATCAGCCTGTGTCTGATAACTCAGGTCAAAATTGAGGTGTTTTCAGGAGGATAATGAATCAAATCAAATCTCAAAATCAGAAATGAAACATCAGAGTTGACTCAGTTAACCTGAGAAAGAAGAACCACGATAAAATGGATCAGGGACAAACAGAGACAGATCATTTAAAGAGCTTTATGGTTATAATGTGTTCAGATTCAATCTTATAGTGGACTTGGATCATGGAGACGCTCTCTGTTTCATCAAGAAGAGGGTGGACAGTCAGACTTTAAACAGGTTTTAATTGTAATTCATTGTTTTATTTTATTTGTTCAGTTCACATAGACATACAGTAAAGGTCATGACTCACCAGGTCGTATTTGCGGTCGTAAGAGAATAATTTGCTTTTTTCTAATTTGCTTCCACACTGGCAACAAACTTCCGCAGAGCGAAAAAAGTGACTATAATTCTTTCACCCCGGTAGTAAGTTTTGCCAACATTTGCAGACATCTGGCCAATCAAAATGCATGTTGAAAAAAACTAGCTTGTTTCATTGTGGCGGAGAGGTTTGTTTACATTGGGTTCATTTCTACTCAATTCATAGAATGAATGCTACTGTGCTCCTACTTTATAGAGGGCAAAGTTAAGTCTCAGTGGAAGAACTTCAGAGATACTTACATGAGACACAATAAAAATAAGAAGAATGAGGAAAGGAGTGGCTCAGCAGGAGGAAGATAAAAGAAATGAAACATGGCTTTTATTTTTTACAGTATGGGTTCAAACAAAACAGTCAAACTGGTGTACATATATATATATATATATATATATATATATAAACAGTATATATATGTAACAAACAATGAAAAATGAATGACGTAATAATTGACAATAATTGTTATATACTATAAATGGAGAGGGTGGTTAATGGAGACAATATATTTACAATGTTCTAATGTTCATGCGTCTGTGTTCATGCCCGTGAGTGCCACATACGAAAACCATGGTGAACACAAGCATATTGCCAAGGCACTTGTCCAGCCTCTGGGTTGAAGTACCCGCGAAAGGTATGTCTTATTCTTTGGAACTTAACTGATGCCCGGTTGCAAATTTTATTAGCAAATATGCACGTCTTTTTGCATCTCACCAGGTGTGTGTAGGAAAAGCGTAAGCCGGATATTTCGCATTTTCGTGCTGCTTTTTCACGTTGCTTCGCTAATTCACAGGTGTGTAATGACCTTTACACTGGTGCTGTAACATTTCACCATGCACAAATCCTGAATCCCTGTTACTGGTAAGAAGGAAAAGAAAAACGAAAACAGTTACAAATACAATGCATGGAAAAAGTATAACAGAGGGCCATTGCTAATCAGGTTAACTTTGACAGGATTAACTGATAAACTGCAAACAACTTTTTTTTTTTAAATGATTAAGGGTTAACTTTGTCATATTTTTGATGAATGTATTGGTGCTCACTTCAGGGAACTTTCCATATAAACTGTTTATGATGGTTACTGAGATAAAGTTCACTCTTTTTCTCTTTCTCATGATGTTAATATCAGTAAAAACTCACTGAAGAGACTCTTTCCAGACTCTGATCTGTTATCAGACATCAGCTGGGACCTGCAAATAGTCTTATGAGAAGGTTTGACCACGTCAACACTGAACTGCTGGATAAAGCCCCAAATTTACAGCAAGAGTGAACATGTCCAAATCCTGGAACAAAGACCAGGTCAACTAGGACCACTTTGTCAAAAAGAATCATGTTCATACACTAAGTCATGTTTGCTAGAATGAATGGCCCTGGTCTGAGGGGCCCTTCCACCCGTGTATGTGACAGCATAAAAAGAAGGAGATGGGCAGGAAGCAGGCAGAGCTGTAGCTGATAGGGCTGTTATTAACATTAGCTGATATCATATGGACTAAGCTTGGCTAGCCTAAACCAAATATGCTGAATTTTTGGTCCCTATAGCTCATTCCTGACAAGTATGCAGGCTGGACTTCTGTAAAGCTCATTTGTTCATGTTAGAAAAAAGATGAAAGGTAAGTCTGACAGAGAGTGCATGTGTGTAGTTCTTAGCCAGGTAGGTGTGCCCTCTCTGTCTGTCATCAAAGAGTGACTGTGGGTAAGAGTCAGCATGACCAATATAGCCCCCACCATCTTTGGGCATCATAACACCTCCCCAGGAGCCACTGTGGGGCATTGCTGAGTGTTACCTGAGCCAAGCATCCTCAGAGATGAGCGGTCATACTTCTTCACCCAGCTCTCATCATACTTCAGAAGCAGACGCAGAGCTGTGGGAGCGCCATAAAACTGAGTAATCCTCAGGCGCTCCACCATTTCCCAGTACCTACCTGAAGGATCACACACACACACACACACACACACACAAAACGTTAAACAATACCAGTTACCTGGTATTTAACCAGACTAAAATAATAACTGATGCCTCTTTATGATCTAAAATGGTACTAGATCTTTCCCTCTGTGTTACTGTAGGAGATGTCTTTCTCAAATTGATAGCTGTGATAAAACCCACAGCATTTACTTCAGGTGTGATTTTGACTCTTCACCTGTATAGAGTGAACTTTGAATATTTTGGCAGCACTTTGTTCCATCAGACAAGATGTAACTTTTATGTCACAAGTCTAGTCAAAGACCCACTCTGATGAAAACCATGTTTTTCTTGTTGTCTAAATGTTCATACGGCATTTTTCAAAAGTTGCAGGACATATCATGAGAAAACTAAGTGCAAAATTGCATTTCTGAGTATTTCTTCATTCAAATCACTTTGAACCTCTTGCAGACCCAAACAGCAAGTTCAGAGACAGTGAGATTTTCTACGTCACAACTACAAGCTCCACCCCCAGAGCCCCGCTTTGCAGGCCAGACTCAGAGAAGAAGAGAGGATGAAAGCAGAACAAGCGTGTGCGTTAGTGGATTGCAATGCTTGTAAGAAAACTAATTATGACATTAGCTTTCACCATGCCCTCAAAGACATTAACGTCTGAGAGCTGAACAGCTCTTGTATTACCTACCACTTCTACTACTCCGGCAATGTTAGGCTACAGGCTAGCATGAAGAGGAGTGTGCAGAGCAGCGCTGTCTCTGCCCACGCAACAAGGGTCCTCAAATCTGCTGGCCCACGACTCAGGCCCAAACTACACGTATATAGATATTTATTTATCAGGATATTTTTGTACTCCCGTCTAAATAAATGTATCTGTCCACACGTGTTAGTTCTCAAAAATATCTGCGTCCACACGTAGCCTTCAAACTCAATCCTATCTGGTGCTGCTTAAAAAAAATTCAGGAACAAAGCTACCTGATTGGCCGATGAATCGTAACAGCGTGATGCGTCATGCATTGTTTGCGGAAGCTACGCTAGTGCGTCGGGTCCATGTGACGGACCATGTGACCAATAAAAGTATTGGGCGCAGCAGACGCCTCTGTGAGCTGGCTGACTGGTGGATGTAATTGTATAAAACAAGGTTCACTTGCAAGGCTGACATTAGCCCCAAAAGGGCAAAACAAATGTAAAGAATACCCTGTCTGTCCGCCATCGTTGTTGTTGTTTTTCTTTTTAATTCGCATGCGCGAGCTGCGGTTTGACGTCATCGATCCGTAAAAGTCCAACCACATGAATCGACTACGGATACGGGATCCACTTGTTGTTTCGTATTCAGATTTATCCGGTTTGAGTGTTCCAAACTCCCGTTTTGGTGTGGTAGGGAGGCCTAATCGGACATAAATATGTGCGGTTCGAAATATATCCGCATTCGTGTAGTTCGGGCCTCAGAGGTGAATTGCTAATGAGCTACTGGAGCTCTGCAGAAGAAAAGTCCTTGAAAATGACACAGGTAAGGTGATTTTAACTAAAAACTTCATAATCACAGTTGAAAGACCACTGAGAACACTTTAAGTAGTAAAAAAAAATTAATCCAAGTGGGACTTTTAAGACAATTTTTGGTATGAAATATCTTTGAACTTTACTGAACACATTAAATGATGCTGATTAAAATGGAGATGGTATTTTCTGACCAGTTCTTGACCAGGAAACATTAAGAGCAAATTTGAAGTGATTCATAGATGATTTAACTTATTAAGAGTCAATATTAAGGGGCAGAAGAAAAAAGTTTGGGAAAAAGATCTGAGTAACCCATTGTCGTGATTTCAGTTTGTTATAGGCCCTACTTTAACATTTTTAAAGAAATGCTTGCTGATCTTTGGAGTAGGACTGCAGTCATTAAAGAGCATACAAGAGGTAAACAGAGTCTTTGTTATTCATCCTCATCAGTCTCCCCTCTTTGATATCACCTTTAAAACTGCCAGTTAACCAACCAATGAGCTTAAAGAGGTCAAGGGTTGAAGGAGACATCACAAGGACAAAAAGGTCACATCCCAATGAAGAGACTTTCTGTTGTGTTGTGTCCTGTGAACACCAGCCAATCAGAGCTCTGAGGAAACAAGGAAGTGAAATCTACAAGGTGGGATAAACACCTGTGAGTCTACACCAGAAGGTAATAAACCCACAATAACAATATGAATCAGTAACAAAACACTGGAACAACCTATCATTACACCCGCAATGCTTCAAAGACCTCAGAGCAGGTGAAAACCTGATCACATGCACTGATCTGAACTCTCACCTGAGAGGAGGAAACTGATAAATTATCAGACTAGTTGTTCACAGGCAGAGACAGGTACAGTCACATCTTTGGACAGGAGGTGGAGAGGAGTCTGCTGTCAGTTCACCAACATAAAAAGTATCATTATAAAACTGTGAAACAACTTTTCCAAAGAGTTTTTACTGGAATGAGGAGGGTCAAAGGTCAGGTTTTTGCCCCCAGCCTGACAGCTATGCTCTCAGGGGTGGCCCTCGCAGGTTGCTCTGGATGAAGCACATCTTGTTAGTGTTGAATCAGCTTCATAAGTCATCAGTCTGGTGAGGGATCAGGGGAATGATGGTGACGAATGATCAGATGTTGATAATAAGAAAACCATAATCTGTTCAGCTAATTAATACAATTCTTGGTTCAGTTTATTCATACCTGCAGAATATCTTTGTGGGCAATCTTTAAATTAATCAGTATGAGTTTCTGTATTTCAACTTGTCTTTTGAGATGGGAAAGCTGGGCTTCTGATTGGACGTATACAGGCCAGCTGATTGCAGGTACCTCCTCTGATTGGTCTGTAGACCCAAACTAAGATGGCAGCCTCTGCTTGTCCAGAGCAAACATCAGGGGTGATAGTCTCAGATTACCTTTGCTTTTCAAGGATTGGATCTTTAAAACACTCTGAACAGTTCTGGTTGTCATGGTCTCATAAACAGAGAGAATTTTAGAGTGTATTGTAGAGTGCTGAGTAGTGAGCACAACAATAACATGTCCTGTCTTCCCAAACCAACAAAACAAATGTGAGGCAGTCTGTGTGCTCTGTGGTTTAGTTGCAATCCAGTGGGAGGTGCAGAGAGGTGAGGGTGTTTATCTCTATCTGAAGTTTGAGTTTGACTGAGGCGAATACATGGAAGAGAAAGTATGAAATGTCAGACTATCAGAAGTTAAATTTAGAGTGACTTCACTCCAACTTGTTAACATGTATTTTAAAAGCTTAGTTTCAGTCAGACTATCACACTAAATTATTTTCAAACATAAATGTAATGAGTGTGTGGACACAGCATGAAGTGGTCTTGAACATTCACACTTAGCAAGTAAGCAAAGTATTTAAGTTGAGGGAGCAAAGCTAATATCAGCATGTCCCACTGTGAAGGACGTGTTCGAGGGAAAGTCCAGAAAAATGTCAGGTTGTCTGAAAAATTTCTGGAGTTCATTTGTGAAAAAGGCGCTGTGACAGCTTTAAAACAGGACCAACTTAAACTCCACCTCCTGTACAGCTCTGTTTGTGTCACTGACACAGTTTCCCCTAAGAGTTATTATAGAACAGCAGCTCTGCATTCCTATTGGCTGTGAGAGAACTGAAGCTTGTGAAGGTGTGCGTTCTTTCTAACCTGGGTTTGGGTAAACAGGGGTGCTCTCAAACAGGACGGTGGTGGCGCCGTTACAGAGAGGCCCGTATACAATGTAACTGTGTCCCGCTATCCAGCCGACGTCTCCCACACAGCCAAACACGTCACCATCCCGACAGTCAAACACATACTGTGGAAATCACACAGAGACATGAGGGATGGAGTTGGAGTCAGGGTCAGCTGCTGATTGTCCTGAGGACTCCTTTGTGGCACTTGCTGGCCTCCATATACTGGCTCCACCAGATAATCGAGCTGATCACCTGCACCTGTGGGCAGTCTATAAAAGCCAAGGGAGACTCTTCCACACTCTCTCTCTCAGCCTGCAGCCAGACCAGACATGCTGTCCCAGCTCCCATACCTTCCATTGTTTTTCACATTTTGAAGAAAACTTTGAGTTGTTTCAACTCCCTTATGTTGCTTCCCCTGAGCAAGGGTCGTAACAAATATAAACAAACATGTTTTTAGCCTGGTTCAAAAAGGGTTTCAGTTTGAAGAGCTCATTTCTCTCTCTGCATTCAGGTTACAGGTTCAGCAAAATAGGGTGCACAGCTGACTCGACAGACAGGTGGGCAGGCTGAGTCAGTATTTTCAGGCCCTGGATACATGTGTGGATATGTTTGTGAATATATTTTATCTCTGCATTTCCACCTCTTGTTCACAGGTAAACCCAGTTTTGGAAACACTGACACACTTGCACTTGGCAATTGTTGCTGACATGTACATACAGCAAGATGGTGATTTCTGATTTGTATAAGTCTGCTACATACTGTGAAGTTTACATAAAGGTTTACGGGGAAACCTTGACGCTCTTCATCAGTGTTCACTATGAAGCATGGGGGCAAATATATACACCACACTTAATAAGACCTCTGTTGCCTTTCTTACTCAAGAGGATGTTCTACACTTGTGTCCAATGTTGGTCTGCAGTGTTTTACATGATACTGATTCCACAGTATCACCACTTACTGGTCCAATAAATGGTTTTATCAACAGTTCCTGCATCATTTTTTGGACAGAGAAATATTCAGAGATCTTTTGTGTGGGCAGGATTTTCTTGAGGAAAAAAGGCAAATTTTGAAAATATCTGGTTCCACTGATGTGTGGATGTGTGGCACTTAGCAAACCCCCCCCCCGGCCTGCACCCAGTGGTCCTTGTCTTCTTCAGATAAAGCAGCTTTTGTTTTGTTTTTTCATCCAAACAAGTCTCGAGCCAACCCCCTTAAACCCTGAACCAATAAGCTGCTTTAGAAATTAGCACTGATAAATATTTGGTAAGGATGGAGCTGGGAGGTTATTATGGTTTATGTTTATATTCAGTTATCATCATAAACATCATGTCAATCCCTGCAAACACACATGCAGAGAAAGCAGACGTTTTTGCATGTCAATCAGAAAAAAAAGCTAATTTGAAGCTTTGGGGCAGATTTGGCTGCAGGGCTACATGCTGCTCACGCTACTCTGAGGACAAACAGCAGCGTTTGTGTTCAGCCCACTGCTTCCCATTGTCTTCACTTGCCCATGAAAACCCTGAAGCATAGAGACGAGCAGCTCCAGTGTTAAACAGGGACGTTCATAAGGAGGTGACTGAGTTAAACCCTCACTGAGACTCATTTATCACATCACATTCAATTCTCTCAAAACTTCACTCTGACATTTAGAAATCCAATTATGCTCAGTCTTCATTAACACAGCAGTACCTGGTGTGTTAGAGAGGTGTAGAGCAGGTATCCAGCCTGTGTGTGGACGATGCCTTTAGGTTTCCCCGTACTACCTGACGTGTAGAGAAGAAACAGCAGATCCTCACTATCCAGGGGCTCTGGGGGACAGACGGCAGGCTGACAGGACATCGCCTGCACAACACAAGACTGTTATGATAATACTACTACAATAACTACTTCTACAGCTACTAACAGGGCAGACTGAAGGCTAACCAGGCTGTAAAATGTATGGTTATACTACTACTTTTACTTCGACTACTATTACAGCAACAGACTGAAGGGATGTCACCTGAAAGATACAACTATTGTATTGATAAAAACAACTAGTACTTCTAATATCACTGCAACAGGATAGCTGCAGGCTGCTCGGACACCACGTGCAGGACACAGCATCAAATAGTTCTGATTATACTACTACTGCTACTACTTCTAAGCTTAGTACAACTACCACTGCAGTGTAGACAGTCCTGTGAAAAAAAAACATGTTCCTGAACATGAACATGAAACATGTTCCTGAACAATAATACATTTTTACACTTTTCATGGAACAATTCAATTGTGATACACTGTCTTTACACCCTTTTCAATTCAAAGTAGTCTTTCAATGATTTTCAAACCAACACTTTTTACTACAATAAGTTTACACAGTGTCCCAATGGTTTTAGGACTGACAAATCAGTGAGGACATTGCCTAAAAGATACAAAAATGACACATTAATACTAGTCTTATACTGTACAGCTTATACTGTTATTTAACTGTCATTGTGTTTATATCAAGTACTACTCAACTTCAGAATCATCCACATAAAAAGATAAAAATGAAAAGGTACTAAAATATAATATAATGTATAGTACTACAAGTTTCACTGCTTAAGACTGACAGGGGTTAACCTGGGAGAGATACAAACAGACAACTATGATTAATATTACTACTACTGCTACCAGAGCCTCAACTGACACTTGTTCTTCTCATACAACTTCTACTCATACTAATACTACTCAGAAAGATACCAGGCTGACAGCACATTGTCTGAAAGATGGAGCATGCTAAGTTGCAATACCTCTACAACTGAACTTACAACTGAAGCTACCAGTCAGGTATTACCTGCAAGACATTGTGTGTACTATGAACTGGTTGTGTGTGTGTGTGTGTGTGTGTGTGTGTGTGTGTGTGTGTGTGTGTGTGTGTGTGTGTGTGTGTGTGTGTGTGTGTGTGTGTGTGTGTGTGTGTCTGTGTCAACTATGAAAGTGATTTGTGTACAGTGAATTTAAACCATAGACTTTATATACTATGGAAAACTTGGCTCCGCCTTCCACCATTATATGAATTTGAAGCTGTATTGCTCTCAGTATTTCCGGGATTTTCTCCACTTCCTGGAACCACCACTTACGCAGTAGCGTTGTTCGCATTCAGCGGGAGAGCCACCGTGCTCAAACAGCGTATCCCCCTGGGTGAGCTACACAATCTTCATACACCCATAGGCTGTATCAAGTGTCAATCATAGAAAACATGAACCCCCTAATGACTTTTTAAAATGGAGTTGTACAGAAAAAAGAGGACTTGAGCACAAACCAGTCTTACAGTAACTACATGTCAACATTGCAAGCAGGGGGGACAAAATGTATGTTCTTTGTAATTAACTTCTAAAGTTTGTCCACAGCTCCATAGGGATTGCTGGAGGAGGCAGGATTTATGACCTATACTGCAGCCTGTCACCAAAGGGTGCTGTTCTCAGCGTGGCTTCACCCAATAAGGAGGCAGACGGCGTCCATTTTATTTACAGTCTATGATTTAAACCCTTAATCAGAACCTAGATGACCAGCTTCTTGAATCAGGTGTGTAACTCAAGTGTGTGTGTGTGTGTGTGTGTGTGTGTGTGTGTGTGTGTGTGTGTGTGTGTGTGTGTGTGTGTGTGTGTGTGTGTGTGTGTGCATGCGTGCGTAGGTGCGTGTGTGTGTGTGTGTGTGTTAGACATTTATTCACCTTCTCCAGGGTGACAACCAGCTCCCCCATGACAGCAAGTGTCTCTGTCCTCTGAGAAACGAACACATGTTGGACAGTTGGACACCTCTTTACTGCAGCATCCACGGTCTGCTTTAGAGGAACACGCTGCCCACCCTGCACACTTTCATTACAGGTGACCACAGCTTTACACTGAGCTGTGGACACACACACACACACACACACACACACACACACACACACACACACACCTGAGTTGTTCATGCGCACTGTGGCCTTTCCACCATGCCTTTACATGGGTCATCTTATCTCTCTGACAGCTGACAGCTCTCCCACATATCCCCGCACATTAACTTCTGTCAACCTCTGCAGTACCCCGTCATTCAGATTATTCTAACAAAAACCTACTCAAACACTCCTGTTGGTCTGGGGTTAAAATGAATGGGCTTTTAATTCCTAAAGAGAGTGTGCATCTACACTAATGTCAGTGTTTGGATTAGAGTCTGGTAAAATGATATATTTACTGCAGTTCCCATTGGGTCCAGTAGAGGCTGCCCAAAGATATGTCTGACTCTGTCAAGATAAATAAAAACCCTGTCCTGTACTATTAAACAAATTCAGACCTCTGTGCACATTGACTCACCATCCTGGATCCTGCCTGCCAGAGCCTCTGAGCTGAGACCTGCAAACACCACAGTGTGCACTGCTCCAATGCGGGCACACGCCAACATGGCCGCCACTGCCAGTGGTGACACAGGCATGTAAATGGCAACTCTGTCCCCCTTCTGGATCCCATGGCTCTTCAGGGTGTTGGCGAGACGGCATGTTGTGTGCAGCAACTCTCTGTGGACCGATGGTGAAGGTCATGATGATAGAATAGGTTGTTGATAATTCAGCTCCCTTGTCTATCAGTCAGATTTGACTGCCTGTATTCTTTTTCTCCCGCTGTCTCATCTTTTTGTTTTGGTCCTTCCAGCTTGATAAGTTCATGTTTTAACATCTTTTAAATCAAATTTTTTTCGTCGTCTTCAATAAATTTGTCACAGCTAAATGAAATAAGAAACAATTGTGTGTAAACGCAGCCCTGACTCACTGGTGTGCAAGACAAGATCTGCTAGATACTAGAATAAGCTGAATAAGATGAGCCCATCTCAAACAGTTCTGGCTTTCACTGTGAAGTCTATCTCAAGCTGAACTGATCCTTTGATTAGACCTTTACAGGTCAAGAGTTTGTAGATACAGCCTCTGATTGGTCAACAAACCGAATCAAAGATGGCACCCTCTGTTAAGCAGAGTCAAATAATAGAAAAAATAACACAATTTCACAAAATAATAACCCAAAAATCACCCCGGAATTTCTTCATCATTGAGAGATTGAGTCCAGGCAGTTTCTAAAAAAATATTCTGATCTTCTCTGTGGGATAGAAAAGCTGTTGGGTGCCAAAGAAAATTCAAGTGTTTATCGTCAGAAAGCTTGTTTTTCATTTATGTCAAAACAGTCTCCAGCGTTTATAGCCATCACTTTATTTCTTGTTCTATTTTATTTATTTTTTTAACTGTCCTTTTAAGCTTTTTTCATGAGTCAGTATTTCAAAGACGTCAGTGTTAGCCTGACATCATCAGACCAGTTCACCTTGACAAATAGGTTGAGAGGTGATAATCTGGTTTTCTTTTTCTGGGAGGGGTATGAAATGGTTGCATGTCGAAGTCCTTCTGTGGGGGACTGGACAGAGCAGTGCAGTGTGAAACAGCTCCAAATAGCACTAAATCAAACGCACCTGTCTCCCCGATGAAGGATGTAAGTGAAGCCCTTTGTTCTTGACTTGCTGAAAAACATCATTCTGTTTGTTTGAATCATCAGTGGAGACTCAGGGTCCTGCAGCAGAGGCTGTCACCTTGGCTGCTTATGAAAAGACTGCGATGTGGTGCTCCTGTGTTGTCATTTTATAAAATTTCTAAATGAAGGACTGTGACTCGTCTGGTCCATCTAAAATCCAGAGTATTGTTCAGGTTAACAGTGAGTCTAGACCATAGACGGTACATACTACAGACAACTTGGCTCTGCCTCTCGTCATTATACGAATTTGAAGCTGAATTGCTCTCATTATTTCTTCCACTTTCTGGAACCACCACTTATGCAGTAGCATTGTACCGTTTAAGCGGGAGAGACGCCAAAAGTCGCTGTGATGATGCTCAGCTCAAACAGCGTATCCCCTTGGTGAGCTACACAATCTCCATACGCCCACAGGCTGTATCAAGTGTCAATCATAGAAAACATGAACCCCCTGATAACTTTTAAAAATGGAGCTGCACAGTAAAAAGAGGACTTGAGCACAAACCAGTCTTTCAGTAATTACATGTCAACATCGCAAGCGGGGGGGGAGAAAAATGTATATTCTGTGTAATAAATTTCTTAAGTTTGTCCTCAGCTCCATAGGGATTGCTGGAGGAGGCGGATTTATGACCTATACTGCAGCCCATCACCAGAGGGTGCTGTTCTCACAGTGGCTTCACCCAGTGAGGAGGCAGACGGCGTCTACTCTATATATAATCTATGGTTCAAAACTACCTGCCAGTTAAAATGGATATGAGCTGGTTGGTGGGTCTGACAACACCAGGATAAGCTAAGGACTTTATTTAGCTTCAGACATACCTTTTATCAGGACCAGGGGAATATAGGATACAGTCTTGTAGTTTATTTTGGAGTCTATTTCATTAAAAATCTGAGGCTGCTGTAAAAAACCTCCTCTATTGCAGTCCCAGTGTGCTCATCTATATGATTTGAGGATTTCAGTGTTAGTTGTCTGCTCTGCTTTCTGACGGAGGTTAACAGGGTGATTGAATTAGGACAAAGACCCTGTGTACATAGAGGAGATGACTTTAGAAAGTAGCATATACAAATAAGATATAGATCAGTGTCTACTGCATAAAGGGAGATACAGCTAACAAAATACAAATGATAATAGTGATGTTAGATTATGGACTGAGGGAGGGCAGTAGGTATTTATAACTGACTTTTACCTGCGATCACATCAGGTGTTTTCAGCTGTATTTACCTGTAGGTCACCTTCACCTCAGTGCCAGTCTTTGATTGTGTTTAAGCACCGAGCTCTAGATGAGGATGCAGTTTCTCTCAGCTGCTTACAGGAACTATAAAGACTCTGTGAACTGAGCTGTTCCTGCCTGCATGTCGAGAATAAAATGAGGCTTCTGGTCAATAAATAAAGTCAGTAAATCAGCCTGTTTTTTTTTTGTTTTTTTTCATACTAAGAAGAAATGACCCCTTTTTCCTGTCCTTTTACAGAGTCCCATAAACACACATTATCATGTTAGTGGTGTTGAAACTGGCACATGATCCTGATGGAAACTTCATTTAAGTCCTGATTGAAAATTAATCCTAAAATGGATTTAGAGCTGAACATCCTGTTTAGTGTCTCACGCAGCAGATTTATAAAGTAATTTATGTAACAAGAGAAAATCAGATCAGATCAGATACAATTCAAGTAATCCAGCCCTCTTTATTGAAATATTATTGGATTATTATCAAAGATAGAGAAACAACAGTGAAGGATAAAGACACATCACAATCACTGCAGAGACTGGACACATCAGCTGCCTCTACATTTACTCTGTCAGCCTCTGTATGCTCACCATCTACCCCTAAAAACATGTTGAAAGTATACCGATATAAACCTGGAGTGAAAATGTCCATATTTGCAGCAGAAATAGACACATTTACAGCCCACAAAGATTTTAAACATTGACTAATTCATATCAGGGAAATGAAGGCACTTCTCCTTCAAAGCTAATTACTTGCAGCTAAATGAATGAACTATAATTAAGGGATGCTCATTTTAATGCGAAGCCACCAGCTTTTGTCTGATATAAGATGTGTTGACCATGAGAAATTTACAAGAGAAAAGTGTGACAACCAACCCGTCTCCTCTACACCAGTGAAAGACAGAGGTCCATACAGCTGTGACAGTCGCCCTGTCTTTTCTTGGCATCAAAATGAAGTTTGTCCACATGACTGCTCCTCTTTTCTCTCAGGAACTGACATTTTGTCGTGTTACTCAGAGACAGAGAGCACAGTCAGAGTTGTGAGTCCGTCTGGAGTAGATCAGTCATTTGTACTGCACAGATTAGTTCTGACTGGATTCCCCCCAGCCCCCCCTCCACTCACTTCTGCTAAGCATTTGTCCTTGTGTATCAGTTGTTATTTAGCTATCGTCTCATTTTCAGCTAAGAAAAGGAGGATGACAAAAACTTTGACTTCAGCGTGTCATTGACTGCAGGGTGAGGCGGAGACCGCCTTCTGTGTAGAAATAACAGGCTCCTTCAAAATGAAGTGAACAGGGTTTTATATCCTGGTGATTACACTCCTTAAAGAATATTATAGCCCACCTCTGTCTAGTCTGCTCAGCTAAATGCTAATAAATACACAGTTTAAATCATACAGTTACTGAATGTAACCCACACCAAGAGCAATTTTGTTACAATTGTGTTGTACTATTTTTCAAAATATCAAAATGATTTTCATATAGTATATTTCTCTTGTAATCTGTGATGTTATAATTCAGCCAAAGAATCAGAATACTTCATCTCTAGCCCAATGCAGGACATTCGTCTTTTTTCTCATAATAGAGACTTTTGGTTTCATATTAACCATGACTGTTCAGAAACTAAACTGAGTTTATGAACAACTTCAATAGAGTGAGAACACAAATAAAGGTTGTAAATTTCTTCAGGCTAATTACAGGATCATTACCAATAGATTACTTAAACTTTATCAATAAATGAGCTCATGGTTTGAAGGTGTGTCTAATGAGGACAGTATATAAAGATCTGGACTCTCTTCGACAGGTGGGTTTATAAATCTCAGTTATTGAAGTTGCATCAGCAGTTTATTAGTTTAATCACTTTAGTCAAACCAAGTAGCCTATTGCTGGTTTTAATCCAGACAGGTCTTCGGAGCGTCTCTTACCAGACACGTTCAGTTTTCCACCGAGGAACCAGCTGATCCTACCGCTGCGGAGGTCACAGTCCCGGACCTGATGAAACGGCTCGACCCAGCGAAGTCTGTCCACGGCAGCGGAGCCCAAGAACTGATCTGGATCAGTGACCGAGAGTCGATACAGGTCACGGTGGGACATCCGGGAGAGCCGAGAGCTCCAGGTGCTCGGCGTTTGAGGAGGGCCAGAGGACTCTCTCACTCTCTCTCTATCTCTCTCTCTCTCCCTCTCTCTCTCGCTCTCTCTCTCTCTCTCTCTCTCTCCCCCGCGTGCGCTCTCCCACTCCTTTAGGAGCTCTCAGGTGAACAGGTGTGTAAGAACTTTTATGCCGAGATGAATCACGCGACCACTGGCGTGTTTTATGTGTTAGTGGTTCTTAGCCAGGTCTTTGTAACCCCAGAGGGACTTCCTGCTTCGGCAAAGGTCAAATACAGGAATTCAAAAAAAGAGAAAATAAACTTTACAAAGGTGAGAGTGAAGTTTTACAGAATTAAAACAATGAATGTTGTCAGATATGGAGAGGTTAAAGTGCACTGTGATCACTGCACTGAAAAAAGGGACTTTTTGGTGCAGCAAACTATTAAAATTAGAGTAACTGTCATAATTAAGTGGAAATGCTGATTAAGCATTTCCACTTTCCACCATTCAGTTTTGTGCTATCTCTTACAGTTTTTCCACAATTTAGCTTTATGCACCTAATGGTTTTCAGCAAATTTTCAGGCTTTATAATGGGTGTGTATTGGAGAGGCTAGAGTGATGATTTAAAAGCTAGAGTGCAGACCTCCTCTCTGATCGACAGAACCTCGCTCGAATAAATCGCTCCCACGCCAACAAATTTCACTCAACAGCCATAAAAAATACATGAAAATGGAGGTATATGTGTCCTGCTTCTCACAAAGAGGTTTCAAATCATTAAATCGTACCCCTTGGCCAGCAGGTGACCAACTGTCCAAATAGGCGGAAATCTCTCCCATTAACCCTAATGTAATTTTTCTCCAAGAAAATCCTTACCGTCACTCAGGCTCAGACTTTTTTAACTCGCTGTTGTGGCCACATTTTTTGCAGTACAGTCATGAAAAAAACATCATTGTGTTCATGAAGGGCGGAGGATTCGCACAATGTTCTTATTATCATTCTGGGATTGAAGGAAATCACGCTATGTGAAGAAGTTCAGAGGCCCTAAATTCACTGCAGTTCAGCAGCTAGTAAGTCAGTTAATGCCTTTGATCTCACAGCTGTAAAGGATGCAATCATTAACGAGACACACACACACAGTCTGACAATGTGTGTGCGTGTGTGTCTGTGTCTAAAAGACCTGCATGTACACATAGTTAATATGTGACTGCTTCACAACCTATCTCCACCCACAAACTTTGAGCTACAGAAACCATTCTGGGCCTCAAAAATTCAGCTCATTGAGGACATTATGGGGTGTATTTAGGATTTTGTTAATTAATTGTATCAATATGTTCAGCAGAGTCGTGGGGTTCTCACAAGCTCCTTATCATGAATATATACAGAGGTTGACCATCAGGGCCTAGCTGGAGAGCCATTTCCTCAGCTTCAAGCCTCCTCTCTCCTGCTGCAGTGTTACATCTTCCTTCACCATAGCAACCAATTAGTGCACCTGGAGACACACAGCTGACTGGAAAGCTGCTTCTAACGGCCATATGAGACACATGAAACCAGGCTTAGTACACAGAGCACTGAGTGTTACATTTAAAACCCTTCACTAGAGCGCTTGCCATCTTCGGCCCCTATCTTCTCCCACAAACTTTGAGCTACAGAAACCATATAGGGCTCCAAAAATTCAGCTCATTGAGGACATTATGGGGTGTACTCAGGATTTTTATCTATTCAACTTTTCCCCACTTATAAATTGTTCTCATTATTCATGCTTTATTAAATTCTTCAGACAAATCCAAACTCATTCAAACCGATTCAAACCTTTCTGATACTTCAAACCTGTTCAATACTTTAGGACTTCTAATTATTTAAAAAATTTTCCCATTTTAAAATCATTCTCATTATTTATGTATGTTTTAATTCTTAAAACAAAATCCCAGTTCTACCACTACAATTACTACTTATATCACTTTAGTATCGTCACTTCTACCTCCACTACTCTTGCTTCTTTTTTTTTTATTACTTCTACTCTTACTTCTACCACGAGCTCTACTGCTTTGACTTCTACTTCTTCTATTCTAAAACTACTTCTACTGCTTACATGACTACTAATATCACTACTACAACTACCTACTTCTAATACTACTTCTAGTACTACAACTTAAACTTATGCCACTTCTCGCTTTTCTGTGTTTTAAGGTAATTTTCTTCCTTATCCAATTTTTTTGCAATTTCAGACAGTTTTTCTAGCCTTATTCAGCTGAATTAAATTTTGATTTATGAAGCACATTCATACTATTTGTACTTCAGCAATTTTCACTTTCATCCAACTTCTACTTCTCTTTCTCCAGCCCTTTTACATTTAAACCTTCCTCCATTTTTTTAGCAGTTTTGCATTGCTTTTTCAGCTTTCAGCACTCAGCATTTCCATGCATTTTCTGCAAGGAAATGCAATTTTTCTAGTACTGGTTTAAGTGTTCATGTTTCTGGGAAGTGAAGTTTTAACAAGGTATCATATATACGCTGATGAACAGCTCCGTTGACAAATGGGTGAAAATGAAATAAAGACTAACACAGGTATCACTGAACTTTCTGTAACTGTGTACAAATCAACACAAAATAGGTTCTGCTGTGGACTACACTGAACTAAGGAATCTACACAGGTCAGTTAAATGCAGTGGAAAGGGTAAGATGCCAGTCCTGTATCTCAAAGTCATTTAAGCATTTAAGACTTTACTAGGGCAAAACACTGACGTCTGATGTAAGTCGCTGTGATGATGCTCAGCTCAAACAGCGTATCCCCAGGTGAGCTACGCAATCCCTGAACGCCCATAGGCTGTACCAGGTGTCAATCATAGAAAACATGAACCCCCTAATAACTTTTAAAAACGGAGCTGTACAGAAAAAAAAAGGACTTGAGCACAAACCAGTCTTACAATAACTACATGTCAACATCACAAGCAGGGAGGAGAAAAAATTATGTTCTGTGTAATAAATTTCTAAAGTTTGTCCACAGTCCCTTAAGCTTTGCTGGCAGAGTCGGGATTTATGACCTGTACTGCAGCCCATCAACAGAGGGTGCTGTTCTCGGAGTGGCTTCATCCAGCGAGGAGACAGACGGTGTCCATTCTATATACAGTCTATGATTCAAACCCAAAAACAGAGATGCATTCTTTATTTTTTATTTATTTTTTTCTTACCTCAGAATCTAAATATGTCGAAGTCATGGGCTGTGTGAAACAAGGATGTAAGACCAAGGAGTAAGTAAGTAAGTAAGGAGTACCAGTGAGACAAAGGAGATGGTTGTGGATTTCCGCAGGAGGGGGACACCTCAAACAGTTCCAGTGAACATACAGGGTCTGGACATCGAGATGGTGGAGTCCTACAGATTCCTGGGTGTCCACCTCAACAACAAACTTGACTGGTCAACAAACACAGACGTTCTGTACAAGAAGGGCCAAAGTCGTCTCCACCTGCTGAGGAGACTGAGGTCCTTTGGAGTGTGCAGGACTCTGCTCAGGACTTTCTATGACTCTGTGGTAGCATCTGCACTTTTCTATGCAGTGGTCTGCTGGGGGGCAGGGAGCACCGAGAGGGACAGGAAGAGACTGAATAGACTGGTCAGGAGGGCCGGTTCTGTCCTGGACTGCTCTTTGGACTCCCTGGAGGAGGTGGGTGAGAGGAGGATGTTAACAAAGCTTGTATCCATCATGGACAATCCCTCTCACCCACTGCACCAGACTGTGGGGGCTTTAGGCAGCTCCTTCAGCAGCAGACTGAGACTCCCACCCTGCAGGACGGAGCGCTACCGCAGATCATTTCTCCCCTCTGCAATAAGACTTTACAATGAACAGTAACAAAACTGATTTTACACCACCACTTTTTTTTATGGCATTTAAATTGTGTATATTGTAGAAAGTTTTATTTTTTCTTCTCCCTTTTCTAATTTTTTTCTTAATTATTACATTTATTTAAGTTCTTAATATTAGGACCCTTATTGTTATAACTGCATTTTTGCACTTTTTGGCTTGTCTGTGATGCTGCCGTGACAAAAAAATTTCCCCCATGGGGGATCAATAAAGGAATATTCTATTCTATTCTATTCTATTCTATTCTATTCTATTCTATCTTGTCACCCTCTGGTTCTATTTTTAGAACCAGTATTTTTAGATTAGCCTATATTTCACATTCTGTTAAATCTCTTTTTCAGCCAAACATCTTTTTATTATTTATGCCGATTTAGAAAGATTTTTCAAGTTAATAAAAGCATGTAATGACTTCACTCTATGTGTGAATTAGTATAAAGTGCCATCACATGAAAATAGGCTTCTTTTTACTCAAGTGAAAAGGTATTTTGGCTCAGAGCTGATGTGATGTTTTTGTTTTTTAAAGTTCAAAATGCGATATCTTTATGGCCTTTTTGAAGCCTTATAATGGGCTTTGTCAAATAACAATGATCAACTTTAGGGGTTTTTTTAAAACAGGGGGACAAAGTGCTTTACAGATCTAGTTACTGCTCTAAAATATTAATATGATAGGAGTATATATAGACTATTTTTAGAAGCCTTCTAAAGAAAATCGACTGAATTTAACTGAAGTAAAGGCTTCAGTGGAAATTATAATGAAACACAAAGTTTCCAGTTTTTGTCTGGTTACCTAAGAGACATAGGCCTACTAAGCTATAGTTTTAAAAAAGGGGTCGTTTTGTACCGAAATAAGGAAGGTTTTTAAATTAAAATGCTTTTTAAACTCTTAAACTAGTTGACGAAAAATAACCTCCACTTTACTTCAAGAGATATTTATATTCCATTGAGATTAAAGTAAATTAAAGATAATATTAAACTTTTACATATAACCTACCAGTGTAAGGGTTTTTCTAAAGTAAACAGCATTTTAAATCTTCATGGTAACCTGTGACGATGTCAAAACTTCAAATCATTACAAGCCAAAGAGAGCGGTCATTTCTGAACATCAAATCTGAAGAGAACAGCACGAAAAACTTGTGGCTCACGAACTTACAACTTTTGACGGCTTCATCGGTAATAAAACCTCACCAGACGACTAAGAACTCGGACTAACACCTCTGACCAACACCTGAACAAAGAGGACAACATCTACGACATGGAGACCGTAAGATTTCATGACAATATTATCATACAAACTTGTGCTACTGTCGAGACTTTCGTGATGGTTAAGCGATGCATCGACAAGAATTAAATGTGTGCATAGATATTTACAGTGTTTGTGACTTAAATGTGACAGGCATTATCAAAATTAACCGAAAATAAGTGAACATAGGCGTTTTTTTGTGTGTGTTACTGTCGAGACGTTCGGATGGTCATCTTAAAAGTGATGCATTGACATCGTATGAAAGTCCTGCCCACCATGTCAAAGACTATATGTGCTTAAGAGCAGAAAAGCTCATGTTATTGTGAGAAATCTCTCTAAGAGATTTTTTATGTCTTCTGGGCTATTTAAAGCCGTCAGTCTGAAACTTATTTGACAGTTTCTTTTATACTAACCAATGCTATCAGGTGAAAACTATAAACACAAGCTAGTTTCACTCTTATTACAGCTAAAGAGGCGCATTAAAGGAGTGAAATGTAGTGTTAAAATAAGGGACGCCTTCATAACTTTAAAGAATTGTCAGTCATCATAAAATTCAACAGAATAAACTAAAAAGACATAATAGTTAGACCTATTTATAAGTGCTCTAATAGGCCTGAGTAACCAAAAGATCCTATGAATTACATTTGAACCTATTTAAAAAGTTACAAAAACAAAACTAAGTTAAAAGAAATGTCTTATGTACAGCCTTTAAAATGAAGAGTTTGATAATGTTTCACTGAAATATGTTTTCATGGATCAAGTGTGTGTGTTTTTTTACCACAATATTTAAAATTTTAAAAGTGTAATCGAAACACTGTCCTTTTGTAGAAGTCCGTTTTTTATCAAACTGAAAACAGGATTTTCTTATTTAATCCTGAAAAAGTCTTTTTCCCAATAAAATAAAATGACTGAAATAGACATACCAAAAATATAAATTCTTAATGGAGGGGGTTGCATTGATGTTAATCTATTTCTATTGCACAATTAACCTGCTGATTAGAGACTAAATTCAAATTAAAATGTATTGACTGTCTCTTCTTGATGATACTGATGTTACAGATGCTTCCTTCATGACCTTGACCACACAGTCAAATGTTACAGCTTGTTTAAATGTCTGCGTTGTTTCTGTCTTCAGACCAGCCGACGCATCACACGGACCTCGGTCCTTGTGCACAGCTTCCACTGGTCCTGTCCCAGACCGATCTTGAAGAGGGTCGCGGCAACACCCATGTCCCGTTCCAAGCCTCGCTGTGTAAGTAGGAAACTACACTGACAACATAGATAGGCCATTAGCATGCCTTCAAAACAACATACAAAACTTTTATAGTCTGTATGATTTTAATTACAGAAATATGTTTATGAATTTGTCTTTTTTAATTTTAATTTTCTTTAACTGAATTATATTCATTAATTTATTTCAAAGATGTGAAACCTTCCCCTGGAAAAATCATTTCTGCAGACTTCAGATTTTATAATTTGTCGGTTTTTCTGTCTCAGGCCCGGGTGGAGCAGTACAGCCTTGTCCAGAACCAGGATGAGTCCACTTCTAGGCTGTTACCGAGGAAGGTCCCACCGAAGGACGGCCCTCCACGTTTCTCTTCCCCCAAGCTCAAACAGGTCACTCACTCTCACTCCTCTTCTGTCTCTCCCTCTTTCTCTCCATCTTTCTCTCCCTCTCCTCCTGTCTCTCCTCCTTTCTCTCCCTCTTTTTCTGCACGCCTCAATGGGGCCCGAAGCAAAATTTGATTTTGGGGCCCTCTATTTCTGCCAGTAATATTGATTGTTGATCATTCATACACCTTCACAAATCTCTTTGATTAACCTTACATGACATGCAAACATACCTTTATCTTAACGTTTTTTCTCTTCTTCCTCTTACTCCCTCTTTCTTTTGTCTGCTTCTGAAGGATATGCCCTTTTTTGCGACGTTGTTTTGCCCCACAACTACCTGGGCTTTGGATGCTTAGTGCACATTGTACAGCAGAAGGCACATAACTGTAGCGGAGCTTTGACATATTGGCAGTAAGAATCATAGGCCTACATCAGGAGCAGCACTAAAATGTTTTTACTTTATAATAATATATACTTGATCATACAGAAAGCATCACTCATACATGCAAAAAATAAAAAATATTATTATTATTTTTAATTATTGCTCTTGGGGGGCCCCTTATTGGCCGCGGGGCCCTAAGCAGGCGTTTAGTTTGCTTATGCCTTGGGCCAACTCTGGGTAGAGCGTTCATCCAATAACTGGAAGGTTGGCGGTTTGATTCCCCCTTATCCCTAGTCTGTCCATTGTGTCCTTGGGCAAAACACTTAACCCACCGTGCTCCCAGTGTGTGTAACCTCCACTGGTGTATGATTGTGAGTGATGTTTGATGGTGGTCAGAGAGGCCATAGGTGCAATTTGGCAGCCATGGTCAGTCTGCCCCAGGACAACTGTGACTACAAGAGTAGTCAATGAGGATTGACATGCAGAAAAGGCTGGAATCAAACCCAGGCCATTCACCTCAACCATTACCTTTATGTACAAGAAGCGCGCTCAGACTGCTATAATCCCGTTGGAGCAAATTTGTTAGTATATGAGTGTGTGTCTTGTTTTTTACTCTCGGCCTGACCCCAGAATTGACCCCAGTCTCCCCTACTCTTCCTTCATGTTTAAATTGTTTCTCACTCACTCTGTCCTCTTTGTCTTCTGTTTGATGTTTGAGAAAGTTCAGTTTGGTAGCTTTAGGACTATTGTAGCTCTTTGACAGACTTTCACCACAATATTTATCCTGTTAGACAGTTATGATTGTTGGATTTATTCATTTCAGACCAATGGCTCTCAAAACAGACTCATACAGAGCTCTGCATGCTACTAACATTCATCATGGATATCAAACTCCTTTATTCACAGAGAAATGGATACAACTCTGTTATTGTCATATAAAAAATAATTTAGACGCCAAAACATGGGTCAGCTCTGAGGGCTGCTGTCATCTTTAGGTCTGCTCAGGAACTGCACCCTGAAAATCAAATCTGGATCCATCAGTTGACACTGCATATCACTGCATTTCACTTAACTGTCCCCTAAAGAAAATTTTCTTTGCAGCCAGGTAAACCATAAAAAACATAGAGACATAAAGAACACACAGCGGGGCACACAAATTAAAGGCATAAATTGATTAAAAAAAAAAAAAAAAAAAAAAAAACATTAAAAGACAACAGAGAGTAAAAACTGCCCCCAAAACTATCGATTTTGCCAAAAGAGAAAAAAGTTATACCTTTATTCAATCACACCCCAGTTCATGTACAAATAAGAGCCTCCTCTGTTGAAGCAAATAACCAAGTATGGTTAAAGACTTCAGGGTGGCAACCAGGGTGGCCAATCAGATTTCAGCTCCTCAGCTCTTCATTGATGTGTTCAGTTGTCTGTGTAAATCATTCAATATAAATGTCTCAGGTCTGACATCTATATCTAGAAAGGATAAATAAACAGATATATGCTGATGACGTTAATCTTATCCCAGAAGCATTATATCTGCATCTCAAACATTGGATCATATATCCTTTTTCTCTGGCGTTGATCTTGATGTTGTTATGTTATGTTAAGCTTTGAGCACAATAGTTGTGTAAATGTAAAGCAGTAAAGATTCTTTTGTGTTCAGATCCAGAGGCTGAGAATCAAACTAAAGCAGGTTTCTTCGTGTCCTCCTGTTTCATTAAAGCTGTTTGTTTTTAAATTGAACCCTTTAAGGAGATTAAATTAGTGCTGGCTGAACCTGCAGCTGGAGGCGGATTACTCTGGATCTATTGTTGTTGTTTGTTACTGATGATGATGATGATGGTGGTGGTGGTGGTGATGAAGATAATGATGTGAAGCATGCAGATCCACAGCTGGACACGGACCCCAGTTCAGCCATATCTAAACACCAACGCAAGGTTTACAGAGTCAGTGTTTCACAGCTGAAGTTTAGGCTCTCACTATCGTCCAGCATGGGTGTGAGTCTGATAGAGTTCTGTTTCCCAGTCAGGACCAGTGACCTCTGACCCTGACCCTCCCTTTTCCTCTCTCTTATGAGTGTGTGTGCTTGTGCATGTGTGTGTGTGTTAAACCCTTTTAATCTGCTGATCGGTCATAATTCAGATGATAAGTGGGGCTCCTATGTGTAATCCAGCAGGCCTCAGACTATTTTTCTGCAGACCAGAGGTCAGATTAAAAGATGTATACGACCCGTAATCCCACCTTTGTGTTTGTAGGATGGATTTAATCACCTTTAATGATCCTCTGTTAATCTGCTGATAGAAACAAAAACTCCATCACAACAACATCATCACATCCAAACATCCTCCACACACACTCCATCCCTATTATCCCCCTCACAACCACAATCCAACAAAGAGGCTCATAGCCTTTAAACCACTTAAATGGTAATTCTGCTGTTTTTAACCTGGGCTCTGTGTTTTTGTAAGCTTGTTTTGTTTGAAGATCATTTCATAGATTTCTTCAGCAGCTGTGTTTTCTGCATGCAAATCTATGGGATGAACTACACAAAATCATTCCTGATCTAAGCTTTTTAGTTTTTGTGCCTGACATGCTCAGGTTGTTTTTAAAGGAAGGGTAGGTAGGATCTGAGGAAGTGCCAGTTTTTGGGAGAAATCCTGAACGTAAACACTACCCCTCCAAACCAGTTCTCCCCTCAGCTCCTCCTCTCCCCTCCCTCTCCACTCCAGCAAGCCCCATCCACAAATAGACACCCAGCTCGCTCATATCGTTTCAATTAAATTCAGATACAATGCAGATAAATTCTTCAGATAATTACAAATGGAGCCCAGTCAACGTGAAAGTAAAAAGCATTGGTGCTACTGTAGATGCCAACAGACGACCAGCAAACACAATGTTCTCAGGACTTCTACAACTAGGATAAAGTGACATAGTCCAGGACCCGAGGTAAACAGTTTAGCGGCGCCACAACACGCAGCAGGTCCTGTTTGAAAAGAAACACTTCTGTTAGAGACACTTGGCTTACTTTGTCAGAGCAGTTTACCTGTTCAGCAGAAAGGTTACAGGGTCCGGAAGATCCGAAGCGTCCCCCAAATACTGCATTGATGTTGACCCGTCTGTTTAGCTCTTGTCCAGTCTACCTTCTTTATAAGCACCTGTTATTCGGCCAGTCTTCTGTATGTACTTTGTTCACTTGTTTGTGTTGGCAGTCGTGGCCAAAGGAGGATTCAGACAAATTTCCGTACTTTTTACTGTTAAAGAAATTTGGCTTACTTTGTCAGAGCAGTTTACCTGTTCAGCAGAAAGGTTACAGGATCTGGAAGATGCCAAAGTGTTCATTGATGTTGACCCGGCTGTTTAGCTCTTGTCCAGTCTAACTCCGTTTTAAGCGCCCGTTATTTAGCCAGAGTCTCTGGTACTTAATTTGTTTTCTTGCTTGTGTTGGCAGTCATGGCCAAAGGAGGATTCAGGCAATTTTCCGTACTTTCTGGTTGATTTCTACTGTCTGATATTGTAGCACACTAACTTTGTTTGGGCTCGTAAACTTTATTCGAGGACGTGGAGCGTACCTCACAACATGAGGAAGCAGCGTCTGCCTCACAACCAATCAGGTCAGGAAGGCGGATAATGGCTTTGTTTACGGCAGAAAGAGCGGGCCGCTCGAAAAATTTTAAATTTTGACTATACAGACATAAGAGAACACAGCGATATCATTATATTCCCTAATGTCATCAATAATTAATAGCTATTGGCTGATAATAAAAGCTTTTTTGTATATACACCACAAAAAAGATGCTTCTTTAACAGATTCCTGCCTGCCCTACCTTTAACTGTCTGGAAACATTACAGAGAAGATCCCTGCAGAAACAGAGCTTTTTGCTAAAGATGAAGTGAACTTCTAATTGATGGAAACTGTTATTTTGCCCAACACGAACAAAAAGTCTCAGAGTCAGTCTTTCTCAGGTTTTAGTGTTTAATCTTGATTATAGAGGTCAACAATAATGAGAAAACAAGTATAGAGTCATGGGTGCTTAAACATCAGGCAGCTTTCAAGGATAGACTGTCCGCAGCAGAGAAAACTTCAACAGGGCAAACATGCTGTCAATGCTCCAAAGATGAAAATACAGTACCTGAGGACACAGCAAACACACACAACATACAGTTTCTTGACAATGCCTATTCAGAGTCACTGTCTGTCAAAATATTGATTTTAACAACATTTGATGGTTTACAAAACATTTTAGGGGGGAAACATGTTTCAATGTTTTATGAAAAAATATCTGCTCATTTCAAAGCGTATGACACATTTCTAAAAGTTGTGACAGGATCATATTTCCCATCACGTTTTATCAGTTCCTCTGTTCCCTAAGCGAACCCAGCAGACTAAGTTCTGGAGTCTGACAGTGAAATATTGTCTCATTCTGGCCTGATAGAGGATTTCAGCTGCTCAACAGTTCAGGGTTTTCTTTGTCCTGTTTTTAGTGTCATGATGCTCCAAATGTTTTTATTGGGGGACAGTCAGGACTGCAGGCAGACCAGTTTTTCAGCAGGACTCTTCTCCTACAGAGCCATGCTGTTGTAATCCCTGTAGTCAGAATGTGGTTTGTCATTGTCTTGCTTTTTAATCATTTATTAGAAATAAAACAATACACCAAATAGTGGCAACAAGACTAGATAAAAGGATAAAAGAAATGAAAAATTTGATGTAATATTAAAAACCTTGACCAATGGAAAAGCGACAGGGGATCAGGAATAAAACACACCTGTTTGACACAAATGCATCCAGAAAGAGAGTCAGGCCTAGTGAGCAGCATCAGACCTGTGTGTCGATCAGGCGAAACTTCTCCATGTAACAGCCTAATTAATGGAGGGAAAGCTCAGTTGTAGCAGCAGATCTCTGTCTGTTTTATAATGCTGAGTATAGAGGTCAGAGGTCGGAAGTGTTGCTTTGCCTCCGCTGAGTCTGCTTCAGATGAGCTTTGGTCTGTAGGTGAGCCTTCAGGTAGGTGAGCAGGCGGAAGTGTTTCCCACAGTCTGAGCAGCTGTATGGTGTCTCCCCAGTGTGGATGCTGCGGTGTCTCATTAAGCTGGTGGCCAGGTTAAAGGTTTTGGAGCAGTGTGAGCACCTGTACGGTTTCTCCCCGGTGTGGGTGTACATGTGGTCCCTCAGCAGCTCCTTTAGACGGTAACTCTTACCACAGACGTCGCAGTGGAACGGTTTCTCCCCCGTGTGAACCCTCTGGTGGACTTTGAACTGGGACAGGTAAGAGAACTTCTTGCCGCACACGTCACAGGTGACACTGGCCTCTCTACCTGCCAGCTCATCTGTGGCAGGCTCGTGCAAGTGTTTGCTTATGATGTGGTCTTTCAGGCGGCGGTAGCGTTTACCACAGATGGAGCAGAGCTGCCTCTCTCCGGTATGGGTAATCTGGTGGCTGCGCAGGTTGCCGGCCTGGATGAAACCCTTCCCACAAACGTTACACCTGTGGGGCCGAACCCCCTGGTGCACCAGTTTGTGGCGAGTCAGGTGGCAGGCATGGTGAAAGCTCCTCCCACAGACCTCACAGGTGAACTTCTTCTCAAAGTGGGTCGTCCTGTGTGTTTTCAGCATGCTGCTGCAGGAGTAGCCTTTCCCACAGATGTCACAGTGGCAGGTTTTCTCTCTGGTGTGTCGTGCCCTCACATGCAGGTTTAGGTGAGGTTTGTGTTTAAATCTTTTCTGGCAGTATTCACAACCGTATGGCAACAAACCATGTTCCTGGATCTCATGTTCATGCAGCCTCTGGATGCCAGTGAAACACAATCCGCAAGTGGAGCACACAGGGTGTGACTTCCTCTGGTGGTCAGAGAGCCGCTCTTTGTTTGGAAAAAGCATCCCACACTGCTGACACTGGGAGAGAATTTCTGACGTCTCTGTGCTCTGAGGTTTGTTGGCGACTTTTTTATGACTGCTGCTCACTGCTGCAGAGGCGACGACAGGAGGTGGCATGGGTGGCTGAGCGTATTCATGGTCAGGAACATCAGCCTGTGGGGTAGGGGAGGAGTGCTTGCTGTGCAGTGAGGAGGATTTACATGCAGCATCAGTTTCATTTTCACCTGCAGCAGGAAATAAGAGACCATTTAGTACCAACTTAAAGGTTTGAATCTACACAATGAATCCAGGACCCCAGTCATTGTGTTCAATTAAACAGATTTGAAATCACAGCGATCAGCTTGGCTTCATCATTTTCTTTTCTCCTTTGCAAGGTTAAACTCACATTCCAAAGGATTCACAGATGTAAAAAATGTTTATGAAAACAAGAATTGATGGCTAAAAATTCATTTAAAGAAGGGTACTATGAATTATTTTTCCAAATCTATACTTCCTCTCTGAATCCTTTTTAATAGTTCAACATAATTTTCAGATCAAAACAGCCCCCTCTTTCTCACAGTGGTGTATTTAAATATTATTATTTCTGCCTACATCTGAAACGCTTTGTTTTAGCTGCCTTTTCTTTGTCCTGCTTTTGGTCTCATGATGCTTCAAATGTTTCCAATGGTCAGGACTGCAGGTAGACCAGTTCCTCAGTCCACCTTAAATGGACTCAGATCCAGAGAAGTCTCTGGTGTTCCTGGACCCTGTTTCTATCTGGTTCTTTACATGTTTCAGGTTTAACCTCATTTGTGGATGCAGTGATGAACTGTGATTGTGTGAAAAGTAATTTGGAGCACATGTAGTGATTTCCACTCTAGAGTCCAGTCTTGGTTTTGGTCCTTGTCCCTTTAGTACAGAGATTTCTCCAGATCCTCTGAATCTTTGAATGATAATACGTACTGAAGATGATGAAATCCACATATTCTTTCACACTTAAACATTATTCTAAAACTGTTGAACCATTAGCTCACACAGTCTCTTACAGAGTGGTGAAACTCTGAGAGACTCAGCCTCTCTGAATGTCCTTTTTATACTCAGTCATAGGTCTGGGCGATTATATGATCGTGATCGATGATCGTGATAAATTTCAGTTCGATCACGATGATCAGCTGTGAGCATATTTACTCGATCAATCATGGTGGAAATGTGCGTCACAACAGCCAATCAGAGTCGAGCTTTTCCTGCTTACTTCTGTAAGTTACCAGAGAAGTAAACAGAATGACCGAACACATGTCATTCATGATTTGAGTCTTCCTCAGAAGATGTTATTGTTGAGAAGTTATTCAACGCCTCTCCAAAGTGATGTCGAGCAATTAAGCCGATAAACTGGCAACAAAACGAATCTGTTCTTCCTGAGTGATTATGCGGGAAGCATGAAAATGCGAGCGGAGTCTGTACAGCCTGTCACTGCTGGCGGTACGAGTAGCATTAGCAGTTTAGTCACAACTAGTGGTGCAGCCACAGACCAAAACAGCAATCAATCATATCCATACCTGCCAACATACCCATTTTTCCCGGGACTCTCCTTTATTTCAGACCTTTCTCCCGCCCACCCCCTGTATTGTCATTTCTCCCGGGAATTTCTCGTAGCACGGTCAGCATTCATTCATGAATCGGATCGTTATATTTGTCTAAAGTTTCCAGGTTTCCAGACAACCGGAGATTGTCCTCTGTTTCTGCTGAGCCTCACAGACACTGGATTGATACTTCGACTTTACAGTTTGGGGCGATTCGGGTCCGTTTCAGCTGTAAACTATATTTAAGCAGTGTTTGTTGCAAAATAAACATTTCGCTAAAAGGAAAACAAACGAAAGATATGCGAGAGTGATGCGTTCAGGGCAGCCTCAGATAAAAGAGTGCTGTATGTCATGCACAGATGTTAAGTGAGCCTCATACGGGAGAGCATGTAAAATATACAAGGACTTTAACACTAATATTAGTGGAACATAAGTTTAAGGCATATTAGCTATTATTTTTTTATGACCATTTGTTACTGTTAAAACAAAAAAAAGTGTGCAGCTTCACTTTTACTTATTTGGATGAGCAATTTAATTACAAATACTCTCATAATTAGCTCATATTCACCATACGAGTTCACCCCAAAACTGCCCAGCGTGCGCAGCAAACAACTCCTGGATTTTATAACCCAAATGTTGAAGGGTATGCATATCATCTACGTTAACATCACCTAATGTATACATTTTAAAGCATCTTCAGTATCCCTGAGGGGGCGATTTGTTTATTTTGAGTCTTGCATACCTGCAAAAACACTCAGGACTGTAAACTAATTAACTGAGTTACTTAGTATTTATCTACATTTGTTGTACTGTTGAGTTAAAATGTTTTTTATATTTTTCTAAGTGTATCTTATTCAATTTGCTTTGTTATTTACTTTGTATGTTAATAAAATGTTGAGCTAATCTCTAGTTTCTTTAGTTTTTAGTACAGATACTTTAAAACTGGCAGTTTAAAAATAATCGTGATTGTGATAATAATAGAGATCGGACGATATGACAAAATATATTGTGATCATTTTTTTGGCCAAATCGCCCAGGCCTACTCAGTCATGTTCCCAACTTGCTGGATTTTCACAGCATTAGTTGGAACCTCTCATAACTGTTTAGAAAAATGTTTCTTTCATCTTATTTATATTACATCAAATATTTTGATTAAAACAATACCACATTTTGGTTTCAATATTTGATTTAATCTCTTTCCTAGGTTTTAAATTAATGACTGTAATCTCAGCATCTCAAACTCTTTTGGAATTGGAGTTGTAAAACCACAAAGTTTAGTTCCTGGCAACTTCCTGCCAGTTTCAGTCAGAAAAGTCTTTCTAAAATTTAGACATGGTTACTGGTTCGATGAATTGAGTCCTCACTCACCATGAGCCTCAGTTTCCACTGACAGAAGCACACTCTTGGAGCTGACAGCAGGGCTCTGTTAAACAGAAATGGGTTAGCAGGGTTCATTTTAGTCATCCTGCAGTCTGACTGTTATCATGAGTTAGTCACTGACCGTGAACACCAGGATGACGGTCTGTCCCCCAGGGGGATACTCATCCCCACCATCACCACCTGAAACACACAAAAACTGCTCTGTTAGATGGCTGGGTGTTTTCTGTCAGACGACCTCGGATTAAACAGACCGAATATCACAGCATCTCTGTAAGAGACAGGCTCACCTTCTGTCTTTAATAAACCCTCAGCTGCTGCGTGTGGATCCTTTAGGTTTTCTGGACTCTTTTCCTGCCTCAGTAAAACAAAATCAAACACCTTCAGGATCTTATCCACTGCTTCATCACACAGACTGTCCACCAGACGGCCCAGCTTCTCCTGAAAGAGGGACGTGAATCTTTAAAACTTACAGATGTTATGAGATTTTGTAGTTTAACTTCATTAAAAACCTCACTGAAACATCTCCGAGGTTTGTCTTTAGAAGGTTGTTTTGCTCATAACATGAAGTAAAGCTCATCTCTGTATGAAGACACATGAACTAGCAAGTCAAAATATAAAAGCTCATAATGCCATACCCACTAACTGTATGCAGTATGGACAATGTGGCCCCGCCTCTCGTCATTGTAAAAACGTGAAGCCACAATGCTCTGGGTATTTCCAGGAATTTCCTCCATTTCCTGAAACCGCATTTCCACAGTAGCGTTCAGCAGGAGAAACGCTGGGATGATGCTCTTCTCCGACAGCATAACCCTGGATATCCTGCGCAATCTTTTTACACCCACTGACTATTCTCAAGTGTCAGTTATTGACAATATAATGTCATATTTGTTTCTAATGACCCCTAACAACTTTTAAAAATGGAGCTACAGAAAAAAGAGGACTTGAGCACAAACCAGTCTTATGATAACTACATGATGAAATGAAAATTTTATAATACTTGTATTTAATTTTTCGAGTTTGTCCACAGCTTTGCTGGAGGAGGTGGGGTTTATGAACAATACTGCAACCAGACACTAGGGAGTGCTACTCTCGCTAAGGTTTACCCAGAGAGGGGGTAGATGTCCATTCTATACACAGTCTATGGTCCCACTCCCACCCATCACAAAAAATCTCTGTGCAGTGTGTCTAATAGAGCATCAAACCCTCAAGTGTAGGCATCGAGGTTGTGTCTGTTTTTCTGTTTGGCCTGAACACAGACAGATGCAAGGGTGACATGTACATTTGCAAATGAAGCGTTAATCTTTTCCAGCCGGGACTGCAGTAAAAAACTCTTTAAGGTGGGGCAGGATTCCGTTCAAGAAGCATCTTTTTTTGTGGCGTATACAAAAAAGCTTTTAATATCAGTCAATATCTACTAGTTATTGATGACATTTGGGAATATAATGATATCGCTGTGTTCTCTTATGTCTGTGTAATCAACATTTTACATTTTTTAAATTTTAAATCTTTCTGACTGTAAACAAAGCCATTCTCCACCTTCCTGAACCTGATTGGTAGTGAGGCAGATGCTGCTCCCCTGTGTTGTGAGGCATGTTCCACATGCTTGAATAACGTTCATCAGCCCAAACAAAGTCAGCGTGCTACAATATCGTACAGAAGAAAGCAACCAGTAAGTATGGAAAATTGTCTGAATCCTCCTTTGGCCACGACTGCCAACACAAGCAAGTAAACAAAGTAGACTCTGGCCGAATAACAGGTGCTTATAAAGAAGGTAGACCAGACAAGAGCTAAACAGACGGGTCAACATCAATGCAGCATTTGGGGAGCGCTTCGGATCTTCCGGACCCTGTAACCTTTCTGCTGAACAGGTAAACTGCTCTGACAAAGTAAGCCAAGTGTCTCTAACAGAAGTGTTTCTTGTCAAACTGGACCTGCTACGTGTTGTAGCGCCGCTAAACTGTTTATCTCGGGTCCTAGAGTATGTCACTTTATCCTAGTTGTAGAAGTCCTGAAAACATTGTGTTTGCTGGTCGTCTGTTGGCATCTACAGTAGCACCAATGCTTTTTACTTTCACGTTGACTGGGCTCCATTTGTAATCATCTGAAGTATTTATCTGCATTGTATCTGAATTTAATTGAAATAATACGAGCGAGCTGGGTGTCTATTTGTGGATGGGGCTTGCTGGAGCAGAGAGGGAGGGGAGAGGAGGAGCTGAGGGGAGAACTGGTTGGAAGGAGTAGTGTTTACATTCAAGATTTCTCCCAAAAACTGGCACTTTAGGTAAGGATTTCCTACCCACCTTTAAGCTTTATTTAAAGTTCGTAATTTTTTTGACAAACTTCTGTGCTGTGCTTATTGGCAACACGTGTATTTGCAACATTTCAGAGGAAAAATTCATCAGTGAATGTATCTTAAAATGCAAAAAGTGCAGAAATTGTCTAAGTATTTAAACAGGTTGCTTTTACACACCTGTTCTGTGAAAGATGTGAGGAGTCCCTACTACAAATTAAAGCTCCTGTGAGAAACTTTGTGTCAGTTTTGGCGCCCCCTGTGGACAAAGCAGTCGTTGCACACCTTCCCCTGTGGGTGTTGAAGTGGTGTCTTTGACTTTTGACAGTTAAATGTTCAAGTCAAATAAATATTCTGTGTGAAGATTGAAAAAAAAACAAAAAAAAACAGGACTGTTTCTTCTTCTGCTCAACTGACACCTGCCCCCTCACATCAGGCTCAGGCAGTAAAACTGAAATTGTCCATCTTTTTGATGGTCCTGTTTGCTATTGGTTATCATGAAGGACTTCAATATGAATTTTGGTCTGCTTTAACCTAAAAGAACTCCTTGTAGGGGCTACAAATGTTTGAAGAGGAAAATTAATGACTATTACCAGCCACACAGAGCAAAAAGTGCTAAAGCTGAGGAATGGCGTCTAGCTGACCTGCAGAAACTATATTTCTATCCGAATTTGTGTGGGTTTGAACCCTGGGTCGGGTCATAAATGATATTTTATAAAACTATGTTCCTCCTCCTCCAGTCTTCAATATTCTTATTTTATAAGTTTGACATTAAAGTCTAAAAAACTAACTATCTCACCTTTGAGGGAAATTCAATCTGATAACCTTGAATTAAACAGTTCTCAGCCTCCCCGGACCTGAACCACTCACCTTTTGACACTTTCACTGACAAGTCTACTTACTTAGCAGGCTACTTACATCAGTTCCGGGATTTTGATTCAACCTCGAGTTTTTCTCCGCCGCGGTAATCATCTCACTCATCACCGCTTTGACCAGGTTATTAACAAGGAGTTGAAGCTCTTTCTTAAAACTCACCAGGTCAAACATATCTACCATTTACTACAACAAACTGCCTGTTAGCTTAGTAAAGTCACTGCTAACGGCTACGCGGATAACGGAAGTGACGCGACTGTCTCCTCCAGAGGCTGTGCTCAGAGCAGGCTGTGCTTATCATGTCTTCAAAGTTCCGATTGCTCGATTCAGTCTAAGCAGGTACGTATAATTAACATAAAATAACAGAAGAAAGTCCTGTAGTTGTTTTACATTGGTGATTTTTAAAGGTAAGAAATGTTTTTATTATTATTATTTATTATTAATTTTTTTTATTATTATTATTTTTAATGAGTGACATTTTACACCCTTTTTTGGGGGGGGGGGGGGCTTGGACTGAGAGTTCTTGGACTGATGCAGACAAGTTGCCAGTTCATCACAGGGTTGACAAACTACACACAGAAATGCCGGATTCGAACTCAGGACCTTCTTGCTGTGAGGTGACGGTGCTAACCACTACACCACTGTGCCGCCCCAGATCATAGCCATATCAATATAATTATCATAAGAATAATAACAATAACAATCATAAAAACAACAAAAACTAAAAAAATAATAAAAATAACAAGAAGTATAACTACAAAAACAACAATAATACATTAATAATAATGCTGATATTTCAAGGAGAACTATTTTGCTCTCTTGCACAGGCCTGTACCAATCTAACATCAACTAACACACAGGAACTGGAACTTAACAAAAATAAAATGTGCAAAGAGTGTGATCACCACAGTCCTGTGTAAAAACTTCCACAATACACCTTGTAACCACTTTGTGAATGTGAGACTAAAAGTAAATGCATATTTTGAATATTAAGCTTAATCTGAGAGTGCTTTTTCAATGAATTTTAAACTCAGACTCATCCTTTAACAACAACAACAAATTCTGACCTTTTTCACAATGTATTTTTAGTAAGGAAATCAATTTAAGTTGTGATTGTCATATTTCTGATAAATGTATATAAAAAATCACTACATTTGATGTGATTATCACTGAAGCAGCTGCTTCAATTTTCATTTGGATGGCAGTTGTGTATTTACAGTAAGGGAACAATCATTAGACTCATACAGGACCTGCATGTAACGGAGAAAGCAACAAAACTGGAGTTTCTAAAAAGTGCAAATACTGCTGTGTTAACCAGGGATCCCTGGACATCAGTGAGTCACCAAGAAACATCTCGACAATTACTGCACCACACAGACACTGATTGGACATTAAGTACATGCGCTCTTGCGTATCTCTTCAGGTGTTATTCTTTATAATGATAAAATAATCTGTATATTTGCCAGAGTAAACATTCCCCTCTCTCAATCATGGTTTCAGACCACACTGATGTAGCAGAGCAGCTTTTAGCTAAGAAATATATTAAAGTAAAGACCATAAAGGACATTAAATTGACTTTGTTTGAGTCATAAAAAAATACACTGGTAGGAACAGCCTCATGTTGTTATGGACTAAAACAACCTGTTTAAGCTAACAAAGAAAGTTTAGACCAGTGGCGATTGCTCTAAGATTGCAAGGGAAGCTCAGCTTCCCTTAAAATGTCACCCCCCCAAAAAAAAGAAAAAATGGTGAAATACGTACTGCTGTGTGTTCATTTCATTAACTAAATACGCGCTAGAAAGCCTCCATCTTTTGTTCAGAATCAGCTTCTTATCACACTGTGATAAGAAGCCGATAATCACAGGTAACCGGCATAACTTCGTTCTCATTCATCCTCGCAGCGCCTCAGCGCTTCACACAGCCGGACGCTCAGCGTCTGCTGACTTCAATGTGGAAGCTCAAAGTGGGTTGTTCCAGCAGCGAAACTAGACGCTCATTGGATAAATGCTGGGCTTTGTCCCGCCCATCGGACGCTCAGCGTCTCTGGAGTTCTATGGCGAGAGGGCGTTCCCAACTTTCTCGCGGACGCTGAGCTTCTGCATCCATGATTGGATGTGCTGTCTGAGGCGAAATCCTTTTTTGATTGACAGCTAAATAAGCGAATCAGTGATCTTGAAGAATAAAACATCTACCAGAGCATTTTCCAAGTTATTCATTCCGTGGTTCTTAACTGCTCCGGAGACTTTACCGATCCTCAGCGACGTTTGTCTTTGTTAAAAACAACTGCCGTTGTGTTTGGCGACTCTGTTCTGTTACATACAAATAAACAAACACAAAAGGTTGTCTGACAGTGCTAACTTTAGGTATGACATAGTAATTGAAAAAATCAATTTGATATGTTTTGTTTTTGTTTTCCTCTAACATTAAAAAATAATTTTTCTTGAAAAGATTTAAAGAATTTGTGACTTTGTGGCACCGGCTTGCCCAGGGGTGAAAGTAGGAACAAAAACTGTAGTCATCAAAGCAAACAGCCCAGGTTTTATTCCAGTTCTTATTCTCATGTCACTCACCTTCTTTGCAGCCTGTTTCCTCGGCGGCATTGCCCAAAACCAAGAAAAGGGCTTAAGCTGGAATATGTTGTTTAGGGTGACCATATTCTGACTTCCGAAAAAAAGGGCGAGTACGAGCAAGTTAATTTTAAGATTTTTTCAGTCGGATCGAGTGTCTTTTACGTGCTTCTAACTCAGTAAGTCCATGTGACACAAAATCAAAATTTACGTACAAAACCACAGACATTTGAAGGATTGTATAAACGGACAAAGCCGGACAAGCCCGGACAGCCCCCCAAAAAGAGGAAATGTCTGGGTAAAAGAGGACATGGTCACCTTAATGTTGACTATCCTGCAAGTTGGTTGCATGACAGCAGGTCAAATTCAACCCGGTCAAGTTACCATGGTGATTTATTTTCTGCAGCTAGCCTGCTTCAGATCAGGCAAACAACCGGGCTAAGATTAATCCTAGTAATTCATCCGGTAGGTTCACTGTCAATCTTTTGAGAAATTAATGTGTTTTACAGCATTTCCATGGTTTTTCTACATGTGCTACATTATTTTAATTATCCTGCAGTAAAATATTACAGATATCATCATTTGTCATTTAATTTAAGTCTGTTGTCTTTTTGTAATTGCAACAGTCTTCAAATATTCATTTAAACAGTCAACTATTCATTCATGTGGTGCTGTCAATTGCTTTGCTAATCAAATCAAATCAAACTTTATTTATATAGCACTTTTCATACAAAAAGAAATGCAGCACAAAGTGCTTTACGTGTTAAAAACAACCCCCCCCCCCCCCCCCATATCCTTCCCCCCACCCCCACCGAGACCCCACCCCAGCGCACGCACACACACACACACACACACACAGATAATGCAATCTTAAAAGCGTGTGGCTGAGTACAGAGGAGCCAGGTCAGGAAACGTCAGGAGGCTGACTGCACTGGAGGCTGCTCATGGCCCAGGTGCACACCTTGTTACAGGCCAGTAATGGGCCCACAGCAGCAAGCACTGCTGCAGACCACCACCTGGCCGAGCTGAGTGCACACCACAAGGCAGAGAAATCCCAGACAGAGCCAGTCACAGCCTCCAGTGCAAGGGGCCCCCACTGAGGAAACACTGGAGAAATGGATAAAAACATAAACTACATCGGCTAAAAACATCAAACTAGATAAAATTATGAAATACTGATTAATAGCTAAAATACCATTTAAAAATAAGTAAATAAATAGAATAAACATAACATGTAAAATGAGGACTAAAATATATGAATAAAAAATAAGATAAAAATAAGACATTACTTAAAATTCAAATTAAATAGGTGGGTCTTGAGCCTGCTTTTAAAAACATGAATATTCTCTGCGGCCCTCAGATCCTCCGGCAGGCTATTCCAAAGACAGGGGCCATCGTGCTGGAAAGATGCCTCACCCAAAGTTTGTGTTCTCACTTTGGGCACTATTGAAAGGCCAGTGCCAGAGGATCTCAGGGACCGCGAGGGTTCATATTGTAAAAGCAATTCGGAAAGATAAGAAGGTCTAAGGCCCTTTAGACATTTAAAAACCATTAAAAGAACCTTAAAATCGATCTAAACCACACAGGGAGCCAATGCAGTGATTTTAAAACCGGTGTAATGTGTGCCCGCCTTCTGGTCTTCGTCAGCACACATGCTGCTGAATTTTGTAAAAGTTGTAAACTTGCAATTTTTCTTTCTGGAAGACCAGAAAGCAGGGCATTACAGTAGTAAAGACAACTGGAGATAAAAGCATGCATTAGCGTCTCTTTGTTAGCCTGGGAGAGAAAGGTAAAGACTCTGGCTATATTCTTTAAATGATAAAACCCTGTTTTCGTTATATTTTTAATATGTGGGATAAAAGTCAGCTCAGAGTCAAAGATGACGCCCAGATTCTTTACCTGATTTGATGGAATTAAGGACAGGGTTTTCAGTTTTGATAAAAGTTTCTCTCCCTAAGCCTTAGGATCGATAATTAAAACCTCAGTTTTGTCCTGGTTGAGCTGTAGGAAGTTTTCTGCCATCCAGGATTTAATGTCCAGGATACAGCTAAAAAGGGCATCAATTGGCCCTGTGTCATCAGGAGACATGGATATGTAGAGCTGTGTGTCATCAGCATAGCTGTGAAAAGTGATACCATGACTCCTGATGACATCTCCCAGTGGGAGCATATATAAATTAAATAGTATGGGGCCTAAAATTGAGCCTTGGGGCACACCACATTTAGCACCACAGTAGCACAAGGACTGTAAGCTTGTGTGAGTCCAAGTTGCACCTAAGATCATTAACAATTTCCAGTAGTCCAGTCTCTGTTCTGTGGTTTTTCCTTAATCCAGATTGAAATTTCTCCAGGATGGAATGGTTATTTAAAAAATTCAACTGAATAAAAACAAGTCTTTCTAAAATTTTACTTTAACCCTTTGATGTGCAACATGGGTCAAAAAAGACTCGGTTGAGTTTAAATTTCATATATCTTCCCAATAAATTAATTCCATCAGTTGGTACTCAAGGAATTCCTCAATTAACTTGTTTTTGATGACCCTACATCCTTATGTTAATTTTTCTTTTTTTACTTTTTGAATAAAAACCGTTTTTGTATCACTACCCCTCTATTGCACAACATGGGTCTAAAATGACCCGTATCCATTTTCAATGTTATTTCATGTATGGCTGAGTGTTTCTTCGGTATATCTTTGAAAAAAATTAATTTTATCATTTACTATTCCAAGTATGCAGTAAATATCTTGTTTTAGTTGAGCACAAATAATCATTTTTATTTTTCCTTTCTTATGTTATGAGGAAGCACAGATTTTGTATTTCTACATCAAGTTAACATACATGGGTCAGAAACGACCCACATACAGTGACTGTAGCATTTAGCATGAAAAGACATTTCACAGCACTGCACAGCTCCGTTTGACCGTCTAATACATGTAAGTATGGTTTTTCAATTGTTCTGACATTATCTTAGAAATTATTTGATGACAATTGTGAAAGATAATTGTACAAAGATTTGATTAGGTTTAGGTTACCTTGAGAGTGAGGACATTACATTACATGCAAAGAGCACAAACAACAAATAATAATTTGTGAAGCATGTAAAGATTGAGATTCAAATTTGTGTTGTCATGTGTCACATTTCACCACTTGTACTTATAGTCGTACTGATACAGTTCAGTTCAATATCCGTGTTATGTTATCAGACGCATGTGTATGTGACAAAATGACAAATAAACATGTTGCTAATACAAAATACATAAGTGTTTGGCCCCACTCACTGCTAATTTCATTACTTGAAACAAATTATTTTTATAGTATTAGGCAATTTAATTTTAAATCACACTTGGATGAATGGGTCATTTTTGACCCATGTGTGTAAACTTGATGTAATAATATAGAAACTATATTAGTTCATAAAGTATGAAAAGAAAAATAGAAATAATGATCAGTGGTGATCAAAAACAAGATATTTAAAGAATACTTGAAATATTCAATCAGAAAATAAATTGATTTCAAAAGACAGAACAAAGAAAAACTCAGCCAGCATGAAATACCATTGAAAATGAATGCGGGTCGTTTTAGACCCATGTTGCGCATTAGAGGGGGTGTGCATATGTTGTGCATCAAAGGGTTAAAATGGTAAGTTGGACACTGGTCTATAGTTATTAAGAACATTAGGATCCAAATTGTTCTTCTTCAGAAGGGGTCTCACTACTGCTGTTTTAAGGGCAGCAGGGACAGAGCCCATCTGAAGAGAACAATTCACTATATTTAAAAGCTCACCTTCAAAGAATCCATAAAACATTTTAAAAAGTGATGTGGGAATTGGGTCTAAAAGGCAGGTTGTTGGTTTCACTTTGGAGAAAACTCTACCAAGCATCTCAGCATCAACCAGGACAAAACTGTCCAGTGTTTCCTCAGGTAAAAACAAGCTTTCCACTGTATTAGAAACAGTGTTTTGAATAGATAAAATAGAGGATCGTATGAAATCAATTTTACCCCTGAAGTGGTCTGCAAAACCTTCACAAAGTATGTTTATAGGAGTGAATTGATATCTGTTAAAAACCGGGTTGATTAAAAGATCAATTGTAGCAAAGAGGATTTTAGGGTTGTTTTTTTTTTAATCAGTGATTATGTTGGTAAAATAGGTGGATTTTATTGTTGGTGGAGCTTTATTGTACATTTTCAGTCGCTCACAGTATATTTAATGATTAATTGTAATTTTATTTTTTCTCCATCTCTGCTCAGCTACCCTGCAATTTCTTTTCAATTTTTTGATTTCTTCATTTCTCCACAGGGGTGTGCGCTTAGGCAGTACCTTTTTTGTTCTCAGTGGAGCTACAAGCTCAAGTGTTGTTACAAGTTTGTTGATAAAATGTTGAACAATAAAATCACAGGATGCTGGTAGAGTAGCTGAGGGATGCTTGCTCAAGATCTCGATAAAATTTGCAGCCACTTCTGAGGTAAAATAGTATTTTCTGACAGTTCGCACCGAGGTCTCTTGCTGAATAAAACTGGTGATATTAAAAAACACACAATAATGGTCTGACACAGCCAGGTCAACAACAGAGGCTGACAGGCCATAGCTGAGGACTAGATCCAAAGTGTGTCCTCTGTTGTGAGTCGGCTGTATGACATGTTGTTTAAGTAAAATCCAAGCAACTCAGTAAATTTAAAAACTCTTTGCCATGGAGTCTGATGGATTGTCGATGTGTAAATTAAAATCACCAGATATAATAATAAAATTGTAAGTGGCATGGATTATTGCTAAAACTTCAGAAAATTCACTGATAAAAGCAGCATCATGTTTTGGTGGTCTGTGTGATGATAACAGGAATGGATGAATGGTTAATAAATACAGAGAGTCCAAGTCCAGTATTGTGTGTCAAAGGTGGAACTAAAATCATAGGAACTGGGACCAGGGGGACATCAATCAGTGGTGGAAAGGTCAGTCTGTGTAGGTTTGGGGTGATGGGAGGAAAGTGAGAGTTGAGTATGTTTGTACACCTTATGCCAGGTTGGCGGCCAGCACGCAGGTGCCAGTTCTATTAAGATGAAGACCATCCAAGCCTAAAAGATGTCTCCTCTCCCTAAAAACATCAAAGTTCAACTTTGCAATCAACTTCAGCAGGTAAGGAAGCGTCTAAGGCGGTAGCCTCCATGGTTGCCATGTAGCTGACTCAGCCAGAGTGTAAAAATTCCCAGAGTCTGATGACTAAAACCTTTTGTCCAGTAAAAGCAAAAAAGATCAAAGTAATCCTTTGCTCAGGGCACAAAGTTTTAAAAGCAATCAGAACCTTTTCAAACCAGCTAAAAGTGTCAGCTTGCAGACACTTTCACTCCTGCTCTCTGCTACAACAGATAAAATAAAATAAAAATCCATACACGGTAAAAGTTCAACTTAAAAGTCAGCAAACTCTAAAAATGCAGCCTTAAAAGTTGTTTAAAAATGGGTTCAAAAGTGGCTCACAACAGAGAGAAACGGTTGGGTGCCACACGACGGCGACACATGCGCCGTCTGCGTGTAAAAGACGACTTGATATGTTATTGCAGTTATTAATAATTACAATGCATCAAATTTTATATAGCACTTTATCAGTGACCCTCAAAGCACTTTAAGTTGAACACATCATTCATTCGCTCACACAGTCACACCTTGGTGGTGGTAAACTACCTTAGAAGTCACAGCTGCCCTGGGGCAGACTGATGGAAACGTGGCTGCCAATTTGCACCTACAGCCTCCCCGACCACCACCACACAACACTCACAATCATATACCAGTGGAGGACACACACTGGGAGCAAGTTGTGTAAAGTGTCTTGCCCAAGGACACAACAAACAAGCTAGGGATAGGATGAGGATGGAACCTCCAACCTTCCAGTTATTGGAAAACCGCTCTACCTCCTGAGCTACTATCACCCTTATTGATTTAAAAATGGCTGAAGTTGCAAAGGTTGTTTCAATGAAGTCTGTGACCTGGGTAATTTAGTGTATATGTCAAAATCCCATTTACTCATGTCCACCTCATAATGGCATGCCCTTTTTTGGAGGATGTACTTGATGAGGAAGGTCTTATCCTCAGATGAGCTTTTCATCATTAAAGAGTGTTCTTGGACAGGTCAGACCCATTGGCCTCTCAATGAAATTACCATTGAGACCTTTTCATTCTGGCTCGGCAATCGCGCAACCAGTTAAGCCAAGATGCACCGATTAGACTAGGTCAAACTGTTCTTACTCTCTCATCCTGGATTTCCTTATTCTACTTTTGTGCAATACCCCCAAGCTCCACACACTGTCCCAGCCTTCTATTATAAGTCTTTTTTAGGCATGAAGCTTGTTCTCTTTATTGGATCTGTAAATCATATGTAGCCCTATTAAATCCTGCAAAGTCTGATTTTTGTAAAGAGGGAAATGCTGAAGTAGTTCCAAAAAATACTTTATTTAACATCCAGCTGGACCTGCTGTTATGCAAACATACATGTGATAATGATAATAATAATAATAATAGTAATACTGAGTTGTTTAAATGTTACATTTTATTTACATTCATCCAAACAGCTTCAGCCAGGCCCTCCTGGACTATAAACCCCCAGGGATAAAACATTAAATAGTCTCTTATTTTCAGAAAAAACAACAAAGATATACAACATACCATCAGAACAAAAAATAATGAACACACACAGACATATTATTATTTACATCATCCTGAAGCTGCTTTAAATATAATGTGTCTAAAGTCAGAGTCCTCATGCTGCAGTGTCAAGTTAGCAGGTTTCCATCCTGGGAGCACAGGGAGCCAGGGAGGTTTATCTGCCCTGATCACAACAATGTGTCGAAATGCCCTTAAACGAACATTTACTAACTGCCATCACAAGTAAAACACACATACTGATATATGACTGGGCTTTGTGATTTAAAGATGCTTTAACTATAGGATCTTGATTGCAGCCATCTCCATTAAAAATTGGGGTTTACTGTGTTAGCTTGTTGAAATATTAGCATGTAGTTACCAATGATGAGCCAGTGTTAGCGCTAGCGTACTTTTGTTGTTGTACCAATTGTTGTTAGCATGTTATGGTACTATGTGCTAATGCTGCCTCGTGATCTCTAAAAGAGATAAGATGTTAATGGAACCTGGTAGTGTGAACAGGAATGTGTGTTATTATGAGGCTCACAAGGTCTGTAATTAGAAGGGATACGTTAGCTAACATTGGCTAAAGAGCAGCGTGTGTCGCATTGTTGGCACTTGTTAGTTCTTTGTTTCAGAGTGGAAAGCTCGGGATACACATTGACATTGCCTTACAGCAGTTACCACTCGCTTCATGACTTCATGAGGAGTTCCATTTGAAGGCGGCTTTTGATGCTAAAATATCAGCTAACGTGTTAGCATTCACACACCCCACAGTTTTACATGTTTGATTGCATAAAATAATTAACGATGTTACATCTCGTATCTGCTTGGCTGCTCCTGATATTCCTGACCAGAGAGCCAATAAGCTCCCTGTGCTCCCGTCATCCTTGTCCTTACTCACTTTCAGTCTATCACTTAAGTCTGCATGGCTTTCAGCTGTGTTTGTCTGACTCGCTGCCACTTTGCCGCCGAGGCGAGGAGGAGGCGGAGCTAACTGAGGCGCCAGCCTCCTCCACCTGCTGCTGCTGCTGCTGTTTGGAGGAGCTGGACAGATCGATGGCCACCTCCTCCTCCATCTCGTCCTCCTCCATCTCCAGCAGCTCCTCCTCCTTGCGCTCTGCCTGACGGGACTCACAGGGTCCACTGCTATGGCGCTCAGGAGCATCACAGAAGGAGTCGGATCGGGTGGAGTCTGACTCTGGAGGGCTGGAACACTTTTTGGACATTTCCAGAGACTTCTTGTGCATTCCTGTGAAGACAGTGTCAGATTCAGTTCAGACTGCAGGGTTCAGGTGTATCATCACACTGCCCCCCTTAATAATCTTAAAAACGACTTGTCCATTCACAGAGGCTCATTTTTTAAATTCCTCTCCAAACTTTACACACTCAACCCTAAAATATTACATCTCATAATCTCAGTAGATTGTAGGTAAGACTGAACGTTTGCTACAAAAACTGAAGCTAAGAGGTAAAAAGTGAAAAAAGACCAGTCCAGCAGGGGGCACCAGAGGAACCAACACAACCAACCTTTAAAAATTTGAACATAAGGAGGTTTTATGTCCAAGTGTTTGACAAATGTGCAAATGTACATGTGTAAATGCACATGTACTCGGTCATAATGAAGTGTACAAACTTGCTGTCACATGACCTGTTTGAATAAATTACATTAAAACCAAGATGCCCACTTTGATCAATCCCTGAACCCTAGAGACTGACAGATGGAACAGTTTAGGTTTTACAGTGTGAGCACAGCTTACTAGATTCATCCAATAACAACTAGAGTCCACACTGTCTAAACCAGAAACCAAGCAAGTCTTATCAGCAAACATAGTGGACAATTGTAAATACTAGTCAGCAGATCCTGTGCAACTCAGGGCTCCTTAAAACTGAACATGCTGCATATTAACATGTTATTTCTGAGTGAATAAAAGGAGGTATAATCACTATAACATCAATCACGCCTCAGTAAAACCTTATGAGATCAACATTTTGTCTGATGGGGACATAAGGCCCACTATCCTCTTGAATATGTAGCAGTGTGTGCCACAAAATTCAGAACATAAGTCACACCAGTACATAACAGGTTTTTGTCTGTTTTTGGTGGTCTCAAATGTTGAAACTGTGTTTCTGTGAAAGACTGCCATTGCATTCAGACAGTTACACTTTCTGTGCAACTGTGGAACTGTTTCTGCCACCATCTGTTACCGTAAACTTGCCCAGTGCCTGTGCTGCAGATTCACTGCTCACCATCAGATAACCAAAACTAGCACCACTGTCCTCTGCTGCTCACTTCTCACCTGAGCTTTATTTACAAAGTTGTGCATGCACACTGTGTCCGTCATGATATGAAGCGGTCTATTTCCTGAAGTACCATCTTCTGGGTGAAATACAGCAACACAATACAATTCCTCTCTCTGCATGTTGAATGCGTTTTGTATGGTGAATTGGTTGCATTACTTTTGAGTGTAAAAAAATGCATGTACACACAGCAGATTTCACTGTTCATTAACGCTTTGTGTTGGTGCGTGGTGAGGTGTGTATACACTGCGCATTATCAACCGTGTGTATCAATGCATGGTGTGGTGTTTGCGTGGCACTGACGTGTATGCGGCTCACCGAGCAGCCAGGGGGCACAGGATCCCATCATGCCGTTCTTGGCGGAGTTAAGGATGGACTCTGGCAGCGGGATGGAGTGTCGCACCATTGCGCCATACAGGCCGTACTCCGCCATGACGCTGCTTCGACCCCAACACTTCTCACGCTTTCTCCACTTTGCACGACGGTTCTGGAACCAAACCTGAAGAGAAAGAAATGAGTATAGACAAAATTGTACTTAAAGAAATGGGAATAAAGGATATAACTCTTTTATAGAATGACTGAGTCTCTTTAAAAAACTGTCAATTATTAGTGTTTAAAATGTAAAAAAAAAAAAAACTCTATGTAAATTACATTCTTTAATGTTTTTATTTTCTTTTTAAGCAGGAAAAAACCTTTAAACTGCATATTCACTTTAGAAAACATTCATGCATTCATATATTCTAAAGACCTCGATCGATTATCTTTATATATCAGAGTTGACATTAGATTTTACTGATAAAGACAAACAGATAGGGTCATTTTTTTCAGTAAAGATTAAATAAAGTTTGTTTTGTTTTTGTCCTCTAGAGCTTCAGTCTGTACAAATCGTCTCATAGCTCTAAATCTGTCCTGCTCCACTGAGAGTGTGATCTGACTGGTATGTCAGGAAACATTTATTTGAAAAAATGAAATAATTAAATTATTTGAGATACTGTTGTTTATTTTCGTCACTTCATCTCTTTACTGACATCTTTGTAAACCAGAGCTTTTTAGTCTGACCTCCATGAAGGATTCAGATGCTGAATAAGTTGAATTAAATATAACTGTTCATGTATCAGCTTCAGTGAAGACCTGTCAGTTAATGATCAGTCATTTGATAACTTGTGTCTTGGTCTTAATATCTCACCTGGATCCGGTCCTCGGGCAGCTCTGTCTTCATGGCAAGCATCTCCCGGGCGTACACATCTGGATAGTGGGCCTCATGGAAGGCCTTCTCCAGCTCCTCCAGCTGGTGGGATGTGAACACCGTCCTGTGGACCATAAAAAAACAGATGAGGACCATTAAAGTGACACCTGCCCTGAGAGACAAAGCAGCACCAAAGAAAACCTCTGTATTAAATGATTTTTTTTTATTTTCTGGAATATTTACAGAGTAAAATCCGTCAAATTAAATCATTGACTCTGATGATCAGCAGTGTTGCCAACTTAGCGACTCTGTCACTATATTTACCGAGTTTTCAGACCCCTCTAGTGACTAATTTTCAAAAAAGCAACTAGCAACAAATCTAGCGACTTTTGTGGTGTCATTAGAGACTTGTGGAGACTTTAACGTTAAGGCACGTATCACCTACTCTTCTCAACGAGCAGCGTGTGCTGCCGTGAGCCTCTCCCCTGTCCCACAGCACTTACAGACTGCCGACTGGTTGTTTAAAACCAAACAAAACTTTAAAAAAAAAATTTAAATTTTTAAAAATGAGTAACTTCTCCAAATTGTCTCGATTGGGTCAATTTCGCCAGTCCAAGTCCTATTGGTATTGTGACATAAAGAAATAAAGAAAAAAAACAAGAGTCGACAGAAGAAACAATTTGGCCAATTATGCAAATTAGGCGATGACATTTAGCGACTTCTAGCGACTTTTAGGACAACCAATAGCTACTTTCCCTACTGAGGAGTTGGCAACACTGCTTATCAGATCTTGTCAGAGCTCACACCAAAGATTCTGGCTTTTATGAAATTTTAAATTTCTCTTCAAAGAAAAAAGAATCTAGGAAAAAAACGGTGAAATCAGACTTAATTGTGTATTCCCACAAATATTTTTACAAATCTAAACCCCTTTAAAAAACAGTTATAACAGTTATGGGTGTAGTGGTTCCTGATCAGAATTCGGGTTTTCCTTAGTATCCCCTCAAAAGCTGAAGTCACAAATCACACTAACTTCAGTGTCTGGTGGGCTGTGTTTAATTTTTCCATCATGGTCCATTTTAAAAGTGTTTCTTTCTCACAATAAATTAAATAAAGATCAGAATAAATTAAGGTTCTCAGTTTGATAAATCAAATTTCGTTAAATGAAGCCGAGATTTTCTCTCCTGTCATTTCTTCCACGTTGATGAGTTTATAACAATCTTTTACGAGTTTGACTTAAATGAAAATAATACCAGTTTGACAGGTTACCCTTTGCTTATTTTAAAAAATAAGAAGCGAATATGGTTTGTAGAAGAATGAAGAACTGAGTAAAGTTATTTTCAAAGTTCAATAAAACTAGGGCGTGTTTGTTTTGCTCACCTGTGCCTCCTCTTCTTCCTTTTCTGGGAGTTTGTGGAGCTTTTTGAGTCGTTTCTGTCAGAGAGACACTCTTCATCTGAAACACAAACAAATAATAATCATCAATAGCTGCATGGAGCCCAGAAAAACGTTGTCCCAGTTCACACAAAGAAAACTCGGGTTTACTGTGTTTCTGCCAAATCAACCGCAATTAAGGGAAAAACATTTTTTTTAAAATACAGTAGCTATAAATGAGTGGATACTATTAGAAACATTGAAAACGGGGATCTAAAGAGCAGAGACCTACGGGGGCTTTTCACTCTGACCGGACTTTTATTTGACAATTAACTTTAAAATTTAACCCGACAGCGACACGAAACTGGACTCGGACTTTTTCACAGGAGCTATATATCAACAAAGAAAAATATCTACAGCGAGACATTTAATATTACAATAAATCATTATGAAAAACGAGATCTAAACCCAGAAAATACATTTTCAACCACTAAATCAAGTGTTTTATAAAAATATCAAACTGAATTGCTGTCTTGTTTTAACTCCATCTATTACTGTCCGACACTTTCTATCAAGTATTCGGATCAGGCTGGGCTATACTGGTCCGTGTCGTACCAGAGTACGCGTCCCTCTGGGCCTCCAGGTTCTGCAGGTAGTGGCTGTCGGCCCGGGCCTGCAGCAGCGGCAGGTGTCCCGGTAGAAAGCAGGGTCCTCCGGCGGGCTGCTGCGCCGCCAGGCTGCACAGGAAGCCGAGGCCGAGCGGCAGAGAACCTCCCGGAAAAGAAAATCCGCCGAGGCCGCCACCGGCCCCCTGCGACTCCGACCCGGGCCCCGAGCCCGTCACTGACAGTCCCGAACCTTGGGGACCGACGGGCTGCTGCCGGGACTGCAGGTCCGATTCCAGACCCAGTAAGTCTGTGATGGCGAAGCCTTTGGACCGCAACCCGGATCCGTGCAAGCGGGATTTATCGATCCCAAATCCGGGGGACAGCATCTTGACTCTGGGCTTCTCCTCGCCGACCTCCTCCCGGGCCGTCATGGTGCTCATTGGGAGATAAAGCTTGGTCCTTCAAAGTCTGTATGGGTTGAGGGTGATGGACAGACCGGGACAGTCTGGATGGAGGGCTGTATATATCCGGCCTCGGTCTCCGGAGATCAGGGCAGCAACCAATCAGAGGACACAGCTGCTCCCGCTCTCCTCCTCTCATCCCGGAGGATTAATTGGGACCAATTTTCCTTCAATCCGATCAGGATTTTCGCTGAGGGACAGCGACAGGAGGACACTTTTTCATTTGTGCTCTTTATCTCTGATCCGAAGAGCACAGTTTCAGCTCCACACTGGACCCCCAGCGGACCTCCAGGAACCACTACCAGGAGTTACATCAGAGGGAGGCTCGGGCACCGTTTTTAGCCATACTCTTCAATTCAGCGTTTTACATTAAAACACTCCCCGCCGATCTGCAGACCTTCAAACGGACTAAGAGACATAGAGAAAGTCTGCCAGGAAAGAGTCTCAGCGTGTGTGAAATAAAGGAAATTCTTTCTATTTATACAGCATGTTGTTTTCTGAGGCCGACAGAAATGTTTGAGACACTAAAATAAGAAAAAAAAAATCTAAGTTCCGGGAATGAAGAAAACCTGAATATAATCATGAATAATAAGAGGAGAAAGATATCAAAATGCAGATGTAAACATATAAGTAACTTTTTATTTCTGAATATAAATCAAACACACTCATTCAGAATATTCCACCAGCAGTTAGGATTAGGAGAATTTTTCATAGGCAAAAAGATGAAAAAGACAGAGAAATAAAAAAGAAGCTGAAAATTAAAAAGAGGTACAACGAAGAAACGACAATTCGGTGGATAAATCTGTATCCTTAGGTGATCAAAAATGATCTTTTAAAATTTAAAGTTTATTCCACTCTGATTAAAATAAAGAATAAAATGAACGAATGAGTCTAATGTCATGACGAGAAGCCGTTTAAAGATCAAACGAAGCGTTTAACAGCTATGGAGGAAACTAAAGTGTTTCATTTTCAAACTTCAATGAGATTATTTCATTTTATGATAAATTCTAAATTATTTTATTCACTAAAAATATTTGTAGAGAGTTTTTTAATTAAGTTCGTGAACAAAACAATAATGAATGAATAAAAAATAAATGAATAAGTAAATAATGTTTTAGCATGGGTCAATTTAAATGATTAAGCACCTTGAGTCTCCATTTCATTTTGTTTTGAGAGAAGAGATGAAACAGGAACATTACATCTGGACTCACCAAAATAAATATATAAATAACTAAATAACAGATTAGAGTTTAAGAAAAAAGCCTCAAATTTGCTTTAATTATCTCTGATAAGTAGATTCCTCTAATTGCTTTTTAAAACCAGTTGACCATTTTTACCTTCTTGCGCACACACACACACACACACGCACACACACACACACACACACACACACACACACACACACACACACACGCTGGCTGCCGGCCTGCAGTCAATCCTCGGGGATTAAATGTTAACTTGGCCCTAATTTTACGAACTGACTTTCATCATGAGGAGATTCATTTTCTCTAACAGCTGATTTTCACCCAGCTGCTGCTCCACAACATCCACAGCCTTAAAATAACGATTCATTGACGTTATAATATTACTACTACTACTACTACTACTACCAATAATAATAATAATAATAATAATAATAATAATAATAAATCACTGCTTTCTATTTTTATATACACTGATGTGATTTTAATAATAAATCCCTGATTTCTATACGTATGTTATGTTAATTATAGCAAATCCCTGATTTATATATCGAATAAATCTATACACTGATGTTATAATAGACAATTATGCTTTATAGACACATGTTATTTTGATCAATCACTGCTTTAGATTATATTTACACACGTTTCGATAATAAATCATGGCTTCAGAATATTTGTATCCACTGATGTCATGATAATAAATCAATACTTCTGTGTACACTGCAGTTTTAATAATAAATCACTTTTTTTATATACACTGCTGTTATAATAATAAACCACTGCTTCATGTACACCTATATTATAATAATTAATTGTTGCTTTCTATACACTTGTTATAATACTAAATCACTGCTTTATTAATTGTGGCTCCAATTTAAAGTTGTTATAAAAACTATTAAAAATTACTGCTTTAGTCAATATACTGTATTTTTATCATAACTAATCACGGCTTTTATTTATAGTGATGTTCTATTGATTATAAGTCACTGCTTTAAAATGTATTAAAGGAGTGATTGTGATTGTGATATTATAAGGTTTTTGCTCTTGAGACAAGCCTATCTCAAAAATTATACCTAATCAATCAGCAGATAATTGGACCACCTTTTTTTTCCACTTGTTGATTCTGAGCCAGAGCCATTGGTTTGCTTTTTCATTATTTGATAAATTTGTAGAAAAAAATGGTCCTGTTGGCATCATAAGTAAACACTGTGGTAAGTCATTCATTTCTGAGTGGGAGAGCTACAGATGAGTTCACATGAAAAAAATCTTTTTTTTCTGAGTCAGAGATATAAATATTGAGTCATTGAGAGAATCTTATTAATTCAAAACACATAGTTTATTCAGAATGCTATTCTTTATTCTGAGATTATGTTTTCATACAAACTGGGCAGAATAGGCCTAGATGCACAGAAAAGATATCCAGTAATTCTGGGAAAATGTTCTCCCTAGATCAGAAAAACTAAGCTGTTTTTTTAGGTGACTGCAAAATTTCACAACACCGTGTTGTAAGGGGTTAGGGTTTGGGTTGTATGAATAGGAATATGAAGTGACAAATATTGGCAACATTTTACATTGAAACACACCCTTGCTAATATAATAATGTTCTCACATGTGATTGGCTGTTAAGTAATAAAGTAATAATCTCATTATGTGATTGGCTGTATGCTGGAGAATTCTTGCCTCTTAGGAACTGATCTACTAGAGGTTTGCGTGTGCAAAAACACGTGCAAACTTGATAGCACGCAAAATTCTGGTTTAAAGAGGGCGTGACGCACCACTTTTGCACCTGTGATCATTTGCACACGCAATGATAGTAGATCACCCGCAACACGCCCACAAATAGCACATGCAATTTTTTAGTTTGCACACGCAATTCAGCGCTCGCAATTTTGGATCTGTATATCATATGATCTGATCTACCTGATCTACATATCTGTAGATCTACTAAGATCTATGCAATTTAGCGCTCGCTATTTTGGATCTGTAAGTCAGATCTGATATACCTGATCTACAGATCTGTAGAAAAGGTAGATCAACAGATTTGTAGGGCCTGATCTACAGATCCGTAGATCTACAAATCTGTGGATCTGTGGATCAACTAAGATCCAAAATAGCGAGCGCTATATTGCGTGTGCAAACAAAAAAAAATGTATGTGCTATAAGAGGGCATATTGCGGGTGATCTACTATCATTGCGTGCGCAAATGATCACAGGTGCAAAAGTGGTGCGGGCCGCCCTCTTTAAACCAAGATTTTGCGTGCGCTATTGGCCGTCACCACTGAGCGTTTGTGAGAGCACATTGTCTAAAAGCCATGGAGTTGCACATATCGTATTGGGGAACTGCATAAAAGGCAAGGCAAGTTTATTTGTATAGCACAGTTCATACACAAGACAATTCAAAGTGCTTTACAGATACAAGAAGACATACTAGAAATCAAAAAAAGGATTAAAACGATTTAAAATCAATAAGAAATAGATGTTTTTTTTCCATCTGTTCCGTGTTTGACCTCATTATTTATGAAAATCGTCATTTACTAGAAAAACGAAAGTAATCACAAGCTTTTGGACAAGGATCATGACGTGTATCATGGCACTTCTGCATCCTTCTCTCCACAATGACCTTCTGTAATGCTGTGTCAGTTTTTTTTTAATATGATTTATTTTATAACAACTGCAATATAAACACCATACATTAAGAGGGGTTAATACAAAAATTACATCTTTGGAACCTGGTACTGAAAAAAGGGCAGTTTACCTCCCACCCCCCACCCACTTCCCATCTTAGCAGAAAATAATAATGGGATAGGGTACAATAGGTACAAGCAGTAAAGACAGTGGTATTCCAAAATTAACCATGCATATCTATATATGGCCCATACAGAGACTGACATATGTGTCATCCATACCAACACACTTACAAATATTCAAACAAAATAATAATCAAACAATACTCCCGACAAAAAAAAAAAAAAAAGGTGGTGGGGATTACTGTGCTACAAGCTATTGCTTGGGGGCAGGCCAGTGGGCATTGGCAAGGCTCTTCAAACATTGAGGTCAATGTCTATCTGGAGAGATCTGACGTGGTCTAGGAAGCGTTGCCAGACTTTATAGAATTTATTTTCAGAGAAACGAAGGGAGTATTGCGGGGGGGCTAAGTGCTCTTCCATCACAACGGAATGGCACGTCTTGCTAGCAGTGTGCGAAAGGCAACAAGCTTAGCGAGATGAGGTCCAGAAAATGTGACTGAGATTGGCTGGTCTTTCGTGACATCTATCACAGTTTGGATCAGTGTCAAGATAAATACGAGAAAGCCTACTTTTCGACCAGTGAACTCTGTGGATTACCTTACACTGTAAGACTCCATGGCAAGCACAGACAGACGATGAGTGGACCCAACCCAAAGCATACACCCAAGCAGCAGGTTCTATACCCTTACCAAGCTCTGTAGACAAAGCGTCAGAGGGTGTTGTCTGATTCCTATTCTGATTGAGAATAGTATCGTACAATGTTGAAATGGAACCTTTGAGACTAGGGTTAATTTCAAGAATGGTATCGATAAGGGTAGAAAGAGGGAGGGCTGGAAAGCCAGGAAAATGAGTGCGAACAAAAGCTCTTACTTGTAAATATCTAAAAAAGTGGGTGGATTGCAAGTTGAAAGCCTGTGTTAACTGACTCAGGAAGGCAAATGTTCCATGTAATGTAAAGGTTATTTATGGATCCGATCCCCAGGTCTTTCCAGGTCAAAAATGCCTTGTCAATAACTGATGGAGTGAACAATGGATTAGAATGTACTGGGGACCAGACAGGGATTAACTGTAGCCCAAAGTGCTGCCTGAACTGAAACCATATTCGAAGGCAGTCTTTGACAACAACACTGTTGGAGTGAATAGCTGGTGACAAAGTTAGGGGTAAGCACAGCAGAGACATCAAAGAAGAGGGGCTACATGAGGCTTCCTCAATCTGAAGCCATAAATGAGAATGGCTGTTGGAACAGCACCAGTACAATATTGTTCTAATGTTTGCAACCCAGTAGTAAAACATAAAGTTGGGTAGAGCTAGGCCGCCCAACTCTTTGGGTTTTTGAAGAATTTCTTTTTTTGGGTTTTTTGTTCCAAACAAATTGTGATATATAACTATCAAGTGAGTTAAAAATGATTTAGGAAGGAAAATAGGTATACACTGGAAAAGATACAAGAACTTTGGTAATACATTCATTTTAATAGAGTTTATCCTACCAGCAGGAGATAATGGTAAGAGAGACCACAGCTGGATATCTTGGCAAAGCTTGGCTAGGAGGGGGGGGGGGGGAGTTGAATTCAAATAAATCGGAATACTTTTTGGTTACACACACCCAAATATTTAAAGTGCTCAGAAGAAATTTTGTATGGTAACTTTGACAAAGGGTAGGCTGTGGCTGCAGCATTAACTGGCATAAGTTCGTTTTTTTAAGATTTAATTTATAATCTGATATGTGCCTAAATTCTTTCAACACATTTAATGCTAGAGGGATAGATTTGTCTGGATGGGAAAGGAAGACCAAAAGGTCATCTGTGTACAGGGATAGTTTATGTTCTGTTCCACCTCTTGAAATGCCCAGCATCTGGCTGGACCTGTGGGCCACTGCCACAGGGGAGAGCAGACAGCCCTGTCGGGTGCCCCGCTTAAGGGAAAAGTAGTTGGAGTAGTCATTACTTGTGCGTACACAAGCAAGAGGGGATGTATACAAAGACTTATTCCATGTCATAAATGTATTGCCAAAACCAAAACGCTTCAGTGTATGAAATTGGTAAGGCCACCGTACACGGTCAAATGCCTTTTCGGCATCCATCGAGATGACCAACTTGGGGGTGTCAGAAATTGTTGGTGAATACAGTACATCAATTAGTCGTCTAACATTATGAAAGGAATGTCTGTTTTTTACAAACCCTGTTTGATCTGTGGCTATGATAGTCCGGAAGTTGTCTAGCCAGAATTTTAGCTAAAAACTTGACATTTGCACAAAGAAGAGAGATGGGGCGATAGCTAGCACATGACAGAGGATCTTTATCTTTTTTAAAATGAGAGAGATAGTGGCCTGACGCAAAGTGAGAGGGAGTAGGCCACCTTGCAGTGATTCATTAAACATATTAAGTAGTAATGGGGACAGTGCATCTGAAATTTTTTTTTTAAATTCGGCAGGAAAACAATCAGGGCCAAGGCATTTGCCATTCTGCATAGACATTAAAGCGTTCATTAATTCATTTAATGTTAACGGTGCATCCAGATTAAGGTGACCAGATTTCTGTAATGAAATCCAGGGACAATCAGTGCAGCTGTGGGGGGGGGGGTTGGCGCAGGGGCTGTGTGATCACAGACAACATTTCTGTACTATTTAGTAGCAGCGCATGCCCCTTGTAATAACCCCCGTAAGAACTGTTGTTCAGGACTGCTTACTTGTGCTTCCTACCCATTTGGCTACTGTAATAACCATTGTTCTAGCCTACACGCAACATTTTTGTTCTCATTCATGAAATGCCTAAATCGGGAACATTTTTGGGGACAGCTTTTGCCGGGGACAGGTCATCCAATTCGGGGACTGTCCCCGGAAATCGGGGACGTCTGGTCTCCTTAATCCAGATTAGATGCTACTTCAGCATTGATAGAAGGGATATCTAAGGAATTAAAAAAGTTTTCTTACTGCGTTACGTTATCTGGGCATTCAGAGGTGTATAATGAAGCATAATAGTCTCTAAACTGATTATTAATGGTGTGGTTTGTGGTGTGTTTTTAACAGTGACATCTCATTGGAGACCAAGGTTTCATATTCTGCCTTCTTAGTGAGCAAGTCTTTAAGATATCTAATAAGCTATTACTGCTCCTCTTAAATGAAGTTAATGTATTAACTAAGGTTCAGGAGCAGGACCACGCCTCACCACACCTTCAATCACCTGACTAGAATATTTAAACACAGCCAGCCCACTACACTCCATTTGTTTGCAATTCTCAGAGGAGCACAGACAGACCATGCGCCAAGCAGTAACGCTCGCTCGCATTTAAAGAAACTGTAAAATTCAGCCACTTACATGGAACTCCAGCTGCACAACAAGGATCTGTATGACAAACTTTTCCAGGTTAATCATCCTTCACCCGGTGAGCAGCAATCAGACCACAGCCAAGCACCACGGCAGAGCTGCTTGCGCTCCATGGTTAGCATCCCGCAACCATGCTGTTCAAATTCATGCTCCCCGAACATCATCCCAATGACTCCCAACAGATCGCTAGACTCATCTCCACCAAGAAAATCCGCAGACCATAGGAGCCACAGCCAATTCAACACACCGCAGCGAAGCTTCGCCGAGACAGCAGACTCCGTGCCCATGAAATGAGGTTGACATCAGCAATTGTACCGTCGCCCGCCTCCGTCGGTCCCTGAAAGCAAGAGGCATCTCATTCCACCGCAACTACAATAAAGCAAGGCTAGTCCTGCTCTACAATTCCTCCACAAACACTGCAGCTGCAGCAATAAATCCCATGCTTCCTGCTTCCCCGCGCTTCCTGCTTCCCCACCCAAGCCAATCACTGCCAATAACATCATGAGTAACGTCACAGAACAGCTCCCTCAACCACAGCCGCCTCATCGGCTCCCCCTGGTCGTACCCCCAGGTTCAAACTAGCAAAAGAGGTCAAAGAGGGATTCATGATAGGCCCATTTAAAGAACCACCTTTCCCTGTGTTTCGGGTCAGCCCCATCAGCATAGCCACCTGAAAATACTCCGGCAAAAAGAGGATGATCATAGACCTCTCCTCCCCCCATGGTTCACAAATCCCCAGCATCAACAGCGTCATCCCATACCCCGATTTCTCAATGCAATATGCATCAATCCATCATGCTATCACTCTCATCTGTCTCGCAGGCCAGGGAGCTTGGCTCTCCAAAGCAGACATTACAAGCGCATTAAAAGTGCTACCCATACATCCCAACTTCTGGTGTTACTTCGGTGTCTGCTGGAAAGGAGCCTATTACTTTGCAGTGCGCCTCACTTTCAGTTGCAGAAGCAGCCCTATGATCTTCGAATCCCTCTCAGAGGCACTGTGCTGGATTCTCACTAATAATCACAGACTCCCATTCATTCTACACCTCCTAGATGACTTCCTAATCGTCACTCCTCCATCATCCCCTCCCAATTTCGGACTCACCACCCTTACAGACTGCTTTTCAGAGTTGGGTGTACCTCTTTCAAAAGAAAAAACTTCAGGGCCTAGCACCTCAATGGAGTTTTTAGGTATTACTCTAGATTCAGTTTCCTTCCAAGCATCTCTACTTCAGGAAAAGATACAGCGCATCACCCTTCTCCTAACTATCTCCTAGCAGATAGATGCACCAAACGCCAGTTACTGTCCCTCCTTGGTCACCTCAACTATGCCATCCGAATCATCCCTCAGGCAAAATCTTTCCTTTCCAATCTCCTAACAAAAGCTGCAGCAGTCCCCTCCTTGCACGACAGAATGGTCTTGGACGAAGCATGCAAAATGGAGATGAACATGTGGCAACATTTCTTGTCCTCTTGGAACGGCATTTCTTTCTTCTATGACAATTTCATAACCCAATCAGAAGACATTCAACTGTTCACAGACGCAGCTCCCTCTATAGGTTCGGAGGCTACTACAGGGGGAGATGGTTTGCTTCCACCTGGCCTCCAGAACTAAAAGACCTCGACCCGAAATCCTAGTCTCCTTCGTCAGCCCTTCATGAACTCTACCCCATCATTATTGCAGCCTTACTTTGGGGGCAAGAATGGTCAAGAAAATCTATACTCATACATTCAGATAACTCTGTCACAGTCTGCTCCAGCCTTTCCCCATGGACTCAGTCATTTTCAACTGCCCTGCTCACACCACACCTACTCCCTGATTACCACACCCACTCTCAGTCACTGATCACACACCTGCCTTCACTCAGTAATCACACACCTGCCCTCACTCACTAATCAGCTCCCCTGCCTTCTGCTCAGTATATATTCTCCAGCCTCACACTCACTCACTGCCAGATTGTTCCTTGCCATGCGAGACTTTCCAGCGTTCTTCTCTCTGTCTTCCCTGTGCCGACCCTGCCTGTCTACGATCTGCCTGCTTCGCCCGCCTCCTGGTAAATTACCTCAGCCTTTTCTTCTTGACTACGAGCTCTGCCTGCCCCCCTTTGGATTGTCTGCCTGGTCTGCTTGCTTCCTGGTTTCTGAACTTCTGCCTGCCCTGACCAAGCCACCTGCCCAACCATTGAACTGTCTCTGTGCCAGATTCCTGATTATAAATCTATTGACTGAACATCGATTCTGTGCCTTGTTTGTACTGCATTTGGGTTCATACAATATCCGTTACAAACACAGCAGTCATAGAAATCCTGAACAAAGGCATATCTCATTCCCTGTCAATCATGCAGTTTCTGCGCAGACTCACACTAATCTCAGCTCACCATCAATTCATTGTCAGGGCAGCTCATATTCCCGGATACCAGAACACCATTGCTGATGCTCTTTCTCTCTTCTCCTTTCAGAAATTCAGACATCTGGCCCCAGAGTCCAATCCAAATCCCTCACCAGTCCCACCATTTTCAGCCACAACATTCAATTAACTCTTCAGCTAATAAACCTCACTCATGCCTCACAAGATGTAATTCTTAACAGTCTTGCACCCAGCACTCTATCTGCTTACCTAACAGGCTGAAACTGCTTCAAGTCCTACCACTCCGCATACACGCTGTCCTTCCCATCTCTGGACATCGTATCCATTTGCAATTTCATAACTCATACCCACACCATCCAAAATATCCAATCCTCAACCATTCAAACCTACCTTGCTGGCATCAATTTCTTCCTCAAACTCATCACCGGCTCTCAATGCACTGCCGTCTCCCAGTCTCACATCACCATGCTAATCAAGGGTTTAAGAAAACAGGAACCTACTATCCCTATTAAGCGCCTACCACTCACCTCCAACTTACTCAGCCTCTGCATTCGTATCCTACGTTCAGGCTACTCATCTCCAACGGTTGATTCTACACCACAATCAATGTTCCTGCTTGCCTTCTTCGGTTTCCACAGATGCTCCGAATTTGCTCCGAACTCTTCCGTCTTCAATCCATCCTATCATTCCAGACGATCAGACATCGCAGTGGACACTTCAGATACTCTCATATTCATGCTCCGATGTAGCAAAACAGATCAGCTCGGGATCTCTTTCCCCATTTAAATCTTTCACCTAAATTCCTACCTCAGTCCATTCGAACCACTCACCAAATACATCAGCTCCAGGTATGCAGCTCAAGCATCACCTCACGACCCTCTTTTCCTTACTGAAAACGGAAAAATGGCTACACGATTCTGGTTCCATAAGCACCTGCATCAAGTCCTCCTCATGTCAGGCATAACATCAGAGCACTATCATCAGCCCATTCATTCCGCAGCGGTGCAGCATCCACAGCAGCCAGGCTTGGCATATCAGATCGTACAATTCAAACCCTTGGACGATGGTCATCTCAGGCATACCTCTCCTACATCCAAAATAACCTCCACGATCTGCGTCAGGCCCACACTCAATTAAGCTCCCTTTCATTATAACTCTTTGGGGGTCAGACTAAGCTTAGGCAAAGCTACGCCTGAGACGGAACCCCCATCCTGAGTCTCTCACTGCCGGGCCTCTACAGAACCTCCCAGACCAACCAGACATGTGACACTACTCATCAACGTCATAATCCATCACAACATACACGCATCAGACAAAGATATCCACACTCCTGAATTTGTATTAAATATTCAAACTTATATCGTTGTGGCGTGGTCATTGCTAGTGAAATAAGCTTTGCAAGACTTCCATATAGCTGCTGCAGATACATCTGAATTAACATTGGTAGATATGAAAATATCAATACGATTGTCAATTGTACTAATAAAGTTGGAATCCAAAAGTAACAATGAATTGAGGCGCCAGGGAGAACGGGAGAGAGGTCTTCACTTCAGCACATCCGGATTGTAGTCTTCGTACAACCGGATCTTATGCTGCATGTAGAAAGATCACCTCGTCTGCGAGCCTCACGGATGAGCAGGTCCTTAACTTGAAAGCGGTGGAGCTGTATGATGACAGGTCGGGGCTTCTCCCCTGCAGCAGGCCTGGGAGCCAGGCTCCAGTGAGCACAATCAATCTCGGGTGGAGAAGAGTGGACCTCCGTGCAGAAAACATCAATGAGTAGCTGGGAAAAGAACGCGGTTGGTTTTAAGCCTTCAAGCGACTCAGGTAGGCCAATGATCCTGACCTTTTGGCGCAAACTGCGTCCCTCCAGGCCTGCTAGATTAGCTTTCAGTGTTGTGTTGTCCTGCTGGAGGGCAGATCATGTTGTCTCTAACTTTTGGAGACAGAGGTCCACCTCGTTAGAGTTTTCCTTCAAAGAGCTTGGTGAAATAAGGTACAATAATCTGTTTGTGTTCTGAGGATATTTGAATTACGCTTTTGGGAGATAATTATCAGAGTCTTATTCACCATCACATGCTGACTTTACTGGGTTATTACAGTGTCTTTATGTAATGTATGGGTGTTTCTTGTGTTCTTACTGATGTATTCATGATGACCCTAAGTGCAGTGCAAGCTGCTGTTTAATCTATGTTAAGCATATCTTATTGTGAATTTTCTACATGGGGATACATGCAGTATATATATATATATATATATATATATATATATGTTTACAGACATATTAAAATACACTGAGTGACTCAAAGACAAGAGAAAAACGATTTCAGTTTCTCTTTAGGCAAACACTGAATTTTAATGTTAAAATGTGCCAACAGTAATGTCTAAAACTTGATGAGTAATCCTCTGATTTAGACAACAGGGATATTAAAGATTTAATTGTAATATCAAGAGACATATTCTTCCTTGCTCTTTGAGTTATTACATTTATTTGATGTTTTAAACTGTATGTAAGGTTTATTTCCTCAATTCATAATCATGGGGTAACACATTGCATTTAAAGTAAACTCATTTCATGGTCATTAGTAAGATTATCATCTCCTTTTGGATAATGTATGTAAAGACAAAAACAGTTAACTGGACAGGTGTGTGTGTGTGTGTGTGTGTGTGTGTGTGTGTGTGTGTGTGTGTGTGTGTGTGTGTGTGTGTGTGTGTGTGTGTGTGTGTGTGTGTGTGTGTGTGTGTGTGTGTGTAAGAGAGAAAAAGACAGAGAGACAGAGAGAGAGTGAGAGAACATCTGTTGCTGATTACTGAGAGAGGAACCTTCATAGAGAGCAAAAACATCTGGACTAGACCCTCCCTCTGTCCAGGAAAACAGCCACTGTACACACATCTGCACACATGTCTGTAAAACATGATGGTGACCGTCAAAGAGAAAAAATCTGCTGTAAGTGTGGGTGTTTTTGTTTTGTTTTGTTTGTTTTCATCAAAAAAACATTTAAAAAAAAAAAAAGAAAGAAAAAATTATCAGTGAAACCTTAATTTGGGCAACAAAATTGGGACTTCTTTACTGTGTAACTAACCTCATGTTTCTCTAGCGCCATCCCTTAGGACAAAAGATCCACTCTGAGAACATGAAACATAAAAACACAGACCCCCTAAAGTCCAAATAACACCTGAATCTAGAGCAAGAAATAAGACCCATATCATGCAGGAACAAGAGAAACAAGTGTAAATTTTAGATAAAGATCTTGTTCACCTGAGTGACAGATCTTTCCATTTTCATGCCTCATTCAAACAAGATCAATACCTAATGAGCAATAATGTGAATCTTGCTCTGGTGTAAGGTCCTATTCAGCTCAGGTGTTTCTAACAGGATGGAGGATATTTAGTTCTTTGATTTAACATATTTTTGGACATAACTGTGATCTTGTTCATGTGTACATTGTTATTATGCTCTCACAAGATTTACATCCTAATAGTATCATACTTCGATAATTACTTTCTTTCTACAGTCACAGTGAGAACAAGATATTTTTAACTTGACTAAGGACATTTTTCCACAAGGCATACAAGTTTTAATCTTGCTCTCACAAAATTGGTACAATTACTCTATCGTTCACTCCTGAATGACTATGATCTCTGCACATGACACTTGTGAACAAGATGATTTGTGTGAAGAAGAATTCAAAAATTGTCAAATTAATGAGAAATCTTGTTCACAATTAAAACTTATCATTGTATTTGAACAAGATCTTTGAAAAATAGTGAGGGGAATTTCATTAGAACATCAAAAATCTTGCTCTCACAAGTTAGAGATCAGATTTCAATCACACAAACATTTTGCTTTTGGGATGGACTCTTGCGAACAAGATGACTTCTGTCCATGATCTTGTTCTTTGACACGTTTTCATCTTGTTTCCTCTGAGCTTGTATCCTGTATGTGCAGTGCACAAATCTTGAAATCATGATGATTCACAGGTTATTTTTCTTACCACATTTTACTGTCATTTTATTTGATCTATCTTGTTATGAAATGAGGATCATGGATCTACTATCTTGCACACACAGATAGAATTCCTTTTCTTATGCACATATTTGACTCTAGTTTGGTATTAGAACAAAGTGTTTTTATTCAAAGAAGATCTGGATCTTGTCCTTCTGACACAAAGTAATTCAGAGATTGTCGGGATAAATTACAGACTGAACAAGATCCTAACACCTGTACTATTCTCATTTCATATCATCTGTTGTGGAATATTGTGTGAACTAGATCAAAAGCAGTTCTTGTCAAATAAGGATCTCAATTAATTCATGTTTACATGTTCGTGCAACACAGATAAAATTCTTCATCTGTGGTTGTAAGAATCTCTTTCCTGACTGGTAAAATGTTGTTCAGGTTTTCCTCTAAATCACTTTCTTTCTATTAATCTGAGGAGAAACCACACACACACACACACACACACACACACACACACACACACACACACTGGTATCAGCTCCTTCTTGTTCTGCAGATTTGTCTGCAGGCCAAATCAAACGATGATGCAGCTTCAGCCCTTTCAGAGTTTTTTTCGGATTATAAAGGTTTCCACCAAATCAGAACATCAGTTTCACTCATGTAAACTGAAAAGAAGGTGCTGAGGTTGGATTAAACTGTGTGTGTGTGTGTGTGTGTGTGTGTGTGTGTGTGTGTGTGTGTGTGTGTGTGTGTGTGTGTGTGTGTGTGTCCATAAAAACTTATGTTCATTTCTGAAACAATGTGGATTACCATTATATGAAGAAGGAGATTGATTGATTATGTGGGTTTGAATAATCTTGGGATTAAGGTCTTTTATTCTTGCGCTTCCTCTGAGCCTTTTATCCTTGTCCAGAGTTTATCTCCATCCCTCATGTCTTTATCGTTTTATTTCTGTCCTTTATAATTAATTTGTCTGCAGACGGTCTTGTGCGTGAGCTGCAGGGTGGAGCGTCGCGTGTTGAACGCCTGTAATCAGAGCTCAGGTTTAAAGCTGGTCAGTGCTCAGACATCCTTGCAGTTCTCCTAGTGTACAGCAGGACTCTGCCAGGTGATCTGACCCCACCTGACCCTCTGTGGCAGCCATGTTGGAAGGCCTCTGCTCAATGAACAGGCCTTTTCATTTTGAACGTTTTCAAATATTTAAGTTTTAAAATGTGAAAAAGGGTGTTACATCCCACACCTACATGTATTTTAGCTGTTCTGAGCCCTAATCCGTTGCACGGTGCAGCAATGTCACAACCCAATAGCTAATAAGTTGACACTTTTTAGCCTAAAAGCAGCTAACCTTTAAAACCCTTTTCTCCTTTGCTTCATACAGCTGCACTGTGCTCACTCGCCTTTTTCTAAAACCATCTCAAACCCAGTTAAATTTGCAGCAGTCTGAAAACTAAGAACCCAAAGATAAAGTTTGGTAGCATAATTTACCTGAACTCTATCTGTGGTCACCCTTGAACAGAAAAACTCATGAAATTAATCAGTCATTACAGTTAGTAAGTACAGCAGTGATGTGAATTTCATTTAAAGCTGCTGAGTGGATATTTCTGGTCTGTGATGATGTCGTCACCCCTGTGGACAAAGTGATAGAAGTGTGACATAGTGTTGTCAGATAAACTTCTGAATTAAACTGTTGAATGCATCAATCACTGTGAGTATTTGCTGTGTAAAAAGTAGAAAAAAAGGCTGTTTTTCAGCTTGTTGTCAATCATCTGGACCGACTCCTCCTCCCTCACAGTGACTTTGATGACCACAATGAAGTCATCAGACTTATTGCTGATGGTCTTGTTTTCTTTTGAAAGTCATAAGGAGGGATCTGGATCAGTTTCAGTCTGCTTCTCAACCTGTTAAAAACTCCTCACAGAGCCTTTAAGAAACACAGAAAAGTATAATTCACAAAGACAACTGTTACTCTGCAGATTCAGATTACAAATGTTGGTTATACTAAAACTGTGTTGGTCCTGTTATAACTCACACACTGGCAAGCTATAGTCTTTCATACGAGTTCCACTTTCACCATAGCATCATAAACACTCACAATCCATCAAACTCATAGTTTTTCTCAAAGGAGCCAAAAAGACATTATAATTTTATTTTCATGGTGGATAAACCTGATCTAGAAAGTATGGATCAATCAGAAATGTGTCTTTTTAATGTAGACGAAGCAGCATGTCCGCCTCATAAGGAGCAGATTTCATCAAACTTTCATGACTTCCTCCTTTCTCTCTCCCTCCAACTGAACCCGGGCTGTGTTCAACAAGAGGTGATAGGTTCATTGATTATTGTGGCGTGGAGGGTGGGACTTCACAGATCCAGAGAAAAGAGGAGGCGTGTTTCCCCTGAGAGCTGGCGAGGCCCCCAAAGGACTCACCAGGGATCAGAAACAAGTGAAACAAAGACCGCCAGCCGGTGTGTTCACAAACACCATCATTACAGTCTGTTTGACTGTTGGTGTTTAACTGAGAGCTTTCAATCAGTGTCACACACACACACACACACACACACACACACACACACACACACACACACACACACATGGTTTACAGGTGGTTTACATCAGGGTCTCTAATGTTTAATAGTAACTGAGAGAGCAGTGTTTAAAGACATCTAATTTTTTAAGCTCACTAATACTCATACTTGTAATTTACTTTAAACTGGATTAAATCACTTCAATAGTTCATGAGTGCTGCTGTGCTGCATAAGTGTGGTCTGAAACCATAACTGAGAGGGAGGAGATCACTTCAGCCTCGTGGCCCTAAGAAAGTTTTTGATTTTTCTGTCAAACCTAAAAATAAAACTGATCCAGAATCAGCCAGATGGCATTGTAATGTGTTAAATACTGCTCTGAAATCAGCATGAAAAACAAAGAAAGAAAGAAAGAAAGAAAGAAAGAAAGAAAGAAAAAGATTATCAGTGACATCCATAGCTCCAGCTTTGACAACATCCTTGAGCTGAGCCTTTTAACCTGACTGAGAGTTTAAGTCATGATATATATGTGTGTGTACACACACACACACACACACACACACACACATATATATATATATATATATATATATATATATATATATATATATATATATATATATATATATATATATATATATATATGTGTGTGTGTACAGTTGAGGCCAAAATTATTAGCCCCCCTATGAAATTTTAAGTTTTTTTTCCAAAATTTCTGAATTGCTGTTCAACAGATTAATGATTTTTTTTCACAGCTTTTCCAAATATCCTAGTTTTATTTTGGATCCTTACATTATTTTACTTTGCACACAGAAACAAAATTATTTCAGAAAAACCAAAAACTACCAGGGTCAAAATTATTAGCCCCCCCTAAAGAACTGACGTCTTTATTGAGCCAAAACAAAAAACACTGTTGCGCAATCGTGTACTTTCACTTTTAAGTGCTCACAGCTTGTAATCAATCAACCGATTAAGTTTAAACAAAGGGTTGTCCTACACTTTACACACAGTATAAAAACCTTGTTGTGCATTTGAGCTGTCACTTGAGAAGGCATCATGACAAAAACAAAAGAATTCAGTTAAGACTTGAGAAAAAGACTTGTTGATGCTCACAAAGCAAGAGAAGGATATAAAAATTTATCACAGCGCTTCCAAGTGTCAAGAAGTGGAGTGAGAAGTATCATCAAGAAATTCAAAGAGAGCCACACAGTACAGAACAAGTCTGGAAGAGGTAGGAAGGGAAATATTTCATGGAAACTGGAAAGAAAACTGGTGAGAGATGTGTCTAAACAACCTAGAACAACTACCAAAACAGAAGTTGGTAACTCAGCCAAGTCAGGAATTGTGGTATCGAACCAGACAGTCTCTAGAGCCCTGAACAGAAATGGACTGCGAGGATGCAGGCAAAGAAAAACTCCACCTTCACAAAAGAGACACCTTCAGGCCAGACTGAGGTATGCTAAGGACAATCTGGAGAAAGATTGTGCATATTGGAGACGTGTTCTTTGGTCAGATGAGACCAAACTAGAGCTCTTTGGTCACAGAGACATTGCTTATGTTTGGAGAAAGAAGGCAGAGGCGTATAACCCTAAGAACACTGTCCCCACAGTTAAACACGGTGGTCGGAGTATTATGCTGTGGGGATGTTTCAGTGCATCTGGATCTGGGAATCTTGTCAAGGTTGAAGGAATAATGAAGAAAGAAGGATATGTGAAGATTTTGAAAGAAAACCTCAGGCAGTCAGCAGCAAAACTGGGTCTGGGTCGTTGCTTTGTCTTCCAACATGACATTGACCCAAAACATACAGCGCTCCTGGTGAGGAGCTGCCTCCAGGAAACCAAAGTGAACATTACTGACTGGCCTGCACAAGACCAGGGTCCATGCTAGAAGACCATCAGATCTGGAGGAGCTTGAAAGATTTGCCAAAGAGGAATGGACTGGGATTCCTCAGGAGATGTGCCAGAGCCTTGTTACAAACTACAGTAAATGACTGCATGCTGTTATCCAGCAAAAAGAACACACAATTGACTATAAGCCTGAGGGGGGCTAATATTTTGACCCTGGTAATTTGTGTTTTTTCTGAAATAATTGTGTTTCTGTGTGCAAAGTAAAATAATGTAAGGATCCAGAATAAAACTAGGATGTTCGGAAAAGCTGTGTAAAAAAATCATTAATCTGTTGACCAGCACTTAGGAAATTTTGGAAAAAAAACTTAAAATTTCATAGGGGGGGCTAATAATTTGGGCCTCAACTGTATATATTTATCTTTTGATTTGACTGACCTGTTTGACACACTTGGAAAGAAACAGTCAGAGTGTCTCTTTGGAGGCGGTTTGGGTAGCTTCCAGCTGCTGACTGGGTCAAATGGAGTGTTAATGGGACCAATTACAGCAGTGCAGCTGTAATTAAATTAACGACATGTTGCTGGTGCGTGCAGCAGGTCGGCCCGCCTGTAAGGGATAGCAGTAATTCAGTCGGCAGACGGCTGCAGCTCCCCAGGGTTTTTGTTTTTCATTGTTGTCGCTGCTCTATTGTTTACCGCCGTCAACGGCAACAATAGTCTGGCCACGCGTCCGTCCACAGCACCTGCCCCCCCCCACCAGTCCCCACCCACAGCCCTCTGTGGCCCACTAATTATTCATAAATGCACATTTATGCAAATAGTGGGGCTAGATTAACCTAATTCGGTGCTGTAAACAACTCCTGGGTCGGGATTACAGTTTTAAATTAGACTGTGTCTGGAAGTCTGGACCATATACTCTTACATGACCCCCATTCAGACCCCCCCACCCTCATTTACATTTTGTAATCTCGGCCCTTGAAGTGCATAAGGCCAAGCCAGACAAACAACAGCATCCAGAGAAAGCTACAGTCTGTCTACAGCCATTAGGACTAATGGCTAATGATTAAAAAAATTAATACTGTACTGAGACTACTAGTGTCTGGCTCCTTTCTTTAGGCTGCCACACACCGCCACATGATGCCAACGCGTGCCGCTGTGCTCAATAAGCTAGATGCATTATGCTAATTTTAAAGCCCAACCCAAATAGGCAATCACATGTCAAAGAGGAGCTGCTTTCATTATCTTTACCAGTTCAATTAGCCACTTGATGTTTGCTTTGTCAGTCTGAGGCTGCAAACAGGAAACAGAGAGAAAAACGACAAACATTTCAGCTCCTACCAGGGCTCTCTGACTCTGTCTAACACCAGCTCTACTTTCTCGTCAGCACACACTGACACATCTCGCGGTGGAGGAAGACACTTTCCCAATCTGACACCTTCAACCTTTGGCCCCAACCCTAAAACCCTCTTGACCCTTAACAACCCCCCCCCCCCCCGACCCTAATCCTTCAGCCACCACTCACACACACAATCTTCACAGAGCTTCAGAAACCTGTTGGTATCAAGAGGCTGTGAGTTTAGAGTTCAGGGATCAACACTCACTAAGTTTAAGTTTAAAACCCACATCATGAGAGGAATTGGGAAAATCAGGGCCCTTTAAAGGGACACAGAAAAGAAAAATTCAAAGGTAATTGTGGCTGTTCAGATAAGCATCAAACTATAACATGCGGAAAAGTTGCAACAAGAAGAACCAAACACAAAAGAATGTCAGACTCACAGTGTCCAGTTTTCTGCAAGCTTGTTCTTATTGAGACAAAAAAGCATGAACACATGGTCACGTGTCAGCTGGGAGGGGAACAGGCATCAGTCAGACATTCAGGAGTGGTGGGGGTCTAGGAAATCTCTTTGTATTGATTTCTAACAGTTTAGTAACCATCAAGTGACATAACCAACCAGTCATATCCTGCTGACATCACAGACACATGTCGGCTGTTGTGTTTCACTCCCTAGAAAAAGAGCTTATGGAGACAGGGTGCACAGCTGCAGCTCCAACCTGAGTGTCTTTGCTGTTTTTAACACCTTTTACCTGGTAGTTCACACCAGGTGCATTTCAACCCAAAGTACCAGGAACTCTTCGTTTCAAGGAAACCCTTGATGTTGAAAACGTGTCAGAGTCACAATTTTTGTCTCTACATAGTTTTCAGATAGTTTTTAAATAACATAAGATTCTATGAGATAAGATTCATGGTTATCCTCCTCTTCCTTCCTTATCTTTTCAGTACACCGGCGAGGTGGGAAAAGTCTGTGAGGACCATAAACACTATTCCACCTACACTCAGTTGTATGATGCCTACAGTATGTATCACTGATATCGAGCTGTGCTGCAGGGATGTCGAGTTTCAAAGACTCCTACATACTATGCAGCCTTACAGTGTTTTCTTGGGGTTTGTAGACTTGAATCAGGGGGACATGGGTTGGGTTCCAGAGATGGTAAAATGACAATGTGAAATGTTACATACCACACTGATAACTGAATGTGTGACTATACATTGTTTATTTCTAACTGATAGAAAACTAAATAGAAGATCAACCAAAGATGTGAATTCAGCGATCAGGTATTGTTAGCTTCCCTGTCCTGATCATACTGACCTCAGTCTTAGTTTAGCAAACCTCTTCCCCTCCTATGACTCCATGTATAAGGTTTGTCATGGTTAAAGAAAAACATTTATGACCTGGTGGTTCTGGTGTGTGCCCCAGGTAAGGATGCCATGCCTCAGGCAGATGGTCTGGGTCTTGTTCTGGCCTTGTCCCCTTTTCCACTTGTTGCTTCTTTCCCCCTGTTTCCTGCTCTGTCCTCCATCCTCTCCAGTGAATACAGAGAAAGACCCAAAATGAAAAAAAAAATTGTCAAATACAAATAAATGAAGCAGATCATTCCTAAGATTTTGACTTCTTCATTTATTACTGCTGGTTTGATATCTAGACTTCAACTTATTCTGCTCTGAGTAAAATAAAATAAAAGTACTGAAGTATCTGCAGCTTCATGAGCTGACAGTATCACAGTGAAAATACTGTTGGTGCAGTTTAACAGTCATAACAACACAGTCTTTATATTTACATGTAGATTCATCCTCTGTTCTGCCTGTCTGCCATCAGTAATCTGATCTCTCTGCTCCGTCATGCTGCTGTCACTTTCACTTCACTAACCTAACCTTCTCTAACCTTCATGTTTGGGGGAAGTGACAACGAAAGGGAAGCTTGCTCTGATTGGATAGAATGGATCCAACTTTTTGGCAAATATGACCAACTCCAGATCTGGCATGCTTAAACCACGGTCAATAGCACATTTATGCAGTTTTGTGTAGATGTGCTTTTATTTGGAAATGATGATGTGTGTATGTGACCTTATTTAAAACGGAGGGAATTGGCTACATGTGTACAAGGACTAACTGTTGGCATGCATGAACCTCAGACTGGTTGTGTGACTTTAAACGTTTACTGTTTTCATAAATTCAAAATGATGTTATATTTACAAAAAGTTTTTTTTTATTTTTTTTTTTTAGTTTAGTTGTGGTTGAATAAATGATTGAATAAAGTTAGGTTGACCACAGTGCAAAACTGCATAGTGTAAGAATAACAGTTTGTATCAGCTATCGCTCAGACTGCTGAAAACAGCAGCTGTTAGAGAGACTCAGACTGTGAGTTGCACACGTGCTGCTGATTGAAACTAATGAGAGCTCATCAGAGATATATCACACACGTCTACCAGCAGGAGGTATGTCTGTGTGTGTGTGTCATAAGAGGAAAGTGTGTGTGTATGGATTAGCACAAATGAGGCTAAGAACAGATTGGAGGAGAGAGGAGGAGAGAAGAAAAAGACAATCGGTTTAAAAAATCCCAAATATTAAATTACAGTCAAAGACAAAGAGGGAGCATTTGAACGTGATTGAGCTCATGTAAACAGACGGGTCAGAGATTAAAGTTCACTGCCTGCTCATCTTTTAACTAGTTTAACCAGACACACCAGCCATTAGTCATTAAAGAGCAGAGGGGGCTTCTCTTTTCCTCTGCTACGTTCCCTTTCATGTCCCAAATCACCCAAGGGATTGCACTAAAGAATGAGAGAGCGTGTGAAACAGCACCATGCACCATAGCTAAAACATTCTTTGCAGCAGGTATGACAATCCTCAAACATGGTGTGATGCTTCTAACGGGCGCTGTACACGCTTTTCACCCTTTCATGCATGGTGACCACTATTGCTGACATTGGTACCACACCTCAGCTACAAGGTGGTGAATACCCAAAATTTGTCTGGAATTGAAAGGGATTATACTATCTAATATCTTTGTCAGTTTGAGATGTTTCATCAGAAATTCAAAATGATGGACGCACCACTTACCTTAGGACTCAGTGTTAAAAGGGATATTTTAACCTAGGGTCAAACACTGCTGATTAGCCAGCCAGTATTTAAGCCACTCTGTGTCCCTCATTCAGTGCCAGATTGTCTTCGCAGCATGCACGACTCTCCAGCAGTATTTCTCGGATTGACTTCTCTGTTTCGACTCCTGCTTGTTTCTGACCACGTCTTCTCATCTCAGCCCTTGGATCCCCTGTCAAGTTTCTCTGCTCCTGTGAGTGGTTCAGGTTTTGCTGTGTTTCCAGCTTCCCGACCTACTGCCTGTCCACGACTATCCCTCCGTCTGCTCCCTCTGGAATTAGTCTGCCCTGCTGATTGCCTGCCAGGATTCGACATTGCCTCCACATGGACCACAAGCACAGCCTGTGTCATGGTAGCAATAACTCGTATGCTATATAACGTGAAGTCAGACTGAGCCGATAAACTCTGCAGCTTGCTTGCATGTTTATTCAACAACAACAACAAAGGACATCCTGTCACTTGTAATAACAGTTCCCCACATTGTGGTTGCTTAGGGAAACACAGGGCAACATCACAACAGCTCTCACAACACATCCTCCCTTCTGAGTAGGCTGCATACAATAGGCCATAACATAATAGAACACCTCAGAAGTTCACCAGTTGTGTTGCATATTATCCTTAGCCCATCCCTTCTTAGTCACTCCAAATAACTTCAAAATAAATCAAAATATTCCGAACTGTTTAACAACACCATTGTATCATGCTCAGTTATCTTTCCTTTCTTTTCCTAACTATAAAGGTGGGGTGGACTACCCATTCCTTCATCTGAGTGAGGGGATAATTATGCCCTGGGCTGGTCACTCAGAGTTACGAGAGTACCTTCTATCTGATTCAAAGTCCATAAGGTACCTCGGAGGGTTTCTCTCTCTGGTAGGGTAACGCCTCTCCATCGCTTGGACCCTCGGCAGTACAGTGTTGGGCCTCACCGTAACCTGGTCTCCTGGATCGTGGACCGGTGCGATGTCCGCTGGCGAAGCAGGGGTCTGTGGGGCTTTAGGTCCAGCGCTGGCCCCAGGCAAGGTGACGAGATGACTTCGGTTGCACCGCAGAATCCCTCTGGGGGTCTCAATGATGTAGGAGCGTGGTGTGTTGGCTCCAGCTGTCACTGTCCCCTTCTCCTTCATATCGGTGACCCAGACGTGGTCACCAGGGTTCAGGCTGGCCATGTTGCGGGCCCTGTGTCTGTCATTGAACCATTTCTGCTGTTTCTCTCTCTCCCTCTGTTCTTTCTCTCTCAGGGCTTTGACATTTGGCCACTTTGGATTCAGACAAGATGGGACAACTGGTACTGTAGTATGTAGCTTTCTCCCCATCAGCAGCTCTGCTGGGCTATATCCATTAGCAAGCAGAGTGGCTCGATATGTCATGAGGGCCATGTGTGGGTCAGCACATTTTTTCAGAAGGTCCTTCACAGTTCTTACTGCTTTTTCAGCCTCCCCATTGCATTGCGGATATCTGGGGCTGGAGGAAGTATGAACAAAACCCCACTCTGAGGCGAACTGTCGGAAGAGGTCTGCACTGAACTGTCCGCCGTTGTCACTCCGTACCTCCTGAGCAATGCCATGACGTAAAAATATGTACTTAAAGTGTTCAACTACAGCAGCTGCAGTAGTAGAAGTCAGCCTGGCTATCTCAGTGTATCTTGAGAAGTAATCTACAACAAGCAAATACTGACTGTTGTGCCACTCAAATAGGTCTGCACCAACCATCTCCCAGGGTCTGGCTGGGAATGCAGTCAGCAGTACTGTTTCTCTGGGGTTCTGCCTCTCTTTTGGACAAGTCTCACACTCTGCCACCACCCGCTGAAGGTGTGTGCTCAGCCCAGGCCACCATACGGACTGTTTTGCTCCCGACACTTCGCAATGCCCTGGTGAGCTATGTGCAGTCTTTCCAATACGTCCTCTTGTAGAGCTTTCGGGATCACTGGAGGTGTGCTCTTCAGCTGCAGCCCCTGTTCTACTGTTAGCTCCCCTGCATGCCAGGCCAACCACTAATACAGTATTGTTTCACCAGCTTCAGCACCTCATCCCTGTCCTGGTGCTCCTTGATTTGGTTGAGCCTGTGGTCTGTGGCTGGAAGATTTAACATCACTTGAAGGGCATACAGGTTCATTTCAACATCTAGACTTCCATCACTTGTGGCCCTGTCTGGTGCCCTAGACAGCACGTCAGCGGTTGCAATATCTTTGCCTGGGACATGTGAGATGGTGTACGAGTACCTCATCAGTCTCATCCTTAATCTCTGCACCCATGGAGGCAACTCATCCAGGTTCTTAGAGCCCAAGAGTGGTACTAGAGGCTTATGGTCTGTTTCAATGTGGAAGTCAATGCCTATCAGGAAGTCGGAAAAGCGTTCACATGCCCAGGTGGTGGCTAAAGCCTTTTTTTCCATCTGAGCATATCTCTGCTCAGTGCTAGTCAGTGCTCTCAAAGCATAGGCTACAGGTTTGATCCTGCCATCTTCCTGTCTCTGGAGCAGTATGGTGGTCTGAGCCCTAGGATTGTAGAGTGCCAACCCCGGGGGTCGACACAGCTCCTGTTTAATGCCGTCTAAATCCTCCTGTTGAGGGCCACCCCAGGCCCACATGTTCTTTGCACTCAGGAGCTCTCAGCAGCCCTGTCTTGTCTGCCAGATGAGGCAGGGGCCTAGGTGGTTGACCATGCCCAGGAAACGCCTCACCCCCTCACTCCTGCTCTATCAATGATCTGTCCCAGAAACTTGACAGAGGGCCTGGAGAATTCACATTTCTTCTTTTTCAATGTCACGCCTGCTTGTTCCAGTCGCCTCAGTACTGCCATCAGTCGTGTGTCGTGCTGCGCCTGTGTCTCTGCATGGACCAACATGTCATCCATCTGGCAAACCACTTCATCTAGACCCTCCAGTAGCTGAGACATCCGTCTCTGAAAGTGTTCCAGTGCCGAGGAGATACCAAAAGAAAGTCTGTTAAAGCAGTATCTCCCGAAGGGGGTAATGAAAGTGGTGAGTAAGGCTGACTCTTTTGACAAGGGGATTTGCCAAAACCCTGAGTTCGCATCCAGCTTTGAGAACACTTTTGCACCATCAAGTAGTCCTAGGGTGTGCTCCACAGTAGGAATCATGTGTCTCTCTCTTTTAATTGAATTGTCCAGCTTTGTCAGGTCTACACATATGCAAACTTCTTTGTCTTGTTTTGGTACTGGGACCATGGGAGCACACCAGTCTGTGGGCTGCTCCACTTTTGAAATCACTCCAAGCTCCTCCATACGGGCTAGTTCTTTCTTGACTTTTGGTAGAAGGGGCAATGGGACACGGTGGGGTGTTGACAGGGCAAATGGTTCAGCGCCCGACTTCAGCCGGATCTTGTACTCCCCCTCCATTTTACCTAGCCCGTTAAACAGTTTTGGAAACTGCTGTTTCACTGACTCCAGTGAGGTCAATGACACTGTCTCAACTCTCACTACTAGTCGAGAGCGACACTTGCTCAACGGCTGAGTAACCCGTGTGTGAGACCGACCACAACATACACTGGGTTCACAACGCTTTTGCTTGCAGTGCTCAGTTTAGCTGTAAATTTCCCAGTAATTGTGAGAGGGGACATGCTTGCTCCATATAGCTTAAGCTTTGTCGGCTGTAACTCTGGTGCCTGTGCTAGGGCTTCGTACTCACTTTCTGGCAAGATGGTGACATCTGCTCCTGTATCAATTTTGAACTGGCAGTCAAGGTCATTTACCTTTACAGTGGTAATCGAAGCATCATTGGTGTCATCCGATGTGAGTGAGCCCAAAAATGCTATTTGATCCTCCTCTTCCTCGCCTACAAGTGAGACTTCGCCTTTGGCCCCTAACCTGCACACCCTGGCAAAATGTCCACTTTTCCCGCACTGATTGCAAGTGGCCTCTCTGGCTGGACACTGTTGTCTGCCATGATGGGGTGCTCTGCCACATTTGTTGCACTGCCTTGCACCCCCATCACCTCTCATATAGCTCCATTTGGCCTGGCTCTGTCCCTGCTGAACCTGCCTAGCAGGTCTAAACAATCTTGCCCGTGCATTAAGGGCATCTACATTACAAGGTTTTGACTGTGCAGCAAGAGCATCAACATTGTAAGGGTGGCTATCTGGTTTAAAATCGTTTTTCAGTTGGGCTTGTTGCTTCTTAACAAGCTCACTCTGGCGGATCCGCGTGACCGCCTTTTCCAAAGTCAAATCTGGGTCCATCTGCAATTGTTCAGAGAGCCTATTGTCTGCGATTCCCACAACAAGCCTGTCCCTTATCAATTCACTGTGCAGTGCTCCATACTCACAGTGTTCAGATAGGCAGTGTAAAGAAGTGATGAAGGAGTCTGCGGTCTCCCCCACATCTTGGTTCCTCTGGTTGAATTTTGCACGTTCAAAAATTATATTCCTTCTCAGCACAAAGTATCCATCCAGCTTTGTCTTCACAGTCTTGTAGTCTTTTGCCTCCTCTTCTGTCAAATTCAGTGAAGTTAAGACGTCCTCCGCAGCCTCTCCATAGTATAAATCAATGTATTCACCTGGTTTTCCTTTGATTGTTTTTCGAGTCCCGAGGCAATCTTGAAACGCTCAGACCGGCGGATCCATTTTGGCCACTCCTCTGGCCGTGTAAAGTCAAACTTGGACGGCGGGGAAAGTCCCTCCATGTTTAATGAGAAAGTAACAGAGGGGCTACAGAAGCCTGTTAGCAAGATCTCCTGCCTGTACGGTAAGAAGACAATCCAGCTCGAGTTCTCTCCTGTCACCACCAACGAGTCAAATATCCAACTGCTTACAATCGCGGTACAGTTTCTCACACCATGTCATGGTAGCAATAACTGGTATGCTATGTAACGTGTAGTTAGATGGAGCCGATAAACTCTACAGCTTGCTTGCAAGTTCATTTAACAACAACAACAGAGGACATCCTGTCACTTGTAATAACAGTTCCCCACCTAGTGGTAACTTAGGGAAACATAGGGCAACATCACAACAGCTCTCACAACATAGCCTGCCCCTCAACAGTACTGCTGGACAAAGACTCTCAGGCGTAGTGTATTTTCGGTGAGCACTCACCTGCCTGCCTGTTAGACCTGTTTCCTGTTGATCTTGGAGATTCTACAGAGACTGCTCAATCGATCCCAGTATATCCTTTCCTGTTACCTGCTGAAATACCTGTCTTCTGTGAACTGTGCAATAAAAGTACCTTCTAACAACTACCTGGCATTGTGCTGCACTTGGGTCCTATATCCACACCTGACAGTACAATCTGGCCAGAAATGGACCCAGCAGGCAACCCATCACCCTTGGACCGTCTGACTAGGATTGAGAGCGTGTTGCAGCAGCATGAGACTATGTTGTCTGCCGCTGCCTCAGAAGCCAGACAGGCAGCCCAGGCTAATGAGCAGACTCTCTCTGTGTTAGCTACTAAATTACAACAATTAACAGATTTCCTCATCAGCTGCTACCCAGTCCTCGCCAGCTACCCCAGCTTCAACTCCAGCTCCAGTTCCACCTCCAGCCCCAGCTCCAGCTGCTCCTCTGTCCTGCAATGCTCCTGAGCCCCGTGTGGAAGTCCCGGAACGTTATGAGGCGCCCTTTCATCATCCTCCCATCCAGTCCAGAGGGCATGCCCACAACTCTACATCTTCATCAGTTCAGCTGTTGGAAGAACCCGAGCCCATGCAACTGGGCCGTGCTTCCCTCACTCCAGAGGAACGAGAGCGACGCAGACGAGCTAACCTCTGCATGTACTGTGGTCAGGCCGGTCACTTCAAGTTCACATGTCCAGTAAAAGCCAAGGCTGACCAGTAGTTGGGGAGATACTGGTGAGTCCTATGATCGTGCCCTCCCCTCAACCACAGAGACCTTAGCTCCAAGCCCTGTTGCTCCTTCCTGGTGGCTCTCAGTTCCTGCTCACACTCATAGACTCTGGGGCTGATGCCTGTATTATCGACGAGGGGTTGGTTCAGCAGTTGGGGCTAGAGCAGGTTTCTTTGCCTCATCCGATTCCCACTCGGGCTCTCGACGGACATATTCTGGGAACTGTCATGCACCAGACAGTCTTGGTTCCCATGTTGCTTTCTGGCAACCATCATGAGGAGATCCAGTTCCACATCCTGAAGACTCCTCATCAGCCTCTCATTTTGGGTTACCCCTGGCTTCGTCGGCACAACCCCAACATCAATTGGGAGACGGGAGCTGTCCGTGAATGTGGTCCATCCTGTCATCTGTCATCATTTGCAGCAAGCCTCCGCTCCAGTCCACTCACATTCCTCCAGTTCACCCTCTGAATACTATGACCTCAGACTAGTCTTCAGCAAGGCCAAAGCCATGTCACTGCCTCCTCATCGGCCTTATGACTGCGCTATTGACCTCCTGCCTGGCACATCTCTGCCCTAGGGTCGCCTGTACTCCCTGTCAGCACCTGAAAAAGAAGCCATGGAAATTTATATCAAAGACTCTCTGGCAGCAGGCATCATCCGTCCCCCTTCATCTCCTGCTGGGGAGGGCTTCTTCTTTGTTAAGAAGAAGGATACCACTTTGAGGCCTTGCATTGATTACTGAGGACTGATGACATCACCATAAAGAACCACTACCCCCTGCCTCTCATCTCTTCTGCCTTTGAACTGCTTTAGGGGGCCACAGTCTTTACCAAGCTTGACCTTCGCAATGCCTACCACCTGGTCCGCATCAGAGAGGGAGATGAATGGAAGACAGCCTTCAACGCTCCATCTGGGCACTATGAGTACCTGGTAATGCCCTTCGGCCTCACCAATGTCCCCGCCATCTTCCAAGCCCTGGTCAACATCGTTATTCGGGACATGCTCAACCGCTGCGTCTTTGTTTACCTTGACGACATCCTGATCTTCTCCAAGACCCTGAGTGAGCATGTCTACCATGTCCGGGCTGTGCTCCAACGTCTCCTCGAGAACTCCCTGTTTGTCAAAGCAGAGCAGTGTGAGTTCCATGCCCCATCCGTCTCCTTCCTGGGTTACATTGTGGCCAAGGACAGCATCCAGATGGACCCAGCGAAGGTTTCAGCTGTCACTTCCTGGCCTGCTCCTGACTCCCGCAAACAGTTGCAGCGTTTACTTGGTTTTGCCAACTTCTACCGCTGTTTCATCCTCAATTAGAGTTCTGTTGCTGCTCCCTTCACTGCCCTATCCAGCTCCAAGGTGCCATACCAATGGAATCCTGCTGCCAATGAGGCTTACAAGAACCTGAAATCCAAGTTCACCTCAGCACCCATACTTCAATTACCAGATCCCAATCAGCAATTCGTGGTGGAGGTGGATGACTCGGATGTGGGTGTTGGAGCTGTCCTCTCCCAAAGATCAGCTGCTGACCAGAAGCTCCACCCCTGTGCCTTTTTTTCTCGATGCTTGTCTTCAGCAGAGAAAATTTTTGACATTGGCAACAGAGAACTACTAGTAGTAAAGGAGGCCCTAGAGGAGTGGCGGCACTGGCTGGAGGGCACAACGGAGCCATTCTTGATTTGGACTGATCATAATAACCTCGAGTACCTTCGCACAGCCAAGAGACTTAATTTCCATCAGGCCCGCTGGTCTCTGTTCTTTACAAGATTCAACTTCATCCTCTCCTACCGCCCTGGTTCTTGCAATACCAAGGCAGATGCCCTGTCCCGGCAGTTCCAGAGGGAAGAGGGCATTGCTGAAACTCCTGTTACCATCCTTCCCCCCTCCTGTGTTATCGCCACTCTGTCCTGGGACATAGAGGAGAGGGTGAGAACCGCCACTGAGGGACAGCCAGGTCCCAGTGCCTGTCCCCCAAACTGCCTCTATGTTCCTGAAGCACTGAGGTCAGATGTTCTGCAGTAGGCCCACAACTTCAAGCTTACCTGTCACCCAGGCTCCCAGTGTACACAGGATTTTCTACTTCAGCGCTTCTGGTGGCCCACCCTGGAGGTAGATACCCGCAACTTCATCAAGGCTTGTCCCACGTGTAACCAGCAAAAGACCTCCCATCAGGCCCCTGCAGGATTCCTTCAGTCACTCCCAATAGCACATCGACCCTGGTCCCATATATCCCTAGACTTCGTCACCAGTCTCCCTCCCTCTCATGGCAACACAGTCATCCTCACTGTGGTTGACCACTTTAGCAAGATGGCCCACTTCGTCCCATCCCCAAGCTGCCGTCTGCTAAGGAGACTGCCAAGCTAGTTCTGTTCCATGTCTTCCGCCTGCATGGTCTCCCAGTAGATGTGGTGTCTGACCGGGGCCCCCAATTCACCTCTGTCTTCTGGAGAGAGTTCTGCAGCCTGATGGGAGCCACAGCCAGTCTTTCCTCTGGGTTCCACCCCCAATCCAATGGGCAGATGGAGCGCATGAATCAGGACATGGAGATGGCTCTGCACTGCCTGATATCCCAGAACCCATCCTCCTGGTCTCAACAACTCTTGTGGGTGGAGTATGCCCATAATTCTCTCACCAGCTCTTCCACAGGCCTCTTTCCCTTCCAGTGTGTATATGGTTACCAGCCTCCACTTTTCCCTGCTCAAGAAAAAGAGGTTACCTGCCCATTTGTCCAAGCCTTTGTTCACTGCTGTCGTCGGACCTGGGTCAGAGCTCGCTCCACCATCCAGCGCTCTGTGGGTCGCCATGCCGTCACAGCCAACCAGCGACGTTCCCCAGCTCCTGACTACCAGGTGGGCCAGAAGGTGTGGCTCTCTGCTAGGGACTTGCCTCTCAGGGTGGAGTCTAGAAAGTTGGCACCTAAGTTCATCTGCCCATTTGCTACAGAGCGGATCATCAGTCCTACAGCAGTGAGACTGAAGCTCCCACACACCATGCGAGTTCATCCACCTTCCATGTCTCCAGGATCAAGCCAGTTCATGAGAGTCCTCTTTTGCCTGTGGTCCCACCTCCTCCTCGCTTTATTGATGGGGGCCTTACCTACTCAATTAGGCATCTGGTTCGGTCCCGTCGTTGTGGGAGGGGTCTCCAGTACCTGGTCGACTGGGAGGGCTACGGTCCAGAGGAGAGGTCCTGGGTCCCTTCTCGCCACATCCTCGACCCAGACCTCATTGCAGACTTCCATCGTCAGTATCCTTCCCAGCCCTCCAACCCTTCTAATCCACCAAGGGATCCTCATTCCACACCCTGCACCTCGGTTTTGGCAGCCTCTCCTGAGGGAGATCGTTCAGATGATGAGAGCTCCACCCATTCTGATCCTGCTGAATTGCCCATGGAGGACATGGACTGGTCAGGTACAGAGGAGTTTTAGGCCACCTCCTGCCGTTGGGTTTCCCCCCACCTGGGTGGGTGCTTTTGGACGTCGGGTGCCGTCCCTTGAGGAGGGAGTTCTGTCACACTCTGCTGTGCTTCCCAGGCTGATTCTCACTCACCTCCCTGCCAAACCTCCTCATCAGTGCTGATTCCCAACACCTGTGAATGTCAAGCTGCAGCTCCTCACTGCTGATTAGCCAGCCAGTATTTAAGCCACTCTGTGTCCCTCATTCAGTGCCAGATTGTCTTCGCAGCATGCACGACTCTCCAGCAGTATTTCTCGGATTGACTTCTCTGTTTCGACTCCTGCTTGTTTCTGACCACGTCTTCTCATCTCAGCCCTTGGATCCCCTGTCAAGTTTCTCTGCTCCTGTGAGTGCTTCAGGTTTTGCTGTGTTTCTGGCTTCTCGACCTACTGCCTGTCCACGACTATCCCTCCGTCTGCTCCCTCTGGAATTAGTCTGCCCCGCTGATTGTCTGCTAGTATTCGACATTGCCTCCACATCGACCACAAGCCCAGCCTGCCCCTCAACAGTGCCGCTGCACTTCTCAAAGATTCTCAGGCGTAGTGTATTTTCGGTGAGCACTCACCTGCCTGTTGGACCTGTTTCCTGTTGATCGATCTCAGTATATCCTTTCCTGTTACCTGTTGAAATACCTGTCTTCTGTGAACTGTGCAATAAAAGTACCTTCTAACAACTACCTGGCGTTGTGCTGCACTTGGGTCCTATATCCACACCTGACACTTTGAGAATGAAAAAAAATGACTGCAGGATTCTTGGTTTAAGCAGGACAGTTGTGAGTTAAGTGTTTTAATTTTTACAGGAATGTAACCAGTTCCTAAACAGTGAACGGTGAGGTTTTTTTATTATTTTTTTTTAATTTCCTCTATTTTGTTATTCTCTGTTCTCATCTGTGTCATTCACTCTTAAAATAAAGTCATGATGACATGATCTTATTGACCAATATTACTTTCTTTAAAATCACTTTTCATTTTGTTGTGGCATTATGACCATTGTGTTGCCACTTTCTGTTTAAAATTTGATGCAACTTTTTTATTTCGTTATATTGGAAACTTTAACAGTTCAATCATGAGCCATGGTACAATGTCATTGCATTTATTGTCCCGTCTTAAGGTCTATATAAAGTGTGAGGCTGATCATTAATGCATGTCAGATTTCAAAGTGCCCCATGATTTCTGTTTTCAGTGAAACTTTACACTGAATGAACATTTGAGTGTAATAGAGGCATCATACAAGAAGGCTGTGTCAAGAAAACAAAGTTCACATTGTATTGAATATTGAAAAATATGAATAAAAATAAAGTTAAAATCATTTAATAATGTGCAGGAGTTGTAGAGTTATTACAGTGCACATGTGTGCAGACACAAACAGCTGTTACAGCTGAGAGTCAGTTGATCCAGAGGTGATCAGCTGACGCCATCATCACCAAGAGACAATTCTTTGCCTGACACACCTGAAGAAAGGATGTCTTATGTTTCCTTGTTTCCTCTCTCCTCTCAGTGTATTTTTTGGTTGGCGGGGCCAAGACGCAAGGAAAAAAGATGCAAGTGAGAGATGCAAGGATACAACTAGGGAGCTGAAATGTACCCACAGACTGTCAGTACAGTACTTGACTTTGATTTAAAAAAAGACATAGAGGAGAGAGGAGGAGGGAGTTTGATTTTTTTATTACTAGTGAGAAAAACCATATGGTTCAGTGTTCGCAGGCTGCAGAACAAACTAGGTTTGGTGGAATATTTAATCATCCACCAACCAAGAAGATTTATCTGCACGATTGCGCTTTTTTTTCTTCCTCTTCCAGCTTGCACATCTTTGACCCCTGACAGATTTACTCTCAGCCCATAACAAACATCAACAGTAACATTAATAATAATAATAATCCTCTGTTTTAATGTCTACCTTATTGCTTCAATCAGGGATCTGGATTTGAGTTTTATGATCCTGCTCTTCATCATAATCACTTTCACTCTCTGACTCTGCAGATCATCATCCTCCTCTGAGCATGTTTCAAAGCACAGCAGAAAAATGAGATAACCAACCCCTTTAAGTAACCATGGAGGTACCAGAACTAACCAGGAGCAGGGGTAAACACAAATGCAATATGATCAGAGAGAAATCGAGACCCACAGCAGGGTTTGGGTCTGGGTTCAGGTTCAAATTATAGGTTCATAGAGGTTTTTGATGAGTGCTTTTGCGCCTCTCCTCAGAGTATTTAATAAACTTGAAGAGGTACCAGGTCTTCTTCTTTGTGTCTACTGATGGAAAGCCATAAGACAGCTGCTGTAGAGAGTGGAGGTGGGTAAAGCGGAACCTCTCTGCATCATTTCTACACACAGGAGGCTGGAGGACCTGAGGCTTTCTGATTACTGGACTTTCCAGCAAGACCATGACCCCAAGTAAACCATTACAGCCTTCTTCAAAATAAAATACAGGGATCTGATGAAGCAGACCCTCTTGGGTTTCCTTCCCTCGCCTGCACAAATCCTTACATACTTTCTTTTTGAAAGCTGTAATGTCAGTTTTAAAGGTTGTTATACATCGGCGAATTAGCGAAGCAAATAGTTCGCTTTTTTTTTTAAACCTCATAAAGTCAATGCAAGCTTTCACACTGGCTACAAACTTCTGCAGAGCAAAAAGGCGACTGCAATTTTTTTGCCCCTGTAGCAAATTTTGCAAACATTTGCAGGCAAACTGCTATATAAATCTACGTATAGGCTAATATAAATCCTACCTCAGACATGTGGCAAGCCATTGCTCGGATCAATTGGCTCTCTCCTTTTGCAAACGTGGAGTCAGATGATGGTGCAGTTCTTGAAATTGTCTGAGGGACATTCAGAAGTATTGTTGGAATTTCTCAGGATACAACTTGAGCTCCTGGATCGTTGTGTGGAGCTCCCTCATCTCCTGTTGCAATGTCAGTAGTCACTTCGATTCTTCTTTTTCTTTTTGTTACTTAATAGTTTTACAACCATGACCAGGTCATCATCACTTGAGGATGTAGTCGCCATTGTTTCTCCTTCTTCTTTCTCCCCCTCTGTTCTCCCATGGCATATTGTTATGCAAATATGTGAATTTTATTCGTGTTGCACAAGGTGTGTATAGGAAGGCGTAAGCCGAATATTTTGCATTTCCGCATCACTTTTTCGCCGGTGTGTAATGACCTAAACTCTTTAAATGTGCAAACATGAATAAATTATACACACTGCACATAGAGAATGAGTCTAAAAAGGAGAGACAGAAACAACCCAAACTTTAGCCAGAGGTCTGAAGATGCTGTGCAGCTTTAACATGGGAAAGGGGGTTCAGAGAGCTGAATCACGGCCGGTCTGTCTGTCTGTCTGTCTGACCTCTATTTGTCAGTCCATCAGCAGGCGCAGTGAAACCATCAGGTCCCATCACACTCGCTGGTCAGACCCAAATTAAGCAAATTGAAGCAGTGGATGGAGAGAAGCAGTGATTGTTGGAGCACTGGGATCAGATCAGACAGTTTCCCCTCCATCTCTTCATATTTACTGATCTCATTGTAGCCTCCAATCCAAGTTAGCAGGGATTATCTCCCATGGAAAGGGCATTAAGAGGGGGATAACCTCAGCTTGGAAGCAGTTAATCTAGCAGCATGTTAATGAGTCTTGTAGTGGATTGCTTAAATTAAAAGCAAATATCAACAGTCATTTGGCTGAAGGAGGCCTAGAGCACGCTTGCCCTCAATCATTATGCATTAAGTGATTTGAGTCGCCCGGTCGATGCAGTAATCATGTAATGTGAGTGAAAAACAATAAAATTAACAGGTTATCGGGAAATTAAGGGGACGGCAAGGGGGAAAGGAGTTTTTGCAGAAACGCAGGCTGGATTTCTGTCCCTGGATGAAAACACTTTATCAACTAGATTATCTGAAGGTCAAAACCTGTTTTTATCCTGGAGGGAGGTTTTAGAGCAAGCAGCAGACACTCTGGACTTTCAGTACACGGATGTAAAGCTCTAAAAAGTCCTACAAATGACTTTATACAAGGTCTAAACATACAAACTAAATCTATGATTTTTTTAGGACAACCTGAAGAATTGAAGTAAGTGTCCACCAAGAATGTAAATAATGAATAAAGTGTAAAATGTAAAACAGTAAGAGCTGTTGTATTAGGCATATTAAATGGGTTCTTCTCTGTGTGTCTTTATTCTTATTTTTTATTTAATTTTAATTTTTTTCTTTAAATACAAAACTGTAGTTTTGATGTTTCTGGATTAAAGTCTGTAACTTTCAGAGGACCATCCTGCGTGTCTAATACAGCTCCCTGGAAGGTCAGATTCGCAACTCAGTGCTCATAAATCAAAAACTGGATTCTTGTTAATTGACAAGATGATTTTACAGATTTGTAGCCTGATGCTTGTAATCACTGACTTAATTCTTGAAATTTCCACTGTCATGATTGTGTTTTACTCAGCTAACGTTAGATTTGTACTTTTTCTCTAAACTCATTTAACTCACGGTCGGTTCTCTGTTCACTTCAGACTCAGATTACTACTTTCCCACTGAACTAATTGTGGTCCGATAGGGATCTATACTCCCTACCATAAGGGGCAGTGTGGCTGGCGACTTCCGGCCGGTGCCTATAAATATGCTTCCTTGGCTCTGGTCTCTCTCTCTTTCTCTTCTCCCTCATGGAGATGGAGGCGTGTGGTGGCTGCTGGCATCCTGCCTGTGTGGTGTGGAGTGTTGTCGGGCTGTAAAATCAGGTATGCGTGATCTGTGATCTGGCTCTATCTATTCAGTTATTTTATGCTGTGTTTGACTCTGGTTTCGCTCCGCTGCAGCAGTGTGATGTGACTGGGAGCTGGGCTGTCTCCTGGAGTCTGTGTGGACACAGTGCGCTTCTCGTGGGTAAGATTCTGGTCTATCTCCAACTTTAGGCTGTGATGGTTTGGTGAGGGTACTGATCAATCTTCGCTCCCAGTCTTGAATGGCAAAGTCGGGGCGGTGCGCGTCCTCCTCCTGTTGCCCGACAATCCAAACATGCTCTCTGGTAGGAAAATTTATTCGTCAGTTTTGATTTATTTTGTATCTTTTTCTGGGTTCGGGTTTAATTAGTTAATTAGTTTCTTTTACAGTGCGTGGCCTTCATCTGCCGCTGTCTTGGCTCTCTTCGCTCTCTTCGCTCTTGGCTTTTTTTTTCGGGATTTGTTCTGCCTCTCTGCAGGCTGCAGCCACGCTGTTGTGGCTCACCGTGACTCCTGGTACCCTAACCTCTCCAGAGGCAAAGGCCGGCTGCTCCCTGGTTGCAGAGAGACCGTACACTAGACCAGCTGCGCTCCGCCTGCGCTGAAAGCTGACCAGGTTTGAATCGGCGAGCTTTCAGCGCACTTTATACGCTGGTGGCGAGCACGAAAATGTCACTGTGTCCACTGATTCTGTCGACACCTCCCCCTGCCATGCCACCACGCTGGCTTGGCAGATCTCAGTGCGCCTCAGTCCACGAAAATACCAAGCTGGCTGTATGCCGGGCTCTGCCAGACGAAAATACAACTGCGCGGTGTCTATCACCCTCCGCCGCCTCACCGGCGGACACGTAAATAGAGCCCGTTGTCATGATCCAATACTATGGTTTTTTTAAATATGAAATCATTTTCTTTCACTTTAAGAAGCTAATGGATGGGATGCAGGGGATACATTCTACGGCAGGGGTGCATTCAAAGGAGAATAAGGGGGAGACGAATTTAATGTCTTGTCAACTTCATCATGTGTGACTGTTTACTGGATCTTTAATTAAATGCGGTTTCAGCTGTGTTAATTCAGTCAGGTTGAGTGTCCAAACGTGTGCCAAATGCACTCATCAGATAAGATATAGATCAGAATATATCGATACAGATCTAAATGTATGTGCTGATTCAGATAGTTGCACTGAATATTGGTTGTTGTGGATTATTTATTGCACTGAAATGTGCCTGACACTGTGGAAACCTGCCAGTGAGGGATCGGTGATGTATGCGCACTACGCCACCGGTCAACTGGAATACCACTAGACCATCTGCGCTCCACCTTCGGTGAAAGCTGACCAGGTTTGAATCGGCAAGCTCTTAGTGCACTTTTCACGCCACCGGCATGAACAAAAATGTCACTGTGCAGCTGATTCCGTCGACACCTCCCCCTACCGCGCCACCACACCCAGCTGGGGCACCTTGGTGTGCCTTGGTCTACGAAAATACCAAAACCGGTTTGTGCCGGGCTCCGCAAGATGAAAATACTACTGCGCAGAGTGCACTATCGCCCGCCGCGGTGCACAAAAATAGAAATTAAAAAAATAAAAATAAAATAAAATAAAGTTTAAGAGCTGCCACATTCTCGTGTCTTTTGTTGTTGCCTGTACCATAAATAAAACTAGTGAGTGTAAAAACTTGATCAAAGGAGTTAAAAACCTTGGTTAAAAGAGTAAAAGATGCAGTGAGTCTGCTACAGTCATTAAAAATGTGAAAAAGCATTTCCCTGGAGCTACAGAAGGGGCACTGGTTGGAAACAGCAGGGTTGATGATTGAGATGAAGGCATTTGATGCAATTGCACCTTGGAGGATCCGCCACTAGGTCTCCAGCTCTTTTTTTCAGCAGCGCCTTGTTCAAAGTCCTCCAATGAGTTGCAGCATCTCCGAGCCTTTTGGTCCATACACGTGTTGCTCTTTTTTTGAGTCTTTTTATTTAAGACTTTAACACAGGCTTTGTAGAGGCTCTTCCCGTTGGTGCTGCTAAGGCAAAGAGCTGTTTGCCTCAGCAGCGGGCCTTCCATCTCTCCTGCAGGACTGATCTGTATATCAGGGAACTGGTCTGTGTCATCTGCCTCTGTCCCAGATTCCAGCTGTAGGAGGAGGCCTCTCTCTCCAGAGAATCAAGCCACTAATATTGGTACGTATTTGAGAGAGGAGAGGTTCAAGGGAGAGTGCATAGAGCATAGAGCAACACCCCTCTGCACCCTGAATGGAGCACTGTTAGGATGAGTTTCTTTAGCCAGTCCTGTCAGCCTTGAGAGTGGTGGAGCTGTGTCACTCAAATACCTCAGATACTTCAGTGTTAGATTGCTGGAGCCGGGGGCCTCTGACAACCATCCTTAACATCTACCTTGTACCCATGTTTTACATGACACAGGTCCCCAAAAAACGTTCTGTCATGGTATTTCATTCTATGGACCCTCCATATGTTCACCTAAAGCTCCTTAAAATATGTTGTTCTTTGTTCTTTCTGTACATGGATTTTTCTTAGGGTCAACTAAATGTCAGCAGGATCTTTAGAAACGTGGACGACTATACATACTTGAACGGTCTCAGACCAATCTTTGTTATGCTTTTGTTACGCTTCTGTTATGCTTCTGTTACACTTTGTTAAGCTTTGCCACAATTGTGACATGATGAAGCTGTAACCCAGATCTGTGACTAGTAAAGCTTGTCAAAATGATCATTCGTGTGGACCCTCCATTTTTATAAGGTGTGAGCATGGGCTAGGCATCCTTACAAGCACACAGACTGCTGTTGAATTTCAGCAGACTCTCAATGTAACTGTATAACACTCGGATCATGCCAATGAAGCCAGGGTCAATCCAAACCTCCCCATGACTTTCCAGAGGAAGCTGTGTCCAACCGGTCAAAAGCCTTTCCTGATCTAGCAAAGTGAGACCAGTGTTGATGCCCAATGACTTGGACACCTCCAAATCATCCCGATTTAGGTAGACGTTGTCTACCATGGACCTGCCGGGAACACAGTAGGTCTGGTCCCGGTGGATGACTTTCTCCATGGCTCCTCTCAGCCTGGAGGCCAGCGTCTTGGACAGGATTTTATAGTCCACACAAAAAAGAGACAACGGGCGCCAGTTCTTGATTTCCAGAAGGTTTCCTGTTTTGAAGGGAAAGTCACAACAGCTCTCCGACAGGAAAGAGGGAGAGAACCGCCAGCGAGACTCTCCCTAAGCACTTGGAGCAGGTCAGCACCAAAGATGTCCCAGTACTCCTTGTAAAACTCAACAGTGAGTCTGTCAATCCCAGGAGATCTTCACCCCTGCATACTTTGCAGGGCAGCTGTAAATTCCTCAAGCTGGAGAGGGCGGCTCAGCTGGGTGCTGATATCAGCTGATACCTGGGGCTAAATTCTGCAAAAGTCCACCTCCAGATTAACATTCTCCTCATATTCCGATGTGTAGAAATTGGTGAAGAACTGCGTAGCTCTGCCCCTGATGTCATGGGGCTCTGTCAGTTCCTGCCCGGTGTCTGACAGCAGGGAGTGGATCTGTTTTCTTTGTCCTTGTTTCTTCTCCAGGCTAAAGAAGTAGCCAGAGGGAGCATCCATGTTCTAGACCCAGGCCCGAACCAGCACCCCTTGTACCCTTGAGTCAAGCAGATTGGCTAAGGCCATCTTTTTAGAGTTGAGGACTTCAATGTGTCTTCGATTTCCTGTGGAAAAGCCAAGTGCCTCTAATTCCTCGATTTCACGCTCCAAGTCCTGTATTGATCTGCATGTATACTGCGTGACATTGAGAGTGTACTGTTGACATAGTAGTTTTATCTGTACTTTGCCATGGTCCCACCACTGACTAAGACTACTAAAATCAGCTACTTGGCTCCTGAACCCACACCAGGAAAAATTTAAAACTTCCTTAAAACCTTTATTTAAAATCAAACAGAATTAAAATGCCAGTATACGCTCTTTGGTATAAAATTTCTCAGAACTGCGTCACATAAAACCAGAGGGTGATCAGAGAAGCCAGATGGCACAATCCTACAATCTTTAAAAACATTAAAATGGTGCTTCAAACAATAAAAAACGGTTTAACCTTGCTAGAGAGACTCTGTTCTCTCTCAGGTGGGACCAGGTGTACTGATGACAGTCTGCATGCATCCTTCTCCACACATCCACCAGGTCATGGGAATAGACCAGCTGCTTCAGAGTGTGCTGAGAATCTGGATGTGGCTCTGTATGGTTGTGGTCTAAAGACTCTTTTTCATGGGGTGAACCTCCTGGAGAGGAGGATGCCCACCCCGCCACTCGCTGTGGTGTTGTGGCTCAAAAACACTCGCCCCTCCCACTCCTTCTCCCAGAACACCTCCACACTCTGATCACTGTGGACCTCTTGAAGAAATAAAACATCAATGTGTTAAGTTTTTGCTGTGTCCAACAAAAGTGTCCTTTTTTCAGCTCTCGTGCCCCATTAACGTTTAGTGTCCCTACTCTAAAAACAACCCAAGTTTAAAATAATAGAATTAAAAGTAGAATAAAAAAGACAAATAATGTACATAAAATCAGACTACATCATGACTTTAATGATGTTAATCATTAAAGTCATGATATTATTTGTTTCTTGACTTTAATCATGTGCTTCTGTCATCTAAATATCTCCTGTTTAGTCAGGTAAGTTGAAGCTTTGTGTTTTATGACGTGTTTTGCTGACATAAGAAACAAAATTTGTCCGCAAAATGCAGTTTGCCTCCAGTTGCCCAGCTTTCCTCGCCCCCTCAAAAGACACTAAATGTTTTCTCTTGCTACGAGTGGTCACTGCCCCCCATTCCAATGTCACACTCACAGCAGAAGACTGCTCACTCACACTACCTCCAGTTTTGTCAGTCATGCCACCCAGTGCTGCACCTCTACCACCTGATCCCTCCACTGAATACAAACCCACTTTCGGTGTCTCCTTTACTTCCCCAAAACCACTCTGCTCATCTGTCTCCCTCACTTCCCCCAAATTATTCACCTCATCTGTCTCCATCATTTCTCCCGATTCACTTACCTCACCTGTCTCCCTTACTTCCCCTGATTCACTTACCTCACCTGTCTCCCTCACTTCCCCTGATTTACTTACCTCACCTGTCTCCCTTTCTTCTCACAACTTTCTGACTTCACCTGTCTCCCTTACTTCCCCTAATTCACTCACTTCACCTGTCTTCCTCACATCCCGAAAATTACTCACCTCACCACTCACCTCGCCTGTCTCCCTCATCTCACCTGATCCACTTGCCCTAACTGTTTCCCTCACCTCACCTGTCTTTCCCGTGTCTCTCACTTCACCCTCCTCCATCTCTGCTTCTTCACCCACCCGAGCTTCCTTCTGACTCACGATCTTTCCCCCATTTCCCAAGTGCCTCCATCTCGGCGCAGGTACAGGCTGCCTGCCCACCACGGCCATTGCAGCATACGGCAGGCGCGGCTGGCACCTCCAGTTCATCGTGCCCCGCCGGAGCGACAACCGCGGCCCAAGGCAGGGCAGACAGGTGCGATGAACCGATAGTTGAACTCTTCTGCCTTGTTGTTTAATATCATGTTAACCTGCCGCTGATGCAACCCTAGGGGAGCAGCTTAGATTTACAGCCAGAAAGTAACTTTCTGATTGGGGAGACAACTTTACCATGGCGGGACAGTTTCTGGAGCAGGAACTCGTTGCTGATGAAGGGGGGGGGGGATCCTAGCTGCCGGTTGTGTCAGCAGCTGCACCGCTTAGAACAGCCTGTTCACTGTATCCACCAGCAACTTTACCTGCTCCACCTTCTCATGAAAAAGGACCACAGCTCAGTTCATCTGGACTGCCGATTTGACCGAGTTGTGCCCGATCCGCTCCCCGACAGCCAAAGCCACATCCTCCACGTTACATGCAGAGCCCACCGCCAATTTCACGCCATGCTTCCTGGACAGGGAGGAGAACCCTGCGTTCGGCGCTCCTGGTCTCCTCCTCCCAACCAGATGGCATCTGGCTGCAAAAACACACAAAAGCAAACACTCAAAATGAATTAACTCACCCTCAACTAAAAGTACACTAACCAACCATACAAATCACCAACGTGTACAGAATAGAAATAAATACAGGTAGAGCAAAACGTCTCCCAGTTTCTCTCTTCCACTCACACTCCTCTCACATGAAGAAGAGGAAGACGATTAAGAATAGGAAGATAAGAACAAGAAGAAGATGATGAAGATGATGATGATGTAAAAGATGATGTTGATTTTGATGCTCATAATGATGATGTTGATAAAGAAAAAGAAGAGTGTAAGAAGAGGAAGAAGAAGAAGAAGAAGAAGAAGATGATGATGATGATGATGAAGAAGAAGAAAAAAAAGTTGATGATGAAAAGAATAAGGATGATGTAGATGATGGTGATAAAGATTATGAAGTAAATGAAGAAAAAGAGGAAGAAGATGATAAAGATGATAATGATGAAAGATGATTACAATGATGATGATGTTATTGATGACGGAGAAATAGAAAAAGTAGAAGAGAAAGAAGAAGAGGACAAGAAGGAGAAGAAGAAGCGGATAATGATGATGATGATAATAAAGAAGATGATAGATGATGGAGATGATGATGACGATGATAATAATTATAATGATGATAAAGAAAGGTAGAAAAGGAAGTAGAAGAAAAAGATAATGATGATGAGGATGATCATGAAATGTTGTTGATGATGATAATGACGTTGATGATGTCAATGAAAAAGAAGGAGAAAATGATGATGATGATGATGATGATGATGATGATGATGATGATGATTGTGATGATCAAGTGAAAAAGAGGAGAAAAAGAAGATCATGATGATAAAGATGATGACGATGATGAAAATAGGTTGAAGACGGAGGAGAAGAAGATCATAATGATGAAGATGATCATCATTAAAAAGAAATGATGTTTATGATAATGAAGAAAGGTTTAAAAGAGAGTAGAAGAAAAATATGATGATGATGAAGATGATGATGATCGTCAATATCATGATGATGATGTTGAAGAAGAAGAAATAAAAGATGATGATATTGATGATGAAGATGATGTTAATGACAATGATGATGATGATGATGATGATGATGATGATGATGAGTTGATAAATAAAGGGGAAGAAGAACAAGCTGATGATGATGAGTTGATGATAAATAAAGGGGAAGAAGAACAAGATGATGATGATGAACAAGAAGAAGAAGAAAGGGGAAGAAGATGAAGATGATGATGAACAAGATGAAGAAGAAGGGGAAGAAGATGAAGATAATGATGATGAAGAAGCAGGAGAAAAACACAAAGAAGATGAAAAAGAAGAAGATGATGAAGAAGATTGAGAAAAAGACAAAGGAGATGAACAAGAAGATGATAATCATGATGATGAAGAAGAGGAAGACGGAGGAGAAGAAACTGATGATGATGATGATGATGATGATGATGATGATAATCTTGATGATGAAGAACAAGAAGAAGAAGAAGAAGGTGGAGAAGAAGAAGCTGATGATGATGATGATTATGTTATTGATGATGATGATGATGATGATGATGATGATGATGATGATGATGATGATGACGATGATGATGATGATGATGATGATGATGATGATGATGTTGTGCTGTAATTCATTTTTACCGAAAGACCTGGGTCTGACATATCATGGGAGTTCTTGTCCTTTTAGGCCACCATAGCTTTACCAACGGGAGGATTAACTAAGGGAGCATTTCAGTCAGAAATCTGACCATTAGATATCACTAAATATTCCTGTTTCTACATGCTATAACTTTGAGATTTTTTTATTGTCAAGATACTGCTTTAGTGTTGTGATATTAGGACTCTGAAATGTGCACTTGTGTCTCATAAATCTGAGTTATTTACCTCCTGTTTGTGGCCCTAATCCCCGGCAGCCTGTCAGCTCATGTCTTCTCTGGACATGAGCTGACAGTCATATATCAAACAATGTCTGGTCTTTTTACCTAGGATAAAGGTAGGTGGTGTAATTTGTCCTCCTGCCAGTCAAGTGCCATGAAGTGATGTGAAAGTTCAGCTTTGTTTGATTAAGTTTGTATTGAATCAGCTTTGCAGTCGCTCCAATTGCTGAGCAGCAGATTGAGCACAGGCTTTAACTGTACTGATATTAAAAATCAGCAGGCTGTAACAATATGTAATCTAACAACATAATCTAATCTGAAACATAATCTTACTTCACAATCACATCCAAAATATGTTTTCCACCGGTTTTCCACGGTAGCTAAATGATTAAACTCAGAGGATTTGATTTACACACAGCTGCACTTCTTAAAATTTCATGCAAACCTATGAATTTTCATTTCCTCTGATACAGCTCTGTGATTTCACAGAGATTTATATCATTTCAATCAAACAACAGTAATCCTCTATAGTCTAAAAAAGTGAGTTATCAGTGTGCATCCTCTGAGGATCAAGAGTGATAATGAATCAGTAGATTTAGTTTGGATGTTTTTCACTTGACAAACTTATTTCTCTTTTGAATACATTTTTGATCAAATGTTTTAAATAGCATTCATTTGCATTTCAGTTTTAAGTCCCTGCCAACAATAAAAAGAAGTTCTGAGCAGTATGCTGATTTGTGAATCAAATAGCTGTAACAAATTGTACTATTTTATGATTGTCCAATGTTTCTCCCACAGGCCTTTCTATTTGACCTGTTGTCCTGGTCAGATTCGCCTCCTGAAGGTTCCTCTTTGTGCTGTGTTTAGACACCTCTATGTGTGTTTTCTGACCCTGTGTGGTGGTGTGTTTATGATTAAATCTGCTTCTATGAGATCCATTAATGTGTTCGCATTGAGGGCTTAGTGCTGCTCTACGAATTGTTTTCTGTTGCTTACATGAGCTTATTGAGGAGAAACTGCAGCTGCCAACATCTGGACTGATACTGAACTCATGCAACGTGTGCATTAACACTGTCACTAAGGTTTTATCACTCACTGCAGTTTGTTCAGCATGGACTCAGACTGATCAGGTCACTGAGAAATCACAGCCTGAAAGATGGGGGGCTGCTAACAGGCTAATGCTTGCTCTAATAACAGGCATTAATAGTATCTGAAAGTATGATCTGTTCTGTATACCTGCCTCTCTCTCTGTGGTCTAATGTCAGGGGGATTTTTGCAGCAGATATTTCTGGTTGTCAAAGCTTTGTGTTGTTTTTAATCTTCATCATCATTTACAAGTGAAGTGTTCACTCATTCATGTTGAATTACAGTGAGTCATGCAATTCAGGCTTAAAAGACCCACTCTGATGAAAATCATGTTTTTCTTGTTGTCCACATGTTCATATGTCATTTTCCTGATGCTACAGGCCATATAATGAGAACACCAAGTCCAAAATTACATTTCTGAGTATTTATGCATTAAAATCACTGTGAAACTCTGGCAGACCCAAACAGAAGGTTCAGACACAATGAGATTTCCTAAGTCACAAATCCAAGCTCCGCCCCTGGAGCCCTGCTCATCAGGCCAGACCATAGACTGTATATACTATGGACAACTTGGTTCCACCTTCCGCCAGTATACAGATTCAAAGCCGAAAAGCTCCCAGTAATTTTGCGTTTTTTTCTACATTTCCTGAAACCAACATTGCGCAGTAGCGTTGTACGCATTTGGCGGGAGAGTTGTCGAGAGTCACTGTGATGAAGCTTGCCTCAGACAGCGTATCCCCCTGGGTGAGCTACACAGTCTTTGTATGCCCATAGGCTGTATCAGGTGTCAATCATAGAAAACATGAACCCCCTAATAACTTTTACAAACTGAGCTGTACAGAAAAAAGAGGACTTGAGTACAAACCAGTCTTACAATAACTACATGTCAACATTGCAAGCAGGGGGGTAAAAAATTTATGTTCTGTGTAATAAGTTTCTAAAGTTTGTCCACAGCTCCATAAGCTTTGCTGGCAAAGGCAGGATTTATGACCTATACTGCAGCCCATCACCAGAGTGTGCTGTTCTCGGGTTGGCTTTGCCCAGTAGTGGTGGGCAAAACCGTTCATTTCAGTGAACCGGATCATTCCAGTTCGTTCAGTAAAAAGATCGGTTCATTTCAGTCATTTCGGTCGGTTGGTCGTTAGTCAGTCCGTTCGCTCATGTTCACGTTCGTTCAGACGCTGAACGGTCTGACTCGAACGGACTGACTCGACACGGCTGACCGGGTTTATGCAGGGGGAGATCTGTTCAGACTCTGAACGAACGAGAGTCTCTTAGCTTCCTTTGTGACAATAACATCAAGTATTTCCAACAGATACGTCTTTGCTGACATTCAAAACACAGAGAGATCTAAGGATACGTATTCAACAACTGTGCGACTTGGGACAATCTCATGCGCATTTTTTTGAAAGTCTCCAGGTAATGGTCACTTTTTACACTGAAACACCGGCATGTTGACCCAGCTAAACCAAGCTATATAGCTTAGCTAGCACATTACGCATTCAAATGATGGCTGAATACAGATGTGTCTGTACACAGACACCGTACAGCATCGGGATATTTTGCTGGACAAACGCATCCGGCTGCCTCAGGCAATCGCTGTTTGTTAGCTTAGCATGCTAAACCTTCTGCTAGTGAGACTCTGCCTCTGGCTGCAGCAGCAGGTGTGTGCCTGTGTGTGTGCGACTGCGCGGCACTGTTTGTTGGACTCATGAGTACAGATACCCCCCGCAAGAGACTACCTTATAGTTTATTTTATTCAGTACATCTCGTCGCGTTCACAAGTGGGTCGGCTAGTGACAGGCTGACAGCACCTTGCAGAGAGTGAACGCTTGTACTCAGTCAGTCTGAGAGTCGGTCAATCTCTCAGTCAGACCAAGCTGACTGAAAAGACGGAGACCAAGCCGGTCTTTCAGTCAGCTCGGTCATCGGTCCCGGTCTTTCTGTCAGCTCGGTTATCAGTCTCGGTCAGCGGTCCCGGTCTTTCAGTCAGACTCAGCTTGGTCATCATCAGTCCCGGTCTTTCAGTTAGCTCAGTACTGCCGCTGCTTCTCTAAGCCCCACCCACCCACAGACCGAGGCGCGACGATAGGATAAGACAGGCAAGCACAGAGATAGTCCCGCCCTAAGGAACGGTGAACTGATTCTTCAGCCAATCAAAAGAACTGAACGGACTGAACAGGTCATTTAGGGGGGGTGACCTCGTTCATTTCGTTCACCAAAAAGAACTAGTTCTTTTGATCCGTTCATTCATGACCGAAACACCACTATTGCCCAGTGAGGAGGCAGATGCTGTCCATTCTATATACAGTCTATGGGCCAGACCCAGAGAAGTAGAGAGGACGATCACTGAACAACTGTGTGTGGTAGCAGTTTGCAATGCGTGTGAGAAAGCTAATTCTGATGTTAGCTTTCATCATGCCCCCAAAGACATGAGTGTCTGAGACCTGAATAGCTCCCATGTCACCTGCCACTTCAGCTGGTGGTTTTATTTAAGTTATGGAGCCTGACACGCTCTCTGAAACTGTAGAGGTCTTTAGATAAATGTGAACAACATGAAAGTGTTTATTTTACATTTGCTGAGGAAAATATTGTTGCTTCTTAAGATGGTAGTTAAACCATTAACGATACAGCACACTGGCATACAGGGATGGAAGTCAATTAAAGATTAGGTTTCAAGATTGTGATGCTGTAAGCGTAGAAATTATTTTAAGTAAAAACTAAGGATTATAGACAAACACATCATGACATAGTCCTCTGAAAAGAGCAGATACTTGAAAAGTCTCCTAAAAAGACTCCTAACACCTTATACTGGTCTTCTCCATTGTTTCTTGATTTTGGGGTGCAAACTCAGTCATTGTTTTTTTGACAAAGCATCATCATGCACATGTCCTCCATGAGTACTTTGTGGGATGGTTCAATCCCTGCAGGATAAAAACCTGATTTTCCTTGGTCCTTGTCCTCTCTCCTGTTTTTCATTTGGACAGGCTGCATTATTACAAGCCAATCCAATTTTCATTTACTAGCATGGCTCCTTCCTAGATGAGGGCTGAGGGGATAAGTGAGTAAAACCACTTTGTTTCATTATATAATGTTGGAGTGCGGCCCGCTGCTGCAGAAAATGCAATAATATTAATGGGATAATTTAATGCAATTTTCTTTATTTGATGCACTCTGACTGGGACGGCTAATCTGAAGGCATTGTTTAAAATAGATTGAAAAATGAAAGAAGTCCAAACAGCTAATCCTCCTCTGAGGTCAGGCAGGCTGCTGCTAACAGGTACACTTACTGTACTACTGCAGCCTACTACCACAGTACAAAACACACAAATACCACTGTTTATGTACTTTTATGCAATCTAATCTTTTACTATCTTCAAAAACATGATCTGTGCTTTAAATACTTATGCCTTAATGCTCCTAAAAAGAGGTCACCATTTGACAGAGACCATTGAAAATGTAATAAGGTCAAGTGCATTATCCGAACAGCAGGAGCTGTGATGGTAAAGATAAAACTGACACAGCAGCATCTCAGTGTACTGTGATGCTCTTCAGACACAAACATATAACAGTTCAATCAAGCTCTAATCAAAGATTTTTGAGGTTCTCCTGGTTTTAGATGTGGAGCAATGGGGTCAGAAACCTGGGGGCCAACCTGCACACGCTCAGTGGATGCTTTTCTTCTTCTGTGGTGAAAGGTGAAAATATATATTGAGACATTGATAACATCTACATAGAAATCTCTCAACTTTTGTCCATCTTTTTTAATGGCATCTGTATGAATTTCAGCCTTTTTAATAACTAGAAAAAAACTTAAACATTGCAGGTTATGAAGCAGCATAATTTGCAAACCATAAATCCTCAAATGTAGGAACTGCCTCAGAAATCAGGTCTTTGTATGAAGCTCAAAGGCACACAGTCTCAGAGTTTAAAATCTGTGCATATTTTTGTGTAACACTGTGTAATTCACATAGCACAAAAGATTAAATGCTCCGCAAACTGCAAGGCAAAGAAAATAGCATCTATCGCAAAAATGAAAAAATAACAATAGTAATAATACATTTGTTTAGCACTTAAAAAAGGGGGGTTTACAAAGTGCTTTGATGATTTGCTTAAGTACAACAGAAAAAAAGAAAGGGGCAAAAGGACAAAACACCTACATTAAGAAAAAAAGGTGTGAACATTCAGCCGAACAACAAGAGAACCAAGAAGACTCCTTAAGAAACCAAGAATATGTTAGTTTATGTGCTGGAGAGGAGTGAGTTACAACAGTCAAGTATAGAGAAAATGAGAGCATTGGTCTGACCTTTGGTCTGACCAGCTGGGAATTATTATTATTATTATTATTATTATTATTACAATAGTTCAGATGTGAAAAGCACCACTTTTTGGATGTGGGCTGTGAAGGTGAGGTCAGAGTCAAACACTGACTGTATTTCTTTACTGCAAAATACTGTGTATCTCTCTATCTGCACAAATCAGCCTTATTCTAAAAAATAAAACCACAAACTGTTAGTGTGGTGTATTTACCAACTGTTGAGTATTTATAGCATTGTAACTCTTAACTTTTGGTGATTATTATTATGGAAGACAACAATTTCTCATCCCGAAATCATAAATCCAAACATTAGTCTGGATCTGTCTGCGACTCTACTTTATGTCTAAACCATGGGTGGAGCTCTGAATTGGTATCCTATTTAAAATTTTATAATTGAGTTTATACAGTTTGGTGAACCAGGTACACCTGGTTGCAGTACATGACCATCCCTCTCTATCCAGCTCACCATATAAGTGAGTAAAGTCAGAGCTGTCAGGATTAGAGAGTGCAGAGCAGCTCTGAGAAGCAGAGTGGAGATGCTAACAGTTAGCTAAGGCTAACAGCACAGAGTTTGACTATGATTGACTTCACAATAAAACTGATGTTATATTTGTACATGGATGGTGTAGATGGTGGTTTGTGATCATTGTGAACTCAGTGATGATTCATTTTTTCGTATGTCCATAATAGAAACATAAAACTGCCGCAGCCATAATGGAAAACCAGCCTTTATTCACTCATTATATTCATGACCCCAGTCATTATAGGAGATGATATACTGCTCCTAATTTGGCAGAGTGGATCTAAATGACCACTGAAATATTACAGAGATGCAAATGCAACAATTTCCATTTTCCTCTTCCAATATGTTTAAAGAAAGTACGTTATTCAAGCTCCTCTGAAAACCTAAACTGTTTACCAGTGATTTGAAATCAGCTCTGTGAGGCAGTCTTTTTTAAACAGACTGATTATCACAGAAGAGAAAACCTCAGTGAAACTGGAGAGGGTAAAAAACCCAGGACTGAGATTTAATTCTGTGTTTCTTAGACAATATTTTAACCTTTTAGAGACTAATCCTCCTTCTCCAGTGCAGCATGTTTCTTCTCTCAGTGATGTGATATTTTCTGTGTCTAATGGCTTGTTTTCTGTAAAGTTAAGCCCTCGGAACAAGAACATGCTGAATAATAATAAAAATGATGAATAAAAAAACCCTCTAATCTGCCTCTTAATGTACCCACAGTTGTCTAATCCAGATCTTATTTGTTCTCCAGTCCATGCTCTATTTTTTTCTGCAGGATGAGATGGTGTTTAATCGACTTTAGAAGAATTAGTCATTCCTTATTACCGTCATGGTTTTTACAGGACTTTCCTGGAAAATCCCATTCAACACACATTTTAATTTCATTTCTGCGGCTCAATCATGTTGAGGGCAATGTAAATAATCCAATAACATTAATCATCATTTGTTTTCCTTTTTTTCTCCAAAAATAGACCAGCAGCAGGCAGATTGGATGGGCAGGGATGCTGTCCCTCACTCTGTTTTATTGTTTTTTTAGAAGCTCTGATGATTTAAAAAATGTTATCATGATCCCAATTACTCAGCAGAGGGGGATGTTTTCTTTAAAACCTTCGGATTTACCCAAACTCAAACCACAGAAATCAGTTTTATCAACAGGTTTAGAGAGTGAGGTTCAACTCAAAAACAGGAGCAAAATTTAAACATTTTTATAGTCTGTTTCTTTGCCTGCTCCTTTTTGTTTGGACTCATTTTCTACATAGCCCATGAAGATACTCTTTACTGCAGAGCGCTTATTGGCCATTGTTGGCTCTAAAATTGAGACATTCCCTCATTTTCACCTTTTCAGTGAAACATGTGTCCAGACCCTTTTGACTGGGTGCATCATCTGGGACCAAGGCACAAATGAGTCATAAACAAAAAAATATGTATATACCTTTTATTGACCCTTTCGGTCTCCACTTATATCTTCTTGAACTATCTACCTTAAAGCATCATACAGACTTATATCTGTGTATAACCTTTTAATCTTAAAGGTTTGTTGTGAAGAAAAGGGAATTTTAACCATACCTTTCCGTCAAATTATGAACTGGAATTAAAGCCTTTATTTCTGTGAATCATGAACTCTAAGAGGGGGTAATATACTTTTCCATATTCACAACAAAAATGCAAAGTTACAAAGTTTAGTGTCTATACTAAATGCATGCAAAGTTTCAAATCACCAGTTAAATGTATGTTGTCATAATCCTATAAAATAGATGTAAACAGCTCAAAACGGTTCATTGGGAGATCACACATAGAGACAGCAGCTAAAACAAAACAAGACTAAAATAATGATATTCTAATACACCACTGTGAGAATTTTGAGGCTTTTATTCATCTGAAATTCACGTAAAGCTATTAAAAAGGAAACAGAGAGGATGCATAGAGTCTGAAAAAATGCATAATACTTTCTCTGGGGAGATTTAGGTCAGATTTGAAAAGCAAGAACACCTTTATGGTTTTAAAGGACAGAGAATAATTAACTGTTGGTGTTTTTTTCTTTTGTGCATCTTAACCTCAATCATATTATTTGAATAGATGTAAAAAACCATCTCACATCCTTCCCAAAGCAGCTTTCCCCTGTTTATTCATGCATCCCCATTACAACATTAGCCAAATATTCAGCAAACAAATTCTAGCTGTATGTTCACAGGTTTTCAAAGCTGCAGATCTTCTCTATGTTTAATTGGTAAAACAATCTAAAATGGGTTTTTCTATTCAGCTGTGTGGTAAAAGCAGCTGAAAATTAAAAAGACATGGACTTCTTAATGTTTGGGATCATGGACCAACAATGGACTGACAATACAGAGTGGAGACCAAGGAGTAGAGCTGCAGTCCTACACACTCCTCTGTGCTTCCTTCAGAGCAGTTTGCCAGCCACTACCACTTTAATATAGAGACTGTGTCTGTCCCCCTTGTCCTCGACACTTTAATTCAAACAGGTTGACTAATAAAGAAGTAAATAATTATTAACTTATTAGAATTAAAACTGCTAACACAGCTGAACCTAGTAGTAGTAAAATAAAATGTCATCAATTGAATATAAGGTCTCGAAGTTCCAACTCTGCAATAATAAATGAACTACTCTCAGATTGTCTACTCTCGTTTTACTGATTTACTCTCCCTAACTGAAACTTTGCTGCATCAGGATGAATATGTCAGTTTAAATTAATCCACTCCTCCTAGCCACCTAAACTTTCATATTCCTCAGGACTCTGGCCGAGGTGGTAGAGTTGCAGCTATTTATAATTCCAGTCTTGAAATTAACCCCAGACCAAAACTGAATTATACTTCTTTTAAGAGTCTTGGTCTTAGCTTTCCACATTCACCCTCAAAGACCAGTAGTATTTGCTATAGTTTATTGCCCTCCTAGCCTATACTCTGGCTGTTTTCAATGTGGCCTACTTCATACTCCTGTCGACCGCAATACTGCATACTGAGTACTGTGTTCGATAGTAGTATGCAGTATGACTGCAAATCAGCCATTATTATGTAGCATGCTTGGCCCAGTTTAGCTGGTTTCCGGTGTGGAAAAGTACATCGTACCCCGGTAAATTGCAACGACACTACAGTGATGCCCATTCATTTACACACTGAAAAAAAATCTTTTAAGTGTTTAAATTAGATTTTTTTTGGCCCAATACCAGCCATCAAAATGTGTTCCGTCCATGCAATGACTCGTCAATCTGGCAACATTTGAGTCTCATCACGGCATTGTAAATACAGCAAGGTTATATTGTCAGTTATGTTGTCCTTGTTTCCTGCTTAAATTCAAGAGGTTGCAATCCTCGCTAAACGTGTCAACTTATGGCGTCTGCATGGTGTGGTCTTATTTTCCTTTGTCCCGATAGTTTGACAACTACAGTGAAAACCCTGTAATACAAACTCCTGTCTCCTGTCAATTTACTTCAAATACCGTCTTGGCTGCTGATTGAGTCAGACTGCTTTGCAATTACTCACCTTTCTGCATCAAAACTTTAGACCCCCCTTAATGCCAGCTGCCTGTCCAGCTGTTTGATGTAAACATCGCTGATGGCATGCGCTGTGTATGGTAAACATCACGTAGACCATACAATATAACGTATTAGAAGAAGCAGGAAAATTTGAGGTGATGGAAATAGAGGATAAAAACTGTACGGCATAGTAACAAAACATTACATTATTGTCAGTGGTTGCACAAATAATGCTGAAGGATGGAGGAGAAGACAGGCTTTCAGAAGGAGAAATCTTTTGGCTGTCCTCTTAAAAAATTGTGCAGTTAAAAAGTTTTACCGCTCTCCGTTATTCCCCCATCTGCCCAGGCACTTTGCATTGTGGGTAACAACAGGCAAAGCGGACTGGTTTGATGCATACTGTGAAATTTTCCTGAATCAGTACGTCATCTGGGTATTTTTAGCACACTGCAAATTTCACATGTGTTCGCCTACTGTATACTGCATACTGAATTTTGGGCCCATCAGCACGTACTGCTAGTATAGTAGGTGAATTTGAAAACGGCCTCTGAGTTTTTGTCAGAGTTCTCAGAGTTCTATCTGATCTAGTCCTTGGGGTTAGGCCTGGGGTCTGAGGTCAGAGACAAACTGGATTCCCCTGCAGTTTCCATACAAAGAACATATTGGAGTGGATGATGCTGTCCTCTACATGCTTCACTGTGCCCTGTCTCATCTGGAGGAACCTGGGGTTTATGTGAGGATCATGTTCTTTGACTTTTCAAATGCATTCAACACCATCCAAGCCACCTTACTCAAACACAAGCTCACAGAAATGGGAGTGGATCCTTCCTGTGTTTCCTGGATCACAGATTACCTGACAGGAAGGCCACAGTTTGTCAGGCTGGGGAACTGTGTTTCTGGGAGATTAATGAGCAGTACAGGGGCTACACAAGGGACAGTCCTGGTGCCATTCCTGTTCACACTGTATACAGACTTCAAATACAGCACTGAGTCCTGCCACATGACATGTTTCAGAAATGGACAAGAAGCTGAATACAGAGATCTGATAAGAGCCTTCAGTGACTGGAGTCACAAAAACTGCCTCCTCCTCAACACCTCAGAGACAAAGGAGATGGTCATAGACTTCCACAGATCCAAACCCCCTCTTCAGCCAGTGAACACCTGTGGAATGGACATCGAAGTGGTGACATCGTATAAATATCTAGGTGTACATCTGGATAATAAGTTGGATTGGTCTAAGAATATAGACTTCATCTACAGAAAGGGACAGAGCCGCCTCTTTTGCCTGAGAAGACTGATCAAAAGACATCTGTAATAAGATGCTGCAGATGCAAACTACAGGGAGTCCAGTTTGTCTCTGACCTCAGACCTCAGAAGGTGTAGAATTAGCCGCTCCAGGGTTTTCATGATGTGTGAAGTGAGGGCCACTGGTCTGTAGTCATTGAGTTCAGCAGGACATTTTGTTTTTGGTACTGGCACAATGCAGGATGTTTTCCACAGAGCAGGTACCCGCCCCAGCTGTAGACTCAGGTTGAAGATCTTGTGGAGAGGTTGACACAGTTCTGCAGCACAGTCTCTAAGCAGCCTTGGACACACACCATCTGGACTAGCTGCCTTCCCAGGACAAAGTCTTCCAAGCTCCAACCTCACCCCTGTTTCGGTGACAGACAAGGACTGGTGTTCTAGGAGGGAGGCAGTTGAAGTGGTTGAGATATTTGAACGAGATGGAGGAGGAAGGGGAGAAGTTGTAGTGGAGATTTATTGTAGAGAGGAAGGTGGAGTAGCAGTGGAAGTGGGAGTGACAGCAGTGTCAAATCTGTTGAAGAACAGGTTAAGTTCATCAGCTATTTCCAGATCACCCACCGCTGGCTGTCTTTTCTTTTTCTTGCTGTGTCCAGAGATGGTACTGATTCCTCTTCACACTTCACAGATGTTGCTGTGTTGTAGATCATTCTCTATCTTCTTTTTGTACTCCAGCTTTGCCATCTTCAGTCTCCTCTTCAACTCTTGTTGCATTTGTTTGAGTTGTTCTTTGTCACCATCTTTAAAAGCTTTCTTTTTCTGGTTAAGGATTGCTTTTATGTCACTTGTGATCCAGGGTTTGTTGTTGGGGAAACAGCGAACAGTCTTTGTGGGTATAACTGTGTCTCTACAGAAGTTGACATAATCAGTAAAGCAGTCAACCTGTTTGTCAGTGTTCATACTATCCACATCTGTTTCCAGCAACACATTACAGTCTGTTTATTTAAAACAGTCCCTTAGAGCTTCACTGGCTTGAGGTGTCCATCTTCTGATTTTGACTTTGGTCACAGGCTGCCTCAGCACACGAGGTCTGTAACAGGTTTGCAGATAGACCAAGTTATGATCTGACTTGTCCAGTGGTGGTAAGGCAGTAGCTCTGTAGGCTTCTTTGACGTTGGCATACAGCAGATCCAGGGTTTTGTTTTCTCTGGTAGGACAGTTCACAAACTGTGTGCATCTAGTCAGGTGAGAAGAGGGGGTGACATGGTTGAAGTCTCCTGACATTATTATTAGTGCCTCAGGGTGTTGAGTCTGTAGCCTGGCAACACTATTTTGCAAAACATTGTATGGAATTTCTTCAGTTGATTTGGGTGGAATGTAAACAACAACTGTTATGATATGACTAAATTCTCTTGGAACATAATATGGCCGAAGAGCAACTGCCAACAGTTCAATATCTGGACAACACAACTTCTCCTTGACAGTTATGTGAAAAGGGTTACATCATCTCCAGGTTTTAGTAAAAAATAGGAAACTTCACTTATGGTATGCTTTCTCAGTCTTCACCAATATCTCCAGCTCATCGCTTTTGTTGGGCAGAGAGTTGACGTTTCCCATGATGATTGATGGAAGAAAGGGTTTATATCGCCACCTCCTAGCATTCAGCTTTGCCTTCACCTTTGCACCAGCACGGCAACCACGATAACACCTCCTGATGTCCTCTGGAATTGTATGTTGTTGTCCAGATTTGCTTTTCCTCAATGACAGGAGCTCTTCTCTTGAGTAAACTCTTCGCCCAGCAGAAGTATCCATCAGCAGCCAACAAAATGACAACAAAAAAAATGAAAAAAATCTAGCAAAAATGACAAAAATTAAAGATAAATACGGAGAGACCAGACTTTCAGCAACCTCTTGGTTCAAGCGCATCATTTGAACCAATAGAAATCTGTTGTAAGATGCTGCAGATGTTTTATCAGTCTATGGTGTCTACAGTGTTCTGTTCTATGCTGTAGTCTGTTGGAGAGGAAACATCAACACACAAAGATGCAAGACGTCTGAACAAACTGGTGAAAAAGGCTGGTTCTGTGGTCAGATTCAAGATGGACTCAGTGGAGGATGTGGTGGAGAGATCTACACTGAGGAAGGTGGAGACTTTTCTAAAGAATATGGATCAGCCACTTCATAACACCTTGATGGACCACTGGGCCAATAGTGGTGGACAGTTCCTCTCTCTTCAATTCACACTCCACAACCTGTCGGGGGCAGTATCTTAGGAGGTAGGGCGGTCATCCAACAACTGGAAGGTTGGTGGTTCGATTCCCCCCTATCTCTAGTCTGTCTGTTGTGTCCTTGGACAAGATACTTAACTCATCCCAGTGTGTGTTCTCTGCTGGTGTATGATTGTGAGTGTTGTGTGGTGGTGGTCTGAGAGGCCGTAGACGCAAATTGGCAGCCACGCTTCCGTCAGTCTGCCCCAGGGCAGCTGTGACTACTAAGGTACCAAGGTGTGACGGTGTGAGCAATGAATGATGTATCCAATGTTAAGTGTTTTGAGGGTCCCTGATAAAGTGCTATATAAAATCTGATGTATTATTATTATAACTTGACTGTAAATAATAGATGATATATAACTTAAGCCATGAGAAACCAGACAATTGTATTTCCCCTCGAAATGAATAAAGTTCTTCTTCTTCTTCTTCTTCTTCTTCTTCTTCTTCTTCGTGTGAGTGGAAGAGAGAAACTGGGAGACGTTTGTTCTACCTGTACTTTGTTCTATTCTTTACACATTGGTGATCTGTTCAATGGGTTAGGGTATTTTTGTTTTAGGGTGAGTTAGTTTATTTGCAGTGAACAGACTTTTCGAAGTGGTGCAGCAGCTGACACAACCGGCAGCCCGGATTACACTTTCCAACGTCCCCCCCTTCATCAGCGACGAGTTCCTGCTCCAGAAACTGTCCCGCCATGGTAAAGTTGTCTCCCCCAATAAGAAAGTTACTTTCGGGCTGTAAATCTCCGCTGCTCCGCCATGTGGTGTCACATCGGCGGCAGGTTTATATGATATTAAACAACAAGGCTGAAGAGTTCAATTATCGGTTCATCGTGAGAATTGATGATTTCGATTACACTCTGTTTGCCACATCTTCCGATGTCTGTTGCTTCGGCTGCGGGTTAGAGGGACACCTGGCGCCCCGCCACTCCGAAAGCCACTTACTAATTTTATTTACGGCACAGGCTACAACAAAAAAAAAAAAACAAGAAAATGTGGCAACTCTTAAATTTTATTGTTGGAGAAGCAAAGATGGCAATTTACATTTCGAGGAGAAATAAAATTACAGGTTCCTCTCATACAGATGCAGTGTGTGGCGTTCTAATGTTCATCACAGAATCCAATTAGATTTTATTTTTTTTTAAATGGTAAAAGACCTCGGGAGCTTCTCGGAAACGTGGTGCCACGAGAACATCCTGTGCACAATCGCAGCCAATGAATTATTCTTTTTAGAGGTGGTGAGAGATTGAGTTATTTTCTTTTTGGTTTATGTTTGATTGCTTTGTACTTATGGTCAAATATGGCTTATGTTGCTGGTTCTTTTTTGTAGTTTTTCTTTTATTTGTACCTTCTCATTTAGTTATTTATTTATTTTATTTGTTCATTTATGTATTTTTGACTTTTTTCATTATTTGTTTGTTTATTTGTTTAGTTATTTATCTATGTTATTTATTTTTTCATATTTTCCCTTATATTTGTGAGAAGTACGTATATTTTTTATGATTACCAATGTAAATAAAGTGTGTGTTAAAATAAAAAAAAAAATCTTCTTTTTCTTCTTCTTCTTCTTCTTCTTCTTCTTCTCCTTTGTAAACGAGCCTCTCTAAAGGTTATGCATTTTCAAACAGACCTGTGATAATGATAACAGCTGTTTTATCTGGTCAGCTTCATGTGGAAAGGCGAGTGAATATTGAAAGTGTCTCTGTCAGAGCTGAATCCTGTTATATATGAACATTTCGGCAGAAAAACCCTGCGACAGTGAGCATGGTATGTCCGCTATGCAGCTGCTGCAGATTGCAGATGATAATCAGAGCTGATAAGATGCAGAGATGATAAGACATAAATAAGATGCAGCCTAATAATGCTCAGAAAATAAGGCAGCTCAGTCCAGATGTCCCCTCAGTGTCTTCTAATCCATGCTGCGGCTGTGTCTTACAGGATGAAAGTGGAATCTTCTATCAATTATTATCCAAACATACTGAATTATATCCCCAGAAATCCTTCAAATTATTTCTTAATAATCCTCCTGATGGGGTCACATGACCTAGATAGAGCCAGCACGTCACCAGTCACATGACCCTCCTGCTCAGCTCTTCTTTAGTGATCACAAGATGATGTAGAGCTCTCTCTGCTCTGAAACCAACAGGGGGGGACATTCATGACTTATTTGATCACAGAGGAAATGTGACAATGAAAACAATGATTTTCTTCTATTTCAGCAATGTTGGTTTATTTGAGTGCATTTGTATCCAATGGCATTTAAACTGTCCTAAAAAAAGGAGTTGTTTTCCTAACAAAAACACCAAAGGGCAAAAGTTAAGGTCCACCCCATGGTTTCTGGTTTGACCTCCAGCCTTTTCGGTACACGCCGCAGGAGACCACGTCTAGAAGTCCTCCTCATTGATGTGTACTAAGTTTTTTTTCCCCCATCACTCTGTAAACCTTAGTGAACGCAGCAGACCAGTTTCTGGGGTCTGAAAGTGAAATGTTGTCCCATTCTGGCATGATAGGGGATTTCAGCTGCTTATCTCCTTTGTCCTATTTTTGGTGTCATGATCAATAAATCAATCGATCAATCAGTCTTATTTATATAGCACCAATTCACAACAAATGTTATCTCAAAATGCTTAGAAAAGAGATGGTCAAGAACATTCTCTTAATGATAAATACAGGAAGACCCAACATAAAGATGAGATGATCCCCATACCATCAGGGATGCTGGCTTTGAACGGGGAGCTGAGAGCAGGCCAGAGGACCCTCTACTCTTTAGAGAGGAGGACGCATGGTCCATGATTTCCAAAAGAATCTCGAACTTTGATTCATTAGGCCACAGGACAGTTTTCCTCTTCCCCACAATCCACCTTAAATGGACTCAGGTCCAGAGAAGTCTGGTGTTTCCAGATCCTGTTACTAGGATGCAATTATAAATTCTGTTAACAGACAATAGTGTTTGGAGTGATTTTGAGTCCCTGCAGTGATTTCTACTCCAGGTTCCTGTCTGTCCTTAATGCAGGGCTGCCTGAGGGCCTGATGATCAGGACCATCCAGTCTTGGTTTTGGTCCTTGTCCCTTTAGTACAGAGATTTCTCCAGATCCTCTGAATCTCTTCATGATATTATCTTCTGTAGATGATGAACTACATGAATCTTCTGTAGATTCTTTCACACTCAGAAACATTATTCTGAAACTGTTAGCTCACACAGTCTCTCACAGAGTGGTGAACCTCTAGGATACTCGGCTTCTCTGAGTGTCCTTTTTATACCCAGTCATGCTCCCAACCTGCTGAACATTCACCTCATGAGTTGAAGATGTTCCCTTCAGCTGTTTTCTTTTTTAACATTACACAACTTTTTACCTGTTGGGTTATTTCTCTTTAACAACTTTATAAGATTTTCATGACACTGCAATATTTCAGATTTAACATTTGATTTGCTGTCTTTGCTGTATTCTCAATGACAGATTTTTTGTTTTTTAATGATTATGTGTTACAGAATCCCTGCATTTGCTGGAATTGTGGCTGTAGCTTTGTTGTAAAAATATTAATTTGTTTATTAACTTCATACTGTCCTGTCAGTCCAGACTCTGCTGAGTGTGAAGCTCTTCATTAGGCTGAAAATGAAGACCATTTTCAGGTCAAACTTTTCTTTATTCCAGTTTATGGGCCTCATGTATCCCCATGAACAGTCTTGTGTTACTCTGTCTTTGTTGTTGATTAACAACTTAGTTGGATTAGTGTCTCAAACTGACATAATTGTCTCTAAATGTCATTTGTATATTAATAAGTGCTACAATTAGAATCCACTCAGCTCTCCTTTTGTTGTGCTGACCATCAGAGTGATGAAAATAAAAAGGCAGCTGAAAGATTACAGAACCATTAACGTTCCTGCCCGTGACCCATTAACTGATAAAAAGCCATTAGAGGCTTATAGATTAAACCACATATATGGAGCAGAGTGATGATAAAGGCTCAGCAAGAAGAGGAGGAGGATGATGAGGAGGAGGAGTTAAGTACAGAGATGGTCATCAGAGGAAGGAGATGGAGGAGGAGGGTGTGATGTTTAAAGATCAGAGAGATGATCCTCTCAGATCACACCAAGGAGAACGATCATGCTTTAACCTTACCTGGTGGAGCTACTGTGGAAGACCTTTAGATGGATTTAAGGGACAAATGTACAACTGACCCCTGAACAGGAGGATGAGAAGAAATAAATGATGAATTACTGTCAGGACGTCTCCTCATAGTTGACTGAGGAAACATTATCAGGATGTCTGAAAGCAGCTCTGAGGTCAATCAGCTTCCTATTTCTGTTAACTGATAAATCTTCTCTTACCGTCCAGCAGAAAACTGACGACTTTAGCGTCACTCTTCAAACATTAATGTGTTTGTAGGATTTTCATCTATGAAAGGAAACACTCTTGCTAATCCTGATTTTCTGCCATCACATGTCTTTGATGGCCTGTCTCAGGTTTTTGTTTTTACATTTTTAATTTACATTCCTGTGATTCATGAGAAGTCTGTGCCTCCATTTGTCAAGTTTTACCATCCAAAACTTCTATCAGTGTCCTCCCTGATCTCCTACTGCTGCTCACTCCTCACTCAGCCACCTCGTAAATCACAAAATACCTTTGGTTCCTGCCAGTTTGTCCCTTCTGAGCTACTGTAGTAAACATGGCAGTGCGACATGGCAGAATCTGGAACAAAGACATGCTGCCTCTATAATACAAAACTTTTACTAGGTCAATGAAATGAAACAATTCTGATATCTCATTCATAGTATAGTCAATTTCTTTGGGAAAATTTAAATTCTGAACAATGAACCTTTAAAATACAATGATGATGTCTGAATGTCCATGTTCCCCCACAGCATCTCTAATAAGGTTACCTCCTCACTCTGAGATCTTTACTGAGAGCAGAGCAACAGTTTGATCATTTGTTTTCTGAAGGCCTCCACTCTCTCTCTCTCTCTCTCTCTCTCTCTCTCTCTCTCTCTCTCTCTCACTCACTCACACACACCACACACACCCCTCCGACCATATGGTGCATTCACTGCCCTCTCAGAGCTGAATGGAGCATCTTCCTCCCTTCAGATTCCCCACAGACCCTCCTCGCACACACCACTGCATCTGATTGGCTGCTGCAGGTTAATGGGTTAATGAGCAGCCTCACACCAGCTGCTGCAAGCAGATCCAATGAGAGAGACAAAGAATTCATTATGCTAACTTTTATTAATGGCACACACAGCCTAGAGTCTTGTTAGCGCCCCCTACAGCCTGCAGGAGTCAATAGACACCTGTCAAATCTAGAAATAAATCAAGCTTTATTTATACAGAACTTTTAATGCAAATACATGCAATTCAAAACAAAAGAGACAAGCTAAAACATGGAAACAGGACATCTATATCGAAAGAAACCAAAGAGGTAGAGGTAGGTACTGATGCACAGCCACAGCAATAAGATTTGTCATTCCAGTCTACAAGAGAAAAGAATGAAACTAGAACAGATGATCCACTATTAGCCATAAGAACATAAGACATATAAAAGAGATGACAAGTAAAAGTTTAATTAGAAACCTAAAGGAATCTCAATAAAATCAACAATAATGTTTGCATTTAAAAATATAACTATAATATTTACAGCAACCTTCATCTAAATATACCTAAATAAAAATAACAATACTATTTACAATTAACCTTATCTAAACACCGCACAAACTGGAGCACAAAAGTAGCAGAGTAGGTGGAGTGCAAGCAGGCTGATTGTACAAAACAGAGTACAGTAGGGTGCAATTTGAGAAATTTGCTATGAGAAATCGAAAGCTAATTTTGAAACCTCAAAGGAGATGTTTATTTTCTCATTCTTTCTCTCTCACTTCTGCTGTTAAACTTGTTAAGTCTAAAGAAGCAGAAAACAGAATAATAAGATGTTTGTGCTTGTGTTGAAATGGTGTTTAGAAAATACAGATAGATTCCCACTGATGGTGTTCAGACACAAGCCTAAAACTCGAATCATCAGGATTTAGGTTTCATCATTTCAAATGAAACAACTGCTGAGATCCAAAGGAGGTCCATCTTCCAATTGTGCATGCCCCCACAGAGGGCCACTGTGTCAGTAGTCATGTCCTTTTCACACGGCAGCCTAACAGGGCAATCGCTCTTCATCAGGAGAAATGATGCAGGTGCAGTGTGATCTTAACGTTACTACCTGATATCAAGCTAAATATCAGCTGGTCGGTCAATAACAAATCTATGTCGCTCAATGCCTATAACATCTTACTTATCTACTGCTTTTTTCTTTGTGTGCAGCTGCTTTGTGCTTTCGTGCCATTTCACATTGTATCATTTGTTTATTTGCTGCTGATGCATATTTTTTATTTGAAGCACTTAACCACCTTTGTGTTTGTAGTGAACCTTGGCCTGTGCTTTTAAAGTTGTGTCATTTGTGAAATTGCATGTTTTCCCTGATGAAGACCATCTATTGACCTCTGTAGTTTCCACTTCTTGCGCAGACACAAGACAGTATTGGTTAGGAAATACAACACATTAAAATGCTGTTCTGTTGCCCAAAACCTTTAATAAAAATACTGTTGGGTCAAGATGTTATGACGAAACTGTCTTTAATCATGAAATGGAAAGTAAAAACAGACATGCTTGTTTCTGATGAATATCAGAAGGTTTTTATTTTTCTGGTGATCAGTATGACACACTCAGAATAACTTAGTCATCAATAAATCAATACACTGAATAACCATGATTAAAGCAAATAGGCACACCAATGTTACAGTAGGCTAAAGGATCAGAACAGCTGTTGGAGGTATTCATAGTTTTTAATCAATCCATCCAATTAGAAGCAGTTTGATCTGAATTTATGATGTAAAGAAAATGTCAATGTCAATGTCAATTTTATTTGTATAGCACATTTAAACAGCCAGTGGCCTACCAAAGTGCTTTACAATAACGAAGCAGTAGCAATAAAAGCAAGTCATACACAACAAACAGCAGCAACAAAAGACATGTAACATAAGGAGTTTGTGCTCTATTTAACTGTGTCCAACCAGTGGTGGGATGCGCATTTCACGCCTAGGCCTTCAGTGCCTTCAGTGCTGTTCCACTTAGTCCTGCAAAGCTTATGGTACTGTGGACAAATTTTAGAAATTTATTACACAGAACATAAATGTTTCTCTCCCCTGCTTGTGATGTTGACATGTAGTTATTGTAAGACTAGTTTGTGCCCAAGTCCTTTTTTTTCTGTACAGCTCCGTTTTTAAAAGTTATTAGGGGTTTCATGTTTTCTATGATTGACACTTGGTACAGCCTATGGGCGTTCAGGGATTGCGTAGCTCACCCGGGGGGATACGCTGTTTGAGCCGAGCGTCATCACAGGGACTCTCGGCGACTGCGTGGCCGAATGCGCGCATCGCTACTGCGCAGCTCTGGTTTCAAGGAAGTAGAGAAAAACCCGGAATTACCGAGAGCTTTTTGGCTTCAAATCCGTATACAGGCGGTAGGCGGAACCAGGTTGTCCATAGTACGTACAGTCTATGCTCGAGACCTGATTGGCTATTGCAACTGACTGTGTCCGTTCACTTGAAGCGCAATATACATACATATATATATATATATATATATATATATACCTGACACCCATACATACATATATATACTATATATATATATATATATATATATACATATATATACTATACATACATATATATACTGTATATATATATATATATATATATATATAGTATATATATGTATGTATGGGTGTCAGGTTTTCCAGATGATCCTGGTAAGATTTAAGTTTTGCTTTAGTCTTGGATTGATGAAAGCATATTTTCTCTCAGTCTATTTACACCAACGATTATCTTGTAAATTGTGAATGTTTAAAATTGACCTTCATTTATCTCATTTATCAATCTTGCGTAGAACTGAGAATTAATCGTACGATAGGACACATGTGAGATTTATGAAAGGGTTCGTGTCTGACCAGTCCCAGCGTACGTATAATTGGGTCTTGATAAATGCGGCGGCTGAAATCGATCATCATTAACATGTTTACGCCCTTAAATATTCGTGGTTCAGAAGCCTCAGAAAAGGTCAAACATGAAATAGGAGAAATATTAGAAAGATTCGAAACTTTTCCGAGCTGAAAGTGGATATCCTCACATCTGTGGTGGAAACTAACAAGGATTTTCTCTTTGGAAGCATCAAAACTGATATAAAAGCAGTCCAGAAAACTCCTGTCTGGAGCAGGACTATGGTGGCGGTGAACAGCACTGCCGCCGAATAGACGACAGTGGCTGAAGTTGGAAGAAATCGTTAGTAAGTTGCTCATGATGATAAATTAATATCTCATACATGCCTCATATTTTTATTGACATGACATAGGGTACGTTGCTCCTATTATTTAAGTATTTAGTTTTAATTTGTTGCGTCTTTGTAATGTAGAGCAGACTGGAGAGTCTGACAGCGGCTGAACAAAAATAATTATCAACGTCACCAAACGGTGTGTTGCTGCCCCTGAGGCACATTTCTTTTAATTTCTATTGGATTTTTATCACTGATCAAATAGCAGGAGCACTTTCTAAACTTACACTTTACATGTCAGAATCCATCGATAAGGTCCTGTCTCCTCTGTAAAGCACCTTTGTGGAGTCTCTCCTCATTATTGTTCTCCGGGCATCGGGTCCTCATGTTGCGCCGGCACAGCCAACGGCACTTCATTTGCCAGTGCAACATTGTGCAAAACTGAAATGGCCCGAATGATGTCCTGCAACCTTTCAGGGGTGTACAACAATGTCCCCTCTGCTGGGCCAAAAAGAGACACCTGCCTTTTAGGAGTCAAAACGCAGCGATCCACAGTGGCACGTGTGCGCACAATGGCAGTGTTTCTGGGCAGTAATATCAAATAGGCCAATTCACTAAGGACATAACAATTTTATTTTATTTTATTTACGTAGTAATCTTTAATGAAATCTGGCTGATTGTGCTTAATGACAGGTTTGAGGTTTGTGTATATGGGGTGCCGTTTGTAAAGCAGCCCATTATAAAAACAACAGCAAGATTTGGTCATATTTAGCAAAACAACAGCAAGATTTAGTCACATTTAGCTTCAAACAGCATTTAAAAAAGTGATGTGAATTTTCGGCAGTCATTTTTTTGCACATTTACAACAACATTTAAATACTTAAACTAAATGTTAAATGTTAAATCTAAATGCTAAATATAAATCTTAAATATATATGTTAAATCTAAATGTTAAATATAAATCTAAATGTTAAATATAAATGTTAAATCTAAATGTGTTGGGCGAAACTAAATATTTAGCTAATATGCAAATTCACGGTCGGAAACCGGAAGTGCCAAAACAAAAGCTCCAGAAGGTCATATTGATGATTCTTGTGTCGAAGAAAACGAATTAAAACCAATTTAAGGGGGGAACAAATACTTGGGGTGACGTTTCATGTTAATAACTACCTACAATAGCGACAGCAACAACAAAAACTTTATTAGAAAGACTCGAGTTTTCAGTGTCGCTTCTCCGTATGGCGCGGACACTGTACGAACCATAGACTATATATAAGATACATATATATAGTCTATACATACTGTATATACTTATATACAGTCTATGGTTCCGAACCCCGGCTTCCTGCGTCCCAGTCGTCCGCGTCACCCGTATGGCCAAAGCACTTCATGAATAGATAAGGTGCCATGGAGTAGTATGACGTGTGCGCCTGCATGTGTGTGTGCGTGTGTTCTTACAGTGTCCGCGCCATACGGAGAAGCGACACTGAAAACTCGAGTCTTTCTAATGAAGTTTTTGTTGTTGCTGTCGCTATTGTAGGTAGTTATTGACACGAAACGTCACCCCAAGTATTTGTTCCCCCCTTAAATTGGTTTTAATTCGTTTTCTTCGACACAAGAATCGTCAATATGACCTTCTGGAGCTTTTATTTTGGCACTTCCGGTTTCCGACCGTGAATTTGCATATTAGCTAAATATTTAGTTTCGCCCAACACATTTAGATTTAACATTTAACATTTAACATTTAGATTTATATTTAACATTTAGATTTATATTTAACATTTAGATTTAGATTTAACATTTAGATTTAACATATATATTTAAGATTTATATTTAGCATTTAGATTTAACATTTAACATTTAGATTTAGTATTTAAATGTTGTTCTAAATGTGCAAAAAAATGACTGCCGAAAATTCACATCACGTTTAATGCTGTTTGAAGCTAAGTGTGACCAAATCTTGCTGTTGTTGTTATAATGGGCTGCTTTACAAACGGCACCCCATATGTGTATCAATTATTTTAAAACAGACATTTGCTGAAACGCAGATCCACACTGACTCAAACTTGCGTACACGATGTCAGACCTGTCGTGAGATTTGGTCGTATTGTACGTTCAAGATTGATAAATGCCAATCCTCACGTCGCAACTTACGTACGCAAGTTGTACGTTAGTTTTCTGCCGTACGCGAGCTTGATAAATGAGGGTCATTGTGCGCTCATGTTTTCGGCCACGTTGCCACCTACGCCACTGTTACGTCATCAGGCGGCGCCGTGCTGTATCTGTAGTCCAGCAGAGAGTAGGCGAGTGATAACATGAGTTTATTGAAAATTGTGATTTTTCCGGAGCAGTTGCAGACGGTGTGAGCCCGGTGAGTAAACATGTGTTACTTCTGTTTGCTCGGCGGAAAAGTCCGCGATCTGACGAGAAACTACTGACAGTTTACCGCCTTTAAGCAACAGTATATCCATGAGGCTAACAGCGTTAGCATAAGGATATCTGCTCAAAAACATATAAACACACCTGTAAGTCTGATTAAAAACTATAAAACACACTTGTCAGCCTAATTAAGAACACTTAAACACACCCGTCAATCTAATTAAAAACTGTTAAACACATCTGACAGTCTGTGTTCATAATTTTGATGAAGTTTCCTTGATTTGTTGAAGAAATACAGCCCCCCTGAGTAAACTCTGAAGAAATAAGAAGCAGATGAACGATATCAGGTCTTATTTTCCTACAATCAGACACACAGACCATCTAATTTCTAAAATGGGTTGGACAGTGTATTAAATGTAAACAGAAACAGAATGACATATTAAAGATATTAGGTAAAATGACAAAGATAAATGAAAAGTTCAAACTGAGAAACTTGATTGTTTTGGAAGAGTTAGACACCTTTCAAAAGTTTTTTAAAGATCACATGCATTCTTTTCAGACTCTAGTTCCTTTCTGACACCTCTTTATTAGCTTTATGTGATTTTTTGGCCTGTGGAGGTCCCCCTTTTCCTCTAATTGGCCACCTCCCCGGAGGCTCCAGTGATGTGATTATTGTTTAAGGTTAGACAGCAGCTGGTGTTTGGGTTTGGATTTTTGAATGAGATACATTTTATTTAGACTGACCACAAAAAAGGAAAACTCATTTAGTGGTCCTTTTAACAAAAACTTGACAAAGTTGACTATGACTGGAAAAACTGGCTTTTTCTTCATTGTGATATAACAGAGTATAACCAGTTTATTGTTTCCCCACCTTTCATACCAAGTTACCCGATTTCTGTCCAATTAAGAAGGAGCTCTGTAATCAGTGCCTCATGGACTCAAGTGGACAGAAGCTGGCCACACCTGGGGCTAAACATGACTCAGTAATGATCCAGCTCAGCAGCTGACTTTAGCATTTACCCTGAACAGGTCTGACTGACTTATACTGATTGTTGAAGAAAGTGATGAATCAAGCATCACCAACCTGTAATCTAAACAAAAAAGTCATATAAAAATCATTTTAATTCAACATACTTTTAAAGAATGAACTAATGTTGGTTCATAGATCAGGGGAGCACTTATTCTCTCCTGCACTCCAGCACCAGAGACAGTTGATGAGATGATATAGATGCTGTATCAAAAATGTAGTCCCAAAAGTGTCTCTTAGAACAGGCTATTTTCTTACATTCACAGGCAGCAAGGACTTGGCTTCTTGATAAAAGTGTCTGGTTTTTGAGGATAATGGAGTTTTTATATATTTTCACTGTTTCCACAGGCAGTGAGGACTCAGTGGGAGTAGCTGCACACAGAATGATCTGTCATGAAGAGACCAAGGCTGGCTGGAGTTTTCCTCTGCGTGGGCTGCCTGCTTGCCTACCTGATGTTTGTAAAGCGGCACTACATGGCGTCTAAGTCTGAGGCCTTCAGACTACCTCCACATCTGAGACCCGGTTCAGACCAGCTCAGAGATGAGAAGACCTCCTCCCATGCTCAATTCCAGTATGGCATTATGTTTGATGCTGGGAGCACTGGCACCAGAATCCATGTCTTCAAGTTCCAGACAGAGAGCAGAGGTACTGTAGAGGACACATCAGAGACTTGAACCAAACTTCATTCACATACCAGCCAACATTTGAAGTGATTTGTAGCTCAAACTGTGAAAATACACTTTACAGCAGGAATACTGGATGGGACAGCTTAACATTTGGAATACGTTTTCAGTTACCATAGCAACAGTCCTACACAAATACAAATAAAATACATACAATTTTGTCCGATTTGTTTATAAACTGTGACATAATCTCTGTCCTCAGCTGACTATAACAACCAGCCTCAGGTTTTGTGTGAAATTTAACGATCTGAGGTGGAGACCACTGAAACAGAATGACATATTAAAGATATTAGGTAAAATGACAAAGATAAATGAAAAGTTCAAACTGAGAACACTTGATTGTTTTGGAAGAGTTAGACACCTTTCAGGGCTGTTTTTTAAAGATCACATGCATTCTTTTCAGACTCTAGTTCCTTTCTGACACCTCTTTATTGCATTTTATTGTTGGTTTTGTCAACATTTGGTTCTCCATTCCCAGATAAAAGCAGGCATGATGGCAAGTGTGGTCCAAACATATGATATATCCTAGGATGGAGACAGACCATAAAAACATCATTACAGCATAATAATAATAATAATAATAATAATAATAATAATAATAATAATGTAATATATTTTATTTATAACGTGCTTTTCATAGAACTCAAGGACACTGTACAATGCAAAGAGAAAAAATTACAGAAATGAACATTTAAAAGTGGGGGGAAAAACAGACAGACACAGGCAGACAAAACAACACAATAACAGATTAAAAGCCTGTTTAAAAAGGTGAGTTTGTAGGAGTGATTTGAATGTGGGGAGGTCCATGCAATTTTGAATATGAGTTGGGAGTGAATTCCAGAGGGAGGGGGCGGCTATCCAGAATACTCTGCCCAACCCCCCACCCGGGTTTGTTGCTTGATCCTGGGTGATGGGGAGAAGAGGTTGGTGTCAGAAGAGCAGATAGCATGGGTAGGAATGCGATGGTGGAGGAGGTTAGTGAGGTAAGGGGGTGGTCTGTCGGTGTAGGCTTTTGGAGGTGAGGAGGAGGCTCCTGTATTGAATACAGAAGGGCACGGGGGGCCAATGCAGTTCTTGTAGGACAGGGGTAATGTGGTCACGGGATCGGTTGTGAGTGAGAAGCTGTTCTGCAGAGTTCTGGATGGGAGCATGATGTGCTGTACCAGAAAACAAATTCCACCTCTCCTGTTGTGTGGCCAGTAATAAATGAGTCTGATTCTGATGTCCAAATATCAATAAAAAAACATGAACAGTGATAAATACAGATTAGATACTCCAGTCTCATTATTAAGAGCTATATGTAAAATTCCAGCTTAGCAATTTATTAAGTTTATTCAAATAAGTAATGATAAAATCACCCAGTCATTGTAGCAGGGATCTAGAGAATTATTCATTCAGTTTGGAAAGTCTGCATCTGTTTAGCTTTAAAGGTGGGGTAGGCAGGATTTCGATAAAGAAACATCATTTTTTTTGTAGTGTGTATTTACAAAAAAAGCTTTTAATATCAGTCAATAGCTATTTGTTATTGAGACATTTGGTAATATAACGATATCGCTGTGTTTTTTATGTCTGTGTGGTCAACATTTAAAAATTTTTTGAGCATCCCACTCTTTCTAAATGTAAACAAAGCCGTTCTTCACCTCCTCAACCTGCTTGGTTGTGAGGCGGAAGCTGCTCCTTAGTGCTGATTGGTTGTGAAGTAGATGCTGCTGCCCCATGTCGTTCACGAGCCCAAACAAAGTTAGCGTGCTACAATATTAGACAGTAGAAACCAACAAGAAAGTACAAAAAATTGTCTGAATCCTCCTTTGGCCACGACTGCCAACACAAGCAAGAAAACAAAGTAAGTACCAGAGACTCTGGCGGAATTTCTGCTAGACAGGTAAACCACTTTAACAAAGTAAGTCAAGTGTCTCTAACAGAAGTGTTTCTTGTCAAACAGGACCTGCTGCGTGTTGTAGCGCCGCTTAACTGTTTACCTCGGGTCCTGGACTATGTTACTTTATCCTAGTTGTAGAAGTCCTGAAAACATTGTGTTTGCTGGTCATCTGTTGGCATCTACGGTAGCACCAATGCTTTTTACTTTGACATAACTGGGCCTCATTTGTAATTATCTGAAGTATTTATCTGCATTTTATATCTGAATTTAATTGAAACGATACGAGCGAGCAGGAGCGTCTGGTTGTGGGTGGGGTTTGCTGGAGCAGAGAGGGAGGGGAGAAGAGGAGCTGAGGGAAAACTGGTTATGGAAAACTGGTTGGGAGGGGTAGTGTTTACTTTAAAGATTTCTCCCAAAAAATGGCACTTCCTAGATCCTACCTACCCCACCTTTGATGAATATTGAATATCTTTACTCAAAGCGCATCATATCATATCATATCATATCATATCTCATATCATATATCACAGATCTCTATTTGCTTGATGTTTGTAATGCCCTGCTCCTACCTGCCTAACCAAAGCTAAATTCCTCATGTCTCTCACCCTTTTATTTTCAACAAGACTTTATTTTGCCAACATTTCTCTCTCTTAGTTTCTGTTTTCACTTTTCCAGCATTACTGTTCGACTTTGTCAAATGATTTGTCTGACAAAGATTTTTCATTATCGCATCGACATCATTTGTTATGATCCTTCCCTTCAGTCACAGTGACCGTAATTCTATTTTTTATTAATACTAACAGTAGTTCTTTGTTATGGCAGAGGACCAGCTCAGGTAAAATGAAGGTCTCATAAATTTATAAGATTTAAATCATTTCTTTGATTTGATCTGCTCTTGGTTGTTGCACTAGTTTGGGGTCTGATGTGTATGTTTCACTGAAACAGTACGCTCCCTCCTCGGGACAATAAAGTTCATTTTATCTTATCACTTTTTCCTCTTATTCAGCATTTTTAATCTGAAGTTACTGCTGATTGATTTCTGGTGACTGTGTTTTTCTTTCTTTCTTTCTTTTTTTTTTTTGTCCAGCTGTAGAGACACCTCTCTTTTATATTTATTTCCTGACTGTTGTCTTCTCTGAATAAACAGACTGTGGGTAGATTTGTGTCTTTTTTAGCCCTCCTGCTGCATCCCTGCCCATCTGGAAAAGAGAAACTTGTATCAGAGACGTCTGTCTGTCTGTCTGTCTGTCTGTCTGTCTGTCTGTCTGTCTGTCTGTCTGTCTGTGTGATGAAATGTGAAACTAAAATGAACCACAAAATGATTCCCGTGGCTGGATCAGAGTTTTGGATCCTGAGCAGATATTAATTCCAGCTATTAATCAGGTTATCTGGAAGTTAAAGCTCTATAATCGATGCTAAATGGATTTGTCCTGATCCTTTTAGATTAAACTGAGATGTTTTTGAATCAGACCTCTCTGAATTGCTTTTAATGTATTTAAAATCCACTCGTGTTGGCCCCAAACATTAATTACCAGATGTAAATCCAGCAGACAAGAGGAGCTTTCAACCTGTAAAGTCGTGCTCCACTGTAGGGCTGCTGCCAGAGTCCAAATGGACAAAAACTCATTAGTGTGTTTGAGAGGGTTTGGCTTTATTAGGCTTAGAGGAAGTTTCCTGCAGAGCTCGCTCCAAATGCCTTCATTATCGCATTTGATTGCTAAGCTAAATCAGACAGGCTGAGTGCTGTTTTGGCTCCTTTGTTAGCAGCATCAGAGCTAACCAGACTAATGGAAGCTCTTGTTAGTTATACAGACTAGGATAATGACAGTTCACATGGAGGCACACATCCCTGCTCAGCCTGTGAGACAGCTGAAATCTAATAAAAGCTTTGATCATTTCTGACAAGTGAAGGGAAAAATAAGGATCTTCATCAACTGTTTTTTGCACTTTTCCATGTGTGTTTGTTCTGTTTCCTGCAGACGCTCCTAAACTGGCCCACGAGACCTTTAAAGCCATCAAACCAGGACTGTCTGCTTACGCTGATGATCCAGAGCAGGTACACATGAGGGCCCTCATTTATCAATCTTGCAGAGAACTGAGCACAGATCTGAGCGCAGGATTCATCGTACAAAAGGACACACGTGAGATTTATGAAAGGGTTCGTGTCTGACCAGTGCCAGCGTACATATAATTGGATCTTGATAAATGCGGCGGCTGAGATCGAGGGTTATTAACATGCCACGCCCTTAAATATTTAGGTTCAGAAGCTTCACCCACTGAGGTCAAAAATGAAAGAGGAGAAATATTAGAAAGATTCAAAACTTTTCCGGGCTGAAAGTGGATATCCTTGCGTCTCTGGCGGAAACTAACAAGGATTTGCTCTTTGGAAGCATCAAACTGGTATAAAACAGTCCCGAAAACTCCTGTCTGGAGCAGGATTATAGTGGCAGTGAACAGCCCTGTCGCGGAATAGTGCACAGTAGTTGAAATTTGAATAAATCATTAGTCAATAAGTTGCTCATGATGATAAAGTAATATCTTATAAATGCCTCCATTTTTATTGGTATGCATAGGGTACGTTGCTCCTATTATTGAAAGTATTTAGTTTTAATTTGTTGCGTCTTTGTAATGTAGAGCAGGCTGGAGAGGCTGAACAAAAATAATTATTAACGTCACCAAACGGTGTGTTGCTGCCCCAGAGGCAAACTTTTTTATGGATTTCTATTGGATTTTTATCACTGATTAAATAGCAAAAGCACTTTTTAAACTTGTACTTTACATGTCAGAATCCATCAATAAGGTCCTGTCTCCTCTGTACAGCACCTTTGTGGAGTCTCTCCTCATTATTGTTCTCCGGGCATCGGGTCCTCACGTTGCGCCGGCACAGCCAACGGCACTCCATTTGCCAGTGCAACATTGTGCAAAACTGAACTAGCTAAAATGATGTCCTGCAACCTTTCAGGGGTGTACAACAACGTCCCCGCTGCTGGGCCAAGACAGAGCTACCTGCCTTTTAGGAGTCAAAACGCAGCGCTCCACAGTGGCGCGTGTGCGCGCAATGTTAAAATGGCGCGCCTGCTCTGTGGCAGTGTTTCTGGGCAGAGTTATGAAATAGGCCTATTAACTAAGAACATAACAAATTTATTTTAGTTTAATTTATTTACATCTTAATCTTTAATGAAATCTGGCTGATTGTGCTTAATATCAGGTTAGAGGTTTGTATATCACTTATTTTGAGACAGACATTTGCTGCACCACACACTGGCTCAAACTTGCATACACAATGTCAGACCTGTCGTGAGATTTGGTCGTAGGGTACGATTACGTGCAGATTGATCAATGCCGATCCTCAAGTCGCAACTTAAGTACACAAGATGTACGCAAGTTTTCTGCCGTACGCAAGCTTGATAAATGAGGGCCGAGATGTCTGCTCTCCATCTCTATGCTCTCTGCAGGATCAGAGCTATACCTCTGCCCTCTGCTCCCTGTCCGTCTGTCTGTCTGTGTTCAGTGTAAGGCAGGAATCATCAAGCTCCTGGAGGTGGCCAAGTCCAGCATTCCCCCCTCTGTCTGGAACATCACTCCCGTGGTCCTGAAGGCCACAGCCGGCCTCCGCCTGCTGCCTGGGGAGAAGGCCAAAGACCTGCTGGACCAGGTGAGACTCTGACCACGTCTAAAAGGGCTCAGAATGAACTTTGTCCCATGGCAGTATTGATGCTTGTGGCTTTAGGTTGACAGGAGCATCAGCTCAGTTAAAGGAGTACGTCAGCTACAGTACAGTGTTTGTCCTGGTTCAAATGGTGGTCTCCTTCCCACTGTGCAGGCACCCGAATGCCTGCTCTAGCAAAGGCTTCGACAAGCCACCTAATTCAGAAACTTTAGGGCCAGTCTCTAGGCAGCACTGAACAGCAAACTGGAGGAGGAGAAAAATCTCATCCATGATCATCTGAAGTGTGAGAGTATTTAAATCAGAGACCAAACTAGGTGGCGCTCTGCAATTTCTGCTCATTTAAACTCTACAACATAGGGACTTCCTGTAAAACCCACTTACTCTGTGAGGCCAGCAGCTTTCAGAGATGAGCTCTGTGTTTCTGTGACATCAGGAACTTTCTTATTTCAAAGAGAAGATCAGAGTCTATCTAGAGTCTGAGAGGATCCAGCCCTTAAAAAAAGTCATCTGTGATGAGTCGTGGTGTTAATTTAGATGTAACTGCACCATGCTAAACAGAGGCTGATCTGTGTTTGGTCACTCAACCAATCAGAGGCTGACTTTGTGACCAGCTGACCCCTAAGGACCAGTGAGGAGCCTGAGACTTCAGGGTGTGCTTACAGCATAGAAATATGACAGATAGAGTTATAAAAAAAACCCACAAAATTAATTGAAAATCTAATTTATAAAATAATAAGCTGATGAACTTATTAAAACAGGGGTCTCCAAAACATCACTCACAAGACCAGTAGCTCGCCAAAGGGTTAACAAATCTACATGAATGACTCTAAGAGTGAACCTGCTGACTCCATGCAGTACCAGTCATCTCACTAACTAAAAAAGACTGAATGTATGTCACACATAAAGCTGGACATATTAATACACTCCTGTGAAATGATACAGTGATGTGGACAGATAACAAAATGACAAAAAAGAGAACAAGTATCATCTGTGTATTTGTAATTGTTTTGTTTTGATAGCATTCAAGTTTTCAAAACAAGGCAGAATGCCAACTATCTGAAAGCATATTGACCATGTTTTATATTGATATTGAAGGAAATTAATTTTCAGTGTGACCTTCCCACTGGAGTTCATTGGAGAAGCCACAGCCATCAACACCCTTGCTCTGGTTGTACCAGACTTAAGAACAACACAGCCCCCTGTTCTGATTGGCACCAATACTCTGGATGTTCTCTATAAAAAGTACTGTCAGACACATGGAACTGCATTACTTCCTGCGCTCTTTGGATACAGGGCAGTCTGGACATCAGATGCAAGCTGGCAGCTGATGACCATCATGGCATCCTTAAGATGCAGTCTACCAGGCCACAAACCACTGCTGGGCAAACTGTTGCACTAGATGGTCTTGATGTTGCACTGTTGGCTCACTTGATGTCTGCAGGGTGAAAAAGAAGTTGTTGTTCAGCACCCAACATTGTTCTCCTTGCCAGGAGGTCTGCTTGTCAAGTCCTGCCTTGTCGATCTGCCCCTAGTCCAACCATTTCATCTCCCAGTTGTAATCACTAATTAGTCTGACCATGACGTTGTGATTCCTGCCAGAGCGGCCATTGCTGAAATCAGTGCCATCCATTCCATCCTGCATAAAGAGCAAAGTGTATCCCAGCCATCCAATGCTGCAGAGCCGAGCCAAATCCAACTCAACTACAACTTTGGAGATTCTCCACTCTCAACTGACTGGAAACAATGAGTGACATCCATGCTCGACAGTATACCAGAGGTTTTTGCAAAGCATGAACTCGACCTCGGATGTACAGACAAAGTCAAACATGAAATCAAGCTGTCTGATCAAACTGCATTCATAAACCGACCACGTCCGATTCATCCACAAGATCTCAATGCTGTTCGGAAACATATTCAAGACCTCTTAGACTCCGGTGTCATCCGTGAATCTAACTCTCCATTTGCTTCTCCAATAGTTGTTGTGAGGAAAAAGAATGGCTCTGTGAGGGTCTGTATTGACGATTGGAGATTGAACGCTCAAACCATCAAGGATGCCTATGCTTTGCCAAAGCTAGAGGACACCTTTCCAGCACTCTCAGGCTCAGAATGGTTCTCTGTACTGGACCTAAAATTTGGGTATTACCAGATAGAGATGGAGGAGAGAGACAAAAGCAAAACAGCATTTGTCTGCCCTGTTGGATTCTATGAGTTCAATCACATGCCCCAAGGAGTGACCAATGCCCCGAGCATGGGGGACCTGAACTTGAAAGAAGCTCTGGTGTTCATTGATGACTTGATAGTATTCGCCCCAACTCTGGAAGAACATGAGAAACGTCTGATGAAAGTTCTTCAACGCCTGAAAGAGTTTGGCCTGAAGCTATCTGTTGAGAAATGTGTCTTCTTTCATACATCTGTTCGCTACCTTGGCCATGTGGTTTCAAGAAATGGGGTAGAGATGGATCCAGACAAGATTGCTGCTTTAACATCCTGGCCAGTCCCACAAAATCTGAGAGAACTTCGCTCATTCCTTGGTTTTGCTAGATACTAGTGGCGATTCGTACAAGGGTAGTCTCTTATCGCCAAGCCCCTGAATGAGCTCGTATCTGGATATCCACCCAGCCAGAAAAAAATGAGGAATTGTGGGAAATCTCAACATTTTCTGAATCCAAAAGAACCTTTTGCTTGTCATTGGACCCCAGCTTGTCAAGAAACTTTTAAGGACATTATCCAGAAGCTCACTGCGGCCCCAGTACTTGCTTTCGCTGACCCCAGCAAACCTTACATCCTTCACACAGATGCCAGCTCTACAGGCCTGGGTGCTGTCTTGTACCAAGAGCATAAGGGAAGAAACCAGGTGGTGGCATATGCAAGTAGAGGACTGTCCCGCAGTGAGAGTCGATACTCTGCCCACAAGTTAGAGTTCTTGGCACTCAAGTGGACAGTAACTGAGAAGTTTAATGACTACCTGTATGGGGGTGATTTTACTGTAATCACAGACAGCAATCCTCTAACATATCTGCTAACATTTGCCAAATTAGATGCCACAAGCTACAGATGGCTTTCAGCACTCTCCACCTTTTCTTTCAAGATCACCTACTGTGCAGGAAAGCTAAACACTGATGCCGATGGTCTCTCCTGGCGACCACACACTGAACAGCCAGATGACGCCATGTCTCAAAAAGAAAGAGAGAGAATACTCAGATTCACAGAGCAACACCTCAAAGATCCTGCATGTGTTTCTATGGACCAACATTCAACCTCTCTCTCCAACAGCTCTCTCAACAAAGACTAAGTTGCTGCTCTAGTTCAAGCACTCTCCATCCACACTGACAACCTGCCAGGCAGCTTTGTGCATCATGAGCAGTTCTCATCACCTGTCGTGCCATCATACTCAGCTGCTGAGACTGCCACCAAACAACGGGCGGATCCAATTATCCAGCATGTCATTGCCCAATTAGAGAGAGAGGAAACCCCGCCACCTTCTCTGAGACAACAGCTCCCTGACCTACCATTACACCTGCGACAACTTACACGTCTGGTGCTACAAAATAATGTCCTCATTAGGAGGAGATACTTCGGTGTGAGCCAACTTACCAACTTGTCCTTCCGGAGGAGTGTCAGCAGGAAGTCCTCATGCAGCTCCACAACGAAATGGGTCATCTGGGCACGGAGAGAACACTGGATCTTATCAGAACTCGCTTTTACTGGCCAAGAATGTCAATTGGTATCAGCAACAAAATCAGAACTTGTGAGAGATTTGTGAAAAGAAAAGCACAACCTGAGAGAGCTGCACCCCTTGTCAATATCAAGACTTGTAGACCACTTGAACTTGTTTGCATGGACTTCTTGTCAATAGAACTAGATCGGAGCAATACCAAGAATGTACCTGTCATAACAGATCACTTCACAAAATACGTCCTAGCAGTTCCCACTTCTAACCAGACTGCCAAGACTGTTGCCAAAGCTTTATGGGACAATTTACTGGTTCATTATGGCATTCCAGAACGACTTCACAGTGACCAAGGTCCTGAGTTTGAGTCACACACAATTAAAGAACTGTGTCAAATGGCTGGAATCCATAAAATAAAGACTACACCATACCATCCACAAGAAAATCCTGTTGAGTGGTTAAATCGTACACTTCTGAGCATGTTAGGGATGCTGCATAAACAGGACAAGTCTCATTGAAATGATTTTGTCAAGCCGTTAGTACACGCCTACAACTGTACAAGAACAACGTCACTGGTTACTCTCCATAAGAGCTGATGTTTGGCTGACAGCCCGTCTCCCAGTTGATTTAGCTTTTGGGCTACCTGTGTCTGGATCATCATCTCATTCACAGTATGTTGAGAAGCTGAAATCTCACTTGCAAGAAATCTACAAAATCGCAATAAAGAGCTCAGAGAAAGTTATGGGTCGCAACAAGCACAGGTTTGACAAACATGTTGTTGCTTCAGAGCTGTCGGTGAAGCAACAACAGCTGTTGAGATGGAAGACGAATCTGAGTCTGGAGAGGAACCTGCTGCTCCTGAACCTGAAAAAGACATGGTGGGGGACAGAGTCTTGGTCAGAAATCTTAATCACGAGGCAAGCAGAAGCTAGCTGACAAATGGGAGCCGGAAATGTATACTGTCATGAAGAAAGCCGGCACTCTTCCAGTATACACAGTCAAGCCCGGAGACAAAGATCGCCCTGTCAGGACCCTACATAGAGATCAGCTGCTGCCTTGTGGTTTCCTCTCCCCATCCACTAAACCCCCAGAAAAACCAAAGCCAAGACCGATGAACTCAGTAATTCCAGACGCACCAGTTCTCCAAGAAAGCAAAGAACAAGCTCTGTTTGAATTGCTACCTGATTTACCTGATACCTCTAGCTCAGACCCTATCAAATTCACAACTCTGATTGACTTACCTGTCCTACTTGCTCCTGTTCCTCCAGTTATTCCTACTGACTTACTTGTGATTTCACCTGGCCAGCCGTCACAGAATCCCTCAGAGAAGGGACAGAGAGCTGTTGAGATGGAAGACAAATCTGAGTCTGGAGAGGAACCTGCTGCTTCTGAACCTGAAAAAGACACTGTTATTGATCTGGACACTGAAACTCTTATTGACCTTGAATCAGAATCATTTTCTGCTGACATCCCGGAAACCGAGGACATCACTTCCTCTCCTTCTGTACCTGCTGAATTGCAAGAGCCAGTCGGTATGTCAAGTGAGTCTGATCCAACAGTGGAACCCTCAAGTCCAGAGTCATAACCATCACTATGCCGATCTACTCGACCACGCAAACCTCCCCAACGCTTACAGTACTCAGAGCTTGGCGGACTCCTGTTACACACCATTCAACCAGTACTGCCACAGTCAACCCAACCAGATGGCAAGCTAACCCCTGGATTTTATGGTGTTGTTGGATATCGGAATTTGAATTGTGTGGCATTTTTTAAAAATTATTTATCCCCGGTACTACATTGGCATTAGTTACAAGTTTGTTTGTTTTTTTCTTCTTGGCCAAAATTTCCATCATTGTTAATTCTCAATAACTGTTTTTTTTTCTTTGTGTTGTACACACTTCAAAAATATTGCTTCAATACAAAACATAAAACAAAACCATATCTGTTGTCTGTGAATCATTCACCCACACCTTGGGCTCCTTAAGAATCGGATTCTTCTGATGCATATATACACAGCCCAAAAGTAGTTTTAAAGTAGTGTTACAACTGTCTCACCCTCTTTCTCTTCACCATCATCATCATCATCATCATCATCATCATCATCATCATCAACATCAACATCAACATCATCAACATCAACATCAACACAGTGCCCAAAAAGCTAGCTTTAAGTCATCGGTAATAACAGGCCTATAGCAGTGAGCCAACATTGATTTCATCTGGAGCTTTGCTCTTATTATCAAACAGATCCTGGTGCAGCCAAACACAGCTGATTATCCAGGGGAGGGGAGGAGCACCAGGTTTTACTCAATCATGTTAAAATATCTTTTAGAAATGCTAAAGTATCAGGCAACATACATGATTCAATAAGCTTGAGGACGTCAGGTTTATAAACAAAAAGAAACAACTGATGTTCTCTGAGTTAGTGAGTGATCATGTCTGTATGCTAATGGTGGCATCTTTGTGTTGCTTACTGACTTGACCTAATTCATGTTTATTTGATGCTTAGCTATAAATCTAAATATCCAACTGTGAGAACACATTTAGCTGACCTTTAACCTGAGCCAAAGTCCCTTTTTGTCTCCAGGTCAGAAGCTTTTGTTGGAGGGTTATTGACAAACATCAAATTGTCAGTGTTGATCATTTCTGAGGCTAGTTTTCACCTCAGTGGTTTCATGGTTTCAGATCCTTAAATTGGTTTTTAATCAATTCCCTGCATTCCTGATAATTAAGAAGTTTGGACTGATGTGATGTTTGTCACAGTCCCACTCTGGGCTCTTTTTCACCTGGCAGACATCTTCTTTCAGAGTTTACAGCTAACAAACTTTAAGTAGAACTTTAACCTGTAACAGATCACAGCATGTTTACAGTCAGGTGTTTTGCTTTGTGTCCAGGTTAGGGCGCTGTTTCTGGAGTCTCCCTTTCTGTCCAGAAGAGACTGTGTCTCAATTATGGAGGGCACTGATGAAGGTATGGAGTCTTTAAAGTGACTTGAATGTCTATTTTTCTAATGATTTCTGGAAGGCCAGTGTTTTTTTGTCTCAGGTGGATCATCAGCTGAAACTCCAGCTCCTCTCAGCTTTACAGAGCTTCTCAGCTCCACCTCGGTCAGCAGCTTACTGCATAAGGTTACTAGCACAGCATTATGGTCACCAAACAGTACTTTAGAGCAGACAGACAGGGCTGTGTAACTATCTCCAGACAGCTGACAATCGGTTTAGACAGAAAACAATGTAAATCTGTGAGATGAAAAAATAAGATTGATACCCTTTTCGAAACAGCAGAGGGCACTCTCTGCCTGTAATTTCTGTAGTTGGATGTCATTGTCTCTTCATTTGTACCTGAGATGCTAAGGCAGGCAGCTAGACTCAACACCAGTCATGACAATTCGATGTTTTTGAATTTGTTGTGACTGGAACTGGACTCATGAAATGCATACTCGTTAATCCAATTAAAGTCACACAATGGAATATTGTTCAGCTCTGCCCAAGTGTTCTGCATATACTCTATTTGTATGCCAGGCTTCGACCCAGAAATGAACAAGCATAAATGCATGGTAACCTTACAATAAGAGAGAGCTTTCAGATTGTCTTTAAAAATGTACAAAGTGGAAAGGTTGTCATGGTTCGCTGTTCGTCTCTTTTCAACACATTCATTGATTGTTGTTTAAGCTGAAAGGGAGGATGCCATCACCAACCCCAGCAGAGATAGACACATTATGGATTCTGTCCACAAATCACCTGTGTGCGTCTGTGTGGTCTGAGACAAGTCCACGTGCTGCACATAGTTCCCCTTAATCACTTTACTGAGCTGCAAACCAAGCTCCACTTCACTGTGCATTTACAGTGCATCTGGAAAGTATTCATACCACTTCACTTTTTCCACATTTTGTTATGTTACAGCCTTATTCCAAAATGGATTAAATTCCCTTTTCCCCAAAAAATTCTACACAAAATACCCCATAATGACAAAGCAAAGAACTTTTTTTAGAACATTTTGCTAATTTATTAAAAATAAGACACTCAAATGTTGCATATACATAAGTATTCACACCCTTTGTTATAAAACTCAAAATTGAGCTCAGGTGCATCCTGTTTCCACTGGTAAGCCTTGAAATGTTCCTCCAACTTGATTGCAGTCCACCTGTGGCAAATTCAGCTGGTTGGACATGATTTGGAAAGTCACACCTGTCTATATAAGATCCCACAGCTGACAGAGCACGTCAGAGCACAAACCAAGCCATGAAGTCGAAACAATTGTCTGTAGACCTCCGAAACAGGGTTGTATCTGCGCACAGATCTGAAGAAGGTTACAGAAAAATATCTGCTGCATTGAAGATCCCAAAAAGCACAGTGGTCTCCATCATTAAGAAATGGAAGACGTTTGGAACCACCAGGACTCTTCCTAGAGCTGGACGCTCAGCCAAAATGAGCAAGCGGGGGAGAAGGGCCTTGGTCAGGGAGGTGACCAAGAACCCGATAGTCACTCTGACAGAGCTCCAGCGTTCCTCTGAGGAGATGGGAGAACCCTACAGAAGGACCACCATCTCTGCAGCACTCCACCAGTCAGGCATTTATGGTAGAGTGGCCAGACCGAAGCCACTTCTCAGTAAAAAGCACGTGACAGCCTGCTTGGACTTTGCTAGAAGGCACCTGAAGGATTTACAGACCAGAAGAAACAAAATTCTCTGGTCTGATGAAACGAAGATCAAACTCTTTGGCCTGAATGCCAAGCGTCATGTCTGGAAGAAACCAGGCACCGCTCACCATCTCGCCAATACCATCCCTATAGTGAAGCATGGTGGTGGCAGCATCATGCTGTGGGGATGTTTTTCAGCGGTAGGAACTGGGAGACTTGTCAGGATCGAGGGAAAAATGAATGCAGCTAAGTACATCGAAATCCTTGATGAAAACCTGCTCCAGAGCGCTCAAGACCTTCGACTGGGGCGACGCTTCATCTTCCAGCATGACAATGACCCTAAGCACACGGCCAAGAAGACAAAGGAGTGGCTTCAGGACAAGTCTCTGAATGTCCTTGAGTGGCCCAGCCAGAGCCCAGACTTGAACCCGATTGAACATCTTTGGAAAGACCTGAAAGTAGCTGTGCACCGACGCTGCCCATCCAACCTCACTAAGCTTGAGAGGATGTGCAAGGAAGAATGGGAAAAACTCCCCATATCCAGGTGTGCCAAGCTTGTTGCATCATTCACAAGAAGACTGGAGGCTGTAATCGCTGCCAAAGATGCTTCGACCAAGTATTGAGTAAAGGGTGTGAATACTTATGTATATGCAACATTTGAGGGTTCTTATTTTTAATAAATTTGCAAAATGTTCTAAAAAAGTTGTTCACTTTGTCATTATGAGGTATTTTGTGTAGAATTTTTGAGGGAAAAGGGAATTTAATCTATTTTGGAATAAGGCTGTAACATAACAAAATGTGGAAAAAGTGAAGTGGTATGAATACTTTCCTGATGCGCTGTAAATGCACAGTTTCGTTTACACTGACAATACCTGGACAGACAGGCAAAGGAGAAACCATGGACATCAAACAATAGAATTTTCTATACATATAAGACTGATATCTCTTCTTTAAAGAGGGATGTTGCAGACAGGGGGCACTGATACTGAACAGTTTTACTGATCCTCCTGATCCCTCATGTAGTCTGACATGTACCATCTCGCCAAAATGAAGAATTTGTTTTCTTTCAATTGTTATCAAACAGGCAGCAGAGTAACCGAGGTATGTGGCAGGAAAAAAAAAGAAAACAAAAGCATCACAGACTCAGCTGTATCAGTCAGTGTCCTCTCATAAGCCTGAACATATTCTAGGTTACTTACAGAAATCCTGTGATTGAACTCGTCATCAGCCTGCTGTTTTTATCAGATGGATCTTTTCTGAATGTTGCTGTCTGGTCGGTAAACTAGTTCAACCCCCTGAGATTTTTTGCTTCCTTTTTTACTCTTTATTTCCAGACTGACTAATTTAAGACTACCATGACTTATCATGTCTGTCGGATAGATGAGCTAATATTGAATCTAAAAACTGGAGCATGTGGACTTGGTAAGTGCAGTGTGGTGCTTAACCTCCATACAGAAACAGCTGAAGGGCCATGGAGAGTTTTTCTGCTGGCTGCTGAACTCTGAACATCTTCATCCTGAACATGGTCCTCATCTCTTTATAAGTTTATTAGATTACAGAGAATTTGTGCCTCTCTACATTGCCTCATCATTTCATTGGTTTAATCTGTGAAGCAGCTCAGATGTTTCACTACACCAACAAACCTCAGCGGTCCGACTCTGATTTCCCCAATGAAAACTGCCAATATGGAGGATTAAACAATAAGGAGGATTACAAATTAGATGAATCAGGGGAGGTTTGTCCTCATATGAAGTCTGCTGGTTATTGTCCATTTTTGAGAGAGAAAACAATGAAGTGAAACCTTCTTCAATCCAGTGTTTCCCCTACAGACTTTACTTGGGTGGCCCTCCCAAGACGATTGACACCCGCCCAAGAAGATGAAAATAGAATTTAAAAAAAAAAAATGCGTGGTTATACAGACACACAGACAGCAGGGCTTCCTCCAGACAAACAGCGCAGCGCAGGACACGCTGGTGAATATACGGAAGCGCACCCAAACTGTTGCACTCCAGCTACACTAACTTATTGTTGATTATATACTGTTTTCTTCCTCATACACCTTCTGTTATTGTACCACTGGTTTTGTCTCAGAGACTGACTGTGTCTTTTTTTTTCTCCAAGACATGAAGCCAATTGAAAGCTATGTCAACCTTTGGGTTAATAACGCATAGTTCATAAACCTAGTTGAACTAGATTATTTTGAACGCACTTATCAAACACTACGGCGCCATCCTGCACCACCCGTCCCACCACCACAAGTAAATTCTCAACCTAGGGGAAACACTGCAGTCATAAAACCCTGCCTTCATGCTCTGCTAGACAGCCAACTGGGAGGCAAGGTTACTGTAAGAGGAAGCACAACAAATGCAGTCATAACAACAACAACATCCAAACACTTAATACAATTTGTAAACTACTCCTCAACCAGAATGAGAAGGGGAAAAACTGAACAGAAATAATTACTTCAGTGGAACTACAAGGAAGCTAAGCAGCTAGCAACAGTTAGCTCTTGTAGTCCTGCATGTTTGAGTGCAAGGGACTTCACGAGAGTTCCCGTTGGGACCCCGGCTGCTAGTGAAAGATGTCTTCATGTGTGCTGTGCTCATCACATCTCTGCATGTTTGCCATACAAGTGAAGACTTTAAAACTCTTTCAGGCTTAATGCAATAAGAAGATGCAAAAATCTCAAAATTTCAAATATAGTTCAGAGAGTCGTACGTCATCGACCTGATTAGCTGATTGGACTTCCTGTAGACAAGGATCACATATGTTGTATCTGCATCAAGTGCAAAATCAAATGGTCTTTCTGATGGCAAAGTAAGGCGCTGCTGAAAGATTTTGAGTGGAGCGTACTCTTACACTCAGATGAGTGTTTGGGTCAGAGTCTGACAAAATGAGCTAATTAACATGGCAGACTGGGTTCTATCTGTCGGTAGACAAGTGTTAGTCTAGCTTGTCAGTTCTCCCAGCTGTTTCTCATCAAAGGGGCAGAGCTGACCGGCATCCTTTGTTGCTGATACACTTGTGAGTGACATGAAACTCGCACAACTCCACTTCATAAATACTGAGATATCTCTTTAAACTTTCATCAGAGTATTTAAATACAGCAGAATGAACCTTTAATAAAATCCCTGCTGGATCCAGATGTGGACCCATCCCCACCCCCAGCTCCTGGACCTTTAGATGGTTGAGGTCTGGCTGTGGGGTTGCAGTTACCGGCTCTAACCTGTCTGCGCTAATTCCTCTGCTGGTGGATGTATAGGAACCACATGTGGGTTCAGTGTTTGAAATGCTGGCTCTGTATGGAACCAACTCGCCCACGTCTAATCCAATCCTTTTAAAGTAGTTCATACAAGCAATTATGGCCATGTGGGATAATGTCCCTCTTAATCTTAAAGGGGGGGGGGGGGGCACGATTATTTCCCCCTCAGTTGATTTCTGAAGCTGAAATGTTTTCTCCTTCTCTCTGAGTGGGATCAGCTTGTTACTCTGCTGATCTTTTGATTATTAGTGAATTAACTTTTTATCCCGCTCCACTTTTCGTTTGCTCAGCCAGCCTCTAATGGACAGATCCTTCCATCCCTCGCTACCTCTTCCATCCTTTCAAGTCGAACCAGCTTCCATCAGCCTTATTATCGCTCAGATATTTTGCCGTTCTTGGCCCGAATGCTTATCCCTGACTGAGATTACCCTCTGAGCGTCCTGAATGGAGGCGACTTATTGTTAATGCAGATCTCTGAGTGGTTTGTGTGGGGGGGGGGGGCAGGGTGCTAAGTGCTAAGTGCCGGTGTTTAGCCTCTCGACCTAAGGCTTAGTCTCTCTCTCTCTCTCTCTCTCTCTACTTGTTTGTTTTGTTTTGAAATTACTTCTTAGTGTCTCTGCTGGAGAGTTTTACTGTAAAGCTCCTATGATACAGTTTCTATCAAGCTCTTTAATCACCCGCTCCTGCATGCCGACCAGGTCAAAGGCCGCTGATAAAAGGCTCTAATGCATGCAGCTGAGTGCAAATATTCTGCAGCAGACGCCAATGTTGTCTTTGAGCTGACCTAAATGAGCTGACCCTCAGAGACCTCCACATGTTAGACTATCTATAGTTTAGATTTAGTTTCACCAGAAGTCATCCACAACTTCATGCTGCTTTTTTTAAACGTGTCTTCTGTCTGTACATCAAGACATCAGAGGTGGTAACTTTGACTCTGATAGTCTTCAATCAGCAGGAGGAAAATTTCACTTCAATGTGCTAAGCACTGTTTTACATTCAAGTCTGTACTGTCCTCAGTGTGACTAAGTGTGAATTAGAGGAACTTAACTGGGCACAAAGAAGCTTAATTTAAGCTTTGGATAATATCTGTTCAAAGGTGTACAAGGAGTTAACCTTGTATTTGTTCCCATCTGTAAGCTCTGGAGTTGAAAAAAGGAAACCAGTGTAAACACCTGCTTTCCATCAAGTGACCACTTGATGCTGTTTCTAAAAATGAAGGAAACCTCAGTGGGTCCCATGGAGGGCTCATCTCATGTTTGGACTAAAATAACTAAAATAAGAGCTTTTGTGCCAGATTAACTATTTTCCTTGTGTCCTCAGTTGTTGCTGCTGTTGTTGTTTTTTGTATCGACCTGTTGATTCAGTTTGGTTTCTTTTCACCAAGGGATTTCGGCCTGGATCACTGTCAACTTCCTGACTGGTGAGAGTACAACAAACGCACACATTTACACACACTACACTACACAGGGTGTCGGAAACTACAAGCAGCTTGAAACGCATGCTTGAAAGCAGGAGGAACATAATGTGCCATTTCTAAATGACAGGTTGTAAGATTGATTTTTTAGCATGGGTGTTTTTGAAGACAGATTGTTGCAGACACGAAATTATGATTACCTCTTATTGGATTATCCCGCCGCTCTCTCTCTTTTTCCTAATCTCTTTTTTTGTCGTCCCCTCCATTTCTCTTCCTTCTCTGCAGGTGATCTTCACAGTGCTGACTCACCCACAGTGGGGATGTTGGATTTGGGGGGTGGATCGACACAAATTACCTTCAGCCCTCAGGATGAGGTGAGGGTGATCGACAAAGGAGTGATTGAGAGAGGAGGACTCTCTCCCCCTCTCTCTCTTCCTCTCTATCTCTCTCTCTGTCATAATGAAGGCGACTCTGTCAAACTACCAGGATGGCTCCATTTTAGAGGCTTTAATCTGTAAATGCCCCGCTAATCCCAAATAAACACCCTCATATCAGGAGGGGGGGCAGAATGGGAGACAGGGGGTTGTTATGTAGGTCAGAATGTGTACATGAAGGATTGAGGAGCACTTCACCATCAGACCTCCACTCAGGCATCCTTCTTCCTCCTCTTCTTCTTTCCTCCCTCTCAGGGAGCTTTTCTTCGTTCTTTTGACCTTCCTGTCTGATGCAGTAAAGCAGATCCTCATTGTCCTGTGATAAACTGAGTGAGGAGTTCAAACTGGGCTGAGTAGGATGGTTGAGGAGTGGACAGATTAAAGGCTGCTGCTGACAGTCACACACTGGAAAGTTATGGTCGATTACAAGAGAGCAGGTCAGCCAGTGGCCGATGTTTAAAGCCATTATCAGGTTTTGTTGTTGTTGTTTTGTCTTAAACAGCTGGATGAAATGGGAACATATAAATGGGAACTGAACTTGAATGAACATTTTCTTAATTAAATGTAGACAGATAAAAGTCATTATTCTATGCAAAGTACAATACAACATGATGAAATACCAAGAATAACCAGTTAGAACCAGAACCTTTTAGAACTGAAATTGATAAGTGGATTAGTAGAACCCAAAGTAGACTCAATGACTATAAAACATCACTGAACTCTGAAAGCTTACCATCTGACAGACGACAGAGAGGCCCCCCTGCTGCAAACCTAACTACTTTAGCCCACCCCTATCAAAATGTGAGATAATCTGTCTTCAGGCTCTTTGGTTTGTGTGTGAACATCATGATACTGTCATCTTTGCTGCTTTAGTTTTTCTCTGCGTTTTTCTGTTTTCTTGTACAGTATGAGTCATGTGCAGTGTGAGTTGTTTGTTTGCAGTGGCCTTAGGACAGGAGGTACTTTGGGACTACTGTGGATGAACAATCCTAAACTTTTTGGTTATGTTGCGTCATATCGTGTCATAGCGAACTGTATGGTGTTGTGTCCTATTCAATTGTATAGCATTATATAGTGTTGGAGCTCCTTGTTCAGATACACAACTTTACTTTTCTATGAATGTTTTTTTCTACGTTTAGAAAATAGACTGAAATTCACACTGATGCCTTTTAGTGATGACAAACTGCAAATAAGACCATCAGCAGCAAGACTGGCACTGTTTACACGGTAGTATGCAATGCCTGAGAACGGTGTGACCCCTGCTGAGACTCCCAGAGTCAGGGGGTGAGTATCAGCCAAGCAGCTGTAGAAACATTTCAACATTAAATTTTCAGGATAAAGAATTTATTTGACTGTCAAAAGTCAGCCAGATGATTTGATAAAAATCATGACTTAAGCAGGTAGAGGACAAGAAAAGCAAAGAAAGCCAAAGTTTACAAACTATTTTTAAGTTCCTCACAGGAGCTTTAAAGAATAGTTTAAGATAAATACACTTTAAATAAATAAAATACACCTAATACATTTATGTGTGTGTGTGTGTGTGTGTGTGTGTGTGTGTGTGTGTGTGTGTGTGTGTGTGTGTGTGTGTGTGTGTGTGTGTGTGTGTGTGTGTGTGTGTGTGTGTTGTGGAGAGGAACTAAAGAGGTTGCAGATGTTGTGGCTTCACTACACCAGTTAGTAAAGTGGGAGATGACCTTAGTGTACTCTTGTTTGGTTAACTACAGTTAAATTCATCAGCTTACATCCCTAACTTGTGTCACATCTGTGAACCTTTTGTTTCTCTCCCTGCCAGAAAACCATCCAAACCTCACCCATCGATTACATCAGGTCCTTCCAGATGTTCAACAACACACACACTGTCTACACACACAGGTACACACACACACACACTTGTTTGTACTGGTAACATCTGAAGTTGTTATTTGCAGCATAATTTGGTGTGAGATGGTGTGATTTTTGAACTCCTTCTGTGAACACATTGATTTACAGTATCATGGTCCAGTGTTGGTCCTCTTGAGTTCTTCTTCTGTGCTCTCTATGCAGTTATCTGGGTCTGGGTCTGATGTCGGCTCGGCTCACTGTCTTAGGAGGAGTGGAAGCTTCCCCCTGTATGTAACCCCCCCCCCAGTTTTGACTTCTTAGTTCTTAGTTTGCTTTCATGTCAGCCTTTCATACCTCCCCCCAACACACACACAGCCCGTCCTCTCAGATAAATAAGCCATTATCTAATCTTTTAATAACACACTGCAAGATTAATTCCTTGCCTGCCAGCTGTTGCTGCGATTTAGCTGCTGTAAGAAGCTGCAGCACAGATACATCCTGCTGCATGTCTGTCTCTCTGTATCTGTCTCTCTGATCTCTCTCTCTGTATCTGCCCTTTTAAATCTGTCTGTCTCTCTGAATCTCTCTTTCTCTCTGAATCTCCCTCTCTTTGTATCTGTCTCTCTGATCTCTCTCTTTGTATCCATCTCTTTAAATCTGTCCGTCTCTCTGAATCTCTCTCTCTCTCTGTATCTGCCTTTTTGTACCTGTCTGTCTCTCTGTATCTGCCTCTCTGCATCTATCTCACTCTCTATCTATCTGTTTGTAATTTGAGCTTTAAACTCAGCAGTATAGGATGCTTGAACTGAAGAAAGGCTGATTACATTGAGGTGTAGCAGGAAAAAAAGGAGATAAAATGTCGGATGTTTTTACATAATTCACAGAATTCCCTTTGCAGCGTCCATATCTGTACATCAGACTTAATGTGTAGACTCTGGTCTGCTAGCATCTGCAGCTGTTGCAACTCTGTTTATGTGTGTGTGTGTGTGTGAGCAGTGGGTGAAAGCACTGAGCTGGTCAGCCCCTGCCTTGCTCCAGAGTACTCGGGCAGTTGGGAGCACGCTGAGGTTGTCTATACTGTAAAGGGACAGAAGGCAGGTAGGGTCACTGCTGCGACTTGATTGAATGTTTTGATTACCCATCATGCTGTGGGAACATATGGGAACCTTCAGACTGTGTGTGTTTCAGGAGAGCCAGTTTACGAGGCATGTTGGACAAAAGTGGAGAAGGTTTTGTACAGGAGGGTGACGAAGGCATCTGGAGTGGCAGACATGGATTTCTACGCCTTCTCTTACTACTACGACCGTGCTGTGGACCTGGGAATCATCGGTAACATGTTTCACTGTCATCTAAGGTTTTTAGAAAACATCTTCAAACAATCGTTATCTTTAGGTGCTCAAAAAACTCAACGTACAGCATCAGTCCCACTGAAATTGGACTGATGATGTAGTCCAGATAAATCTCCTCATGGAGCTATGACTGCAGCTCAAATTTACCTGTGCATGGAAATGTACGGAGTCTGAAGGATGGCTCCAGCTTATCCAGAGTCCTGACAATAGAAGAATTTAAACAAATCATTTGTCCCTATTCAGTACAGAATCACTTTGGAAGTCCTGTCATCAGTCCACAAATTGGTTTAGCTCCTTGGTGTGTTTCTTCTAGCTGACTGACTGACTATAACCCGATCCAGCCCCCTCACTCATCAGGTGGAAGTCTTTGACTGAACCCAGAATCAGACCACAATATGTGTCTCCTTATTCTGTCTCATCTGTCTTCAGTCTTACAGCAAACCAGGAGTAGTTTCAAACCCACCATACCAGGTCTCAAGTTCTCGCTGCAGCTCAAATGAGAGAGGTGGGGGTGGACAGAGCCACAACCGAGGATACACCAGAGCACCCTTCACACAAGACTTGTGACAGTCAGACTCAAAGTTAGACAGTGTATATGCTTGCACATTAGATATCATTCACTGATTGGATGCTGCAGCTGGACTTGATAGGTTTAATCTGGATTCATGGTACATCCTGCCGGTGAACAGTTTGTCTGCCTGTTTGACTCCTCACCTGTGGCCTTCATACTGAAAAGAGTCCTGGATACACATCAGCGCCCTTTTCTTTACTGGTTTGACAGACTTTGCAGGGGATTTCAAGTATTCTTCTGTAGTACCTCTGGGTGTGTGTCTGTTATTAACATGTGTCTGTCTGTAGTCTGACCTGTGTCTGCGTTTGTTTCTGTCTGTAGAGGAGAGTAAGGGAGGAACCATCCTGGTGTCAGATTACATCAATGCAGCTAAAAGAGGTGAGAGGGCACCACCCAGTGTACACTCAGTGAACTGCACTGCATTTATTAAACACTTTATTAGTCTTAAGAGTTGACTTTTATCAGGGCTCTTACACAGTGTGGAAATGATTTCCATTTTTGTGTTATTACTGGGAGAGTAAAGAGAGCTGATAAACACTAATGTTTTCTAGTTATAAATCTGTAATCTATCAAAGCTCTCACACACAGGTTATAGTCTCTCAGTCTCAATAATTTTGAGTAGTGCACTTTATACAAAATGATAAAATAACTGCTAATTAACGAGACCACTCTGCGGCTGTGAAAATCAAATAATACAAGCAGATCTTTGAGGCTCTTCTTTGAAAATTGTAACATAATAATCAGCAGTTTAAGGGAAAAGTTTGCGAGGGTCACACAGGTCACAAAAGTCATACTAGAAAAATTGCATTTCCTTGCAGAAAATGCATGGAAATGCTGAGTGCTGAAAGCTGAAAAAGCAATGCAAAACTGCTAATAAAAAATAGAAGAAGGTTTAAATGTAAAATTGGTTAGAGGGGTGAAGAAGAAGAAGTGGAAGTTGGATGAAAGTGAAAACTGTTGAAGTCCAAACAGTATGAATGTGCTCCATAAATTAAAATTGCATTAATGCTAATAGAGGGGAGGAAAACTGTCTGAAATTGCAAAAAACTTGGATAAGGAAGAAAATTACCTTAAAACACAGAAAAGTGAGAAGTGGCATAAGTTTAAGTTGTAGTACTAGAAGTAGTATAATAATATGTAGTTGTAGTAGTGATATTAGTAGTCATGTAAGCAGTAGAAGTAGTTTTAGAATAGAAGAAGTAGAAGTCAAAGCAGTGAAGCTTGTGGTAGAAGTAATAGTGGCAGTAAAAGTTAGAGACGCAGTAAAATAATATTTGGAGAAGGAAGAGTAGTGGAGGTAGAAGTGAAGATACAAGTTGAAGTGATATTAGTAGTAATTGTAGTAGTAAATCTGGGAATCTGTTTGAAGAATTAAAAAATGCAAAATAATGAGAATGATTTTGAAATGGGAAAAATTTGAATAATTACAAATCCTCAAGTATTAGACAAGTTTGAAGTATTAGGTTTGAATCGGTTTGAATGAGTTTAAATTTGTCTGAAGAATTGAATAATCTATTAATAACAGGATTAATTTTTAAGTGGGGAAAATTTAAATGAATAAAAATCTTGAGTGCACCCCATAATGTCCTCAATGAGCTGAATTTTTGGAGCCCTGAATGGTTTCTGTAGTTCAAAGTTTGTGGGAGGAGATAGAGGTCGAAGTTTGTCAAGTGCTCTAGTGCTCTGTGTGCTGAGCGTGGCTTAATGTGTCTCATATGGCCGTTAGAAGCAGCTTTCCAGTCAGCTGTGTGTCTCCAGGTGCACTAATTGGTTGCCATGGGGACCGTAGATGCATCACTACAGCAGGAGAAAGGATGCTTGAAGCTGAGAAACCAAATCCCAGACTATGCCCTGATGCTCATCCTCTGTAACAGCTATATACATGATAAGGAACTTGTGAGAACCGCAAGAGTCTACTGAACATATTGATACAATTAATTAACAAAATCCTAAATACACCCCATAATGTCCTCAATGAGCTGAATTTTTGGAGCCCTGAATGGTTTCTGTAGCTCAAAGTTTGTGGAAGAGGATAGGTGGTGAAGCAGATACATGGTCAAAGTGTGTGGATGTAGATCTTATAGACAGAGAGAGACTAACGCACACACATATTTACTGTGTGTACATGCAGGTGTCATAGGCAGAGACACACATGCACACACATTGTCAGACTGTGTGTGTGTGTGTCTCGTTAATGATTGCATCCTTTACAGCTGTGAGATCAAAGGCATTAACTGAACTACTATTTGAATGAGAAGCTGCCTAACTGCAGTGAATTTAGGGCCTCTGAACTTCTTCACATAGCACGATTTGCTTAAATCCCAGAATGAAAATAAGAACATCGTAGTAATCCTCCACCCCTCATGAACCCAATGATGTGTTTTTCATGTCTGTACTCTAAAAAATGTGGCCACAACAGTGAGTCAAACAGGTCTCAGCCTGAGTGATGAGCAGGATTTTCTGGGAGAAAGATTACATTACCGTCAATGGGAGGAATCTCTGCTTTTTTGGACAGATGGTCACCTGCTGGGCAAGGGGTACGAATTAAGGATTTGAAACCTCTTTTGTGAGAAGCAGGACTTAGTTTCCTCCATTTTTATGTATTTTTTTATGGCTGTGGAGTGTAATTTGTGGGCGTAGGAGCGATATATTCGAGCTAGGTTTTGTCGATAAAAGTGGAGCTCTGCACTGTAGCTATGACATCGTCACTCTAGCTCTTCCAATACACACCCATTATAAAGCCTGAAATTTGCTGAAAACCATGAGTTGCTTAAAGCTAAATTGTGGGAAAACTGTAAAAGATATCAAAAAATTGAATACAACTCTAATAGTCTACAAGTGAATGAACATTTTAAAGCAAAAATGAGGTCTCTAGGTGAAAGTATGCTTAAGTTATCAGGCTCAGAAGGTGGAAGAATAAAAGGAAAAATTGGAAGATTTCCCCATTGACTTCAATGTTAAAATTTTGGCACAAAAAGTTAAAAACAAAAAGTAGAAAGGGTAGAAAGGTAAAAAATACAAGTAGTCGTGTCCTGAAGGAGTGGAATAGTTTAAAGTTTGAACGGTTGGAATAGCACAAAGTGGGAAGGAGTTGAAAGTGGACAAAAAAGGTATGGAAGAATAATAAGTTTAATAAACAAAAATGTCTGACGGGAAGAACAATGCTTAATCAGCATTTCCACTTAGTAATAATAATAATAATAATAAAGAAAAATGGCCGACAGGAATAACAACTAAGATATGTCAGATCATGTGAAGTAAATGTGATCCAAACTGATTATTACCATAAGAAGCCATAGTCTGATTTTGAAGGCCTCCCAAGGTTCAAACCTGCTCCTGCATGAAGACTTTCGTGGTGTTCAGTAGTATGTTGTTTCTTTGCAGATGAGTTGCTCTTTCTTCCTGCCAGCTGCCTGTCATGTATCTGAGCTCAGTCTGTAGTAGGCTCAGTGATAATCGAGATCCAGATATGCTTCCCGCGACTAATGCACTGAGACTCACTATCGCACTCTGCTGGAAAGTTCACCTCACACAGCCAATTTCACAGTCAGTACGTTTACATGACACTCAAGAAAACCAAATTATTGCCTCACTCCGATTAAGACCAAACAACTGAAATGCATGTAAACACCTTAGTCCGACTATAATCAGAGTTTGAGACCTCCGACTGGAGTCAGAGAACTCCGATTAGGACACCCAGATAATGTGATTGGAATTCGATTTCCTCTACCATGTAACCAACGTAGTCAGAGTGGCCCTCATTTATCAAGCTTGCGCAGATCTGAGCACAGATCTGAGCGCAGGATCCATCGTACGATAGGACACACGTGAGATTTATGAAAGGGTTCGTATCTGACCAATCCCAGCGTACGTATGATTGGGTCTTGATAAATGCGGCGGCTGAAATCGATCATCATTAACATGTTAGGCCCTTAAATATTCGTGGTTCAGAAGCCTCGCCCACTGAGGTCAACCATGAAAGAGGAGAAATATCAGAAAGATGCGAAACTTTCTCGAGCTGAAAGTGGATATCCTCACATCTGTGGTGGAAACTAACAAGGATTTTCTCTTTGGAAACATCAAAACTGGTATAAAAGCAGTCCAGAAAACTCCCGTCTGGAGCAGGATTATGGAGGTGCTGAACAGCGCTGCTGCAGAATAGTGGAGAGTGGCAGAAGTTTAAATAAATCATTAGTCAATAAATTGCTCATGATGATGAATTAATATCTCATACATGCCTCATATTTTTATTGCCATGACATAGGGTACGTTGCTCCTATTATTGAAAGTATTTAGTTTAAATTTGTTGCGTCTTTGTAATGTAGAGCAGACTGGAGAGTCTAACAGAGGCTGAACAAAAATAATTATTAACGTCACCAAAAGGTGTGTCGCTGCCCCTGAGGCACATTTTTATGGATTTCTATTGGATTTTTATCACTGATTAAATAGCAAGAGCACTTTCTAAACTTATTCTTTACATGTCAGAATCCATCAATAAGGTCCTGTCTCCTCTGTGCAGCACCTTCGTGGAGTCTCTCCTCGTTACTGTTCTCCGGGCATCGGGTCCTTATGTTGCACTGGCACAGCCAACGGCACTGTATTCGCCAGTGCAACATTGTGCAAAACTGTACTGGCCCAAATGATGTCCCACACCCTTTCAGGAGTGTACAACAACGTCCCCGCTGCTGGGCCAAGATAGAGACACCTGCCTTTAAGGAGTCAAACGCAGCGCTCTACAGTAGCGCGTGTGCGTGTGTGCGTAATGTTGAAACGGCGCTCCTGCTCTGTGGGAGTGTGTCTGGGCAGAGTTATCAAATAGGCCTATTCACTAATGACATAAATTTATTTTGTTTTATTTTATTTACATCTTAATCTGTGATAAAATCCAGCTGATTGTGCTTAATGACAGTTTTGAATTTCGCTTATCAATTATTTTGAGACAGACATTTGCTGCACCGCAGATCCACACTGACTCAAACTTGCGTACACGATGTCAGACCTGTCGTGAGATTTGGTCGTAGCGTACGCTCACGTGCAGATTGATAAATGCCGATCCTCACATCAAAATTGTCCGCAAGGTGTACGCAAGTTTTCTGCCGTACGCAAGCTTGATAAATGAGGGCCAGTATGATCGGACAATGCACGTGTGCGTGCGCCATGCCTCCGTAAACCCAGAACAAAAACACCAGAGAAGAAGTGGTACAACATGGTTGAAGCACAAAAAAATGTTCACTTTTGGAGCGACGAGCAAAGTGGCGTTGTGCTTTCCCTCCTGATTGAAATGGACATTTTAAAGCATATGGATGGTCGCAAAACGAGGAAAGGAGACATCTTTTAAAAAGGTCCGGAAACAGCGCCGCTGAAAAGACCCATATTGCCCCCAAGTTTTGGGGAGGAGGACATGTTCAGGTCAATAATTCGATTTTCTCAGCTGCATGTATACCTGGACAAGGAGAGATGTCCGATTCAGCTGAAAAAAAAAACTAATAATGAGCATAGTCCGATTAAGCTGTACATTTAAACGCACTGAGTGTTTCTGTAACCCTAAATGTTTAGACTTGCTCTTACAAGTGGAGGAAGTATAAAGAAGTTTAACTCATAGCTCTGTTGATTCAGTCACTCCCTGTGGGCAAAGAGGTGCTTATAATCTTTGCCTAGTTTATAGTGACCTCTCAGTTTGCTTAAGCAGGTAATGAGGAGGCAATAGTAGGAATATCAGTCTGATTTATAACCTCCTGAAAACTTCAGTCCAACTCTGAGAAGAAGCATTGGAACAAGGGTGTAAACAGGCACAAGTTCAGCAGTCCAGCTGATGCTGAAGTCGAACAATGACCTGTGCTGCATGTGTTTGAAATATCACAGTAATTGATGCAGAGTTAATAATCTGAGAGCAGGACAACCTCTTCAGCCTTTAAACCTGTTTAACTGCTGTGTTGTGTTCAGTGTGCGACAGTCTGTCCATCAGTCCACCAAAGAGCCCATTCCTCTGTCTGGACCTGGTCTACATCTCAGTCTTGCTGCAGGAGCTTGGCTTCCCCCCACACAAACAGTTCAAGGTGAGAACCCACCAAGTCTGAGTCTGAACCAGCAGGTAGACTGTGGTGTGTTTAAATGACGTGTGTGTGTGTGTGTGTGTGTGTGTGTGTGTGTGTGTGTGTGTGTGTGTGTGTGTGTGTGTGTGTGTGTGTGTGTGTGTGTGTGTGTGTGTGTGTGTGTGCGTGTGCGTGTGCGTGCGTGTGCATTACAGCTGGCAAGGACCATCAACCAGGTGGAAACCAGTTGGGCTCTTGGAGCGACTTTTCATTACATTGAGTCTTTAAAGGGACACTGAGGCTTTTATTTTGAAAGGCTGATAATCTCACAAACACCCTGACTGCTCTGAGGACATTCTGAACCTCTTGAAGTCCTGCAGACTCACACCGACCTCAGACTGTTAACCCCCCCATGTCTCTGTGTGGAGCCTAACATCTGCTGCCTCCTCTCCCAAAGCTGATGTCTGGTGATGTCACTGGAGTCTTTTATTTAAATCCAACTCTGCAGCTCGCTGTGTACAGAGTTCAAGCCATGAAACAACTATCAGATGTCAACTCTGGATAACCTTCATTTAGCAGCATGACTACAAAAACAGTGACCCAACAAACTCTTCCCTTAAGAAATCAAAACGTAGTGCTTTTTATCCCACCATGTACTGAGGGACAGAGATCAGTACTGACCTGCTGCTCTGAGATGGAGAGGAAAAAAAGAGACCTCTGTGAGTATTCTCATAAACCAGTGTTTACAGAAATGTGTGGCTGAGTAAATATTTCACCGTTTAGTTCATTATTTTTGTGACAATGCTCATGTCATTTGTAAGCATCCTGTGAGTCAGACAGCAGTGTTTGTTTTAATGTTCATGTCAATCTATAAAGCTAGCACAAGCAGCAGAGCCCTTCCTGTCACTCAGGCTAGGTTAATGCTGATTATGCTGTTTTTCTATCCATTTTTCCCGTCGATCTCAGACAGGAGATGAAGTTCAGCTAAGTTTCTACTTTCTTTGCACGTTCTGCAGGGGCATGCTCAGACTTTTTGACCTGGGTGGCCCAGCTGAGGTACTGACATAGGTAGGGGTGGCCAGGGTGCCTTTGCACACGCAGATTATTAGCATTTACCTTATCTACTGTAATGTCTACCATGTATTTAGATGTTCATAATAAACATCAAGTATATTTTTTTTAGGTCTAGTAATAAGATAATTCTTCATCATTTCTCTGTATCATTACCACATCAGGGAGATCTGCATTTTTACAACAGTCAAGGCAAAAAAAAACTAGCATTATCAGAGAACTCCTTTAATCAGCAGAATAATCAATTAAACACGTTTAGTAAATTATTGGATACATCATAGTATGTAAAACTCTCTATAGATTTGATCTGCTGTCAATCAGGATGGACAAACATCATTGAAGTAGAAATTTACAGATGAGGATGCCTCCAGTGTCTGTAGACAGGATTTATCTTTGGGTTAATAGAATGAGCCTCAGGAGCACAGATCCACCTACTGATGACCATTACCTCAAAATGCCATTAACAGTGTGATGTCATTACATTGTCCTGTTCCTCAGTGTTACCTCAGTCCTCACATACACATACACACAGCTACACAGTTGGCCTGATGTCAGAAGGGTTTGACTTTAGGATTGAGCCAAAGTTGTGAACTGCAGCTTCTCCAGTTTTCAGACTTCTGGAGTGTTTAGATCTTCTCAGTCAGGTCCTTTGTTGTTTGATTTATATTATTTTTGAATGGACATGAAACTGCTCCCACATCACCACCCTCAGCTGCAAGGCTTCATTAAACAGTACAGCATCACACCTAAACAGCCAATCGGATGCTCGGCTTCTTTATGAACTTCTTAGGTAAACTTGACTGCAGATTGGTTCGATTTGAAGCGCTGAAGGACGAGTCAAACTCGTACCTTTCTGTACATTCTGAACAAACCAACCTCATAGGGACACTCCTCCTCAGCACAGACATCAGACAGCTGATTCCTCTGAGAACTCACCTCTACCCTCTCTACAGTATTGAACTTCGCATTGGATTTATAATGACGTGTTTTATTCCGTAAGTGAAGGTGAAAAGTCGAATGTTTGAGTGTACACTTGATGATTGTTTGTGCCAAAAATATGAAGTTTAAAGTTTGGGTTTAGTTTTTTTTTTCTGTCAGAGGGAAACACTCATAACTCCAAAAATTAACTGTTGTACTCCAACAGGGGTGAACCTATTCACCTCTTTCTCTGTGAAATGTGCAGTTTTACGCCCTGATCATTTTCACAGACCAGAACTGAGTTGATCATGACAGGTTTGATTTATTCAGCTGTTCATTCAGAGCCATCGTCATCTTTCCTCTAAAGTCAGCCCTGTTTTGCAAAGTTTTTAGAGTCCATCTTAAACTGTCAGTATGCTTATTTTCTGGAGGATTTCGCTGCAGCAACACATTTTATTAGATATGCTCTGGAGAAAGACACGTGTAAAGACGTGTGTAAAAAGTCACACTACTATGGTGTCAGATCTAAACACTCATTTAAATGTGATCTTTTCTTTTGTAAGCTCTCACTTCTTCACATGGCCATCTCTGACCTCATGATGTTAAACTTAATCTGTTTGCATCGACAGCAGCTCTGATTGTTTTCTACTCTGAAGGATCTCCTGTTTTTATATTTGTGTGCGATTGGAACGAAACCTGCAATAAATAAAAACCCGAAGGTTTCTGAACTTTGAATAAAGATTTGGTGGTTGTTTCTACATCTGCACTTTATTAAGCCTCAGAATATCTGTCAGCAGAGTGAAGGATGTTCACCATCCAAGCATGTACTTTATTTACATCACTTTTTGACACTACAATAAAAAAACAAAAACATTGTTAGCACTTATGTTGCTAAAGGAACAATGGCCTTTTCTATCAGCATGAAAGGTGTGAATGTAAGAAGCAAATACAGGGGTTCATGAACATAACTCCACTTTTATAATGGTTAGGACACTCGGCTGGATAAAAAACTCCAGAGGTTGCTAATCATTGAACTTGATATGCGATTAAATACAGAACATAGACACCACCCATTTAACATTTTACCGGACAACTTCAAAAAGTTGTTTTAGAGGAACAACCAAACAGGTAAAAAGTTGTTAAAGAGGAACAACCAAACAAGGAAAAAGTTGTGTTGCTAATGCTACAAAAAACAGCTGGAGGAACATCTCCAAACTAATGAGGTGAATGTCCAACAGGTTAGCAATATGACTGGGTCATTGAGAGAGGCTGAGTCTTTCATAAGGAGAGATGAAAGGTTTTTTTAGAGTGTCAAATGTGAGAGAATGAGTGGATTTCATCATCTAGAGAACATAATGTCATTCAAAGATTCAGAGAATCTCTTGAGTAAGATAGTACAGCAGATGTAAATTTAGATAATTACATCACATGGGACTGTAGGTGTTTAAGGGTCTAAGTGCAGATGTTTCATAAGTTAAGAGTCGTATCCCACTAAATATGAGAATATACTTTGGATAACGGCTTAGTTCAGTGCCTGCCATCTCCCCATCTCCAAATTGTTGTCCTCCAGCGTAAAATAGGACAAAAAGATAAACTGGAGGCATCAACCATGGACAAACAAGGTCACAGAGGCCACGAACTCTCCTCTGACATACACCTCATCATGTGTTATTTTCTCCAGCTATGCAGAAATGAAGCTGTGACACAAAGAAGCTGTTTGGACATAAAGCTTTTATTCATGTAAACTTGACCCTATGAAACAGCTGATAAAACAGGTAAACAGACACCTGTCAGAGCGTTGTGACATCACACCCCTCAGCAGGCAATAGTTACCCCCAATTTCCACTATGGAACGGCGGCGATTTTTGCCATCTGCCAATTCCTACTGGATGCGTTTGTAAGGCAAATTTCGTGGTGGATTTCGGACAGCGGGAATCGCAAGAACTCATAAGAACCCGAGATTGTGACTCCTATCTCAAATTCAAAAGCATTAGTAGAAATGCTTTTTCATTTCAAAGTCATGGCTGCACTATTTGACTCAAAAATAAAAAGCAATATTCCAAAATGCGATTTCATTTTCTTCTTCAAGACTGCTAATTTTGTGACTAAATTAAAAAGCAAAAGCAAATCACATTTAACATTTAATTTTCAAAACATTCACCACCAAAAAGGTAACAAAATTCAATTTGAAATGTCAAGTTCGAAAATTCAAAAGCATTAGCAGAAATGCTTTTTCATTTCAAAGTCATGGCTGCACTATTTGACTCAAAAAATAAAAATAAAAAGCAATATTGCAAAATGCATTTTCATTTTCTTCTTCAAGACTGCGTATTTTGTGACTAAATTGAAAAGAAAAACCAAACTCAGAATTGCTTTTCCATTTTCGTGCTCGCCCCGTAAAAAGTGTCTCATAATTCAATCTGATTTGCAAGCTCAAGTGGCGCCAGGAAGTGACGTCAAGGACCCCACTCGTTCTGGTCCCTTCTGGCCGATAGGGGGCAGTGAATCCGTGTATCATTGAATGAAATCAAACTGCGGATTGCAGCTATCTGTTTCAGCGGACTAACGGACTTTATACTCCTCATTGTTCTCATCACTGATCGGTGGATTTGGGATATTTTGCAAATAAAGGGCCATAAACAGTGAGAAACAGACAAAATGGTCATAGAGATGCCTTAAAAATACATGGCTCAGAGGCAGAATCACTGCAGTCTCTGTCCGTGTAAACCTGTGACTGTATGCAGATGTCAGCGGTGTGTCAGGTGTGCTGGTCCTTTTACTCACTCACTTACAGCATGGAGACGTGGACTCTACACATTTTATCTTCAGTGGACTAGAAATATTTTAATTTCAAAGTCATCTGCAGGCTTCTGTTGCACAATGTATTCAAGTATCCCATCTCAATGAATGAGAATATATTTATTCTTATTTGTTGAGGAGCACCTGCACTGTGCCAGGGCTCTCAAGTCTCACGCATTCAGCGTGTGACACACGCATTCCCACCCGTTCACACGCTCACACGCCACACATTGTATTTCTCACGCATTTAAATGAACATGGTGATGTCCACCAAGTTGCACCTCTTTAACTATGGAACAGGTAGAAATCAACTGAGTTCGTCCGAGAGTTCAGAAGCTGCGTGCCACGCGCAAGCCAATCAAATAAAGTATATATACTGAACAGCTAATCAAAAATCAGCATTGCTGTATTCGGGTAGATTTTGATATCTTGCGGTTTGACTACAGAAGAAGACAGACACTCGCCGTAATAGAGCAGGTTTTTATAAGGACGAGATAGACCCGATGATTACAGTAAGTCAGTAACCTTCACATGCAGAGACCTCAACACCTCATGGCAGATAAACTCATATGATAAACTAAAGCCCTATGCTATTGCTATTAACAGCTGTATTGACGGATTTAGCCTCTGTACAGTCATTTCCAGCCATTTTCCCCTCCACAAAAGCAGCATTTCTCATATATCTCAAATATAAGTTCTGATACTCATGACAGTGTAATGCTCATGTACCAAAGGATTAAGTATCTCCATGTTTGTGAAACCTATACTAAAGTACAATTCATCTAAATGCTCCACAGTGCTGATTTTAACAACTCTCCTTCACAACAGGTAACTTTACGACTTAATACTGATATTAATGACTTTATTCTCCCAAATAATAACTTTATTCTTTAAGATTTAAAAACGTTTTTTTTTTCTAATTGTGCCCCTTATACTCCGTTGTATTTAAGAGATAATTATACTAATAATTATCTTCAATCACGAAAAATAACCTCCACTTCGAGAGATATTTATATTCCATTGAGATTAAAGTAAATTAAAGATAATGTTAAACTTTTAGATATAACCTACCAGTGTAAGTGTTTTTCTAAAGTAAACAGCATTTTAAATCTCCATGGTAACCTGCAACGATGTAAAAACTTTAAATCATTACAAGCCAAAGAGAGCGGTCATTTCTGAAGATCAAATCTGAAGAGAACAGCACGAAAAACTTAAGCGGCTCACGACCTTACAACTTTTGACGGCTTCATCGTAAATAAAACCTCACCAGACGACTAAGGACTCGGACAAACACCTCTAACCAACACCTGAACAAAGAGGACAACATCTACGACATGGAGACCGTAAGATTTCATGACAATATTATCATACAAACTTGTGTTACTGTCGAGACTTTCGTGATGGTTAAGCGATGCATCGACAAGGATTAAATGTGTGCATGGATATTTACAGTGTTTATGACTTTAATGTGACAGGCATTATCAAAACTAGAAAAAATTGCATTTCCTTGCAGAAAATGCGTGGAAATGCATTTCCAAACCACATGCTGAGTGCTGGAAGCTGAAAAAGCAATGCTAAACTGCTTAAAAAAAATGGAGGAAGGTTTAAATGTAAAATTGGTTAAAGAGCTGGAGAAAGAAAAGTAGAAGTTAGATGAAAGTGAAAATTGCTGAAGTACAAATAGTATGAATGTGCTTCATAAATTAAAATTGCGTTCATGCTGAATAAGGCTAGAAAAACTGTCTGAAATTGCAAAAAAAGTTGTACTAGTGATATTAGTAGTCATGTAAGCAGTAGAAGTAGTTTTAGAATAGAAGTAGAAGTCAAAGCAGTAGAGCTCGTGGTAGAAGTAAAAAAAATATTAAGAGACGCAAGAGCAGTGGAGGTAGAAGTGAAGATACAAGTTAAAGTGATATCAGTAGTAATTGTAGTGGTAGAACTGGGATTTTGTTTGAAGAATTAAAACATACATAAATAATGAGAATGATTTTGAAATGGGAAAAATTTTGAATAATTAGAAGTCCTAAAGTGTTAAACAGGTTTGAAGTATCAGAAAGGTTTGAATCGGTTTGAATGAGTTTGGATTTGTCTGACGAATTTAATAATGCATGAATAATGAGAATAATTTTAAAGTGGGGAAAAGTTTAATAAAAAAAATCCTGAGTACACCCCATAATGTCCTCAATGAGCTGAATTTTTGAAGCCCAGAATGTTTTCTGTAGCTCAAAGTTTGTGGGTGGAGATAGGTGGTGATGCAGACACATATTAACGGTGTGTACATGCAGGTCTTTTAGACACAGACACATGCACACACATTTTCAGACTGTGTGTGTGTGTGTCTCGTTAATGATTGCATCCTAAACAGCTGTGAGATCAAAGGCATTAACTGACCTACTGTTTGAATGAGAAGCTGCCTCTGGACTTCTTCACATAGCACGATTTCCTTATATCCCAGAATGAAAATAAGAACATCGTACGAATCCTCCGCCCTTCATGAACACAATGAATGTGGCCACAACAGTGAGTTAAAAGTCTAGACGTTCGGATGGTTATCTTAAAAGTGATGCATTGACATCACATGAAAGTCCTGCCCACCATGTCAAAGACTCTTCGTGCTTAAGAGCAGAAAAGCTCATGTTATTGTGAGAAATCTCTATAAGAGGTTTTTTTTGTCTCCTGGGCTATTTAAAGCCGTCAGTCTGAAACTTATTTGACAGTTTCTTTACTAACCAATGCTTTCTTATTTCTTCTTTAAATCTGCACAGAAGAGTCAACCCATTCCTGTAAAAGGAGAAGCTCTGAGAATTGCGTGCTCGGGCTTCAACAGGAGGTAAGAAACACGTTTAACTTATGATGACAGTAAAATGCAAACTCAAATTTATAGGGGTGTGATATTAAACAGTAGTTTAACAATGTGTCTCTAAAACAATCTTTTACCTCTTTTGCATTAATATGCAGAGTGTAACATTTGAAACATGACAGAGACCTCCCAGCAGATTATAATCTGGGACAGTTCAGAGTTAAATCTGTGACAGTGCCAGCAAAAATGTAAAGATTCGCAAATTTAGGATTTGATTTTGGACTTACACTGTGTTGTGTTTCAAACTCTTTTTGTCACAAGACACATGTATTTATGTTATACATTTCAGTGGTTATTTTAACTGAATAAGACAATTCAAAGGCTTCACATAAGACATTTACTGATCAATTAATCAGTCAGACAAAGGAAATGTGTAAAAACACTAAATGAAATAAAGTTTTATCATTGTTTGCTCTTACTGGGAGTCTCTAGTCAAAAACTAGTAAAGTCAGGTATGATAGATAAGATACTCCTTTATTAGTCCCACAAGGGGAATTTCCCAGTAAGGGAAACAAAGACCATTTTAATTTACTGTGTTTGAAATTGAAGGAAAAACATGTTTTGTATGAGGCCTTTCCCGGATAATATGCATTAAAAAAGCTTTGTTTTAAAAACGCTGTGTCAACTTAAAGAGATTCAGCACTTAGGTTTTTAATGAATAAGTGTGAACAAAGAGGGGGTTCATTTATCAATAACAACAACACAAACACAGGGAATAACCTTCAGGTATTTTAAATCACTGTGAGTGTGCTGTATTACTTTTTCAGTTTGACTCTGATACTTCCTCAAAGACCATCCAGTGCGTGTTTATTGTATTTTATCGTCTGAATATCACCATGGTTTGAGTCTGTGTGACTGTCATGTGTCTCTGCAGATATTTCTGTTTATGGATTTGTTTTGTTCATTAAAATAACCAACCTGTGTTTCTGTGTTGACCAGTGACACTGCGTCAGAGGCTTCTAACGCAGAAAACTGCAGCCCAACGAACTTTTGGCTGCACAGGCTGTTTGGTCAACCTCTGGTATGTTTCAGAGCTGTTAAAATAAGATCATTTTATAAGTGTGACATTTAAAATCAGACACTACAAATATTTGACACGGTGGGTTTTCATTTTTATATTTGTTGTTACTCCACAGAGAAAAGTCAGAAGTCTAATCAGCAGTCAGCAGAGGTGAGTAAACTGCTCCAACAATCAGCTGTTTATTTGTGCAGCCACAAAAGCTTCTGATAAATATTGACTAGTCACTGCAGACTCCTTTAAAAACATCAGTACAGGTTGTTAAAACAAATGTCACCACACGGTAATGGTGTGTGCTTGTGTCTGCAGAGAGTTCACCTCTAATGGTCTGGCTGGATCCACAGCACCCCCACCTGGGGAGAAAAACAAGAAACCGAAGGAGAAGAAATGGAGTTGTTCTTGGTTTTTTAAATGCTGTAGTGTAAGTAAAGCATAGGAATACCAGTCTGGACTTCAGTGTTGTTATAAGCATTAGTTTTGGTTTATCTTTCAGTTGATTCTGTTACTGACAAATCAAAATTATTTTTACTCCATTAGAGAGAAAAGCGTGTGTCTCCTCTCTCTGATCATAAAGATCAGCAAAAGCCTCCTCGGGAACTCCAGAGAAGGTAACAAACTCATTTTGTTCACAGGATGGATCAATTTTGGTGTCACCTGATGAGTTAAATCATCACGTGACACAAATCAGGTGTTATCAACTCTTTCTTAAAGCTCCCGTGAGTAATTTTTGGTTTGTGTTGCTTCCTATGCTTCTTTTCATAACCTCTCTTTCAAATTGCGTTAAGTCTTGTTTTCAAACAAAAAATCTCCCTGCTCAATTTTAAAAGTCATTGGTCATCTTCACCTGAGATATTTTTGAAAAAGCCTTTTTAAAAAGCTTCAATCTAGCTAAATCATCTGACACCTATACCCCTGACAACAGTTTCTAACCTCACAAATAACTTTGTAGAGATGAACAAACCCTTCAAAGGTGGTCTGATTTGCTTTTTAAGGCCACACAGAGGCATCCCTATCAATATCAGTCAGTTATAATCGGATGAAAATTCCCCACAGTAGCTTTAACATGAAGTCACTTGTACATGAAAATCAATATATCGGCTAAAAGGTAGAAAGGTAAAAAGTTGGTAAAAAAAACAAGGTAAAAACAACCTTTTAGTTGTTGGAGCTGTTGTGTTCAGCTGGTTGGCTGTACTGTGTAAAACTATCTTGTGTGGAAATGCTGTGATGTGCTGTTGAAGAGAGGCTTCGTCTAAACTTGGGTAGAATAGAAAAGAAAAGAAGTTGTAGAGAAGAAAAAGATGTTAAAAGAGAGAAAAAGAAAGAAGAGAAAAAGTTAAAGAGACAAAGTGAAAAAGAGAAAAAGGCTGAGATGGCCCAGGAATAGAGAAGCAAAAGGCTGAGATGGCCGAAAAAGAAAAAGTTAACTTAATGTTTGGGAAGTCGTGATTGGGCATAACAAATCGGTAAGGACAGTTTAAAGAAAAAAAAAAAGGCCTATATACTATAGTAAGGAAACATTGAGCTCAGTGAGACGAGGTGTGCTGAAGTTTGAGTGTGTGAGAGAAGCTTCTGGTGTGTGTGTGAAAGGAGTGTGTGTATGGGTGCTGAGTGTGAGTGTAAAAGAGTCTGTGTGTAGTAAGTGGTGTGTGCACAAAGTTGGGGAATGGTCTAGCATAGGTATAAGTGATTAACGTATGATAAAGTGATAAATGATAGCTTATTAAATATATAATGATATGATATAAGAATTTAACATTTAAGGGAAGAGATACTGTTGCCTTTGTAGTGTTAAAAACATATGAGCCCTGTTTTTCTTTGTACAGGGACGTTAATAGAATAAGTAACTGCTATGAGCCTCTCAGGATAAAGAGGACGTTTGTACATCTAATAGTAAGAAATGAGCCCCTTATTAGATGAGGAGGACTTTGGATGGTGATAACATCCTCAATTAAAATGGCAATTAAAGAACTGTAAAGACCAGCAAGCACATTTGTGTTCATACAAATACAGGAAAAAAACAGAGTAAGAGAGTGGAGTAAAAAGGAATGATTTGCTAACTGATGAGTGTGGTTTTCCTCTGTGTGTGTGTGAATATTTAAAGTGAACGGTCACTTGCTGATGATTATGTTTAGAGGGAAGTCCTAGTTAAAAATTAGGAGAATCCAGGGAGCTTTTCCTCCCCCTTTCTTTCTCTTCTTACAGGCCTGAGAACAGAAAGAAAGCTAAAAAATCTAGTTTAACTATCCTAGTTGTGTGAAAATTTTAAATGGTATACCATGGTAAAGGGGAATGGTGTATAATAAATTTTAGTAGTTAGATAGTAGAAGAAATCTTTAAATAGTGGTAGTAAATGTTTTAAATTGTATTGAATGAAGTGATTGTAATGTACTAAACATTTGATTTGTTCTTTGTCCCTAACTCTGATGCATGAGAGAGGAGAGGAGAATGAAAAGCATCTGACGCTGGAGCGCCCATAAGACAGATAAGAAGATAAATGGCTGTGCTGCAACAAGAGGGGGCTTGCGGATGAGAGGCTCACCAGGACCTGCTCCCATTTGACAGGCCAGTAGAGTTTTATCTACAAACTCTTCTCCTATGCATCTGCTGCTACTTAGTTGTACATACACACACTTATAGTGGGAACACATTTAGTTGGGTGTATACATTTGTTAGTGCTAGACAATAAGAGCAGTAGTTTTGTGGGTAAAAAGAAAGGCTTGGCAATAGACTGACCAGTTGAAAGGGCTGATTAAGTACCGGATTATTGTTGAATTAAAAGAGCATTTCCAAGAGGTCTAAATTTTGCTGAAGCTTGTGGATGTGGTTTGTCATTGCTGCTTGGTAAAATCACACAAATTGATCTTTTTTGGGTGTTGATAAGTTTTAGGTCTCAGGGGAGGCTTCATGAGAAGCACTAGGGGACAATCGCGCCCACCCAGAGGACCTGTAAACCCTGATAGGGGGCCAGAACCTGGATTTTAGGGGTGCCCAGAAGACCTAAAAGGGGGGTGTCAGCTGGTAATGTCAGGGCCAGAACAAGAGCCAGCCATTGATGTGAAAGTTAATGATAAACCATTGACAGTTATGGCAGATTGCGGAGCTGCTTTCACCTGTGTTAGGCCCAAAGATGCTATACATCTCCCCATGTCTGGCCAATTGGTACAGACAATAGGTTTTGAGGGTGTGAAACAGCTGATACCTCTTACAGAACCCATTGAGCTCTGCTATAAAAATCAAAAGACCACAATACCGATACTAGTGTCAGAACAAACACCTATTGCACTTTTGGGCAGAGATGCTTTGTGTAGGTTGAAGTGCACAATACGATGCACACCAGACGGCTGTCGGGTGGATGTACCAAGTGATAGTTGGCAACAACTATTTATGAAAACAGAGACTGAAGCATCTGCAGTGTTTTGGATTGGGAACCTTAGCCAGGAGTTGCTAGAGCCAGCAAAGCTGTGGGAGAAATTTATTGTGGCCAATATGACTGAGGTGAAATTACCTGAGTATCCATACCACTGTACACTGAAGTATTTTAAAGATGCTACACAGACCAACTCAGCAGACTGGTTGAAGCAGCAACCAAAACAAGTCCAGCTTAGCTCCAGTTCAATAATTTTGGGGCCACAAGGAGCAGCTATGAAGATAGAGAGTAATGAATATCTTGAAAAAGAACATGACATCGAGGAAAGCATTCCTCACGTGACTTTGATGGTAGCTGAGACCTATGAACAGAAGCATATAGGCTCAATGATGGTAGAAGCAGAGAAAGCTATTTTTACACCAGTTAAGGAAAATCCTGCTATTTGGGTGAGTGAGGATCAGCAGTTCATAAGGATTGTTATCTCTGCTCACGGACAGGGTCAGCCACAAGCTGTACAGATGACACATGAGTCAATTTGCAGTGCTAAACTTGACTCAGACGCTATAAAAAAAGACATGCTACAACACGTGCCAGAACATCTGTGGTCTCGATATAGCACTGATATTGGACTGGTAAAATCAGCTCAACCAGTAAAAGTTGAACTTCGACCAGGCACCAAGCCTCCTTGGAAGAATCAATATCCATTGAAAAAAGAGGCAATACAAGGTATTGGATCTCAAATTGAAGGATTGGTACAAGCAGGTGTGTTAGGGATAACTCAGAACCCTCAAAGCAATACACCACTGTTACCTTTGCAGAAACCAGATGGCACATACCGCCTGGTACATGATTTGAGAGCAGTAAATGACGTGGTGGTAGATTTTCCAGCTGATGTACCAGACCCCCACACTTTATTAGCCCAAATCCCGCCAGATGATACTCATTTTACAGTGTTGGACCTGTGTGGAGCATATTTCAGTGTTCCTTTGAGCACAGAGAGTGGAGAGTTATTTGGATTTACTTATGAAGGGCAGTCCTATGTGTACAAGAGGTTACCACAAGGATTCAAACATAGTCCTCACATTTTCAATAAAGTGTTGAAAGAGGATTTGAAAGGATTGGAACAAATGTTGAACAGCACTGTGGTGCAGTATGTTGATGACATTATTATCTGTTCACCGGATAAAGAAACATGTCACAAAGATTCAATAAAATTACTGCAAATTCTGGCTGAAAAAGGACACAAGGCATCGCAGAAGAAGTTGCAATATTGTCGGGATAAGGTAGTGTACCTGGGTCAGACAATAACTAAAGGACACAGAAGCATTTCGGACAGTCATTTAGAAGCCATTCGAAAGACTCCCAAGCCAAGAACAGTCAGAGAAATGATGACATTTCTAGGGATTGCTGGGTATTCATCAGCATGGATAGAGGACTATGCCAGTCTGACAGGGCCACTGAGAGCTATGATTAAAGAGACAGGAAGTGCACAACTTCATTGTAATCTCATGTGGACACAGGAGGGTCTAATAGCCTTTGAAACTATCAAACAAAGACTACAAGAAGCCCCAGCACTAGCACTCCCAGACTACTCCAAGAATTTTCTGTTGTATGTATCTACCTCAACTGGGGGTAAATATGCCTGTGCAGTTCTTTGTCAGCCAACAGGAACAGGAACAAGCCCTCAACCCATTTCTTATTATTTGGCTGCATTTTCAGAAGTAGAGTTAGGGATGCCTTTATGTTATAGAGCAATGGTGGCAGTTCATCTCATGTATGACAAGGCATCATCTGTGACAATGGGTTACCCAGTGACAATTCTTGCTCATCATAGTCTCAGAAATCTTCTGAATTATGGTAAATTTACATTGACTATGCCTAGACTCAGAAGTTATCATAGACTGTTAGAGCAAGAGGATGTCACCTTGGTGAAGTGTAACACAATAAATCCAGCTGAGAATCTGCCAACTCCAGAAGATGGGGAGCCACATGATTGTGTGAAGGAATCAGAGAGACATTCAAAACTACGGTCAGACTTGCAAGCCCTTCCACTTCAGAAATCAGATGTAGAGTATTGGACTGATGGGTCGTGTTATCGGATAGGAGACAAATTGAGCGCTGGCTATGCAGTTGTAAAAGCTGAAGGAGATGGATTTGTTGTCGAAAAGGCAAAAACAGTGCAACAACCAGCATCTGCACAGCTGGCTGAACTTGTAGGACTAACCGAAGCATGTCTTTTGGCAGAAGACAAACGAGTGACAATTTACACAAACTCTGCATATGCACATAATGTTTGTCACTTGTTCGGAGCACTGTGGAAAAATCGGGGATTTAAGAAAACAGATGGGTCTCCTATACAGCATCATGCCCAGATAACCAAATTGCTGCATGCAATGATGAAGCCAAAAGAAATAGCAATAGCTAAGTGTGCAGCACATAAAGGGGACATGTCAAGAGTAAGTCAGGGCAACAGAGCAGCTGATGAGGCTGCAAAAGCTGTTACAGGGGCAGATAAAGAAGGCAAAGTTCTTCTGGTCACTCATGAAGTAGACTTAGAAGATAAAATCACCCTCAAAGACATAGTCTCAATGCAAGAAGTGGCCTCTGAAATAGACAAACAGTTATGGCGTGACCGAGGTGCAACACAGGATACCACAGGATTGTGGAGGAATCATGAAGGCCTGATGGTGGCACCTCCAGACCTACTTGGATTATTGATTCAAGAGGCACATGGGTTAGCACATGTTGCAAGGGGGGAAGTTAAAAGAAACATCATAAAGGAGTAGGTTTCTGGACACCACATTTGTGTGAGCAAATTGATTTATCATAAGTAGATGTACAATGTGTCTGAAAAATAATGTTCGAAGGTGTAACAGTTGAAGTTTATTCAACCAAGTGGAAACATGCTCAGTATGTTGCCAAGTTCTTGTGTGGGGAGGTCATAAGCAGATGGGGACTTTCAGAGTAAATATTCTAAGATAATGGAGAAGAGTGTGTGGATAAAACAGTGAAACTGATTTGAAAAAACTAAGAACTGAACAATGTTTGGGAGCTGTGTACCATCCGCAAAGCCAAGGTTTCTGTGAAAAAATGAATGGGGTGATGAAAAACCCGCTGGGTAAGATTGGCCAGTACAGGTTTACATTTTGATGTCATGAAGGGGGAGTATTACGTAGGGGAAAATAGGATAAACATGTCAAACAAACAAAAATGTATGTTTTTGGCAAGATACTGCTTAATTTTTTCATTCTCAGGACAGCAGTTGGGGAGACCAGCGAAAGAAAGGTGGTTCTCCAGAGATCTAAACAGCCTTAATGGACCCACACCTCCCAACAAGACAATCAAACATGGACAATGTAAACACAACTGAAACCTGACAGAAGATGTGAACAAGAACATTGCATTGGATACCCAAACAGAAAACACCCATGGACAAGAACACTACACAAGCAGCCAAAGATGTTAAGAAAAAAAAAAAAAAAAAAATTATATACATATATATTATTCTTTTTAATCATAGAGTTTGTTAATGTATAATCTGTGCTATGAATGTCAATTTATCTTTCTGTGTTGTATTTTAATGTTCATGTCAACACCAAACAGCATAGGAAGAATGAAAACTATGAAAGGGGGTTTAGTGATTCATAGCATAAGTTGTAAAGTGAATGTATTGGGATCTCAGGTGTTTTCTTTGTTTTCTCGTTGTAGGATCAGTGGTGTTAGGCAGGGATAGGTCCACTGGAAGTTCGATGGGATGACCAGCTTGACTGTGGATAATTTTAAATTTGTTTCTGAGATTCCCAAGAATATTTGCGCCAAACATTATTTCCACATAAAGTCTAACCCTTACCTTTCGATTGGATTGGAGTACAATAGGTGGTCGCCTAGGGCAGAGGGACCGTGAGTGACTTTTTCCTGTCTAGAGTGTTTGATGGATAATAATGGAAAGACAGCTGCCTGACAGGTTTTCGCCCTCACACTCCAAAATTTTAGCAATAAATAGAAACTGCATAAATTGAAATTGTAATTATGTCTTTTCCTTTTTCGAGACTCTATGGAGTCTTGAAGGGGGGAAATATGTGGTATCTGGAGTACAGCATCAACATACCAGGCCAAGGTATTTCCCAAAGTTACATGAACTAATCAAAGTGTGGATTGTAGACACTGGGTCACCTGGCTGTTGAGTGCTTGTAGAGCACAGGTCACAGTTCACAGGTCACGATTCCAGACCAGATAAACAACAAACAAACAGATGATAACGAAAAGATAGCTGGGGAACAAAGAGAGGATGACCCTATATAACAGGATTACAAACTGTGGTCAGGGAGAGCTGGACATCACTGGCAGTCCTCTCCCAGCAACTGCAGTGCTGTTCTGATACTGGTTTTGTCTTTATAATAAACTCCTCTTATACAAGCAAGCCAGTGTCACGAAGCCTCCTTCTGCATCTACACATCGAGGACAGCCCAGACACAACATAAACTAAAGCCCTATGCTATTGCTATTAACAGCTGTATTGACGGATTTAGCCTCTGTACAGCCATTTCCAGCCATTTTCCCCTCCACAAAAGCAGCATTTCTCATTTATCTCAAATATAAGTTCTGATACTCATGACAGTGTAATGCTCATGTACCAAAGGATTAAGTATCTCCATGTTTGTGAAACCTATACTAAAGTACAATTCATCTAAATGCTCCACAGTGCTGATTTTAACAACTCTCCTTCACAACACGTAACTTTACGACTTAATACTGATATTAATGACTTTATTCTGTTTTTTTTCTAATTGTGCCCCTTATACTCCGTTGTATTTAAGAGATAATTATACTAATAATTATCTTCAATCAACCAGCACACCTGACACACCGCTGACATCTGCATACAGTCACAGGTTTACACGGACAGAGACTGCAGTGATTCTGCCTCTGAGCCATGTATTTTTAAGGCATCTCTATGACCATTTTGTCTGTTTCTCACTGTGTTTATGGCCCTTTATTTGCAACAGATCCCAAATCCACCGATCAGTGATGAGAACAATGAGGAGTATAAAGTCCGTTAGTCCGCTGAAACAGATAGCCGCCATCCGCAGTTTGATTTCATTCAATGATACACAGATTCACTGCCCCCTATCGGCCAGAAGGGACCAGAACGAGTGGGGTCCGTGACGTCACTTCCTGGCGCCACTTGAGATTGCGAATCAGATGGAATTATGAGACACTTTTTGCGGGGCGAGCACGAAAACGGAAAAGCATTTCTGAGTTTGTTTTTTCTTTCCAATTTAGTCACAAAATGAGCAGTCTTAAAGAAGAAAATGAAAATGCATTTTGCAATATTGCTTTTTATTTTTATTTTTTGAGTCAAATAGTGCAGCCATGACTTTGAAATGAAAAAGCATTTCTGCTAATGCTTTTGAATTTGAGATATGAGTCACAATCACTTCCATAGAATGGAAACGATCAGCTGCGATCGGCGTATATGGCCTTTTCGCAGCCGTTACGGATGCGGTGTCAATGGGTGTTTGACAGTTCATCTGGAAACATTCACACAGCAGCAATTAGGCAGAAACCAGCTCAGGAGAAAACAGCAGGCTGATAGTGGAAGAACAAGAAGGGGCGGAGTCTCTCAAAGAAAGGAGGCGCACCAGTCCCTCAAACACTGGGCACATGAGAAAGCTTGATGCATGTTTGCACCTGTGGCATCTCTTAGCCAATCAGAGAACATCTCAGTGTCTTTTTTTAGGAGCAGGAACTGACCCAGGACCACAAAGGCCTGAAAGAGACACACAAAAAACAGACAGAGAAGACACATTCAATTTTGGAGGAACCCAGCTGTGCCCTCTTTATTTAATGATGACTGTTGACAAACAAAAGGCTTCTGCTGACTGAATACTCCAGCCAAACAATGTTCACACATTGAATTTACTTTTATGAATGAACAGTTAAGGAAACTTCATGTATGTGTGTGTTGTTCACCTTGTCAAAGCCCTGATCTGCCAGCCTACTCCCCAGCAGCTCTCCAATCCCTGACAGTGCCGTCACCAGTTTGTCTCCCATTGGCTAACCAGTAAAGTCTCTATGTTTCCGAGACGTCGTTGCCATCTTGCTTGAAGTTGGACCGAGCAGAACACAGACAGTAGAGAGGATAAAATAATCTCAGGTTCAGTTATTAATCTTTCATATTATCATTTCTGCAATGATATTCATAAAATTGTCCATAGTTTCTCAGCTGCTTTTCTCGTATTTGTGCTATCCACCAAATATTCATTTTGTGACATTTCAAAAGTTTCCTTTTTATGCCTGTTATTAAATTCCACTCTAAAATAACCATTCAATATTTTCATCTCAATATTTCAAGTCTAAATAACTTGGCTACTTTCACTATACTTAAACTTAAATTAAATGAAATAAATCTAAAAATTATTAAACTACGAAATGTCCCTTTCAAACTAAAATTTTAAATTTTTATAATTTTCTTTTCTTTTCTCATCTTATACTTTATAAGAGGGGGAATTTATTCACAGGAAGACATTTTTCTTGCTTATCTTTGATACACATGCTGAGGCAAGCAGTATTGGTGTAACTTTACGGAGTATTTTACTTGTCCGGACTACAGATGTCATCTTGATTTCACCCATTCATTAACAGAGCAGTGATTTGAAGCCTGCAAGTGCCCGCCAGGAAATAAGAAACGCTAACTTAGCCCAATTTTCAACCTGACAAGAGGTGAAGAGCCAATGCTGAGGCAGGTCTTTAGCCACCTCGCTGACATCCTTGCTGACAACCACAGTGTGCTCACCTGTTAGTCATGTCCACTGTGCCAGGACGCTGTGGGAGCTCTGAGTTATTCCAACCAGAACTATGCTCTGAACCAGGCTGCAAAAGTGTCTATTTCTGCTCTCAAGATGGGCTTTTTTGAATGAATGTGTTTGCGGTTTCAGGTACTTTTGCAAACAGCCTCTCGTGGACCCAGGTAACTGCAGTTATAACACCTTAACATGGGCTTTGTTTCTCAGGACCAGAGCTTGCTGCTTGGTCTCAGCCCCTGAATTCATCAGAATCAGATTAGTTATTTTTGAATTAATTAAGTCTAAGAGTTGTTGTAAACTTAATGTGTATGGTAACATCAGCTACTTTGTGGAGTCATCGCTCTCTGTTGTCGTGTTTTGCTCTCTTTTCTTAGTGAGCGCTGCAGGGTTTACATTCAGGTAGGTGATAGTGCTCAAAGAGTTGAAGCCCCTGGTGTTGGTGGTTTTAATTTTGGTGGCTCAGACAGTGACTCTGCAGTGAAAATATCAGACTTATTTCAGCTCAGTGTCGTCTACTCTTTGCTGAAGCAAAAGTGTGTCCTGATAACAGACACAACCTGTTGTCTGCTACAAAGCTTCTCGAGCTGCTCAGTGTTTAGTTTTCCTCCATAATGCCGACATCTGTAGGTCTCTGAAATTCTGTCCCCTCCAGTGAACTGGGGGTTACTTAAAGACCCATGCTCTCCTGGCTCTCATCACAGCCCAAGTACTTGTTCACACGTCTATTGCTCAGCCCAGTCCCCCATTGCCCCTGTTATTTACAAATGAAGGTATTAACAAGTTCTGATCCTGCTGTGTGAATTGCGAAAAGTATTTTTCACATGAACTTAAAAATCAAAAAGAAATAATGTATAATGTAGTCAATGGAGATCCCAACAAAACAACTGGCAGAGCAATGAACTTGAAAACATGGAATGATATCTACAAAATTACAAAATCTACAAATTATATTTTTGCTCTACATCACCAAAAAACCAACTTTGTTATAGAGATTATGAGATAAGTAAATCCAGATCTGAAGGAGTAGAGGCTCACAGAGAAACCAGTCTAACCAGTGTCACCAACTGCTCTGGTGGAACCAGCCTCAAACTGGATCTTGCCGGGACCATGTCAGTTCTCACCTTCTGGTCTTGATCTTTTCAAGGTGGGTCTGGCTTACGCTCAGAGGTTCCAGTGGGTTCAGACAGTAAACTGTCAAGAGAGGAAGAGTTTGAGCTGTGACCAGTGGCTGACTCGCAAAAGAGGTCCTGGCAATCTAGACAGACAGAGGCCACATTTGTCTTTGTGGGAACAATAAAGAAACATAACATTACACATAAACATTACACTGCCACAGCACATAATGTAATAGCTGAACCAGAACATGATAAATAAATGTTTTACCTTTATGTAGTTACAGTAGCAGGTAGCGCAATAGTTTGCTTTTCTCTGCCACTCTATCAATCATATCATCCAAGTCCCACTAGGCTCTTCGCCAGGCACAGGTTTTTTCGAGAATAACTCCACAATATTTGCACCTTTCCCACTTTCAGCCAACAAAGCCTTACACTTCTTCTCTCTCCTTTTTTCTGCTCCACCCTTTTCTACTTGCCGTTTTCTCACTCCTCGATCCGTTTTGTTTCATTCCGTGTTGCTGACCTGCTCGCACTACCCATCATTCAATTGACATTTGCACTGACAACCAAAAAACATCCAAAAAACCTTATTGGTACCTATGCAGCTGCCTATTGACACAGCTGCTCCACTTTATTTATTCATTTAGTTATTTGCAGCCGCGGCCGCCTACTGATGCAGCCGCTCTGCAGCCTATTTATTTATTCATTTATTGCAACTGCGAGTGGTGATAAGTGGCGAGCGAGCTGCCTTGCATTGCCCACATTGCCTAATGGCCAGTCCTGGCTGTGACACAGCTCTCAAAAACAAGTCATTTTTGTTTTGTTTTGTTTTTACAAAACACCCTCATACTCTTCTCAGAAACTCAGTAAACTCAACTCAACTTTATTTGTAAAGCACTTAAAAACAACCACAGCTGAACAAAGTGCTGTACATAAATAGACAAAACAACGCAGACGTAAAAAAACAATCGAAAAAACAGTTGGAACAATGGATAAAATAAAAGCTGAATTAAAAAGTAAAATATAGTTTCAATGTTTTTAAAAACTAATTTAAAAACATAGAAACAAATCACTAAAAACAAACCATAAAACACTAAAACAGGAGCCGAGTCTCATGCAGAGTTGAAAGCCAATGAATTAAAATGGGTATTAAGACGACTTTTAAAAATGGACAGTGTGGGGGCTTGTCTGATTTGGAGGGGTAGCTCATTCCATAATTTTGGGGCTCCAACAGAAAAAGATCTATCCCCTCTGAGCTTCAGTTTGGACCTCGGTACCTCCAGGAGCAGCTGATCAGCTGAACTGAGGCACCGAGCAGGGGTGTAGGGTTGGAGAAGCTCAGAGAGGTAAGATGGAGCCAGACCATTTAAAGATTTAAAAACAAATAAAAGAATCTTAAAATGAACTCTAAAATGCACAGGTAACCAGTGGAGGGATGCCAGGATGGGAGTAATGTTCTAACTGGAGACGTGAGAGGGAGGACTGGCTGACTCCAAAGTAAAGTGCGTTACAGTAATCCAGCCGAGTTGTAACAAAGGCATGGATTACTGTTTCAAAGTGCTTACGTGCACTTGAAACCGTAAACCTGTTGGGAAAGGAGGAGCATGTTTTCGTAGCCTAGACCTTAAAGCCCTAACTTTCAGCCTCCTTCATGATTTGTGAACAGGAAGTATTTATAGACCCATCATGCTAGGTGGCTCAGAGTAGAGAGGATAAAAGAGAAAAAAGAGAGGATAGAGGAAATCTGAGAGCAGCCTGTATACTGACAGACACGCCCCTGTGTTCAACATCACTCCCTTTTCAGATGCTGCAGCACACTGGACCTTACAGCTCTCAGTGTTTTGGCCATCGCCTTTGAAGACTGCTGCCCCGGTGCGCCCAGTCTCTGGATCCTTTGATCCATCCGTAAATATTAACAGTTTATTCGCATAGTTCCATTCAATGTATATTTGCACATTAACTCCTGTATTCCCTGATTTCTTCTTTACTTTACCCTGAATACCAAAGTCCACAAAGGTAAAGAATTACTTGACATATATTGCATGTTACATAAACCAACACTTTCGGCTTTTACATTCCCAACCCAGCCCAAACTCCAAAAGTTGGTCTTGCCGTGCTCTGACCATTCCTCTAATATTGCTTTTGCTGGATGAGACCTTTTGTGCCCCTGCAGATATACCCAGTATGCCAGCATGTGCTTTACCCTTCTTATCCTTAGAGGCTCTTCCCCTACCTCAACTTGAAGAGCAGCCACTGGAGAGGTCTTAAACGCCCCACTGCATATCCTCAGCCCCTTAGCCTGCTCCACGTCTAGCTTCTTCAGGTGACTCTCTGCTGCTGACAAACAAGCCACACTGCCATAATCAATTCTGGACCTCATCATCGCTTGATATATGTTTAACAGAGACTTCCTGGTTGCACCCCAATCTCGCCCTGCCAAGCACCTCATAAGGTTATTAACATTCTTACATTTATCTCTCACTTTTTCAATATGCTGCTTCCAGGTGAGTTTTTCATTGAATAAAACACCCAAAAAACATACTACTTTGGCTTGTTCTAAAGTTTGATCATATAGTTTTATTGACACCTCTTTGTGTCACTTAGCAAAGCATATTACTTGAGTTTTCGCAACTGACAGTTTGAACCCCCACCTATTTGCCCACTGCTCCACTTTATCAAACACTGCCTGCAGCTTTTTCTGGAGATACTCTTGATTTCTCCCTCTTACCCATAAGGCCCCATCATCAGCAAATAATGACTTACTTATTCCTGCCCCCACCTCCTCATATATATCATTGATCATACAATTAAAGAACACTGGACTACACACACTCCCTTGCGGGGTTCCATTTTCAACCTCATATACTGGAGAGAATTCCTGCCCTACTCTCACCTCTATTGTTCTTCTAAATAAAAAGCTCAGTACCCAGTTATATAATTTCCCTCCTACTCCCAACTTATCTAATTTAATCAGCAGCCCTTCTTTCCATAACATATCATATGCCTTCTCTACGTCGAAGAACACAGCCATCACTATTTCTTTATTTGTCTGTGCTTTTCTAATATCTGACTCCAAACTGAGCACTGAATCCATCGCGTTCCTTCCTTTGCGAAACCCCCTTTGATATGAAGAAAAAAGGTCACGACTCTCTAAAAAAAACATCAGCCTTTCTGTTACCATCTTCTCCATTGTTTTCCCTAATTGGGATGTAAGGGCAATTGGCCTATAATTTGATGGATCTGATGCTCCTTTGCCTGGTTTCAAAATTGGCACTATTACTGAGTGTTTTAATGCCTGTGGAACCTCCCCTGACTCCCATATTTTGTTAAATAACTTCAATATTACCCCCAGCGACCTGTCATCCATGTGATCTAACATACAGTAGCACACATCATCTTTCCCTGGTGATGACTGTCGCGCTTTGGATACTGCTCTTCTTAACTCATACAAATTAAAGGGCAGATCTAGATCATCCCCTCTTGCCTGCCTTTTCTTTCTAATCCAAGTGTTTTGTGTCAGCACATTCTGCCTATGCTGCTTTGCTTCTGTTGAGATATTCTCTGAACTATGAACTTGAATCAACGTTTCTGCCAGTAGCGTCGCCTTCTCTAAATTACTAACTGCTGTTCTATCGTCCTTCTTCAGGATCAGGATTGTTATATTTCTTTTTATTCCACTCATTTTTCTAATCATTCCCCAAACTTCTGACAGCTGTACCTCCTGCCCTATTCCACTACAGTACTTCCTCCAGCACGCCCGCTTAGCTGCTCTGATCGTCCTTTTCACTACTGCCTGTGACCTTCTGTATTGGATTAATGTCTCCATTGTATCCTGCTTCTTTAACAATCTGAATGCCCTGTTGCGTGCTCTTATAGCCTGTCTGCAGTTATTATCCCACCATGGTACACTTTTTACACTTCTGCCCCCGGACACTTTTGGAATTGTCCCATCAGCAGACTGTATTATAGCTGCTACCACTCTCTCATTCCATTCATCCACACCTGTCCATTGCTCCTCATGTAACTCCTCAAACATATTTCTACTCACTGCCTGATAAGCATCCCACTTAGCATTCTGAATTTTCCACCTTGGCACCCTCCTTTCCTCCTCTTGCTGCATTTCTACTCCCACCTTACTCATCACTGGATAGTGATCACTCCCCATTAATATTTCATCTAGCACTTCCCAATCTGTGATACCTGCCATCTCATTGGACATTAAAGTTAAGTCAATTGCACTCTCCTTATTTCGCACACAATCATACCTAGTGCCCCTCCCATTATTCATACACACTAACCCTTTATCCTCTATAAATTCTTCCACTATTGAACTATTTGAGTCTGTTCTCTCACTCCCCCATAAAGTGCTATGTGCATTGAAATCCCCACACCACAATATTTTCCCTTGCACTTCCCCCAGTACCTTATTCAGCGTATCCATACTCAATCTCTTGCATGGGTTATAGTAATTAATAACTGCTAGCTCATATCTTCCTGTCCAAATTTTTACCGTTATGGACTCATGATCCGTCCCTATTTGACCTATATTAAACCCTATCCCATCCTTTACAAAGGTAGCTACCCCACCACCTGTCCCATTTTTCCTGTCATTTCTTACAGCCGTGTACCCATGTATTACAAAATCCCACTGCACCCTCATCCATGTTTCTTGAACACATATAATAGTGGGCTTGTCCTGTAGCCCAGAAATAAACTTCTTAAATTCCTGCTCATTGGTTATGAGACTTCTTGCATTTCATTGCAGTAAATTTAGGACCACGATGATCCTCCTTCCCATACTGATGATTGCTGTGATGGATTCTGGATTCTGTGAACTGGACCCCCCTCCTTTCAACAGGTCCTCCACTTCCTCCCACCTGACTGCCTCCAGTCCCAGATACTTCTCTGCTGCTCTCACTATTATTTTGATTTTTTCTGTTTTTTTGTCTGTTTGCACTGTACAGTTAACCACCTCAACCATGAACAGTATGAAATCTCTCTTCCCCACAACCATTGTGTCTTCCTTAATTCTTTTGCATCCTTCATGTCTTCTTACTTCTTGCCTTTTGGTTGTCCTGGCATTACTTTCAGTTGCCTGCACCCTCATCCTTCTGGCTGCCTCGGCGTATGTGATCCTATGCGATGTTTTCATTTTCTGCACTTCTGCTGCTCTCTTACTAACTTCACATCCCCTGTATGCAGAGGTACAATATATCACAAAAGTGAGTACACCCTTTAGATTTTTGCAAATATTCTGTTATATCCTTTCAGGGGATAACATTATCCTACTGAAACTTTGATATAACTTAAAGTAGTCAGTGTGCTGCTTGAATAACAGTATAGATTTATTGTCCTTTGAAAATTACTCAGTACACAGCTGTTAATGTCTAAACAGCTGGCAACAAAAGTGAGTACACCCCGCAGTGAACATGTCCTAATTGTGCTCAATGATGTTGTTTTCCCGCCCTGGTGTCATGTGACTCGTTAGTGTTAAAAGGATTCAGGTGTAAATGATAAGCAAGGCTGTTAAATTTGGTGTTTTGGGCACAATTCTCTCTGAACGCTGGACAACATGGCACCTCATGGCAAGGAACTCTCTGAGCAGCTGAAAAAAAGGATTATTGCGCTTCACAAAGATGGCCTTGGCTATAAGAAGATTGCCAACATCCTGAAAATGAGTTGCAGCACAGTGGCTAAGATCATACAGCGGTTTTCCAGGACAGGTTCCACTCGCAACAGGCCTCGCCAGGGTCGACCTAAGAAGTTGAGTCCACGTGCCCAGCGTCATATCCAGAGGTTGGTTTCCAAAAATAGACGTGTGAGTGCTTCCAGCATTGCTGCAGAGGTTGCAGAAGTGGGATGTCAGCCTGTCAGTGCCCAGACCATACGCCGCACCCTGCATCAAATTGGTTTGTATGGCCGTCGCCCCAGACAGAAGCCTCTTCTGAAACCGCTGCATAAGAAAGCCCGCAAACAGTTTGCTAAAGACAATGAATCGAAGAACATGAGTTACTGGAACCATGTCCTGTGGTCTGATGAGACCAAAATAAACCTGTTTGGATCAGATGGTGTCCACCATCTGCTCTTCTGCAGGATGTCACCATATACTGTGACATCCTGCAGAAGAGCATGATCCCTTCTCTCCGGAAACTGGGCCGTAGGGCGGTTTTCCAACATGATAATGACCCTAAACACACCTCCAAGATGACAACAGCCTTGCTGAAGAAGCTGAAGGTTAAAGTGATGGACTGGCCGAGTATGTCTCCAGACCTAAACCTAATTGAGCACATGTGGGGCATCCTCAAGAGGCAGTTGGAGGAGTGCAAGGTGTCCAACATCCATGAGCTCCGTGATGTCGTCATGGAGGAGTGGAAGAAGATTCCAGAAGCAACCTGTGCAGCTCTGGTGAATTCCATGCCCAGGAGGGTTAAAGCAGTGCTAGATAACAATGGTGGTCACACAAAATATTGACACTTTGGGCACAATTTAGACATGTTCACTACGGGGTGTACTCATTTTTGTTGCCAGCTGTTTAGACGTTTACAGCTGTGTACAGAGTAATTTTCAATTGACAATAAATCTATACTGTTATTCAAGCAGCACACTGACTACTTTGCATTATTTCAAAGTTTCATTAAGATAGTGTTATCCCCTGAAAGGATATAACAGAATATTTGCAAAAATCTAAAGGGTGTACTCACTTTTGTGATATACTGTATGTTCCCCTCCACAGTTGCAGCACTTAATTTTAGCTCCAATTTCACATTTCCCATATTCATGTTCCCCAGCACATTTCGCACATCTTTGTTTCCCCTTACACACTGCTGCAACATGCCCATACTTCTGGCATTTGAAGCACCTTAATGGCGGAGGCACATAGAGCCTCACACCGTAGCTCATATATCCTATATGCACTTTTTCAGGGAGTCGCTCTTCATAAAACGTAACCAAAACCGACAGACTGTCACATTTTTCCCCCTCACGTGTTGTTTTCAGGCGCTTTGCTTCCCTCACTTTCGCTCCCTTTATATTTTCTTTTATCTGATCAATAGATACACTTAACAGCACACCGAAGATTACTCCTCAAGTGATCCCTCCTCCCTTCCTAGCTAGCGTTGCTACTGTAGCAATCAAGACAACCCTGGGTGTGAAACCCACACATTCCTCAGAGGAAAGTTTCCTTATCTGGTCCCAGGAAACAGGATATAAATCTTTCCAGACTCGTTTACACTTTCAGGTTAAATAAGTGACCCAACCGGAGGTTGACTAAACCTCTGACTCTTCACCATTGGTCGATTCGGAGAACAGAGACAGAGTTTTTATTACCTTTCAAACTGACTCCATCGCTGACCATCTAAATAAACATTAACGTCTCAACCCAGACCTCCCATTTGAGATTTAGCGTCTTAAAGTGTGTGAACATACGGACCCCAGGAAAAGGGGGGACACTGACCTCCAGACCTCGGTTGTAAAACCCTGCTCGACCATACACTGATAAAGACTGCATTCCTTTGGTGAAAGAATACAAATGACTGATCATGACATCTTATGCATTCAGCAATGTACTAATCTGTCTTATCATGAAATTTGTGTTAAAATGAGATGTTTCCCGTTTTTCTATGTGCTCCAGAAGCCGAGTTATCGCTCTTTAGTTTCTTTAGACCAACAGCTTTTCAGACTGTTTCATGAACTTTTAAGAGTTAAATTTATCGACTATGAATCATAACTTAACTCTAGGTAACAGAAACCTAGACTAGCCGCGACTCCGTGCCGCGACAGCCAATCAGGGCTCTGCTGACGTCAACAAACCGGCGAAGCAAGGAGGAGGAGGGGAAAATCAAAAATCAAACAATGGAGGAACAATTAATCACGGCGGTAAGCTTCCACCTGTTCCTGTACGACGTGGGGTGCGGACTGTACCGGGACCGCACCTCCAAGGACGAGGCATGGGTGAAGGTGGCCCATGATGTCGGGCTTTCTGGTAAGTTTGTTTGTGTATTTATTTCAGTGAGCGGACAGTTTTATGAAAACATAGCTAACTGCCCCTGTATGCTAGGCTACATGTTTCAACGTATGTGTGTGTGTCTTTGCAGTGGATGTGTGCCGCAAGCGGTGGAAGGGGCTGCGGGACGTTTATTTGAGGGAGAAAAGGAGGGAGAAAGAAGGCGGGAGAAGCGGGTCGGCGGCCTCCCAGCAGAGGAAGTGGCGTTTCACTGCGGTGATGTCCTTCCTCGACCCCTTTATTGCCCCGAGGGACACATCAAGTAACATGTCTCGGGAGGTCGAGGAAGACTTCACCGCAGAAAATGCTGCTTCTTCTGCTGGGATGCCTGAAGACCTGGAGGAAGCAGGCCCCTCAGGAGTGGAGTTTGACGGTTGGTTGATGAGTGAAAAACATAGCAAATAAATTTGAGTCCCTTCATGGTTTAAACACACCATTGTAGTCTAATTTAAGATGGACAGATCAAGTCATGCACATGTGATGTGTGAACATTTTTTATTTGAATAACAATGTTGCCTGATTGCAGAGTTTTGATTTCAGACATTTTTGTCACAACTTTAACTAAAGATAAGCCTGCTCCCTCTCCTGCTTCAGCTCCCTCTCCTGCAGCAGCTCCCTCTCCTGCCCCAGCTCCATCTCCTGCTTCAGCTCCCTCTCCTGCCCCGTCAACTTCTCCTGCTCCCTCAACTGCGGCAGGTGATGCCTCGGGCCCCACTGCAGCCAGGCCAAGAGGTATAGAAATTAAATATTAACCATATATTCAATGAAATTGCTGAAGGTCACATAGAAATTATAAAACAAATAGTAACCGATTAGTTATTTTTTATGACAGGGAGGAAGAGGAGGACGCCTCCCTCCTCACGACTGGAGGAGATTGAGGAGCTCCTCTGTCAGGCCCTGAGGAGGCAGCAGACTCCCCCTCCACCACCACCACCACCACCACCACCCACACCTCGCTATACCGAGGAGGAGCATTTCCTCCTAGGCCTGGCTCCTTCCCTCGCGAGGCTGTCACCCCAGGCTAAGGAGCAAGTGAAAATTCAAATTTATAAATTAATTTTTGAAGCTCAGGATTTGACACAGAATTTGGAACCAGTGGAACCTTAGCTGGGGTGACAGCCTCGGGGGGGAACGAGCCAGGCCCCTCTGTTTCAGCCATGCCCCCCCCCATCCAACTTGTAAATTTGTGTATATAGTTGAATTTTTTTATTGTATTATATTTTTATATCTGCTGTTGCAGCCGTTAAAAAAATTTTTTTATTTGTTGTTATAAAAAGTATTATTATTGTTACATTATTATTGTTATATTTGTTGTTATAAATATTATTATAAAGTTTTCTCAACTTTGCCTTGTTTCCTTCTTTAACATGCAGTCATGAAGTAAAATAACTAGGTTGCAGTGCTTCGATGTATAAACTTTACTTAACCCTTGTGCACCCCTTAAAATGTAATGACACCGTTACTGTTGTCTGGGCTAACAAATTAATAATAATAATACTGATCCTGTTGAATGATATGGACTTATTGGGTCTGAAATAAAGTTAGTAAATAGATAGTTAGATAGATAGTAATTTCAGCATGTAGGTAATCTGTGTTTGAAATATTACCATCTTCATGTCATGTTGACAATAGTTTGTTGACAAAAGAAATGGCAATTGCATATCACTTTCACCTACACAGGACACTCGTTAGCTTTCAATTAGTACTTAGTTTTTTCACTTTACATTAATTTCCATATTGTATAAGGGACTGGAAAAAAAATTGAGCCCCTGCCCCTGTATAATCATGTGCATGTCCCTGTACTGGCTCCAAGGTTAATCTTCACTGCTCATGTTGTCCTCAGAAGCACTCACCTCACTCCCCTCAGGTGACTGTACACATGCAGCAACTGCCTGCTTCAGGTTTAGATGGCGCTTCATGGTTGTGTTTTGGAGAAATGACCAGCCAAGTTGTGTTAAAAATTTAAATTTTTCTAGGGCAAAAGGAAGCCTCCGCATTCCTATCGGATATGTAAATAGCATGTTTTTGCAGGTGCATAAAAAGGGTGTGTGTGTGTGTGTGTATCTTGCAGTACTCTGAGCAGAATGAGAGGCAGGACACAGACACAGTTATGGAGACATTCTTGTACATATATGTAGGACATTTGCTCAACAGTTGTTTGTGGTGGCTCTGAAAAGAACCGTTGTGGGGGTGCAGTGCACTAGACGGAATCCTGCCATGAGACCGCTCCTTCAGCTGAGAAGTGCTCGGTGAAGGACTGCCTGACTGCGATGGCCTCCCGGGACGGGTTGTTTGAAGCGACACGTCCCAGCCCTGCCTGAGGCTCCTCACCACCTGTGATGGCACCCAACCCCATGGCAGCTTCAGGCTGAGACCTTCGCAGGAAGTTATGAAGGACACAGGTGGCCTTCACACACTTCTCTGCAACATCTGGAGAAACCTCAAGGGCACGTCGGTACATCCTCCACTGAGTGGAAAGAATGCCGAAGGCATCTTCAACCACCAGCCGCGCCCTGGACAGCCGGTAGTTGAAAATGCGCTTCTCTCTGGGGAGGATGCGCCCTGGATACGGCCTCATGAGGTTTCTCCGGAGCGGGAAGGCCTCATCTGCAACAAACACATGAGGTTGGGGTCCCCTGTGTTCAGCTTCAGGCAGTGACCGATCTGGAGGCAGCTGGAGGGAGCCAGAACGTAGGGCCTGACCAAACGCAGAGTTGGCCAGAATCCCCCCGTCACTGGTCCTCCCGAAGCCTCTGACATCGATCACTCGGAAGCAATAATTGGCATCTACAACTGCCAAGAGAACAATAGAAAATGTTCCCTTGTAGTTATAGAACTGTGATCCTGAATTGGCAGGAGCCTTCAGAACCACGTGCTTCCCATCCACTGCACCACAACACAAGGGGAAGTTCCACCGCTCCTCAAAACCCTGTGCTATGGATCTCCACTCATCACAGGTGGGCACAGCCATGAAGTCCTCCACCAAGCACAACACGGTGTCTGCCACGATGCCCGACACGGTGGAAACTCCAACCCGGAAGCTGTATGCGATGGTCCTGAAGGAGTCTCCAGTAGCCAGGAACCTAAAGCACATAAAAATTAATTTCATTACAAATTTTATTTAAAATATGAGGCCATATGAAATAGAAACGTAACCGAAGATTTGAGTGTCCATAAATCCTCTTTGACACAAACATTTATGCTAGCACCCAGTGTATCTGGTCATTTTAAAGTAATTGATTTCCAGGTAATTTTTTTACAGTATGTATTGAATGTGTTAAGGGTTAATTTTTTTCAGTGTAACTTCTTACTTTACTGAGTGGATCAAATAAAGGACACAGACCAATCCTGTTTACTTCTTCAGCAGCACCTTATCAGTCTGATCAGATAGGATTATTTTCACAGGAGTTATATTATCTGTCTTTAGTAAATTGATCAGATTCACAGAATTTCTAAATCACATTAGTGTGTGCAAGAGAAGTTTTATTTTGACTGGATATTAAAGGACAGAGGCAAAGAGCAGCTCACAGGAGGAACTCAGTGTACAGAAAGCTGATAAACGTTGCAGTTTTGCCTTATTTGCCCAGTGTATCTGCTCATTTTAAATTAATTATACTTGATTATACTCACCGCAGACAGATAGACAGGCGCTCCGAAGCTGGAATGGAGCGCCTGTAGTTGGTGTCCTGGCGGGAGATGCTGCTTCCCACCCGGGCGAGGAGGTCCTCAAACTGCGCCGTCGACAAACGGAAATACCGCTGGAAACGGCCATCGTCGAGGCGGAGCTCCTGGAGCAAACGGTGATATTCACCCAGCTCCGTCCTCCTCCGGATGGTTTCATGCACCCATACAGGCCGGCGGCGTCTATGTCGGACATGAAGGTATGCGGCAGCACAGGTCACGATGTCGTCCATCTTCAACACTGGTCGCACTGAAAACTGAGCTACTGACGTTAACGTGATGACGTCATCGGCGACCAGCCGCGACCTCCGCGACTGCAGCTTTGGACCCGGTGTTGACACACCAGGGCACCACGCGACGTGACCTGACCGACCAACGCGACGCGACGCGACCTGGTCGCGTTTGGTCTGAACGCGGCTTTAGGCCCCTTACTCTTGGGCCCTTCTCTTCTGTCCACACCCTTCTGTGGTCCTCTTCTTCTTTGTTCTCTCTTAGAACTTTTTCTTAGTCTTCTAAGTTTTACGCCACGTGTTGATTCACGTTGATTTTTCTTTAACATCGTCTTAGTTCAAGTTTTGAAACTTCAACTTTTTGTGCGCATAGCAATTCAAGATTAAGCCTTTGATTGATTTTTCTTTAATTTCGCGAAGCCATTTTTGAAAGTTTTCTCTGCTCGAGTCTCGTTTTTCTGAGTTATCTGCGTGATTTTCAAAGTCACCTCTGAACGCAACCCAGCAGGCCCAGGTCATCCTCTGTGCCAGAGTTTTTGAGTGAGACCAAAGAAGTACCCAAACGAGCATCCACAGGATCCATAGGCGCTGGCTTTGCTTCGGGCCCGAGTGCTGCAACTCCTGGCTCATCCTTCTGCTGACTTCAGTCATCTTCTGAGCTGAACCGCTCGAACCGCCAGTAGCCCCGGACCTTCGGAACCTGCTCCATCTTCTCCAAGGACCAGTCTCACTTAAGTATGCAAACCTCCAGAGCTCTAAAGAGGGCTGATGCTGTCTCGTGCGTTCATAACTCAGATATCCTCTTATTCTGGTAATCTTAGATTCCTCCAAATCCACAACCGAGTTTATCTCGACACCAAATTTAGTGTAGGTTAATATGTTAGCGCATATTCACTCACTATCATTAACTTTAGTGCTCCTAGCCTGACTCAGAATCTTTATTTATTCACCTATTATTATTTATCTTCATTATCTTATCATCATTTATTGCATGTATACGAGTATACGAGTATACCAGATACGAGTGCATAAATGTCATAATTTGAGATTATTAATCTTCAGACATTTATTATAAATTCCAATCGCTACAGTATTATTTTGGTGCGGCCTTGTGAGGCTCATTTCAAATCGCTACACTACCACCTTCTTCCCCTCAATTTTATCCACCCTGATGACTCTCCCCAACTGCGCGCTATCTCTACAAAAAATCAGCAGTGCTCCATTGCACAACACTCGCACTTTTCACATCGCCCACTTGTTTATTTATTGCTTTAGTAAGGTGTACAGGATTCCACTCTCCAAACGAGGCGCCTTCTTGCTCCAACCTAATGATTACTTTGTGCTCTTCCTCGTCCTCTCTTGCTTGCTCGCTATCTGTTTCCTCAGACGCTGTGCCCAATCCTCTCTGTCCCCTATTATTCTTGCGTTTGCGATTAGCCTTTCCCCCTTACACAACATTCCAACTTTCATTTCTCCCCCCACCTAACTCCATCCCATCATTTCCTAACCCGTCACTTCCCTCTTCCATCTCCTGTCCATTCACAGTCTGGCTGTGCCAGCCGCCTCCCCCAATCCAGGCTTTCAATTTCTTGTCCCCCCTGTCCGAGTTTAGAAACCTGTGCGACCTTCCTCTGCCTCCCCTGCCTCGCTCCTTGCTACGCTGGAAAAGCTCCCGCGTTTTCACCGGGCTCAACTCTCAACTCTCGAACAGTGCTTTGAAAAGTCCCACAGCATGTGCTAGACGTCACCATCTACACGTGGACCAATCAGGGGCTGCTTTTATGATAGCTAGATAATAGATGATCATTTTCAGCCGTGTTAAACAACCAGATGAACAGATGCGTCTATTTTTGTAGTCATCTCTCAGTGAGAGCCAACACTCTTGACCGCGCTAGCAACACAAAAGAACTACAACAGTGGTTTGACTTCCTGTCAGCCGGGAGCGCGGCTGCGCATTTCTACCCTTCAAGCCAGGAGCGCAGATATGTCATTTTGTGACATTCTGTAGTTTTTTAATTATTTCTGGAGTCGTGGCGAATCAAATCACCTTACCTGTCTGCCTCTGATAGGCTAATAAAGCGCTCGGATTCATGCTCGGCTCTTGCTACGTGCTTCATGAGTAAAGTAAACAACGACGGAGGCAGAGAGAAGCTTTGGAGGAGAAATATCCAGCAGTGTGAACAACCTCTTCATATGGAGTGCTTTGGCGAACACTATCAGCGTTTTCTGTGAGTGTTGCATGACTTTGGGTGAGCACAGAGATGAACAAACTTCAGCCTTGTATTTATTTATTCATTTTTCTAGTTTTAAGTGCTGGTCTTGTACTGGCACTATACTAGGGCAGCTGCATACCCTTTCAACACTTTATTTCTTAATATACATTTGTGTTGAATGGACACTTTATCATGACTGTCACTTGTTTTACAGAGTCTTTACTTTTATACAGCTGCTTTAATTCATTGAAGTTTGTTTCTTCAATGTTTTCAAAAATGTGATGAAGGTTCCGAAAAATAAGATGCCACACCTGTAAGCCTGTAAGCTCTCAAATACTTTTTGAATTCTGTTTCTATCTGCAACAGAGGCTGAGATATCAGCTTTTTTGTAAGCCTTAACAGTTAGGAAAACCTCAGGATCTGGGGGCCCTTCTCAAAATGGAAGTTAAGGTGAAAAGGACAATAAAAACGCGTTAAAAACCAATACATTATTTAAAAACATTTCGAACATAAAGAAATAGTAGTTAATATTTCTTTATGTTCGAATTGTTTTCCTAACGGGAATCAGTCTGTTCGTGCCAAGAGCATGAACCGACCAATTGTGTTAATTGTAACTGAATGGCGTTGCCAAGTCAGCCAATCAAATGTGATCATATTGGTGTTTTTGAAAAAAATGCACTGAAACTTGACGGCGGTTTTTACTTTCAATTCTCGATCAAAGTTTAGACTCTAATGTTCACAAAAGGTGGTCGGGTGTCTGTTTTAGTGCAAACGTTACCGTTAATGTAATTTTAATCTGTGTTGGTACGTTGTAACATGTGTGTGCCAGTTGAAATCCTTATTGATCAGCACTCCCAGGTTCTTATAGGAGGAGACTTGTTTGATGTTATGGTCATAAACAGTATTCTTGTTATCTTGTCTTTCAGCTGTTGCTCGACAGTTTGATCACAAAATGAGCCAGAAGCGCTTCGAGGATACGGTCAAGTCTTGGCTGCGTTTTGCACCAAACCGACAGGGAGGCATCCCAAGAAATGCTCCGGAGCAGCAGGGAGCTGTCCCAAGAAGTCCCGATGCAGGTGGCAAATGACATTTTCTATTAATTTTCTACATTTTCTACTACTCTGGACTACTCTGGACTATTTTTTAAGCTACGTTATCGGCAATTGTCATTGCCTTGATGTTCAATAAATTTTAAGTTTAAAATCATGTTGTCTGTCTTTATTTTTTAATTCATTTTTAATATTTATTTTCACATTTTAGGAAAAGGTCATTTTGAACGAGCTATTAAGATGTAGTCTTAAAGTATATTAGCATACACATAATTTAATGTACATGCAGATTACCATTAGATTGTTGGATGATCAGGATCAATATTGAATCCTAACATGATTCAATAAATCAATTAATGTACATGTAGGTTTCCATTTAGATGATGTTTGAATCAGTGTTCGAACCGCCGGTAGCCCCAGACCTTCAGAACCTGCTCCATCTTATCCAAGGACCAGTCTCACTGAAGTATGCAAACCTCCAGAGCTCCAAACAGGGCTGATGCTGTCTCATGCGGTCATAACTCAGATATCCACTTATTCTGGTAATCCTAGATTCATCCAAATCCACATCCAAATTTATCTTGACACCAAAGTTAGTGTAGGTTAATATGTTAGAGCATATTCACTCACTATCATTAACTTTAGTGCTCCTAGCTTGACTCAGAATCTTTATTTATTCACCTATTATTATTTATCCTCATTATCTTATCATCATTTATTGCATGTATGTTGTACCATCATTTATCTTGTAATAAACAGATCATTATTTTTCTAAGTTCTGGTCTGTTAGTGTTCTTCCAGAAGTGGAGTCCCTGAAATGAGAATTTCGGCTTCAGATATGAGATTGATTAATTTAAGATTGACTCAATGTTTGATTTCTAAATTAAATTTATTTTCCCACCATTAAGGGTGGGTGGTGCCCCTTTCAATGAGTGCATAGATGTCATAATTTGAGATTATTAATCTTCAGACATTTATTATAAATTCAAATCGCTACAGTTACACTCAGATTTATTGTTGTTTTTTTATTGTTTTTTTACTCCTGGTCTCCTTGTTTTTACAGAAGGTGGTGCTAAAGGTATCAAACTGAACCTAAACCTTTTTAGAGAAATGATCATGTGAAATCTGTGACATTATAAAGGCTCATTATTTACACAACACATATAAACATGTCAGGAAAGATTTCAGTGTGTGCTTAATTCTCAGGAGGCTAAACAGGTACTTAAGTGTCAGGGTCTGTTCAAAAAGTCAAATTCCTAACAGAGAAATGACCGAAGCCTTTGAGTGTTGGCTGTGACAAGAGCCATTCAAATTCTTCAGAGACAAGGAAAGGAGCTTCATCGCGTGCCTTGTAACCTCCTCTAAAATAGGATACCATCCCTCATGACAGCAGAGAAGGAAAATGACCCGTAATCCTCTGTTTAAATTATGGGTGATCCACACTGCTGCCTCATTAAATCTGTCAGAGCCTCTGTTTGTTTCATTAGGAGGTTGGTTAGCACTATCTAGTGGTCTAATAGTAGGACTACATCCGGTGATCTGTGCGAAATCTCACTCTGACTGGTCTAACAGTTGGCTCGTGAGCAGTGGTGTGAAAAAAAAAAGGCATATCCACAAAACAGTCAACTTGGGACTCCACTCCGCTGCTGCTCTTTTTTAAATGAAACACCATGTAAGTGATATTATAAACTATAAAGTACTCACTGTTTACTGAGGTAAGAATCAAAGAAAAAGAAATTACAGGAGCTAAATAATGACATCCACTCATCTTGTACTCATCTTCCCAACTGACCAAAGAAAGGTGCCACTCTGGGACATCCTGGCAATGTTAACGTTGTCAAAGGAACAGTACGACTGTTATACTGGGTTACTGAGGGGACTTGCTCTAATGTCACCCTTCAGTTATGAGGATGTGACGGCAGCCTCAGATCAAATGCTCACAGACACCAGGACTGATGAGGAAAAACCAGCAGCTTCTTCTCTCCTCACATGAAGGTAGAAAGTGCCTGTAAGCTGACCTGAACTCACTCCAACAGGTGAGGATCATTCCAAGGAAATCTGTTCATGTCTGAGGATCAGGATCAGTGTGCTCACTGTAGAAATCTTTCTTTATGCTATTTGGCTGTTTGAAACATGTTGTAGAATTTCTCTCTGAGTTTAAGAGCAGTGATTTCAGACAGATCCACCTGCTCTATCGTTGGTGTTTGTGGAGTCGACTCAGCAGCAGTTTGACAGTAATCTGAGTCACACCATCAGGGAAGAGTGCAGGGAGTGTGTGAACTGGTCTGACAGCTTGGTTCAACTTGGCTCAGGAACTTTTATTTCGAAACTCTTGATACCATGAGGTGAAGGGTTCAGAGGTCAGATTGCCTCCAACACTGAGACTGACTTAGTTTTACAGGAGACATAGCAGGTTCCAGGTCTCGATGGTCCCAGAGGTTTCAGATCATTTTAGATGTACCAGAGTCAGCCCAGGATGGAAGTGGAGATTTTTCTTTCTGTCAAACTAATTAAATACATTGATTTAAAGAGACCTTTCAAAGTTTTACGCTGACTCATTTTAACACTAGTTTTTACGTAATATAGCCATTATTATGATGACTACAGTGTATTTGTGGTAGAGTGCGGGGGCTGAAACTTGTTCTGGACTCATCAGATCCTGTTTGAGGCTTCAACAAGGTTTCTGTCAGTCCTGAATATTTGTGTCATGTTACTGAGAGGATTAAGAACTGAAGTGTCCTGTGGTGTAAAGCAGTTGTTCTCAACTGGTCTCACTCTGGGACCCACGTTTTCTCATGGTCCTTAATTTGCAACCCACTTTTATAGAATCAAGAATCAAGCAATTTTTTTTCTTATAAAAAAAAAAAACCTTTAAAGGTCCCATGACATGCCAATTTCACACAACTTAAAATAGTCCCTGGTGTGTTAAAAGCATGTCTGTGACGTCCTTCGGTCAAAATTCGATTTGGATCGATTATTTTAGTGCTCTTTTTTATCAGCTAAAAACAGCTCCACTCAAAATCCTCCGTTTTGGGCCATGTCTCTTTAATGAAATGAGCTGCACCTAAGCCACGTCCACTTTACACCCATCTCTCTGAAAGGGGCTGTGGCTGTGGCTGTGGCTCCGATAGCCATGTGCTAATGTTTACACTGGCTCGGTCATGGCTGCAAGAAGATCGCTCGTACAACCCTACCAGTTTGAGCCAGAGTCTGACCCAGAGGGAGAGGCTCCGGAAGAAACTCTTAGCCGCGTTCAGACCAAACGCGACTTGAAGCGACCTAGTCGACACATCCTATGTGTTATTCAAAGCCGCCAGGAGGGTCACGCTTAAGGAGGAAGATATGAATGTAGAAAAAATTACAACCAGAGCTCTGCTACAATGTAAGATTTTGGTGCTCTAAAACTTCTCTGAAGCCTTTGCTAATTAATAGGATGGCCAACCGTCCAGCATTAGCCGGGACGTCCCGTATTTGAGCCAAAAGAGGCGCGTTGCCGCACGGGTAAATGCTAAAGCTACATGCTGCTCCGGAGGGGGATTTTGTCCCCCGCCGGCGGAGTTGTCGGGGAAGAAGCGAGCGGCTAAAATACGGGAGGATCCAGTAAACCGGCGCTGATCCCGTGTGTTTATCAAAGCGTGGTGGCCGTGCTGAGGCACCTGGGGGAATTTAGGCTAAACAGTAAGTCAAAATAAAACGTTCATACTTACAGATGCCACGTTTGTAGTAGGATCACAGATAGTTGGTACGGATCCATTCTTTATCTTCAGACATCTAGCAAATCCAGCGTTGAACTGTCCCTCGTTGATAAAACAGTCCAAAGTGAAATGGTGCGTACAGATACAGATACATACATACAGATATTTTGGAAGTGCCGCGGGTACATTCCCATTATAAATAAAATCCACCCATTGAGTCCTCAAATCCTCCAACGAGGGAGTTTTCAAAAGAGTTTTGTGCTCGTTTGTGCAGCCAACAACAGAGCAAACGCTGCCTCTTTTTCAGATCGTACTTTCGCCATGGTTCTAACCGGAGCAATGCGAGCGAGCGGCCGGGAATAATGGTGCTGTTTTGAAAATTTTGTGGGCAGGGCAGTGGGCAGGGCAGTGGGCAGCTCCATGGGCGGCTCTGAGCACACAGTTCCTAAATACGGAGATAACTAAAAAATGACTGGATGGAATTTTTTCGAAATTTGGGGGGATTGTCGTGTTTTTTTCTATCCCTGATATGCACCCCCCTCCTGTTAACAAAGTCAGTTTTTCATGCCATGGCCCCTTTAAAGGTCAGAGTTCAAATCAAATTTCTACCTCAAAGTATGACATCACAATCAAGCTCCAAATATGGAGACCACCCCATGTTTTCAGCAGTTTCATTCACTTTCAATAGGAATCTTGCACACAAAAGGCTTGTTGCTGACAAACTACATGTCGTATTGGAAAAAACTCTGGACTGTGAGTGACTGCTTGAATACAGCTACGACATATTAGAAGGACAAGTTGCTTTGCTCTACAGTTTAGACGGGAGCGCGAGTTGTTCGGACAAAATGAGCAGGAGTGGGATGTGGAGCATTTGTGTTCTTTGAGTGGTGGTGGATGGAGGTGAAACAGGTACCTCCTTCCGAAAAAAAAAACTTGTACATTGAAAAGTGAGCGTCTCACAGCTTCAAGGTCCACATTTTCTGTCCGGCTGGAAGATTTTCTATGTTTTGATATATAATGTGTGTGTGTTAAGTGAAAATTGTGGCCGTGGCAGCGATTTAAAAATAAAAAATTGGGATTACACGACTTCTCTTCACTCTAAAATTATGAGTCACTGTAAAAAATGGAAAATTCTTGTTTGCACCCCTCGCTTTAACAGTTAAGGTCCTTTCACACCTGATTGTTTCCGTGTTGGGGAACAGAGTGCTTTTTGATAAAAGACACTAACGTTACAAAGATAATGTAGCGACCTCAGAGACCAGGATGTCGCTTAGAGGATGAGATACGGGCCGAGTCTAATTGTCTGACGCGCTTTGTCAATGGATCAGCTGAGACGGGAAGCGATTAGGAAAAAACGTGCTTTAATACTAAAGAAACAATCAACAAAACGATACCAACTGAAGAAACAGCGATCACTGGACTTAAAGAGTATGTGTGCATGCGGTCAACAAAAATACGGCGACCCACTCAAAACCTCTTCCCTCGTGAACACAGGTGACCAGGTGCTTAAATCAACTGAGTGACACCGCCCCTATTCCCGTGACCCGGATTCCACAAATCACTGCCACCAATCACAACAAAATACCAAAAACAAATCAAGAGCATAACCACAAACCTTTAACTTGCGGCTCCTACATACCAGCCCCTAATTATTAGGTTATCAACCATAATAATTACTTATGTTTTTCAACTATATGAGACAAATACAAAATTGATACTAAAAGTCCATGCATAATGCACATTTGTTGTTAGCTAGTCAACGCCAGAGGTATCAACACTCAGGCTCAGTCAAAAAAGAATGTTCATAGCCCTATTGGGTTTGTCAAAGTCATGTCAGAATGTCACAGTATGCAGCAGGTACTCCTTATCCAGTTTCAGCCTCCTGTAGCAGACAGATCTTCGTAATAGGCCGGTCCAGGCAGCTGCTCTTCGTCTTGACACGCACCTGACGCACAAATCCCTTCCGGTCTGGAAAAGTCTGTAGAACTCTCCCCATGAGCCAGGAGTTTCGAGGAGCTGTGTTGTCCACAATGAGCACTATGTCTCCAGGGATGAGGTTGCGCTTCACTCCTGTCCACCTCTGACGCTCCTGCAGCTGAGGCAAGTATTCCTTCACCCACCTTTTCCAGAACAAGTCTGACATGTATTGTACTTGCTTCCATCGCCTACGAGCATAAACATCAACTTCTTGACAGTTTGTTGGAGGTAGGGATGGTGAGGTTTTCAACAATAGGAGATGGTTTGGTGCCAGTGCCTCCAGATCATTCGGATCCCTTGATGCCTTTGTGATTGGCCGACTGTTAATTATGGCCTCCACCTCACAAAGAACTGTGTGAAGATCTTCTTCATCCAGGTTCTGCACATTCAAGGTGGAGTTGAGGACCTTCCTCACAGAACGAATTAACCTCTCCCAAGATCCTCCATGATGCGAGCCAGCTGGGGGGTTAAATGTCCACTTGATTCCCCTCTGGAGAAGCATATCATGGATTTGTGACTGATTCCACTGTTCAATCGCCACCCTCAGCTCACGCTCCGCCCCCACAAAATTCGTGCCATTATCAGACCGCAGTTCCAGGACTTGACCACGTCTTGCTATGAAGCGTCTAAGAGCATTAATGAATGAGTCGGTGTCCAGTGAAGGAGCCACTTCAATGTGAATTGCTCGAATGGCCAAGCATGTAAAGATGACACCATACCTCTTGACCACACTTCTTCTGCTTTTAACTTCAAATGGTTTAAAATAGTCCACGCCAACATGTGTAAATGGTGGTTCATCCGGAGTAACTCTTTCGTGTGGCAAGTCCGCCATCTGCTGAGACACTGGCTGAGCATTCAGCCTCCGACAGGTGACACACTTTGATAAAACTCTCCTCATGACTGTACTGACTCCAGTGATCCAGTACTTCTCCTGCAATTTGGATAACATGTGGTTACGTCCACCATGTCCCACTTCCTGATGGATGTGCCTAAGAAGAAGGTCTGAGATGTGGAATTCCTTTGATAATATAACGGGATGTTGAGCCTCCACAGGCATAGATGACTTGCTCAACCGACCACCAACTCTCAGAACACCATCTTGTAGCTGTGGGCAGAGTCTGTGAATAGGACTTCTGCCCTTCACACACTGCCCATTTTGGAGTCTGGACAACTCCTCTGGAAACGTCTTCCTTTGACAGAACTTGACAATTTCCAGCTCAGCTTTTTCAAGTTCCTCCACTGACAGATGACTGCCCATTGATTCCCTTTTGAAAGTGTCCATCGCCTCCTCCAATGAACGTCTTTGTGATTTTGCATTCAAGTCAGATTTAGCCAAATCTGTGATCAACTGTCTCCTTTTCTGATAACATGACAAAAGCCAGTTCCTGTACCTCAATATCCAAGCCACAGATTTTCTCAGAGCAATCCAAGATGAGAAGCAGCGGATCATGCGACTCACAGTGTCAGCCTCTTCTCCAACCTGAGCAGCATTCACCACAGCAGCTCTTTTGACCTCAGGGTCATCTGGTGGAAGCTGGATAACATTCCCAAATTTACTTGGCCACTCAGTCTCAAGCTGAATAAGAAACTGTGGACCTGACACCCAAATTTCATTCTTGAGAAATGCATCCACCTTCAAACCTCTAGAGGCAATATCGGCTGGATTACTTGCAGTGTCCACATATCTCCATTGAGAAGGCTCTGACACCTTGAGTATTTCTGAGACTCGGTTGGCAACAAAGACTTTAAACCTTGAAGTCTCATTACCGATGTACTTGAGCACAGACTCGCTATCGGTCCAGAACACAGACTCCTGAAGGTTCATGTGCAGCTCTTTCCTCCACAGGACATCCATGCGACTTGCCATTGTTGCGGCAATGAGCTCCATTCGGGGTATAGTAACAGACTTCAGTGGAGCAACCCTTGCTTTTCCCCCAATGAAGGCACTGTGTACTTGTGAGTGTGAACCATGGGACAGCAGGTAAGTAACTACTCCGTAACCATCCTCACTTGCATCACAGAAATGGTGCAACTGTGTCTTAGTTGTGGCTCCAACGTTCTGGGGTTTCAGACACCTCATGAGACTAAAGTTCTCCAGAAGACTGAGTTCCTGCAACCAGGTTATCCACTTTTCAGCAACTGACTCCATAATGATGTCATCCCATCCAAGTGATCTCCTGCACAGATCTCTTAGGATTTTCTTTGCAGACAAGATGACTGGACTAAGTATCCCTAGAGGATCATAGATGGAACTAACAGTGGAGAGAATCCCTCTTCTGGTAAGTGGTCTGTCTTTGATGACAATCTTAAACTTAAAGGTATCAGAGCGAATACACCATTCCACACCAAGTACTCTTTCCACAGGTAGCCGATCCAAGTCCATGTCCAACTCTTTCATGACCTTTGCTCTTTGTGTTTCAGGCATCACAGCTAGGACTTCACGCCTGTTGCTTGTCCATTTATTGAGATGGAACCCACCCTTGGCACAGATTGAGACAAGGTCATGATAGAGAGCTACTGCCTCCTCTTCGGTAGGTACAGACACCAAACAGTCATCCACGTAGAAGCAATGTAAGACCTTTTCTACAACTTCCTGGCTAAACTGTTCTTTATGGTCCTCTGCACACTTCCTGAGGGCAAAATTGGCACAGCTGGGTGATGAGGTTGCTCCAAAGAGATGCACCTTCATCCTGAAGTCAGTAAGAGGTTGATTCAGATCCCCATCTGGCCACCATAAGAATCTCAACAGATCAGCATCTCCAGCAGGTACCTTCACTTGGTGAAACATGGCTTCCACATCTGCCATGATCACCACCGGTTCCTTTCTGAATCTAGTCACCACTCCAATCAGTGAACTGGTTAGATCAGGTCCTTGTAGCAGCTCAGCATTGAGAGATGTTCCCTGGAAACTAGCCCCACAGTCAAAGACAACTCTGATTTTCCCTTTCGTACGATGGTAAACACCATGGTGTGGAATATACCAGACTTTGCCATCTCCACGATCTATCTCACGTTCAGGCACCTTTTCTGCATAACCTTTGGCAACAAGCTCGTTCATGAAGGCATTATAGTCTGCATGAAACGGTAAGTCCCTCTGAAGCCTTTTCTTTAGGTGCAAAGCACGCTGTACAACAATACTTCTGTTATTTGGCATGCTAAGTTCTGGCTTCCTCAAAGGTAAGTTGATCTGGTAGTGACCATCCATTTGCTTCGCAGAGTTTGTGACAAGTTCCATGAACTTATGATCCTCTCTTGACATTGCAGGTTGCTCATCCATACTGCTCTCAGGAAAATCTGCTGCAAACTGCTGCTGCCAGAGTCCGTCCAAATTCACAACAGACACTCTGTTTACTGTTACATGTTGCTGCTCACAACTCAATGTACTCCCACTGTCTCCTTTCAGTGGTCCATTCACAGTCCAGCCCAGCATTGTCTTTATTGCATAGGGTCCGCCATTGGCACTGCGAATGACTTGCAAAGGTTCCAGGGCCTGGGGAACATTTGTCCCTATCAGCAGCTCAATCCCTGCATCTATATCAGGCAGGTATACATGTTTCAAATGAGGCCAATCCTCAAGATCACACTGTTTGGGAATGTTACCTTTGTGGACAGGCCTGACACGATATGGCTGCTCACAACCTTCTCTTGGCCCATGGTCCGCAAAAAAATTTGCACTTTCCTCCCTGTGAGGCCCAGCTTGTGCACTAAACTGTCAGTACAAAATACTGCTGTACTTCCCGGATCCAAGAAAGCATATGTGGCAAGTATTGTGGTGCCCTTCTGTGATTTGACCTGAACGGGGACTATGGGAAGTTTGCAATCATGATCACCAGCCCCAGTAAGACCACTCGACACCAGAGTGCTGTCCACCATCATCTCTGCTTTCCTCTCAGCATGATCAGAATCCTTCACCTTTTCTTTTGCAGGAATGTGCAGTACAGTAGGATGTTTGAGGCCACATTTTCCACAAGAAATCCATTTTCTGCAATCTTTACTGATGTGTCCAATACACAGACAGCCAAAACAGACACCTTTATCTCTTAAGAAGCCTATCTTCTCTTTGTGAGTCCTCTTCTCCAACTTGGGACACAGATCCAATGTGTGTCCTCCTCCACAGCAAAAACATGTCTTCTTTGCTGATTGCACAAATTCCTGACCACTGACTCCAGGCTGATTTCTCTTTTCCACAGGGGCCACAGGGGCCACAGGGGCCACAGTGGTGGCGAAGCTGGTCCCTTTCGTACCCGAACGAGGCTGTGTGGCAAATTTATGTACACCTCTAGGTATGGTAACTGAGGGGGCATCCTGAATATTTCCGAACACTGGGTCTGTCAGAATTCTCACTTGTCTCTCAATGAAATTTGTAATGTCTTTGAATGTAGCTCTGTATCCACGCCTCTCTTGCAGCTCACAGGCCTCAGATCTCCATTTGTCCCTGTACTTATAAGGCAACTTCTTTATAATGGTTAGCATGTTAGCAGGCATATCGAAGTCATGCAAATACTGCACCTCTTCCATGGCATTAGAACAGCCTCTAAGGAAAAGGCTGTAATCCTGAAGAGCTTTAACATCTTCTGTTTTGATGGAGGGCCATGAAAGAGCCTTTTCCATGTATGCCGCTGTAACCTTCTGCTCATTACCAAAATGCTCAGATAACAAAACTTTAGCTTTAGCATATCCTCTCACTGGATCAAGATGCTGACAGCTTCTGATTAGTTGTTTAGGAAGACCACTGGTATACTGCTCCAAGTAGTATCGTCGGTCACTGCAGCTCTCCGTGTTCGCTTCAACCCCATTCTCAAAGGCCCTTCTAAATGTGTGGTATTTTAATGGATCACCATCAAAAATTGGGATCGCCCTCCTAGGCAAGGATGAGAGGCTTTGTTGTTGTATTAAGAGTGATGTTATTTCATTTTGCCTTCCCATAATAGACAGCATATTATTTTGATCCACATTTCCTGATCCAGCTCTTGCACCCAAGGCATCTTGCTGTTGAACGTGCATACTTTCATTAGCATTTTGACCTGCCTGTAGACTGGGTGCATTAAGAGAGTAAGAATGTGGCTGAGGTGCTTTATTGTTTTCCTTTGGTTCAGTTGACTTCAGCGGAACAAATGCCCTGGAATCAGCTCTGAGAGGTTGTGATGTTAATTTTTGTTTTTCCAGGTATGAATTCATTCCATCTGAGTGTTTTGTTCTTGAACCTCTCCCACTTAAGATGCTCCTGGATCGCAACACATCCAGTTTAGCCATTTGAGCTGCAATTTCCTCATCCAATTTAAGCTGTTCCTTCCTTTTCCGTAGTTGTTCCTCCTGTTGTTCCAGTTCATGCTTGTCCTTTAATATTTTTTGTCTCGCCATAAGTGCTGCCAAGTCAGCTTCAGCTTGGAGACGAACTGAAGAAGTGGTTGAAACAGCTGATTTTCCTCCAAACACAGAACTTTGTGATTTGGCTCCTCTTCCCACATTAGACACACTGTCACTTGGTTTTACTTCATCCGGTGGATCATCAGCCATAATTACTGACACAGCCTGCACTGCTGTTTGAGAGTGATAAATGTCAGAAATGCACTCTCCAGTTGTTACAGCTTGGCCAGACTGATCAGGACTGTCATTGTGGATCGATTCCACTGTTTCACTCATCCATTTATTCACATTCTCCTTAAATGTATTGCTGTACCTCATGATGCTTGAGAACCATTCATCTTGTTTAGTTTGTTCATCCTCTGGGAGTAAGGGAAGCAGCATGTTGTGCAATGTGGTGGCATTCTCACAAAGTTCATTTAAATTGTCAGTATGAAGTAGCACAGTAGAGACTTTTTCCTTTGTTTTCATGAAAGTTTTCGTTTCTGGTATGAGACATTTAATTTTGTGCACAATGTTCTTGCGTTCTTGCTGAAGCTTCTCAATTTTATTTGCCATGGCTTTGAAGGTGAGTTTAATTTCTCTTTTTCCACACTGCATTTCAGCATTTGCAAAATCGGCGTTTATTTGACTCATTTTCCTCCTTTAATTTCCAGCGCATGTTTTCCCCAAACCTTGCGCATTTGAAACTGCGTCCATGAATCAAGAGGCATTCTCCATCAGACAGACATTATTTTTCCACAACAGCAAAGCACCAGTAACTTCGAGGAGACACAACGGAGATTTCAAAATAAAAGCATGGAGACATCCAGCACCGTGAGCCATCAAAATATCAAAGCATGAGTCCGGAGAACCATAGGTCATATCAGGCAATCCTCCCAAATTGACAATCAGCATATGCAAGCCGCATTCCTTTCCTCAGTAAGGCTGAGAGCAGACAAGCTTACCTTGCCGCAGATTCACAATGCCGCGTGGCGTCCGGAGCTGTCAATCAAACAGCGCTTACCCTCATGCTTCATCTCCGATGCTTGCTCTTTTCATTTTCCTCCGAAGTGCACCTCGATCCGTTGCCGTGTGAGTGATTATAATCTGCCTTTTTTGTTGACTAACTGTAGCGACCTCAGAGACCAGGATGTCGCTTAGAGGATGAGATACGGGCCGAGTCTAATTGTCTGACGCGCTTTGTCAATGGATCAGCTGAGACGGGAAGCGATTAGGAAAAAACGTGCTTTAATACTAAAGAAACAATCAACAAAACGATACCAACTGAAGAAACAGCGATCACTGGACTTAAAGAGTATGTGTGCATGCGGTCAACAAAAATACGGCGACCCACTCAAAACCTCTTCCCTCGTGAACACAGGTGACCAGGTGCTTAAATCAACTGAGTGACACCGCCCCTATTCCCGTGACCCGGATTCCACAAATCACTGCCACCAATCACAACAAAATACCAAAAACAAATCAAGAGCATAACCACAAACCTTTACCTTGCGGCTCCTACAGATAACGACCTGAAGGAGAGTTATAGCGTCAGATTTCTCATATGATGATGGTTTGTGTGCTTTAACAGTTTGCTAAATGTCTTTGTTTAAACTTTCATCTGTGCTAAGTAGCTTTAGCTTGAAAGCTAACCTGTTCAGATACAACATACCATATGTATTTTCACTGTCTCAAACTCAATCGTGTTGCTGTTACAGCTCTATTAGGTCTCGGTTGTTACCTTACGTTTATGGATTATAATTTAATGTGCTTATCTGGTACTGGCCCCGACTCAGTACATGCTATCATGACAGACAGACATCTCAACACTAGTGTGTAATCAGAACTGAAAAACACTCAGTCTGGTGTTGTGTCAGTCTACTTACTTCCACATATCTTTTTTCCCCCCAGAAAGTCGCAAAATCACAGTGGGCTTGATGTGTATAGTCAGGCGCCTCAAAATTTGTAATTTCGTGATTTCGCGTCGTATATTTGCGTCGGTCCCAGTGTGTAAGGACCTTTACTGTGGCCAAACCATACCAGATATTGACGAGCCGTCTATACTGTTGAAATCACAGGTCCGTTGTCAACATTTTGATGTTTTAATCACGTTTCTACGTCAAAGTATGTGAAAAATCGCTCTTTGGTGTCCAGCATCGCCATGGAAACAGTAATGCTAGAGAAAAGTAATACCCACTGTCACACGATGGAGACGCACGTTTTGATACATGCCATGCCTGGATGCACCTTACCATTCGGGCCACATTAATTGCCGAATATGTGTCTATAATAACAAAAAATTAATCTGCCGTCTAGGATACTAATATATGCCATAGCATGCAATGCACACTAATGGGGAATTTTGGGGGGCATTTTTTTTGGCTTGTTTTTTTCCATCAGCCCCTCCCCAATTCAGGGAAGTATGCCCTCTGCATTATTGGGCCGTTACTGAGCCTGCCCAGATGATAACAATATGTGCATGCCTTGTTCACAAGGCTCAACTTGGCAGGCACATAATAATAATAATAATAATAATAATAATAATAATAATAATAATAATAACTAGAAAAATTGCATTTCCTTGCAGAAAATGCGTGGAAATGCTGAGTGCTGAAAGCTGAAAAAGCAATGCTAAACTGAAAATGAAAAACTGAGGAAGGTATGAATGGAAAAACTGTGTCAGCATTTCCACTTAATAATAGAATAAAGAAATGGGAGAATAACAATAAGTGGAAATGCTGTGTCACTATATGTGCCTAATAATAATAATAATAATAATAATAATAATAATAACAATAGTACATTTTACTTGTAAGCGCCTTTCTTAAAACTCAAGGTCACTAAAGAAAAAACAAAAAGAAAAAAACTGTACAATGTTTGAATGCTGTTTGGGACAACAATGCCGTTGTCTGACTTTCTGTCTGCCTCATTTTGTCCTGCTGTGCTGATTCATGCATCATCTCTGGACCACTGGAGCTGATATAGAGCAGACACACACTTCAGCAGAGTCACTGGAAGAAAGCACAATGTCCAAAATGAAAATAGATCTGCTCTTCTGTCATAGCTGGGATGTGTAGAATGGAGCCAAACCATGGCCCTTGCCAGAATGGATGCACATGCTCACTGTGCTCCCTGAAAATAACCCTTAATTCCCACAGGAAGTTGGTGCTTCACCCTTTGTTGGTGCTACTAGAGCTGCCTATGCTTGTTGATGCTCGCGTTTCCATAGGTAGAGCAATGGTGAATCTCAGATCCATCCTGGAAACAGGATACAGATACGGACCTCCTGTATTTTCATTCAAAATTAGTCAAGCTTGGCAGATGGTAAATTTCAAAATAAAACACCATGTGCTGATCCCCAATTATTACTCCTGGATTTACATGAAACATTTGCTGTGATGAATGTAAAAGAAAGATGGGTTATTATTGATGCATGAAAACAACAAAAACACGACAAACTCTGCTACTGAACACAAGATTAAAACGAATTGTCTGAAATCATCAAGGAAACAGTCTGAATGATCGTGTTACGGACTGAAAAAATGTACACAGAACAAATACACAAACAAACAAGTTTGCATGAATAAATTTAACTCAGGCTTGGTTTTATAGATGGTTTTAATGAAACAGAGTGGCCCTCATTTATCAAGCTTGCGTAGCCTACGGCAGAAAACTTGCGTACACCTTGCATGGGTGAGTTGCGACATGAGGATTGGCATTGATCAATCTGCACGTAAGCATACGCTATGACCAAATCTCACAACAGGTCTGACATTGTGTACACAAGTTTGAGTCAGTGTGGATCTGTGGTGCAGCAAATGTCTGTCTCAAAATAATTGATATATAAACCTCAAACCTGTCATTAAGCACAATCAGCCAGATTTCATAAAAAAATTAAGACGTAAATAAAATAAATTTTTTATGTCTTTTGTGAATAGGCCTACTTGATAACTCTGCCCAGAAACACTGCCACAGAGCAGGAGCGCTGTTTTAACATTAGGCACACACGCACACGCACCACTGTGGAGCGCTGCGTTTGACTCCTAAAAGGCAGGTGTCTCTGTCTTGGCCCAGCTGCGGGGACGTTGTTGTACACTCCTGAAAGAGTGTGGGACATCATTTGGGCCAGAATGGAGTGCCGTTGGCTGTGCCGATGCAACGTGAGGACCTGATGCCCGGAGAACAATAATGAGGAAAGACCCCACAAAGGTGCTGTACAGAGGAGACAGGACCTTATCAATAGATTCTGATGTAAAGTATAAGTTTAGAAAGTGCTCTTGCTATTTATTCAGTGATAAAAATCCAATAGAAATCCATAAAAATGTGCCTCAGGAGCAGCAACACACCGTTTGGTGATGTTAATAATTATTTTTGTTCAGCCTCTGTCAGACTCTCCAGTCTGCTCTACATTACAAAGACGCAACAAATTTAAACTAAATACTTTCAATAATAGGAGCAACGTACCCTATGTCATGGCATAAAAAAGATTTGAGGCATGTATGAGATATTAATTTATCATCATGAGCAACTGAATGACTAATGATTTATTCAAACTTCAGCCACTGTTCACTATTCCGCAGCAGCGTTGTTCACCACCACCATAATCCTGCTCCAGACAGGAGTTTTCTGGACTGCTTTTATTTGATGCTTCCAAAGAGAAAATCCTTGTTAGTTTCCACCACAGATGTGAGGATATCCACTTTCACCTCGAAAAAGTTTCTTTCTAATATTTCTCCTCTTTCATGTTTGACCTCAGTGGGCGAGGCTTCTGAACCACAAATATTTAAGGGCGTAAACATGTTAATGATGATCGATTAACAAGACCCAATCATCAAACGCTGGGATTTGTCAGATACGAACCCTTTCATAAATCTCACGTGTGTCCTACCGTAGAATGAATCCTGTGCTCAGATCTGCGCTCAGATCTGTGCAAGATTGATAAATGAGGGCCTGTATGATTAACTCACAGGCTTAATGACCCTGTTGTTGTTGTGTTTTGTTGCCATGGTGACGGGTAGTTTTAAAGGTCAGCTGCTGAACCAATATCATGCTGCTCATGGAAACTGTCTGAATATGAAACACTTTTATTATCAGATCTTCATCAGAACATCCGGTGACTCCACAGAGCAGCTCTTCAGGTGTTCTGTTCAGGACTACAATACCCTGTGCATAAAAGGTGAAAATTGAAACAAAAACAGTGACGTGTTGAAGAGGATCATACTCAGCAAATGTTATCTGGTGATTAAACAAGAGTCAGAAGTCATCCGTAATTAAAGGGATGGTTCAGGTTTTTAAGTGTGGTTGGGTGAATTACTAGTCACTGGAAAGTTATTTACCTAAATGAGATAAAAGTCACCCAGCCCCCAAATATGTACTATTCGTGAACATGTCGACTGCCTCGGCTGCCCACCAATGGTTTGGTGCATCAGCTGATGTACTGATTCCAGGTTTTAGTGTCCTGATGAGTGACATGTTCTTCAGCCAGCCTAGGTGTTTGATGACTAGTGGACAGAATGGTGACAACTAATGACAGGACCTATGTTTGAGAATTGTGTATCTGAAATGTTATATGTCAACATAGAGGAGGTAGGGATTATGACCTACACTGCTGTCAGCCAGTAAGGCAAGCACAGTCTGTTGTTTAAAGCTTTTAATTTTTGCAAAACTCACACACATAAAAAATCAATGCACCCGTTCTTCTCAGAAACATATAAATGTTTATTTTTTTCATCATGTGACCTCTGGTTCTGCTCCCAATTCTGACAAAGTCCGATTCAGTGTCCAACTGTTTCTTTAAGTCTGAGTTTAATAATGAAAATCCAAGGGTAACCATCCCAGATTACACCTGCGTCTACCAGAAGCCTTCTAACATTTAGTAAATGTGCAAGTGTGTGTGTGTGTGTGTGTGTGTGTGTGTGTGTGTGTGTGTGTGTGTGTGTGTGTGTGTGTGTGTGTGTGTTTAGTCACAGCCCAGCAGGTGAGGTGTGTCCGTAGGAAGAATTATTTAAAGATGAAGGTGTTTGCAGCCCTTTAACCCTGTGTTCAAATATTCAACAACAAAAATGAGAGAAAGATCTATCCTTTGTTTCCAAACAGACCTCAGATAATCAGATCCATTCAATGGTCTGACTTTCCTGTTCAGAGTCAAACCAGGTCAGAGATGTCAAAGAGACCAAACATTCTTCAGACCAACCAACCAGACAAAACCTCAAATATAAGGTGAAGCTGAAGAGAGTTAATATACTAATTTATTATGTAGTGTCTCCTCCAACCATTAACTTTTTTTTCAACCAATAACCAATTATTGAGTGCAGAAATTAATTTTAGATGTATTTATAGTTTAAGAAAATTGATCATAGGTTTTAGTTGTCCAAATATGTAACTAGCATTACATCTGAAATATAAAATATTTTAACTCATGCAATGATTTTTTCTCTGGTGCGAGTTACTTTATCGGTGCATCATTTGACCCCAACTCAAAACAGGGTGCCCTTTAAATGCTGATTAAACAGAGTTTGATAGTCCACAAAATCATAGTTCAATTATAATTGCTACAGGATCATGTTTTCCATCAGGTACCATCAGCTCTTCTTTTCCCAACTCCCTCAAACCTTAGTGAACCCAGTGGACCAGTTTCTAGAGTCTGGAAGTGAATGTTGTCCCATTCTTGCCTGAAAGAGGCAGCAGATGTTGCTCCTAAACCTGTACATATTGTTCAGCATTAATGGAGCCTTCACAGATGTGGAAGATACTCATGACATAGATTCTGATGATCCCCATACCATCAGGGATGTTGGTTTTGGACTGGGAGCTGAGAACAAGCCGGGTGGTCTCTCTACTAGCCTGGCTGGTCTCTCTGGAGAGGACACAGCGTCCATGATTTCCCAGAGGAGTGTCAGGTTTGACTGGTCAGGGCAGTTTCCCCCTTAGCCCATCATAAATGGTTTCGGGTCCAGCAAAAGCTCTGGTGTTTCTGGATCTCGTTTCTATCTGGTTTCCTCCTTGCAAGGTTCAGTTTTTAACCTGCAGTGTGGATCATATCGTCATTACTTCAAGATGTTCATCCTGCTGTTTTTTTATTTTATTTTATTTTATTTTTTTGTAGCATTACACAACTTTTTACCTGTTTAGGTTTCAGTTTACTTTGAATTCCTCAAAGTGCTTTGAGACTAGAATAAGGTTTGGCTTTTGTGAACAACACAGTACAAATAGTACGGTGCTGCTTTAGTAAAGTGGAGATAAAACTAGTGTATAAAAGCTTCTGATTCTGGTGTTTCTTATCCCAGCCCTGCAGGAGCCCGAATAATTTATGTATGACTCTCTCAGTGAAGTCTGGACTCACCCCCTGGTTTTGGGGGTGGGGGTTATTATTTTGGCATTTGATCAAGGTCTAATGTTGGAGGCTTTGGTCCCACCTGCAGCTCTCACTAACACCTGACTGAATATAAAGACCTGGTCTGTGTGTGGCTGACAGTGATGGGTTATCCTTCTGTTGATGGATTCACACTGAAATAACTCATGAAACCACTTAAAATGATTATGATAGCTGCAAAAATTAACAAGTGTTATTACGGCACGACAATATTCTTAACCAACTGAAAGAACGGCTGCTCAGGCTGTGACTTACATTTTTTGATAAGCAGTGACTTTACAATAAAATTGTCAGACAAACACTGAAAATCGAGCAGAAAAAACATTCACAGAGAGAAAGAATCAGTTTGAACAGAAATCTAATTTCTCTTTTATCAGAAAAGAAAATACTTTAACAGTCAAAAAAGAAAACTCAGTCTGTGTGTCCTGAAAAACAAACATGGACACCTTAGCCCCATAAATGTGATCAAGTATTTGTGATCCAGAGTAAAGGATTCGGTGTCTAGTCTCAGCAGTAAACGGATCCAGAGTTAGTGATCCAGCCCTATTGATCCAGTATTAGTAATCCAGTGACCCAGTATCAGTATACCAGTGTACTTAATGATGCTCCGGTGATCCTTCATTGGTGCTGCAGTCTCAATGACCCAGCACACGACTCTGTGTTGAAGTTCATCTCCAGTGTGATGGGTGGGCAGTCTGTTCTCAGTCTTTGTAGATAAGATAATAGCTCCAGCAGTGTAGGTGTCAGCTGGTATGAAATGGTTGAAATGGGCATATTCGTCTATTTCATCCTTTTCTTCTGACTTGCCAGATTTCTTTTAAAGAATATTTTGAGTGTAGTGGAGGAGCAAAGTTAAGCACATTTGACAGTGACTTCTGGTTAAAACTCTTCCCTATGAGTTTTTTTCCACTCTGAAATTGATTAATCATCAAACTGTGTAACAGGTACAGGAGACTAATGTTATTAATATTATTATTGTTGGTTAAAGTTGAACCTCTGTGGACAAAATCTTTTCCTCCTCTGAGTCCAAATCATCAGGACCCCCTTCAATGGGCTCAGCTAAAAGCTAGTCCATGGGGGGTGTAATGCAGAAGCACCAGGGACCACGGACATGCAAATTCAGAAAACCCAGTTTTAGAGAAGGGGTCAGCGTTGACAAAAGCTGTTCTTGTGGCATCCAAAAATAATGTTGGAGCTTCTGTCTCATTCTTTTCCTAATCTATTAAACATTGAAAATACAATCTAATTGTTCTTCTTTACTGTTTTTATTCAGGTAAGCGACCTAGGGCCCACCAGAAGAAGTGTTGACTTTTTAAAAGAAGTTTGATGATGTAGAAAATAGGCGATCAAATGGCAAGTCAGAAAGATTACTGAAATAAAAGCATGACAAATGCTCATTTTCTCCAACAAAGCCACAGGCAGGCTGGTGACATGGATAAATCATAAACTATGAGAAGTGGATGGCCATATGTGAGGTTAACTCTTCCATTAGCTCAGTGTATGAAGTAGTGTGTTCCTCCACTCGTTATAACCTTTTGTTCATGTTGATTAATTGTGTTGTAGCCCTGAAGGTGAGTCCAGTTCAAAAACTTGTTGAAGTGGGCCCATGTGGAGGTCCCACCTCTGCATGGTCTGTCAGTATTTTGATCTAGAAAACAGTTATATAAAGTTTTGTGAGTCACATAATAAATCTCTGTTAAACTGGAGCAATGCCTAATGTGCAGCGTGAAGGGCTGAAAGCTGGTGGTGTTAGCTCTGCTAATGACAGCCAGACTCTGAAAACCAATTTAACATTGTTAAACTGTGCACTCAGAGATCCTGCGTGTGGACATGTAAAACACACTGTGCTCTGTTCAGACTTCTTTTTAAGTTAACTTAAATTTCTGGTCAATCAACAGGGAAGTGAATCACCAGGAACATCCTGACACTTTTTTGGCTCCTCAGGTTTCTCCAGACTCTTTGGGCTCTATTTTTGTGCCTCGCCGGCGACGCGGCGCATGCGCGGCCTAAGTCAGGTCCGCCGCGCCGACAAGGCGTTCCTAAGCACAATTTGGTATTTTGGTGAGCGGCGCAGCCCGGCGTAAGAATCCCCCCTCCCTAACTCAGCTCCTCCCAGGGCGTGGAGAGGGTTTAACACAGCCGAGACCTGTTTTCACCAATCACATAAGCTCCTCTTCTCGCCTTTAAATCCGCCACCAGCAAGGCATATTTAGTAAGTAGTCAAAGAAATCAAGAGATGTCTGAAGACAGCAATGCCACAGGATGGCGACAGAAGGCAGCTCCTCAACAAGTGTCACTGTAAACGCTTCAGAGGGCATCCTTCACACTCTCTCATAAGAGCACAGAGGGATTTGGTGTGTGTAAGTTTGGACCCACTAGTAAGACAAACACCCTTTCCACAAATAAAGACACTCACATAAAGTTGCACATATTCAAACCTCACGTGACAAAGGTGGGTTGAGCGCACAGATCACATAATAAATTCCAATAATGGCATTAAAATCGGAACCATCTGTGCGTAATGACGCATCGCGCTCCGTGGCCTGGCTCTTTCTTTCATAGATGTTGGCATAAAAAATAAATTTGTCTCACAAAACTGAATATTATAATATCCGCATGTAGGCTTAAAGTAAATAACTCATCTGATCACTGAAACAAATCAGCTGTTCAGCCGCCGCAGCTGCAGCAGGACGGGGAGAGGACACAAAGACATGTCCAGGTCGAGCTGCGCGAGAAATAAGAGGAAGATGTGTGTCTATTTACTAGATATTTAATTTAATTTAATGCGGTTTCAGCTGTGTTGATTCGGTCAGGTTGTGTGTCCAAACGCGTGCCAAACGACCTCATCAGATCAGATGTAGATCAGAATATATCTATATAGATATAAATGTATGTGCTGACTCAGATTATTAGTTGTTGATGATTATATATTGCACTGAAATGTGCCTGACACTGTTGAAACCTGCCGGTGAGGCATTGGTGACGTATGCTGATACGCAGCCGGTCTACCAAAATACCATGAGACCAGCTGCGCTCCGCCTGCGCTGAAAGCTGAACAGGTTTGAATCGGTGAGCACAAAAATAGAGCCCTTTGTGTTTTCAGTTCGTTTCTCTTGAATTGTCTGTTTACAGTGGAAAATATGAGCAACAAATATCGCATTGGAAATGCTCCCTGCTTGAAACTGAAAACCAACAAAAATAAAAACAACAACTTGCTGAAGCATCTTTGCTCCAGTATCTCATCTTCTCAAAAATGCCCACAATTCCTTACAAAGATCCTATGTTCCGATAGGTTCAAAGGCTTTAGCCTTCAGAGTCACTTGACATACAGCCAGCCTGCTGAGGTTGACTCAGCCAAAGTATCTCATAGTGTAATGATTGATCAACTCTGCCTGTTCTGTTGAACCATCTCCAGCAGGTTAGAGGACATCCTCCAACTCATCTCTGTGGGTCGACGTGCCAAGGAAACGCTCACCTGAGTCTCCAGGTAAGTTGAACATTCCACATTACCTCTGGTGTCATGTTAGGTAACCCCTCCAATGATGTTACCAGTGGTGGTTCTTTGAGAGGTAGGCGATGAGCGCCACAGCCATGCCCACATAGATACCTGTCCCAATGGTGATTGACAGCACAGCTAGGAAGAGAGCCCGCCTTGAACTGGAGCTGGCCAGGTGGAAGTCACCTTTTGACACTGCCTTATTGGTCTGAGGGGAAGAGAAGGGAGAGGGTGAGGGACAGAAAAGAAAACAAAGAAGTGAAGCTGTCCTGCCTCCTGATTTAGAGATGTTGTCTTATTCTGAGTCTCTCTATCAGAGGACCAGCTTCAGATGTATTTAGAGTCATGAGTTACAGGCATGTCAGAGATGTACAAACAAACACTGTATACTGTGGACAACTTGGTTCCGACTTCTGTCATTATACGAAGTTGGGAGGCAGGGCCTCATGAGGGAATGTACGTAGGCCTGTAAATGTGGAAAGTCCCTGATCATTATTACTGTATAAAGGGGTTGTGAAGTCACGTGTGTTTTTTTGTTTATTTGTTTGTTTGTTTGTTTGTTTGTTTGTTTGTTTGTTTTTTGTTTTTTGTTTTTTTGGGGGAAAAAATGGTCAAAATGAGTTGAACATGCTTCAGGATGTGCAGAGATGGAAACAGCACGGCAGACATCAAGAATAGGATAATGAGGCTCGGGGAGGGCATCAGCAGCCACTCTGTTCTGTTATCAGCTTTTGAATAATTTGATGCAATCGAAAGGCAAACCATCCTAATGATGATAGGAAAGTAAACCCTTGGATGACTGTGGCAGCCTGAGCAGAGATAAATTACATTCAGACCATTTTTTAATGTTTATCTGGATGGTCATCTGGTCTGCTGTGATCGGCTGTTGGGAATTGAAATCACTGAAATGTGTAGAGAAACAGGACACCATGATTTTATGGGTGTAACCTGGTATTGCTATGTTTACACAGAATCAAAATCAGGTGTAATAATTGAGAAGCCGTGCTTTCACAGGTGAGAGTGAGACTGGACAAACTGTCTTTAAAGAAGATTTAAACGCTCACTGACACGAAACAGCCTCCTGTAATCACTGCTGCACTTCCTGTAAGATTTAATTACACTTTCAGAACAATCAGAGGTCCAATCACTGACGTCAGTTCACCAGAGCAGATGGGCGGAGCCTCATGTGATCGGCTGAGCTAAAGACAATACAGTGCTCCCCCAGTATCTGCTACATCATGAAAAACGTCCTTGTAGATCTGAGTTGAATCTGTGGAGCCAAAAAGTTATGTAAAGAGCTGTGTGTGTGTGTGTGTGTGTGTGTGTGTGTGTGTGTGTGTGTGTGTGTGTGTGTGTGTGTGTGTGTGTGTGTGTGTGTGTGTGTGCACCCATTCAGATTATCCACAGCAGTTTAACGACAAACAGATTGTATGAGTCTGCCTCTCGCACAGTTGACTGTCTGGACACTCAGGTTCACAGAGTGAACTGACCTGGAAGGAGGAGGACAGAAAATCACCCTGAAACTACAGGATCTGCACAACAAAACACCCTGACCATCGATCATAATGGAAACACAGTTAGGTTCATCTTATCTTTACCTGTTGTAACCAGGTTTGGTGATAAGAGCAGCAGGTCTGTTCAATCTTCAGTGGTTCTGTCGTGAGATCAGGAACTGGCAGTAGGATGAGCACACAGGCATTACACTGCTTACTAGACATTACACTGCAGAGCGACACAGAAGCATGTGAGCACAGCCTCCAGTTGAGATGCAGCATAGTTCTAATGGAGAAGAATAAACTAGGCCTCAGACAGGCAAAGACTTGGACTGCAAAAGGTTTGGACAGGCTTTTACTGCGATAGACTGCTTTAGCCCTCAGCTGCCACAGGCTTAGGCCCGAACTACACGAATGCGGATATATTTCAAACCACACATATTTATGTCCGATTAGGCCTCCCTACCACACCAAAACAGGAGTTTGGAGCACTCAAACCGGATAAATCTGAATACGAAAAAAACAAGTGGAGAAATAAAAAAATAATCCCGTATCCCGTATCCCGTATCCGTAGTGGATTCGTGTGGTTGGACTTTTACGGATCGATGACGTCAAACCGCAGCTCGCGCATGCGAATTAAAAAGAAAAACAACAACAACGATGGCGGACAGACAGGGTATTCTTTACGTTTTGTTTTTTTTTTGCCCTTTTGGGGCTAATTTCAGCCTTGCAAGTGAACCTTGTTTTATACAATTACATCCACCAGTCAGCCAGCTCACAGAAGCGTCTGCTGCGGCCAATACTTTTATTGGTCACATGGTCCATCACATGGACCCGACGCACTAGCGTAGCTTCTGCAAACAATGCATGATGCATCACGCTGTTACGATTCATCGGCCAATCAGGTAGCTTTGTTCCTGAATTTTTTTTAAGCGGCACCAGATAGGATTGAGTTTGACTGCTACGTGTGGATGCAGATATTTTTGAGAACTAACACGTGTGGACAGATACATTTATCTAGACGGGAGTACAAAAATATCCAGATAAATAAATATCTATATACGTGTAGTTCGAGCCTGAGACTGCCAGAGAGAGATGGTGCACTGAGCTCCTTTCTGTCTGTCTTTTATTTTCTACAGCCCACAGCAATCATGACCTATAACTTGTTTGTGAATATCTTGATCACTGGTGACAGTGAAATGGAAAGTCAACTTAACCTGGTTGTTGTTTGTCATCTTGACAAACTATAATAATGTTGAGTCAACTGTGCAGTTGTGTTTTTTTTTTTTAAAGGTATAAGTTAGGTATATGCCTTTGAGATCTCCCTGGCTCTTCATTCAAACAGAGTACACTTACAGTATATTAAGTAAGTTATTCAGTGATGTAGTGTGTTTTTGTGGTTTGATTGGTCTTATCTGAAACTTAACAACATCACCAGAGTTCAATAATGGAGCAAAGGAAGACCTTGAAACAGAAAATACGGGGGGGCCTAAAACAGATCAGAAACACATGTCTGCTTCTGAACAACAAGTGTGTGACTATAAGCTCAAAACGCCTGTTCCATGTAGTGTCAAATAAGGTTTGCCCTGAAATGTTCAATCTATTAAATAGTTTTTAGTGCTCTTGGGACACTTAAAAGTGTCTGGGTTTCTTATAAAAACAGGCTTTACAATCAAGTTATCAGCAAGTACAGATTCAAATGATTCATGAATAATTCAACAGTAAATTAGTGTGCAGAGAGACAAGGTCCAGGTGGTTCTGAGCAAGGCACAGAATAAAAAAGACTTTGGGCTCTATTTTCGTGTACGCTGGTGAGGAGACGGAGGGTGGCGGACCCTGCGCAGTTGTATTTTCATCTGGCGCAGCCCGGCGTACAGCCAGTTTGGTATTTTCGTGGACTGAGGCGCACGGCGGCGAGCCGAGATCCGCCAAGCTGGGCGTGGTGGCGTGGCAGGGGGAGGTGTCAACAGAATCAGTGGGCGCAGTGACATTTTCGTGCTCGCCAGTGGCGTGTAAAGTGCGCTGAAAGCTCGCCGATTCAAACCTGGTCAGCTTTCAGCGCAGGCGGAGTGCAGCTGGTCTAGTAGTATTTTGGTAGACCGGCAGCGTATCGGCATACTTCACCGATGCCTCACCGGCAGGTTTCCACAGTGTCAGGCACATTTCAGTGCAATAAATAATCATCAACAACTACTAATCTGAGTCAGCACATACATTTAGATCTATATAGATATATTCTGATCCATATGTGATCTGATGAGCGCGTTTGGCACGCGTTTGGACACACAACCTGACCGAATCAATACAGCTGAAACCGCATCAAATTAAATTTAATATCTAGTAAATTTTCACACATGATGAAGTTGTCTAGATATGTAATTCATCTCCCTCCTTTTCTTTCTTCCTCTTCCTCTTATTTCTCGCACAGCTCGTCCTGGACACGTCTCCGTGTCCTCTCTCCGTCCTGCAGCGGCTGAACAGATGATTTGTTTCAGTGATCAGATGAGTTATCTACTTTAAGCCGACATACGGATATTATAACATTCAGTTTTGTGAGCCAAATTTATTTTATATGCCAGTATCTATGAAAGAAAGAGCCAGGCCACGGAGCGCGATGCGTCATTTACGCACAGATGGTTACGATTTTAATGCCATTTATGGAGATTATGTTGTGATCTGTGCGCACAACCCACCTTTGTCACGTGAGGTTTGAATATATGCAACTTTATGTGAGTGTCTTTATTTGTGGAAAAGGGTGTTTGTCTTAGCAGTGGGTCCAACATTACACACACCAAATCCATCTGTGCTCATATGAGAGTGTGGAGGACACCCCATGCAGCGCTTACAGTGACACTTGTTGAGGAGCTGCCCTCTGTCGCCATTGTGTGGCATTACTGTCTTCAGCCATCTCTTGATCTCTTTGACTACTTCATGAAAATAGGAATACGCCTCGCCTGTGGCGGATTTAAAGGCAAGGAGAGGAGCTTATGTGATTGGTAAAAACAGGTCTCGGCTGTGTTAAACCCACTCCACGCCCTTTCTCCTCCCTCGCTACGACTTACGCCGCTGGGAGGAGCTGAGTTAGGGAGGGGGGATACTTACGCCGGGCTGCGCTGCTCACCAAAATACCGCCTTGGGAACGCCTTGTCGGCGCGGCGGACCTGACTTACGCCGCACCTGCGCCACGTCTCCGGCGAGGCACGAAAATAGAGCCCTTTGTGTTCTTTGTGTGAAGGTCTTTTTTTAACAGGTAACATACACAGCAATGACACTGTTACTGGATGTTCTGGAGTGTGCAGACACAAACCGCTAATCCACTGATGATCATGAATGGATGTCACGTCACTTAAAGGGATATTCCGGCGTAAAATTAATTTAGGGTCAAACACACTGTAACACAGAGTTAGACACACCCTCGAGAGATGAATGTTGCAGACTGTTTGCTTCTCTAGTTATAGCAACTTTTGTATTGACCGCACAGTAGCAATATACAGTGGTCTAAGGAGCCAACGCACACAACTTCATCAAAAAGCCACTTTATAGCCACAAATAGTGCTCAGAACAGCACCTAACTTCATCAACAGTACGTATAGGGTCCCAGCCATAGCACTAGCCACCAAAAATATTTTTAGTTTTGCCTGATTTCTTTAGCAAAGAGACTAAACACAACTTACCCACTCTCTTCCAGCAGCTACGAAGACCTTGGATGAGTTCATCACGAACTACAGTGGGGTGACACAGCTCAAGGAAGAGTGCCACGGTGGTAGTGCCAAATGATTAATATGGCCATATTAATCCTTAGCGTCTCAGTCTGATTGCATTTCCATTAAGAGATGATCATAAATGTTCTTCCTTGAGCTGCGTCACCCCACTGTAGTTCGTGATGGACTCACCTGAGGTCTTCCTACACACGAGCGGCTGCTGGAGGAGAGTGGGTGAGATGTGTTTTGGTGTCTTTGCTAGGCAAAGCTAAAAAGATCTTTGATGGCTAGTACTATGGCTGGGACCCTATATGTACTGTTGATGAAGTCAGGTGCTGTTCTGAGCATTATTTGTGGCTATAAAGTGGCTTTTTTGAGGTGTGCATGTTGGCTCCTTAGACCGCTGTGTATTGCTATTGTGTAGTTGTAGTTGTGTAGTTGTTACTAGAGTTGGTATAACTAGAGAAGCAAACTGTCGACAACATTCATCTCTCGCGGGTGTGTCTAACTCTGTGTTACAGTGTGTTTGACCCTTAAAATTAATTTTACGCCGGAATATCCCTTTAAGATAATGTCTCCTTTAACATGTCTTCCCTCTTATTCTTTCCTTACATATCTTAATGCACCTCTGGTGGGAAAGACTGAGACTCAAGTGGAGAATGCAAGTGAGTGAAACATGACTGTAAATTTAAAGGACTGAGATGTAGCCTTGGTAAGGGGCTCTTTGATCAGTAACAGACTGGATTAGGTTGGATTAGTTTATATTCCATAAACCACCTCAGATAATAATGCAAAAATACAATATGTATGAGGTTTTTGACAAAGTGACAGATTTACGCCATCCTCCATTTCACCTTTTTTCTATTATTCATTGTGAATCATAATACTACAGTGTGATATTTGGTGTCTTGCAGACTTATTACAAATTGAGTATGACATTTTGAGTGTGTTTGGAGAAATGTTTAAAATATAAATATATTTTTATTTATGTGAACTATGAATGAACCTTTTATGAGTGCATACATATAAGAGCAAGTCTCCTTTCACAGCAGCTGCTATCTTGCTCTACGTTTCTACAGGGAAAACAAAGTAGTCACACACACACACACACGTTTTTATTCAGTAATTGTCCACAAAGGTGGCTGCATACATGGACTGACTGGAAGACAAAGAAGAAGATAAAATAACAAGAGAGGAAGAGTGCTGTCATGTGTTTAGGAATCTGTACGGATATTTTAATGGTAAGAAACTGAGAGGGGATATGGACCAATCTACAATCTGATCACTATTCACATTTCTGCACACTATAACTCTCCTGCAGCTATTTTGTGTCATCCCATTGTTTTCATTTGCAGCAAGTGTCTGCTGTTGATTTTTCTTTTTTTACTTTTGCAGGTGTGTTTCTGAATTTTCTCCTAGAAATTGTGAAGGCTGTCAGAGTTTGGTCAGCTTTAGCAGCCACTGCAGATATGTTACCGGTACTGAGGTATTAGATGATCCTAGTTTTAAGCTTGAGCAGCCCAAAAATTGTCAGATGTTTCTATTATTTCTTGTAAACTGAGCTGAAGAAGCTGAGGTCTGAGGTTTTCAAATTTTCTGTCTGTCTTTTTTCATTATTATTCTGCTGTTTAAATGTTGAACCTTTGACCTTTGAAAGACAAAAGGAGGGCAGATGGACATGATTGTTAGTGTTGAACTGCTCCTTTAACATGACTTAACTCCTCTTCCCTCCCTCTCCTCCTCCTCCTGCTGTTGCTGCATAGTGTCATATTGTGTAGTGATGGATTCCAGTGTGGGCAGTGTAGCTGGTAGCAACACTTTCCACTTTCACCACTGCACGATATAAATCTTGAACTGAAGGTGAGAGGTGCCATGGAAACTGCATCCTCGACACATGCAGCAGATCAGCCTCGGCCACACAACAACAACAACAAACACACACAAACCAGTGATTTAAAACCCTCTCAGCCTCCACTCACAATGACCTTATTTACATTTTTCACACACTTAAGGCCTGATCTACTAAGATCCCAAATAAGGAGTGCCAAAATGCATGTGCAAACTAAAAAAATTGCACGTGCTGTTAGTGGGCATGTTGCAAGTGATCTACTTTGATCGGGTGCAAATTGGTAATAGGTGCAGAAGTGGAGCGAACCGCCCTATTAAATGAGGATTTTGCCTGTGTTACCGTATGTCACTATGGTGAGTTTGGAAGAGCAGAGTGTCCGTAAATAAAAAATTAAGTTTGAAGCCATGGAGTTGGACCTATCATTTTGAGGAAACCAGCAACTACATAAAGCTGTATATTGTGTCATTTACTGCGTCCTGGGAACTGGATATACTTGCCTATTCTGCATGACATAGCATTTAACACTTGGGACAGCACACCAGAAAAACTATTCTTGAAGATGCCGGCATGAACTGTGATGGTGCACTGGAATGATCCAGATGCAGGAAAATGAAGTGTTACAAGGAAATACGACATGGGTCATTTTTGTGTCAGGCTCCAAATCAGCCCTTAGGTCACCCACAAGCTAAAAAATGGCATTACTGTAACTATTACTCTACTATCTTTATTTCTGACTGTCCAAATATGTTGACATGGGAGACTCTCTCTCTCCGTCCTCTGTGTCATTTCACATATGCCATCTTCTCGCCACAGTGACCACAGCCATTTGTGTGTAACACTGTGCCAATTTGCACCTGCCTTTCCAACGTGCTAAATATACAAAACAGTGACCGCAACCAGTTTCAGGGTTTGATAAGTCACATTGTGGGTGCTAAATGATTCCATTTGTATCTCCTCCTCCTTCAAATATTTTAAGCATTCTGCTAATCTGCATACATTCTGCATATTGATGAAGGCAAACACGCTAAATGGATTGCGTGTGCTGTTTTGTTTTTTTTATTTGACAGTTGGTGTACCCAGTTTAGTAGATCAGGCCCTAAAACTTCTCTGAGCTGTCAGTGTGCTTTTTAAAAAATGATCAGATAAAGCCCTTATTGTATAAAGCAACACAGGGCTCTATTTTCGTGCATGTGCGGCGTAAGTGAGGTCCGCCGCGCCGACAAGGCGTTCCCAAGCACAATTTGGTATTTTGGTGAGCGGTACAGCCCGGTGTAAGTATCCCCCCTCCCTAACTCAGCTCCTCCCAGCGGCGTAAGTCGTAGCGAGGGAGGAGAGAGGGCGTGGAGTGGGTTTAACACAGCCGAGACCAGTTTTCACCAATCACATAAGCTCCTCTCCTTGCCTTTAAATCCGCCACCGGCAAGGCGTATTACAATTTTCATGAAGTAGTCAAAGAGATCAAGAGATGTCGGAAGACAGTTATGCCACACGATGGCGACAAAGGGCAGCTCCTCAACAAGTGTCACTGTAAGCGCTGCATTGGGCGTCCTCCACACTCTCTCATTTGAGCACAGATGGATTTGGTGTGTGTGATATTGGACCCACTGGTAAGACAAACACCCTTTTCCACAAATAAAGACACTCACATAAAGTTGCTCATATTCAAACCTCACGTGACAAAGGTGGGATGAGTGCACAGATCACAACATAAACTCCAATAATGGCATTAAAATCGGAACCATCTGTGCGTAAATGACGCATCGCGCTCCGTGGCCTGGCTCTTTCTTTCATAGATGTTGGCATATTAAATAAATTTGGCTCACAAAACTGAATATTATAATATTCGTGTGTAGGCTTAAAGTAAATAACTCATCTGAGCACTGAAACAAATCATCTGTTCAGCCGCTATTGCAGCAGGGCCGAGAGAGGACACGGAGACGTGTCCAGGACGAGCTGTGCGAGAAATAAGAGGAAGAGGAAGAAAGAAAAGGAGGGAGACGTGTGTCTATTTACTAGATATTTAATTTAATTTAATGCGGTTTCAGCTGTGTTGATTCGGTCAGGTTGTGTGTCCAAACGCGTGCCAAACGCGCTCATCAGATCAGATATAGATCAGAATATATCTATATAGATCTAAATGTATGTGCTGACTCAGATTAATAGTTGTTGATGATTATTTATTGCACTGAAATGTGCCTGACACAGTGGAAACCTGCCGGTGAGGCATCGGTGACGTATGCCGATACACCGCCGGTCTATCAAAATACTACTAGACCAGCTGCGTTCCGCCTGCGCTGAAAGCTGACCAGCTTTGAATCGGCAAGCTTTCAGCGCACTTTACACGCCAGTGGCGAGCATGAAAATGTCACTGCGCCCGTTGATTCTGTTGACACTTCCCCCTGCCACGCCACCACGCCCAGCTTGGCGGATCTCGGCTCGCCTCCGTGCACCTCAGTCCACGAAAATACCAAACTGGCTGTACGCCGGGCTGCGCCAGATGAAAATACAACTGCACGGGGCCCGCCGCCCTCCGCCGCCTCACGGGCTTACACGAAAATAGAGCCCAAAGTCTAACATGTAAACTTTCATGACCTGAGCAAAACTCAGCTGCACCCGGCTGAAAATAATGTTGTCCACTAAATGTCTGTCCTTTCTTGTTTATTCTTCTGAGGTAACAAAAGCTTTTTCTACACACAGTTGAACTGACAGCAGAGACAACAGGCTCACCTTTACTTATAATTAAACAACTAATTCCTTAGAAATCTGAATTAACTCTGAAACACACAAACATAGAGGGGCAGGTAGATGGAGTCATCCTCGGGCTGGCTGCAGATCAGTGTGTGTCAATGTGTGTCAGTGTGTGCCAGTGTGTGCCAGTGTGTGTAGGAACAGCCTCATTATAATGATACTCACACCGAGAAAAAAAAGGATAAACTAGTAACGACACGGATCATCTGTAGTCTGAGCACACAACACACAATCTTCAGACACTCAACACCATCTGATACACACTACATCATTGATTATACACACAAGATAATCAGTGACACGCTATCTGCAACTAAAAGCCAGCAGATGGCTTTACAAATTGGGACATTAGTAGCTTTAAGGTGGGGGAGGCAGGAATCCATTAAAGAAGCAATTTTTTTTGTGGTTTATATACAAAACCTTTGATATCAGTCAATTGCTATTAATTATTGATGACATTTGAGAATATAACGATATTGTTGTGTTCTCTTATGTCTGTATAGTCAACATTTCAAAATTTTTGAGCGGCCGCACTTTTTGACTGTAAACAAAACCATTCTCCCCCAAAACAATTTTGTGACACTGGCGGAAAGTGGAAAGCAGCTGAAGAAGCCTGAGTCAAAGCTGTTTTCTCTTTTGGCCATGACTGCCCACACTCCAAAGAAAAAGATCAAAATACTGAGGACTGTAGCCGAAAAACAGACACTCAAGAAGAAGAGAGACTCGGCAAGAAATAGGGCCCAAGTAAACATTGGCGTAGACATTGAATAATAGGGGACCGTACACGATTTAAGAAATTTTACATCAGATGCAAGCTGTCATTTAGTCTTCTTATGTCAGAATTAGACATGTTCCAATGATTGAAATGGTTTGTTGATAAATCGCCGAAAAATTGGAGCAATGTGGGCATACACAAATGTCTTTTTTTTGGGCTAGGCTTGCTGGAGCAGAGCGGGAAGGGAGAGGAGCAGCTGAGGGGAAAACTGGAGGGGAGGAGTAGTGTTTACTTTCAAGATTTCTCCCAAAATCTAGTGTTTATTCAGATCCTGCCTACCCCACCTAAACTACATTATCCGTAGCTTGGTGGAACTTTGCTCTTTTCTGGTTTAGATAGCTCCTCAGTGGTTCAGTTTTGTTTGCTTGTTTTATCTGACATAAAACAGTAATTCCTACAAAGTCCTCATCCTCCCTAAACGAAGATCAGACAGCACAGAGCCTACACTACCTTAGCCTGAAAGTGAAGGTATAACTGTAGCAGGTTATCTACTCCTGTTTGACAGTGACATTACTGTATCTCACCCTTTAAATAAACTTATGACGGTAAAGCAACCATCAGTCATGCAGACACAGAGGCAGGAGTTCACTAGAAATGGACAGACAGACAGAAAGAGAGATAGAGAGAGAGAGAGAGAAGAAAGAGAGAATAGACAATAAACAGACAATACTCTAAACAGACAATACTCCATGGCAGATTAACTGAATTCAGTAACTGACCCCAGACTGAGGAGAACCTTGACTGTGTACAGACTCAGCAGCCACAGCCTGGCCATAGAGAGCGGCCGCCACAGGCAGACCTGGCTGCCCAGAGAGGAGTGGCTGTGTCGGCTATGTCCTCACACACAGCTTGAGACAGAGCAGCACTTCCTCCTCCACTTCCTGCCGCACTGTGACACATACACACACATCAGGACACACACATACACTAAACTCACACAAATAACACCCAACTTCACCCAACTCACAGACCAGGAAAGTTTAGACATCTCTTAGGAGAACAAGGGGCCACTGCTTTAGAAGCAGCAAAATAGGTGAATACATGCTATCAGAAAAGAGAGAAGCAGCTGAAAATAACTTGAACAGACGCTCCAGAGTTTTTATCTGCAAACATGATGATACTGACACTATTCATTCATCACTATTACTATTAATATTATTATTGCTGTGATTATATATATTTTTTATAAAAATAACTATACTACTACTACTACTACTACTAATAATAATAATAATAATAATAATAATAATAATAATAATAATAATTATTATTATTATTATTATTATTATTATTATTATTATTATTATGTTGTTGTTATTATTGTATTTTTCTTCTTTTCATTATTATCACCATTTTTGTTGTTATTTTTTTTGTGTTAAAACGCTTTGGCAATATTGTAATAACAGTCATGCCAATAAAGCTCATTGAAATAAAAAAATGGAAATTGAGAGAGTGAGAGAGAGAGAGAGAGAGAGAGAAAGGGGCAGAGAGAGAGAGGAACGCTCCAGGTGTCTGGTGGTCCCCGCTGTCTCTGTCAAACACACTTATCAAAACTTGCATTCCACAGAATATTTCCTCTTCAGTGTCATTTGGCAAACAAACTATTTATGGTCTGTACAACCAAACTTGATGACATACGGATTAGCTGTCATGCTGCCTTATTGATGAATCTCTGACTGTGCTGCACAGGAGGTGTAGGATGAGCGCTTGCGTTCGTGTTACAAAACACGTCATAGTTGCGCCTGAATGGCACGTAATCGTAATGACTACAGACTAAAAAACCCTTTGAGACCACTTTGTCAGTCTAAGACCAATTGAGACAGAGAGACCTGAGACCAAGACAAGACCAAGACCAAAGATCGTCGAGACTTTGACAAGAATGAAACCACGTAAAAGTGGTCACAAGAACTACAAGTCTAGTGATTCCTTAGTAAGCTACACAATCAAGACATGAGTATAACCATTGCTGCGATAGTCTGCAGACACCTGACAGTAACCTCTCAACAGCTGACACAGTACATACTGTCATGTAGAGGTGCACAGTTAGTGAGATTATCAAATATACAGAGGAATTAAGATCAGAAGAGAGGGACAAGCCAGGCAGCAAACTGATCAGGCCCTTTCTTACCGGAGGTTTTCAGTAAGACTGGTAACAAAGGTATCTGACTGGATCTTGGTTAAATGGATCTCCTTGATGGTAGACACAGAAACTGGCCAATCCAACATCGCATCCTCTCTGTGTGAAATACTTGAATCTGACTTTCAAAAAACCTGAAACAATGATGATTCTTCACAGAAAAGGGACCTTGGATCAACCTGCAAATGGGGGTCTGACACAAAGTCTCAAAGGTTTCAGGATTTTAAAGAATAGTATTTTGTGGACTTGATTAATGACTTCACAGATGTGGAAGTTACTCATGCCATGAACACTATGATCCACATACCATCAGGGATGCTGGCTTTGGACTTAACTTTGGACAATAACACCCAGCTTGTTGTTGTCTCCACTTCAGAGTCCTGTCTGTTTTTACTGCAGTACTTTTAAAGATAGCATCTTTGTGGTATTTTAAATCAAATACAAGCTTTAAAAGATTTTAAAACTTTCAAATTCAGTTTTTTTATCAACAGTTAACACAAAGCCTGACGTTTTCTTGGATTGTAATAGTACCAAAAATGTCTACTTTTACTGATCTGCTCCTTTACTGACCGAAATCGGTGCCACTGTTTTGCTTCTGTTACAATGATGAGATGTCCACAAAGAGTCAACCTGATAATTTTACAAGTTCTTTTATTGTGTTCCTGAACTCACCATCCAAACCACGGCTTTGTCCGGGTATTACAGCTGTCTACACAACTGTAGGTCTTACAGGAAAATAAGGAGCCAGAACATAACTCAAAAGGAGTCACTCAATCTTGACTTAAACAGCCTTGCCAGACCAGCTCAGGTGGAAGTGTGTCCTTACCTCATGTGACAGGTAGAAGGCAGCAATGCCGAGTGGCCAGAAGCAGCAGAGCATGGAGAAGACACTGAGACCCAGGTGATCTCGGGGAGGCATTAACAGGAAGGCATCCTCGCTCTCCGATTCGCTGGAGTACTCACTCTGTTGAGACACATACATACAAGGACAGATCTGGTCATATCAGATAATCGAAGAATTGAGACTTCCTCTCAACACCGTATGAGACTTATTCAGCTTCAGGAGAGCCTGTTTTTACTTTATTTCTTTGTAAGACGTATAACCTGGCCAGGTTCAATTTGCTCAAAAAAGGTGTTCTATATGTCGTATGAATGAAGTTTACCTGCTGATCTGATCACTGGTGAACAGCCCCATGTACAGCTGTTCACACCTGCTCTGGTTATGCCTCTCCAATACTTCTCAGGTCACCACTTAGTTTAAGATCTTCTTTTCTCGTTTTACTGTATATGCTGGACCATACTGCCCAAATGAGTTTGTTCACGGGCCTGAGACTGTCCTGCTTTAGTTATAAGTGGGGGTCTGACCAGATCTTGTACCACAAAATCTCTCAAGGCTAAAATGTGATCAAGGTGATCAGCTTTGTAGTGAGATCAATGAGCCTGTCTCCAAGGACAGCACTTGGTGAATTTGATATTTTCCAACTGCAGTAACTGTATTACACTGACATGGTGATGGCGCTGTCCCGTAATTAGGCTGGTGCACAGGAAAAGACACCACCAGATCTGCCAAAGAAGAAGAGAGGTAGGTTTTCCGTGTTGTTTTTTTGTGCTGTGGGTGATGACTTCTGTCGTAACTGCTGTGTCTGAAATAATACACTAATATCTAGATGCACATTCAACCAGCAGAGGGATGGGAGCAGCTGTTTGTCTCTGTTATCTGAAACTCCAGACAGCAGTTTATCTCACACACTGATCGACCTCATAGTTAGACAGAACAATGCCACACACCATGATCAAATGTCCCCTTATCTTTTCATAACTGCCCTCATGTCCGTATGCACACTCAGGATACATTAAATATGAATTCAATAAATATCTACTACCCTTAGGTCTTGACTACACTGATGTTATTAAAGCTCTGACTTGCACAAGTATAGCAGAAAAATAGATATCTATGAGTTAAAGTCAGCCAGTCTAAAAAATATCCACTGAGACGGAGAGAGACACTGAGGTACGAGCTCATACTTACAGGCGACAATCAGCTCATGTAAACAGCGTGACGTATCAGTAACTGTACTACAGACCCTGGAGAGGAAAACAGCAAAGATATGTTTCCAGCTGCATCATCCAGGCTATCTTAGAAAACATCCAAATTTTGTCCTATCTCATCTTGTCCTCATCAAACCCAATCTTGTGTCTTCTGAGGGTCTCCTCACACCTTCATTTCTCAGGTTTATCAGTGAAATGAGTAATTGTTTTCACTATGAATGTTCGCCTCTATCTACAGATAAAAAAAATGATGACTGATCAATAAAACTGAGGGGGACAGAGCATGACAAACACACAGATCAACAATGAATCTGCTCATCCCCCGAAACACAAGAAACATAGACTGTATATATTTTCTTCATTGTGTGCAACAACCTAAACTCAAATAAACTACATCATATCTCTGACCTGCAACACCCCTACTCCTCCTATACCTTTGTCACTTATGGATCATTGTGAATGATTCAAATAATTTGCCTTCTGAAACAAAACACCCCTGAGATTTGTATTTTTGTGCACACCTGGCTCACATGCTAAAACTTGGTCTCCACATGCTGGACTGACACGCTGGATTCTCATGGGGCAAAGCTGAGGGATTAAGTGCGGGCTGACAGGTCAGATCTTAGTAGTAAGCTGTCCACCCTTGATCCAGTGACTGAAATCACAAGTTGGTACCAGATTCAAACAGTAGTAAAAAACTTCCTCTGTGTTTTGATCTCAGACTACACTGTGAGATTATTCTCTTTTTATTCCTCTCAGTGGTTTTCACAGAGAGATTAACTTTCAGTTGGTGTCATGCTAAAAATGGACAAGACCTTAATGTATGAACTTGTTTATTATTAGAATTGATTGAAAGATGGATCTAAAGTGGCACAGACAGAAAAAAGCTATATCAGGCTGACTTCTGCAGAGTACCATTAATTGAACTTGTTATTATGACAGTCTGTCTGAGCCTTTAAATTACTCACACATGAGTAACTGCTCAGACAAATAAATACTAATATTATAAGCAGACAAATGTTTCTCCATTGGAACAGGTTTAACACAGACCTGATCACAGTAAAATCACCTGTGCTGTCATAAACCCTTACCAGTGAGGAAGTGTGAGCAGGTTTTCACCCTCCTGCAGTATTCCTCCCTCTCTCCAGTGTTAGAGGACATAGTAGATTAAAGCTGAACTTTACAGAGACAGAATCACAGCATTTCTAGCTAATTGTCTCCAAAGTGATTGGCTGTTACGCAGCCAAATGTGTCGTTCAGAGAGCTGCAGCTCGCTAATCTCATTCTGCTAGGAACTCTGTGACTCATGGCCGGATGTGTGGAGGGCAGTCAGAGCACCCAATTAGATAGATTATCAGATACTCCTTCTCTGACAGAGGGTCAACACAAGAGCAGACAAAACACTGCCAGGATCACAACAGGCTATAAACCTTCACAAAACCACATGTAACGAAAATAGTTTACAGCCAAGAGTGCGTATAAAGGGTGGACTGAGTTATTGAGCTAAGCAGGCAGTGCTTCCAGTCTTTGTGCTAAGCAAAACAAGGACCCTCTACACCTGTTATATAGTCCCTCCCTTCACTGAAAGACGCGTATCCCACACATCCTAAACCACCCACTCTTTACAGTTATGCTATACACAAAAATGCAGCAGTAATACGAAACAAATGACTTCAAATGATACTTCCCCATTTCTACTGGACACTGAGAACAATGTGGATGAAAACTGAATATGACCAATCATCTGAAGACAAATGTTCCTGTTTTATGAAAATCCTTGCTCATTGTAATTTGATACCAGCATCAAGTTTAAAAAAAAGTTGTTACAGGGTCATGTTTCCTCTCATGTGTCATCAGCCTGTCTTTTCCCAGCGCTGTGTAAATGTTAGTGAACCCAGGAGACCAGTTTCTTGAGTTTGAAAATGCAGTTACATCTGTCTGTGGTCTTAGGAAATGGACATTCTGTGTTCCTCCCCTTGTCAAAGGGGAGGAGCACAAAGAGTGTACCACAGGGTTCAATAATAGGTCCTGTTTTATTGATAATACAATGCCTTCTATTGCAAATTGTGCCGCACATCTGTATGCTGACGATGCAGTCTTATATTGCTATGCAGACACTGCTCTGTCAGCCATTCATGTTGATTGTCTTCATGCTGACAATCTTCACAGAAATGCCTCTGCTTCCAACCTTGCTCCCAAAAAGCCCTGAGTTCCGTCACAACAGACAGTTACTCCACTCATCATTGTGTTTTATATGAAAAGGTTGGCTAGGCACCTTTATCATCACAACATGACAGGCATTGGTTCTTGTTTATCTATAAGGCCTTAATAATTGGTAAACTGCCCCGATATATTACATCTCTCTTGAATCGATTTCAAAATCACCACTCAACGTGTTCTTGAGACTTGACATACCACTAAAACTCCTCATTTGGAAACTGCCTTTAGTTTTTCTGCTGAATTACTCTGTTGATGTGTTTAATTGCCTCTAATTGTATAATGGTTGGCTTGTAATTTGGAGTTTTGTATTGCTCTGGATTCATCTTGTTCTGTTGTACTCTCAACATCTTTGAAAACCGGGGCGTGATCTCAGTGGTCTTCTAAATCCTGTCCTGTTCTTGCCTGATAGAGGATTTGAGCTGTTCAATAGTTCAGGGTCTCTTTTGTCCTGTTTTTGGTGCCATGATGCTCTAAATGTTTTAAATGGGGGACAAGTCAGGACTGCAGGTAGACCAGTTTCTCAGCAGGACTCCTTTCCAACAGAGCCATGCTGTTGTAATCTGTAATCTGTTGTAATTCTGTAGTCAGAATGTGTTTTGTCATTGTCTTGCTGAAATATGAAGACCTTCCCTGAAAAAGTCTTTGTCTGGATGGAAGCAGATGTTGCTCCCAAACCTGTAGATATTGTTCAGTATTAATGGAGCCTTCACAGATGTCGAAGATAATCAGGACATGGACTCTGATGATACCCATAGCATCAGGGATGCTGGATTTGGACTAGGAACTGAGAACAAGCCTGGTGGACCCTCTACTCATTAGAGAGGAGGACACAGAGTCCATGATTTCCACAAATAAAGCCCCATTTTGATCCCTCAGACCCCAGGAATGTTTTCCTTTTTCCCTCAGTCCATCTTAAATGGTCTTAGGTCCAGAGAAGCTGCAGTGATGAAGTGTGTTTACAGACAATGGCTTTTAGAAGTGATTTTGAGCCAATGCAGTGATTTCCACTCAAAAGTCCTGTCTTTAAATCAAATACAAGCTTCAAATGATTCAAATTCTGAATGAGCAGATGTTTTCTTTATTTTTCAAGTCAATGCAGGCTTTATATTTTAAATACTTTACTTTCCTAACTCAAAAGCAACTAGGGTAGCAGTAGTACAGCAGGAGGGAATATGTGCTGAGCATGATATCAGTTTGATGCTAAACCCTCTGTGTGTAAACCTCAGATGTTTTCATGGTTAAACAGTACGAAACCTCCTCACCTCCAGCTCCTGGAATTCGTCTTCATCATCCATGTCGTATGACAGTGTGTGGATCTTTGAGTCCTCCCCAGAAAAGTCCAGAAATTTCCCATCAGAAAACAGCAGCGCCTCCCTCGTTGAGGAGGCAGCAGCTAAGGAGGAGGCTTCAGGGCTGAGCCCTTCAATAAATGTTGTCTCGCAGCAGTCACCTCCTCCTGTCTCCCCCCACACCCTTAGGGCACTCTCTGGACACAGGAGGAGGCTGGGGGCAGGTCTCAGGTGAGGCTCCGTAAACACTTGCTGGGGGAGGAGGGCGCTGGGGTCCAGGGGCTGTGAAGTACCTACTCCTCTGCTCCTCTCCTGCTGAGGAGGAGTGTTCACCACATGGCCCTGATACTTAGGAGCTGAGTACACCAACATTAACTCCCGAGGCTCCACCCCCAGTCTGTGGGTATTTATTAGGCCGTTTTGTGTACAGGGATCTCCACCCCCCCCTCTTGGTGAGGCCCTCCCCAGTTTGGAGGAGTTTTCAGCCTCCTCTTCTCCCTCCATCCCTCCTTGGAGATCCACTGATCGATCCACCTCCTAAGAGGGTCTCTCAGAGGGGTCAGAGGTCAGAGGTCAAGCATGGCAGGCTGAACTCTCCTGAAAACAGAAACAAAGAAAGGAGCAGAAAAGTGAGAGAAGGAGTAACAGCCCTCAAAGATGTGCCAGAGAGGAGGGGGAGGAGGGGCCTGTTTGTGGGATCTCCTCTCTGCTCTGTGCACCTGAGGCAGACATGTTAGAATAATGTGCATAAATGTATATAGAAGTTATCATTATTCCTCATATTCTTATGTAAGAGTTTATACTACAAATATAAACTCTTTGACATCTTTTTATACATTATATTAGAGTATTTTTATCATATAAGAGTTTTCCTAACTTCTCTCTTTTCAATAGCTTTACTACACAGTGCACAATGTTTTTTTCTGTTTGCTTTGACCATGTTTCTCTTATCAGCAGGTGTGGGTGTGGGGGTGACGTATTCTCCGCTGAATCGTGGGAAGCTCCTGAGAAGGATCCATCCTTATCAGAAGGAGCTCGTTAGATGCCGCCTTGACCTTCAGCTATTCATAAATTGTTCATTATTAAATGCTTACTTTGCAGCACATTTACTCCCACCTTTTTAGAAACATTGTGTAACCAGGGACAACTGTGAATAAAAGGGGCGGACAGAGAAAGTATCCTTAGAGTGGTACTGAGATAGCTAAAACAGATCTCTGTCCATTTCTCAAACATATCCATTGTCTTTCTCCTTTTTATTTCAGGTAAATGCAAGCAGGTTTTAAACCTAACAAGACACCTCCTGTGAGTCAGGTCATAAAAACTTAAAACTTTGTGTTTGGGGGGCTGAGAGCTACAGACAGGATCCATTAGTAGACAAACAACACAGAGAGACTCAGGGGTCAGCTGTATGCAGGGTTCATCCTGAGGGCACCATGAATGTTGGACCAAAGCAGAGACAGGAGATGTGTTCTATTTAGCAACTCTGTTTGGCAAATGATGTCTACTGAACAGTGTGCATGAAACAGATTCAGACCAAGCAGCCTCTGAGATGGGGGGGGGGGGGGGCGCCCTCATGTCTGGTGTCCATCCATGTCAAATGGATGCTCCTGTATCAAATATGACATTATGAAACACTGGAGTCCCGCCAGCTAAATAAAATATAAAAAAGGGCTGAAAGTGAAAAAAGAGTGAGAAACAATGCTAGACTCTAGATGCTCAGAAGATATACTGAAAAATGTGGGCTCCACATTCTTCAGTTTATCTTCAGCTGTGCACTGGCCCACCATCAGGTTGGCAGCAGGTCTAATGTGTAATGATGACTGCATGATCACAGACAGACTGGAAGCATCAGAAAAGAGAGGAGCTACAAAACGTTTTCAAAACGCTGTTGAAATAGGTCTTCATGAACTAGAACTTTCTGTGCTCTGGTGCCTCATGACAAACAAGAGGTATCCTTTTATTCTTCTGCCCCTGTTTCCATGAGTGTGTGCAAATTCCTGTGTGGGTGTCTTCAGTTGTTAGTCTGTTTATAGCTGGTATGGTCTATCATGTCCATCATCCCCAGAGAAAACAACAGATGTGCACCAACAATCAGATCACCCTGCTGCAGATCATCTTTCCTCTGTGCGTCTCTTCAGACCATCCCTGACACTAACAAATGTCATTAAGCTAACTGAATCACAGTAAAAAGCAACCTCAATTTTCTGTCTGTTGATCAGAGCCCTCTGGACTTCACCTCTTCATGCAACAAAGTACTCCTGTGTGACATCAGAAGCAACCTCTGACCAGTCAGCGGACACATCATGGATTATGTGTTTCCAGATAAATATTTTTCAAATCTGCACAGAGGACATCATGAGTCAGGAAACAAATTGTAGCATGTGCTGTAGTATTTTTACTGTGTGCTGTGTTTTTACTGAGTAAAAATTGTCTCAGTACCTTTGCTGCTGTGGCTTCATGTGCCTGTGCAATCTGTAGCACTATTTAAGGGTGTCACTGTGTTACTATGACAACCTCCAAACCTTACCCTGTTAATAAGATATTCACAAGTCTACACCTGAGTTACACTGCATTATGATGATAATTAGTTAAAATGCTGTGGTAGTTTACCGGGATTTTTTTAATGGCTGAATCAAATAAATACAGTTTTGATAATAATTTAATAATAATGCTCTGTTTTTGTGTTTATGGTCTGGATCGACCCTTACTTCAGTTAGAATAATCCATAAACATCAGAGCCTCACAGCCGAGCTTCAAAGCTCCTAGGAACAATCCACACACACACACACACACACACACACACACACACACACACACACACACACACACACACACACACACACACACACACACACACTATCGTACGCGCAAAGAGCATGCGCACATGATCTGCACATACACGGTGCACAAATATGTGGTCAAATCTCACCACGCTGTAAACCTGAATACCGACAAAGCCACGGGCTCTGACGTCATCCGGATGATGCTAAACATGTCGTGTCATCACGGGAGTCCGAATACACACACACACACACACATACACACACACACACGGGCGTATACAATACTCGCCTCCCAAGGTGAGACACGAGACCCTGCATCCTTCTTCCACCCATCAATCAGTCAATAAATCCAGGCTTCACGTCGACCCCTCCCCTGTGCGCCAGTTTCCCTCCGTGCGTTCTGAGCCGCCTTCAGAGATGACAGATCACGGTGTGAGGGTCCCAGTGATCAGAGAGAGCTGACGAGAGGAGAGGCAGGATGATTGTTCTGCAGAGAGAGAGAGAGAGAGAGAGAGAGAGCAGTTGCTCTTGTGTACTACTGTGTGGGTACATGAGGGGGGAGGCATGCGTAGGGAATACAGATGACACTGCGCGCACGCGCGTACATGTTTGCGTGTGTTTTCTGACGGATAGAATAACTTTCCTCCCCATGGTCCTAGAGCCTTCAGAACTCACATCTAAGGTTCGTAAAAGCAGGGTCGTTAGAGCAGCTTTGGGCCCCACTGCGGCCCAAACCTAAGCGATAGAGCTTTAGGGGGCTCAGCTCTAAAGAGACTGTAAGAGGGTTTCTTCAGGATACCGAGCAAAAGAGGATCAGGACTGACTGATGCTCAGAGGCCAATCTCTGAGCCAAATCCAGTTTTGCACCCTCCAGCATTGTTTTCTATATTCACAGAGAAAAAAAAACAGTGGTTTTACTCTGAATGCACTCAGCCATTTTTACTGCCACCAAACACAAGCCACAGTCTGACATTATCTCACAGCTCAAAAATGTAGGAGTTTGACTTTTAGACGATCTGTTATCTGTTAAGAACAATTCTGCATCAGATTGCAAGAGCTGGGATTGAACAAACCAGTGTGCCCACTCTGCCACTGAACCACAGATTGGCTCATGCATCTCATATTGTTCTGGGTTTTCCTTTAGGTATTTATTTTCAGCCTGCAAGATGATGATTCAGACTTAGATCTAGAAAACCATCATCATGTGTTTTCATTGGCTGATTCCTGTGCAGATGGATGGAAAGCGCATCATCTTTTTTCTTCTACTTGATAAAAACCTTTTGATAAATGCAGCCTTCATTGAATGCACATCAATTCGTAATATCCATGGTTATCTTAGCCAGTGAGATGGTTCAAATTGTTTTTTATGAGATTAGATTAGATTAGATTAGATTAGATTAGATACAACTTTAGTTATCCCTTTGGGAAAGTTCCATCAAAGATATTAAAATTTATTAAGTAGAAAAATGTGTTGGGTTTATTACAGATTTCAGAACTGGACTGATATTCATTTTGGAAGCAACAATAAACTGCTTCACTTGTTTATCATGACAGAAACTGTATTAAGACAGTAAACATTTACAGATTTCACAAGCATTGCACAGAAGTGGTCACACTGATAAGGCTGCCTGCAGAGTCAATAGCACAAGATAGAAATTATTATATTAAAAGGCAGGTCCAAACAATACCATCAAAGTCAGGATCAGGCAGGCCATAAAAAACAAGATAAATGCTGGAACATGACAGTGAGAGACATGAGGTTAAATACAAGAGGTAATGAGGGTGGTGGGAAATGGGTGGGGAGACATAATCAGGAGGCAGGTGTGACATGACAAGACAAGATGGGGGCAGGGCAGACAGGAACACACCTGAAACAGAGACAGGGGTTAGTGATCTCAAAGTAAAAACAAACAGGAAACACCAGACATTAAATGAAACGTAAAATACAGTTAACTTAACTGTAATCATGACAAAACTAGGATTAATTAATCTATCTCTACTCTAAACATGCTCTCTGTTGGCTGCTACTTCCAGTCATGCTTTCCATCCTGACGTGATATGATGATGTCTCATCATGCCATCTTAGTTTGTTTGTCTTTATAATGTTTTAGTCTTTTTTTTATTTGTTTGTTTTGTTTTATTTCATTTCAGATTTTGTGTTGTACTGAATTTGTCTTTGGTCAATCTTGAATGTTTTGAGTGTGCAATAAAAAAATCGACCTGAAAACCCAAAGTTATTACTATGACTTGTGCAGCACACCATCTAGTGGAGAAAACATGCATGTGCATGAATATATAAACCATTATAGAAATTGCAAATATCTCAAGAGCAAAGATACTCCGAAACGTTAGACTGTTAAAGTTACTGTGTCAAAAAGTATTTTTAAAATCTTTGTCATGGCTGATGAAAGCTGAGCTTTTGGAGACTCCCACTTAAAACAGAGCACTTTGATACTATTATGTAAAAAATAAACTGAAGCTTTGGATTGTTTGATATTTCAGACACTAAACCTGGTCCACATGCTGAGCAGTGTTGGAACATTTTGGGTTCATATTTGGGAAATTAAATCCTGGTTTATGGACAGTACATCTTTCTTTTTCAGTAACCTTTGTTAGCAGGAAATGAAGGTCAGAGAGCAAACAGTCTGACAGAGAACTGAGTCTCAAAAACTTTGTAAGAGTCTGCAAAATAAGGAGACCCCTGTGTGGATTTTTGTCACCGGAGAGGGGATAAAGCTCTCTCTAAAGTCCAATGATGTGAATCTCTGCTGAACAGAGGCGAAATCTCTCCACCTAAAAAAAGCTGTCTTCAGCATCTATAGCCAAGGAAATCAGTTCTCCACAAAAACACCAGTAAATGAGACTTCTGTCCTCCGACTCTGCACCCTCATCCTCTTGGTGGATCTTAAATTTGGAGACTGATTCAGGTCAGCCGGTGCTCAGGAAGTGGTTCTGATTTCTCCTTAAAACACAGCAGAGAGGGCCTGTAATCTGGAAGAACCCTTCAGAAATTCTCAGCCTCAGATTCTGCTGTCCTCTGCAGAAACAAAGTGTTTTCAAAGTGTTCAAATGAAGTTGTTTTACAGACAAATAGGATCATGATGACACTCTTGTTTCTCCTCCGCAACTGAGGAGTCCATGGTAAAGAACAGCAGAGAAGAAGTGGTCCTCTGGCTGTTCCAGAACTGTGGCTATTTGCTTCAACTGCAGAAAGAAATGTAGACAAACAATGTCAGGTGATACACCACAAGTTTGGAGACAGGAATGGCTTCTCCAGAGTCAATAAGGGGCAAGTCCTGACTGACCAGAATCATGTTGTCTGGTTTGATGTCAGTGTGGACGATACCCAGACCCTTCAGGGCATGCAGAGCCACCAACAGCTACAAGATTAAAAAAGATGACAAACTTTGGCCTTAGTTTTTTTTTTCTATCTGCTGCTGCTGCAACTGCAGACTTCAATTCTGAGATAGTGGTAGATTTTTTATTAAGCATTATGTATCTGTAACAGTCTGCTCTGCGCCTCCACTGCTCTGCTGCTCAGCCACACCCCTCATCAGCTAACTGCTTCCACCTGCTGCTCTCACCTGCTCATCATCTCCAATCAGGCCAGTATATATGCAGCTTCTTTCCCCATTGCCAGATTGTCTTCGCTCTCATGCCTGACTCTCCAGCGTTCATCCCCGGACTGCTTACCTGGTATCGATCTGATCTACCCCTGACCTTTACTTCACGCCTCAGCCTCAGTAAACCCACCTGCCCTCTGTCCCTGACTACGAGCTCTGCCTGCCTGTTTCCTGCTATCCGTCTGCCTGCGGCTGGGTGGCACTCAGCCTGTTCCTGCTCTGTCAAGATCCCCCTTCTCGTCAACTTCACCTCGCCAACTCACCTCCTCTGCAGACGTCGGTTCTGCCAGCTCCATTGCAAGCTCTGGATCCTCACCCAGTCCTCACCTGAACCACTCTCCCAGAAATCTTCCTCCAGCTGTGAGTTTGAGCGTTTTCCCTTTCACCACACTCGTAGAACAAATTGAGACTGTGGACAATTCCCTGCTCACGAGTCCCAGATTTCTTGCCTGCCTGGTGGTCCTCCGCTAATCTGCTCGCCTGGCACCCGGAAGACCCGGGTTAGAATCCTGCCATACCCACCTGCTATACTCTGCTGCTTCATTTGATTTGGTGTAAAATTAAGACTGTTGTTCGAGTGAACCTGCTTGTTTGTGCTGCAATTGGGTCCAGTCAATACCCATTACAGTACAGTATCTGGTTACAGTATCTGACCAAACTGTGGACCCAGCACACAGTCCCTGACCACTGAGTCGCCTTGAGAGAATTGAGGGCGTCCTGCAGCAACATGAGGCCATGATGACTCCGGCTGCCGCTGAAGCCAGACAGGCTGCTGTGACTCAGGGACAATGACTAGCAGCTTTGACCACACAGATGCAACAGCCAGCAGCTTTACTAACCCAGCTTCCCTCATCTGCTGGATTTGCCTCTTCTTAAGAAGCTTCACCTTCTGCTCCTGCACCTTTACCCGCCTCTTCTCCACCAAGCAATGCTCCTGAGCCCCAGGTACCCCGGAGCGTTATGACGGAGATCGAGAGACTTGCGGCCCCTTCCTCACCAACTGTTCTCTCCTGTTTGCCCTGCACCTTTGCTACAGAACCGGCGAAGGTAGCGTTTGTCATTAACCACCTGACAGGAAGAGCTTGACTATGGGGAACAGCTGAGTGGGAAAGGCGGTCTCCAGCCTGTGCTTCCTTTGACCTGTTTGCTGCTGAGCTTCGAAAGGTATTTGGGTTTGAGAATTCTGGTTCTGATTCGGCAAGGGGACTGATGGGACTGAAACAAGGCGAATGAACAATGGCTGACTATTCCATTGATTTCCTCACCAGAGCCAGCCAAAGCGGTTGGAACAGTGCAGCTCTCCGTGATGCCTTTCTCCATGGGTTGGCTAATTACATCAAGGAGGAACTGGTTTCACATGACACCTCCCTCACCTTGGACGGGGTGATTGACTTGGCCGTCCGCATCGATCTTCGTGTCCAGACTCGTCGACGAGAGAAGCGTCAAGGGGGGACCCAACTTTCTCGTCCACCTCGCTCCTGTGGGGGTGCTGCTGCAGCCAACTCCGCCTCATTGGGTCAGCAGTTTGAGGATCCAGAGCCCATGCAGTTGGGTCGCACCTCCCTCTCCCTGGAAGAGAGAGAGTGTTGACGCAAGTCCAATCTCTGCCTCTATTGTGGGGCAGCGGGACACTACATCTCCGGCTGTCCAGCAAAAGCCAGAGCTCATCAGAAGTTGGGGAGACCCTGGTGAGATCAACTACCCTGTCACCTCCTCAAAGCCAGCGACCCCTGCTCCAAGGCCGCCTCCTCCTTCCAGATGGACCCCACACCTTGGCTATCTCCATTGACTCCGGGGCTGATGCCAGCATCATTGACGAGGAGGTGGTCCTTCAGCTGGGGCTTGAGCGGGTTCCTTTGCCTCACCCAGTTCCTGCTCGAGCCTTAGATGGACACGTCATGGGAACCGTCACGCATCAGACCTCTCCTGTTCACCTGCTACTGTCTGGTAATCATCATGAAACCGTCCAGTTTCACATCCTGAGCTCTTCCTGCCTGCCACTTATTCTGGGATATCCATGGCTCCATCTTCAAAATCCTCACATCGACTGGGCAACTGGGACCATCCGGGAGGGGAGTTCCTCCTGTCATCAGAGGTGCCTCAGTTCTGCTTCATCCCTCCGGGTGTAGCTCCAGTTCGTCACCTGACCTCAGTGGGGTGCCACCCGAGTACCATGACTTCCGCCAGGTCTTCAGTAAAGCCAGAGCCACCTTTCTGCCTCCACACCGCCCCTATGACTGCGCCATTGATCTCCTGCCTGGTTCATCACCTCCCAAGGGTCGCCTGTACTCCCTGTCTGAACCCGAAAGAAGGGCCATGGAGACATACATAAATGACTCCTTGGCCGCAGTCATCATTCATCCCTCTTCATCCCCAGCTTGAGCAGGGTTTTTCTTTGTTAAGAAGAAGGACAAGACATTAAGACCTTGAATAGGTTACAGAGGACTGAATGAGATCATGGTAAAGAACCATTACCCACTGCCACTCATCTCCACTGCCTTTGAACTGCTCCAGGGGGCCACCATTTTCTCCAAACTCGATCTCCGCAATGCCTACCACCTGGTCCGCATCAGAAAAGGAGATGAATGGAAGACGGCATTCAACACCCCTACCGGGCACTATGAGTACCTCGTAATGCCGTTTGGCCTCACCAATGCCCCTGCCGTCTTCAGGCTCTGATTAATGATGTTCTCCGAGACATGATCAACCAGTATGTCTTTGTTTACCTCGATGATATACTCACCTTCTCCCGGTCCAAGGAGCAACACATTCATCATGTCCAGTCCGTCCTTCAGCGCCTCTTGGAGAACTCCCTGTACGTTAAAGCAGAAAAGTGCGAGTTCCATGTTCCTTCAGCATCTTTTCTGGGGTACATTGTGGCACAAGGCAGCATCCAGATGGACCCAGCAAAGGTCTCAGCTGTTACCTCCTGGCCTGTTCTGGAGAACCGCAAGCAGCTTCAGTGCTTCCTGGGGTTCGCCAACTTCTACCGTCGCTTCATCCACAACTACAGCTCAGTAGCAGCCCCTCTCACCACTCTGACCTCCCCCAAAGTGCCCTTCCAGTGGTCTTCTGCAGCTGCAGCGGCCTTCCAGTTCCTCAAGGATCGGTTCACCTCATCGCCCAGCCTCCTGATGCTTGACTCTGAACGCCAGTTTGTGGTCAAGGTGGATGCCTCTGATGTTGGGGTGGGGGCCAGCTTGTCTCAATGCTCATGCACTGACCAAAAGCTCCATCCCTGTGCCTTCTTCTCCCGACGTCTGTCCTCTGCAGAAAGAAACTACGACATTGGTAACAGGGAGCTCTTGGCAGTAAAAATGGCCTTAGAAGAGTGGCACCATTGGTTGGAGGGCACAAAGGAGTACATACGCTCTGCAAAGAGACTGAACTCTCACCAGGCCCGCTGGTCCCTGTCCTTTGCTCGTTATAACTACCCTCTCTTACTGTCCTGGTTCTCGCAATGTCAAGCCTGATGCCTTGTCCCGACAGTTCCAGAGGACAGAAGATTCTGTTGATGGAGCTGAAACCATCCTCCCTACATCCTGCCTTGTAGCCACCTTGACCTGGGACATTGAGGAGAAGGTGAGGGCAGCCACAGAGGGACAGCCGGGCCCCAGCTCCTGCCTGTCTAACTGCCTTTTTGTTCCACCAGCCTTGAGGTCAGAGGTGTTACAATGGGCCCACTCCTCCAAGCTCTCCTACCACCCTGGGATTCAACGGACACAGCATGCCCTCCTCCAACGTTTCTGGTGGCCCACCTTGCAAGAGGACGTCCGGGAATTTGTCAAGGCCTGTCCAACTTGCAGCCAACATAAGACCTCCCGTCAGCCTCCTGCTGTGCTACTACAACCTCTTCCTGTTCCTCACCGCCCATGGTCTCACATATCTTTGGACTTTGTAACCGGTCTTCCCACCTCTGATGGTCACACTGTCATCCTGACCATCGTGGACCGCTTCAGCAAGATGGTCCACTTCTTCAGTGTTTTGGAGGGAGTTCTGCAGTCTACTGGGTCTACTAGGTGAAAAAAATATATATATTTAAATGGTGACATTTGAACCCCCAGTAAGTTTTTGAGATGAAATCACTCCATATATGTGACACATTTTTAGAACAGAGTAGACCACAGAATATAAAATGAATATATGAAGGCTCAGGTTAATATTTATATCCAATCATCAGTAACAGTTCGATTGCACTTCTTGTTGTATTTCTGTAATACTTGCAGAAATATGCACAAACAAATGTACACAAAATAAACATAAAAGATAAGACACTTGGATATGCTTTACAAAGGTCTGATGAGGCATGCTTATTCCCCCTGGTGGATTATCTTTGCATTGTATGTACATGGTCGTATGATTAGGTTTCTCAAGGAACAAGGATGTAGAGGTCTAAAAATTTGTCTCTTCTCTGTCCATCTCTCTTGCTTTCTTCTTCTACCAGTCTCTCCTCTGTACATCTCTCTCTTTCTCCATCTTCCTCTCTCCTCTTTCTAAACCCAGCTCAGTCTCAGTAGATGACTGTCTAACATCAGTCTGGTTCTGCTTGAGGTTTCTGCCTGTTAAAGGAAGGTCTTCCTCTCTAGGGGATGGGATCAGGTCTGATCTTACAGGACAAGGCTCAGTCTGATCTGGTCTTTGGGCCTTTGTAAACAGAGTCTGGTCTAGACCAGATGCACACAATGTTTTCTTACATGAGATGTAATAAAACCCGTTCACACTCAACATCTACCCCGATCAAATCCACCAGGTTTCCCTTCATTTTTTTGGACAGAAAGCCTCTTTATTTTACAAATGCAACATTACAGATGAGTCTGATATTTTAAACACTGATAGGTTTCAAAATAATGTTCATATTTGTCTTGTTTTAGAAGTATTAAAAGGACTTGCACTCAGTTGACTACATGAATTGAAACATAACAAAACAATTGGTATTGGTCTGGCGATTATACCTAGGAGCTTTGAGCTCATCTTGCATTTTTACCAGCTTACTGTATGACGATCTGTCATTTGTCATGTTACATAGTCCATCCTGTTGATAAATCTATTGGTGTGTTATTTTGTGTGTTGTATCATGAACTGTTCTGAGACATATCCTGAAACCATAAAATTTGTTGCCTATTCTATTTAGAAACCAAGTTTGGGACAACAGGTGACTTTAAGCTGATGTGCTAACAGCTTGCACTGTCCTAATAAAATAATGTATTTTTTAATGAGTAAAAAAGGCATTTTAAGCTACATTAAACTAAACAACCTGGCATCAAAAATACACCACAAAAAATGTTTAAAAAAAAGTCAGTATGGAATAGATTTTATACCTACATTAAGAAAAGATAAGAACTTAATTGATTCATTTTGTCTGTCGTCTCATTTGTCATGTCTCATGTCATCTACTATTTATGGAAGAGTTATAAAGTCTGATGGCTGTGGGTACAAAAGATCTTTTAAACCTTTCTGTCCTGCAGCAAAAAGAGAGAGGAGCCACCCACCACCATTGGCCCTTTGGTCCATCAAAGTGTTGTGAAGTGGGTGATCCATGTTCTTTAGAATAGTCTCCACCTTCCTCAGTGTAGATCTCTCCACCACATCCTCCTCTGAGTCCAACTTGAGTCTTACCACAGAGCCAGCCTTTTTCACCAGTTTGTTCAGAAGTCTTGCATCTTTGCTTTTGATGCTTCCTCCCCAGCAGACTGCAGCATAGAACAGAACACCGTAGACACCACAGACTGATAAAACATCTACAGCATCTAACTACAGATGTCTATTGATAAGAGTCTTCTCAGGCAAAAGAGGCGGCTCTGCCCCTTTAAGTCTATATTCTTTAACCAGTCCAACTTATTATCCAGACGTACACCTAGATATTTATATGATGTCACCACTTTGATGTCCACTCCACAGGTGCTCACTTCCTGAATAGGGGGTTTCGATCTGCAGAAGTCTATGATAATTACCTTTTGTCTTTGAGGTGTTGAGTAGGAGGCACTTTTTGTCACTCCAGTCACTGAAGGCTCTTATCAGATCCCTGATAAGATCCCTGCACTTGTTTGAGATATTTTTTTTGTCACCATCTCTAAGGATAGTTTTTATGTCACTTGTGATCCAGGGTTTGTTGTTGGGGAAACAGCGAACAGTCTTTGTGGATATCATTGCATGTCTACAGAAGTTGATGTATTCAGTAAAACAGTCAACCTGTCTGTCAGTGGTCATACTATCCTAATCTGTTTATAACGGCACAGTCCAGTCTGTAGATTCAAAACAGCCTCTTAGAGCTTTACTAGCTTGAGGTGTCCATCTTCTGATTCTGACTTCGGTCACAGGCTGCCTCAGTACACAAGGTCTGTAACAGGTTTGCAGATAGACCAAGTTTTGATCTGACTTGCCCAGTGGTGGTAAGACAGTGGCTCTGTAGGCTTCTTTGACATTGATATACAGCGTATTCAAGGTTTTGCTTTCTCTGGTATAGGCAGTTGACAAACTGTGTAAATCCAGTCGGGTGAGAGGAGAGGGTGACATGGTTTTAGTCTCCTGATCATATCATTATTGCGTTCATCTATTATCAGTACATCGATACCAATGCAAAAAATGTAAAACTTTTACAGCCTTGGTTCGCAAAAAATATTTGCAAAAATAGTTTGCAGTGATCTCATTCGGGTTGATGCTGCCCTCCTCACAGCAGGCGGCAGTGCACTCATGTTACGATAATTTTTGGTTCGCTTATTCACACAAAGAAGAAAAAAACGCGCCGCAGAAGAAGAAGGGACCCCCGATGCTGCTCCCGTCACAGTGCGCAAATGCGCATCCAACAGCACGGAGCTGCGGTAGAGAGCGTAAACACAAACGTTACCAGGCTGGAAAACGACACGTTAGGGCGAAAGAGGAAACAGCTTCTCAAGGGGAAGACAGAACCAAGGGTTAAAGTCTGTGACTCGGCAGGTAAGCCGAACTCATCTGACGCGGGGGTGTTTCTCTGGGCCGGGGTGTGTGTCAGCGTAGCCGCCTTCCTGGCTGAGCAGAGCGGGTTTGTTGGCAGGCCCAGCCCGGCTCCTGAGCGCTGTCATCCAGAGTGACAGCACACACTGTCTCAGAGATACACCTTATGTTAACTCATCAGGACGGGACACCAAAACTGCGTTTGAAAATCCACCAATTTACACAACATTTACGAATAAACAGCTAAATCTGATATTAGCCGTATTTCACTTGTTAGATAAGTTCACCCATAAGTTCGAAGTTAAAATGGAACTTTAACAGCTTCTAGTGAAATAAAAAATCCGCTTTTCTTACAACAGTTTTTCCCAGTTTTCAGCACTCATTGCCTCGTCTCACAGTGTTGATCGAGTAGGTAAACAGATAAAGAAATATCCAAGTATGAAAATTGATTTTTTTTCTAAATTAGTTAAGTCTAAGTGTGTGCATGTAAAATTGGACAGAATACGAGTTGAAAATTCTGATGATGTAGGAACTTTAGGTCATCTTCGCTCATAGAAACATAACCTTAAAACTGCAGATTTTAAGTTATATTTGGTGTGACGTTTCTTTGCGGTGCCTCAGAGGCGTGCATGCTGCTAGCTAGCTATCTGTAACCACTTAACCAGCTGACAAGTCGGTTTGGAGCAATTTAAGTAACTAATTAACGGGATACGTGTACAGTTTCTCCGTTAGAGCGCGCTTGAGGAGTCTGTTTGTCAATTTAAAACACGGGAAGCGGTTAACAGTTGCTAATGTTAGCATCTGTACTTAGCTGATCGTCTGTTGCGTTCAGGTAGCGTAAGGTTACAGCACACAGGGCCCGGCTATTCACTGCTAATGTGTAACCCTACGAGTCCAGCCGCCTGACACATGGATTCAAACAGAATACAGACATAAGGTAGGATATAATTTTCGGGGGTTAATGTGATAAAACTAAGATGGTTTCTTAACAATCATATAAACTTGTTAGCAGCCGAGACTCAGTGCTCACAGACGGAGTCATCGGGTATTAGACTGAGCCCTGGTGCTGATTCTCAGGGGCGTTACCTGAATTCTTGACTAGGGTGGCCCTATTGGGGTACCGACTCATGCAAGGATGGAATGAAGTTTCAAATGAAAATAAGTACAAAATGAGTATTTTTTATGAAACCATAATGCCTCCATTGGGAATACACTGTAATACTGACAGTGAGCAGGGATGTGAAAGGTTAAAATAAGTCTTTATTCATACCACTGAGTGGAAATTTGCAGTGTAACAGTGGCAAAGGATCAGCATGGCAAACACAGAAAAATAAGTACATTCATCATGCCCACAGTGCACAGATAATTATAATAATTTAACTTTGACCTGTACAAAAAATGTTATGTACACTACAGGCCAAAAGTTTGGAAGCAAGATCAAATTTGTACAAAAAAAGATCATAATACTTTGCAGAAAAAAAAAAAAAAACACCTTCCTCTTCTTTTTTGTCTAGGTAACCCTGACAGAGCTTGGAAGAGTGCTTAGGATAATTATCTTGTTGCAAATCAAACTTTGGACCTACAAGTTTTAGTCCAGATGGAACTGCATGATGCTGGAGGGTGGAGTGGTACTGGTCCTTCTTCATAATACCCTTTACTTAAAACAAATATCCTACTCTGTCACCTGCAAAACATCCCCATACCATGGCACTACCACCTCCTTGCTCTATTGTGGGTGTTACGCATGGTGCTTTCAGACGTTCACCAGTTTTTCTGCGGACATAGACTCTGCGTTTGGAACCAAATAGTTCAAACTTGCTTTCATCCGTCCAGAGGACTTGTTTCCAGTCATCATGGGTCCAATTTTTGTGAGCTTTTGCCCACTCATATCTTTTTTTCTTGTTCTGTGGACGAAGAAGTGTTTTTTTGCAGATACACAACCCTCCAGACCAGCCTTTCTCAAATGTCTTTTCACAGTTGTCAGAGATATGGGTTTCGACCTTGTCATGTTGATTTCCTCCTTTATTTGTGGTGCTGTTTTTCGCCGATCTCTCTTACTGATGACAATAATATGTTTATCTTCTGCTTTTGTAGTGACCCACTTTCTTCCAGGTCTTTTTCTATCATCATAACTTCCAGTTTCTTCAAGTCTCTTCAGAGTATAGTGGACTCCTTTTTAAACACCTTTAGGCATTTTGCAATTTCCCTTTCAGTGTATCTTTCTTTTCTCAATGTACAAATCTGTACTCTTGTTTCTTTACTCAGTTGCTTTTTTCTAGCCATTTCTGCAATAGTTTGTCAGAGTTTTGAACACGGGTGAGATTTATTGGGATTTTTGTATGCAGACACTCAAAAGCCAATAAGTCAAAGTGAATAATGCAAAGTGATTTGTTTTTTTACTTTTACACTGAATTTGTGACTCTTGCTAATCTTCTTGAAGCCCTCCCTTTCTTTTGTTGACATTTATTCAGCAACGTCTGGTAACATCAATGTATACCTAAAGGTAAATTGAGGAAAATGGTGCATATCAATGAAAGCAAAGTCTAGTCATGCAATAAATACATCCCAAAATACATTTAACTTATCCTTTTTTATGAAAGGCATTGTGAACAGAAACTTAAAGTAGTTTCCAAATGTTTGGCCTGTTTTGGTCTTGCTTCCAAACTTCTGTAGTGTACAATAAATGAGAAAAAAAAAAATCTGGATTTATCCAAAATCACAGAGTCTGCCCCACAGGATCCACACATGTGTCCATTAGCCGAGACATAATGACTCAGCTGCCGAGCTGACTAAAGAGTTGTTGAAGTGCTGGTGACATTTGAAGCATTAATTTAATCAGTCGTGACGTTTTATCTTTTAAACAAGCTCTGATTCTTAAGAGTGAAGCTGGGCGGTTCATTTAGGTAACACAGGCTTCAGAGCCTCAGAGCTTTGGTATCACACACTCATCTGTTACAAATACATGACACTGGAAGAGGATCCGTCAGACTTGTATTGCTCTTAATTTAACTACGATAGTTATTAGATTAGCAAAATGGCTGCATACTGTATAAACTTACTGTATATACTCCCTTTTAACAAAGGAGCCAACTTTTTAAGGACTTAAAAAGAAGCCCTGGTCCAGAGTCGCATTTTATTTCTTCCAAATGACCAGTATGTAAAGTGTTGGTATGAAGAGTACAGATGAGCACTTGTTGGTTACTGATGTTAAGGTTTAGTCTTAACTGATGACAGCAACATTACATTGTGGTGGTCTCATGTTGTAGAAGTCTTAATGCTGGGTCCTCCTCAGTGTCATGTCTTTGTCCTGGGGGTCTTATATGAAACAGGATTTTTCTAGAGGCAGGTATTTATGTCAGATTCTCTCTGTGAGAAACAGTGTCTTCATTCTCATGAAAGTCTAATAGTCCCTCTGAAAGGCACAAGAGTGTACCTCATCATCCGGACTACATTCTTGCTTAACAGCCTTATACACCATAACAGTGGGGTTCACTTTCTGTGTTTTCTCGCTGCTGGGAATGTTTGTTCTTGAATCTATCTGCTACAGATTTGCCAAAATCTGTAGCAGATTTTTTTAATGCCATCCTAGCCAGTGCTGGTGAGGCTAACTGATGTTGGATAAATTCCCAGCAACACCAGTGAAATTCAGCTGCAGAGAAAACAGATGCAGTGAAAAGTCTGGAAAGAGGAACCGTGTCTGAAAACCGAAAATGAAAGGCTTATGTTACACTCTGAGTTTCAGTGTTGGGAACCACTGCTCTGCATGTAAGAGGTAACATGTCCTATGTAAAAGTTTTCTTCCAAAATAAGAGCTCGGTTTAAGTTAAAAAAAAAAAAAAAAAGTGTAATGAGTTTGAGAAAAATCAATTGTTTGAGACATTTATTAGTACTACCATTAAACAGCTGCTCCCCGAGGAAATGAAGTAAAAGTATCTGAAACTACTCTGGAAGCTCAGGCAGGCTGAAAAGTTCTTCTAACTGTTGTTTGTTCTCACCCTCTGGTGTCTCCCCAGCGACCATGGTGGGCGAGCGCCGCAATGGGAACCTGCTGGTCCAGCTCGGCCCAAAGCTGCAGGCATATCCAGAGGAGCTGATCCGCCAGCGCCGCAACCACGATGGCCAGACAGAGTACCTGATTCGCTGGTGCCTTGTCACCATCGATGATGGCTCAAGTTCAGGGGGCGGAGCCAGTGAGGCAGGAGGTACTGGCAGTGGCAGCTCTGGGGGTGGTGGGTCCAGCAGCTCCACATCTGGAGAGAGCAAACCGGAGAACATCCTGATGTGGATGTCCACTGAGGATGTGTACGCAAACTGCCCCACCCTGCTGGGCAAAAGAAAAACTGACACACAGCGTCCCCTGCAGCAGCAGGAGAAGCAGGATGGTGAGTCATCAGGTGGAAGTCAGAGGAGCGGCAGCGAGTTTCCTGCAGACGTCACCTTTGATGAGGTGGAGCTGTCAGACATGAAGGAGGACGTGAAAAACCTGGTGCGGCGAGCCAGGAAGCAAATGGCCAAGAAGAGCGACTTCTCAATCAGCATCACACACACCATCCACGTGCTGAGCGCCTACGCCAGCATTGGCTCGCTGGTCGGTGTCTTCAAGGAGACAGGAGCACTCAACCTGCTGATGGAGCTGCTGTGCAACAAGGAGACACAGACCAGACGCAGCGCAGGGAAGATGCTGAGAGCGCTTGCCTCGCATGATGCTGGTAATACCAAATGTTATTCATACAACAGATATGTCACCACCTTGGGCATACTGCGCACTGATTGGCTGGAAGTTGTCAGAACTATGCAGACACTTTTATGAAAGTATTGGTCAGCAGTATAATTATGAATTGGTCACAAGTATAATTGAACTACAGGCCTGGGTCACATGTTGTGCATAAGCTGTAATGCTGCTATCTGCCACTTGCTGGAGCTATAGGTTGTAACCATAGGCTGTGTCTCATTTCAGAGACCGCACCGTCGAACAGCGCATTTGAAGCGTGCATGATGTCATCACGCAGCGCAAAAGGTGTCCCATTTGGCACGAAATGCTAAGCGCACTTAACATTTTTCAAGCGTGCATTTATGCACGCTTTTGTGCTGTTGGTATTAGGCCTGGACGATATAGAAAAAAAGCATATCGATAAAAAATAAATCATATTGATCGATATCGATAATTATATTAAAACATATTTTAATTGCAGCCCTGGATGTTTTATGCTATTGCTTAATGACCTACTTTTAATAAAGAACACACAAGCACTGAATTCAAATTCAAACCTTTATTCAACCACCTTTTTTTTTTTTTACCACAACTGAAATTTTTTTAAAAAAGAACTTAAAAAAAGAAAGAAATCAACATAAGTGGCCTGAGTGACGTCAGTAAATACTGACAAACATAAAGACTAAAGTGACCAGAAAATCTGATAAATAAATATTTAAATAGTCTTTTGATGAAAATAAACAAAACAAACAAATATATAAATAAACAGAATAGCTTTAGGTAGGAATAGCATACTACCTGTTTTAACTGTGTGAGAAACTGCCCACAGCCTGGTGTCTGAACACTGAAATATTTCTCCCGGGGTCGGGAGATTTATTTATTTTTAATTATCATGTGATTGACTTAATACGCAAACTAAGCACGAGAAGCAGGACTTATCCACGCCGGTGTTGTGTCGTAGAATGCACCCCTGCCGAATGCACCCCCTGCTAGTAGTCATGATCCACATACTCGCGTCTTTGTAAAATATGAGCTCATTTTCTTCCGCTTTAAGAAGCTAATGAGTGGACCGGAACGTATTTCCTCCGCACCCTTCTCACCTTTTCAACCCCTGACCCATTTTCATGCCTGAAGCGCTGTGTTTGAGAAATACTTGCGGCCGGGCACTTCCTATCGCGGGTCAAGAGTGGCTAGAAGCTGTTGAAGCCAGGCTTTTTAACGGTAGTTATTGGCAGTATGTCCCTCGCTATGGAGCATGTTACTGCATGGGTGACGTCCTTATGCCGCTTGGACGCTTTGTCGTATTTTGGCAAGAAACGAAGTCCAGTTTGGTCTGCTTCACTTGCTTTGTGCTGGTGCTGGCAGCGGGTCCAGAGGATTCCTCCTCCGACGACGACGTGGAGCCGCGGCGCGGCCGACACAGCTCGTACTCCTGCGGGTGCGATCGGTTTAGATAGTAAAACAAGTTGGTTGTGTTACCAGACTTGGTTTTTACTAATTCTCTGCAAATTTTGCAAACGACCGCTGTTCACTTTTTGTCAGACTTCTAAAAACCAAAACATTGCCATGCTGGAGAACTACTGAGACCTTTTTCGGGACAATTTCCTCCGCTTCTCCTTGCTGTAACATTTTTTCTAATACACGTGCTGTCTGTTGTGGTTGGAGAGGGGCTGGACTTGGTGCCGTAGCGTACCTGGGTCTGCGTTTGTGATTGGTTGGGAGGAAGTAATGACTGTAGTAAAAGCTACATGATAGGCTATGATGAAAAAGAAAGGGAAACTGTGTTTTTCTATCGAACTTTTTATCGACCCGTTTTTTTTCTATCGCACCACACGTCTATCGATCGATATATATTGTTATCGAATTATCGTCCAGCACTAGTTGGTATCCCAGAATTCTTTGCGTGCTGCTGCTGCACAGATGCGCATTTCGGGTGAGAGGCTGGACTCGCTTGGAGACGCAGCGCATCTTTAAAGAAAATGCAAGAAATCCAAAACCAGCAGACAGTCAGCTCAGGCTGTATGAGCGCATGATCTCTGAACTCACTAAAATCTGCAAACCAAACATTACAGTATTTAGAGACGAACTGATCCGCTCTGCTACAACAATCAAAAACATTAGAAATAAGAAAGCTGACAAAACTACAGCAGAGGATCATTGACACATTGAGTTTTTTTTTTTCTTTTAAGATTTAGAGATTAAAGTTGTAAATTTAGGAGAATAAAGTCATAAAGTCATAAAGCTGCTTTTGTGGAGGGGGAAATGACTGAAGCTGGTCATCTGCAGGGTTATCTGTGGATGTATCAGTGGGTCATTCAGAGAGATTTTGTGGTTTCTGAAGAAACAATGAAACTGATGATGATCAACATTTGTGATCCAGAGGGAGTCGAGCTCCGACGAGCACCACGTCTCTGACACCGGCGGTAGCCTACACCTGCAGAGACACCAACACCTTATTATGGCATATGGATTCATATCATAAATTAAATCTCAATGTCATTCACGGATATTTACGGCTTCATAAACTGATATATCCTCAGCATATTCATTTCTGCCTCCACAAAAGCAGCGATTTCCTCCAAGTACACCTGTTTTTCTTTCCCCGTGGAAAAGACGTATTTCTAATATATTCTTTTTTTAAGTCTTTATACTTATGACAATGTGATGCTGATGTGCCAAAGGATGAAGTATCTGCTTGTTTGTGAAACCTATACTGAAACACAGTTCCTTTAAATGCTTCATGGCCCTAATTTTAACAAGTCTCCTCTTGCCGCCGGTGTCACAGACGTGGTGCCCGTCGGAGCTCGACTCCCTCTGGATCACAAATGTTGATCATCAGTTGGATTGTTTCTTCAGAAACCACAGAAGCTCTCTGAATGACCCGCTGATAAATCCACAGATAACCCTGCAGATGACCAGCTTCAGTCATTTCCCCCTCCACAAAAGCAGCTTTATGACTTTATTTACATTATGACTTTATTCTCCTAAATTTACAACTTTAATCTCTAAATCTTAAAAAAAAAAACTCAATGTGTCAATGATCCTCTGCTGTAGTTTTGTCAGCTTTCTTATTTCTAATGTTTTTGATTGTTGTAGCAGAGCAGATCAGTTTGTCTCTAAATCTATAATGTTTGGTTTACAGTTTTAAGTGAGTTCAGAGATCATGCGCTCATACAGCCTGAGCTGACTGTGAGCTGTTTTTGGATTTCTTGTATTTTCTTTGAAGACGCGCTGCGTCTCCAAGCGAGTCCAGCCTCTCACCCATAAATGCACAGGTGTGCAGCGGCACGCAAAGAATTCTGGGATATCAATGGCATGAAAGAAAAAGGGGGTGGGGGCAGTGTGGTTTTGAGACCGAATTTGAAGTGCGCTCAGCATTTCGTGCCAAATGGGACACCGTTCGTGCCGTGTGATGACCTCACGCACGCTTCATATGTGCCGGTCGACGTTGCGGTCTCTGAAATGAGACACAGACAGGGTACGTAAGTCCACATAACAGTAGATAATGGCAGTGCGCTCAGCTAAGCGCACTTAAGCGCGCTTATCCTCAAGCGGTCCTTTGAAATGAGACACAGCCATAGACTGTATAAAGAATGGACAGAGTCTGCCTCCTCACTGGGTGAAGCCAGCAAAGAACAGCACCCTCTGTTGATGGGCGGCAGTATAGGGCATGAATCCCTCCTCCGCCAGCAAGGCTTATGGAGCTGTGGACAAACTTTAGACATTTATTACACAGAATATAAATGTTTCTCCCCCCTGCTTGTGATGTTGACACGTAGTTATTGTCAGACTGGTTTGTGCTCAAGTCCTCTTTTTTCTGTTAAGCTCTGTTTGTAAAAGTCATTAGGGGGTTCATGTTTTCTATGATTGACAACTGATACAGCCTATTGGCGTTCAGGGATTGCGTAGCTTACCCGGGGGGATACGCTGTTTGAGCCGAGCGTCATCACAGCGACTCTCTGCGACTGCGTGGCCGAATGCGTGCATCTCTACCGTGCAGCGCTGGTTTCAGGAAATGAAGAAAAATCCCGGAAATACCAAGAGCTGTTTGGCTTTAAATCCGTATACAGGCGGTAGGTGGAACAAAGTGGTCCATAGTATATACAGTCTATGGTTGTAACGCTGTAGTGCTCTACTGTTTGGATGTTTAACTCAGATGTCAGCTAGTGTCTCTCAGACATTGTTTGTCAGTAATTTGTTCTAGAAAATGCAGACAAAGCTGTATATGAAGGCTGTGTCTGGCTAAACTAGCCTACAACCCGAGCAAAGAGTAACCAGCACAGGCATGTTGGTATTAACCTTTCCAGGAGGCCTGAAGGCCGCTGGAGCTAGCCCTGCTAATGGTGGCTATACTGCTTACCTGCAGACTCTGTGATCCTGTATTTAGTCGCTTCACAACATCCTCAGAGGGAATGTTAATTTGTCACTTTTATGCATGTAAGTGCTGTGAGGCTGTACGCATCAGGAGAGGGTTGACAGGATGCTGAAAATGAGCCTTTTATTTACTTTTTCAGCAGTTAAAAGTCATGAGTAACACATAGGACTATTCAAAGAAAGCAGGATGATTTACTTCCTTAGCACGAGCAGGAAAAAAAATTAGCTAAGTGATTGGTTAACACAGAATAGATGGAGCCAAAACCCTAACCAGGTTAACATAAAGTTCTTAACAGCAGCTTTAACAGGCTGCAGTATGAAATAAAGTCAAAATATTCAAATGTCCAGTTTAAAAACTGAATAAATGAAGTTCAGCTGGTCAGCCTGCACACACTATGAATATCCAACACTGAACTTGTCAGCCATTTGCCTCTCATCCTGTTAACTGTGAAACTGTCTAGAGTGGAGACACATCAGACATCAAGCGATGTCGAAGCTCAGTATCTTTTAACTTTGAAGCTAAAGATCTGGGTTCAAATCCCCACTGCTACTTTCTTTTCCACATTATCATTATTATTATTATTTTGTTACTTTCCATCATTCAACTAAGTGATACTACATTACAACTTAAACATGGATTATACAAAAAATTAGAATAACAAAACAAAACACAATGTGGAAAACTCAACAGTTGCTTGCTGTTCTGTTGTAACCTGCTGACCCTCTGCAGCATCGCCCCACCAGAGAGGGTTAAGCTCAGATGACTGTAGATGTAGTGAAATCCTCCTGTTGTGTCCTCTCTCTTGTTTATTGAAGGGCTTGAGTTCATGCAGTAATATGACACACTGACTTTCCAAATTAAATGTGTCTGATAGATGTCATGTTTTTCCCTCTGCCATGCAGTTGAGTTCAAGTTCAAGTTTTTTGGAGGTCTGACAAACTCCAACCTAAAAACTTTGCATCTTTATTCATCCATATTTTGTTCAATAAATCAACTTATCCCCTCAGTTCAACTGAAACTACATCTGTTAAATCCATGTCAACTTTTCAGTCTGACTAAAATCAACCTTCTCATTGTCACTCCAACATATAGTACTTAGATAAGGCAGTTGGTAGTAGATTTTCTCTGTCTTGTGAACACTTGAGTCCACACCTGTGTAAAGGTTTAGACTGAAAGGTAAATGTTTATTAAGGCTGGTGAGAGCTGTGATGGAAGTGTGACCAAACATGCTGAAAGACTAAACTGCCTACTCCTAATAAACCTGTCCTCACTCCTCTCAGCCTGCCATGGACTAGACTAAGTTTCCTGTTTTTTTTCAATTTGTCACATGTGTTGAGAGAATCCTGGGCGAGCAGCTGAGAGTTTTTCTCATGAGTCATCAGGGCTGCAGGGTGGAAATACACACAAGTGTCATCATGATACACACACACACCCATTCAGGCAGATCCTTCCCAGACATCCTTCCTAGATGAATCCCTTGGAAAGTGCTGGAACTGAAGTGGGGTATCTAAGTGAACTTGCTCAGTCTCCTGCCACCTGTCCCTTGCCATCTGGTCCTAGATAAGCTGCAAGGGACCAAGAAGGATGGGTGGATGGTTGGATAGATGGATGAATGGATAGTTGGATGGATAGTTAGATGGATGGATGGATAGAAATATGAAGATTATTTAACAAAAGGTTGGTGCTGGTGCAGCTCCACAAAACCCCAAAAGCGTTTTTTTAAAGGTAATGTGCTGAAAAATGTCTGATTGTCTCTTTGAAGACTCCACTAATTTCTGTCTATATTTCATCAGCTCCATCAGATTTTAGTCTGAATGGACTAAACTGTCTTCCTCAACAGGAAATGACATCATTTTTCTTAACAAAGAGGCCTTGTTTTTTGGTTCCCACTTCCCAGGCAACCAAGAGTCAAGAAATATGATTCTTGATCAGACTGAGGAATTTCTGTCGGACTGAACTTTGAGTGTTCATGACCAGGGTCTGTGTCACTCATTCAGTCTTCAGAAGCTTTGACTCTCTGGCTGCTCTGACAGCAGCCTCATAAAGTGACACCTGAAACCATAAGGAGGGAACGTTTACAGAAATAATACGACCAGAATCCTTCAATTCTCATCAGAACTCATTCGACTTCTGATAGTGCTCAGAGAAAGCTGTGAATGGTATTTCCTTCCTCATGTTACATTTTTTACTCTGAATCCTCAACAGTCCTGCAGAGTAATCTCTCCCCAACATGTCACATGGCTGTCTTTTTTTTGTGCGATGCCTGCAGCTGTTGATTAGTAGATACATCTGACACCAATAGAAGATAAGTGTGTAACATTGACAGGTGTAGATAGGGATAAATGTTGATCACTCACTCTGTACAGACAGAGAGAGCTGAATCCTCGCACTTTTTCACAAAGATGCATGATTGATCACGTATCATAGTTGTCAGAATTTAAGCATCTACAAGAAACACATACTGAAAATTTCTGAGCTGGGAGAGATGAATAAGGGTTTTTAAATGTTAATGATGAGTGCTTCCTCCCAGCATGTGTACAGTTTTACTCATGTAATTTAAAGGCCTGTGCCTTTATTATGAGAGGGTAGAACAGTGGATGGAGCAGAAAACAGGGAGAGAGTAGGAAGTAACATTTTAAAAAAGAGGTTACATGTGAAACCCGGGCTGCTCTCTTAAGGGCTGTAGCTTCTGTACACAAGGTGTGCAACTTCACCACCAGAGACCCCAGCATGTGTATGTTTGACCTGTTGGACTGAGGCCTTGGTGTACTGCTTGTGAACCCTAACCCTTTAAAGTTTTTTAATACCATTTAATTCCATTCAGTGTGAAGATTTAAAGCAGGCCCACCACTTAAGACAAGGCATATACAACAGACCCAGTTAGAGATTGCTCAGCTTTCAGTTCACTGTGTTCACTGTGCTGCCTCATTGTAGTCACTTCAGACAAAACTGACTCTTGTTTTTAGCTTTACTCCAGCAGAGGGTACTATACCAGAGCAGCAGAGTCAGATGAGCTCAGCTTTCAGAGCACAGTGAATACTAATTACTCTGACATTTAAAAAAGTACTAGAGGAGCTTCATTTACTCTTTAGAGACATTTATCTCAGTCTTTGAAGACATCGCTCAGGTTTGAAACTGATGCATTTCAACCAGGTTTGACCAGGTTTCATTGGGGAAGTGCTCAGGCTAATAAAAAAAATCCTAACTGTTGGTGAAGTGGCTGACCTTAATATCCTTATTATGAAAACTCACTGACAGATAAGCAAAGAAAATTTGATTAAGAACATCACAGATTAAGTGTGCCACGAGTGTAGATGCTGACCCAGTCAACGTCTGTCTCTCTGGCTGTCTGTCTGTCTCTATGTCTGTCTTCAGGGAGTCGGGCCTACGTGTTGCTTTCGCTCAGCCAGCAGGATGGTATTGAGCAGCACATGGACTTTGATAACCGCTACACTCTGCTGGAGCTGTTTGCTGAAACCACGTCCTCGGAGGAGCATGGCATCTCTTTTGAAGGGATTCACCTGCCTCAGGTGAAAACACGGCACTCTCCCTATGACAAAATTCTGACCTGAAACTGTGAAACTGGGTTTTAAAATGTTCATCCACCCAATTCCAAAACTCCTTTTGTTGAACCTTTGTTTGTCCATATTTTCAATAATAATAATGATAATGTTGATAATTATCATAAAAGTACACTTTTCAAAGAGACAAAGTAAGACAGAAAAAATAAAGGCCAACATAAGGTTTATTTTGACCAAATGGTCCTGGACTTTTTTTGAAGAGGATCCATCAGGGAAGGGAACCAGGTAGTGACATGAGAACTGGACACAATGGGGACTTGTTTCTGTCTGCATTTGCGCCATCACCACCACAGGGATGATTAGTTTGAACCTTTGAGTGAGGTTAGCTAGGCAATGGTTGTTTGAGTGACGTCACTGGTGAATGTTGTTGTGTGTTTATGTTTATGAATAGAACTGAGTCTGAAAAGAGACATGAACACTTCAGTACCTCTGTCTTTGCTCAGATTCCAGGGAAACTGCTGTTCTCTCTGGTGAAGCGTTACCTGTGCGTCACATCTCTGATGGACAAACTCAGCACAGCCGGGGTGGAGTCTAACTCTGACCGGCAGGATGCTAGCCCCTCTCCCGCCTCCTCCTCCAGCACCCTCCATCAGACTGATCACCTCCGCATCCAAAGAGAGTTTGACTTCACCATGGCCATGGCAAACCTGATCTCAGAGCTGGTCCGTGTCATGGGCTGGGACCGGAACAGGCAGCCACTGGACAGTTCTGTCCATCGCCAAGGTTCGGGTGGTATCTCTGGGGAAGAGCAGGGAGAGGAATCTCGCCCCGTCCTTCGATCCATTTTCCAGCCTCGCTTTTGTGCCTCACCTGTTGTCCTTGCCAGCAGCTCTGCTGTAGCTGCTCCCACCACCACACAACCGAAGAAGAAGACAGGAAATGGATACAAGACTCGCTCTGACTTTGCCAGCCGCTCTGCCTATGTGGAATACGTCCAGGACAACCTGAAGAGTGGCATGATGGTCCGCATGCTCGAGGACTACGAGGAAGTGAGCGCTGGAGATGAAGGAGAGTTTCGGTACAGCAATGATGGCTCGCCACCTGTTCAGGTGAGTACAGGACGTTGGTGCCAACTCTTTTATTTGGATCTGTTGGAGACAGAAACAGGGACAGTGTGAAATGAAAATGTGGGTGGAAAAAAATAAACCTGCCTGTCTCCAAGAAATAGAAATCATACAACATACCGGACAGAACATGTAGAAAGATGTCCTGCTCTAAACAGGTTTAGATGTTTGAGTGAATCCCTGTTTATAAACATGGCTTCAGGACATTTAAGACTGCTCAAAGAAGCAGCTCAAAGAAGAACATTTATGATCATTACTTTATCATTTCCATGAAGTAATAATCACCATATTAATTATTTTGCACTGCAAACGCGGTAGTTCTTCTGCCTCAGTGTCTCGGTCTGATTGCATTTCCATTAAGAAGTGATCAGAAATGTTCTTCCTTGAGCTGCGTCACCTCGCTGTAGATGGTGATGTACTCATCTGAGATCTTCGTACAAACAAGCGGCTGCTGGAAGAGAGTAGGTGAGTTGTGTTTAGTCTCTTTGCTAAAGAAACCAGGCAAAGTTAAAAAGATGTTTGGTGGCTAGTGCTATGGCTGGGACCCTATATGTACTGTTGATGAAGTTAGGTGCTGCTCTGAGCATTATTTGTGGCTATAGAGTTGCTTTTTGTTTGAGCGTGTGGCTCTCTGGACCGCTGTGTTTAGCTATCTTGCGGGCATTACCAAAGTTGGTATAGCTAGAGAAGCAAGAGGTCGGCAACATTAATCTCTTGACAGGGTGTCTTACTCAGTGTTACAATGTGTTTGACTCTAAATTAATTTTACGCCGCAATATTCCTTTAACAGAGTTACTGCAGGAGTGTGACCCTGCAGGGCTGCCATGGCCCCTACAGAGTGCATCCTCAATAGCCATACATTTCTATGAGGTTTGCATTGTTTTTTTTTTATTTCTCTCCTTTTCTCCATGTCCTTCAGGTGTACTGGAATGCCCTGTGCAGGACTTACTGGGTCCACTGGCACATGGTGGAGATACTGGGCAGTGGCAGCAGCAGTCAGGCTGAAAAGGAGACACAGGAAAAGGCCTCCACCCTTACAGAGACCCTCAAACTCACAGCAGGTAGAAACCTCATCAGACACCTTGAATGGTGTCTGTCTTTGTCATCATTGCCATCTTATATGACAGACACAAGAATCCATACAAAACACATGCAAAAACAAAAATGACAGATCAGATAACGAGGTAAAATCAAGCAACTGACACGCAGAAAACCTCAAATATTACCAGAGACGGGCCAGTGTCTCTACAGGGATGATTAGTATCTTTTAAAACTAAGACTGGGATCAGTAAGCAACACTATTCTGAGAGTCTTTTAACCTGCAAACTAACATATATGTCAGACTTCTCAAATGAGCCACAAGAGTAAAATCTCCTGCTTTGGAGAACAGCGCACTCACACAAACCCAACAATTTTTTTAAAATAATATCCTTGAAGCATTCTCTTAAGCAACATGATGCCTTTGTAGGCTTGCTTTTTTACACCTAACCCACAAGGGGGCAGTGAGAGCTCATGGAGAAGAGCATGTAGCATGTGGGATAATCTGTCCAAGTCGTCATCACACCAGTGTGATGATCTTTAATAAAGTGTCCTAAATATTTGTTTTACTGCTGAACTTTAGCACCTACACTGACAGGTGAAAGCTTGGAAGGTTGAGATTCTTGTCCTCTTGAATTCTGCCTGTCAATACAGTACTTTTTTTAATCAATCTACTTTTTTATTTTGACATTATATTATACACCGTATCTTCCTCTATAATCAGTAAAAACTCTGATTGGCATACCTGTAAGCCAAAATCCTTACACTATAATTAGTGTCCTCAATTTATTAAAAATGTTTCTTTTTTTCAATGATTGACACAATCAGAAGACATCAATAGATCCTAGGACAGAGAAATTAATCCTTCTGTAAACCGCGGCAGATTCTTTGAGGGCATATACACTACACTAAGATCATAACCATGATTGGATTTAAAGCCGAATAGATAATCTGTGTTACCAATATGCCAATATGCTATAATAAAATCCTCTCCAGAACCTTTGATCTTGGACCTTGGAAAGTAGAATAGGCCAGTAATGATTAAAACTCCCCATCTTGCCAGCTTTGTCTCCAATGACTGGTACCAAATGCCAGTCATTAAAGACAAAGCTGGTCTCCACCTCCTGTGACCTTAGGAGGTGTAAAAATGTCCTCCTGTGCTCCCTCAGTGAGTCAGACGTTCTTCTCCAAGCCCCCCGGAGGATTGTACTCACTGCCGTACCTCTCAGAGGGTCTCCAGACAGAGCCACTGGCTCTGAGTCGGGCTGAGTGGTGGGAGATCCTTTTCTTCATCAAGAAGCTGGAACCAAAGCAGCAGCAGGAGATCAACAGCATCCTGCTGCAGAGCCTCGATGACCAGGTGAGGAACACATGCAAGAAGCAGAAGAGCAGCTGGAATCATAATGTAGATCCTCTTCAAACATGTTGGTATAGAATACCTAAGAGAAGGTCTATTCATTCCTTAAACCTTTCAACCATAACTTTTGATCAGTTTATGAATGATCCTGTTTTCCTTGCAAATCAAAATTGGACACTGCTATATTTGAAGACAATAAACAGGGGTGGAGTGGTTGATGAGTGGAAGATTTGATCCTGAGACTATAAGAGAAGTGTCTGAACATTTACTGTGTATTTGAGGGAACATTAAAAAGGTTCTTCAGGTTTTATTTCTCAAGTTAAAGTTCCTCACACCTTTCAAGTCCCCAGGGTTCCCAGGCCCACTGGAGAACCTGGGAAACATCTGACCAGTTTCCAGTCATCGAAGAGAGATGAAGGATGAGAAAAAAACTGCTTGACCTTGAAGATCTTGTGCTTTCTTAAAGGGTGAAACAGGGCTCCTGTTAGGTCAGAGTTCCTCAAAATAGATGAGACTGTTATGTGAAAAAGGGAAACAGTGTTGAGGATCATGTCAAACAAGGCAAGACTAGGCCACACTTCACTCAGTAACAGCTGCAGTCTTACCAACTTGAGCAGCTGACGCCTCCACGATGTAAGAAATCTTGTAAGTGAATAATGTCAGACTGGTCAGCAGATCATGTTCAGTTGTTTAAGCCGGTCAGATAGCTAGTTTGTTTCATGTGCAGAAATTCAAAGGTTTCATAGGTGTGTTCAGTATTGTGTTTAAACTATGAACCACATAAAAACCCTGGCAGTGGTGTTTTTTTGTCCTTTGCTAGCATTTTTATCTATAGAAGAGTATAGTTGAATCTTGCTCCTGACATTAATATTAGTCATGTTCTGGATTTTATAGCATAACACAGTGGATTCTCCACCAACTCAAACATGTTGCTGGCTCAGAGAACCATGGATGGTCATGAGTGGAATAAAGTGAAATGTTCACTCAAGTTTAATTTCTCACTTGCAATATATTCATGTGGTTGAATAAAGGAATATTAACACTTGGAAATGACCTGGAAATTCCTGGAAAATGATTAGTATAGAAACTTGTGAATCAGGGTCTCGCATAAGTCTGAAGGTCTTAAAAGGCACACGGTTTTGTCTTCTCAAAGTAAAGGACTCTTCAGGGGAAAAGCCTTCAGTCCAAAACTAAAACCACTTTACTGGGTTACCAATCCATGAAGCAACTATTATAAACTGTCAGTGAAGTCAGATTGACAGAGTCATCCGGGATTATTTGTGTATATGGCTGTCTGTATGTCTCTCTCACTCTTGTCTTCTGTCTGTCTCTTTGTCCTGTCTGTCCTTAGGAGGCAGAGCTGGATGACTGGTCTCTGATTGGTCTGAGTGTTCCTGGAGACTTGGCAAAGAAGCTGTTGCACTACCTGAAGCAGAAGCTGCCTTCCTCATGTCTGAGCGACCTGCTGTGCTCTCACACCTTCTGCAAACACTACCTGAGGAGAGGAGGGGGGAGTCTGGAGGATGAGGATCTGCTGGGTGAGGACACAGAGCGCTTGGTGTTTGTGATGAAGCCTGTCTCACTCTGACTCTTATTCTGCTTTCTTTTCCAGCTGAAAGCTCTCTTGGCTCCTCTGGCTTGGGAGGAGGGGGGGCAGGAGGACCCAGCTCCTCCTCCTCATCCTCCGCCTCAGTCTCCTCTTCCTCAGCCATGGGATCCGTCTCTAAGAAAGCAAAGAAGGAACTTCCTGCCGATTCCGGCTGTGGCAGCCCAGAGACAGAGAGCGAGCTACCATCAGAGGATGACAGTAAATACCCTGATGACCTGGAGGACAAGATTAAAGGTGAGAGATGGGTGTCCACTGATCAACAGGAGGGACACTGGTCTGCAGGAAATCCAGTGATACAGCTGCAGGTGTTAAAGGTGAGCAGGTGAGGGCATGCTGACTGTCTGTCATGTCCTCTCTGCAGTGTTTAACAACCCTCGGGTCCAGGGGAAGAAGACCATGCTGGAGAAGCTGGGGGAGGTGGTAGACATCCTAAAGAAGGGAGGGGCAGGCTCAGACCAGGCCCAGCAGCTGGCAGCCGTCCTCTTCATTACCAGGCTTCTGGAGGAGAAGGGCGGCCAGGAGAAGAACTCCATGAGGAGTGAGTCCGCCCAGACTGTACGGTAAGAGAGCTCTGCAGAACGGTAATACCAGAATGTGTGAAATGGAGACTTTCTATTGTTTTGACGTGTGTGTGTGTGTTGTGATTGTCGGAACTTCGCAGTGAATTTTTTCACTTGTATTCTCTGTAAAAAGGACAAATGAGTTGCACCATCGTTGTGCACCTGATGTGTATTAATACTTTTATTGCAGTGTGTATGGAATCAGAGATGAAATGAGGGGACATCAGAGATGACATGTCTGATGAAAGAGCTCAAGTTTAGTGAAGCTGCTGTATCATTTTTGTCATCTTCTCATGAATATAGTTTTCAAATAACCTCATGAAGGATTTGTTTGTGCCAGACTGAGGGTAAGCAGAGTCTTTCGAGAGTCCCACTCTGCCTAGGGCTATGTCTAGGGCTGCAGGATTATGTCAAAAACCATCATTACTATTATTTTTTGACCACAATAAGTAAGAAGAGTTACTCATGATTTGACATCTGCATCCCATGCATTCATGCAGCTTAAACCGTCTTCAAACTTAAAAACTCTTCATTCTTAAAAAAGTGTTTTCAGGACTGGACAGTGCGACGGTTTCACTCACATTTGTGACTAAAAATGGATGTGTGCGAATTGTAAAATGTATTTAGGGGCACATGTGCACATAAAAAAAATCAGGCGAGGCAACAAATGTTTTTCATGTAAATACCGCAGTGAAGTTAGTTTTAGGTTGGATATTCAACGGATGTTCACTGCGGATCTTCCAGTGTCTTCTCACTCTCCATAACTGGGAATAGCAACAGCAGCGCGGTTAAATCTACTTGAATAAGGGACCATCAATAAATTACTGGTTGATGCTCTCAAAAAAGGCTGTTTCCCTTCAATAGCTTCCATGTCATGTGTCCAACTGACCTAAAATTGATTTTAAGTAATAGTACTAATGTCGATCAATAAATAGAGTTGGGTATCGTTTGATTTTAATGGTTCCCGTTCCGATTCTGATTCCGATTCCTTGTTTTGATTCCGGTTCCTAACGGTTCTCTATTTCGATTCTGTTAAAAGGTTAAAATGGTTTAAATGAGGGTGCTAACCGTAGTTCTTTTTGGATGAAATTTCTGAACTTCTCCATGAATTTTTAAATTGTATTAACTTTTTAAGAACTTTACAATGAATTTCTCACAGGGTTATTTTCAACCAGTATATAAATATCAGTTTTTGTTGTCAGGTCGTTTGTCTATGAAAAAGAACAAGGGCTAACGTTATTATACGATATTTAAGTTGACCAACTGTACACAGTACAATTTGTTTGCGCTTCAAAGTTAGCAGAAGACAGAAGTAATTTATTGTTTCACTTATCTGATTCTGGCTGGTTAGCAGAAGACCGGCAAAGCGCATCAAAGACGGGCACTCGGGTATTTCTCCTCCATGAATCCTGAGGTGTTTAATCATGTTGGTCGTGCACCCTCCTTTGCATGATAAAACTGTGTTGCTAATGTTGCACTGAGATAGGAGTTCATTCTTCTTGCTAAAGTCAGCCAAACCTTTGACCGGAGCAGCTGTAGGTTGCAATGCACTCTCTCTCTCCGTCTCTCTTCTCTCCTTTTTCTGTGGCTTCGTCTCATAGGCTTAGTCCTCGTTGTTGTTCGGTGGCTTCTTCTTTGTTGGTGTTTAGAGGCGTCTTCCTCGTTGGTGTTCAGCTGCTATTTCTTCAGGTCGACAGACTCCGGCATCGAAAATTTTAATCAAAATTTTAAAATTTGAATGGTTCCGGGAGAATTGGAATGTTAGTCCAAGTCCTCATCGCTGCTCGATGCCCAACCCTACTAATAAGACACAAATTATTTGATCAATTTTCATTGTGCTCTTCACGTTCTTTGTGTGCTCCTTACTTTTTTAACTTAGGAGCACATGTGCTCCATGTGAAAAAGTAAGTGTCAAGCCCTGTTTTTTTCTTTTCTGAGAGGGATCACGCATCATTTTTCACCTCACTTTAATAGGGCGCTCACACCAAGCGTGAGTAAAATCATCTACTCGCTTACTTGGCGCGAATCTAGATACGTGAATGAATAGTATTTACTTGCTTCATTCATGCATCAACCATAATTTCTATGGTAATCCCTGCCAATTCAACCTGCGGAATCAAGTGATCGACAAAGGTTGTTTTACTATTGACCAGGTAATCCGACCACCTCACTCACTTGCCTCCAGACAAGCTCCTTTTTATTCTGGTTTCGGTAATTTAGGCTGTATTGACTGAGCAAGATCGTGTTGGTTCGTTCCACTTCAGTGGGGCAACATAAACTGTGATTCATAAAATAGCTCTATTGATAGTAAGTAATAAAAAAAATATCTACTCATGCCATCCTGTCGATTTTTAGTAATCAGTGTTTCAGTGTTGAACTATTTCCTTTCTGCGGCGTAGTGATACTTGCACACGCGCAATCGAATATGCAGAGGGGTGAAGCGATTTTTGTCACGTGAACCAATAGGAGCCGAGTCTCGTTGCCATAGTATCAGAAATACACAAACATGGCGACGAACGCATCTAGCAGCGAGACAAGTGAAGAGGAAGAAAAGAAAAAGAAATCAGCCTTCAAAAGTGCATAAAAAGGAGCAAAACAATGCTATACATCTATCATCTGTCCAGAGTGAAGACGTTCTCGACTTTACAAGGACACGTTGGGAAACTTACAGAACATGTATTAGAAAATGGCTTTCTCTACAGGGTGAGACAAAGGACCTTGCAGAAACTTGTAAATATTGCGTTGATATCGACTTTGACAATGTTCCTTATGATGCTGGGTTTCACATGACATGCTACCAGCGATTTATTTGCAAACGGCGTTTGAGGAACAAGAACGGGATGCAGCTGGGGTCAGTCAAACCCCTCAGGCAGCATCGCCAATTCATCCACGTCCACGGCATCTGAAACTCCGCAAAAGAAACTTTGTTCGAGGTTATAGGCTGTATTGGGACAAAGGAAAAAGTGCCTAGAAAGTGAATTTCGTTCCACTACGCTGGTGCTACTTGTTCAATGCATTTTTGCATAGACAATACCATTCTGGACTTTGGGTTAAAATATCTTCTCAGACTATCTGTCCGACTTTTGTCACCAGCCAGAAATGTACATACATGTGAGCAACACAAAAAACAATTAGAGGGTGCTGCTGTTTTTGCTTGTAGAAACTGCTATGTTGATTCTGGCAAGACAAAATCTTTCTCAAATGTCAAAAATACATCTACCTAACATCTGAAAGAGTTATTGGTGCCTTAGTATACGCATAAGTGAATTCAGATTATAAAATGTAGCAAATTTCTTGAAGAAAACGTCTCAACTCAAGTGATTCGCACCCAGCACAATGAAATATATACAGTAAATTTAGCTAAAAGCTTATGTTTCATACATAAAAATGACACAACCTACTGTGTAATAAAAGCAATAAAATATGAACAGCACATCATGGCCATAAATGGCTGAAAGTCAATCACATTGCTACCACGCCCCCCAAAATTGTAATAATGGAAAAAATGTAACAAGACAAAAATAAATGCACTAAAGGTCTGAATTAATTGAAAATATGGTATAAAACATTTATTCAAGTATCACAGTGTCAAAACATCTGACTTTTATTTAGTCTTACAAGAACATCGTTCAGTCTCACATTTGGTTGTCTTGCAACTACAGTGGACTGTCTGCAAAACACTATAAGGGGCAGGATTTGTGAAGAAAGTGTGAAGGGGCACACATTTTTCCAGTCAGAGAATGTTTCATCACAGCTGCTTGGTAGTTTGCTCTCACGCAGTGTTGGTACAGGGCGTCACTTGTTGGGGGAATGGACAGTTCTGGCAAAGCTGACGAGGCCATGCAGAAAGATTTGTATCTGGCATCATTTACATTTTTGGCAGATGACTGGCCATACAGGTGGCACATATAATTACTCAGCGTGTTAAAGGTGTTCGTCAAGGTTAAAACTGTTGCCCAGATTTGCAAACCCAGTCAGGTATTCTTCTTTCTGACAAGCAACAGAAAATGTTTTTCTTTTGCCCTTGCCATGAAATGCACTGGTCGAGTCACAACCTGTGAATGTATGGATGTTCTTGTATGTCTGCAAGACTATCTTGTACAGATTTATGTTGGTGCCAAGCATGTGAGAATGCTTCAAAGGGAACAGAAGAAAGAGCTGTATGGGATGATGACTCTGATTAAAGTGATAGTGATGCGTAATATATGCAACATGTACAATTTGTTTTGTTTAAAGGATTGCTACACCAAGATTTGAGATTTTTATTATTTTTATATTTGTTCTACATTTGTCTGTGTTTGTGTTTTGATCTTTATTTTCATATTCTGAAGGGACTGATAAGTGTCAGATGTTTTGACACTGTGATACTTGAATAAATGTTTTATACCATATTTTGAATTAATTCAGACCTTTTGTGCATTTATTTTTGTCTTGTTACATTTTTTCCATTATTCCAATTTTAGGGGACGTGGTAGCAATTTGATTGACTTTCAGCTATTTATGGCCTAATGTGCTGTTTACATTTTATTGCTTTTATTACACAGTAGGTTGTGTCATTTTTATGTATGAAACATACTGTATATATTTCATTGTGCTGGGTTCAAGTCACTTGAGTTGAGACGTTTTCTTCAAGAAATTTGCTACATTTCATAATCTGAATTCACTTTTGCGTATACTAAGGCACCAATAACTGTTTCAGATGTTAGGTAGATGTATTTTTGACATTTGAGAAAGATTTTGTCTTGCCAGAATCAACATAGCAGTTTCTACAAGCAAAAACAGCAGCACCATATAATTGCTTTTTGAGTTACTCACATATATGTACATTTCTGGCTGGTGACAAAAGTCGGACAGATAGTCTGAGTAGATATTTTAACCCAAAGTCCAGAATGGTATTGTCTATGCAAAAATGCATTGAACAAGTAGCACCAGCGTAGTGGAACGAAATTCACTTTCTAGGCACTTTTTCCTTTGTCCCAATACAGCCTATAACCTCGAGCAAAGTTTCTTTCGCGGAGTTTCAGATGCCGTGGACGTGGATGAATCGGCGATGCTGCCTGAGGGGTTTGACTGACTCACGGCTGCATCACGTTCTTGTTTCTCAAACGCCTCTTGCAAATAAATCGCTGGTAGCATGTCATGTGAAACCCAGCGTCGTCAGGAACATTGTCAAAGTCGATATCAACGCAATGTTTATAAGTTTCTGCAAGGTCCTTTGTCTCACCCTGTAGAGAAAGCCACTTTCTAATACTAGTTCTGTTAGTTTCCCAAAGTGTCCATGTAAAGTCGCGAACGTCTTCACTCTGGACAGATGATAGATGCATATAGCATCGTTTTGCTCCTTTTTTATGCACTTTTGAAGGCTGATTTCTTTTTTCTTTCTCTTTTCTTCCTCTTCACTTGTCTCGCTGCTAGATGCGTTCGTCGCCATGTTCGTGTATTTCTGATACTATGGCAACGAGACTCGGCTCCTATTGGTCCACGTGACAAAAATCGCTTCACCCCTCTGCATATTCGATTGCGCGTGTGCAAGTATAACTACGCCGCAGAAAGGAAATAGTCCGACACCGAAACACTGATTACTAAAAATTGACAGGATGGCATGAGTAGATATTTTTTTTAGTACTTACTATCAATAGAGCTATTTTATGAATCACAGTTTATGTTGCCCCACTGAAGTGGAACGAGATTCACTTTCTAAGCACTTTTTCCTCTGTCCCAATACAGCCTAATTGAAAGAAAAGGTAACATATAATTCAGGGCTCCCACACACCAACACGATCAGTTTCTCTTCCAATTTAGATAGCAGTGAACAACCGTCAGTTTTCATTCGTCACCCGGCAACCTTTGCACTGATTGGTTATCGCAACACAAACATCCACTCAATTTGAGACTTTTCAGCTCCTGCCTAATTCACGTCATATTTGCCAATGTTTGTGCGAATGATTTTACTCTTGCTTGGTGTGTGGAGACAGTAAGAGTTTTGTTCAATTTTGTTGACTCGCCATATTATTAATCAGATTTCACTTTACAGTGTGACATTAAAGATTAAAGGATTTGAGCTCTTTTACCTCTTTGACTTAATCCCAGGCTGCAGATCAGACAAATCAAATGTCCCTAAGATACTTTGACACAAACTGACACACACTCCTGCCTCCTCTCACTGCTTTCCTCCTTCTGCTCCTCCCTCTGCTCCTCTTCCTGCTTTCCTCCTTCTGCTCCTCTTCCTGCTCTTCTTTCTTCTCCTCCCACTCCTCTCTCTGCCCTCTTTCCCCTCCTGCCTTGCTCCTGTAATTAAAATATAAATCCATCATTGCACAGCTTCATCATGTTTTCCACACCTTCTCAGAACTTAAGTTTCTTGTTTCTGTCTCTGACAGGGACAAGGTGCTCAAGCTGCTGGTGGAGCTGCTGTCCTCATCCTCCAGAGACCTTGTGATCAGTACACTGAGACTCACTCACCTCATCATGCTCAAATACGAGTGGAGGGTGTCCTTCGCCTCTGAGGGAGGGGTCAAAGCTGTTCTGTCCTGCATGCAGGAGTTCTCCAATGTCACTCAAGTCCAGCAGCTGTCGCTCGCTGTGAGAAACCCTCCTTGAAACAGGCTTTAAAATCTAGAGATACTAAACAATAAGTGGATGCCTCCAATAGTACACATAGTACTCCATTTGGATGAGATTTTATTTCCTACTGAAAAAATTCACAGAAACACTATGGATGAAGAATTTCTTCCTGTTTAAAATATGACAGACACTGACACCAAGCTTGTTGTGTTGAGATTGATGCCTTATGGTAAACTTTGGCTACTCTGTTTTTTGTTTTTTTTAATGTTATTACTGCAGTTAAAAAGAGTGGAATCAAGGATATCTGTATGCTCCTGTGGTCTCATAAGAGTATCTGTCAGAAGTTAACCCTCGGTTCCTGGTAATTTTAAGCTCCATCCAGCCTACTTTGTCTCCAAAACGGACATGCAGATAGGTGTTAATGAAATAATCGTGTTTTTTTTACTTTTTTTGACTCAAATATCTCAAACAATTTCAGCCCTAACCATTAAAAAAATAATGATTATGTATTACCCTTTTTATGCCAGTTATTGTGCACCATGTCATAAGACTTGGATTTATTGAAAGAGTGTGCATTCTAAACAGGTGTGTCTATTGGAGTGGAAAAACACATAAATTTTACCTGCTATTCTGGAGCCTCGTCCTTTACCAAATCAAATGCGATCGAATTCGCTTAATCATGTTAAATTAATTTTATGTGTGGGCATATCAAATCTGAAGATGTATGTAAGATAGGAATCATTTACAAGTGCTTATCCACCTCCAACAAAAATATGATCACGATTATGCTGATTACGCGCATAAATTTTTTTACTGCATATTAGAGATGTAATGTATATTCTCACCTATTAATCCAAAGGACCTGTGAATCCTCATGCATGTCCATCCACTTGTTATGAAGTGAGGCCAAAGTTGAAAATGTCAAAATGTCCCCCTCTCTTAGTCCCACACTGCAGAACTTTGATGTCGCATTTTCGACTATAAAAACTCTGCTCACGGCATTAGTCAGTTATAGACATGAACTAAGATTTGCACCCGTGCACACACGCAGGAGCACACAAACTTTTTCTTACACAAGTAGCCCACTCTTAGACATCCATATCTTGTGGCATGCATAGTTTCATTCAATTGTGATAATGTTTAGTGTATGAAATAGCACTTCAAACACTCTGATTCCATGAATAAAGACTTTCATGTGCAGCACTGAAGGGGTTAAAATTATGTGCTGGCACAATCTGTCGTATCATTGTAAAAAAGTAAAATTTAGAGCTCTGGTGATTGAGTGACTGCAGAAAAAGGTTGCAATATGTTGTTATGGTGCCATAAACACATGGTCACAAAAACGCGTTTTTAGTGGAAGTCTGTTGTCCGTTTCATGGACAAAGTAGGCTGGATGGAGCTAAAATGTGGCAACAGAGTTCTATAGAGGACACTTTTTTAGGGAAAAATAAGAACTCTCACCAAATATAATGCCACAATCTTTAAAAATGTGACTGTCAGCTCAAAAGAAAGATGAAAAAAATGACAAGTGTCAGCTCCCTGTGAACCTGTGTGATTGTTGTTTCTGTTTCTTGTCAGACTCTGAAGGTGATCACTGGAGCCAGTAAACACGACCTGCGCAGTGTCGGCAGCAGCCTTCCCCTGTCCGAGTCCGGCACTCAGATGATGTTAGAGATTTTCGCCAGCATTGGCTCGGCCACGCCTGAAGGCTCTAAAGGCCTACTGGGGGCCATCCCTGCTGCGATCGATCTTATGCTCAAGACGAAAGGGTGAGTGGCTGCAGCAGGTTCAGGTTTTATTTAACCCTGAGGGTGTGACTCTGATCATTGATTCTCTGTGCAGCTGTATGCTGTCAGTGCGGAACGGCCTGCTCGTCATTATAATGCTCATCTCAAACCACAAGAGTCTGGCAGAGCAGCTGGTGGCCTGTGATGTAACAACGGTCCTCAAAAAGTGTTTGACTCTGTCCAGAGCCGAGACCATGCTGGCCATCATCGCCCTCAACCACATCTCCATGGTGCACAAGCTGGAGAGCAAAGGTACCCTGAGGTCTCTGTCCATATGACTGGGTGGCTCATTCCTGGTGTTCCTACACATGCCCATGCACCGACTATTTTGCCAGCCTTTTAGGTTAAACCTGAATGTGCAGAAGAGAAAGAAATCCAAAGATTTTAGTGGAAGACGTACGAAAGGAGCTGATGACAGCCTGAAGTGCAGAATCAGTGAAGGCTGCTACAGAAAAAATGATACATTTGACTGCTGCTAGGTTAACCCTTGTGTGTGTGTGTGTGTGTGTGTGTGTGTGTGTGTGTGTGTGTGTGTGTGTGTGTGTGTGTGTGTGTGTGTGTGTGTGTGTGTGTGTGTGTGTGTGTGTGTGTGTGTGTGTGGTCAGAGTGCCGGGAGCAGCTGGACTATAAGGACATGGAGCTGCAAATGTTAGTGGTCAGTCTGAAGGAGCTGACAGCCACTAAAGAGGTGATTCAGACTCTGGAGCAGCTGCTGTGTGAAGACACCTCACAGCTGGAGGAGAAACGCAGCCAGGTACACAAACATACACACACATATTGGCCCTCATTTATCAAGCTTGCACAGATCTGAGCGCACATCTGAGCGCAGGATTCATCGTACGATAGGACACACGTGAGATTTATGAAAGGGTTCGTATCTGACCAATCCCAGCGGACGTATGATCGGGTCTTGATAAATGCAGCGGCTGAAATCGATCGTCATTAACATATTTACGCCCTTAAATATCTGTGGTTCAGGAGCCTCGCCCACTGAGGTCAAACCATAGACTGTATATACTATGGACAACCTGGTTCCGCCTACCGCCTGTATACTGATTTGAAGCCAAAAAGCTCTCGGTATTTCCGGGATTTTTCTTCATTTCCTGAAACCAGCGCTGTGCAGTAGCGTTGTGCGCATTCGGCCACGCAGCCGCAGAGAGTCACTGTGATGACACTCGGCTCAAACAGCGTATCCCCCGGGAGAGCTACTCAATCCCTGAACGCTCATAGGCTGTATCAGGTGTCAATCATAGCAAACAGGAACCCCCTAATAACTTTTAAAAACGGAGCTTCACAGAAAAAAGAGGACTTAAGCACAAACCAGTCTTACAATAACTACATGTCAACATCGCAAGCAGGGGGGAGAAAAATTTGTTCTGTGTAATAAATTTCTAAAGTTGGTCCACAGGCCCATAAGCTTTGCTGGCGGAGGCGGGATTTATGACCTGTACTGCAGCCCATCAACACAGGGTGCTGTTCTCGGAGTGGCTTTACCCAGCGAGGAGGCAGACGGCGTCCATTCTATATACAGGCTATCGGTCAAACATAAAAGAGGAGAAATATTAGAAAGATTTGAAACTTTTCCGAGCTGAAAGTGGATATCCTCACATCTGTGGTGGAAACTAACAAGGATTTTCTCTTTGGAAGCATCAAAACTGGTATAAAAGCAGTCCAGAAAACTCCTGTCTGGAACAGGATTATGGTGGCGGTGAACAGCGCTGCCGCTGAATAGCCGACAGTGGCAGAAGTTTGAAGAAATCATTAGTAAGTTGCTCATGATGATAAATTAATATCTCATACATGCCTCATATTTTTTATTGCCATGACATAGGGTACGTTGCTTCTATTATTGAAAGTATTTTGTTTTAATTTGTTGCGTCTTTGTAATGTAGAGCAGACAGGAGAGTCTAACAGAGGCTGAACAAAAATAATTATTAACGTCACCAAAAGGTGTGTCGCTGCCCCTGAGGCACATTTTTTAAAATTTCTATTGGATTTTTATCACTGATTAAATAGCAAGAGCACTTTCTAAACTTACACTTTACATGTCAGAATCCATCGATAAGGTCCTGTCTCCTCTGTACAGCACCTTTGTGGAGTCTCTCCTCATTATTGTTCTCAGGGCACCGGGTCCTCACGTTGCACCGGCACAGCCAACGGCACTTCATTCGACAGTGCAACATTGTGCAAAACTGTTGTGGCCCAAATGATGTCCCACACCCTTTCAGGAGGGTACAACAACGTCCCCGTGTGCGTGTGTGCGCAATGTTGAAACGGCGCTCATGCTCTGTGGCAGTATTTCTGGGCATAGTTATTAAATAGGCCTATTCACCAAGGAGATAACAAATTTATTTCATTTTATTTTATTTACGTCTTAATCTTTAATGAAATCTGACTGATTGTGCTTAATGACAGGTTTGAGGTTTGTATATCAATTATTTTGAGACAGACATTTGCTGCACCGCAAATCCACACTGACTCAAACTTGCGTACACGATGTCAGACCTGTCGTGAGATTTGGTCGTAGCGTACGCTCACGTGCAGATTGATAAATGAAGATCCTCACATCTAAATTTTCGTATGCAAGGTGTGCGCAAGTTTTCTGCCGTACGCAAGCTTGATAAATGAGGGCCATTAAGTTGAATGGCAGCAAAAAATTCCATGGTACCAATGCTTTAATAAGAAGGATGAGTACTCAGTGAGGAAACCCATCCCTTTGACTGTTTCAAATTTGGCTCAAAAATATTTCTGCACACAACTCACCTGCTGCTGTCAAATGGAAATCCCATGATGGAAATAACCCAAATGTGTGTGCTGTCTGATTTTTGGGTACCTTCATTCAATTCTAGGTAAATTAACCAGTATCCCTGCATATCCTGGGGAAGTCTAACCCTAACCCAGGACAAAGAAGGGAGTAAGAAATTGTAGGGGAACTGTTCATTAGATATGCCACACCTGTGTCAAATTTTTGCATTGTCTTCTTCTTTGAGGATCTCAAAGCTCTTAAAACAGCACTTACTTATAATACCTTGTAATGGAGCTGATAGAAAGATGCTGGTCTTTACCCCGTAAGTAAGGTGGAAACATTTTTTTCTTCTTCAGGTGACTCACAGCAGAGACACTTACCAGGATCTGGTTCGTCTGATGGAGCAGCACCGAGCTGACCGGGCTGTCCAGCTTTCCATTCTCAGGTATTGACCTACCTCACACTGTGACTTCAGTGTTTCCCCAACATTCATTCAGCAGCGGGGCTACCCCTCTGCTAAATTACATGCACCGCCACAAAAATTTCACATGATCATTAATATCAATGTGCCACTATTGAGTTCTACTCGCACTGTGTGAGCACAAGAGCACACGGCATGATTTTAGACTTGTTTTGAGTCATCAAAGAAGCGCATCAAATCCTGTCAGACCTTCTTCCATCAATGTGAAAGGTAACGTTCAAGCTTATCCGTGGTCTGTATAGCGATTAGCGCAAAACGTAATGTAACGTGAACGTAACAGTGTAGCTCCTTGAGTGGCAAGAGAGTGGGGGTAACAGCGAAAATTTCTAGGTGAAGACTGACCTGAGGAACAGGCTACAAGAAGAGCATCTCGCCATCTGCATGCGTGTAAGCATGCAGATGGCTCACACACATGCTCACACACTGAGTTCAACTATCAAAGAGCTCTGGAGCTTTTTTCAAAAAGCCCAGAAAAATCAGACTTTCACAGGCTTGATGTAGGCTGTGTATATAAGTACTCTGGTCTGTAAATAAATAACAGGTGCGAGTAAATGACATTAATTATTTTTATTTTTTTAAGATAAATGTCAAAAGCTGTAAATTGAGACAAAATACAAACCTGTATAATCATTTCTATAAGGATTCCAGGGTCTGCTGAAAAAAATTCTCGGGGAAACACTGTGACTTTTGACCCCAGTGATGCTGCTGCTGCTGTTGTTTTTTTCTGATTGGCTGTTTGTTCCTGCAGGATCTTAAACAAATTCTTAGACAACTACCAGGAGGACATGCTGCCCTGGCATGAGAGCATTGAGCCCTGCCTGTCCTCCATGACGGCTTTGATCAACGACAAAGAGGTCAGTATAGACCAGGACCAGGAGGATCAAACCTTTCTGATTATGTGTTTGGTGACCCCCTGTGATTGGGTGTCCAGGTGGTCCAGAACTTTATCCGCTTCCTGTACCGGCTTGCATCCTTGAACAAAGACTACGCAGTGGTGATGTGCCGTCTTGGAACCAAAGAGGCTTTGGTAAAAGCTCTGGACAAACACAGCACCTACCTGCTGCTGGTCACTGAGCTACGAGACCTCATCACTGACTGTGAGAAATACGCCAGCCTCTACAAAAAGATGACCACCAGTGTCTTGGCAGGATGTATCCAGGTATGTGGGGAGCGGGTCAGGAATCTTAAAGAGGCATGAAAACACTTCTGCTCAGGCATTTAATCCTGTAGGAGCACTTAGGCAGCAAAACTGGCTTTCATGAGTGCAATAGTAGAAACAGATGATAGTCTTTACATCCCTAAATTCATAGTAACACAATGAAATGCATGAAAACAATTTGATCACTTAAAAAAAAAAAACTTGGATACAATTCAAATGAAAGAGGGTTAACTGCTGTTTTGACATTACAACAACAAAGTCTGAACTCCTGGATGAGCGTGTGGATGCCAGGTGCTGTCTGCAGCAAACACTGATGTAAACAAAACGAACACACACCTGACTCGACAGTGCGACGGTTTCACTCGCATTTGTGACTAAAAATAGATGTGTGCAAATTGTAAAATGTATTTAGGGGCACATGTGCACATAAAAAAAATCAGGAAAGGCAACAAATGTTTTTCATGTAAATACTGCGGTGAAGTTAGTTTTAGGTTGGATATTCGACGGACGTTCACTGCGGATCTACCAGTGTCTTCTCACTCTCCATAACTGGGAATAGCAACAGCAGCGTGGTTAAATCTACTCGGCACCCTCGCTGTCAACGTCAGGTGTTGAATAAGGGACCATCAATAAATTACCGGTTGACGTTCTTCCATGCCATGTGACCAATTTACCTAAAATTGATTTCAAATAATATTAACTAAGGTCAGACGATAAGATGCATCTCTTTATTTCCCTAATTTGTCCTCTAAAAATTTTGTGTTAAATTTAAAGGCAAATTTTGAACATTTTCTTCAATAGCTTCCATGTCATGGGACAAACTGACCTAAAATTGATTTCAAATAATAGAACTTATGTCGGCCAATAAGACACACATTATTTAATCCATTTTCATTGTGCCCCTAAAGTCCTTTTTGTGCCCCTTACTTTTTGAACTTAGGAGCACATGTGCTCCTTGTGAAAAAAGTCAGTGTCAAGCCCTGACACACATGTGATTTAATGTCTGCTGCAGAGAGAAAGCAAAGGAAACACACAGAGAGGACACTTGATCTCATTATGTTTGTCATTAGTCCACCTATGGACTGCGACATGTAGCATCACTAAGCTGTACAATGACTGAGGTTGATAAAACAACTACCGTAGGTTTATACTCTGCAGAGTCACACTCACCACCACACACCTGCTTTGGATTATCAATCGTAATTCAGAGGACATCTTTAATTTTGTACAAAATTAAAAATGTACAAATCAACTGAAGTGAAGACACGAGTAGGCTCATAGAGAATTTAGACTTAAACAATTCTCATCACAATGTAGGAGTGGAAAATGTCTGATTATGTCTGATATCAGCTGTGAGTGAAACTCAACTCCTTGTTCTTAGTTCAGCATACAGGTAAAAATACACCGGTCTGGTGCTGCTTTGTTTGAATCTGATCAGTTGTTTCACGTGTAAATTTGTGTTCTGCTGACATCAGCATTTCACCTGATCATGTCTCTCAGATGGTGTTGGGCCAGATTGAGGAGCATCGTCGTAGCCATCAACCAATCAACATCCCCTTCTTTGATGTCTTCCTCCGAAATCTTTGCCAAGGTCTGTTTAATGATACATGGTGGTTTCTTCTGGATGTAGGATGTGATGGTTCTTCATAAAAAAAGAGAGTAACTAAATGAGTCATGCTTTTATTCTGTAAGAGCAGAAAGAGGAAGTATGTGTAGAGTAATAACTGGTGTAACTGGTGCTGTGTTCAGGCTCCAGTGTGGAGCTGAAGGAGGATAAGTGCTGGGAGAAAGTGGAGGTTTCGTCCAATCACCATCGAGCCAACAAACTAACCGATAAAAACCCCAAAACCTACTGGGAGTCCAATGGCTGCACCGGATCACACTTCATCAACATCTACATGCACAAAGGAGTCATCATCAGGTGATGACACTGTTGACACAACCAATACTGATAGATATTTGAAAGATCTGCTCAATATGATAAACATCATACAGTACCTGTTCAAAGTCAAGTTCAGCATTTTGCTTGTTACTGTGTCTGTGTTGACAAGATGACTAAAAGAGATGCCTGTGTGTGTGTGTGTTTGTGTGTGTGTGTGTGTGTGTGTGTGTGTGTGGGTGTGTGTGTGTGTAGACAACTTGCTATCCTTGTAGCGAGTGAGGACTCAAGCTACATGCCAGCCCGAATCCTTGTCCTGGGAGGAGATGAGCCGACCAACATAAACACTGAACTAAACACGGTGAGTCCAAGTCTCTAGAGGACAGCTAAGCACGAACTCTGTGGATGTTGAGTCTGAAGTCACATTGGACATTCAGAGAATTTGTTTGAGGTCCAGTTTATTGAATGTTGCTGAATGAACCTGTGATCAGTCATTACCTAAATCAGCAGCCATAGGCTGTATTGGCTGAGCGAGATCGTGTTGGTTCGTTCCACTTTAGTGGGGCAACATAAACTGTGATTCATAAAATAGCTCTATTGATAGTAAGTACGAAAAAAAAATATCTACTCATGCCATCCTGTCGATTTTTAGTAATCAGTGTTTAGGTGTCGAACTATTTCCTTTATGTGGCGCAGTGATACTTGCACACGCGCAATCGAATATGCAGAGGGGTGAAGCGATTTTTGTCACGTGGACCAATAGGAGCCGAGTCTCATTGCCATAGTATCAGAAATACACAAACATGGCGACGAACGCATCTAGCAGCGAGACAAGTGAAGAGGAAGAAAAAGAAAAAAGAAAACAGCCTTCAAAAGTGCATAAAAAAGGAACGAAACGATATGCATCTATCATCTGTCCAGAGTAAAGACGTTCTCGACTTTACAAGGACACGTTGGGAAACTTACAGAACTAGTTTTAGAAAGTGGCTTTCTCTACAGGGTGAGACAAAGGACCAGCCAGAAATGTACAAATATGTTAGTAACACAAAAAACAATTATATGGTGCTGCTGTTTTTTTACATAAAAATGACACAACCTACTGTGTAATAAAAGCAATAAAATGTAAACAGCACATCATGGCCATAAATGGCTGAAAGTTAATCAAATTGCTACCACGCCCCCCAAAATTGGAATAATGAAAAAAATGTAACAAGACAAAAATAAATGCACAAAAGGTCTGAATTAATCCAAAATATGGTATAACACATTTATTTAAGTATCACAGTGTCAAAACATCTGACATTTATCAATCCCTCCAGAATATGAAAATCAAGATCAAAACACAATGTGTGTATGGGATGATGACTCTGATGAAAGTGATAGTGGTGCGTATATTACGCATCACTATCTCATGCCACCATGTACAATTTGTTTTGTTTAAAGGATTGCTACACCGAGATTTGAGATTTTTATTATTTATATATTTGTTCTACATTTGTCTGTTTTGATCTTAATTTTCATATTCTGGAGGGGTTGATAATGTTTTGACACTGTGATACTTGAATAAATGTTTTTTTTACCATATTTTGGATTAATTCAGACCTTTTGTGCATTTATTTTTGTCTTGTTACATTTTTTCCATTATTCCAATTTTGGGGGGCATGGTAGCAATTTGATTGATTTTCAGCCATTTATGGCCATGATGTGCTGTTCATATTTTATTGCTTTTATTACACAGTAGGTTGTGTCATTTTTATGTATGAAACATAAGCTTTTAGCTAAATTTACTGTATATATTTCATTGTGCTGGGTGCAAATCACTTGAGTTGAGACGTTTTCTTCAAGAAATTTGCTACATTTCATAATCTGAATTCACTTATGCGTATACTAAGGCACCAATAACTCTTTCAGATGTTAGGTAGATGTATTTATGACATTTGAGAGAGATTTTGTCTTGCCAGAATCAACATAGCAGTTTCTACAAGCAAAAACAGCAGCACCATATAATTGTTTTTGTGTTACTCACATATATGTACATTTCTGGCTGGTCCTTTGTCTCACCCTGTAGAGAAAGACACTTTCTAAAACTAGTTCTGTAAGTTTCCCAACGTGTCCTTGTAAAGTCGAGAACGTCTTCACTCTGGACAGATGATAGATGCATATAGCATCGTTTTGTTCCTTTTTTCTGCACTTTTGAAGGCTGTTTTCTTTTTTTCTTTTTCTTCCTCTTCACTTGTCTCGCTGCTAGATGCGTTCGTCGCCATGTTTGTGTATTTCTGATACTATGGCAACGAGACTCGGCTCCTATTGGTTCACGTGACAAAAATCGCTTCACCCCTCTGCATATTCGATTGCGCGTGTGCAAGTATCACTACGCCGCAGAAAGGAAATAATTTGACACCGAAACACTGATTACTAAAAATCGACAGGATGGCATGAGTAGATATTTTTTTTTTAGTACTTACTAACAATACAGCTATTTTATGAATCACAGTTTATGTTGCCCCACTAAAGTGGAACGAGATTCACTTCCTAGGCACTTTTCCCTCTGTCCCAATACAGCCTACCAGTCCTGGATCTCCCCTCTTTTTTGTTCCCCCCCGATCACTTAAACTTCAAGAGCCTTACACTGACTAACTAATCTCAGTGTGATCTTGCCTCTAATTAACTCTTAAACTTCCTGCTTCTATATTTGACTCCTCTCCCACTCAGATAATCAAATCCATCCCAAACATGACTTTTCTGTTGTAGCCCCCATCCTCTGGAATCAACTCCCATAATCCACCACAGCTCTGAAAATGTGAACTGTTTCAGGAAGCATCTAGGAATGATTTGTTCAGAGAAGTGTTGATGCAGCCCTCTGTCCCTGTCTTTGAATTGAGTGTTTTCATTATCTTTCTTTTTTGTTTGATGGTGAGTCTTGTCCCTGAAGTTGTTGTTTTCTGTCTGTGTTTTGAACCACTCTGTCACTGTGCTTCTCAAAAGTTCTTCACAAATTAAGTCTCAGATGCTTATTTATGGTGTGTTTGTGTGTGTCTTTGTGCAGGTCAATGTGGCTCCATCAGCCAGCCGGGTGGTTCTCCTGGAGAACATGACCCGGTTCTGGTCCATCATCCAGATCAGGGTCAAGAGATGTCAGCAGGTCAGACTCTGAGTTACATCCTCATTCTATTTGCCATAAATAAACTGCCATGTCATTTACTGACCACACCTCTCTGCTATCTGACAGGGTGGCATTGATACCAGGGTTCACGGTTTTGAGGTTCTTGGTCCAAAGCCGACGTTCTGGCCCGTGTTTAAGGAGCAGCTGTGCTGTCGGACCTACCTGTTCTACAGCACCAAGGCCCACACCTGGTGTCAGGAGGTGATGGAGGACAAGACGCAGCTGCTGCAGCTCTTCAACAAGTAATCAATGCAGTCATACTCGTGCTGTCACTGCAGCTCCAATATAAGAACACCGTCAGTACAGCTGGTGTTCCTCAAGCTCTTCAACATCTTCAAACTACAACTCTTCTGTTTTCACCAAAAGCATTACTTCCATTCTGACATTGCTGTCATCACAACTCAGACTCAGACAAACTAATTTTTTCCATTAGTTTCTCTCTAAAATGTTAAGTAATCAGCTGTTATCATTAGGATTAATCAGTATGTAACCAAAGAATGCAATTAAGAATATTAAGCAGCGTCCTGAGTCGGCATCTGCTCTTGACATAGTTTGATTTTCTGTCCCGATTAAATGTCCACACTTGGCACCACGGTTCTTACACTGCTCGTACTGCAGTTTGGTGACAGTTACCTGTTTGCTGAATAGTCCCCGAAAACACAGCAGGAAGGTCATTAATGTGCATTTTTCTTGTGTGTGTTTTCAGACTGAATAGCGCTCTGAGACATGAGCAAATGTTTGCAGATCGTTTCTTGCCCGACGCTGAGGCGGCTGAGGCTCTCGGTCGAACCTGCTGGGAGGCCCTGATCACCCCCATTGTTCACAGCATCACACTCGCAGGTACACACAAACACACACAATAGCTGAGATGTCCTCACACTGTCAGTTGACCCTTATATCAACAAGAGCAGTAATACCAACTCACTTAAACACTGTGTTTACCCAGAATCCTCAGCATCCAGCCCTCTTTCTTGGCTGCTCAGTGAGTATCTGGACAACGCAGAGTCAGCCCGCCGCTGCAAGAGCAGAGCGGCCATCTTTAACTCCAGAGTGAGACGGCTCACACACCTGCTGGTCCATGTGGACACAAGTCAAGTGGACAACGAGGAGCTCAAACCCCCCGTCAAGTCCAGTGAGTCTCTTTGTAATCATTGATGTCGATAGTTGGCTCCATCATTGCTGACATCATTGTTACATCACTTCAGTCAAGCAGAAACTCAGGCTGAGGATGCAGTGATGCTCTTGAATCTTGGACATTTTGAACTCCAGTTCAGAAAAATGAGGACATAGTAGAAACTATGCGCTGCAGTCTGGTCCTACTTCCTTAAATTTGAACCTGTCCAAGAGAGCAGAGAGAAAGTCTCTCTAGGGCTGAAGTGGGAATGTGCTCAGAAATTCATAGGGATGTCTCATGTTCAATATAAATGTTATATGGGACATTATATTTAGACAGGCATGACAACTTTGCAAGGCCTAAGATTGTTTCATTGTTTTTTTTCAACAGAATAAGCAGGTTGGTACTGTAATTATTCATGTGTCAAATATAAATAACCCGAACAATAGCTGTAGCTGTAAAGGGTGTGGGAAATGTTTTTTCTTAAGTGTTTCCAGTCGTCCTCCATGTTTAAAGAGTTTTTCTTGTTTTCAGAAGGTCTTAACCGAAGCAAAGAGCTGAAGAGTAAGTAACAGCTGAGTCCAGAGGCCATTTTGATTTTGTTTCCACTCTGCTCTGTGACATTTCATTTGTCCAAATGAGGACAGGAAGTACTCACGTGACCCCTGCTGTTTGACCTCTGACATGTTACCCCATTGTTCCTGCATAAACGAAGTTATATAGGTCTGTAAGTCTGAGCCCCTTGAAAAGACCCTACAGATAGAGTGTGTATAGATTAATGAGTAGAGGCTCAGTTTGTCCTTAAGGGGGGAGTTTATCATTTTTCAGACTCCAGATACTTCCTCTCTGATTTTTTTAATATCTTTATGTGATTTTCAGATTTAAAGAAGCCTGAAATTTTTCCCTCTGGTGTTTCAGCCTCCGTCTGAAACCCTTCATTACCGCTGCTGTCTTTTTAAGCCCCCCCCCTTCACAAGCCTACAGAGCTCGATGTCATTACCCCTCTCACAGTTCACACGCAGTTGGAGGCAGACTGTTCAGCTTTGCCTAAGCGCAGATGAACCAGTAAGGAGAGACTATAACGCTGACGTAGGCATTTTAGGGAGTCTGGCGTCTTTGCATAGGCTCCCGTTTGAGCAGTTTACATCTATTTTCTGAGATTATAACAACATACATTTACCTTATGGACACTAAATATTGTTACTTTACAGTTTTTGTTGTTAATGTGTAAAAGCATAATACCACCCTGTTTAAATGAGTAAATAGTGCATTTTGGAGGGGGGGGTCACATCATAAAAGATGTCAGGACAATATTTACACCTGAAAGGGAGGACAGAATTGTTCAACTATCCCAATAGTTTGTACTCAGTCTGAACGTCAAACCCTTAAACTGTTAGTGGTGTGCAAGACTAAGAAGGATGTTTGATGGACACTCATCCAGCAGGGGGCGTCAGCTGACACTTTCTCCTCCTCATCTGAACGGACTGAAACATCCAGCTTCCTTCAGACAAACCTGAAGTCATCAGGATGCGTTTACACTCCATCTGTTTCTTTTCACTTTGGACTGCTCTTATTTTGACTGCAGACTTCCTGTTTACATTTTGGTCATGACACTGATGAGTTTTCTTTCCAGATGGAAAAGAAGAGCAGATGCACTGCTTTCTCTTTACGTTTCTGGCTGCAGTTTTCATTGCTGTTGTTTTTATATCTGCTGCAGTTGAATGATGATAAACTCTGTAAACTTTGATGCTGAACCTTTTCAAATCTGTCTTCCAGACGGTAAAGAGGGAAAAAACAAGGACAACACCACAGCTACTTCCTCCTCCTCCTCCTCCTCTGCCAAACCCAAAGTAAAGAGCAACAGCAGTATCGCAGGCATCGCCCTCTGCTGGCAGGGAGTGGTACAGCGACAGGTGAGACGGTCACATCAATGTAGGTCCACAGACTGAGGAAAAAATACCCAGAGTTAAATAAGTTTGTTTATAGCGTTAGCTCTCTTTGTGTCTTCCTCTGCTGTTTTGTTTGTTTCACTCAATACCTGTGATTACAACAAGAGCCACCTGAAACCAAAATGAATCCAGAAAATGTTCCTCTAAAAACTTTCCTCTTTGTAAAAACATCTCATTTGAAAAGCATCACAAATATAATCTTGCCAAACAAAGTCTGCTGATCCTGCTCTGTCATGGATGTGGATTTTCACCGTATTTGGCCCAGGAGTTTCTGGTTCTCAGAGGATACATCACAGTGGTTTTGGTAAAACATCAATAAGACCCCTCCCCTTTCCCTCTCACCCTCAGGTGAAGAAGTTTCTGGAGACGAGCTGCAGTCTACCAGACTTTGTGGAGCGCTACCGGACTCTTTACTTGCGGCTGAGGAATGCCATGGAGGAGCTGTTTGGACAGCAGACTGCCTTCGTCCTGGCCCTCCGACATGGCTTCTCCGCTGCTCTGCTGCAGCTCTCTATCCTCAAGGCCATGCATGTGAGTCCTCTCAGGGCTGAACCAGCGGATTAGTTTAAACCCTGCTTTTAATAACATAAGTGTCCTTTTAGCTCTTAGTTCCAACTGCCTGGTATGATGTTAGATTGTTTGAATCAGAGATGTAAGCATTACTGTGTGAGATCCTATCAGATGGATGTTCCATATTCACATGTGAACTTTTGTCTTTTGATCGTCTGCTTGTAGCTCATCATAGACAAGCAGCTGAGTGTCTGACTATTTATATGTGTGTATATGTGTATATCAGAGATTATTTTATATTTAATCTAGTTTTGGTTCAAGTAAAACCTGCTGAGCTTTCACTTTTCTTGACAAAGGCTAAACCCGAGTTGTTCCATACCACAATGCAACAAGTCCTCATTTAATTATAAACCACACATCACAAGTGAACTCTGCAGAGCCATACATCCTTTCTTTAACCACCGAGCCTCAACAGTTAGATGTAAAATAAGATTTATCAAACACAGCACTAAAGCTAATATGAATCTGGTATGAACTAGATTTACTCAGTTGGCACTAGTCAGGTTCAAGTCTGGATTACTGAGACCCTGAGAAACAGAAATGATGCCAATAAGTTGAAGAGCTGAAGGACTTAACACATGAAACACGATTTAGTTTGAAAATGGGATAAAGCTGAAAAGATGATGCTTTAAGGTTCATCGATGTGAAAATTCCACTCAAGTCTTTTTCTTGAGTAATTATGAACCACCACTGGGCTTCAGGAGGTGACCAGACTACTTTGTGATGTTTTTGTGTTATGTGTGTTTTATTTTAAAGTATTTTAAAGACAAAAGAGTCAATGAAGAACACAAACAGCATTACGTAACTATCTATGATAAATTAAACTGTTTTGCTCATGTTTGCTGTGTTTTTGTTGTGCTGTGTCATTGTGTGATGGGTTGTGTGCTGCAGGTGAGTGAGCGTTTTGCTCAGTACATCGATCAGATGATTCAGGCCAGCGGAGCAGCCTGTGGCAGCGTGCAGACTCTGGAGCGGCTTCAGCAGTTTCTGGAGCCAATGCTCTTCCTGTCAGGTCTGGAGCTTGCCAACACCTTTGAGCACTTTTACAGGTGTGAACATCACAACGTCATCACAGTTCCTGAAACAAGACCATATGATGCCTGGAGGAAAGTAACCTGCCTCTCTTATCCAGGTACTACCTGGGCGACAGGCTGCTGGCTCAGGGGAATGTGTGGTTGGAGAGCGCGGTGATCGATCAGATTGGCAGCTGCTTCCCTAGTCGCTTCCCTCAGCAGATGTTGAAGAACCTGAGCGAGTCAGCTGAGCTGCAGCAGGAGTTTCACCTGTACCGCCTACAGCAGCTGGACCGCTGCCTGCAGGAGCATGACCAGGTTAAAAATGACTCAAATGCATCTGTGGTCTGTCCTACTGTAAGAGTCACTCTGTTTCTACTGAATACTGAAATGTTGTTTTCTCTTCATCTTCCATTTTTCATCATCTGACACTAAGTCCTTGAACACGGTTTTTTACCAATAAGAAATATTTCTGATGTGTCGTTCTGGACAAAAGGAACTTGACAACATATGTAGACAAGTATTAAATGGGGTTCAAGTCGTGCCAAAGTTCTCAAGTCTGAGGCAGTTGACCCGTTTGTTGTCTCCACAGATGATGGAGGAAGACTTGGCTGAGTCAGAGGAGGAGGCAGAGGTCCAGGTTCTGGTTCTGTCTCCACGCTGCTGGGCCGTCTCATCTCTCTGCTTTCTGGATGAACCTGCAAAACATTTTCCATCTGAACTCTGCTCCTACCTGAACCAGTTCACCCAGTTCTACACACACAGTCAGTACCTGTCACAAACTGGCTTTGACTGGTTTCATGCTGTCTCCAAACATTGCTAAACTCCCTGTTTGAATCCAGCTTTATTTCTGGCCCGAGTGTGTCCCATTTTGGGATGATCTGAACCTAACCTCTTAGTTAAAAAACGTCAGTGATGCTCCAGTGTGTGTATATACATATTTGTATTAATTGCATCTTCGTCTATGTACCAGGTCAGTCCATGTATGGTCTGAGTCACTCAAAGCCTCGGCGGCTGCAGTGGACTTGGCTCGGTCACGCTGAGCTGCAGTTTGGCTTCTGGACGCTGCATGTCTCCACCCTGCAGATGTTCATCCTGCTGCAGTTTAACAGTCAGGATGTAGGACAGACACTCTTAAAGACAGATTTGAATCACTCAGAGGTACATCAGGTTCAGTGAAGACTGAACAAACTGTGTGTCTCTGCAGGAGGTCCAAGTGGAGGCTCTGCTGCAGTCCACTGGCCTGTCTGCAGCCATCCTGCTGCACGCTCTGCAGCCGCTCATCAGTGAGGGAGGACCACTGACCCGCAGCCAGTCTGACGAGCCCAGCCAAGGTCAGACACATAACACACACAGAATAACACACACACACACGCACACACACCTGTCTCCCTCCCTGACCCCCCCCCCCCCCCCCCTCGTGTCCCTCCAGGTGTGTTACGGTTGAACCAGGAGGTGGTGTCTCGCAGTCTGGATGGTGTCCCTGTGTCTGTTCAGCTGCTGCCCAGACAGACATATGTCAACGTGGACGAGGACGCTGGTGGGATGCTGGAGAGGAAGAGAAACTATATCTACTGTCTGATCGTCCACATCATGAAGCAGGAGAAAGAAATGCACATCGACAACCTGGTCTTCAAGGTCAGAGGTCTCATACTTATTTCTGAGTTTCTTATTTCTAAGTATGACTTATTTAGGTTTACACACTCCTAACATCTGAGGGATTAACCGGCTGAGATGTTTCCAGCCTGGGCTTAAGTTAGTTCTTAAATCTTCCACTGGCTCTGTGTCGGGGTTAAGTCACACATGGATGCAGGGAGAGAAGAGATGGATCATGCTAGAATGTATCTCCTCTAAATATTCGACTAATCCTATAATGTAGAGCATGATGAACTGTGGCTTCATTTTATTAACTTTTAATCACAAGCTGATAGGTTAGTTTCTTTATTTCTGACAAACGAGAAATTCAAAACTGCCAAACAAACAAGCAAAAACTAAAAGGTAACACAGATTATATTGTGAGTCCACCGTTTTCAAGATGAGACACAGGTATGTATTGGGAGTTTCTGTCAGTTTGTTTTCAGCTGCTAGCCCATGCAGGGTCAGGAGGGTCAGCACTTACACAAACACTCAGTGCAAAGAAGAGCCTTTTTCTCATTGGCTACTGGAAGTTCAATCCTCATTTCTGCAACATTATTTTGGTTAGTTAGGACGTTACTATCTTCGATTGGAAATAAAGCCTGTGTCCACATGGTGCAGCCAAACAAAAATACGTCTGAAGTTACCGTAAATCTGATTCTGCATGGACGTTACGCATTTTAATTCAAGATACAACCTCTTAAGCCCTAAGCCTATTTTCCAGAAAAAACGCCTAACAAGACATACCCAAAGTTAATGAGAAATTACAACACTTTACTAAAGGGTATATGCATGTTCTCGGTGTCCTTGGAAGTCTCTAGATGTCCAACTCTCAGAAGTGTTTTATCTATCATTATGCCTGAGTAAATTGGAATAAACCAAAGAGAAAAATTGTTTTTTTACCCTCGCCAAAATGTTTTCTTTTTTTGACAGAGGAAAACACAATGCTAGCAATGCCCCCAGATGCCATTGTTTAGCTTTATCCACTCCTTGACAACAAATTTGACCAAATTTGATAGAATTTGGATAAACAGTGAAGCCTACATGAAGGTTTTTGTAAGGATACACCAAGGCGAGAACTCAGTTTGGCACAATTGTGCCAAATGGATTATTTTCTACCTCTGATGAGAACTGGCTCCACATTACAATTAATTTCCATAAGACTAGTCTCCTACTACCTATTGGAGCTTTTAGATATGAAATGATATACCTTTTGCCTCATCAATTTCTACCATTCTGCACAATATATTTGTTTATATGTAATACAGAATAGTGAAAAATAACAGGAACTTCTACATTTCTTTCTTCACAGGGAGTATCTTTATTTGAAAAAAGTGCAGAAAGAGAAACAAACATTCTGTGCAAACAATGTGAAATAAAAAGTAACAGCGCAATTAAAAACTATTTAAAATACAGCAAACACAGGTAGAGTAAATTAAATGTAATGAATACATATAAATGCATAATTGAAGCAGTAAAGAGTGTATTATTTCTGTAAGAGACCAGAATCAAACAAATGATCAGTACACAAACCTTGACACAAGCAATGTCACCTTTCTTGCAGGTAAGGGTGGGGGTGGGGCGACTGGTGCAGGGAGTACTGAAGGTGTGAAAAGCCCTGATGGGGGGTGGGGGTGGATGTGCCTCACTCCCCTCTTGTTGGTGGCTGTGAAAATGGTGATCAATTACTATGTAGAACAAAAATAAATAACATTTGTACATTTCACTGAAGGACACAAAAGTTGTGGATATATGTAAACTTATTCACTAAATTGAGTAGCCATGACCTCTACTATATTTTGTTTGCATTTATATGTACTTCATTTATTTTTCTCATAAAGCATATATTCAAAGACAGATAAAATGCAGTATCTGCAAGCAAAGTAAGCCCAAAATAAACAGATATAGTGAAACTGCAGTAATATTCAATGCTATTGGATTGCCATACTTACTACAGTGTTTACAGTTTTATGACAAAGGTGTTCCATGCATATCAATTTACACAACACGGTCTTATCGATAAATGCAAATACTTACTAGTAAACTGGGTCCACTTCTAATGTAAACAATGCCTCCTCCTCGGAGCCGACGTCATTACTGCTGAGTCAGACAAGTCCTCAAATTCCCCGTCTGAGCCCCGCTGAATTTCTAATAAAATGTCCGCCATATCCCTCTAAGAGATGAATGTTTCTTTTCCATTGTTGAAAAGTACTCAAGAGAAGTTTTATAAGTGATGGAGAAAGTTTACAGGAGAGTCCCATGTGATCAGCGTGCGATGCAGCATTCTGCCTTCGTCTGTGGGGCGCTGCATCTAAAAGCGCACTGATTACGAACACTTTACGCCCGGCTTTTTTCAAAGCTGGTAAATGCAGTCCTTGGAAAGATTGATGTCAATCGATTCAGTAGCTTTTCCCCTTTCAAATGACTACAGACATGGCCATACGGAGCCATTCTCCACTGCACTGTAAAGCTTTGATTTGGTGGTGGTCGCAAAATTTAAATCTCCAGTTTTGCAAACATTAGAGTCTAAACTTTGATTGAGAATTGAAAGTAAACACCGCCGTCAAGTAAGCCCCTGTGAAATTTTTTTTAGTTTTTACTGATTTTGGCGCCCCCTGTGGACGAAACAGTCTCTGCTGACGAGAGGCATAACAATTCATCGACATAACAAAGCATGCTTCCAATGAATTCAAAAGTTGACGAGCTGTGGTAGTGTAATCTGTTTTGGAAAGCTTAAATCTAAAGGAGTGTGACGTCTTGCATCATTCCCGTCTTTGTTGGGAGCAACACAAGCAACACAGCCACCAGGAAGTAATGGTTGAACAAAATAAAGCACAATAAAGTAAGGAGCAAGACAGCTTCATCTCAACTGGTCACATACAAGACAAGGACCGGGAAACAACACAGAGTAACACGGAGCTGCAACCACCGCAAAACTATTTTGTCACAAAATTTCTGAAGTCTTGGAGTTGACTGTTTGCTAAATCTGTAAACCAGCAAGGAAGTCAGTAATCTTCTTGAGTTGGAGGAAAGGGGACATTCAGCACAGTGGTCCAGTGTCTGAGCCACACCATGAGAGTTTGGCATTTTGACTCCCACTGTGTGAAACTGTTGATCGTTCTCTATCTCTCTCTCTCTCTCTCTCTCTCTCTCTCTCTCTCTCTCTCTCTCTCTCTCTCTCTCTCTCTCTCTCTCTCTCTCTCTCTCTCTCTCTCTCTCTCTCTCTCTCTCTCTCCTTCCTTTCCGTTTCTCCTTTAAACAACTCTTAACTTTGAAAACATATGAAACTACATCATTTGTCTGACCTGAGTTCAGGTTTTTAATGGCATCATTAGAGGATATACAGTGAAGGTTTACATGTGAGGGATATTTTGAAGTGCATTAAAACAAACATGTTAAAACCATGTTAAAACAAACATGGTGTGAAGTTTTCTCTAGCTTAAAGTGTGGATTTCAATGTGGACTCCCCTTAAGCTAATGAACCCTGACGTTTCTGAGGCTGACATCTCAGAGAGTTACAGGCCACAGCAGCTCTGACCAAGACTCACACCCCGCACTAAAATAAGTCTCACTCTTTTGATATCGTCCTTTTTTCTCTGTGCTCTGGTCTCGTTGTCTCCGCAGGTTCTGGACTTGTGTCAGAAAAAGGAAGCCTCTCGCTCCCCGGGTTCAGGTCGTTTCAGCTGCAGCACTAGCGACGTTTTCTCATGCATCATGCACGTCATCAGCAAAGGCTGCATACGCCGCAATGAGGACAACCCACACATTGTCGAGTTCCTGCCGGAGGACCCGTCCACGCCACAGAAAGGCCAGGCCCAGTTCTCCTTCAGCCGGGCTGAGGTCAGGAAGGACTCAGCAGACAGCAGGGCTGACATCAGGTGTGAGCGTGACCTCTGACCTTTCACTCACCATCAACTTTGTTTACATGTTTTCCCTTTGTTACGCCCTTCAGACAAAACAGGAATCCTGAGTCTGTATTTCTGTTTTTTGTTTTGTTTTGTTTTTTTTACCCTGTAATGACTAAAACTCTTTAATTTCTGCACTTTGTTCTTAAAGTTCAGTTCTCCTGCTCTGACTCTGGTTACCGCTCAGATCCTTTAAAAACAGAATATCCCAGTCAATGAGTCAGACACACTGACATCCTGTGCATCCTCAAAAAAAAACAAACAAACATGTAAAATGTTTAATTTTCTACAAAGAGAAAATAAAGAAGAGATAAAACTCTAAACCCTGCTTGTTTCCTTTTGCCTTATTGTGTAATAACGTCAATGAACTGATGAATGCTGAGTTGAATTTACCTTCCAACAACCAAACGTTAAAGCTAAATCTTTGTGAAAATCCAGCTCTACTTTGATTGGATGTCAACATCTTTACAGTTTAAAGAACTGCAGGATTTCAAGAACACAAGAAGAAATGTTGATAATCTCTTCATACATTTAGAGTGTGTTTTAAAACAGAAAATATCTCTGCTCAGTGAAACCAGCACAGACTCAGATGAAGTGTGTAATGCCAGCAAGGGATCTTTTCGTAGCTCCTAAAATCACATGTTTGGAGTCTGCAGTATTCACAGAAGTCTGCCATGTTTCCCTGATTTAGAAAGAGAAAACTGTTCTTTAAGTTTCTCAGTTTCTTCTTCTTCTATCTCATTTAGACCACATAATCAAACATAAACACAGTGTCACAAACAAAAACTCAGTGGGGCTGAAAGATTTGTTTGAAAAGCTAAAGACAGAACATAATGAGAGCTCTTCCCCAGTCCCCCTGTAATGCTGCCATCTCGATTCTGCATTAAAAGTTATTCTCCTCTGCCTGTTTCTGCAGCCTGATGATGTCAGCTCCACGGCGGTTTGAGGATGGAGTCCTGGATGCAGTTCTGTTCTCGATGGGTCGAACAATGACGCAGGAGGAGGTCCGTCAGCTGATGCAGAGGACGGTCCAACAGGTGTGACTGGGATGCTTTTGACCATATCAAAGAAGTGACAAACACCCTGCAGTGATGCTGTGAAAAAAAGAGACACAAATGACCTCACAGCGACTGAGAACTAACTCATCATTTCACAGAAGGACCTCAAAGGTCAAAAGTTCAAGTTGTGCATTCATGAAGATTCAGTGGTAGATTAGAAAGACCAAAATAAAAAGATTTATGAGCATCAAGTCTAAACTGTAGGAGGTTAAAGTTGTGCATTTATGAGAAAAAAGTCAGCTAGTTACAGCTTGGGTGTCATCAATACCTAAAGTCCATACAGGATGAGATGAGAAGAGCAGTCAACAACATGCACCAAAATGAGGATCATCTCCATGTAACTGAGCAGCTGAGGACCAAGTGAGGTCACAGTGGTGTGTACAGGAGGTCTGTTAGCCTGTCCTCAGTCTATTCTGAATCCTAAAACTGATGAGGATGTGTTGATGCTGCTAATGCTCTGAGTTTCCAGTATTAAGTCTTTCATGAAACTTACCTTTCTGCTGATCTCCGTCTCTGAAAAGCTTAAAAAACAGACCATATACAAGTTTATTCTTGTTGATTTAAAGCTTGAATCTTGACATCTCTGTTGATTGATTCGGTGAGGTTGCCCTAATACTTTTTAATATCTTAAAAAATTAAACTAGAAACAGAGAAAATCCTCTGGGAGACTTAGAGTAACCTCAAACTGGTCTCACATGTTGTCTCTCCTTTTCGCCCTCTCAGGTGTCCAGCACTCTGAGTCTAGACCTGGACCGTGCTGAGCACCTGCTGGTTCACTGTAAGTGGAACATGGACCTGCTGGTGCAGAGATACACCGACGACGCTGAAGCCCTTATCATAGCTGCTGGGTTAAAGTGCAAAAACCCTCAGCCCCCACCAAGCCCCTCCTCCACCTGCCCTGTCTGCCTGGGCCCTCGCACCACCGCCACAGAGCCAGTCCCATCACTGAGCTGCATGCATTACTGCTGCCAGGTCAGAATCCCTACTTTTACTGATTCAGAACCTGGAACTAGTGAACCAGAAGTAACCTGACTGGATTAAAACTATTACAGAGGTTTAACCTTAAAATCAAGCTATTTCACTGAAGAAACGATTACACTCTGGGGTGGGCGGGAATAAGATGATTGACAGCAGCCTATGTTGACTTTGACCTCATCAAATAACCACAGGGAGTGATAAATTCAAGGTCTGAAGACAACAAGGCAAGACTTGTGGTCAAAAATCCTTCCCAAACGTATGGGGTGAAATCAGCATAGATGGAAGCAGAACCATTTTGTCCAGAGGGGGGCGCCAGAGTCAATACAGGTAATTCCACACTGGTGTTTGCAGAGTTAGTGATTAATCCTTCATTGACTGTGGAGGATGGCTAGGGAAATGTGGAGATTTAGCCAACAAGCTGTCAAGTGAAGACAGAGAGGTCTTTAATAAAGAGCTGGGTCAGATCAGGAGGAGGGAAGAGGTGATGAAGATCAGTTAACATCAGGCCAGGCTGTGTGTGCAAACCAAACACTTTCCTGAACTGGTTCCTAGTCTTTCATGTGTTGGTTCCTGCTGGGTTGGTGCTAACTAGTCAAACTGAGGTGAAACCTGCTTAGCAGCTCATCCTGATGTTGGGTGTGTGGTCTGGTTTTTCTCTCTCTCTCTGTTTTGTCATACAGTCGTGTTGGCAGGAGTACCTGACAGCGAGGATTGAACAGAACTTGGTCATGAACTGTAACTGTCCAATCACCGACTGCCAGGCTCAGCCCACCTCAGTCTTCTTCCTCAACATCCTCACAGACAAGGACACCATCTCCAAGGTAACAGCACATCCTCCTCCCCAGGTCCCCTGACAATCAGAGTGTGACTGAGCTGAGGATTTCTGATCTGATTTACCTCTAAGGTTTCTTTGACGACACGTCCTTGCTGTCACTGCTAGGATGATAACCTATTTGGGGGTGAGGGTGGGGGGGTGGGGGTTTATATTGATCCCAGAGTCATTGCATTTGTGTTGAATAAGCTTTAAAGATAAAAACAGTGCCTCTGTAAATCAGCACGTTTTCTTGATGTCTGAAAATATGGGAGAAAATGGACCTGTATAATCTATGAACTGCATAGGTGCCAAAAAAGAAACATGATAGCCAACAAAAACCTCAACAGAAGAAGAGGAAAGGTGGCAAAAAACCAAGCTGCTGCATCATAGGTCCATTCAGGGCAGCAAAGGTTGTCCAGTGTTCTGCTTGTTGACTGGTTTTATGTACTTTTAATCTTATTTGATAACATTTAAATGCTTGATGTACATTTAAAAGTCAACCAGCAATCTGCTGGGATGGTGATATGATATAAACTTGTGGGTGACCTGTCCAGGTGTAGCTCTTACATAATAAACCACACTGTTCCTGCTTAGGTTTAGACAGGTCAATAAAACCAAACTAGACCTGGTCAGCCCTGAGGAAGAAAATATTTAACTTGTAACACACGTTAAAACAACCAACACTTTTTCTTTTCCCAGTCAAGATCCACATTTTTTTTCTCATTCCTTGATTTTTGCATGAGGTTCCTGCTGCTGTTTTCAGATGAATAACTATACTTTAAAAAAGAGCTATACGAATTATACATAAGGCTGCATATCGAGACCACACCAACACACTATTCATTAAGTGAAACCTGTTAAAATTTATGGATATCATCGAATACAAAACCGCCCTGATAATGTATAAAGCTAGGTACAATCATCTCCCTGGGAATATCCAGAAAATGTTCTTTGACAGAGAGGGTGGGTACAACCTTAGGGGGAAGTTAAATCTGAAAACTCTGGGTGCCCGAACAACAGTGAAATCATTCTGTATCTCGATATGTGGAGTTCAACTTTGGAACAGTATAGATGTAGAGATAAAGCAATGTTCAAACATACACAAGTTCAAAAAAAGGTATAAAAAATGTATTATAATGAAGTATAAGGAGGAAGAATTACATGAACGGTGATGTGTTCAATGACTGTACTGTATAGACATCTATGCATGTATGTATGTATGCATGTATGTATGTAGGTATGTATGTATGTAAGTATGTACGTATGCACGTATATGTAACCTATTATTGAGATCACCAATTTAGTGTACAACCAAGTAATCCTTGATACATAAGTGGTAAATTAATTTGTTAAAGTATACATATAGGTATACAGTAAGACAGTTTGTAAAGCGTTGACGCTGTGTAGTTGACAAAGGGGTAGGATCACATAAGTCCTGACTTCACCCTACTCCTTTTGAACATGATCATGATATTGGCCGATTATTGCCTGTTAGGCTTGTCTTTGATTTTATAAAAATTTGTTTATTTATTATTACTACTATTATTTTCTTTTCATAAAGCCTTGTTTTTTGTTTTGTTTTTTACTTCATCATTATTTTTATCATGTTCAAATAAAGAAATAAACTAAATAAATGAAGAGCTCACCATCTCTCTGCTGATGCCTCTACTGAATCAGTTCCTCAACACATAATAATACCACCGCCTTCTTCTCCTTTTCCTCTGCCAGTATGAGAATGCCTTACTCAGAGACTACGTAGAGTGCTGCTCCAACCTGACATGGTGCACCAACCCTCAGGGCTGCGATCAGATCCTCTGTAAGGAGAACATGGGCAGCATGGGGACCTGCTCCAAGTGCTGCTGGTCCTCCTGCTTCAGCTGCAACTTCCCAGAGGTCAGAGGTCACCACACACACACACCTGTATAAAATTTGTTTCCAACAAAAAACTTAGACCTGGGGGTGCGGGTGGGGGAATTGATGTGTCTCTAAGGCTTTATGTATTAGCCTTAAAGAAGGAGCAGACAAGTTCCAAACTGAGAAAAAAAAAAGTTCATGTTAAAATTGACAACAGTTATAAACATTTTTATTATCTGAAGACTGATTGCTGCTCCCAAAAGAGTCTTCAAGCTGTCACCAAGAGCTCCTTCACAAGCTAAATTAAAGGAGATAAGCTGCTGTTCTGGTGATTTTGTTCCTCTGGCCTCAGCAGGTTTCTACCTGGACAGGTGTTATATTGTTCTCTGCTTTATGTCAATCTAACTCAGTGACAGTGTCTGTCTTCAGGCTCATTACCCAGCCAGCTGCAGCCACATGTCTCAGTGGATGGATGATGGAGGCTATTATGAAGGGATGAGCATGGAGGCTCAGAGCAAACATCTCGCCAAGCTCATCTCCAAACGTTGCCCGAGCTGCCAGGCTCAGATTGAGAAGAACGAAGGCTGTCTGCAGTACGTATTGTAATGATTCCTTCTAAAGATCTAGAACACATAACATGGTGATTAGGATGATGATGGTGATGGTGATGATGAGGAAGATTCGTTCATTCCCCTGTCCTCAGTATGACCTGTGCCAAGTGTAATCATGGTTTCTGCTGGCGTTGTCTGAAACCCTGGAAACCAACGCACAAAGATTACTACAACTGCTCTGCCATGGTTGGTTCACACACTGCACATGATCAGAGTGGGCGCATTAACCCACCATTCAGAGACCAAGAATAAAGTCCAGTGCGCAGTGATAGTTATGAGCATGAGATAACAGAAACAGTGTTATTCATCTGATCTTTATCCGTCTGTAAACTTGTTGCTTTTGCTGCAGGTGAGTAAGGCAGCGCGGCAGGAGAAGAAGTTCCAGGATTATAATGAGAGGTGCACATTCCACAACCAGGCTAAGGTATGATGCCTGTCCACCACATGACAGAGAGACTTTTAATCTCAAGCAGCTCCAATACTGACTTGAATTAGATTGGCCACAGCATGGAAAGGCTTTGTTAGCTTTGGGTGCTGTGCTGGAGAAATTGTGTAGATATAGAAAATTGGGTTTCCTGACAGGGCGAAACAGGACCTTTACATGAAGCATAGGGGTCCTGTTCACTCTTACCTGGGGTAAGAGGAAAAAATGATCAAGTACAATCAGGGGCCGGGCCGTGTGACTCGTTCTGGTTTCTGCCCTAGGATTTTGCAATCAACCTGGAGAACAAAGTGTCGTCTATTAATGAAGCCCTGCAGATGAAGTCCTTGACCTTCGTCATTGATGCCTGTAAAGTTCTCGCTCAGGCTCGCAAGGTAACCAGCATCTCTCTTCATCATCATCAGCATAATTATCTTCACCATCACCAGAGAGTGGTCCTGCTCCCTGTAATACTGCTGATCAGACTGTAATGGCGTTAATCATTCCCTGCTCTCTGTCTGCAGGTTCTGGCTTACTCCTGTGTCTACAGCTACTACAACCAGGAGACAGAGAAGATGGACGTGATGGAGCAGCAAACCGAGGCTCTGGACCTGCACACCAACGCCCTGCAGATCTTGTTGGGTGAGACCCAACTTCTTATCATTTTGCATAAGATCCCAACTGTTTAAAGTGGTCTTTATTAGTGTGTTAGTCAGAATGAGCTGGTGTGTTAGCTGGTATTAACTGGTCTGTTATCTGGTATAAACTGGTCTGTAAGCTGGTACTAACTTGTCTGTTAGCTGGTATTTACTGGTCTGTTGCTGGTATTAACTGGTCTGTTATCTGATATGAACTGGTGTGTTATCTGGTTTGAACTGGTCTTTAACTGGTATTTACTGGCTTAAAGCTGGTATAAACTGGTATGAGACCAGTTAACACCAGCTTGAAAACCAGTTAATACCAGATAACAGACCAGTTATTAAGTGGTCTGTTATCTAGTATGAAAATGGTATTATAGCTGGTTTTAGCTGGATGTTATTTGGTCCTAACTAGTCTTATAGCTAATATAAACTGCTCTGTGATTTGAAATTAACTGGCCTGTTTGCTGGTTTAAACTGGTCTTTTATCTGGTATTAATTGTTCCATTATCTGATATCAACCGATCTGTTATCTGGTATTAACTGGTCCGTTAGCTGGTATTAGTTGATCTAACTCTAGCTGGTTTTAACCTACAGACTGTATATACTATGGACAACTTGGTTCCGCCTACCGCCTGTATACAGATTTGAAGCCAAAAAGCTCTCGGTATTTCCGGGATTTTTCTTTATTTCCTGAAACAAGCACTGCGCAGTAGCGATGCGCACATTCTGGCGTGCAGTTGCCAAGAGGCACTGTGATGACGCTCGGCTCAAACAGCATATCCCCTGGGAGAGCTACGCAATCCCTGAATGCCCATAGGCTGTATCAAGTGTCAATCATAGTAAACATGAACCCCCTAATAACTTTTAAAAACGGAGCTGTACAGAAAAAAGAGGACTTGGGCACAAACTAGTCTTACAATAACTACATGTCAACATCACAAGCAGGGGGGAGAAAAATTTATGCACTGTGTAATAAATATTTAAAGTTTGTCCACAGTCCCATAAGCTTTGCTGGCGGGGGCGGGATTTATGACCTATACTGCAGTCCATCAACAGAGGGTGCTGTTCTCGGAGTGGCTTCACCCAGCAAGGAGGCAGACTCTGTCCGTTCTTTATACAGTCTATGTTTTAACCATAGACTATGATTTAAACTGGTCTGTTAGCTGGTTCTAACTGGTCTGTTATCTTGTATTAACTGGTCTGTTATCTGGTATTAATTGATGTAATTGGTAACAACTGGTCAGTTTTTCTGGTATTAACTGGTCTTTTATCTGGTATTGACCGGTGTGTTATCTGGAGATAACTGGTATTACCTGGTCTGTTATCTGGTGTGAACTTGTCTGTTAGCTGGTATTGACTGGTCTGTTATCTGGTAGTTACTGTTCTGTTACCTGGTATTGACTGCTCTGTTACCTGGTTTTGACTGGTCTGTTATCTGGTATTTACTGGTCTGTTACCTGGTATTATCTGGTCTGTTGACTGGTCTTGTGTGTGCTCTTAGAGGAGACTCTGCTGCAGTGCACTGATCTTGCTTCATGCGTCAGGCTGCTGAAGCCTGAACACCTCAACACTGGACTGGAACTGATCCGACGTATTCAAGAGCGCCTGCTAGCGATCCTGCAGCACTCCACCCAGGTAAGCAGTGTCAAGGATGGGCTTAAACCAGCATGAGTCTCAGGTGTGTTGAGTCATTTAATTAATTAATTATTATAAATAAACACATACCCTCCGCTCACTCTGCTCTTCACCGTGACAGATGCACACACTGTGCTGTGGAGAGCGCTCAGTCTGTCCCTCTGAAAACAAACTGCTGTTTCCTGTTCAATGTTGCCCTCTGCTGTTGTTTTAGTGTGGCTGTTTGGACACATTTTTTGATGACATTACCATGCTGGTTTACATTGGTCTGATGTTGTACAATCAGATCAGATACAGGGATACAATAAGAGTGAGCTCAGGTAAAAACAGGACCCCTAAAATTAGAATGAAATTAAAGCTGTATGCAGTATCAAATGGGTCCTCACACCTCTGCACACGAGCATGACTGTGTTTGGCAAAAAAATAAACAAAAAGTATATCCAGCTATTTCAGGGAATTATTGATAAGTTTATGCAGGGCAAAGAAGACCAGGGTAGTAAGAATTTTGTCAGCTTTGAAATGTCCCTGTGTGAACACAAACCAATTTTAGGTTAATTTGAAACTTTTGAACAAACTGGTTCATGATTCAGATTCAGAGCAAATGAACTACATACAGGTGTGAAAACAACCTGAATCTGACCCGGAACAAGCCTGACGTCAGTCCAAAGTGACTTTAACTCTGTTCAACCAGTATCAAACTAGTTTCAGCTAAGTCAGTAAACAGAGTTAACTTTTGAAACAGAGTTCAAACTTACTCGATTTAGAACAGTCTGAAATAGGTGTACTGCCAGTGTAAACTCAGTCTGAACAATATTCATGTTTGAAACTGTGTGAACCACCTCAGAGTACTTCAGCTCCAATTTGACACCATTCTGTATTTCTGTCTTTAAGGACTTCCGGGTTGGCTATCAGTCCAAGAGCAGCCAGGAACCAGAGTCTAGTCAGGCCTCCAACTTGTCCAACCACACCGATGGCAACAAAGTGTGAGTATGGTGACAGATTACCTTAGTCGTACTCAGGGGAAGTCAAGAATCCCTGTTTCTGTAGGAGGGGATAATAGTGCAGTGCCGATCCTCAAAGTGTCTCAGACTGGTTTCTACTCATTCTTTAGGTCAAAGTCTGACAGAGCCTCAGACTCTGGAGACTCAGATAACAACAACAACACCGGGGAGGAGGGCGGTGAAGACGCGGAAGAAGAAGACGACGAGTACGATGAAGAGTACGTACCAGAGTGGCACGAGGACTATGACGAAGACGACATTGAAGAGGACGACTTCTTCTCTGACGACGACGAGTCTGAGAACCTTGAACGGGACTTCAACCCGTTTGACTGAGGTACTAACAGAAACCTCCCTGAGAGGAGGGAGGAGAGAGGGGGAAGAGTCAGATCCTGCCATAGCCCCACCCATCCACCTGAGAGCATCAGGAAGGACGGGTCAGAGACAATCCAAGGGACATCCTCCTTTATCTGAACCCCAGCCCCCTCAAACACCACTGCACTCGCTTTCTTTGTTCCTGTATTTGACCTTCTTTGTTTCATTGGATCAACATTCAGAGGGAAAGGAGGTTTCCTCAAAAGTTCTGAGTTTAAGAGTGTAGTGCAGAGGGAAATAAATCAGACATCCAGGAGGAAAGTCTGACTGTAGTCTTCAAACAGTGAGAATATTTTTGAATAAAAGAAGATGTGACAGTTGTGTCAGAGATGATTTTTCACTCAGTATTGAGAGAACTGGTTTTAAACCACTTATTTCAGTAAATAAAGTAAAATTATTATAAAAAGACCTGATCTGAAACTAAGTCAAGTTCAAGGCCAACCAAAAAACACTTAAGCTCAAGTTTGACACAATCCTGAAACCAAGTAAATTCCTCACACTGTCAAAAGACAGTTATAAACCAGCTCACACACAGTTAGTGACCTGTCTGAATTTAGTCCAAAACCACCTTGAAGTCTAACTTGAACTAGTCCTAACCCAGATTAAATGGGTATGAAGCGCCTGTAACCTAGTCCAAAAATTTGGCTTTGACCTTTTTGGCTTTAAGGTGAGGCAATCAGTCCTATATTATTTTAAAATCAGTCAAACCACTGTGTGAGACCTGCTTCAGACGGGGCTAAGGACACTTTAATTCCTAAGTTTGAGACCCGGCTGATCCCTGTTAAACCTCTAGGTTCCTTTAAAAAGTTACCTTAAAGACCCACTCCGATGAAAATCATATTTTTTTGTTGTCTACATGTTTATATGTCATTTTTCTGAATTTTCAGGAAATATTATGTGAAAAGTAAGAGCAAATTGGCATTTTTGAGTATTTGTTCAAATCACTGTGATTCTCTGGCAGACCCAAACGGCCGGTTCACACACAGTGAGATTTTCTATGTCACAACTGCAAGCTCCACCCCCAGAGACCCGCTCTGCAGGCCAGACCCTGAGAAGTAGAGAGGACAAGAGCAGAACAAGTGTGCACTTTAGTGGATTACAATGCTCATAAGAAAGCCAATTATGATATTACCTTTCATCATGTCCCCAAAGACATTTGTGTTCGAGAGCTCAATAGCTCCTATGTTACCTGCCACTTCTAACACACCGACAATGTTATGCTGCAAGCTAGCGTGAAGAGGAGTGTGCAGAACTGCGCTGTCTCTGCCCATGGCTCAGAGGTGAATTGCTACTGAGCTACTGGAGCTCTGCAGAAGAAAAGCCCTTAGAAATGACACAGGTGATGTGATTTTGGCTAAAAACTTCATAATCACAATTTAACAACCACTGAGAACACTTTAAGTAGTGAAAAAAAATGTTTGGAGTGGGACTTAAATGGCTAAAGATTTCCATCTCCTAACTGCTCTAAAAATATTATACATCAATATTTTTTCCACTTTTTTGATAATATCTGTTAATCATCCTCAGTCCTTGTCATAGCCACCAAATAATTATTGATTTTTAGAATTTTAACCCTTCAAATACCAGTTTGATTATATGACATCACTTTTACTTTTAATAGGGGATAAAAATACCAAGTTATTTTCCATTTATTAGATGCTGGGCAGGATTTTTTTTTTAATGACAGTCTGTGATATGTTAATGATTAGCTAGAACATTGTTTTTTATGCATTATTTTTTTATGCACTGTCAGATTTAAAAAAAGTTAGACTGAAAATAGTTCATTGAAACCTATGAGCCTACTACCTTATCTGGGTTGTCCACTTTCCTCGCCCCACAGGCTGAGTGTGTTTTCTCCTCTGGATCTGTAAACACCTACCAGAATCAAGAGCTCAATGTAGGCAGAAACATCAGTGGCCTCCTCCATTGACCGTCTCCCCTGAAGATTTGTCATTTTCACAATGATGCGAATATTAAGTATCATCTGTGATGAGGAGATCAAAGCTTGATTACATGCTCTAAATCCTGGCAATGGCATGGCATGTTGGTTCCTTGGTGACAGTAGATGCACACACACACATACACACTCATTGAAAGACCCACATGCATACACACACACACACATCAAAATCCAAACAATGCTGTGTAATAGGATTCAATGGACATTTTTCAATCTAATATTGCACAAAAAATAATGTATCGAAACCAATGTTGTTGCTGATCAATAACATATCACAATAAATTCCAAATTCCCCTTATTGCATAAAAAAGAACAGTGGCATTTAAAGGGTTAAAATTCTGAAAATGAATGAATATTTGATAGATATGAACAGGACTGGAGTTGATGAAAAATTTAAGAAAAAAAGTGTAAACAAGTATTAATGTACAATATTTTTAGAGCAGTTTTAGGAGTTAAATATTTTGTCCATCTAAGGTCCTTATCATATAGTGTTTTTGCCACACAGTGAATATTGACCTGATATTCTAGTGTGAGGTCACATTTTAAAATTTGGAAAGAAAAAACCACCCTGAAAAAAAATCATTCCATTTGCAATAAAACAGCCAAAATGATCAACAAATGAAAAGTAAAGAGTCAGCAAAAATGGACATAAATGTCCCAAGAGCCCCAGAGGGTTAATGGTATTTAAATGTCAAAATATAGTGTCAAGTAAATAAGTTCAAAATCTACATCTTTTTAAAGTGATTCTGATTTGATAATCCTGACTTAAATCTCAGAACTTTTTTTTTTTCTTCCTCCAGGCTCGGCCTGGTTCTGGATTTGGCTGGTTCTGGTGTGTTTTCTGTCCGACAGCAATGAAGGATCTCTTAGTTTGAACAAAATCTTTGTGTTTCTGTTTCCAGTTGCTGCTTTTGGATTTCCAGAGTCAAGTTTAAAAACAGGAAAAAGGGATTCGTCAAAAAGAGACTGTTAGTTTACATCCTGTTCTCCTTGTTAGCTGTTGAGAATTACCCATTTGTCTCATCACATGTTCTGCCTTGATTTATGTTGGCAATGGGGGCTGCCTTTATTTGAGACTAAAAAAGAAATAGAAAACATTAAAATGCATAACTTCTTCTATTTTATGTTGTTTTTTTTTGTTTTGTTTTGTTTTTTCTTTTATGTAGAGTTGGATGTTTCTATGCATCTAAAGAGAGATTTGGAGGTTTCAGCTTGAGCAGAGAGTCTGTAGGAGCTGTGAAGTCTGAAGTATCACTGCAATAACTGATCGATTGATTAGCAGCTCACTGTCACTTGAGTAACCGAGCAAAGACGCTGACCCCTGCTCTGTTTTCAGTCTTTAAAAAGGACGCTTTTAGGGTCAGATTTTTGAGTTTATTGTTAAAAAGTTGCGCTTCGCAGGAGTCAGGGGATGTCTGAAATTCCAGCTCCCTGTTTTGCTGTAATTTTTGAGAGATCCTGTATTCATAATGTTGATGTTCTATAATGTTCTTTCTCGTTCCTTTGCTGGAGTCGAGCGACTTCAGCCAGCAAACTAAATAAAAGCTTTTTTTTTTTTGCTTTGCTGCAGGAAGACTGATTTCACGCTGAAATAAAACACTTAACCATAACCCTCTAATGTCTTTCAATGTTCTTTTGAGGGCTGATGAATTCTATTTGCAATCTTTGATCATTTCAGATCTGATGGGCCAACTGAAGGAGTTAGTTGTGGCATTTGTTAAATAAGTACACTTAAATTGTTTGAACCCAAAGGACACTCATAAGATACTCATAAGGATAAAAACCAAAAACAACAGAAGAAATACAAAAACAACAATGCACAACAAAGTTGTTACAGACCGCACAAGACAGGCTAAAAGTTGTTTAATGCTACAAAAATTGCAACCAATGAGGTGAATTTCTAACAGGTCAGTAACCTGATTGGGTATAAAAAGAAAATTTTGAAAGGCTGAGTTCCTTAGAAGGAAAGACGCAGAGGTTCACCACTTTGTGAGAGACTGTGTGAGCTAATAGTTCAACTGTTTCAGAATAATGTTTCTGAGTGTGAAAGAATGAGTGGATTTCATCATCTACAGAACATAATATCATGAAGAGATTCAGAGGATCTGGAGAAATCTCTGTACTAAAGGGACAAGGACCAAAACAAAGACTGGATTCGTCCTGATCTTCGGGCCCTCAGGCAGCACTACATTAAAGACAGACAGGACTCTGGAGTGGAAATCACTGCATTGACTCCATAAATTCACAAATGCAGTTTAACACTGAACCGTGAAAAGAGCCAGTTAGAAACATGATTAAGAAACACCAGAGACTTTTCTGGACCTGAGCTCATGTAGGACGGACTTGAGGGAAGAGGAAAACTCCTGTGGTTCGGAGAATCACTATTTGACATTCTTCTTGGAAACTACGACCGTCACATCCTTTTCTCTAAGGAGTAGAGGGTCCACCTGGCTTACTCTCAGCTTCCAGTCCACAGCCAACATCCCTGGTGATGGTATGAGGATCATTCACATCTGTGAAGGCTCCATCAATGCTGAACAATATCTACAGGGATTACAACAGCATGGCTCTGTAGGAGAAGAGTCCTGCTGTGAAACTGGCCAGCCTGTTCACCTTGATTTACTTCACCATCAGCAGAAATGTTAGTTTGAACAACAGCAAAGTTGACTTGTTTTATAAAATGTTCAATCAAATGTGAATCATTGCTAGCTCATTTCAATAGGATTTTAAAAATACACAGATCTCCAGCAGAAGAATTACACAAAAGGTCTTATTTTTAGAACTTACAGGTTTAAAATTAAAATGACCAATTTTCTTAATAAGTGACCATGTTACACAAGGGATGACGTGAAGTGGGCGGACTGTTAAAAAAGAGGGACCTTTGCTGAGTCAGGGTAAGACTACCTGCTACCCCAAGTTTGCTGTATAAAACTGCTCACATTTACATCATGCGTTACACATTACTATGATAATGATAGGATAGCAAGTGATGCATTTCTTCTGAAAATGTAGAATGTGTATGTGCTGAGATGTGTGCCACTAGAAATTGAAACTGAATAATTATACTGAATTTCAAAAGCAGGATTTGAAATTTAAGTTAATGCTTTAAAACCGAATATGAAATTGTCATCTCTTCTCTTCTTGGATAACTGGACAGCAGAGAGAAGAGGCTGAGCCAAGGCCTCTGTGGTCCATTCTTGCTTAAGGTAAAAAAAAAAATTTAAACCCAGGCTTACTTTGTGTGGTTTTGTGTAAACTCGAGCTTAACTGACTGTCTGTGATAGACCTGCTGTGCTTCATATTGAAACTCATCACACAATACGTCGGTTGGCTAAGGTCATATGTGAATATGTGAGCACACAAGTGTCCTATTTGGTCACAGAGCAGAGTTGTTCTGTGGTCCAGCAGCTGTTTGCAGCTTTGTTGATAATGATGCTAGACTGTGTTTTGAGTGTTTAATGTGTGTGTGTGTGTGCGTTACTTATGGTCCTGTATTCTACAAGTTATGTAAGATTTCTGCCTGATACTGGAGCACTAGATAGGGTGGACCGCCCGATCATGGAGGCCGGGAATTTCGCACACTGCTGACACTCAAACCTAGGCATGGTGATGTGGGACATTTAGGCTCGGACTTGGCTTGCGCCCAACCTCTTTTAACAAAATGCGACTGATCTTGTAGCTACATACTGTAAGTACAGATAAACCTCAACCTCCATGTCTCCAGCAACGGAGCAAAGAAAGAAGATAAATGTGCTATGTTATCTGAAGCTATTCCTTTATATCGTCCTTTAACCCCTCTATTGAGAAAGGCAGGTGATGTTCCCATGTTGTTTTCAATCTCAATGGCTTTAATATTCACAATGAACATACAGTTGCTAAGGAAAATGTCCCACGTTCAGTTTTAGAAGGCACCAGAAGACACACCTAGGCCCAAGTTGCCCCCTACACACTCGCCCTACACACTACCCCTCTTTTCCGCGTCCCCGCAGAGGCTCCGCCATATTGAAGGCCGCCCCAAACCACAGAGAGAGGAAAGTGAGTGGACCGTTCAGCCCTCAAATAGCGAGTCTGCACCGATGCACACTAACGGCAGGATTTACAGGTGGTGCGCCGGCAATAAACAACATACAAATATAAGTTATGTATGTGTCCACCTTTGTCTTTCTGACAAAAGAAGAAAAAAAAAATCACAAAAGACGTAGTTTGGAAAGATCAAACGGAAGTCGGAAATCTTACTCTCAACCTCGTTTTCTATTTCTCCTGCCTTTTTCACTGTTTTTGGTGAAAAAAAACCCAATTATGTTGCTTTTCCTCTTCATTTCTGCAAGATTTCAAGTTATTTTACTTATGTTACCCTGCCAGATATGGAATCAATGTTAGCTTTCATAACGTACACAGGATCTTGCTGCTGATGCACATGTAGCCTAGCTTAAAACACGATCTCAAAATCAGCATTGTGCTTTCATTACAAATTTATTTATTGATAGTTAATCAGTTTTTACCTCATTCCTCTCATGTCTCCTTCCTTTTTTGCGACTCTTGGCCGGCTCCTTCGCTTTTATCAATCAATTAAAATTAATCAATTAAAAAGGTCACTCGTCTCGCCGGCACACCACCACAACACCCACTGCGTCGCCACCCTCGCTCTGATGCAATCTCGTGCTGCATTCAATGCATAAAATGGAGATTCACACTAGTAAATGTCAAATTGGCCATTTAATTTGTCGCTGCCAACTGGGGTGGCAACAGAGGTGGCAAACCTGTCTTTTAGATGCCACCCATAGACTGTATATAAGATGGACAGAGTCTGCCTCCTCGCTGGGTGAAGCCACTCCGAGAACAGCACCCTCTGATGGTGGGCTGCAGTACAGGTCATAAATCCCGCCTCCGCCAGCAAAGCTTATGGGACTGTGGAGAAACTTTAGAAATTTATTACACAGAACATAAATTTTTCTCCCCCCTGCTTGTGATGTTAACATGTAGTTATTGTAAGACTGGTTTGTGCCCAAGTCCTTTTTTTTCTGTACAGCTCTGTTTTTAAAAGTTATTAGGGGTTCATGTTTTCTATGATTGACACCTGGTACAGCCTATGGGCGTTCAGGGATTGCGTAGCTCTCCCGGGGGGATACGCTGTTTGAGCCGAGCGTCATCACAGGGACTCTCGGCGACTGCGCGGCCGAATGCGCACAACGCTAATGCGCAGCTCTGGTTTCAAGGAAGTGGAGAAAAACCCGGAATTACCGAGAGCTTTTTGGCTTGAAATCCGTATACAGGCGGAAGGCGGAACCAGGGTGTCCATCTTATATACAGTCTATGATGCCACCCCATGCCACGCCGGTAGATCCGCCCCTGTATGGCAATGAATCTTTCTGTTTTCCGGTGGAGTGAGGTGGGGGTCCCATACCCGCCCGTCTTGTTTATACCCTCCCATTTCAATTGAGGCGCACTCCACAGCTGCAAGTGTAACTTCATTACGAATGACACTCGGTAGTGAAGGGCGGGTGAGTTGGGGGTGGTTTGGGATTGGGCCCTAAAAGGAGTTTTAGTAGATGTGAATGAAAGCTGTGTGAATCTGTGCTCGATTACTCTTCCTCACGGACGTAGATGACCTAATGGATGTGCCACACTGAACTAAAACTGAATTGTAAAACTACATGGAAATTGTGTTAACTGTGATTTTAAAAGTTGTCATAAGTTGTATTTTATATATTTTTGTCATGCTTTATGGCTTGAATTTTGTTTTAGATGTGCTAAATGTTCTGTGCTTGTTAAAAAAAAAATAATTGTAAAACTGAATCTGAAACGGAATCATTTTTTTTATTTTTGAACTTAAGCAAAAGAGAGAGTTGAATTTTCATGTAGGTTAAACACAATTTCGAAGCAGGTAAATTCAATTCCAAAACATTAATTTCAATTTCAAATCCTGCTTTTCGAATTCAATTATTCAATTTCAGTTTCTAGTGGCACAAAACTCAACCCATGAATGTATACTTGCTTTAAATTGAATTATTTCTGCCTGACTCATGTCATATTGTGCTGCAGTTCTTTCTTCGTGCAGCGGGAGGCGGTAATGTGAGCCACAACAGATTCGGCCGTTTCTGTAGAAGAGGAAGAAGCAGTCCCCCTGCATCGGCAGTGTAACTGGAAGTACAAACGCTGGCTTTCTATAGTTCATTCTCTCCACAATTCATCAAATTTTACGATATTTTAGCAAGTTCGTCGTCTTTTTTGAGCTATGATCCAGAATTGATGGGACCGGGCAAGCTAACTCGGACTGTTTATTGAAATAGCAGTTTGCTCGGTTGCTAGCTCCCCGTGCTGCATTAGCTCCGTGTCGGTTCATAATGGGGCGAGGAGCGGGACCAACCCGGAACAGACCCCCCACGGGACCGCCAGGCGAGGACAGACTCCCACTTGACATGGGTCCTCCGCCACCGGGCTGGGGTCCTCCGCCACCGGGAGGCTGGGGGCCCCCTCCTCCTAATGGGTGGCCGTTGCCGCCTGATGAATGGGGCCCTCCGCCGCCCGGAGGCTGGGGGCCACCACCACCCGGAGGGTGGGGACCCCCGCCGCCTGGGGGCTGGGGCCCCATACCCCCTGAGGAATGGGAGCTTCGAGGGCGTCCTCCACCCGACTGGGGACCAGGAGGACACCTACCGCCGGGCTGGGGTCCTCATCCCGACGGCTGGCTGCCTCCACCGGACTGGAGACCCCCACACCCCGACGACTGGAGGCCTCCTTTCCCCGACGATCGGAGACCCCCGCATCCCGACTGGAGGCCCCCGCACCCCGACTGGAGACCCCCGCACCCCGACTGGAGACCCCCCCACCCCGAAGACTGGAGACCTCCCCCAGAGGGTTGGGGACCACCTGGCTGGGGTCCGGACGGGCGACGTGAGCCGTGGGGACCTGAAACTGGACCAGCAGTTCCACCGGGACCAACTGCACCACCTGTACCACCTGTCCCTCCCCCTCTTGCAATTCCTCCTCCGGACCCTGCAGCCTTCGGACCCATACCTGTCCCCGCTGTCCCCCCTCCAGCCTGCCCCCCTCCGATTGGGTACCCGGCCTACCCTCCTCCTGGCTGGACTGGTGAGGTGAGCAGCTTCACCCCGCATGTCTTATGTCGCACCATGATCCTTTTCTCTTGGATCAGTCAGGTCCCTGAGTCTCTGTTCAGCATTGCTTAGTGACTTTAGGCATTTATATGGATCACCTGAAGTTTTGTCCACCTGAACCTGATGACCGAAGAGGTTTTTTCTTTTTTTGTTTGTCAGATCGTAGAAGAACCAATGCCAAACCCGCCTCCAGATCAGCCTGAGTGGGTGAGTACAGACTATGAGATCCTTGACTATGAGAAGAATCCAACACAGACCTGTCAGACCACTTTACCCAGTTCCTCTCTGACAAACAATTCAGAGTGAAGGGTCAAGAACTGTTAAGAAACCGCCAAAGGCCCTCCAACATCTGTTTGTTTTTTTCTGATATTGTGAGATTTTTGAGTCTGTGTTTGTTGATCAGAGATAGTATTCTCTTTTATTATTCATCACAAATACCCTCAGGCTAGTCTCTAGACAGTTACTCCACAGTTTATGTTTATGTTTATGTTTATGACGGATCCCCATTAGTCTTTACTTTGTGACAACTATTCCTTCTGGGGTCCTCCACTCATGCATACAGTCAACTAAAATAAAAAAAATCCATATGATTTCATGGCATTGTACAATACAATAAAGCAAACAAAATACACAAGTACAAACCATACAATCTGGTTTAAGCATTGAATAATTATAATGAGAAAACAAACAAAATACAAACAGATAACTGAGTCACTAAAATGCCAGTGAGCAAACAAAATACAAAAAATACATTTGAAATTTAAATAACTCAAATATACTAATATAAGTCCTTCAAAAGTGTAGTTGAAATTTCTAACTAAACACCACTTCTTTGTCTATAATGGCTTCTTTTAGTTTCTTTTTGAATCTCCCTTTATTGTCTTTTTTAGTTATATTTGTTGGGAGCCTATTCCAGTGAGCTACTGCTCTATACATTACCGTACTCTTGAGAGCATTAGTTCTTGGTCGAGGTAAAGTGAAGTGGTCACCCATGGCATGTCTAGTAGCATGGCCATGTCTAGTATTTGTAGGTTCTAGTTGTAGGTGTAGATTTTTTGGTTTTCCAAAATGATAAATATTTAACAGAAATACCAGCAGACTACATGCCAGTCTATGGTCCACTCTCATCCAAGACAACTGTCTGTGCATCCATTCAACACTAGTCCTCCCTGTGCAGCGGAGGGCCAAGCGGGCTGCTTGGTTTTGAGTGATCTGCAGTTTATGTAAGTCTTGTTTTGATGCGCTTGACCAAACTGCTGGGCAATAATCAAGACAGGATAGAACTAAAGATTGTAATACAAGTTTAACTGTTGAGGCAGACAACAAGTGTGCAGCCCTTCTTATCATTGAGATAGTGCCACTCATTTTCAACACCATTTTATCCATATGTGATGACCAGGAAAGTGTTTTCTCAATGATCACACCCAACAGTTTGACCTCTTTAACTTGTTCAATAGTAGCACCTTGTATAGCAAGATTCAGTTTAGGAGTAGATCTCAGTGTATAACTGGAACCCAGCATCAAACTCTTTGATTTTAAAACATTCAGCTTCAACCTATTTTCACTAACCCAGTTAGAGACTAATATCAACTCACCCTGCAGCAATGTGTTAACTAACTCAGAGTTTCCCCAGATACATACATTGTAGTGTCATCAGCATATATTTCCATGCGTGCACTCCTTAGTACATGTGGTAAATCATTAACATAAATTGAGTACAATAACGGGCCTAGGCAACTCCCCTGGGGTACACCACATTTGAGGGTCACCATATCTGAAACTGTACCATTAAACACCACACATTGTTGCCTTTTTGACAAATAACTTTTCATTAACCTAATAGCACCATCTTCAAAATGATATGCTGATAACTTCTTTAATAACCACTCATGATCAATTATATCAAATGCTGCGCTTAAGTCCAAGAGCACAACGCCCACCATTAACTTTTCATCAATATCTCTAAACCAGTTCTCTGTTAGCGATGTTAGTGCTGTGCTTGTGGAATGGCCAGCTCTATATGCATGCTGACACTCAGTGTTGATGTTATTTGCTTCTAAGTAGCATTGAATCTGTTCATACATTGTTTTTTCTGTCAATTTACTTAATACAGGTAGTATGCTCACAAGCCTACTATTTGGACCAGCAAATGCCTCTCCACAGTTTTTTGGCATTGGAGTGACCTTTGCAATCTTCCACATCTGTGGAAACACACCCGTTTCAAAACTTAAATTCAAAATATGACATATAGGTGCCACAATAAACTTGGCTGCAAGACACAGCAACCTACCATCCAAATTATCAGCTCCACATGGTTTATCTCTATTAATTGATAGCAAAAACCTCTCGAGTTCCTCTAGTCCTATTCTCTTAAATTGAAAACTACACACCTTATCCTTCATAATCTTATTTCTTATAACAGAATCCACACATATACTGCCATCTGGTAGGCCTATCATCTTACCTCTAATTGTATTTAGGGCTGCAGCTATCGATTATTTTAGTAATCGAGTACTCTATCGATTAATCTGTCGATTAATCGAGTAATCGGATAAGAAATGTTTTGCTCTCACTGTAATACTTTGCATTGAATCACGTTTGCCTCATTAAAAACCATCAGTAACACACAAAACTGAAATAGGCCAGGTCTTTCAAATGAATATTTTTACTGCATAAATCAGGAACCAAAAGTTTTACATTTTACCATGTAGTTCACATGAAACTACTGAAGGCAAGGTCTGCAGATGGTCTTTTAATTGCTATGGTAATGATCTTTGCAGTTTTCACTAAACCAGTCACAACTATTTCCAGGCTTTGGATCTAATTTTACTTGTTTGATTAATAGGCTGAAATAATATAATTCTTGGATACTAACATAATTTGACAAGCAAATGTACATTTATTCAATATATAAAAGTGTTACATTTTTATTTACATATTGTTGTGTGTTGGTCATTTTGCAGCCCTCTGCTGCTTATCACACGCCTAGCAGGTGGTGTATAGCATTATCACCATGGATACACGGATGTTTGTGTGATTTTTTTCATCCACTGCCGCCCGGTTTGTGTCGTGTAGATGTTGATTATGAAAACACTTCGCAATAATTTGGAAACGTGAAGGGGGAGCTGCTGCTGCCCGGTGTTTACGGTAAATAGACGCAAACACCGACCAAGTTGACGCTTCGGTCTCCGAAAACGCCGAGACAAATTTACAAACAGCCACTATTTCAAACAACTGGGCTCATAATCGTGATGTAAACACTTACTTTCTCGCTAGAAAAAATATTATTATTGAATGAATTTATATAATTTGTCCGGTATGCAGTCGTTCTATGTAGCTTGTGGTAGGACTATTTAAATTTTCCCGGCGCTGCGTCCGGCCGGCACGAAATGCATTCTGGGGTATTTAGTATGTATGTGTGTAAACGCTCGGGCAGCCGCGGCATACTCAAATCATCTTTGAGTAGTCAGTAGGCAGTAGCTACTGCTTGAGTAGGTAAGTAGATAGCAGGCAGTATGCCATTTCGGACACAGCTTCTGTCTGTCCTCGTTTCCCTCCATGATTGAACCAAACGCGCGGCAGCGGAAGGAGCGGAAAGAGCACGCTTCTGCGCAACAGAAATAACCGTCCGTGTCAAACACCGTGCGCTGCACATGGTTCCGGATTTAAACGATTCCTCGAGGCATATAATTTGCCTCGAGGAATTTTATTAATCGAGTTACTCGAGTTACTCGAGTAATCGTTTCAGCCCTAATTGTATTAACTTTATTAATGAAAAAAATATTAAAATAATTCGCAATGTCAACTGGTTTAGTTATAAATGCACCATCAACCTCTATGAATGAAGGCACTTTGGCCGTTTTATCCCTATCCATAGATTCATTGAGTGTTCGCCAAAGTTTCAAATCAATCAATCAATCAATCAAATTTTATTTATATAGCGCCAATTCACAACAGTCGTCATCTCAAGACGCTTTTCAAGGAACAAGAGCAGGTCTAGACCACGCTCATTGTTTGATGATCAAGAACCAACCTAAGATGGGTTTTGGCCCATCTCAACTAACATGAGTAGCAGTGGCAAGAAAAAACTTCCTTTTAACAGGCAGAAACCTTGGGCAGGACCAGCCTCATGCTAGACAGCCACCATGCCGCTGCTGGGTTGGGGAGGAATGTAGAGTGAAGAGGGGAGAGGGGAGAGGACAGGGGAAGAGAGAGAGAGAACAAGATAAGGGAAGGCGAGAGAGAATGAGTAAGGAGAGGGAGGGGGAGGGAAAGAGAGTAGAGAACGAGGGCGAGAGAGAGACAGGGGGCAGCAGAAACAACAGCAACAACAACAACAGCTCATGTAATGGTGAAGAAAAAAGAGTTCAGTTTACAGGGTTAGGATATGAGTGATTGTGGACAGTGTTAAATTAATTGAGTATGATTACAGTTAGCAGTTAGCAAGCCTAATCGTGGTCAGTTCTGGTTTATGTTGTTAATGTCAGTAATGTCAGTGAGGCTGATGTTCATGTCTGCAGTAACAGTTCAGAGGAATCCAAGAGAAGAAGGAGCTCAGGGCCTGAGGTGGACAATCATAGATGATGCGGCTAACAGTCCAGAGGAATCCAAGAGAAGAAGGGGCTCAGGGCCTGAGGCGGACAATCGTAGACGATGCAGCTAGAGTCAGGCAGGTCTGCAGCAACGGTCCAGAGGAGCCAAAGAGATGGAGGAGCTCAGGGCCCAGGGTGGACAATCAGGGATAATGCAGCTGGGGTCAGGCAGTTCAGCAGCGGACCGTCTGCAGCATTAGTCCAGTGGCAGCTAAGAGACTCAGAGACACTCAGAGAGACGGAAAACTGGTTAGTGACTTATATGGGACATAAATATCTAAAGAAGAGATAGAAACAGATTCTAACTCAAAGTTCAAAGCTCAAAGTTTCTTACTATCATTTTTACACTCCATGAATTTGCTTGAAAATAGTGTTTTTTCTTCTGTCTATTCATTTTAGTTATTTTATTCCTTAGAGTCCAGTACTCCTTCCAAGCAATCAGGCAACCAGATGCAGTTGCAGACTCCTTAAGTAAATCTCTCTCTTTCATAAACTTTCTCAACTCATCATCAAGCCAAGGAGCTTTAATCTTCCTAACAGTCCGCTTTTTAATTGGAGCATGTTTATCACATATATCTGAAAATAATGTTGTGAAAGTTGATAGAGCATCCTATGCATCATTTCTGTCTATCACTGATTCCCAAATGGCAACTTTCAGATCATCCACAAAACCTTCTTCAGAAAAGTTCCCATACATTCTTCTATGAACAATCTTAGGCCCCGTTTTGGGTACCATCGCTTTCCAAGTTGTTGCAATTAAGTTATGATCGCTAATACCCACACACACAGAAATTGCTTTAGAACATTTTTCAGGTGCATTCGTGAAAAAATGATTGATACATCTAGATGAGCGTGAACCATCCTTATTGATACGAATTCTAGTAGGTAAGTTCCCAATCTGCGACAGGTTGAAAACAGTGGCTGCATCACTCAACTTTCTTTTCAAAGAACAATTAGATGAGCGTGAACCATCCTTATTGATACGAATTCTAGTAGGTAAGTTCACAATCTGCGACAGGTTGAAAACAATGGCTGCATCACTCAACTTTCTTTTCAAAGAACAATTACTCGAGAACCAATCCACATTCATATCTGCTGCAAATAATAATTCATAGTTTGAGTCGTTTACATTCTGTAGCATCCTGCAAATGTTATCTAAATATCCATATCATAATAAGGTGGCCTATAGCAGCAACATGTCAAAATAGGCTTCATATGTGATAGCTGCACTTGAAGCCATAGAGCTTCCACACCCTTCATACTGAGGTCTTTCCTGATTTTTGCAGGGATCTGCTCTTGAATGTAGAATGCTAACTGGTTCACTGATAACAGAGTGGATCAGATAGCTGCTTTAGGGCTTACCATCGTGCTACCTGTTTCTGTTATGTGATGATTCTGTCAATCATACGCTGATAAAACGTACAGAAAAGTTGCTCTTGTGACTCAGAGAAGTAGTTTAGAAATTGGTCGGCTCCAAACTTAGAGCTTGTCGTCACATTATTCAACATTTTGGTGACTTTAATGGCATCCCCTTTGCCACGGCTGTCTGTGCAGAGGAGACTTGAGCCCCTCCAAGTATGAAACAGGTGGCATGGAGACATGTTAAAAGGAGCTGCAGTGGCCAGAATACAATCGAGACTTGACAAAGTTTGTATCCGTCCATGCAGCTTTTTGTCCCTGAGTGTTGGAAAACCTAAATAAAACTGCATTTTTCTGTGTTTCAGATCAAAGCCTTAATTTCGGCTCCAGGCACTGAGTCAACTCCTGCTGAAACGAAAAAACCCACAGAGGAGTCAGTAGTCATGACAACAACTGCAACAAATGAAGCTGCTGCTGCTGTTGCCCTGAAAACTACAACCAAGACCAAAACTAAACCTAAAACCAAACCCAAGGCAGATGTAAGCAACACCAGCAAGGCGCTGGGGCTGCTGGGAAAACGAATGTTTGAAAAGTAAGACCACACAACCTCACACGGACACACACGATTGATATTTTAGTGATCAGTTTGTTGTCCCTATCAGATATTTCGCTCATGTGTTTTGTCTTCAACACAGTCTCTCTCTAAAAAAGGTGACAGCTGCTTTTCTGTGACTCCTTGTTTAGTTGGTTTTAGTGTGATGTCACTTCATGTAGTTCCCCTGTGTGTGCCACTCATCTGAAACATGAACTACATGCTGAGCATTTTTGTGTCTGTGTCCTCAGGCCTCCTCCAGGAAGGTCCACGGGCATCATCTCATTCATTGGGGTAAGAGCTTCAACACAACCTGAGATACCTCCTGGTTAAATCCAGGACTTTATCAGGAGGTATCTGCTCCTTGTATGAGAAGTGTATGCTTGAGGTGTATGTCCCAGACTGATACCTGTTGTACTCACTCCTCAACTCACCCTGACTTTACACAGTACATTTAAAAACAGTGAAGGGGAAAGTCTTTGATATAGGTGTCCAACTGCTTCCAGCCCTGCTAGATAAAGTCAGGAATTTTTCAGGAGTCTTAAATGTCATTTTTTAGCCTTACACCCAACACACGATGCCATGAGGTCACATGTTTTTACTGTCTTAGCAGCAGAATGTCACCCAACACCACCTACCGTAGCAGAGGTGGACATCCTTCTGTAAACAATTCAAGTGTAAACTGGGACAAGGACAGTAGTCCAGTGAAGTCGTCTTACTGAGCTCTGAGTGTAGCTCGACTTAACTCTGCATATGAACAACCTGACAGAAACCCTCTTTATCTTCAGGCATTTTCTGTTAAACTGACCACTATGATCCAGATTCACTTAGATTGAGGCCTTTCCTTTGTCTCTGCTCCTCAGCCCACATTTGGATACATTGAGAGAGAAGATCTGGAGAGGTTCACCTTCAGCTTTGCTGCTTTCTTTGGAAACCCCAAAGCCATGACTCCTGGAGTCAGAGTTCACTTCACTGCCTGCATAGAGAAGGTGAGAGGCACGCAGCTCCCGCACTGCACTTCTCAGCCGTCTGATGAAAAACCTGAGATATCTGAACCAATGTGAACCAATACATGGTATACACAACCAGAAAAATCCCTTTTGAAGTTATCTTGTGGGGGATTTGTTCAGGTGTTCAACATACAGTTGTGAGTGAAAGTCCCTTTAAAAAAAGCATAGTTTATTTATTAAAAAATTAACCTTGATATTTATAGTCTCTCTGGTAAATAGGAAAAAAAGACAATATTATCAGAAATCATTAATGCACAGTTTTTTTTATTTTATAAAAAGTACAAAATTACAAAAATAAAAATCATATTTTTGGCATGTGCAAATGTCAGGGCACCCTGAGAGCTTTAAAGTGTCTGGTCTTTAAAGATTCTTTTTAGAAGCTCAGACTTTCACCAGCTCGTTAGTCGTGAAGAAGGTGTCAACAATTCTTATCAGGAAGCGCCAGCTGATGCCAATTTAAGGGGTTTCAACGCCACAAACCTTGTGCATTCATCCAGCAACCATGGGTTCCTCTAAGAAGCTGTGTAAGAAAAAAAAAAAAAGTTATTGATGCCCACAATGCAGGGGAGGGCTACAAGAAGATAGCAAAGCATTTCCAGCTTGCAGTTTCCACAGTGCGAGGTATAATTAAGAGATGGTAGGTGAGGAGAACTGTGGAGGTCAAGATGAGATCTGGAAGACCAAGTAAAATCTCAGAGAGAACAGCTCGTTTGCTGGTCAGGAAAGTAAATCAAAAACCACATTTGACTTCAAAAGACCTTCAAGAATATTTAGCATATTAGCAGACGCAGGAGTGGTGTTGCACCCTTCCACTGTGCTGCGATGTTTGAACAAACAAGACCTTCATGGAAGAGTCTGCAGAAGAAAACCTTTCCTGCATCCTCATCATAAAATACAACGACAAAAATATGCAACAGAACATCTAGAGAAGCCTGATGACTTCTGGAAACAAGTGCTGTGGACTGATGAAGTTAAAATAGAACTCTTTGGCCACAATAAGCAAAGGTATGTTTGGAGGAAAAAAAAGGAACAGCTTTTCATGAAAAGAACACCTTGCCAACTGTGAAATATGGGGGTGGATCCATCATGCTTTGGGGTTGTGTTGCAGCCAATGGGACAAGAAACATTGCTCAAGTGGAGGGGAGAATGGATTCCATTAAATACCAGCAAATTCTGGAGGCAAATATCACCGCATCTGTAAAAAAGCTGAAGCTGAAAAGAGGATGGTTTCTACAGCAGGATAATGATCCTAAACATACCTCTAAATCCACCATGGACTACCTCAAGAAACGCAAGCTGAAGGTTTTGGAATGGCCTTCACAGTCTCCAGACTTAAACATCATTGAAAATCCGTGGGTTGTTCTTCAAAGAGTTGTGCATGCAAGACGACCCAAAAATATTGCAGAACTGGAAGCCTTTTGCAAGGAAGAATGGGGAGAAATCCCAAAGGATAGAATCCAGAGACTTGTAGTTGGCTATAAAAAATGTTTACAAGCTGTGATATCTGCCAGAGGTGGTCTTACTAAGTACTGAAGGTACTGATGCTGAAGGGTGCCCTGACATTTGCACATGCCAAAAAGATGATTTTTATTTTTGTAATTTGTACTTTTTATAAAATAAAAAGTAACTGTGCATTAATGATTTCTGATAATATTGTCTTTTTTCCTATTTACCAGCAAGACTATAAATAACAAGGTTAATTTTTTAATAAATAAACTATACTTTTTTTAAAGGGGTGCCCTGACTTTCACTCACAACTGTAGATGGGAAACATGGAGAGTACAGTGGTCAAGATCACTGGCTGGGAGTCAAACCAGTGACCTCTGCCGTTAGGACCAAGTCTGAAGTTCATGAGTAACATTTTACTTTCTTGTGGAAGTTTCAGGTTTTTTTTCTTTCATGCATCTTCTCTGACACTGGATCTGTCCATCTTGTGTGCTCATTTTTTCCTTCAGTGACAAATTCAAATATTTTCTGGATCATGATATGGTTTCATCTGTTTATTTATTTGTTAGGATCCCCATTAGCTGTGTTCTGGAGCGCCGCTAGTCTTCCTGGTGTCCACATTTAAAAACAATACATTTAAAGGTACATTTATGATCACGACTCAAAAAAGACAGGACAGAAACTTGCATTAGATTTTAACAAAATCTATGGGTTGTTATCTACATCATGGGACATAAGTCGGACACTGATACCCAGTGATTATAAAAAGAAAATCACAGTCAAATAAAATGAAGATAAAATGAAAATAAATAAACAAGTCAAATCAAGCTTTTGGAGCATTCTTGTCATCAAGCTGAAGACATGGTTTTTAGATCAATGTCAAACCTTTTCCTTTTTGGTCAGACTGGTTTGTTTCTGCGGGTCGTGGTGCTTTCATTATCTTGAAGAAAATTCTCCTGATATGAAGGGTCTTCTTAGATTAAAACCAGACTGAATAATTGTTCTTCTTGTTTTGGAGCAGGACAGTCTCATAGCCACGGATGTGAAAGTGGCTCCAGGTGGGACAGAGAACGTGGACACAGAGATCTACGAGGCGGTGGTCAGTCAGCCCATTGTAGAACCTCAGGTTAGTTTGCACTGCAGACTTTAACTCTCCTCCCTGTTTCTCCGTCCTTGACCCTGTCTTTCCGTTTGTCTGCAGCCTGGTGAGCGTCAGTACCCTGGTCAGGTTCACGTAAATATCGGGCCCCTGAGGACGAACCTGACGTTTGAGAGGAAGGACAGCACAGTGACACTGCTGAAGGAGGACCAGGTGCTCATTAACCTGCTGACCGACATCGTCAGCGAGAAGAGGAGAGCCACAAACATCAAACCCAAAATCCCCTCGACCTTCGAGCACACCAAGGAGAAGCGGGAGGAGGTACGAGCTCCTCCACCTGCTGAGGGGTGTAAAACCCTCTTACAGAAACGGATATCTCTAATCTACCTGTTGCTGACTCAGAGGTTTCTCTGCTAGTGACGGAATAAAACTAAAAATTTTTTCAACAATCTGAACTATACGCCAGACTTATCCTGCTTAACATCTGTCACCAGTCAGTACACCGTTTGTGTTCATTTCTTCCTTATCAGGGTGTCATCATCAGCCTGAAGGATGGCAAAGGTGTCATCAAATCGGAGAAACATGGCGAGCTTCCCTTTGACATTAAAGAGAACTTCAGTGACGTGGAGTTCACTGAGGAAGACATCAACGAGAAGGTGGAGTTCACACTCATCACAGTAAGGACTTCCCTTATTTTTCATTTCACCGTTTTAGGACTTTGCACACGTTTGCCAAGCATAACAGAGTATCATCCCCAATTTCCACCGCATCAGGATTGGCTACGAAAAGGCCGTATCCGCCGACCGTAGCTGATCATAACCATTCAAGTTAATGTGTTAATTTCCACCGGCTTCTTTCTGTTCCTCTGTGAATCGCCGGACTCCGCAGCTGGTCGCGAGATTTTCCGAACACCAGAGCATGCCTGATAAATTCAGCACAGATTAGCCCATGCTGGAAAGGAAGCCAGGCACAGACACAAAATAAAATATCCAGCTTCTTTTCAAATTAAAACACGCCGTGTTTCAGGTGGATCATATTTCACACCATGCAACCGGGCGGGGATGAGCAAATGAAAGGTTTTTAGACAGCATTTCACCCCGATGACACCATGTATGAGGAGATGCTGATTTTATAAGTCTAGAAGTAGATTTCCTCCTCTGGAAGGACACAATCTACTGCTTATATGGTTAGCCTGTGTGGCTAAAGACAACCTGTTATCGTGCGGTTGCACGTGAATCCGCAGGTTCTTGTGAGTTCTCACGATTCCTGCTGTCTGTAATCTGCAGCGAAATTCTGCCGTGGAAATCCCGGGCAACACCTCAAACTTGGAGTAAAAACAGGAAATTATTTATTTGTGCGTCAAATGTTCCCAGATCGGATTCTCACAGATTCTTAAAAAGTTTTGAATGAGAGTAGTGCAATTTCAGATCCTAAAACAGGATTTCTGCCGGCCCTTAAAAAGTCCAAAATTTTCCGTTTTACGTCTTTGTTTCCTGCATTCACTTTGATTTTCATTGATGCTGTTGGCCATTCATAATCTGTATTCTTGACCTTTTCTTCACTATTAAAGTCCTTTGTCATTATTTTGACCCAATGCCTTTGTTTCAAATGGCTAGTTCTGGAAATTAGGTATTTTCTCTGAATAGTGTCCCAGAGATATTTTCTATGTGTTTTTCAGCTGAGGGCGGGGAAGCAGGCCATCAGGATCAGGCGGGTTAAGGAGCCCCTCCTTCTCACCCTCTGCTCAGCCAATGCAGCGGTTGCTGCGGCCACTAAGGAGGACAATGCACAAAACTCAGATGAGGACAACAAAGAAGAAACTCTCAAGTTTTCAAAAGCAAAGCCCAAAATGGATCTGGGGCTCTACATGAAGCTGGATACAGAGCTGTACGAGGGAATTGTCAGCCAGACCATTATCGAGCCCACGGTGAGCAAGACTAGACACGTGACAGGCCGTCCTAAGAAATGTGGCACAATGATACGAATCCTTTAAGCTGTGATTTAATAAGGCATTGAATGTTACGATATCAAAATCCATTCTTTTGAGGCCCTAGCAGAAGCTTTTGGTCTGCTAGCTCTGACAAAAACCCACTTCTACATTTCCCTCCGCTCTATAGTCCAGACAGTTTTCACAGAGCTTCTGTCCTGCCAGGCTGAGTACATTGTGCTCACCTGTACAGGTTTCTCTATAGATGTACTTTTAAGGCCCATGAGCTTCAATTTGGTGAACTGTTGTGGACGGTGACTTCCAAAATCCAGAGTTAATGTGTTTGCACTCTTACTCTTTGTATGACCACTAAGCTGTATCGAAAGGATGAGTGGGCATTACTGCCTCATGCAGTTAGTATTTAGTAAACTCAGAGGACATTTAAAGAGAAGGGGGCAGTAGTGGGAAGACAGCCAGGAAGTGAAGAGAGCAGTGAGAGTTGCCAGGAGGTGGGGTCTGACCACAGAGGAGGACAGCAGGGGCTGATGGAGGGGGCTGATGGTGATCAGGAGGAGGAGGACATGGAGGAGGATTCTGACTGTGCCTCCGTTGGAGACTCTCAGGGGGGAGATCTGTACACACTGGAGGAAATCGATGGCTTCCTCTGTGAATCATTTGGGAAATCTGTTAAAGTAGGTGACTATTTTCCAGATGCAGGAAAGTTTAATAAAAGTGTTCACACCCTGCAGAAGGTAGTGGGAGTGGACTTATTGGATGAAAAAAAAACGTTTCAGGTTGAAGAAACATGTGACAAACTTGAGAAAGAGCCTTAACCCGAAAAGAATCTCAGGAAAGTTAAAACTTAGTAAGTAAATTATGATGGAGTTGCTGCACTGGGTGTTTCTCCTTTGGCTGGTTTCTCTACCTGTTTTCTCTCTATCTCTCGGGGATGCATAGGGTGAGGATGGGCATCTTGAATATTAATGGGGGGAGGGATCGGCAGAGGAGAGCAGATATCTCCGAGATGGTTTTACAGAAAGGGTTAGACGTAGTTTTCCTGCAGGAAACACACAGTGATGAAGATAATCGATGGCGGCAGTAGCTCAGGAGGTAGAGCGGCGGTCCAATAACTGGAAGGTTGGCGGTTCGATTCCCCATTATCCCAAGTCTGTCCGTTGTGTCCGTGGGCAAGACACTTAACCCACCTTGCTCCCAGTGTGTGTCCTCCACTGGTGTATGATTGTGAGTGTTGTGTGGTGGTGGTCGGAGAGGCCGTAGACGCAAAATGGCAGCCCCGTTTCCGTCAGTCTGCCCCAGGGCAGCTGTGACTACCAAGATAGTTTACCACCACCAAAGTGTGACTGTGTGAGCGAATGAATGATGTATCCAATGTAAAGTGCTTTGAGGGTCTCTGATAAAGCGCTTTATGAAATCTGATGCATTATTATTATTATTATTATTATTATAATGAGATAGACTGGGGATTGTGGTGGAGGGGCCAGTATGCTCTATCTCATGGTACAAACCTCTCTGCAGGAGTAGCCATTCTTTTTTCAGCAGGGCTTGAGTTAAATATTACATCCACCACAGAGATAGTGACAGGCAGGCCTTTGGTCATCAGGGCAGAATTACAGGGCATTCATTTCTGTTTCCTTAATATCTATTCTCCTAATCTGGGTGCAGATAGGCTGAATTTTTTCCATAAGATAAGAGATTTTTAAAGACAATGTGAGCAGAGTGAGTGTGTAGTGATGGGGGGGAGACTGGAATTCCACCACAGAGTTCACATTAGACAGAATAGGACAGGAACCTCATTTCAGATCATCCACAATTTTGTCCCAGATTGTGTTAGAGTCAGATGTTGTGGATGTCTAGAAGCTTAAACATCCCCGGGTTAGGCAGTACACATGGGTTCGAGTGGTGGGTGGGAGCATGAGTGCAGCCAGGTTAGATAGAATCTACATGACAAAGAGTTTCTGCAACAGGCTTCTGAGCAGTCACATTTACCCAGTAGGTTTTACTGATCATCACTTAGTCACCTTAGATTTTCATATCGCACATACCCTGAAATGCAACTCATATTGGCATTTCAACACTAAACTGCTTCAGGACAGTGTGTTCTGTTGGAAATTTGAGGAGTTCTGGGCAATATGGAGGGCAAGGAAAAGAGAGTTTGAGTCTCTGAGTCAGTGGTGGGACGTAGGGAAAGCACATATGCGGGTCTTCTGTCAGCAGTACACAAATCATTCCACAGTAACAGTCCAAAGAGTAATACAGGATTTGGAGACAGAAATCAGAGATTTGGAGAATAAGTCATCAAATCGTGGCAGTGCAGACGGCCACACACTACAACAGAAGAAACAGGAACTGGGTTCCTTTTTACGGGAGAGAGCTTAATGGGCTTTAGTCAGGTCACGTTTCACCAGTGTGAGAGACATGTATGCTCCCACATCTTATTTGTTTAATCTGGAGAAGTCAGCCTCTCAGAGCAAGCAGATGGTGGGCCTCCACCTCCCTGATGGTACGGTGACGACTGACCAGACTCAGATGAGGCAGCATACTGTGGATTTCTACAGCAACCTCTTCAGGAGGGAGGACTGTGACCAACAGTGTGAGGAGGAGCTGCTGCAGGGGCTTACTCAGCTGAGTCCAGAGGAAAGAGCGGTCCTGGACGCTGGAATCGCCATGGAAGAACTTACTGCTGCTGTGGGTCAGATGGCTCCTGGTCGTGCTCCTGGGCTGGATGGGCTGCTGGCTGATTTCCTCAAGCACTTCTGGAAGTGTGTTGGTGTCGATTTGTGGGCGGTGTTGCAGGAGTGTTCATGGACAGGCCTGTTGCCGGGATCCTGTAGGCGTGCAGTTCTTTCTCTGTTGCCGAAGAAGGGGGATCTGACTCTACTCAAGAACTGGAGGCCAGTGGCCCTGCTATGTACGGATTACAAACTTTTCTCTAAGGTGCTAGCTAACAGGCTCAAGGATTTCCTGGAGCTCATCATCCAGAGGGACCAGTCATATTGTGTACCGGACAGATCCATCATGGACAATTTGTTTCAGATGAGAGACCTGTTGGACATTTGCAAACTGTACAGTATTGATGTTGGTATCATATCCTTAGACCAGGAAAAAGCTTTTGATAGGGTGGACCATGGATTTCTCTTTGCCACTTTAAGGGCTTTTCGGTTTGGGGAAAGGTTTATATCGCAGGTGGGGCTACTGTATATGGATGCTTCCTGTCTGTTGAAAGTGGGGCGTGGGTTGGGCTGTCCGTTGCACTTTCAGAGAGAGATCAGACAGGGATGTCCTATCTCTGGAATATTGTACTCCATAGTTATTGAGCCTCCTCTGACCAGGATAAGAGCCAAGCTGTCAGGTCTTCTGTTGCCAGATATGCCTCAGCGCCTCCCGCTGGTAGTGTCTGCTTATGCGGACGACGTTACAGTCATTGTGCGGGATCAGGAGGATGTGGATTTGCTGAGTTGTAGTCTAAATCTTTATGAAAGGGCTTCTTCAGCAAAAGTTAACTGGGGGAAGAGCAAAGCGTTGTAGGTTGGGCAGTGGGCAGACAGGGACATTCCAAAGCTGCCAGGAAACCTTGGTTGGGGGAGGCAAGGGTTAAAAATCTTGGGTGTCTTTTTGGGGACAGAGGAGTTTCAGGCGAAGAATTGGGAGGGTGTTGTGGAGAGAGTGTGTGCCAGACTGTCTAAATGGAAATGGCTGCTACCTCAGCTTTCCTACCGGGGACGAACCCTGATTGTCAACAACGTGGCTGCCGTGACTCTGTGGCACAGGATGATCGTGTTGCCTCCACCCGGGGGCCTGGTGGAAGAACTTCAGAGGGCAGTTGTGGACTTTTTGTGGTCTGGTTTGCACTGGCGGAGAGCAGCAGTCCTGTACCTGCTGGTGCAGGAAGGGGGGCAGGGCCTGGTGGACATTGCATCCCGGATCACAGCCCAGAAACTGCTGTACAGCAGTGTCTGGGGTATGACATATGACCGGTCTGACTCCGTTTTATGAGTCAGTCCTGCAGGCATGGCAGGTTCTCAGGTTCCAGCGGAAGGACGTTGAGATGGTGGGGGTGTGGATCCTGGAGGAACCTCTGCTTGGTAGCGGTCTCTTTACATCTCAGGCCCTGTCCTCTGCCAGCCTGAGGTCCAGACTGAGGGAGGGTGGCTGTGTGAAGCTGGGTCACCTCATGAAGACCTCCATTGCCCATCTGTCTGAGCTGCTGAGCATCAGGTTCAGGAGGCTGCTGCTGAGGCTGGTAGAGGAGGTCCGGGGTCGCTGCCAGGAGCCCTCAGAGCTTTTTCTGAAGACAGGGCTGTGCTGGATCAATGGGAGGATGGAGCTGAGTATCCTTTTCCTTCTCTGACAATCTCTCCTGCTGGGGGTCAGTGGCAGGACGAGGGGGACGTCCTGTTTTCCTTCCGGACCCCAGTGCTAGGTGATCTGGAGACCCTGGGGAAGAGGGCGGCATACCATCTGTGTGTCGAGGTCTCCAATCTCCGCTCTCTGGTGCGGGTTAGGGTGTCGAGGTGGACAGAGTTGTTTGGCAGGGGTTGATCCCCGCAGGGCTGTTGGCGTCCCTGTACTCTCTCTCTCTCCTGAGGTTTCGAGCCTTTTCCTTTGTCATCTTTGCTCGTTTAATTTTGCCTTGTTTCTCGCTGTTGGAGTTTTGTGTTTGTTTTTGGTGGAGTGGTGTAACAGAGGATGGACGGGTAATAAATGTTCGGCTTCAAATCTCTCTCTTTCTCTCTCTTTGTCTCTCTCGCTTGCTCTCACTCTCTCTTACCGTATCTCTCGTTCTCTCTTGCTTTAGCCTACCCTGCCAGGCTACCCGGGTCAGATCCACGCCAACATTGGCCCTGTAAAGACAAACGTGACCTTTGATCACCGGGACTGCGGCGTCACGCTGCTGAAGAATGACCACGTGTTAATCAACCTGCTGGTTGACGTGATGACCAGGAAGAGGAGAGCAGCCAACATCAAGCCCAAGATCCCATTCACCTTCAGCTACACCAGAGAAAAGAGAGAACTGGTAACTTCATCACTCCAGAAAATAACACACTGCAGAGTCCTTAACGTATGATTTTTAGCCAAGCCGATAATCACAGTTATTAAAGGATAGAGGTCTGTTGTTTTTACATGATTTACATCAAACTACAGCTGAAAGTAAGACTCCTTACCTAAATGCATTTCACCCTCCTAAGCGGAGGCTCCATTGTTAGGTTTTACCGAGGTCAATACCCTCTTTACTGTGTGCTCATGTGAAGTGTTTATTAATTGATTAACAGGGCATCATCACCTACCTGGGAGCGGACACAGGTATTGTTAACTCTGAGGAGCATGGAGAGCTGCCCTTTGACCTCTGTGAGAACTTCAGCGACACCGAGTTCAACTCCTCCGACATCCACAAAGAGGTGGAGTTCACAGTGGGGATGGTGAGTCTGACAGAGACTGAACCTGCTTAGCTACACTGAATAAGTCGTGACGCTACAGTATTCTCTCTGCAGGTGAAATTTGAAAAAAGGGCCATCAGGCTTCTGAGAACAAATAGGAATGAGGACAAAATCCTGGAGGAGCAGAAAAAACGGGAGGAGGAGGAGAAGAAGAAGAAACGAGAAGCGGAGGAGAGAAGGAAACAGGAGGAGAGAAAGAGAGCCGAAGTGGAGCAGGAGCGAGAAAGGGAGGCAGAGAGGAAGAAGAAAGAGGAGGTGGCAGCAGCACTCGCGGCAGCTAAATGCAAGGTTAGGAAAACATAAGGAAGGGTAACGTAAAGGAGGAGGAAGTGGCTGGTGGTGCCGGCTTCACTCTGTGATGTGTGTGTACCCCTTGGAATTTATTCTGCTGTTAAGACTGTGGTGAGTTCCTCAGTTATCTAAAATAAAGCACTGAGTCAACACAGGTGTTTGACAGGTGTTGAATTTTTCTGAATTATTTTTTGAGTCCAGCTCAAACTTGGCCAGATAAATTGGAAAAGACAGCGGTGTTCCGTCTTGATTTTAGGTGGTGTGTAGTGCACACAGTTGGCAGCAGCAGGCCAGTGACAGTGAGCTGTCACGGCTACCGAGTCGCTTTAATGATTGGAAAAGGTACATTCTTTTCTGAAAATAACTGGCCTTCAGTAACACAGTGAAAGATTTAAAGCCTCAAAATTTGACACAAAACTACTTTTTGCTGTAGTGTTCAACTTTAAAAATAGGCTTTATCAGTGAGTGTCTTCTGATGAAATTCTAGTGGTTTGTCAATAGATTATAATGAAATAACTCCACAATCTGAAGAAGAATGAATCCACATTATAAGACAATGAAGTGAAAATGAGGAGTTCATGAAAATGTGGTAACTAACAAACTCAGCTTCTTCTGCTGATGCAGTTAAAATGTAGATGTGCTACAATCTGCTCTCTTCTCTGCAGGCCTTTACTCTCCAGTTTTTAGGTCCTGCAGATCATGGCTGCTTTGTATTTACAAACACACCTTTTTTAACCTCTCAAACCTCAGAGGAAACAGCTTCTCATTTTTCCCCAAACATATCCTCTCAGCTGTCTTCCCACTGACTTCTCTTCTGTCTTTCTGTCCTCTGTCAGTGGACCCCCCTTGGCTTCAAAATGAGAAACCCCAACACAATGGAAGACATCAGCAAGGAGAGGTTTGATGGCACCATCCTCAGAGCCATTTCTAAAAACCCTCATATTCAGGAGATCAAAAAGGAGACAGAGGAGGGAAAAGGAATCAGTGCTGAGAATGGGCACAGTCCCTTTGAGCAGGTACTCATGAGTCTTCAAGTCTCGGATATGTTCTGGAGTTTGTTATTTTTTTGTTAAACTGATGATGATTGAATGATGTCTCTGTGAAGGTCAAAATCAAGGTGGAGAAAACAGACGAATCAGAGAAAGAAGGAAAACCTGAGGTAGGAGAGGTGAAGAAGGAGAATAAGGAGGAGGATGAGCAGGGGAAAAAGGAGCGGTCGGGTGATGCTGGAGGCGGGGCCAAATTAGACCCAGAGGTGGGACGGCTGGTGATGACCATCAACGGGGAACAAAAACAGCTGCAATTTGGTCCGGATGACCTGCTGAGCACTGCCACCATGCTGGATGGAGACAAGGTGAGAGGAGAAGGAGGTGGTTCAGGATCAATACAGCTATTGAAGCTCTCTGTGGCAACTTTCTGGGGGAAAAAAAGAAACAAAACAACATGATTTGACCATTTTCATGGTGACTGTCATCCAATGAAGATGACGAAAAAGATGAAGAGTAAGAATGCACTCACATTGGCCATGTATAATGTCCTTGTTTCACAAGTTGAGCTGTGCAGTGAACAAGTCTGCAACATCGCTGACTCTGGCTGTGAAGAGCAACTCTCAGAGTTATTAGGGCTGGGAATCTCAGGGTACCTCACAATACGATACGCAATACATAGCTCACGATAACGGTAAAACTCGATATGGCGAAACTGCCATTATCGATACATTGCTCCTGGTAACCTATGATACGTCTGTGTATTTATGAAAGAGGGTGAAAAGGGTGAAAGAAAAACAAACAATCAATGACATTTCATAGTTTTCATTTTGCAGCATAAATTAACCACAGTGTAACCAGCGATAGTGCAAAAACATCAACACTGTTTCAGTGCAACATAACTGTAAACACTATATTTTTATACTGTTATATTTTTAGTAAGGCTGTCAAAGTTAACGCGTTATTGTCGCGTTAACTCGAGTGACTCTTATCGCCACTCATTTTTTTGACGCACGATTAACGCAAGCCTTAGTCTGGCTTGACCAAACTATACACACACTGCGTGGATATTCTTGCCGTTGTAAAAGGGTAGAGGAAAAGTTGGTGAGGTGTCCAGGCTATGTGAGCCTCGGGGCACTCCGTAGTTTCGCGAATCAGGAAGTAGAGCACTGACTGATACCACAGCAGACATAAACAAATCCCCGTGAGCAGTAACTGGGATATAATGGATAAGAACACTATTTTGAACAGAAAGTTCAGCTACAAAGCCTTGCCAGATGGCTCTCTTGACAGGTTACCACCGGAGTACGTCCAGTCTCAAATATCACTTGTCGGCCAAGCACACAGCTGATGCAGAGAGCCCCCCGCCCCGCCAGCCAACAACGCTGAATGTGCAAGGTAAACAGATGGAGAGCTCGACTAAACGCAAACTTGAAACAGAAATCGCTAAATGGGTGGCTACCGCTTGTCGGGCGATTAGCATTGTGCAGCACGTTGGTCTGCGTGAAATCATACGGATCGCATCCAATGACTGGACATATGAATTACCTTGTAGGACCACCATTACCACGAAAATCCACGATCTGTTCTCATGTTGATTCTCATGTTGATAAAAGTATAACAATTTGAAAAAGATCAATTTCGAATGGATCAAAAATATGCGATCAATTTGCGATTAATCATGGTTAATTATGATCACAATTCGATTAATCGCGATTAAATATTTTAATCGATTGACAGCCCTAATTTTTAGTGAACAGAAAAGTGAACAGAAGCTTTGCCTGAAAGAAAGAACAGGGTATTTTCGCCAGAATATCTCTTTTAAAGGGATATTCCGGTGTGTGTGTGTGTGTGTGTGTGTGTGTGTGTGTGTGTGTGTGTGTGTGTGTGTTTGCAGAAGAGCAATAGATGCTAAAAGATGAGACAAAAGCAGGAGTGCGAGTGAAGAGAAGTGTGTGCCGTGGAAAAACTACAACTCCTGGGGAAAAAAGACCTAGGAAAATAACCTCACTTCCGATTGTCGCGGGCATTGGTATGCAAGAAAAGGATTTCAGTGAAGTCACCAATTTAATTATTAGCTCATGCTTCACTCTGCTGTGCTCATGCACATCGATGCGCAACTGTGAAGCCCTGAGAAAGTATCCTATGCCGAGGTGTGGCACAGAGCACAAGCACAGGCCAACCAGAGTGAACTTCAAAGGTCATTAGAGGTCAAACAAGCCTGAGTAATGTATGGATTCCCCAGTGTGAATAACTTTGCAAAGGGTTGGTGGGAAAAAAAACCTTTGCTTCCAAAATGCAGTTTTAAATGTGCAGCATTTAACCTATGCCCATTCTGTAGCACAGCTGTACAGGACTGTTGATGAGGGACTTCACACCGCAGCGTGATGGTTGACTCTGTTAACGGGCCACAATAGGAAAATGGAGAAAACATGGAGAGAACATTAAATTTCCTGTCATTAGGGTAAACTGTGTCAAATGTTGTTTCCTACCAACACTGTCCGCAGGTCTGAAATCCACAAGAGTCACACTGAAGTTCAAAAGTCTGGTGTACATTACAACACTGTAATGTAGACACTTAAAGAAAAACGCAGGCAGTCAGTGCTTTAAGTCAAAGAATTAAGAGTCTTCAAGTTTGTGTTTTCAAAAATGTAAATAAAAAGTGATCCTCGTAAAAAGTATCAAACCATCCACATTAAGAAAACACAAGAAGAAGCAAAAAGTTCATCTGGTCCTGTCGCATCATAACTTTGTCACATAATGTATTTTCTTATCAAAGTTTTCGACCTTCTAAAGGAAACTATAAGCCCTCAATAGATACTATTAACTGTTTCTGATCTGTAAAGGTGCGTTTCAACATCGCCACTCATCAGGAGACCAAAGACGAACACGCAACCTTCGTGGAAATCCTCCCAGACTCATTTGAGGAGTCCACCGAACAGAGGCGACACGTAAGTCTTTCAGAAACATCCAAGAAACTAGTTGTGAACTTTGAGTCTATTAATTAACAGAGTTGAAGTCACCGTAATTTTAGAGATTGCACCAAATCAAAATGGGATTTAAAAACAGCTGGTGGGTTTCCAATTGTTTGTTTTCTGAACCAGGGGATAGTGATTGAGTTCTCAGAAGACTCAGGGCTCATCAAGTGCACCCAGAACCCTCAGCTTTACTTTCACATGTCAGAGGTGATAGAGAAGAAGAGACTAGAGCTGAATGAGAAGGTGGAATTCAGCGTCGTTCCGGTGAGTACTTTTTTAGCCTCTTTGCCTTTTTTAATAGACCAGAGCTCTAATGGTGCTTCTGCGGCTGGAAAACAGATGTTAAGGTTCACAAAGGCTCCACAAGAGGAGTATTCTAGAGATTAATTAGGATTTGGTGTTAACAATCCCTGCAATTTTTCCTAGAGTTTGTTTTGGGATGACAGTGTTTCCCACAGGACAGGAATCTATTTGTGGTGGTGTGTGATTTGAGGAGCAGAGGGGATAACTACTCATCTGCTGTGTGATCGCAGATGACAACTCGCTAATACTTGAGTAATATGCAGCCCCGCAGTGTAGTGCCTGTGTGAACCGCATATTCTGATACATGCTGAGTCCGAGGTAGCGCCACTTAAAGAAATACTCATTTTAAGGTGTGGTGTCTTATTTTGCCAAGGTGGTGTGTCACAATTACATAAAGGGGAAACCCTGAATCAAGATTATGGCTCAGAGACATACATGATGGCCTTGGAGCCTCCCTGTACTCACTCATTAGGAGTCTTCAGTCTGTCCCTGTATAAAAACATGAGAAAATCAGGGAGGGTGTCAGTTCAGCTTACTCTCTGAACTTTGGAAGGTGTCTCAATCACATAAGTCGTGTGAGCAGGGGCAGACGTTTTTATCGTGAAGAAGCCAGAGCACATGGCCACAATCAAGGTCATTATCAGGTTAGCTGATTAGGTAACCTTTGGCATGTCCACTCAAAACTCTACCAAGCTCTGCGTCAAAATCACAGTTCATTTCAATGCTTAATAAGATGTCTCTTGTTAAGTCTGGTCTGAAAGTCCTGGGAACTGATTCTTAAAAGTCTAGTGCTTTAAGTAATCTTACACATGGCTGAAATAAGTGCTGTCAATCACAACTTTTTCAATGTTGAATTTGAATTTGAATTTGAATTGAATTCAAAGCTGAATTTCCTCTCATGAGGTGAGTCCAAGAAATTTGACTTATGAATTGACTTTGTTGAACATTAATCACGGACACTTGGGGTGGGAGTCATTAGAGGCCTGTCAGTTTGACCTTACCATACATTGACGTTGATTTCAAAGTTCTTCACATGCAACAATTTAAGTTTTATTAAGTTTCTTACCTTGTTGGATATTTTCAGACATTGTTTTACCTCTTTCAAAAGTTGTGTAACAGTCCTGCTACTGAAAACATCTCATTTTGTGATCTGGCTGCTTCACAATAAAAGTGTATTGTGACCTGTAACCTGAACTAATCAACTAAAAAACAAACTGGGGTTTAGATGAAAAACTATAATAACGGGGTTGTATAAATACGTACACCCTTAAACTAATACTTTTGTTGAAGCACTTCTTGATTTTATCACAGCACTCAGCTTTTCTTGGATAGGAGTCTGTCAGCATGGCACATCTTGACTTGGCAATATTTGCCCTCTCTTCATTGCAAAATGCTCCAAACCTGTCAGACTGTGAAGATTGTCCTCTGTGCACAGCCCTCTTCAGATCACCACCCAGATTTTCAGTTGGCTTCAGGTCTGGGCTCTGGCTCGTCCAATCTAGAACTTATATCTTTGGGTTGTGGTGGTGCTGAAAGGTTTAGTTCCTCTTCATCTGAAGCTTTTGGGGCTTTAAGCAGCTCCTTCAGCAGCAGACTTAGACTTCCACCTTGCAGGACGGAGCGCTACCGCAGGTCATTCCTCCCCTCTGCAATAAGATTTTACAACAAACTGTAATAATAACTGGATTTACACCACCACTTTTTTCTGGCATTTAAATTGTGTATATTGTAGATAGTTTTATTTTTCTTCTCCCTTTTTCCTTTTTCTTAATTTTTTTCTTAATTATTACATTTATTTAAGTTCTTAATATTAGGATCTTTATTTTTATAACTGCATTTTTGCACTCTTTGTCTGTGATGCTGCTGTGACAAAAAAATTTCCCCCATGGGGGATCAATAAAGAAATATTCTATTCTATTCTATTCTAACACTGACTGGTATTTGAAAGTGTTTGCTGCCCTCTGTTGTGATTGGGCCAAACTAACCTTTTGGAGTTATGGCCAAAAAGTGGAGTGGGGTGATTGGCCTTCAGGAGAAACTGTCAGAGCTCAAATGTTTTTGTTCAAAGCAATCTAATTAGTGAGATAGGGGCTACTGAATTTTTGGCTAGTTAGCATGACATGCGTTACAAAAGTGTTCATATCTCTGGAAGTATGGCACCTAGAGAGCTGATTCAGGTGTCATTTCAAAGCTCTCCTCAAGTTCTATCTTTTTGTTCATAACATTTTTTCCCAAATTGGACCAGAAAAAAATATATAAAAGACCAAAAAACTTACATTGGAAATAGCAAAAAAACGCACATCCTTCAATTTTCTTCATATTCACACTAAAGACTATCAGTTTCAGGGTGGGCATTCCATAACTTTTTGAGTAATCAGTCAAAATGTGTGGTACGTTAGGTCGAAAATCGCTGTATTTGGCACATTATACAGTCCTGACCTCATCTGGAGTCAGCCCCACTTGCCTGCTTGTGTAAAATATTACTTCCTCATAGTGCAAAATGCTTTTTTTGAGGGTTTTCATTTGTATGTTATCCCATATTTATATGAAAAATGGCTAGAATAGCTTATTTTTGCTCAGTTTTCCATCGCATTTCATTTCTATTTGCACCTATATCCAGAATATGAATGATCTTAGCTTCATGGGAGAATCATTTGGACATACCTGCATGTCCTGGATCCTAGGGTTGACAAATAACTTCTACCTATGCACCCTGAAATTTTGTTGCTGGTTTCCCTGAGAAGTATTTCAGGCTTTTAATCCTGAGCCCTTTCAATGTTTCCTTGATATTTCAAAAGTTCTTTTAGCATACTTTTGAAGTACTTTTGTTAATAATTTTATTAAAATAATTTCTCTTGAGTATGGTATCATCCAATACTTGCTCGCGGGAATCCAGATTTTATGATTCACTCTTGGTCAATTTCCTTGATACAGGAAGTATAAAGGAAACGTTCAAAGGATAAACAGCCTGGACCTAACGTACCACACATTTTGACTGATTACTCAAAAAGTTATGGAAGGCCCATCCTGAAACTTCCAGGGATGCTAGTGGACATAGTAGTAGTCTTTCTTTAGTGTGAATATGAAGAAAATTGAAGGACGCACGTTTTTTGCTATTTCCAATTTAAGTTTTTGGTCTTTTATAATTTTTTTCTGGTCCAATTTGGGGAAAAAAGATAGAACTTGAAGAGAGGATTCTGGATATAGGTGCAAATAGAAATGAAATGCGATGGAAAACTGAGCAAAAATAAGCTATTCTAGCCATTTTTCATATAAATATGGGATAACATACAAATGAAAACCCTCAAAAAAAGCATTTTGCACTATGAGGAAGTAATATTTTACACAAGCAGGCAAGTGGGGCTGACTCCAGATGAGGTCAGGACTGTATAACGTGCCAAATACAGCGATTTTCGACCTAACGTACCACACATTTTGACTGATTACTCAAAAAGTTATGGAATGCCCATCCTGAAACTGATAGTCTTTAGTGTGAATATGAAGAAAATTGAAGGATGTGTGTTTTATTGCTATTTCCAATGTAAGTTTTTTGGTCTTTTATATATTTTTTTCTGGTCCAATTTGGGAAAAAATGTTATGAACAAAAAGATAGAACTTGAGGAGAGCTTTGAAATGACACCTGAATCAGCTCTCTAGGTGCCATACTTCCAGAGATATGAACACTTTTGTAACGCATGTCATGCTAACTAGCCAAAAATTCAGTAGCCCCTATCTCACTAATTAGATTGCTTTGAACAAAAACATTTGAGCTCTGACAGTTTCTCCTGAAGGCCAATCACTCCACCAAATTTCATCAAAATCTGTGACGTGAGTGGAGATTCTTGGTTGAATTGACATGGAATGACCCATATGAAGAATACGGGACACTGTTGTCATGCGTATGACACAGCCAGTACTTTCCAGAAATCCCAGCAGCTCCTCAAATGTTCCTGTTGGCCTCTTAGCAGCCTCCCTGACCAGTTTTCTTCTCGTCAGTTTTGGAAGGACATCACTGTTTGGCCACATTTCCTTTACTTGATGATGACTGTCTTCACTGTGGTCCCTGGTATATCTAATGCCTTGGATTTTCCTTGGACCAGTCTACTGGCTGATACTTTTGAACACTGAGATCACTCTGATGCTTTGGAAGCTCTCAGTGCACTGTGGCTTTTGCTGTAAAACGAGACTAAGAAAATAAGTTTAATCAGAGACAAGTGTGTACTGACTCCTATTAAACATGAGTTTGTGTGTGATTGGTTAAGAGGGTGTGCGTATTTATGCAGTCTCATATATTTTTTATTTAAACTAATTTAAATTACTCCGTAAAACACTGCAGTTTGTTTTTCAATTGAGTTTTACAGATTAAATTAATCACAAAAATAAGGTTATCTTGGTCTCATGGTTTTGCATCACAGAAAAAAATTAGCATTTTACCAGGGGATGAAGCCTTTTTATATCCACTGTATGACATTTTTTCAATCATGAAAAATTTACCCTGGTATTATCATGGACACTAAGTAATGGCACAGCCCTGTTCTTCATATTTTAGTTTTTAAAATCTTTCAACACACCTCTTCATCCTCATCCTGTCTACAATTCTAAGAAACAGCAGTAAGAAAAACAGATAGCCGGCAAGTGATAACTGTTGCCTGATAAAGCATTCTCAAGATTGTTAGTCTCCCACACATCAAATTCTCAGAATTGGTAACAGAGAGAGTGACCTTGTTTGCTCAACACACACACACACACACACACACACACACACACACACACACACACACACACACTACAGGCCAAAAGTTTGGAAGCAAGATCAGATTTGTACAAAAAAAGGTCATAGTTTCATATATATAATTTGCAACACAATAAACATGACTATTGTGTGAAGACATTTTGACTATAAATATTAGGTATTTGAGTTATTGTTGCTTAGACTTTGCTTTCTTTAAAGTAACCTCCTCTGGCTTTAACAGTTTTTTAAGGTAAGTTCCAGGGATTGCATTCCAAGCTTTCTTAAGTTTATTAAAAAGAGACTGCTGATTTGTGGGACTTATATATATATATATATTAATATTTATATATATTTATATGTAGAAAGAAAAATAGCAAAACGCCTAAAGGTGTTTAACAAAGGAGTCCACTTCACTCTGAAGAGACTACAGGAACCTGGAAGTTATGATAATAGAAAAAGACCTGGATGAAAGAGAGTTCCTTCAAAAGCAGAGGATAAACATAGCATTGTCACCAGTAAGAGAGATCGGCAAAAGACAGCACCAAAAATAAGGGAGGAAATCAACATGACAAGGTCGAAACCCATAGCTCTGACAACTGTGAAAAGACGTTTGAGAAAGGCTGGTCTGGTAGTTCTATGGTATGGGGATGTTTTGCAGGTGATGGAGTAGGAGCTTTGTTTGAAGTAAAGGATATCATGAAGAAGGAACAGTATCACTCCATCATCCAGCACCATGCTGTTCCATCTGGACCAAGACTTGTGGCTCATAAGTTTGTTTTGCAGCAAGACAATGACCCTAAACACTCTGCCAAGCTCTGTCAGGGTTACCTAGACAAAAAAGAAGAGGAAGGTGATCTTCAAAAGATGGGTTGGCCCCCTCAGTCTCCAGACCTTTCTCAATTGAGCTTGTGTGGGATGAATTGGATCGATCGGTCAGAAAAATGCGTCCCACGAATCAGCAGTCTCTTTTTAATGAACTTAAGAAAGCTTGGAATGCAATCACTGGAACATACCTTAAAAAACTTGTGGAACGAATGCGTGGTACACTCTTGATCAAAATCTTAAGACCAGGTAAAAAACTGCAAGAATTTATATTTAGCACTGTTGGACCTTAAGACAGTTCTTAGAAGAGCTTCAAAATGCAAAAAGAAGAAATGGGAACAAGAGACCAAAAGTTTTGAGCAGGTAATTTATTGAAAACAACAATTTAACTGAAATAGGCTGTTCATCAGCTGATCAAAAGTTTAAGACCACAGCCTTTAGAAGCCCAAATCTGTGCGAAAATTTGGATTCCATGTCATTTCTTGTCAAGGGGTCACACTGTCAACATCTCTTGATGGCAAAGGCAAAAAAGCTCACTGCTTTTGAACGTGGTAGGATTGTTGAGCTGCATAAAAAAGGCCTCTCACAACGTGCCATCGCTGCTGAGGTTGGACACAGTAAGACCGTTATTTTTCATTTCTTTAAAGATCCGAAGGGTTATGGAACAAAAAAATCAAGTGGTAGACCCCAAAAAATCTCACCAGCGCTGAGCCGGAGGATCCGAATGTGTGTCCATCAAGACGCGGGACGATCCTCATCCCAAATTAAGGCCATTACAGGTGCTGACTGCAGCCCAATAACAATCAGACGACATCTGCGAAGGAAGGGCTTCAAAAACAAAAAACGTCTTCAAAGGCCACGTCTCCTTCAACCAGTGTTGTTTTTGGCAGGCATTTTAGATTTAGTTTTAGTCTTAGTCATTTTGACGAAATGCTTCTTCGTTTTAGTCCCATTTTAGTCATTTCTATCCTTGATAGTTTTCGTCTAGTTTTAGTCCGACGAAAGCTCAAACGGTTTTAGTCTAGTTTTAGTCGACAAAAAGGTGCCTTTTGAGGTTCGTGGTGTTCTTTCCCGACAGTTTGAAGCCGCAGCATGAGGAAGCTGTGGCTCCACAACTGTCGTCTGTCTCGTCTCCCCGTACAAGACATTGTGTTTTATTGTCACTTGGACTGTATCTGGACCATAAAGCATCCCTCTTTTTTCGGCCACCGGGCACCGCTGCTGTGCCTGCCGCCACGGTGTGTGTGTGCGCGCCTCGTCCACCTACCGCACTGTGTATGTGTATGAGTGTGTGCGCGCAGCTGTGCGCGAGCGAGGCTTTTGGTGCGTGTGTGATGGGGGCGTGACTGTTAGGACAAAAAAAAGCATGTTTTGAAACTTTGTTCGTCCACCTAATAACAATTTGGTCTCGTCTCGTTCTCGTCTGACGAAAATGAATACAATTTTCGTCACATTTTAGTCTTTACAGAGCTTTGGTGACGTTCGTCTTAGTCTCATTTTCGTCAAGGAAAAAAGGGGTCTGACGTCGTCATTTAAGTTTTCGTCCTGCCTGACGAAAACAACACTGCCTTCAACGCCACAAAATTGCCCGTTTGGGCTTTGCAAGGGAGCACCAAACATGGGACCTTCAAAGGTGGAAGAAAGTTTTATTCTCTGATGAGAAAAAATTTTACCTCGATGGTCCTGATGGCTTCCAACGCTACTGGCATGACAAGGAGATGCCACCTGAGATGTTTTCTACGTGGCACAATGGAGGGGGCACCATCATGATCTGGGGTGCTTTCTCCTTTAATGGAACAGTGGAGCTCCAGGTTGTGCAGGGGCGTCAAACAGCAGCTGGCTATGTGGAGATGTTGCAGCGGGCATTCCTCATGACTGAGGGCCCTCTTCTGTGTGGCAATGACTGGGTATTTCAGCAGGACAACGCTACAATTCACAAGGCCCGTCTGACCAAGAACTTTCTCCAAGAGTATAGCATCACTCTTTTTGACCATCCTGCATGTTCCCCTGATCTAAATCCAATTGAGAACATTTGGGTATGGATGGCAAGGGAGGTTTATAAAAATGGACATCAGTTCCAGACAGTGGATGCCCTCCGTGAAGCCATCTTTACCACTTGGAGCAACGTTCCCACTAGCCTTTTGGAAACACTTGTATCAAGCATGCCAAAACGAATTTTTGAAGTAATCAACAATAACGGTGGAGCTACTCATTACTGGGTCAGTTTTTGTTTTTGGAGGTGTTTAGGTTTTTTTGAGCTGTGGTCTTAAACTTTTGATCAGCTGATGAACAGCTGATTTCAGTTAAATTGTTGTTTTCGATAAATTACCAGCTCGAAACTTTTGGTCTCTTGTTCCCATTTCTTCTTTTTGCATTTTGAAGCTCTACGAAGAACCGTCTTAAGATCCAACAGTGCTAAATATAAATTCTTGCAGTTTTTTAACTGGTCTTAAGATTTTGATCAAGAGTGTATATGCCGAGCTGTTGTTAAAGCCAGAGGAGGTTACTTTAAAGAAAGCAAAGTCTAAGCAACAATAATTAAAATACCTAATAATTATAGTCAAAATGTCTTCTGATAAGTTACTCTTTACACAGTAGTTATGTTTATTGTGTTGCAAATTATATATCTTTTTTTTTTATGATCTTTTTTTATACAAATCTGATCTTGCTTCGAAAACTTTTGGCCTGTAGTGTATATATATATATATTTATATATGGGTCAATGACGTATAAGGTTAAAAGAATATCTTTTGCAACAGTTCAAACACTAAGGATGTTATGTATACAAAAACTAAAGTTTAATTTTTAAATTAGGCAATTTTAGTGTTATTTCATATAGATGAATTGCCCGTGGCCTTAAAAAATGTCATGTGGTGCGACCATCATTTATCTCAAAATTATTACATTTTTTTCAACATACTCCATAGTTTTTTACAAATTGTCAGTAATATCAAGTACATAGGAAAAAAGCATTTGCATTTTATTTGAGTTTTTGTAAATAATTATCTCATATATTAGCTCTATAATTTCACAGTCGCTATATCAAATGTAGTTCACTGACTATTTTTTTCTTTAAATTGCATAATACTGATAAAAATGTTTTGAAACTACCTTTCATGTAAGCATATTGTATCAGGTTTTAATGTCTCAGTTACAGAAATTAGATATTTTATTTTGTATTTCATATAATTAATGTTATCAGTGGCGGTTCTAGACCAAATTACTCCCCGGGCAAGCACCCCTCCAAGTGCCGCCCCCCCCCCACACACACACACACACACACACACACACACACACAAACACAAAAAGAGATAGAATTTTGAACAGATAGTTTTGTATTACTATGTAGTATTATTATTATTATAACAACAAAAAAAAAAAATTTCTCAATTGCAGCAATCCTTCAATAGAAAAAAACACAATCCTGAGGTTTACAAAAAAACTGCTATCTCGGCCTCTGTAGTAGATAGAAACAAAATTCAAAAAGTATTTGAGAGCTCAAACATGTGGCTTTCAAGAAAGCTCTCTTTTAGTTTTGCAAACCTTCATCACATTTTTGAAAACCTTGAACAAACAAACTCAAATGAAATAAAGCGGCTGTATAAATAAAAGTAAAGGCTCTGCACTGGAGAATGACAAATAATTTGCTTTCTGTAAAACAAGTGGCAGTCATGATAAAGTGTCCATTCAATACAAATGTAAATATAGAAAATAAGGTGTTGAAAGGGTATACAGCTGCCCCAGTATAGTGCCAGTACAAAAGCAGCTCTAAAAACTTAAAAATGAATAAATAAAAACGTGGCTGACAGTGTGTTCATCTCTGTTCTCACCCAAAGTCATGCAACACTCACAGAAAACACTGATAGTGTGAGCCACAGCACTCCATATGAAGAGGTTGTTCACACTGCTGGATGTTTCTCCTCTGAAGCTGCTCTCTGCCTCTGTCATTGTTTACTTCACTCATGAAGCTCATCAAGCACGTAGCAAGATCCGAGCATGAACCCGAGCGCTTTACTCGCCTATCAGAGGCAGCCGGGTACAGTGATTTCATTCACCGCGACTCCAGAAATGATTAAAAAACTACAAAATGACGTATCTGCACTCCCGCTGATATGCTGACATGCGTACATAGAGCAGAGCTTTCCCCCCGCGACTCTCTCCCCGCCTCGTCTCATACAGTCTGTCATCCTCTGTGCAGCACCTTCGGAGCAAGCAGGGGCGCCTACAGCAGTGGGGGGGCGCCAATTTGACAACAAGAGTTAATACAAAACCGCTTTGCGGTTAAGATTTATTATTATTATCTTTTATTTTATTTTTTTGGAAGTGCTCGTGCCGCACCCCATGAGTCATGACACAAATGCCGCCCCGGGCGGCTGCCCTGTTCGCCCGTGCCTAAAACCGCTACTGAATGTTATTATTGGTCGCACCACATGATTGGTGGTCGCACCAAATGACTTGAAGACCTTGTATCATTAAAAATCAGTTTAAAGAGACCTATGAACAATTAATTTCATGCAAATTTTATATTAAAACCAAATTTTATTAACATTTCAAACATGAACACGAACATTTTATTTCCCTTTTTTACAAAAATTTAACTCTGTGTGTGTGTGTGTGTGTGTGTGTATGTGGTCCAGAGGCCTGTACTACGAAGCTGGATTAACACACCCAGGATAACTCTGCCACAACTCGCTAAACTTCACCAGATCTCCGTAAACACGATCAGCTGTACTACAAGGCGGGATATCAACTCGCTAACTAAATTCAGTTGTGGTCAGTCTAGATCTGTGCGCGCACACGTAAAGGGGGTGGGGTCAGTGCCACCGGACCAATCTCCACAATGGAGAAGGCTGCACGTCATATATCACAGCCGAGGAACAGAGCATTATTTTACGTTAATAAGAGGAGTACCGCAACATTATATCAGTGAGGAGCAGGACAGCTGCAGCCGCTGAAAGCCGGAGGGACTGCTGGCAACAAAAATCATCGATTGTGTAAATTACATTTGTGCGTTCATAAATTTATGGCCCCCTTATATGTTGTCATGCAGCGTGTGTGATCACCTCCATCATTGACCTCATCATTTCAGATACAACAGCAGTGGGGAAAAGAGTACGTGGGAGCAAATAAAAATAAATCTAAAAACATCCGTCAAAGTGGTTAGCTGGTTTACTGGAAGATTTTATTTGTACATATTTCAACGCGTAAACAGTGATTTCCTCACACTGCCTTTTTTTCTTTTTTCTCCATCATCTGATGGTCTCATGTCATCTGCAGACACATTTGGGGTTAAGAGGAGTTTTCTAATCTGCTTCCATAAATTCTGAATGATGATTGATATGCCGCATGAAACTTGAACTTGGCAAATATTAGTGTATTGCTTCGACTTCATGTTACCTGACTATTGAGGCCGTCTGAGGAAAACCTGTAACGTTCATAGAGAACTTCATCGGGTAAATCAAACGGATTTGAACGATCATGAATATAACGCTCTCGGCGAAGCGCTCCTCTCACCAGCCGCGCAGCGATGTCAACAATCTTGGCCCAATCTTTGACCAGCCCTGGCATGAACAACATGCTGCAGGGTCAGAGTTGACACGCTGCCTATAGCGAGCGCTTTTAACTTTGCTCGGCAGTGGCATCTGGTAAAATAAATTAAAATGACTTAAATTGATACATGAAAGTTAATACATTGCTAACAACGGCATAAATACCTTAAGTGAAATGGCATGCTTTCAATATTTTTTTTCTTATTTTGTACAGAGATGACCTAACCATTATTTCAGAAATGTTAGCAAAATGACTCACCAAATAACAAAAAATATTCAAAATAATACTAAAAATTAAGTACTTAGTGTTTATCCTTTATCAATTGAATATAAAAAGCATAAATACTGCCAATCGAGGGCATATATTTATGATGGAAAACAATCTGCTGTGGTCGCACCACATGATAATTGGTCGCACCGCATGACATTTCAAATTTAGTCGAATCTTACTGATACAGGATATGTCACATAAACAAACCTCACTAGCTTCCCACAAAAGGTCATTATGAAATTTATAATTAAAATACTTATTTGTGGAAATAACTTAAATTAATTGTTTTTTTTTGAGGTCATACCACATGACATCGAAAAGTGCAAACACCATTTCAGCAGTTGAAAAGGTCTTTTTTTTTTTAAAGAAATGAGAGAACCACCAACCCTCTTTCTGCTTCCATAGCTCTACGACAAAATGGTGAATTATCCAACATCCTGTCCTTGAGTAAATTTTAGCATAAAAGTGTCAAAAATTGTCATTTTTTGATGGTCGCACCACATGATATTTAATGAAATGGACACAAGCGGACAAAATTCGTTTGAATATTATGAAAATAATATAACTGCAAAAGCTTTGCAATTTTGTACAGGAATAAAAAACACTTTCAAAATTATGCCGAATATTGCAGAAACTAAATTGTAATAGATTTAGAGTAATTTCAAAGAAGTTTTCAAAACAGAAGTCATGGCCGGACGGTCGCATCACATGATATTTTGACACTTTGAAGTTCCGAAAAATTACAAAAAACTCCTGATTTTTGAAAAGTTGAAGTGGCTCCATATATTAGAGAGATACTACACATAGATAGTATATTTTTTTACATTTAAAACTCTTTGTAACATAAAGAAAATACAGCCGGACAGAATATTGAGGCGTCACGTCATTGACCCATATATATGTGTGTATGTATATGTATGTATATCCATATGTATGTATATCTATGTATATCTATATATATATATGTATCTATGAATATGTATGTATATATGTATATATTAAGTATATATGTATATGTATGTATATATGTATGTATATATATGTATGTATGTATGTATATATGTATATGTATATATATGTATAGATGTATATGTATGTATATATATGTAAATATATGTATATATGTGTATATATATGTATATATATATATATATTTATTTATTTATTTATTTATTCAGTGTTTAAGACTACAAATACACTGATCACCAACATCAAGAAAATATGCGTTTGGTAGATGATTTCTTGTAACAATGTTTCTTGGCTGTAAATCTTAAACTTTTGGAAAGCCTGTTTATGTCTCTTTTTAATGGTGTCCTATTTGTGAGGAACAGACATTTGTGGGATGACCAGCAGAGCTGAGTGTGCGGGTTGTGCCCCTGAAAGGTTTTGGTACCCCTTTATGCTGTCTATAAGTTGCCTGTTTGGGTAACTTCAAGCTTGTGCTTCTTAAAACCAAGTTGCTGCATTGTTTTGTATTTCATTGTTTCTCATAGCATGAAATGGCAGAGGGAGGTAACCAGGCCATTCGGATAAAACGCTTTACTGAAAGCGTATTCTTTCCCACTCGGAAATTGGGTGGTGTTGGGGCAAACAAAGGAAAGGTAAGAAGGACATTATTTATACCTTTTTAAGTTAAACCTGACAGAAATAAGGAGCTTACTTTTCTGTCTTTTTACGAATTCTTTTCATGAGTCCCCTTTGACTGAAACATGGGTTGTGTTAAAAGATGATTTGAGTGGACCACATTACTTTTTCATAAAACGAAATTTTTATTTAAAGTTTTTCTTTCTTTTTTTTTTGTTCAGTGCATGTAGAAATAATCAGCTGACATAACTAACCTGCTATAAAGATATTTAGTTATGGCAATGATGTCGCGTTAGAGTTAACTTAATTTTCTCCCTTGTATCAAAGAAAATGTAAAAGCCAACTTTTGGCTTCCGCATGCTAACTAACCAACTAAATCCTTAGTTGTTGACTGTTGGTCTTTGACTCTGTTCAAATATACACCTTGTGATATCAAGGCTTACGCTTTGTTATGGGAATCAAGATATGGGGGAATAAGGCTGTAATGCTTCCTGAAAATGTTATTGGCCTGGCTGTATTTATTTCAGGGGTGACAGTTTGACTTCTTATTTACTCATATTCTTTGATTATAGATCATTGCAGTCATGGCAGGTTCTGCATGATACTTTTTGTTTGTCTGTCATGCTTCTTTTCTCTCATTGCTTGATGTGGGAAGTCCCTAATGCTCCTACAGGAGAGATTTAAAAGCCACTAGAGCATCAACAATTTCTAAATCTGTCCTGCCTTGGTAGCAGTGCTGGTGGCCACCTGTTGAACCATTACAGCTACACAATGATATCTCTGGATAATGAGATGTTAATGATACAGTTACACCCCTTTAAATTTTACAGAGCTCACCAAAAAAAAAGAATCAACCCCATTTTAAGGTTTCTTGTTGGGCAGCGTAATTGCTTCTACTGTTTTTATATGGTTGTCTCTATTGGTAGATGACCATCAAGCTGGGAAAAGCTTCAGAGGAAACCGAGTGAGTATTGAATAAATTATCATAATTGATTTCAAAACACAGTCCAGTGTGTCTGATTGATTTCTGACTTTTCAGGAAGTCCAAACCAGAGGCAGACAAGATGAAGGCAGTGGTGAAAAACCTTCGAAATCAGGACAGTAAGGGTAGTACCAGCAAAAGGGATGGTTCTACGCGGCACAGACATGGTCGAAGCAGGAGCAGAAGCCGGAGCAGGAGTCACAGTAGGAGCATGGCAAGGAGTAAAAGTAGAAGTTGTAGCAGGAGTCCACCCAGAGATCAGTTTGGTCGTATCATCAAAAGGAGATGCAGCACCAGCATTGACCGTGGCCGTAAAAGCAGCAGACACAGGCGAAGCAGAAGCAGAGACAGGCACAGAAGCCAATCCAAGAGCAGCAGCAGGAGTCGCAGCCACAGCAAAAGCTCCAGCAGGAGCCGCAGTCGAAGCAGGGACAGGTCTAGAGAGAGAGGCAGGGACAGATCCAGAGAGAGAAGCAGGGACAGGTCCAGCAAGAAGAAGAGCAGATTCAGCAGAGAGCGTGAGCAAAGTTACAAGAGAAGGAGAGAGCTGAGCCCTCCTCCCAGACGTGTTGGTGTAATGGACGATGAGCTGGCAAGGAAGAAGAGGGAGCTGGAGGAGCTCAACGAGATGATAGCCTACAAAAAGGCACTTGTCGACCCAAGAGGACTGGACCCTGGACAGAGGACCTGCATTGACTACGACCATGGAAGGATTTCTGTTCCTCTGACTGAGTACAAACCAGTTCGATCCATCCTGAAGAAAAGGCCAGATGGACCGGAGTTTCTTCGTCACCCTCCACATCCATATGATGATCCCTATTATGACAGGTCATACAGTCCTTACCGTTATGGTGACCGCTATGGTGATCTGTATGCCAGCCATCCTTACCCTGATAGGCCTTACAGTGACCGACCATATGCAGATCGGCCCTATGAAACTCGTGTCTATGCTGATGCTCCATATGGTGGCCCTCCATCTTCAAGCACACGCTACACGGATCGCTACGATGTTTATGATGAACCCTATGATGATCGTTACCATGATCCAGCATATACGGACCAGCGTCCAGGTGACCCATATCAACCAGTAAAGCAAAGCCTTTCTCCTGAACCTAATGGTTCCTCAGCTTCTCAGGTTGAGAGAGGCCCTGCAGCCACCAGCCAATCTGCCACGTCATCTTCCGGGCCTCCTTTTAGACCTCCTTCTCCCACAGAGCCGCCACCAAGGAGCCCATCTCCCAAACAAAAGAATACAACAACTTGCCAGTCATCTCCACCTGAGAAACCACCCCTCGATCGCTTCCTTGACATGCTTAATAAAAAAGTGGATGCAGAAAAGAAATCAGAATCAGTCTATGTTAATGATGACCTTTTGCCACATGAACGAGCACTTCAAGATGGAAGAGGTTTTTCACGTATTGTGGGATTGGTGCAACAGCAGCCCACTAGGAGTCTACCTCTGGAAGAAGAAATGAACCAACCGAAGCCCACACAGTCTTCAGTTGAGAGGACGTGTGAGGAACCACAGAGTAAGGCAGAACCATATGATAAAATCCAGAGTCTACTGCGTACAATTGGCCTGCAGCTGAGTACAGGAGATATGTCTAAACTGGCTATTCGAGCACAAGAGAAAATCTTCAGCCCAAAATCTTCATCCACAGAGCGAGAGACTTTTTCCTCTTCTGGAGAAGATCCCCACAAAGGCAGAATTGGTTCTGTTGAATCACAACACATCCATTCCCCCTCTCCTGCGAGGTCCTCCAGTTTAGAGCCGCTCAGCAAACATAAAGTCTTGTCAGAGTATGAAGGGTTTCTGGACAAGCAGGAGTTGGGAGCATTAAAAAAGGCACAACAAATGCTGAGTCTTACCAAGACACTGGGAAGCACATCCTCTGACAGTACTGCAGGGCAGCCCCCACCAGCCAACTGGCCCCCTGGAGTCACAACCCAGAATCCTCCAGGGCAGAGTGCTCCGGTCCTGAACACGGGCACTCGAGCTCCCTCAGCTGTGGATCAGACACTCCAGAGGATTGGAGTGCCTGTAGGACCTCCACCTGGACCTCCTCCTGGGCCACCTCCACGACGTCCTGTACAGGTTCCTCCAGGACCACCTCATGGGCCTCCTCCACGGCGCCCTGGACAGCCTCCAGGTCCTCCTACTGGACCGCCACCCCAGCACTCTACTGGATTACCTCCTTTCTCAACACCCTCAAGTCATACTATCTCTCCTTTCATTGGCCCGTCTTCAGCTACTCCACCCCTTACTTCATCCAATACAATGACTACAGCGATAGCAACACCACTATCATTAGCACCAGTTACATCCAGTTCTGTAAATGACACGTCACCAATCTCTACAACTGTAGCCAGATGCCTGAAGGTCATTGAGACAGTGAAATCTCTGGCTGGACAACCCTCCGCCAAACCAGTTAAATCAGTCCAGTTCAGCTTACCCACAGAGTCCCTATCAGTCTCCAGCCTTCAGACGTCTGAAGATGATGACATTAAGACCAAGCAGAAGGAGAAGGTACGACGAGCAGTAGTTTTCCTAAGAAGTACTGGCAGATGCAATAAAGGATAAAAAAGAGGGAGCTAATTGTTAAGAGAAAAAATAATTTACTGCAACAAGAAGGGGAAATTGAAATTCAGATAATCTGAGGCATGTTTACCATGGTAATACAGTCAAACAATACCAAACAATGCAGAATGATTGAAGACATAATTAAAGGCCTCAATATTTCACAGAACAAAGCCCTAATAAGGTCAGTATTTGTTTGTTACAGCTGGATTTGTACAACCAAAGGCTTCTTGAAAAGAGGGAACAGCAGTACCAGGAGATGATGGCCCGCAGGAAACAAGGAGAGAAAAACAAGGATGGCACACTGACCTCCCTAGGTATAAAACTCATTGAATAACATACATTATTTGTAACCAGTAACCTTTGAATTGCAGAGATGTGTTCAGCATTCAGTAAGGTTATCTTCTTGACATGGTAGTTCAACAGAAACAAATGAAATTCATGTTATCCTTAAAGTTAAATGCCGGTCTAAAACTATTAAGTAGACTGAAGATTTCTTTCTTCTGCACAGTTAGCCAGGCTTTTGCGAGACAGAGATATTAACAGCTACATCCGGAGATGAAGTAGAATGTTGGAGATATGTAGATGAGAGAATGTCAAAGACCACCTGATTCATCATCGCTATTTTATTTCAATTTAGTGTGAAATTCTTCGCTTAAGACATGCTTTTATTTCCCTTTTTTGTATCTGAAAGTGATCTGCAGTCTATACACCAGTGTGATCAAAGTACCACATAGAATATACAGTCATTTCATACTGTTAGGGTATTTTACCCGGACGTTGGTGCTTTACCACCTTCATCATGGATGTGTGTGCAGCACATTTGCTACCACCTCCTCCATGCAACCTGACGCAATTTGATGAAGATGAAGATCCACCTTCATCTATTGTGAACTTCAAGCCGTTGCTGCGATGCGTGGAACATGCGGTGGGACATAGTAATGCGGACCAGGCTAGCAGTTCCACTTCCTCATCAGGTTATGATCATGCTTTAAAAAAAAAACAGTGTTATGCCTTTAAGTAACCTTGTGAGACAACACGTGACCAGCAGAGGTGAGTGAAATGACTCCAGCTGAATTGGTTGGCATCTCACGGTTATTAAACTTATTCTACAATCCTAAATTTAAGCAAAACTAGCGTACTCGCCGTTTCGTGGATTGCAATCTCACTCAGTGAACACATATTGCATTGCACCACATTTTTCTAGCTCCTTTGTGCTCTCCTAGTGGCACAAACAGGGTTGCTTTGGTAAGGAGCTCCAGTCAGCTACCCTGAAACCTCAAAGTCTTTATACAGCTTCCACAAGAACCCCTAGCTGTCCAACTGTCTTTGTGGTTACATAGACAGTCTAAAAGCTTGGTTGCTGTACAAAGATCAGTCATATTTTTACTGCACATTTTACTGCACAAGTTAGCAGAGCCAAGAGGTTCATCCCAGCAACCAAGTAAAGAAGCCAACTCAAATTTCTGCTCTGCAAAGTCGCATCTCTTTCTTCTTTTTATGGAAACCCTGAATTTCAGTATTATTAGCAACACTGTACAGTTTTTGTAAGTCAGTAGATAGCTAGATATTAATTTACTGTGATCCATTTCAGGCTAGATACTTTTGCTGGATCTGGCTGTACCATTTCCGTTCCATAAATAAAGTTAAAGTTGGAATGGCTATCTTTTAATTACATTTTTTAACTTTGTTTTGTTTAATATATATACATATATAAATGCATATATATGTATATATAAAAACGTTAAAATGGAAAGCCAAAACAAAATAATAATTAAAACTAAGGTAGATCTCTGTGGTTAAGATAGGTTGCACAAGTATGTTGCAGTTTAGTTGTGCTACTCACTTCATCTGTACATTGGGTGGACGCTCTCTCATGTCTACTTTCTGCATATTTGACAGCACAAAGACAAAATGTTAACATGTTTGAAAATTTGATTTATTGCGCTTTTTCAACTGAATTTCTTAAATACAGTCCTGGAAAAAATTGTTAGACCATCCATGTTTTCTTCAATGTCTTGTTGATTTTAATGCCTGGCACAATTTCATGTGCATTTGTGTGGACAAATATAATGATAACAATAAAATAGCTCATACGAGTTTAATTTAAGAGCTGATATCAAGCCATTTTCCATGGTTTTCTTGATAATAACCAAAATCACTTGAGTTCTTGCATCAATAGCTATGGCATTGTTCTGCCAAAAACAAAGCTTTTAGGCAGTCCATGTTTTTTCCTGTCTGTTGGTCACATGATACACACAGGAGTTAGTACTTGACTGGATAACCATTGTTTTTGATGACTGCAGCCATGTGTCTTGGCATGCCCTCCACAAACTTCTTACATTGTTCTGCTGTCACAGCAGCCCATTGCTGTTGCAAAATTTCAACCAAATCTGCTTTGTTTTTGGGCTTGTGGTTCTCCATTCTGAGTTTGATGATGTTCCACAAGTTTCCATTTTGATTTAGATCTGGTGATTGAGCAGGCCAAGGTATTGTTCAAATGTTTTGGTTCTCCATCCAGGCTTTAATTGACCTTGCTGTGTGGCAAGGGGCATTGTCTTGTTGGAAAATCCAGTCATTCGAGCCAGGAAAGAGTTTATCAGCTGATGGAAGAAGACTGTTTTCAAGAGTAGCCCTGTACATGACCTGGTTCATTCACCCTTCACACAACTGCATTTGCCCTGTTCCACCCATACTGAAACAACCCTGAATCATCTACGATCCACCCCCATATTTTACTGTTGGGGCAAGACAGTCTGGTTTGTAGGCTTCTCCAGGCCTCCTCTTAACCAGTAAGTTGGCTGGAGTGGGCATCAACGCAAAATTGGATTCATCACCATGTTTGGCTTGCTTTTTCTTAGTGTAATGAACAGCTGTCTTGGAGATCTTCAGTTTTTTGGCTACCTGTCTCACACTCATGCCAATTTCAAGCATTGCCAAGATGGCTGCCTTTGTGGCTTCACTCAGTTCTTTTGTCTTAGGCATTATGCTAGAGCTGACAACTTTTGAGTTGTGCTATGGCATGAATGTAAGTGGTAAACAGCTCTAGGCCTTTGCATGTGCAGTGCTGCTTATGACATGAAATGGCCTTTTATATATAGTGCAGCAGATAGCCAGAACGATCGTGCATTTTGTGATAAAAGCATGAAATTTGTTACACTTATAGCCAAAGGCATTCCCAAAAGATTTGGATGTGGAGGCATCATGAGTTTTCAACATGGTGGTCATGGCAGCCATTTTTCAAAATGGCCGCCAGCAATAACTGTTTTCTTATGAAAGATGGATATAATATGGCATTTCAGACTTATTTGCCATACATAGTACTTGGTAAATGTCTGTAAGATCATTTAAAGTTACTATTTTATATTCAGGATGGCTGAAATTTTTCAAGATGGTGATCTCTGTGTCAAACCAGTAATTCCTTTGGTGCAGAATTCAAATTTGGAACTTTGCAATTGGTCAGAAGCTTCCTTCTACCTCACAACTGGTGACCACAGTAGTCACACTATTGGTGACCTATGACCCCTGTTACTTTCAAGATGGCAGCCACATGGTTGAAATTTCAATTATATTTCCAGAATACTATAATGTATTTTGCTCGAATAAAGTCTAATGTGCAAAATGAAAACAACTGAATCATTTAATGAATAGAAATGTAAAAGAGTGGATGTCGAAACACAACCAGGGCACACTGGTGACACCACTGCTGTGTAACTCGGCATGGGGTTCAGTGCCAACTAACTACGCTCCTCTTAATAATGCCATTTTCTGTGTTGAATGTGCTAGTTGTGGTGATAGTTTAATGGTAGTGTAGTTTAGTTTCCTAAATGCTATCTAATTTTAGCCTCACATCTACTTACTTTACATAATTAGATGTAGTTAGATAGCCGCACCCGAATGGACAGGATGTGCCAGCGCGGGAGAGCCGAGCCAAGGGTAACGGGGCTTTGTATGACTTTCATATAGTTACCCGGATGGTGTACAGATCGCACAGGAATTAAATGGTACTGGATGACCGATCAGGCTAGGTGACGGGTGATCTTATCCGAACCTAGTTGTATCCCATACTTGAATGTGTTTCCCTGTAGTAAAAGGTGGTATATAAGGATAACCCCTTGGCCTTTACTGCAAACATTGTTTTTCTTGTCTTACAAAGTGTCGAAGACATTTCAACTTGTAAATTTTGGTGGTCAAGGACCATCAACTTCTAGAACAGCCAAGACTGAATGGAAGCTCTGTATGCTATGCCAAGAACACACGGCAGAGTCACTGAGATGTCCTTTGCAGAACACACAAGCAGACAAGGGGAGTGGATACACTTCACTTGCAGAGCATTTGATCCAGTTTAATGAACTTGGCCAGCTCCCTTCAACTTTGGCAATTGAAAGACTCGATGAGGGTCATGGTATTGAAGCTGCCATGGTTGCAAACAAAGCTCAATACCATCATACATGCAGGCTGAAGTACAATGAGACCATGTTGAAAAGAGCAAAAAAGAGAGCATGCAGCGAAAGTCCTGATCAACAGTCAGAATCCAAAGTCAGAAGGTCCCAACCAAGCCAGACTCCTGAAATGAGACAGGACATCTGTTTCTTCTGCAAGCAGCCTGCTGGCAATGAAGGCCTTCATGAGGCTGCAACATTTCAGGTGGACAATCGAGCCTGAGAAAGCATGTGCACTACCAGTGTTCCATGCATTGACCGGTTGTGACACCGTGTCAAGCTTTCTTGGTCATGGGAAAAAGACTGCATGGGCTGTATGGGCTGTGTTTTAAGAGCTTACACATGCCCTGTTGAAACTGTCTTCAGCCCCAAAGCACATAACACAGGAAGTAATGGCCACAATTGAGAGGTTCATTATCTTAATCTATGACCGAACCAGCACATGCACAGAAATCAATATGGCAAGGAGGAAGTTATTTGCAAAGAGGCACAATGTGCAAGCAATCCCTGCCACCAAGGCTGCCCTACAAGAGCATGTCAAGAGAGCAGTATACTAAGGAGGCCACGTGTGGGGTACAGTCCTGGTTTCAACACCAGAACTACCTTCACCGTGTGAATGGGGCTGGTCAAAGACATCTGAGGGGGACTTTAAACCCTTCTGGACATCCCTACCAGATGCTGGCCAGTCCAGTTATGAACTGGTCTCTTGCAAATGCAAGAAGGGTTGTGTTGGGCAGTGCAAGTGCAAAAAAGCCCACTTACAGTGCACAGCCCTTTGTTTCTGTGAAGGCGAGTGTGAATAGTCTTCCCTGTTATAGAAACTGGGTTTGTCTTGCTTAATATTAGCCTTGTGAGATGGAAAGATAACTCTTGGAAATTCTAAAGTTCTTAATGCAAATTCTGTATCAAGAAAAATATATGTTTTGACACAGAGATATCCATATCTAACCAGTCGGCGGCCATTTTGAATTTTCAATGAAATTCCACCACTATCCAAAAGACATTTTACAAGTACTATGTATGGTAAATAACTTTGAAATATAATATTATATCCATCATTCATAAGAAAACAGTTATCGCTGGCGGCCATTTTGAAAAATGGCTACCATGGCCGCCATGTTAAAAATTCTTGATACCTCCACATCCAAATCTTTTAAGAGGGCCATTGGCTATAAGTGTACCAAATTTCATGCTTTTATCACAAAATGCACCATTCCTTTATATTCCGGACTTAAGCTGCTGTACTAATACCCTGGCAATACAATTAAGCTTCAGTGTGACAAATAGGACATAAAATATTATGGAATCAACTGCATTTTTAGTTATGCTCGTCCTATTCTTCAGGTAATATACCTTTAATGGTATCAGGCATTAAAATGAACAAGAAATTGAAGAAAACAAGCGTGGTCTAATAATTTTTCCATAACTGTACATAGGAACTCTCCCATTACACTGAAATCGAACATCTTGTCGTGTTACCAACATAGTTAGATACTGCTGCTGGGACCGATTTACTCTCCCATGTATCTGCTCCAACATTACACAAGCATTTCGAGCATGCTTCGTTTTGAACAGCAAAAATACATGGTAGGAAGCTGGAGTAAACAAACCCTCGACAGAAGAAAAAGGTATGTAAAAAAAATCTAAGCTGTCGTATTGTATGTAACTATGCTACAGAGCTATAAAGTTGTATGGTATGTCTTTTATTTGACATACAACTTGCTAATCTGTTTGTCCACTGTTTTGATGTATTATGTGTCGGAAATGGCCCAGTAGTAAAGAGCTGAAAAGGGGCCTATCACCACCTACTGCGGGGGAGGCTAATATGCTTTGAAAATCAATTCTCACCTGGCACTTTGTAACAGTCGTACCATTCCTGTAACAACGTTAACATCGCCAGGACGTCACTGAGTTGTGCCTCTGTTGTGGTCAGTTGAGAAGACGAGTACACGATGAGCGGACGCCATTATTGAGTTCCCGTAATTTATTTTCTTTGATCCTCATCTCAGTTAACAGTGAGTACTGTGAGACTGCTTTGTCATGTATGATATAGCTAACATGGTGTTTCATTTAATAAAAGAGCATCAGCCGTGTGAAGTCCCAAGTTAACTGTTTTGTGGACATACCTTTTTTCTTGCTCACACCACCCCTCGCGAGCTAACTGTTACAACTTGTAGACCAAAAAAAGGACAGTAGTTCAATTCAATTGTCTAATCAAGCTATAGCCATAGCTAGACTGAACTGTGCATGTAAATGTACTGTACTATGTAGTCAGCCACTACTCAAGACTCAACATCGGTTACGTTTAGTGTAGTCTGAAGCTTACTATATGAGGACCACATCTGATTCGAGACACCTTAGAATTAAAGTTTGCTCTCAAAAACGGGATGGCTTTAAAAGTTTAGCGTCTCATCTAAAAAATGACTCAAGTTTATCTCTTCAAATTTTTTATTTCTTATTGATGGATGGAAATTTTATTTTTCATTTCTTATAAGAAGGATAACACATTTTTTCTTTGTGGCAAGTCTCCAGGCTAAGTCAAAGTGAAACCAAGGGTAAGTTCAGATTGCTTAGAGAGCACTAAACCCTTAATTTTTTAAAGAAGATCCAGAGGACTAAATTAATTTTTTAACTGAATCTGATGATTTATTTTCAAATACATATGTAGGCAACATAGTCCAGGAGCATGACCAACCCAGTTCCACCTCGGGAGTGCTTAAACCAGAACCCCTGTTAATCAACCTGATACATGCAAGGATACATTCATCCAAATAATGTTAAGTGTCTGGAGAAGGTAAGAAAAGCATTTTTGAAGACATTCCCACTTTAATGAGGTCTTCTGTGAGTTACAGACCGTCTCTGGCGCCAATCTCAAGGGCTTTTACAACTGTAACAATAATAGAGAGTATTAAGGAGTTGTTCAAGACAGTAGATTAGACATCATTAGTGTAATAATCACTAACTTACAATGCAGAAGTAATCAGGATTAGCTCAATTTGTCTTGAATTTTGAACATCTTGACCAGAGATGATTGTTTACCATATTACACTGATTTTCCTTCTCCCTGGGTGTACAGTAATAATTAAGAATAGTATTAAACTAATTTATTTGTTTTCAGGGTCATTACCAAGCTTGTCTTACAGTCTCTAACTTGTGTTAGCTCAGGAGGCTAACATCAGATAGATTTTTTAATTTTGGTCCTGTGTTTAATTTTTATTATTCTCCCATACTTTTCCTCAATATTAAGAATATGGTTAAGTTAGACAGCGTAGCTTTGTCTGTGCTGGTTTTACATTTCATGTATAAGGCCTTCACTTTAGGTCAGAGTATAAGGTTGATGTCTTAACCTCCTAAACTTAATAGTGCCATTTGTATTATGGTTCCTTTGCTTTTCAGATTATGAAACAATCTGTGTTAGCTCAGGGAGCTAATGTGCAAAACTAAAACCTCATAAAGAGAGCAGTACTACCTTTAGTTATTTCAGGAACCTATTAATTGTATACCATCACTGCAGTAAGTAATCCCATGCCATACCATAAATGATAAACATACAAATGATTTGTCTTAGAATCTCAGAAATTATTGTTGACCAATTATATGGCTGAGGGTGCGATTACATCAGCCCATGTAGTTGTAACATACTTCAATTGAGCTCGCTTATATTGTCTTCACTTCTGACGAGATTAATGCGAGCACATAATAGATTGGAGGACAACGCAAAATATACTGTAATATATAGGGGTGTTGCCACTGTTTTGAAACTCATCAGTAAGGTGAGCCTCAACAGCCACAGTATGCTGGCCTGTCTATACAGTCAGCTGTCCCCCTGATGCTGCAAAACATAATATTTTTGAAACAAATGTGATTTAAAAATAAGGTCTGTGTAGATATGGACCTAAACTGTTGATAGAACCAGATTGTAAGCATGTTTATTGTTTCACTAAAGATGGACTATTCTTCATTAGCATGTATGTGGCTCTGGCACTTCTCTCGCCCGCCTCAAGTGGATACTGATCTCTCAAGACTAGCAGTACTTGGGGAGGCGACAGCCAAAAAAACTGTACCCAATACAGCCTCTTCAATTTTGTAAATAAAAGTGATTAAGAGAGATCTCGCCTAGTAAAAGGGCATGGTAGAACCTGTGCTAGGGTCTTTGCATACTCCATTGGCTCTGAGTATTTCTAGGCATTCTTCAGCCACAACTTAGTAAATCTGTTGTTATCAAGGATATTATTCAAAATATGACTTAACAGTGTAATTGTTGTAATTTAAAGTGAGTGCTTTGTGTGTTTGAACAGGACTTTGCAAAGTCAGTAAAGTAAGATTTAAAGAAGAGCTCAGATTTACCATATTATCCCCTTTACCAGATTATATTCACCCCATCTCATTGTCAAATTGTGATACTTGGTTATGAAAGTGTTTATTTGTGTTGTACCAGTTGCTCAGATTTTTGAAAAGTCCTAAGAACATTAACCTGGACCGGATCTCATCACAAAACATCATGTTGATCAGAAATGTTCAATGTTTGTAAGAAATGTGTGTTGTGCTTGTATGAAGATTCAGATTTAAGTGTGAAGGAGCTTCACCCTATTACTCCTAACTATGACTTTTATATTGTGTTAGTGTTTGCATAAGCTAAATTTACCATCTATTTTTTTACCCACCTAAGTAAATCATACATTTTCTAAGGTTATTGACTTGAATCACATCAGCACAGCCTTTGCAATGTGGTACATCAAACTAGCTTTTCCTTTTATTCTATTTGATATGGAACCAGTGTTAGCTCAGGGAGCTAACATAGAGAGCTTTTAGCCACAGTTAGAGGCCTTTGTCATGCTAATTTTAGCAGTTGATGTGACACTACACCATTGCTAACAGTCATCTGAGGATTTCTGAGGTCATTGTGTCCTTCTGTAAAATATACTGTAAAACACATTTGTAGAGTCATTCCTTCTCCTGAGGACCATTTTCCAAGCGGGAACAGGATCATCATTTTTTGCTCTCATCAATCTATGAGCCAGTCGGGCTTAACTTTGCGGGTACACCACCCAAACTGCAATAGGCCACCTGTTACTGCTCCCACTTGTTCGCATATAGATCCACTGATCACACTGTGAGTCTCATCTTTGACTTAGAACGGCACAGGTAACCCCTTTTGACATGTTGGACCTGTGACTAGTATGGCAGGCTCAGCTCAGATCAGTTAAGTTCAGACTTAAGTGGTCCAGTATGGAGTATGGGAACAGAAATGGAAAATGAATGTTTTGAATACCATTTTGGGACACACTTGACATAGAACTAATCAATCTTTGATTTGTAATTTGTAATATGATGTGAAGACAAACACATGATAATGATATAAATTTATAATAATTTACAGTCACAGATTTAATTCCATTGCTTTTCTCTATATGAAATACTGGACTCAATGTAAAATCCCACAAATGTCAGGTAGATTTGTGAAAAGTTTTAAAAAATGTAGAACAAGTGACCATGAAATGTTAGCGTAAGTCAAAGTTATAAAGTTTGATGCAGTTTAGTTATTTTCATAAGGTTTACAGAAAACTAGTATTTGAACTCAAATGTCATGTTGGCATTTTTGTTGTATGGGTGTAAGTGGGCTGGCTGCTTGGGGAAATTAGGTGTACACCAAAATCCAGCAGCTAGAGAGACGAGACTGTAAATACAAACAAAAGGTCATTCAAAGACATTCGTTTCTTTCAGGTGTGGAGATTTTTTTAGCATTTTTTGTTTTGAAATGACTCAGAACCAAAAAAGAAAGATTGATTACCATATTACAAAATGTCTTAGCAGTGAAGGTAGGTAAATCGCATTGATATCTCAATTGTGCTCATTATTAGACTGTAAATGTTTGGATTGTTATGTCCTAGTTTAGACATGATTATTATAATCATTAAGTTAAACTGAAAAATCTCCCAATACATGTTATAAATCTATCAATACCATTATTCTGTGGACAGTTTTTTTTTATTTTTTTTTAGATTGATGTGTGTAGTGTTACAACTACACCTGAAACCTCCTGCAGAGCTAGATTTACATTTTATTACAGTAACAATGACTTTATTGAATAATTGACATCGCAAGCTAGGATGCTTTAACCAAAGAGGTGCTGCACCTCCAGGAATTTGAGGTTTCTAAAGCAGAAATATCATCTTAAAGTAGTATAATAGAAATAAGTTAAAAACACCATCAGCTATATATTGGTACTTGTGGGTTGTGGAATCTTGGGCAGGTTTCACAAAGATCATCAGGCTTTGGTTTGAAATGTCACCAATAGTTTAGCAGACTTATGACAGATTTTTCCCGGAATCTGTTGCTTTAAATACACAGCATTCAAGTTGTTATTTCTGTTTCTATAGCAATGGACTCATCTGAACAAAACCAGTCTGAGAGGTTTTTGTAAAACCACCTTGAGGGTTGATGCACAGTCCCAGCCTTAGAGGTCCAATCAAAAAGGGTACTGTAGGATCACCATGTGCCATTAACTTTAAGATCTTGTTACTAACAGCTGTATTCTCTTAAAATTTCCAGGCAAACCGACCAGCTCTGAGCCCAAGAATGTTTGGATTTGTGGTCATTCCCTGGTGTACTGGGCAGAGTCACGGGCCAAATCTCCAGAGGTAGGTATGCAGCTGGGCATGGACCCCAGCAAGGTGACCATCTGGTGGAAGGGCACCCAGGGCATGACATGGTCCCAGCTACTCCCCCAGCTCCACCAGCTGAAGGTCACCTGGCCCAACCCAGACGTCCTTATCATTCACTTAGGCGGCAATGACCTGAGTACTGACTCCCCCACCGACCTGTTGGCATCTGTCAAGAAGGATTTGACCTCAATGAGGAGCATCTTTCCGCAGTGCTTGCTTGTTTGGTCAAATATCCTCCCTCGAAGGGTGTGGCGTCACTCAGCTGACAGCCATGAAGTAGATCTAGTCAGAACCACAGTAAATCGGAGGATCCAAAACATAATATCTGAGCTGGGGGGCACCTCACTGACTCATGATAATGTCAGGTGTGGGTCAAACACGGGTCTGTATCGGGCAGATGGTGTTCATCTGTCCCCTAAAGGCATTGATGTTTTTAATCTGAACCTTCAGGATCTGCTGGAGAAATGGGAAATGGAGGTGAACTCAGCCTCAGAGAAAAGTTAAGAGTTGCATGAGGTTTTTTTGTTTGTTTTTTTGTTTTCCTAATGATAGTTGTATTGATTGTATCTGCAGCAACTTTTCCTCAAGCTCCTAACTCATTATGCCAATAAAATTTCTGATTATGTACATATGTAGTTTATTTCCTATACAGTAATTTCAGTCTGAAGATTATCTGTTAACTCAAACTCTACCTACTGCTGTTGTACATTGATATTTTCACCCTCTGAATGAAGAGGATGGTCAAATCCACAACAGTGGATGTTTTTTCAGAGAGTGACATTTAAGTTTATATTTTGACATTATTTGCTGACTTTTTACTATAGATCAGTGAAGATATTTGTGATGACTAGTGACTGGCTTGTTTTGTCTGCAAGTAAATGTGGTTTCAATAAAGACTTAAAATCAATGAACACATATTTTTCATGTTGCTTTACGTTTGTGTCTTTTTTAAAGTTAAAAAAACAAGATAAAGCTGCATCACAAATAAAGAGGCCCTGCAAATACTGCAGCTGTTTAAGAAAGCAGAAACCATCACCACTCACAACTTGTAGAAGTTGCACCAACGTGCAACTTCTTGTGTCGACTTTGACCAGAATTGTTGATGATGTGCCAGTTTATTTTCAGAAAATCTATCAAAAACTGTTTTTTTCCCCGACTTCTAGATGTCTTTAAACAAAATTATTGATTCATTAAGTTATTGTTATTATTCAAACTTTGGATTTACAGTCATGATGCACTGAATTCTGATGTTCCACAATCCAACAAGTCTGTGTTCTGTCCATTTCCATTCTGCCAAAGCTGCAGCGCTGATAGGTTTTCACTTAAGTCTGAGGGTCCTCTCGCTCATATGGGTCATATATTTGCCCTGTCCCTGCTGGACTGGGGCATGAAGCATCAATCAGCACAGGTCAGACCAAGGGAGACAGAAAGTTTGGTACCGAGACAGCATTAAATCATTAGGTCAATTTAACAAAATGAAGCACGAACCATGAAATTAAGTCTAGTTGTGCCTAGAGTAAGCAGGTCAGTGGTTTCAATGCCCATCATGGCAGTGGAAAATCCTTGGTCCTGTGACTCCAGCCGACTGGTGGTTCTGCTCCGTACTGTGCTCTAGAACACAGCTAATGGTTGTAGCACGGGGCAAAACTGGATTAGAGAAGGACCGAATCCAAATCTGGTGAGATTCTGGGGTATGTCATTGTTTTTCTTGATATTGGCAAACAAAAAACTGACGAGAAGAGGATAAGATGCTTTGCAAAACAGCTCGCCTGTTTCCCCAACACAACAGTGTACCTGATTGTAAATATCAACATGATTCATGTTTTTAATTTTTGAACTGATGCAGCCCTGATCTCATTCCCAGTAGATTTAGAAAGTAAAATCAAACTTAGCATTTCTCACACTAAAAAGAAATGTTACAGTCATCTCTACGACCATAAAATGTCTGGCCTTTGGCATTTATATGTACCTTTTGGAGCAGATCAGGTAAGTCTTTGTTTTTTCTGCAGGTTCCAACACAGGCAAGGTTCAGGATGGGTCCAGGACTCAGCAGATGGACTGAATGTACCCATCAGACACCTTGGCTCATTCAGCACTGTAGGACAACCTCGGACTCTGTCTCGTAAATGTCACCCAGCGTTCTCTTCACTTTGGCTTTTCTACTACTCCTTAATGGGGGGTGTTATGCATTCTCTATTCTTCCTCTCTGATTCTTCTTGAATAGCTTTCCATGATTTTCAGATCAAAAAGCCTCAAAAGCACAGATGTATGTCATGCAAGGTCCTGGTGCGTCCACCACCACTGACCCTTTGGTCCATCAAGGTGTTATGAAGTCGGTGATCCATGTACTTTATTTTCTAAGTTTATGACAATATACGTTTAACTTATGATCTGAAACTTTACATATATTTAGTATTGACACCAAACTTTGTAACTGCAGTTTTTGTTAAAAATGCGATAAAAGTATAACACCACCCTTTAACAGAAAACTGCACTGAAGTAAGAAAAATCTAGATGGATTTTATTAACACCTCTCTACAAGTCAAGAACTGACTGTCTTTTGCACTAGAACACATATAACCCTCAGAATATATGTCCAATCTACAGGGCAGAAATGAGCTGCTCAGTACCCTTTACATCCCTCTAATTCACCTCTGCACTTTCCCAGTTCCCGCAAGTATGCAACAACTAACACCTGGACCTATCCACTCTCAAGATTGCTTAAAACAAAAATGTGGGGATGGAAACATTAGCATTTGCGGCACTATAGAGAGAGGATAATTTTTGTTTGCCTTAATTTTTACCAGGTAAAAAATTATATTTCAGAGGAGTTTCTACCTGATCCTCATCGATTCAATACCTGGTCAGCCTAAGGTTGGAAAAACAGTGAAGCAAGAACAGGGATCCACTTTCATGCAGTCCTGTAAATTTGGAATGACAGAAAATAGCAGTCACGTAGTATAGTCTACCAGCTTTTTCCTAAACAAACCCAAGAGATGTGCACATGGTTATTCCCTAACATGAAAAAGAAAAGCTTCAGATCTTAACATTAACTCAAGCTCTGAAATGTTCAGTGTACATGCTTCTTTTAAGTTGAAAAGAGCAAAGACAGAGCTGGACTCTTGTGTGGAAAACATTTGATGGGTATTGTCCTCGTAGCGTCTAAGGTTGACTATATCAATGGACATACAGTGCATCCGGAAAGTATTCATACCATTCACTTTTTCCACATTTTGTTATGTTACAGCCTTATTCCAAAAAGGATTAAATTCCTTTTTTCCCTCAAAAATTCTACACAAAACACCCTATAATGACAAAAGCGAAAAAAAATTTTTTAGAACATTTTGCAAATTTATTAAAAATAAGACACTCAAATGTTGCATATACATAAGTATTCACACCCTTTGCTGTAAAACTCAAAATTGAGCTCAGGTGCATCCTGTTTCCACTGATCAGCCTTGAAATGTTCCTCCAACTTGATTGCAGTCCACCTGTGGCAAATTCAGCTGATTGGGCATGATTTGGAAAGCCACACCTGTTCATATAAGATCCCACAGCTGACAGAGCACAAACCAAGCCATGAAGTCGAAAGAATTGTCTGTAGACCTCCGAAACAGGGTTGTATCGGTGCACAGATCTGGGGAAGGTTAAAGAAAAATATGTGCGGCATTGAAGATCCCAAAAAGCACAGTGGTCTCCATCATTAAGAAATGGAAGACGTTTGGAACCACCAGGACTCTTCCTAGAGCTGGCCACCCAGCCAAAATGAGCAAGCGGGGCAGAAGGGCCTTGGTCAGGGAGGTGACCAAGAACCCGTTGGTCACTCTGACAGAGCTCCAGCATTTCTCTGAGGAGATGGGAGAACCCTACAGAAGAACCACCATCTCTGAAGCACTCCACCAGTCAGGCATTTATGGTAGAGTGGCCAGACAGAAGCCACTCCTCAGTAAAAAGCACATGACAGCCCGCTTGGACTTTGCTAGAAGGCACCTGAAGGACTCACAGACCAAGAGAAACAAAATTCTCTGGTCTGATGAAACGAAGATCAAACTCTTTGGCCTGAATGCCAAGCGTCATGTCTGGAAGAAAACAGGCACCGCTCACCACCTCACCAATACCATCCCTATAGTGAAGCATGGTGGTGGCAGCATCATGCTGTGGGGATGTTTTTCAGCGGCAGGAACTGGGAGACTTGTTAGGATCAAGGAAAAAATGAATGCAGCTGAGTACATTGAAATCCTTGATTAAAAAAAAACCTGCTCCAGAGCGCTCAAGACCTTCGACTGGGGCGACGCTTCATCTTCCAGCATGACAATGACCCTAAGCACACGGCCAAGAAGACAAAGAAGTGGCTTCAGGACAAGTCTCTGAATTTCCTTGAGTGGCCCAGCCAGAGCCCAGACTTGAACCCGATTGAACATCTTTGGAAAGACCTGAAAGTAGCTGTGCACCGACGCTGCCCATCCAACCTCACTGAGCTTGAGAGGATGTGCAAGGAAGAATGGGAAAAACTCCCCAAATCCAGGTGTCGCAAGCTTGTTGCATCATACACAAGAAGACTGGAGGCTGTAATCGCTGCCAAAGGTGCTTCGACCAAGTATTGAGTAATGGGTGTGAATACGTATGTATATGCAACATTTGATTGTTCTTATTTTTAATAAATTTGCAAAATTTCCAAAAAAAAGTTTTTCACTTTGTCATTATGGGGTATTTTGTGTAGAATTTTTTAGGGAAAAGGGGAATTTAATCCATTTAAGAATAACGCTGTAACATAAAATGTGGAAAAAGTGAAGTGGTATGAATACTCTCCAGATGAACTGTACCTGAGGGATAGAAAGAAACAGAGTCTGATACATGGATTAGCAAAAGTTCTGCACCTTGATAAAAACAGCATCCAACAGGAATGTAGAAGATTTTAACCCTTCACTTGCCTCATGAAACGGGCCATAAAAGATGGATTCACAGCAGTCTTGTGCCCAGCATCAGGTTGTTTTAAATTTTTTAAATATATGTATATATAAACACTACAGGCCAAACGCTTGGAAGCAAGATCAGATTTATACAAAAAAAAAATCATAGTTTCATATATATAATTTGCAACACAATAATCATGACTTTTGTGTAAAGAGTAACTTATCAGAAGACATTTTGACTATAATTATTAGGTATTTTAGTTATTGTTGCTTAGACTTTGCTTTCTTTATAGTAACCTCCTCTGGCTCTAACAACAGCTTATCATATACCAGGCATTCATTCCACAAGTTTTTTAAGGTATGTTCCAGGGATTGCATTCCAAGCTTTCTTAAGTTGATTAAAAAGAGACTGCTGATTCGTGGGACGTGTTTTTCTGACCGATCGATCCAATTCATCCCACACAAGCTCAATTGAGAAAGGTCTGGAGACTGAGGGGTCCAAACCATCTTTTGAAGAACACCTTCCTCTTCTTTTTTTTGTCTAGGTAACCCTGACCGAGCTTGGCAGAGTGCTCAGGGTCATTGTCTTGCTGCAAAACAAACTTATGAGCCACAAGTCTGAGTCCAGATGGAGCAGCATGGTGCTGGAGGATGGAGTGGTACTGTTTCTTCTTCATAATACCCTTTACTTCAAACAATCGCCGCCATTTTTGCGGTAGTTTGAACGCAGTTGAGATTTATTAGGATTTTTGTATGCAGGCTCTCAAAAGCCAAAAAGTTAAAGTGAATAATCCAACTGTGATTTGTTTTTTTTGATATTGCACTTAAGTTGTGACTCTTGCAAATGTTTTCGACCCTGCAACTAAGCCCTTATTTTCTTCTGCTGACATATATTTAGCAATGGTCTGTCATCAGCAATGTATATCTAAAGGTAAATGGAGTAAAATGGTGCATTTTCAATAAAGCAACTTCTGATCATGGAGTAAATACATCCCAAAATACATAAAACTCATGCTGGATTTTAAAAAAAGCATTGTGAACAAAACTTGAAGTTACTCCCAACTGTTAGGCCTGTAATGGCTTTGCTTCCAAACTTTTGGCCTGTAGTGTACATATATATATATATATATATATATATATATATATATATATATATATATATATATATGTATGTATGATTAAAGTATCAGAGTTACTGTGTTTCACGTTAAAATGTTAATTGTTAATGTTTTTTTGACAGTCCTCAGAGTTTCTGAACAGAGAACAGGATGTAAATACTTTTCTACTGCCTGATGTACTGTTACGTGTTTTCTTTAATTAAAAAAAAAAAAATCTAAAATCCTAAAACATTGTCATGCTTCTACTGGGTTGTGAAATTAAATGTTTACCTGGACTAAGTAAAAGATTTTGAACTCTACTTAAGTTTTGACTGGGCTTTTACTTTTGTCAAAGGGCTGCCCTGCTGTCATTTTTGCTTGAGATGCATGATAAAAAAAAAACTTTTGCTCCATAACCAAATTTATTAAATTTTAACAGTTTAATGCATCAAGGCGATTTCAAGAGACAGGCTATTATCTGCAATGCATTTGCTTTAGTATGGTCCCACTTAAAACCTTTTTCCAGAGGGACATTGTTTGTAAAAACTGAAAAAATATCCTTTAGTGCAGTAGTAGTATTATTTTTTTAATTTGAAGACCATGATGATAAATCACCTGTTCGCAAATCTGGACGTCTCCCACTGCTACAATATCAATACTGACATGACTGCCAATCAAAAAACTACATATGGAGTTTTCTGTTCATTTATGTTTTATAGGCAACTTTCAAGTTCTTATTTTTTCTATTATGCAATTCTTGCAGCTTCCATATGTATAATACTGCATGGTTTAATGTTGTCATGCGTCGATTTATCCTGAATAATAATAATTATTATTATTATTATTATTAATAATAATATTATTATTGTTGTTGTTGTTGTTATTATTTTTTTAGTAGTAGTAGTAGTAGAAGAAGAAGTTTGCTTCTAATGGGTAAAAAATAAAAAGTATTACTCTTTTTTCACATAATGAGTCCTGAGAAGAGGACCTGTGAGTGTGAGATGTTTGGATGTTTTAGTGCAGTGTTTGTACTGCAGAGGGCAGCACCTGTTGTGTCGACATCGAGTAGAAGAAGAAACTGGTCTGTGTGCATTGAGAGAGTATGGTGCATCCTAACTGAGGTCCCGACGTTCAATCTCGTTCAGATAACCCATAGACATAATCCTGGAGTCCCGTGTCTGCACATTTTTGTTTTGCTATTAATATTTGTAGAAACCATAAGCCGTTTGACCGCGGAGAGCGGAGGTTCTTCTGCTGGAGATGTACCGTGGACGGCCGCCGAGAGGGGGCTACAGGCCGCCTTACGAAGGCCGAGGTCCGCCGCCTAGGCCTTTCAATGCACCGAACTACAGAGACGACAGGAACCGGCCAAAACCCCCTTATCATCCCGGACACCACGACCACGGTCACCCTGACTCCTATCGCCGTTCCCCGCCGCGCAGGAGGTACCCTTCCCCCGGGTCAGGAAGTCACCCAGGAGGGGAGTACTGGGCCAGTGGTCCGCAGAGGGAGGTGAGTCAGCCGGGTATCAAAATAGGGTGAAACTGACTAAAGGTTTTCCACCAAACTGTGTGTGGTTAGATGTTGCCTTCCTCCTTTGGATGCATGGAAATCCTACTATTTATCTATCCATCCCTTTGATTGTGTACAGATACCAAGAGAGTCGAGACTCATTCAGAAAGCAGCCTTGTTGCCGCAGCCTCCGGTTCACCGTGTCTTATTTTATTGACTTACTATTTTTGACTTACCGACCAGAGCATGAACTTAACCATCTCCTTCTTATCTCTTTAAAATTTTACAGCCCAATTATACTTTTTACATATCGATTCTTTTAAAATAAAGAAACTGTAATGTACAGTCAGTATCTGATTCACAGCTTCAAATTTAGCTGTTGTAGGAAGGTTACAGAAACGAGGTCCTGATCCAAAACTACTGTACTAAGACCTGTCTAATCTGAACGCGACTATCCAAAAAGTAGTGATGCACGATATGAAAAATTTCAACCGATACCGATAACCGATAATTTTCTTCTTCTCATGGCCGATACCGATACCGATAACCGATAAATTCATATTTTTACGTTTATTATAATCTTCATATAATCTGCAGTTTGTGCAGGATGCAGCGATTGAAAACTGATATTTTTGTTGCTCTGGCCTATCTAGAACAACAAACAAAAGTTTTTGGCTCTTCAAATGTGGTCATTTGCTATAAATAACAATAACAGAGCAAAAAGCAGAACTTCATTTGATCCCCTGAACTGTTCAACAGAACTGTAGACTGTAAAGGAGCTATTATGAGATGTTAGGCTTAGCATGCTGACCGGACTAACATCTGACGTCCATATGTCTGTGGTAAAACTCACGTGTAGTCCGTTCTTGTCGATCAGGTTGTGAATGTATGTGGCGACAATATCATAGAGTGCAGGAAGAGACACATCCGAGAAGAAGCGGCGGCTTGGGAGAGTGTAACGTGGCTCCAAGTGTGCTAATAACTTACGAAAACCCGGGTTCTCAACGACGGAAAAAGGCTGGTCGTCGACCGCTATGAACTCCATCACTTTGTCGTTAATGCCTTTAGCCTTTTCGCTGTCTCTTGAGAAGCTTTTGCAGTTTTTAAACGCCTGCTGAATGGGGACATCGATCCTCCGTAGTGTTGTTGTCTTAGCTTTAGTACCGCTAGCAGCTTCGGCGGCTGTCTCATATTCTTTTACTACCGCTTCGCCGCGATGGCGACTTTTCAGATGAGCTATCAGATTCGTTGTGTTAAAACTTGACGTCTTCTTTCCTCCTCTCGGAATCCTCGCTGAACAGGTTTTGCATATAGCAATGCTGTTGTCATCTTCTGCCACTGAGAGAAACGACCATGCTGGTGAAGACATTTTATTATCAGTCAGGTAGTGACGGGGTCAGGCTTGGGACCTGCGAGTAAGGCGCGATAGATGACGTAACCAGCGCGTCTCGGACGGGCGGCTACTCCGCCTGCAAACGTTACTCGTAATTTCATTAATATATCGGATCTTTCTATCGGAAAAATGCACCTATCGGACCGATAAAAAATGACGTAATTTCTCCCCAAATCGGCCGATATTTTATCGGTCCGATAAATATCGTGCATCCATACCAAAAAGAGTCTATGTTCTTCTGTAAAAACCGTGTCAGGTTTGTGAATTTTTGCCCAGCTCATGACAGATAGATGGTGCCAATATTACAGCGGTGTCTATAATTTAAACAGGTTAATAAAATAACTGATATTCAAACGCATAAAGCAGCTGCTAAAAGCAACATTTAAGGATTTCCCCTGCCGTTACTCTTGACTGGCAGCCCGCCATCCCAACGCAACCCCCTGCTTCATCAGAAGATGCACAGAATATTTAATTTATGGATTTTATGTAATTTGCTGCATGGAGTGATGACTGCTGTGCTCATGTGTCCTTACTGAGGGTGGGCAGGACACACAAAAAAGACCTGAGTTTCGTTTCAGCGAGCAGGTTAACAAGTCAGAGCTTTCAGTCTGCTGCAGAGAATCCAGAGAACAGGCCTCCAATGAACCCACAAAATGCTTTTGTCACACGGCTTAAGTTTTCTGACTTTAAATCCTAGAAACACAAGAGAAAAGACAGAGACCGTGCAAGAGCTACCATGGAGATCACTACGTATTAAATCATAACATTTAATCAGAAAGGTGTGGGGAAAAAACACTGCAGTGAAATGCTATTGGCATAGCAGAGAAGATTGACAGCCCTTTTTCACACGCTCTAAGGACTGTGTGATGGCAGTTTTTATCTCTCTGATGGCGTAATCAGACATATTCACAGTATCAGTGATGAGTGGAAAAAGAAGCAGAGATCACATCAGTCAGTTGGTATCAAATATCATCACTTCTCCTGCTTGCTCAGGGTAAATTTTCTTGATTCACCTTAAGATATTCACTCATAACTTCTGTGGTAAATCTACACAGAAGCTGTCTGGAATAAGTCTCAGTCAAGTCAGGGTGAAAAATCCTGTTAAGGTTCACTTTTACAGACACCTGGCCTGTAATTTCAGGAAAAGTATCAGTTCAGTTCTTTTAGCTTCACAATATGTGGCCCTCACCACCTCCAGTGACTGTCTCAGTGCAACCTCAACAAGCCTTTCCTTAGAGCTTTCCACTAGTGACTGAATCACAGGGGACTAGTGGTGCAACGGATCACAAAACTCACGGATTGGATCGTTCCTCAGATCAAGAGTCACAGATCGGATCATTTTTCAGATCAGCAAAAAGCAAAAAAAAAAAAAAAAAAAGACAAACATAAGTTTTGTCTGTTTATTAAACACTTAAATGATTAAATTAAAGTAGTGCACAAGGCATAATATCTTCTTTTTAACATAATTATGAATGAAAAACAACTTAAAGTGCAATATATAGGCATATCTCCTTACTTTAAAATGTAACAATGAACCAAAAATCAACTTTTAAGTGCAACAGCAACATAAAAAGGCATATCTCTTTTTAATATTGGTTCAAAAGACCATTAATAAAATAGGACTCAAAGGTAAACATAAGAAGACATCTTCCTTAAAACAAGGAGAGCGAAAGAACCTGAGCTTATAATTTCAGATTTATTAAAAAAAAAGACAAGGATGTCAACATTGTCTGCAGAGAGTGTGGACCTCTTAGCAGTCACTATGTCCCCTGCTGTTAAGAATACTCTCTCTGATGGTACTGAAGATCCAGGCACAGAGAGGCAACATCCTGCCATCTTTGCAAGATAAGGGTGTTCAGTAAAACACCCAGGTGATGTCGCTTCAAATGCGTGAATATGCTTGATGTGTTTCCACTGTTATATGGCTTTCTTATGCCACAGTGCCTACACACCGTCGCAGTTTTGTCCACTGACCTCTTTCCTTCTTCATCATAGTTGACAGGGAAGCCTAAATGCTCCCATACAGGGGATTTAAGTGTCGCGGGGCGTTCAAGCTCCTCCTTTCCTCCGCTCGCCATGTCTTCCTTCCTCCTTTCGCCGCTAGCCACAAGCTGTGTGCAGACGGAGCACAACTTTTTTTTTTTTCAGAAATCAATCTGCGGGTCACGTGTGTGCTGAACCGATGATGTCGAACGGATCACCACTACAGGGGACACATGCAAATACCAGGTGTAAGGTGACGCTAGGTCAAGTTTAGATTGTCATACTAATGGACAACTGATTGAAATGTCTATATTCGTGTTTTATGAACAGCTGAATAGAGGTAAACCACTTCACAATGGGATTTAAGACAGGAAGTGATAACAAGGTGAACAGTACCTCAGCTGAGGTAACCAGGTGATGATCACAAAGCCACCAGAATCCAGAGTAATGATGGCATTATTCAAACTATTGCTCAAATTAATAATTTTCAATTTCAGACTATAAAACAAATCACAAAGGATGTAGTGGTGTCATTAACTGTTACTGATAACAGGTGTGTGTGTGTGCGGGTGTGTGTGTGTGTGTGTCTGTGTGTGTGTGTGTGTGTGTGTGTGTTTTGCAGAGGTCCCCTTCTCCACGTGGACCCGTTCCCCTTGATCACAACCTGGTGATCACAGTTGGCAATGAGCTAACAGGACCTCCTGGTTCTGCTCCCTCACGCCATCAAGACAGGTATGACTGTGATTGAAACAGTTTGTTGACCTTTTTGAAAAATTGTTGCTTCTGAATTACAGGAAAAAAAAAAATTCCTGCTATTGGATGAAAATGTTTAAAATTACTTTAAATTGTGTTAAAATGATTGAAATCTTGCAGTAAAATCAAAATTAAACCACTCTGGCCAATTGTTGGGCCAGTATTTGTGAGCTTTCTGTATTTGTCACTCTTGGTCAGTGTTCCTGCACCTCTTTGTCTTACATAATATTTCTGATCACCTAACATCAGAGCTTTAATGAGGTCGGATCTTTTCTCCACCCGGTTTCTCTGAACACTGTAAGTGTTACAAACACAGTATGAAGGAAACAACCTCTGTCTGCAGACTTTAACTTAAGTCCACCTTCTGGGTTTTTATGCAGAGACTACACTCCTCGCCCTGAGTATGAGAGGAGCAGGAGCCTGGGTCGTAGCCAACCTTGCCGCCACAGTCGAGAAAGAAGTCCAGACCGGAGCAGGGCCAGGAGTCGAGGGCGGAGCAAGAGCCGGGCAAGGAGCAAGAGCCGGCCCCGCAGCCACAGTCGCAGTCCAGATCGAACCCGGGCCAAGAGCCGGGGCCGAAGCAAAAGTCGCAGTCCAGACCGAAGCAGGGCCAAGAGCCGGGGCCGAAGCAAAAGTCGCAGTCCAGACCGAAGCAGGGCCAAGAGCCGGGGCCGGAGTAAGAGCTGCCACCATACAAGGTCCAGATCCAGATCCAGGTCTAGGTCAAGAGGACGGAGCTACAGCAAGGCAGCGAGCCGTGGCCGCAGCAGGAGCAGGTATCGGAGTCGTAGCGTCAGCAGCAGCTCGAGCTCTAGCAGTCACAGCAACAACAGTGAGGAGAAATCCAGAAAAGAGTTCAAAGAGCTGGAGACAGCTCGACGCAGGAAGGAGCTGGAGGAGATGCTAAGTCTGCCCACCAAGTCCATCCTGAAGAAACGCAATGACTCTGAGGACTCCCCTTCACTCAGGGTATGTTCATTATCTGCACACGTCTGTTATCACTGGGTTCAAATCCAGCTGTTAGCACGCTGTTTAGATATCAGTGAAACTCAATATGTTTTAACCTCATTTGTGGAGGCAGTGATGAACTGTGTTGGGTTTTGAATTGACTTGAGCCCATGCAGTGATTTCTGTCTTTAATGTAGTGCTGCCTGAAGGCCTGAAGTTTAGGACCATCTAGTCTTGGTTTTGGTCCTTGTCCCGTTAGTACAGAGATTTCTCCAGATCCTCTGAATCTTTGAATGATATTATGGTCTGTAGATGATAAAATCCACTCATTCTTTCACACTCAGGAACATTATTCTGAAATCATTCAACTATATACACATGCAGTCTCTTACTGCAGCAGGAGAATGCTGTGCATGGAGGTGTAACCCTGCTTATTCCTGTGTTTCAGAGTTATGGTGGTGTAGAGGGCCCCGGCATGTCTCGGGTGGCTGACCAGCTGCTGCAGGCTGTTAAGGGCATGGAGCCTCATATGGTGGCCTCAATGCTGTCGGAGCTGCGCTCAGATCCTCAAATGGCTCATCGTGCAGGCCTAGATGCTGAAATCAAAGAGATCCTGAACCTGCTCGGAGGGCATGCAGCAGCAGCAGGGAGCAAGACTCAGACGTCTATAGACGACATCGATGACGAGGAGAAGTTCTTGTACGGAGACTCAGAAGAGCCCAAACCCCTTCTCTCATCAGATGCCATTCAACACCACGGGCTGGACCTGTACGGAGACGTGACAGAGGAGGCGCTGTATGGAGACTGCCCCCCACCAGCTACCACCAGTGGTCAGTTGTATAACCTCCCTCTTGGGGCACCTCCCCACCTTTCAGCTCCCCCCACCACAGTGGAGGCGGATGTAAGGTACACCAGCAGACCTAGCATCAGCCCAGACCAGAATATTACAGTCCGGGTATCAAACCCCTCCTACCCCCCAGGCACAGAGCCACTGGACGAGAGTGAGCGCCAGGCTGTGGAGGAGTACGAAAAAATCCAGGACCTGCTTAAGACCATTGGCCTGGACCTTGGCGTGACTGAGATTAGCAAGATGGCTGCGAGGACCAAAGAGCGTCTCCACGGTAACAAGCCTCCTCCAAAGACACCCACACGCAGGTGCTATTCCTCTGGAAGTTCTGATGGCAGCAGACGCAGTCGGAGGAGTAAGAGGCGGAGCCACAGTGGCAGCTCGAGCAGCAGCAGTAGCAGCAGGAGTCGCAGCCATAGCCGAGGGCGGGGGGACAGACGGGGAGGCAGCTGGGGCAGTGATGACAGCCAAAGGAAGAGCTCAGCCCTGCCCAAATCTCACAAAGATAGGGATGTGAAAGAAAACAAGGCTGAGCAATGTGACACCCCCTCAACACGGCCTGGACAGCACATACAGCCCATACAGCCGCTGCCACTAAAAACTGACCCCAACTCCCTCCCCTCCCTTCCTGGAGTGCCCATACCCACCTACCCCCCCCCACAGATCCACACCATGATGCCCCCCAACTACCCCCCACCAGGGTATGGCCAGTACGGGAACTATCTGCCTTACATGCACCAGCAGTGGCCGCCCATGTACCCGCCCCCGATGACGATGCCACCTCAGAGCAGCCCTGATGAGTTCCCCCCCACACAGCCATATGACTACCAAACCCCTGATGCAGGGGTCAAAGGTCAGTCTGATCAGGGTTCACCAATACTAGTAAATATTCTGCTTGTTGGATCATTTAAGTAAGGATCAGCTGACAGTGCCACCTTCTGGGTTCTCCAGCACAGTCTGATTTAGCTTTAGATCAAGTTCAACTTGTTTGTCCTTCACTGTCAAAATTTACTGAAAGATTGAGCATCAATCGAAGTTTGAAAATTGATCTTGGACTTTCAGGATTATCTCCTCATCTAGCAGTTGTCTTGGATATTTTATCCGCACAGTGGTGTCAATGCAAGGTGTAACGGGTGTTGTTTGTGGTGTTGACAGGTCTTGGGAAGAGTTCTGTTCAGGGTGTGGAAAAGGAGAGCCCTAAAGTCAGCAGCCATGACAGGAGAGTGAGTGAGGAGCAGAACAACGAGAGCCAGAAGCAGAAGGTGGGATTCTCATTTTTTATTCCAATGAACGTGTTTAGCCCGTGGACACATATTTTAAATGAACCCAGTAACTGCTCTTTGGAAATGTTAACAATTATTTTTTTATCTTTTCTATATTCTAACATTTTTTTTCATGAGGTACCAGAAGTTTCTCTTCCTTCTTTGTTTTTTTTCACTGTAAAATAATCTATGTAATCAACAGTATTGCAAAGCTGCAGAACATCACAGATCAACAGGTGTGTTCATGGTCAGGTGAGAGGTATGTTTGTGTGTTTTCAGGTTCTGGAGGAGAGAGAGAAGCTGAAGCAGGAGAGGGAGATCAGGATGAAGAAAAAAGAATACCTGATGAAGGAGCTGGAGAGACTAAGGAAGCAACAAGGTGAGTCCAAGCTCAAACAAGGAAGGGGAGGCAGGAGGAGAGAGAAGAGCAGGTGAGAGAAGAGCTGGAAGAGGAGTAGGAGGATTCTTTTCCCAGACAAAATGACTTACTTGATAAAAGAGTAAAGCAGGGGTGGGTAATCATGTGCCATGGAGGGCCGAGAGGCTGCAGGTTTTCTTTCCAACCCAAAACTCCACCAGGTGATTTCACTGATTACCTTACCTCCAAGCAGAGAGCAGGGACTAATCAGTGAAATCACCTGGTGGAGTTTTGGGTTGGAAAGAAAACCTGCAGCCTCTCGGCCCTCCATGGCACATGATTGCCCACCCCACCCCTGGAGTAAAGAGATGAGAGGTTTCACTGTCCACAGGGGGCGCCAAAACCAACCCAAGCTGAAAGTTTCTCACAAGAGTTTTAATGTCAAAACCCAGACATAAATGACAAAATCTGTCATGCAAAAATGAACAAGTTGTGTACCTCTCATTGTTTTATCTAATTTCCATTGTTTTCAGGCGAGCTCCTCAGGAAGAAGCGGCGGGAGAAGGATGGACACAAAGACCCCCTTTTGCAGGAGATCAGTCGCCTACAGGAGGAGGTTATGTCTCAGATCTCGAACCTCCGAAAGGAGCATGAGGCAGCCGAGAAGAAGCGCAGCGAAATCGACAAGGTGGCCCTCATCCTCGGCCTGAACCCCTCCGACCGTCCACACAGGGCTAGTAAACAAGATGAGGACCAAGAGGACCAGCAGCCACTGCCGGCCCCACCACAGAAGAAGAAACGGGCAGCAGAGAGGAGTCCTGAGGGGAGACCAGAAGCCAGCAGCTCCAGTATAAAGGTACAAAGTGCTGGAGAGGAGGTAAAACATGAGCTAGCTCAGAAATTCTGTGTTTTAATCATAGCTAGGGCTCACCACATACACTCTCCTTTGTTAGCAGTATTTGGGTCTGACAAGCTGTCAAACTTTGAGTATGTACAGTATAGTTATCTCAGTTGAAAGGACACATATGATTAGTAAATATTTCAAGCAAATTATAAAAGGATTTTGCTTACCTGTCATAATTCATAGGCCTGAATTTCTGTTGGTTGAAGCTACTTTAATTTGACGTGTTTTTCTTTGTATTTGAACCTCGTCTTTATTTGATGTCATTCTGCCTCTTTGAGCTGAATGTGTTGTTGCTATCACTCTCTCCTAAAAACTAAGCATGGAGCTTCAGGGCCTCCTTTTTTAACCCAGGAGCACCTGGCTGACAGGTGCCGAGCTTTGTAAGCACATTTGCAGCTGGAAGTTGGACCTTAAGTTTGATCCCTGATTTAAACTAGTTTCGGACATCTTGTGCCACAATGAAATATTTTCTGAATCTTAAAGCAAAATCTTTCCACAGGTCGAGTAGCAAAATTTGACTTCCTTTAGCATATGCACATTTGAAAGTTGGACTGCTGCCCTGATCTGAGCTGCACGCTCACCTGCAAAAGTGGTTCTTCTTTGTGTCTTTTTCACAAACTCCAAAAGTAAACAGATGGTCTGAGTGCTCTACAGGATCTCGGCCATGTCTGCAGCCAGGTCCCTCCCCTCCAACTAACTAACTTAGTTTAGGCTGAAATTTGGGTTAATTCTCAGGAGTTTGACTCTGAAAGCTGGAGTTAGACCTGGGACAAACAAATTTTGCAGGATGAAATATTGTCCCAAAAACTATTGACAAGTAACATTATTATTGTAGACATTATTGAGACCAACATAACCTCTTATGTAATGTTAATATATCACATATTTTCTAGACTGCAATTCGTATTGTCAGTCAAAAGCTTGTATCATTTCTCAAAATGCTGGCTTTCTTAACCGTATCTCTTTGGCAATGTAGCGAACTACACTTTCTGTGAGCACACAACATATTTCGCTGCTCTGACTGTACTTGCTTTGTCGACCAAACGCTTTAGTAAGCGTTGACTGTGGGGTTGACCTGCTCTTCATCTCGGGGTGCAGTTCTTTTCAGCAGCTGGGAAAACTCAACTGGGTGATAGTGTTTGAGGTGGGCATGCAAGTTTGTTGTCGCTGTTTTTTGTTGCCTTTTTTGTCGCTATCATTTTTAAACAAAGTCGGCATACTGGCTCGTCTGTGTTGATGGTCCCACCATGCTAATTGGGCTTAAAGCTGTGTGTGTGCTTGTGCCCTGCCTCCCCCCACAGATACAAAAATCTTGAATGACTGATAAGAGGGTTCACCTCCATCATTTCATTCCACTAAGGCACAAACACGCCCAGGTGCTGAGACTGATGCACAGAGTGAACCCTCTTGTCATCCAGCGTGTTTGGAGGCACAAGATGAGAAACACAAATACACACATACACTTTGTGATATATCAAGGCCGGAAAAATTATCGAGTTCATTTTCATTTGTCATGCAATGAATTGATTAATTGATTATCGTCCCAGGCATAGCTGGAGCCAATGTCTGTGTGGTTCTCAATTTTAGGGTCTTTCTGTTGGTCTTTGCAAAACCCTCCTCAGTTTGATTTTACTTCACCCACCAGACCTCTGCACAAAGCTAGTCAATGGTTATGATATCAAGAATATTTCTGAGAGGGATTTCTGATCATGTAGCTCGAAGACATATAGTCAGTCAGCAATGGGATGTGCAGCTAAGTCTTTCCATTTGCAGGTTACAAAGGTTAAAAGTATAAATCTATGTACATCTTCTAAATAATTCACATTTTTGATCTTCTAATTTGTTGAGTCTTTAAAAATCTTAAAGAATTACCCGAGACTAAACGTATGAGTGAAGCACAAGTAACTCTCGGTAGAAAAGCGTTGGCGTGATTTTTACACTGTGTGCGTTGATAAACGTCTCCGAGGCTGAAACTCTGCAAAGGTAAGAACCTTTTCACCTTTCACATTTTGTTTAGCTGAAGTTAAAGTTGTTTTTGTCTGAGTGGATCCTGACAGTGTCAGCTTGTTCCTGCAATGTTGACTCTCCAACATCTCCTTTTTTTTTAGCAGACGTCTGTGGCACAATCGTCAAGACTGTCATTGGAGAAGCCACCTGCCAGTGTCCCGCCCTCGCCTGCATCTGAGCCCCCGCCTTCAACACTGCCTCCAGAGCCATTTGAATACTATGATGCTGGGAACCACTGGTGCAAAAACTGTAACGTCACTTCTGGTTCCATGTTTGATTTTTTCACGCACTTGCACAGCAAATCGCATCGAAAGGTTTGTGACAGTTTTGACACCTTCAATCAATTCATACAAAATTTAATCTGTTCTTTTTCTTGACTGTTTATTTAGTGCTTTGTATGGAGGTTGGTTTGATATCTGGTCATGCATGGCGCCTCAGGTATTGTTTCCTTTAACATCAAGATATTTTGTTTCATTTACAGACTCTGGATCCATACGACCGACCCTGGGCTTCCACTCCGATCAAAATCATCAAGAACACTCTGTCAGAAGAGAAGCTTACTAAACCAGCTAAAGGTATCAGAGCCGCACAGTCGTCATCTTTTTCTTGTAAACTCATCATCACCTTTGCATCTTTTATTCCTGATGAGCCGCTAAATGTTGTTAGCCGTTTTCTGATTCCAGGTGGAGCTCACACTGGATCTCTGCTGCAGTTTCACTCTCTCTCTTAATGAAAACGTTTCTAACGAAGTGAGAAATTCTATGGAAACCACAGAAGAGACGCCTGTCTACACACCTGTTTTTCATGTCTCAGTATTACATACTGCAGTAACCTTTGAAAATCACAAATGTGTCGAGCTGCTCATTACCCTCACCTTTGTAGAAATCACTGAGCAGTAAGCCTCTTTCTGTCAGATTCTGCTGTGAAAGTCAATCAGTGAAGTATGCATCATCTGTTTGCAAATATTCCCATACTGAGGTGTCTTTCTCTAACAACTTCTGTCCTGGCAGGTACTGAAATTGGAGTTGTCCAGCAGGTAAACACGATTGGCAGTTAATTAATCACCATTAGAGCGTTGAAGTTGTGTTGCCTGTGTTTTGTTGCAGGTTCAGAGTTCTTGCTGCCTGTCAGAGGATTCTTCTGCCTGTTGTGTAAAGAGTTTTACGGAGACGCCATCTGTGCAGAAGAGCACGTCACCACACATAACCACAATGAGAAGTACAAGGTATGACCCTTAAAGTGCAAAATCAGAATGTTGACTGACATGCATGGTTGGAAAAACATGCCACTGAAAATCTTGATGCTTAGGGCAGAAAATATATTTTCTCCAGTCACATTCTTTGGTCTTTTACTGTGCTCGATTCACATTTTGTTTCTCTGTTCTCAACAATTACCTGAAAATGAATTGCAGCTCTTGTCAGGTAAAAATAAACACAGTTACAAGTGCGAACTTGAGAGGGAAATGTATGTTTGTACACAACAAGACAACACTCAACTAGGGATGGAAATCACAAGCTAACTGTCTGTAGAAATGATACAATATTCAATACCTTGATCGTTATAATGATAAAATTACCAAAAGGCTATTCTGTGATAACTTATGAATTACAACACAATCATCTAATGACACATTACTTATCAGTTCAACACAATCTTTGAAATCCCAGTTACAGAAAGAAAATATTTGTAAAATTTTACAAACTTTAATTCCAGTGAAGTTTGGACATTGTGTTAAATGTAAATAAAAACAGAATACAATGAGTTTCAAATCCTTTTCCACCTGATTTCAACACAACAAATGCATTATTGAATGTTCAAACTGACAAACGTGATTGTTTTTTGGAAAAATTCAATCAGTTTGAATTCCATGTTGCAACGAAAGAGGACAGGACTAAAACCCAGACTGGATGGTCCTGATCTCAAGGACTTCAGGCAGTACTACATTAAAGACAGACAGGACTCTGGAGTGGAAATCACAGCATGGGCTTAAAATCATTTCAAAACCCAACACAGTTCATCACTGCATCTACAAATGAGCTTAAAACTGAACCATGCATAGAGGGAACCAAATAGAGACAGGATCCAGAAACACCAGAGACTTCTCTGGACTTGAGTCCATTAAAGGTGGACTGAAGGGGAGAGGAAAACTGTCCTGTGGGCTGAAGAATCAAAATCTAAAATTCTTTGTGGCAATTGCAGGGGCCTTGCTCACCTGAAGTCTGTTTAGAAGGTCCGATCAAGGACCAAATGTTTACATTGTTGCATTTTGCATTTTGTCTGATAAGTGTCCATAGGGGACTTTTGCCTAGCAAACCAAATGGTAAAAAAAAGAGGGAAAATTATGAGGGAAAATCTGTCACCCGGTCATTTGGGGCACAGTCTTCATTATCCCAGAATGCACAGATAGTAGCCGACCAGAGAGAATAATAGGTGTCTTGCTTCATGCAATTCACCAGAGCTGGCGAAGACATCAGGCATTAATGCAAGGGAATGCCTATAACACATTGTCAGCATGTTAGCAGTATGTTTGTTGAACAGAAGAATACCCAAGTATGGAGTTTAAATAATAAAAATAATAATGCATCAGATTTTATATAGCACTTTATCAGAGACTCTCAAAGCACTTTACATTGGATACATTATTCATTCGCTCACACAGTCGCACACTGGTACCTTAGTAGGGGCAGACTGACGGTAAAGTGGCTGCCAGTTTGTGCCTACAGCCTCTCCTACAGTGATGCCTACACCACCAAACATCACTCACAATCATACACTAGGAACAAGGTGGGTTAAGTGTCTTGCCCAAGGACAGGGCAGACTAGAGAGGGGGGAATCGAACCACCAACCTTCCAGTTATTGGGCGACTGCTCTACCTCCTGAGCTACTGCCACCTGACTATTGTATTGGAACACAAACCCTATGCCATTTGTCCAGTTTTACGCACAGTCCAGTGTTTTTACCGGTTATTTTCTGTCTGCTGTAACCTTCAGGCCGAGCATAATTTCCTGGCTTCATTACAGTGTAAATATGTTATTGGAATATATTGACATATAAAAAGTCCGTCTGCATCAGGGCAGCGATCACACCCACCACGGACCGGACCATGGTTCGTTTAGAAGGGGTTTGAGTTCAGCATTTTCAAGAGGACCATAGTCAGTTTGTTTGATCTAGACCACGATTCTTGTGTGCGTTTATACCACCTGGACCTAAGGAGTAGGGGGACCATGGTCCTTTTTAAAACAAACTGAACAGTCCTGATGGGAATGCGCCCATAAACTCTCCATCCTCCAAAGAGTAGAGGGTCCACCTGGCTTGTTCTCAGCTCCCAAAGCCAGCATCCCTGATAGTATGAAAATCATCAGAGTCCATGTCATGGGTATCTTCCACATCTGTGAAAGCTCCACCAATGCTGAACAATATCTACAGGTTTAGGAGCAACATCTGCTGCCATCCAGACTCTGACTTTTTCAGGGAAGACCTTCATGTTTCAGCAAGACAATGACAAACCACATTCTGACTACAGGGATTACAACAGCATGGCTCTGTCGTAGAAGAGTCCTGCTGAGAAACTGGACTGATGCAGTTCTGACAGGCACCTGGAAACATGACCCTGTAACTACTTTTAGAAATGTGTTGCTTGCAACAAATTTGAAATGATCATATTTTTTTATGAAACAAAAACGTTTGTCAGTTTGAACATCTGGTATGTTGTCTTGGCTCTGGTTTCAGTGATCTGAAAACCATTAAATTCTTTATTGACATTTAAGCGTCCTTATTTTTTTGGATTTGGGGTTTAAATTCTCTTATTTTATTTCTGTTGCCCCCCAAACAGGTAAGGTTAGTAGATTTTTTTATAATGATTAGGGGATAAAAATAATATTTAAAAAAAAGTCCTTGTTCCCAGTGGTTATTCAAAGACAGGACACAGACTGCTTTTTTTGATAGAAAGTGAACCTTTAAAGATCTGTGGATTATGCTGCTTTCATATGAAGAAGAGGTGATAGGAATTTGAAATTATAGTGGCTCTATCCCAAAAATCATAAATTCAAGTCCATGTGAGACATTTGAGCTTTCTAATAGGTCAAAGGTTTCAGCTTTAAGAGGTACAGATATAAAATAGACACTTATCTTACAAATGGAAATAATAAACCAGTACTGCAGTTTGGTTAAAGAAGGATGTTTTCTTTCTCAGCAAGGACAACATCTAAGCAAAGAAAATTAGAACAATCTTGTAATATGAGAGACATCCTGTGAAACATAATTTAAGGCTCTTTCTGTTCAGTGTTGTGTTTGTGGATGTTTGAGATTCTAGGGAACAAGTTTTTTAATTATTATATTTTAGGGAAAGAAAGAACTATCAGTTGGAAGTTTACAAGAATGTGATTATAGTGAAGTGTGAACAGAAGCTCAGACAGTGTGCTGTACATGAGTTTTTTATTTAGATATTGCAATTATTGTGTTTTGCACTGTACTGTGCACTTAAAAGTAAGTGTTTTAACTCATGGAGTACCTAATATAACTTTTTTACCTTAAAAGATGTTACTATGTAAGATGCATTAGATGTCAAGTAGAAATTCCTTCTGTAATTCCATCACTGTCTTGTTTTTTTGTTTTATTGCCTCCAGAAACAAATGTATGAGAATCCATTGTATGAACAGAGGAGGAACCTTGACCGCCAGGCAGGGCTGGCCCTGGAGACAAGTGGGAAGAAACGCAAACATGAGGACAATGAGAAAGGCAACAAGGATAAGGAGGAAAGGTCCAAACACAAAAAGGATAAGAAGGACAAGGAGAAAAAGAGGGAAGATGAAGATGGGGTTCTAAAAGAGGAAAAAGTTAAACTAAAGAAGGAGGAGCAGGAGGAAAAACCAAAGCCAAGCAAGAAAGAGGATGATTTTAAAGATGAGAAAATCTTTGAAGAGGAGAAACCTATTTATGGTAAAAAAGATGAGAGTGACAAGTATAAATTTAGTAGAAAGGATGACAAATACCGCTACAGCAGGGCGGAAGAAGAGGACAGACACAAATACGACAGAGAGGAGCAGTACAGATACCGACATCACAGGGATGGGGATGATAGGTATGATGACCGTCCTAAACACGGCCCGAGAGATGATGAGGACAGGTACAAACATGGTAAATATTCAGACTCCAAATCCAAGTATGACAGAGAGTGGGATGAAGGAAAGCCCAAATTCGAGAGGGATGTCTCCAAAAAGCCTGAACCGGAGAAACCAACAGCAAAATCAGAGACTAGCAAGACAGAGCTTCCACAAAAACCCTATGATCTGCCTAAAGTCTTCTGTGGACCCAGTCCAGCCATGAGGGCAAAACTCCGCAAGCAGAGTCTGGAAGCAGGCAAACCAGCAAGTGTGGCTGTAACAATGTCATTTGGACGGTTTACGTGGAAAAAGAAGGAGAATGTCTTGGCAAAGGAGGCTCAGAAAGCTGCAGCAGAGTTCATCAAGGATGAAGAAGAGGCTGCAGCAGACAAACACGTACCAGTGGAAGATTCCTTTGCAAAGTCTATGGCTGTTGCTCAGGAGATTGCCCATAAGCTCGGAGGCCCTCAGAACACGCCTCCTCCTTGGGTGTCCAACATTAACAACCGAGGAAGAGGAAGAGGAATAAGGCCCAACCTCCCTGCGCCCGCTGCAGTCACGCGAAAAACAGCAATGATGGGTAAACCTGCACCTTTTAACACCTTCTTGTCTATCAAACCCCAAAGCAACAGTATACTGGGGCCCCCTCCACCACACCTACCAATGTTAAAGAAATATGCAGATATCCCGAATGTTCCTGTGCCACCCCAGGGAAAGTGTACATCATATAGTAGAGAACAGAGTAAACCTCTGCTGCCAGGATCAGGTCCTGAGCTTTCTAAGGCTAAAACAGATCCACCCATTTCTGAACCACCACTATCTGGAAAAGGACCTGCACCAACTGTTTCTACAGTTGCACCACCTACTTTCACACCTGAAACACCTGTTTCCATACCTGCAGCATGTGGGGTCAAACCCCCACAGCCTATTTCTTTACCTGTCCCACCTGTTACAAAACTTTCACAAATTCAGGTTAAACCTGCACCACCTGTGTCTAAGCCTGCAGAAACTGAAACAAAGGCTAAGCCAGTAGAATCTACATCTTTATTCATCAAGGCCACCACTGCACTGTCATCTACAACTACCTGTGCTCCCTCTGTAGCTAAACCTCCACAACCCACAATGATCAAAATTGTTTCTGATGTGGCAGCTCCTGGTGTACCAGAGAGTGAGCAGACTCGCACTGTATTTGTCAAGCCTCCACCTCTTATGAAGATGGGTGAAGCAGTTCAGAAGTCTGAGAAACATAAGAGTCATCTGGCTGCAGCCAAAGCCAAGGACTTATTTGGTATCTTCTATAGTGGCATTAGCCAGTCAAGTACCTCATCCATCACCAAAAACATTACAGATGCAAGAGCTGAGGGGAGCAGTATCAACAAAAGTGAAGTATCCAGCCAACAAGCACAAAACCCCAAACCTTGGCATGAGTCAGTCACCCAGTCCCAACCCTCATCTGCAGTTTGTACACTTTCACACTCTGAATCCAACAAAGCCCCGCCAAGTCCTAAAACCCTGCCAGAAAAGGAAAAAGCCAAACCAAGTCCTAAAACCCTGCAAGAAGAGGACAGAAATCAAGTGGGTCCTAAAACCCAGCCGGAGAACAATCAAAATCAACTGAGTCCCAATGTCCAGCCAAAATTTAATGAAAAGCCACCAAGTCCACAACCCATTCAAATTTCATCTGTTTGGTCATTACAGTCAACCCCAGCTGAGGTTGCTCCATCCAAAACATCTGTCCAAACAAACCAACCAATACTCAATCCAGCAGATTTTTCTAAGGCTCAGAATTCCCCCCCAAAGCAGTCCTTTTCTTCTGAACCTGCTTCCCAAATGGATGCTGAGCTGCCACAACCTTCTCAAATCCAGTCCCAGCCCAATCTGACCCCTTTAAATGAAACAGAGCCACAGTCTGAACCACACAAGGACAGCCAGTCCCAGTCTCATCCAGAGACCCACCCTGACGCAGCTTCAGTACTTGAGTCCAAACCAGGTCGAAAAACTAGAGGCAAAACAACTCCAACAAAGAAAACTCCTCCTGCCCCCCGTCCTGTACGACAAACCAGATCCCAAACCAGATACCAGACCAGGCATCAGCAGCAGCAGAGCCAGTCAGAGCCTGAACCTGATCTTGCTTCTGGAGATTCTGACTCAGCAGCTTCAGACTCGAGGGGGCTCAGCAAATCAGAACCTGGCTCTGGTTTGCAGGTCGTAGAGGATACAAAAAGCGAGGGGGGCCCTGAGATGAGCGAGATCACACCTGAAACCCTGGGCCTCCCCTCTGACATGACTTCTCTGGACTTTGAGTATGATTTTAATTTTGAATAGGAGCTCACCAAACGGTTTGATGGGAACATAGAGAGGAGATGCTTAACAAGCACCTCACCTTCTAGGATGTTAAGACGACGTCATTTACACTGCAGTGATAAGAATAGCACTCCCCCCTGAGAGACTTGTGACTTTTAAAACACCAACCTTATCTTTGTGATTACCATTCAGTTAAACCTCCTCATTCTCAGTGTTTTCCATACTCATTTATGCCCCAAATTTTTTATGTATTGAAAACTGGGTCCAACTAGAATAAAGACAGCTCCAGCAAACTTGATTATCCAAAAAACCTGATGCATTGAAGTGACAGATTTTTTCTGAATAAACATAGTCAACTTATATGCCACCAAGGACTTAATGAAGGCAAGAGAAAGGTAAATTTGCCTTTCACTGGAGCACTGTGAAACAGAGTGATAAGCCACATTATGTGTCTAAAAGTGTTTGTCTGTGTTGGTTCAGAGGCCCTTCGTCTGGGATCAAAGGACAACTGAAAGGGGTCATGGTACTAAAGGGACAGGGTTTGTTGTTCCAGGTTAAAGGTTGATGTTTTCTCTGAAACGGTTTGGAATGTCAGTTAAGATGTGGACACAAGTTATGATCCTTTTTTTTTTTTTTTCAAGCCTTGCCATTTTATTTTCCACAGATACCAGAGGTCTCAAGACAAAGACACATAGATGCATATAGCTAGACCTTGATCCTTTTGACAGGTAGTAATGGTTTATCAAGAGCTGTTTTTTGTAGACCACAGCACAGTTTTATTTTCTTGCAGCTGAGCCCTCCCTGGCTGACAGTTAGAAAAAAATGCATTGGAAGTTTCTTTTGCAGTACAAGTAACAGAACAGATATGCACTTCTTGTGTTCTCAGTGTGATTGTAAACCTGAGTTTCAACAAACGGAAATCTGATTGTTACCCGTCACTTGTTGCAGCGTTGCTCTGTTCTCTATGCCATCCAATTCATATCAGACTGTGTGGATAGCTCTTTGTAATAAACGTTCATTTATTTTTGACCAAATGGATATCCACCTTCCCATGTGGGCTTAATGGAGGGACTCCATTAAGAAGGACTCCTAAAAACTGCTCCATGAAACAGTGCTGTCTTTGTCACGCTTTCACACTGCAAGTCCTTCCTTCACCAGAAGGTAAAGTTTTGTACTTATTTGTTTTCATGTTTTGTATTTCAGTTCATAAGTTCCTTTATTTCCATTTTGAGTTATAACGATGATGCGTTTCTGATGCAGAGCTCAGCTGGTGAAAGAAAAGTCATAGCATGGACCAAAAGCGGCTCAGTTACTTTCAAAGCTGCATTTAACGTGTTAACAGAGGATCGAGGAGACGGTTTCATTAAAACTGCATCAGGCACCCCCCTCCCATGTGTCTGAAGCATGGAACTGTGGGTACTGTCCCTGTGTGGGTCAGAATAGAAACAAACCCCTCGTCTTGTAAAATGTAGTTGCTTCTCGTAGAGTTTTAATAAAGTTGGTGAAAACCACAAGCTGTGCTCTGTGTAGTGATTCTTCTCTGTGTAACTATGTGGGAGGGTTGGATAAGGGAGTGTCAGTTCGTAAACTGACTGCTAGTCACTATTAAATAATACTATTTCTGCACTATTTCCAAGCATCTTTAAAATAAGCTGAAGAAAGTGGGCTTCAGTGAGAGACGAGGTTTTATGTGATGGCCTTTGAGGATTTAATGGGGTTTGATGCATCATCGTAGATTTAAGAACTCAATCAGAACACTTCATCAAATGCCTCTAGTCAAATGAACAGTCTCAGAGTTTCTGTGACATGAAGGATCTTAGTGCCTCTTCTGTCTCTACCGCTAATATTTTTGAACGATTAATTGAAAATCAAATCAGACAATTATGAAGAAGGATCAGCCACTCGTTTTTATTCAGCAGCTAGTTCAAACCAATTCAGCCAGTTGAACAAGAAGCTTTTTATTGAGGCTTAGACAGAGTACAGTACATGGGATGACTCGGTGTAGCACTCCACCTCTCCTAGATGTTCTAAATATACAGTGTGTATCTCATATTGCAAAAAGATGTGTTCAAGCTAGTAAAGTATAAGAGGATGGTAGTTTGATGACATGGGAAAGTGTACATGAAATAAGAATGTGGCAGTAATAGTGCAGTGAAACATTGGTGTTCCCTGGCAGCCCTCAAGTCAACTCAAATTTTAGTGTATCCAAGGAACCAAATGTCTGATTAGATTAACAACTTTGTGTTAGTAGTTTTATTTCCATTTGTATGTTTTAAAACTTAAACTGAAGTAATTCCACACTCAAGTTGTGTACAATGCTGTGATCATCTTTATTGGTCAATATTATTCAACTCGAAGATGAAGCCAGCAGCTCTGAAGACTGATCTGAGACTTCCTCTGTGCATTGTCTTAATTTACAGTGTGATCGGCAACTGGACAATAGAATAAGATTTTAAAGCAGTGGTTCTGTGCATTTTCCAAACAGTAAAATCAAAGGTGTTCTCAACCCTACTGCTTGAAACCATGTCCATGTTGGGGCAGGTTACCAACTGAGTGAACTTCTGCCAGCACTAAAACAAATTATAATACTGGTGCAGGGGGTGAAAGGTAAAAATCATCACCACATGAAAAATATATTTCAATCCACAACCATTTGGCAACTCAAAGGAATAGTTTCCCGACCCCCATGGGGCCAAGATCCTCAGATTGAGAATCACTGGTGTAAACAAATAAATCTTAGAAGACACTTTCCTGCAGATGTCTTTCCAAAGATTAAACAAAAGTTAATCACCTGACAATCACTACAGATGGATTCGTTTTTCAAGTTCCCTCCACATGAACTGTTAACCTGTTCACAGTAAAACCCTGCTGAGCTGCAGATGAATGATGCAACTCAGACTGCATATGAAACTGTAACACTGCCGTTAAGAAGAAGAAGAACTTTATTGATCCCCAAAGGGAAATTCAATTGTCTGATGTCTCACATATTATGTCTATAAAAGTTATCTATTATTTACATACGAGTTATCTATTATTTACATAAGAGTTATAAAGCCTGATGGCTGTTGGTACAAAAGATCTTCTAAATCTTTCTGTCCTGCAGCGAAGAAGAGAGGAGCCGTCCACCACCATTTGCCCTTTGGTCCATCAAGGTGTTGTGAAGTGGGTGATCCATGTTCTTGAGAATAGTCTCCACCTTCCTCAGTGTAGATCGCTCCACCACATACTCCACTGAGTCCAGCTTGAGTCCTACCACAGAGCCAGCCTTTTTCACCAGTTTGTTGAGACTTCTTGGATCTTTGTGTTTGATGCTTTCCCCCCAGCAGACTGCAGCGTAGAACAGAACACTTGCCACCACAGACTGATAAAACATCTGCAGCGTCTTACTACAGATGTCTATTGATCGGAGTCTATTCAGGCAAAAGAGGCGGCTCTGCTTCTTTCTGTAGATGTAGTCTATATTCTTAGACCAATCCAACTTATTATCCAGATATACACTTAGGTATTTATATGATGTCACCACTTCGATGTGCACTCCACAGGTGTTCACTGGCTGAAGAGGGGGTTTGGATCTACGGAAGTCTATGACCATCTCCTTTGTCTTTGAGGTGTTGAGGAGGAGGCAGTTTTTGTGACTCCAGTCACTGAAGGCTCTTATCAGATCTCTGTATTCAGCTTCTTGTCCATTTCTGATACATGCCACAATAGCTGTGTCATCTGATGTTTCTGGATGTGGCAGGACTCAGTACTATATTTGAAGTCTGACGTGTACAGTGTGAACAGGAATGGCGCCAGCACTGTCCCTTGTGGAGCCCCTGTACTGCTCATTAATGTCCCAGAAACACAGTTCCCCAGCCTGACAAACTGTGGCCTTCCTGTCAGGTAAACTGTGATCCAGGAAACACAGGAAGGATCCACTCCCATCTCTGTGAGCTTGTCTTTGAGTATGGTGGGTTGGATGGTGTTGAATGCACTTGAAACATGATCCTCACATAAACCCCAGGTTCCTCCAGATGAGACAGGGCACGGGGAAGCATGTAGTGGACAGCATCATCCACTCCAATGTGTTCTTTGTATGCAAACTGCAGGGAGTACAGTTTGTCTTTGACCTCAGACCTCAGAAGGCGCAGAATCAGCCGCTCCAGGGTTTTCATGATGTGTGAAGTGAGGGCCACTGGCCTGTAGTCATTGAGTTCAGCAGGGCATTTTGTTTTTGGTACTGGTACAATGCAGGATGTTTTCCACAGAGCAGGTACCCGCCCCAGCTGTAGACTCAGGTTGAAGATCTTGTGGAGATTGACACAGTTCTGCAGCACAGTCTCTAAGCAGCCTTGGACACACACCATGTGGACCACCTGCCTTCCCAGGACAAAGTCTTCCAAGCTCTATCCTCACCCCTGTTTTGGTGACAGACAAGGACTGGTGTTCTAGGAGGGAGGCAGTTGAAGTGGTTGAGACATTTGAACAAGATGGAGGAGGAAGGGGAGAAGTTGTAGTGGAGATTTGTTGCAGAGAGGAAGGTGGAGTAGCAGTGGAAGTGGGAGTGACAGCAGTGTCAAATCTGTTGAAGAACAGGTTGAATTCATTAGCTCTTTTCACATCACCCACCACTGGCTGTCTTTTCTTTTGACTGCTGTGTCCAGAGATGGTACTGATTCCTCTTCACACTTCACAGATGTTGCTGTGTTGAAGATTCTTCTCTATCTTCTTTTTGTACTCTAACTTTGCCATCTTCAGTCTCCTCTTCAACTCTTGTTGCACTTGTTTGAGTTGTTCTTTGTCACCATCTTTAAAAGCTTTCTTTTTCTGGTTAAGGATTGCTTTTATGTCTCTTGTGATCCAGGGTTTGTTGTTGGGGAAACAGCGAACAGTTTTTGTGGGTATAACTGTGTCTCTACAGAAGTTGACATAATCAGTAAAGCAGTCAACCTGTTTTTCAATGTTCATACTTGTCCCCACAACAGTCCCTTAGAGCTTCACTGGCTTGAGGTGTCCATCTTCTGATTTTGACTTTGGTCACAGGCTGCCTCAGCACACAAGGTCTGTAACAGGTTTGCAGATAGACCAAGTTATGATCTGACTTGCCCAGTGGTGGTAAGGCAGTGGCTCTGTAGGCTTCTTTGACGTTGGCATACAGCAGATCCAGGGTTTTGTTATCTCTGGTAGGACAGTTCACAAACTGTGTGAATCCAGTCAGGTGAGAGGAGAGGGTGACATGGTTGAAGTCTCCTGATATTATTATTAGTGCCTCAGGGTGTTGAGTCTGTAGCCTGGCAACACTATTTTGCAAAACATCGCAACATTCCTTAGTTGATTTGGGTGGAATGTAAACAACTACTGTTATGATATGACTAAATTCTCTGGGAACATGATATGGCCGAAGAGCAACTGCCAACAGTTCAATATCTGGACAACACAACTCCTCCTTGACAGTTATGTGTGAAGGGTTACACCATCTCTGGTTGACAAATAAAGCCAGACCTCCTCCTTTCTTCTTGCCACTAGCTTGAGCATCTCTGTCTGACCTTACGTGAGTGAAGCCAGGTAGATCCACACTGGAGTCCGAGTTATTTTGATTCAACCAGGTTTCAGTAAAACACAGGAAACGTCACTCACGGTATGCTTTCTCAGTCTTCACCAATATCTCCAGCTCATCGCTTTTGTTGGCCAGAGAGTTGACGTTTCCCATGATGATTGATGGAAGAAAGGGTTTATATCACCACCTCCTAGCATTCAGCTTTGGATTCACCTTTGCACCAGCACGGCAACCACGATAACACCTCCTGATGTCCTCTGGAATTGTATGTTTTTGCCCAGATTTGCTTTTCCTCAATGACAGGAGCTCTTCTCTTGAGTAAACTCTTCGCCCAGCAGAAGTATCCATCAGCAGCCAACAAAATTACAACAAAAATATGAAAAAAATCTAGCATAAATTACAAAAATTACAGATAATACAGAGAGACCAGACTTGCGCATCATTTGAATCAAAATTGAATCAAATTTGAACTGAATCAAAATTACTACAATCTATTCTACTGACAGACTCACTCTGCATGTTTTATCTGTAAATAGAGAGCCTGGTATAGTAATGATGTTCAGTTCTGTCTATTAGAAACAGGCTCTGTGGGAGTGGCCCCTAACAGTTAACTTGCAGTGCAACATCTAATACATGGCTCTCAATAACGATGCTATGACAGTTCAGTTATTCTGCCATAACATAAGACATTATGTTATGGCAGTCTTTAGCGCCATGTTGAGGAGTCATAGGGTAGTGACAGGATGCGTCTAATTGGAGGCGAAGCTGATATGTTTGAACTAATAAAATATTCATATTATGGTGATGGGAATCCTTTAACTGAATCTTAAGAGTCAGGATGAAGATGTTTCGTAGTGTCAGTATTTTGTTCCTCTTCTTATACATTGTACAAACTTGAAAATGAGTAATGTGTGGTTTAGGTTTATTCATCAAATTCAACATCCACCAAATTGAGATGCCCTTATTGACCGAAGTTCAAGACACTCCTGTCTATGAGATGACCCTCTTCCTTTCCAAGACAAGATTTTAGGAAAATACTTGTTAAAAAGCAAACTTGCTCAACACAGAAACAATTTTAACTTAATAAAAATGACTTGATTGATAAGAAAGAAACTTGTTTAAAAAAAAAAGATGTATAAAGTATCTTTGACAACTTTTTTAGAAAATACTGAAAACACTACATCATTTAAAAGTTACATGAATAAAATAGGTGGTCATGAGTGTAAATGAAGGACCCAGGTCCTGTTATGCAAAAAGAGCACAGGTTTATTGGCTCTGGAACCAGCTAAAGGAGAAGATGTGCATGGAAACAGTTCTACTGTTTGTATTTCTATAATGAGAAAAAGTCTGTGACTTCTGATACAGCCAACAACTTGCTTCTAAAAGTGAATTGGAATGACCTCGAAAGTTGTGAGTTTGAAAAGAAACTCAGGCTGTCTCAATTCAGGGTGTGCACACTGCTAAGTGCACTTTTCTGACCTGGGACAGTCTACCTTCCAGAGGACCTCCTGGTTGCATCACCAAATGTCCCTGCCTTTTCTGGATCCCGTGGGTTTGAGCCGTAACCCTGAATTTTCACCACATCTCTGATCTCGAACGGCCTAATTTTTTTGCTTTTCGCCAATTCCTTCCGGATCTGTTTGTGGGGCAAATTACGTGGTGGATTACGGACAGCAGGAATCGTGAGAACTCACAAGAACCTGCGGATTCATGTGCAATAACAAGTTGTCTTTATAAAGACAGCCACATAGCCATATAAGCAGTAGATTGTGTCCTTCCTGAGAAGGAAATCCACTTCTAGACTTCTAGGCTGTGTCCGAAATGGATCCCTAACCCCTATATAGGTGACTATATGGGGGTTACTGCCATTTTGAGGGGTGTCCGAAACCTAAGTGAGCAATTCCAATGCCCCATGTAGGCTAAAACATGACACAGGAGCGGATTTTCACTCCTGTCCCATCCCACTCCCAGAGAAAAAATCACGTCCCCTCCCAATCCCGGATCGGAGTAAAAAAATTAATCCTGTCCTGTCCCACTCCCGTAGAATGACTCCCACTCCCATCCCTCTCCCACTCAAATTTACTCCCGCTCCCGTTTGAATAAAACGGCTGTCAGCCGCTCTGAGTCGCTTTTCACTTCCGGTGGGGACAGGCAGTCAAACCACTGTTGTAGTTTTTTTGTGTTGCTAGCGCGGTCAAGAGTGTTGGCTCTCACTGAGAGATGACTACAAAAATGGACGCATCTGTTCATCTGGTTGTTTAACACGGCTGAAAATGATCATTTATTAATGTTGTTCCCGCTCCTGCCCGCTCCCGTTGCTTTTTTTTCCCCGTCCCATCCTGATCACAGGATTAACTAATCCCATCCCATGAGATTCCCGCGGGAATTATGTGACCCATGGGCATTCCAGAAAAATGTCATCCTCTAATGTAGGCGACTCAAAATTTCCCAAAGAGCATTGCAAAATATAGTGACCATCTGATGGTCACTCAGTGATGGTGGGCATCCCGTCATGCATTGCTTCCCCCACGGCAGTTTGAGCAGTGACGTCACAACTGTGCGCTATGTAGTGTCCGAAATCTCCGGTGATTGAGCTCACTACATAGTCAGCCCCATAGCGAAATCCCATATGGGGGTTAGGGTTGAGAGATTGAGTGATCCACTTCGGACACAGCCCTAGAATCAGCATCTCCCCATCCATGGTGTCCTCAGGGTGAATTGCTGTTTAAAAACCTTTCACTTGTTTGTCCCGCACGTTTGCAAGGTGTGAAATATGATCCACCTGAAACACATAGTGTTTTATTTTGAAAAGAAGCCGGATGTTTCATTTTGTGTCTGTGCCCGACTTACTTTCCAGCACGGGTTAGTCTGTGCTGAATTTATCCGGCATGCTCCGGCGTCCGGAAAAAAAAATAACTCTTGTGATCAGCTGCGGAGTCAGGTGATCCGCAGCCAGACGGAAGGAGCCGGTGGAAATTGACACATTAACGTAAATGGTTACAATCAGGTTCGATTGGCCGATACGGCCTTGTCATAGCCTTTCTGGATAGTAGGTAGGTGATTTGTCATTTTTTACTCATTTTGGTCAAAAAAATGACATAGGCCATTATTTTAATAGGGTGACGATATACAACAAACAACAAAGTGACAACTGAAATGAGGAAAAGACTCAAAAGATCATTTCCACAAAATTTCTTCATGATGGCATATGTTTTGGCATCTTTCTTATTCCTAATGTTTTTGATTGTTGTAGAGCAGATCTGAGGCCTGTACTATGACGCTGGATTTGACCTTAGTGAGATAACTGCTGGATAATACCTGGGTTTTCCGTACGATGAAGGTAGATTTCTTTCTATCCGGGTCCGTTGTCCCGGTAACTTAGGTGGAACGCCAAACCTGCTCTGCAGCAGGTTATATTTCAGGATAAGATCAGGCCACCCACTGACCAATTGGATCTCTTGGAAAATGGCTTGCCCACTTTTGCCGGATCCCACGGATTTGATTTACCTGATTAAGTTCTCTATGAACGTTACAGCCTTTCCTTGGATGGTCTGTGATACATTTGTGAGCTGTTGGAGCCTTACGTGACCAACGTTACCCACCGCAGTTGGGCGCTCACAGTCCCGAAGACTGTCTGCCTTGCATTGAGGTTTTTTGCCACTGGGGAGTATTTATACAGATTTAGTTGTCTAATTATGTTCATGGTATTTTACACTGACAAAGCATGGCTTGCATGATAATAATAATAATGCATCAGAATTTATAGGGTTTTTTGTTAGTGACCTCAAAGTGCTTAAAAAGACTAAAGAAGAATTTGCATTAGCCTACTTTATTCCTCTACTTATTCATTTCTTCTACAAAACCCACAGGCACTTTCATGTATGCTGTAGGAGATGCAGAAAGCCTCAGCAAAAACACCTGCTGCAAAGCAGTTCATAAAGTTGCTTGGGCACTGACGGATCTGCTGGACATGTTTGTTGTTTTCCCTGGCCATTTGCCCCTGCATGCCATCAAAGAGGGGGTTTATGCACTAGCAGGTAGGTTCATAAATGGCAAGTTCACATATAATACTTTATGTATGCATTTGGATATTGAATCCAGTCAGTCTGGGGCCAGGTGGGGCAGACTATGAAACCCCAAAAACTTCCACAGCCTCAATATTAAAGTAGGATTAATGCTACCATGCTACCTTAATGCATTAATGCACTAATATTTGCCAAGTTCCAGTTTCATGTGGCATTTCAGTCATCATTTAGAATTTAGTGAAGCAGACTAGAAAACTCCTTTTAACCCCAAATGTGTCTGCTGATGACATGTATCCATCAGATGATGGTCACTAGCCTTGAAGCAAAGAATCCGGGTTCTGTGCACGACTCCCGTATCTTCAGGTAGTTGGTGCTGTGCAGGAAACTCGAGCAAGGTAAAACTGTTCACTGAATCTGTTATATTATGTTAAACTGCATTTTCAGCTCCTCATCAAGGCAGTGTGAGGAAATCGCTGTTTACATGCTGACATATGTACAAATAAAATCTTTCAATAAACCTACTTACCACTTTGAAGGATGTTTTTACATTTGTTTTTTGTTTTTTAATTTGCTCCTACACCCTATTTTTCCCCACTGCTGTTGCATCTGAAATAAAGAGGTCAGTGATGATGGTGATCACACACACTGCATGACAACATATTAGGGGACCATAAATTTATGAACGCACAAATGTAATTTACACAATTGGTGTTTTTTTGCCAGCAGTCCCTCTGGCTTTCAAGCCAGTCTGAAGTCTCAGTGGCACACAAAGATTCACACTCAAAAAAGGTAGGGGCAGGGTGGTTTTTAGACCGCATTGTGAGGGCCCTCGGGATTGGGAGCTAAATGCGACACTCTTAACGCTGTGCCATGACGTTATGCACTCTGCGAATACCCACTACCTAGTGTGCAGACCCTGAATTAAGACACAGCCTCAATGTAGCCCCTGTTGTTTTTCACATTCAGCTGTGAGGTACCTGAAGTTGCTCCAAGTTACTAAAGCATTTCAACTCCAAGGGGCATTCCAGGTGTATCTGACAGGTGACTCAGATTTTCCAGACAAATGTTGCCATTGTTGGACAGCTATTATAGATGCAGCCTCTGACTGCCAACAGACAAAAGTGGCTGCTTTTGTCTAGCATTAGCTAGCTAACAACAGAAGGAACAAATTTCAGCAGACTTAAACATAAATAGTCACAGATTTTCTTCATCTTTGAGACAAAATACAGGCAGTCTGTAAAAATCAAACACTAAAAAAAAAGCATCTGGATGGTGCAGGACTACATGGAGTTTATCAACATAAAACGACTGGTCTCATAAAGTCAGTGGATTTTACCGTAGAAGCTGGTATTGTGTACTATCCTAATATTGGAGCTGATACAACAAACACAACATTATTTTACATACAACAGCTTTGTCCCTGGAGAGTTTAATTATTGAACTCTGAATATAAGAGTGTATGATAAGGAAGACAACTCTGTCCTATACTGGGGTCAGTACAGTACTTAATAATGTTGAAACCTTTTCTACCCGAACTCATCTCATCCTTATACTTTTAATGCTCCTGAGACTGAATGTAACTCAGCGGTCTCCTTTATAAATGCTGCATAAGCGCAAAAGAAAGCATACGCCATGAGTAAGCAACATTTGGGATTTCTAAAAAACAAACTTGACGAGAGAACATGCGTACCCCCATGGTAGCTCTGACCCTGCCATACACACAAAATCTGGAGAAATGGGAAACTGCGACCCCAACAGTAGAGAGATGTGGGATGGATTCATTTGTGTGAAATAATCGAATATTACACATTTCACAACACATATTGTAAATTAAGGATATATTTGCAAAAACGAAGAAACAGGAGAAATTTATATTTTAGCCCCAGGAAGTGTGCGAGGGAACACACGTACACATGTACGCACCCACACATGTAGCCTATATTATTGAATCAATTATGTTCCATCATTGTTAAACAAACCTTGCAAGTTATTACGAAATTCATTGAAATAAATAATAAGGCAGACAGTAACCGTGTTCCCAAAATGTGCCATACAAATCAAGTTTTATATTCTTTTTACTTCAGCAACAGTGTGACACTCTTTTGCCTTTCTATCATGAGCAATGCCCACACTGTACCCACCAAATAGGACTCTGTGCGTGTCTGCCTCACCCATTAATTGCTCAACCTCACATTGAGTGGAATTTCTTTTTTTCACTTGTTTTCCCTCTTGGTCCATTGTGAAATTGGTATTATTGAATGCTCATCAAATGCTTTACCTGCCTTTTTATAGGCACTACATAGGCCATTATAAAGAGTTAAAAAATAAAATGACAAACATCAAGACCCCTGCAAGGACTTTTTTATGGTTTATGTGAAGGACTGGAATCTAAAGTGTTGCAACGTTACGAGCTTCTGCAATAAACTCAACAATATTGTCTCTCCTGATGAAATGACTAAGAACAGTCTTTTATCTTATTTTTTGCTTTTCCCACTGTAGGCATCAATAATGAGTCATGCAAAAAGCAGAAAAGTGAGATTTCTTTTTTCTCTCAGAAAATACCACTTACTCATGTCAAAATGAGGCCTGCAAAGGTATACAAGGTTGTTTTGTGGTGCCAGCATTGATTAAACCTCAAAGTACTTCCTAACTTCTGCAGGAAGAACCTCCCGCTCTCTGTTAGTTTGTGACTGTACAGCTGTGATGTGTTGGGTTTGATTGTGGGTAAATGTTCTGAGTGAGCACAGCAGCTCTAAAATGTTTCTCTCTCCTGCTTCAGCCTGGATGGATTTACTGTCACAGTTCACTCTGAGGACATGCTTCCTGTGAGTAAGGTAAGACAGGCAGCTCATACAAAACAAAATTGTTGCTTTTATTATTTGATTTCAAACTTATAAACTAACATCAGTGTTTAATTTAAACTGTGTCTTATGTTGTAAGAGGTATTCCTGTGATATTTTCTCAGAATGTGTTGGTGAAGTTTGACTGAAATATGTTGAAATATACAGCACACTATGATCTGGAAATGAGCTCTTGCTTGTTTCACTGAATTATGATTTCACAGGTTTGACTCGTAGCTCAGAGCTGTTGGTTACAGTCTTAGACACAAAGTCGCATGGTTTATAAAGATAAAGCATACTTATTTTGAGGTAATTTTTGTATGGAGAAAAGATGCAATTGTGTTGGATGAAAATGGACTGAAATAAAAGCTGACTTAACTGAATGACAGTGTCTTTTTGTTTGTGATTTTGACAGAGGGGTAACTGGGTTTCTCAAAGACTCTGAAAGGTAATGTTGGTGTCTGCCAGCCTGCTTTCAAGGATGATGGACTAGAATTTATACCAACAGCGCTTTCGAGTAATATGACATCAAAGCATTTTTGGACTAAAAGTTTGAACTATGAGCTGAAAAACTTAAGAGTAGTTTGTCAGTGAAGCTTGAGGTAGTGCACATTTCTGTTGAAAGTACAAACCCAATTCCATTGAAGTTGGGAAATTGTGATAAACGTAAATAAAAACACTACAATGATTTACAAATCCTTTTCAATCTATATTCAATTGAATACACTACAAATACAAGATATTTAATGTTTAAACTCATAAACTTTATTTGGAACACCTATTTGGAACATCCCACAGGTGAGTGCCATGATTGGGTATAAAAGCAGCTTCCCCAAAAATTCTCAGTCATTCACAAGCAAGGATGGGGCGAGGTTCACCACTTTGTGAACAACTGGGTGAGCAAATAGTCGAACAGTTTAAGAACAACGTTTCTCAAAGTACAATTCCAAGGAATTTGGGGATTTCAAAATCTACAGTCCATAATATCATCAAAAAGTTCAGAGAATCTGGAGAAATCACTGCAAGTAAGCGACACAGCCGGAAACCAATATTGAATGCCCATGACCTTCAATCCCTCAGGCAGCACTGTATCAAAAACCGACATCAATGTGTAAAGGATATCACCACATGAGCTCAGGAACACTTCAGAAAACCACTGTCAGTAAATACAGTTTGTCGCTACATCTATAAGTACAAGTTAAAACTCTACAATGCAAAGCGAAAGCCGTTCATCAACAACATCCAGAAACGCTGCTGGCTTCTCTGGGCCCGAGCTCATCTAAGATGGACTGATGCAAAGTGGTAAAGTGTTCTGTGGTCTGACAAGTCCACATTTCAAATTGTTTTTGGAAATAGTGGACATTGTGTCTTCCGGGCCAAAGTGGAAAAGAACCATCTGGACTGTTATCATTGCAGAGTTCAAAAGCCAGCATCTGTGATTGTATGGGGGTGCATTAATGCCCAAGGCATGGGTAACTTACTCATCTGTGAGGGCAACATTAATGCTGAAAGGTACATACAGGTTTTGGAGCAACATACAGTGGGGCAAAAAAGTATTTAGTCAGCCACCAATTGTGCAAGTTCGCCCACCTAAAAAGATGAGAGAGGCCTGTAATTTTCATCATTGGTTCACCTCAACTATGAGAGACAAAATGAGAAAAAAAAATCCAGAATATCACAATGTCTGATTTTTAAAGAATTTATTTGTAAATCATGGTGAAAAAATAAGTATTTGGTCAATAACAATAGTTTATCTCAATACTTTGTTTTATACCCTTTGTTGGCAATGACAGAGGTCAAACGTTTTCTGAAAGTCTTCACAAGGTTTTCACACACTGATGCTGGTATTTTGGCCCATTCCTCCATGCAGATCTCTTCTAGAGCAGTGATGTTTTGGGGCTGTTGCTGGGCAACACAGACTTTCAACTCCCTCAAAGATTTTCTATGGGGTTGAGATCTGGAGACTGGCTAGGCCGCTCCAGGACCTTGACATGCTTCTTACGAAGCCACTCCTTTGTTGCCCAGGCAGTGTGTTTGGGATCATTGTCATGCTGAAAGACCCAGCCACGTCTCATCTTCAAGGCCCTTGCTGATGGAAGAAGGTTTTCAGTCAAAATCTCATGATACATGGCCCCATTCATTCTTTCCTTTACACGGATCAGCCGTCCTGGTCCCTTTGCAGAAAAACAGCCCCAAAGCATAATGTTCCCACCCCCATGCTTCACAGTAGGTATGGTGTTCCTGGGATGCAACTCAGCATTCTTTCTCCTCCAAACACGACAAGTTAAGTTTTGACCAAAAAGTTCTATTTTGGTTTCATCTGACCATATGGCATTCTCCCAATCCTCTTCTGGATCATCCAAATGCTCTCGAGCAAACTTTAGACGGGCCTGGACATGTACTGGCTTAAGCAGGGGAACACGTCTGGCAGTGCAGGATTTGAGTCCCTGGCGGCGTAGTATGTTACTGATGGTTAACAGTCTCTATTTTCTTCCAAAAATTACAGTCTGTGAATATAAAAAGAACAGTGTTAAATGGTGTAATAATAGCCTTATAAGGAGCAGGTGGGACCAAATTAACACCTCTGTAATGTTTGTTTTAATTTGCAAGCCTCCATTTAATACAGACATGTTCAGATAGTTTGATTATTAAAAGAAAAGCCTGTTTTTCAGATGAAACATGACCTACAGCATCACCGGTAGCAACTCAATGGAATAATGGCTCATAATGTAAAAAAACAACAACAACAACAAAAAAAGTGATAACATCTTTGTGCGTAATGTTATAGTGTTACAGTTTCTTATATTATGAGTTGCTACATTACAGATTAAGCTGCAGATGAAAGGATTTCATGTTTTCAACCTAAATTGAATTAACTGATGGGTCGCTACATTTATTACAAAATACCATACTCTACAGATTAGAGTATTTTTTAGCCATAAAGTACGAGTATTCAAAAATCTGGTGAATTCAATTAAGTCAAAGCTTCAGTAAGCTGTGAGAAATGTAAGGGGGTAAAAAGAGAGACTTGGGTGAGGATCACTTATTTTAAATTGGAACTTAATGCAGACGGAGCACTGTGCATTCCCCTTGTTAGAGCATGGTGCACTCCATCTCAAATGATGCGCTTGAACCGAGAGGTTGCTGCAAGTCTGGTCTCTCTGTATTATCTGTAATTTTTGCTAGATTGTTTTTTCATATTTTTGTTATAATTTTGTTGGCTGCTGATGGATACTGCTGGTTGAAGAGTTTACTCAAGAGAAGAGCTCCTTTCATTGAGGAAAAGCAAATCTGGACAACAACATACAATTCCAGAGGACATCAGGAGGTGTTATCGTGGATGCCGTGCTGGTGCAAAGGTGAAGGCAAAGCTGAATGCTAGGAGGTGGCAATATAAACCCTTTCTTCCATCAATCATCATGGGAAATGTCAACTCTCTGCCCAACAAAAGCGATGAACTGGAGATATTGGTGAAGACTGAGAAAGCATACCATGAGTGAAGTTTCCTGTGTTTTACTGAGACCTGGTTGAATCAAAGCAACTCGGACTCCAGTGTGGATCTACCTGGCTTCACTCTCATAAGGTCAGACAGAGATGCTCGAGCTAGTGGCAAGAAGAAAGGAGAAGGTCTGGCTTCATTCGTCAACCAGAGATGGTGTAACCCTTCACACATAACTGTCAAGGAGATGTTGTGTTGTCCAGATATTGAACCGTTGGCAGTTGCTCTTCGGCCATATCATGTTCCAAGAGAAATGAGTCATATCATAACAGTAGTTGTTTACATTCCTCCCTAATCAACTTAAGAATGTTGCGATGTTTTGCAAAATAGTGTTGCCAGGCTACAGACTCAACACCCTGAGGCATTAATAATAATATCAGGAGACTTCAACCATGTCACCCTCTCCTCTCACCTGACTGGATTCACACAGTTTGTGAACTGTCCTTCCAAAGAAAACAAAACCCTGGATCTGCTGTATGCCAACGTCAAAGAAGCCTACAGAGCCACTGCCTTACCACCACTGGGCAAGTCAGATCATAACTTGGTCTATCTGCAAACCTGTTACAGACCTTGTGTACTGAGGCAGCCTGTGACCAAAGTCAAAATCAGAGGATGGACACCTCAAGCCAGTGAAGCTCTAAGGGACTGTTTTAAATCAACAGACTGGAATGTGCTGCTGGAAACAGATGTGGATAGTATGAACATTGATAAACAGGTTGACTGCTTTACTGATTATGTCAACTTCTGTAGAGACACAGTTATACCCACAAAAACTGTTCGCTGTTTCCCCAACAACAAACCCTGGATCACAAGAGACATAAAAGCAATCCTTAACCAGAAAAAGAAAGCTTTTAAAGATGGTGACCAAGAACAACTCAAACAAGTGCAACAAGAGTTGAAGAGGAGACTGAAGATGGCAAAGTTGGAGTACAAAAAGAAGATAGAGAAGAATCTACAACACAGCAACATCTGTGAAGTGTGGAGAGGAATCAGTACCATCTCTGGACACAGCAGTCAAAAGAAAAGACAGCCAGTGGTGGGTGATGTGAAAAGAGCTAATGAATTCAACCTGTTCTTCAACAGATTTGACACTGCTGTCACTCCCACTTCCACTGCTACTCCACCTTCCTCTCTGCAACAAATCTCCACTACAACTTCTCCCCTTCCTCCTCCATCTCGTTCAAATGTCTCAACCACTTCAACTGCCTCCCTCCTAGAACACCAGTCCTTGTCTGTCACCGAAACAGGGGTGAGGATAGAGCTTGGAAGACTTTGTCCTGGGAAGGCAGGTGGTCCAGATGGTGTGTGTCCAAGGCTGCTTAGAGACTGTGCTGCAGAACTGTGTCAACCTCTCCACAAGATCTTCAACCTGAGTCTACAGCTGGGGCAGGTACCCACTCTGTGGAAAAAATCCTGCATTGTGCCAGTACCAAAAAGAAAAGTCCAGCTGAACTCAATAACTACAGACCAGTTACCCTCACTTCACACATCATGAAGACCCTGGAGCGGCTGATTCTGCGCCTTCTAAGGACTGAGGTCAAAGACAAACTGGACTCCCTGCAGTTTGCATACAAAGAACACATTGGAGTGGATGATGCTGTCCTCTACATGCTTCACCGTGCCCTGTCTCATCTGGAGGAACCTGGGGTTTATGTGAGGATCATGTTCTTCGACTTTTCAAGTGCATTCAACACCATCCAACCCACCATACTCAAAGACAAGCTCACAGAGATGGGAGTGGATCCTTCCTGTGTTTCCTGGATCGCAGTTTACCTGACAGGAAGGCCACAGTTTGTCAGGCTGGGGAACTGTGTTTCTGGGACATTAATGAGCAGTACAGGGGCTACACAAGGGACAGTGCTGGCGCCATTCCTGTTCACACTGTACACGTCAGACTTCAAATACAGTACTGAGTCCTGCCACATCCAGAAATACTCAGATGACACCGCTATTGTGGCATGTATCAGAAATGGACAAGAAGCTGAATACAGAGATCTAATAAGAGCCTTCAGTGACTGGAGTCACAAAAACTGCCTCCTCTTCAACACCTCAAAGACAAAGGAGATGGTCATAGATCCAAACCCCCTCTTCAGCCAGTGAACACCTGAGGAGTAGACATCGAAGTGGTGACTTCATATAAATACCTAGGTGCACATCTGGATAATAAGTTGGATTGGTTTAAGAATATAGACTACATCTACAGAAAGGGGAGCTGCCTCTTTTGCCTGAGAAGACTCCAATCAATAGACATCTGTAGTAAGATGCTGCAGATGTTTTATCAATCTGTGGTGGCAAGTTCTGCTGGGGAGGACGCATCAAACACAAAGATGCAAGACGTCTTAACAAACTGGTGAAAAAGGCTGGCTCTGTGGTAGGACTCAAGCTGGACTCAGTGGAGGATGTGGTGGAGAGATCTACACTGAGGAAGGTGGAGACTATTCTGAAGAACATGGATCACCCACTTCAAAACACCTTGATGGACCAAAGGGCAAATGGTGGTGGACGGCTCCTCTCTCTTCGCTGCAGGACAAAAAGATTTAGAAAATCTTTTGTACCAACAGCCATCAGGCTTTATAACTCTTATGTAAATAATAGATAACTTTTATAGACATGTTACGTGAGACAACAGACAATTTAATTTCCCTCTGGGGATCAATAAAGTTTGATAAAGTTTTTCTTATCTCACAGCGGGGCGCTGTGTCAGTTCACCTATAGCTTTGATTGATGGGCGGCACCGCACCACTGGATAATGTAGCTGTAGCTCTCGCCCTGCCCTCTCTGCTTTTGGACCTGTGTCAACATTTTAGATACCAGTGACCATCCGTCTGTTTTCATATGTCACCTGGCAACCTTTTCGCGACACGAATATTTGCTCAAGTTGAGACATTTTCAGCTCCCCCCAATTCACATCATTCATGCCAGAGTAGTACGAGCGTCTTTGCATTGATTTAACATGTAATTCGTTTGCACAAGTGATTTCACTCACACTTGGTGTGTGGAGACAGTTACAGTTCCTGAACAGCAATGCTGTTTTCTGCTCTGCTTCACTTCTTAGGATTGAATGGTGTTGTTGTTGCTGTCTTTGTATCAATGAATGTTGGCCTCAATCATGGAGCACTGTTTGGCCTGTCCAGCGCCTGGCCTTTTAATTGTTGATTACCATGAATTTTTAATAGGGTTCAGTGGAATGCTGTTTATTTCGTTAGCAAATTTGTTGAGTTTGATTATATTAGACATTTATTTGTCTTTTGGGTTATTTTATTTGTCCTTATTGCTTTATGGTTGCTGTGTGTGTGTGTGTGTGTGTGTGTGTGTGTGTGTGTGTGTGTTTGTTTGTTTGTGTGTGTGTGTATATGTTAGTTCTTCCTTCCGTTTTTTTTTTTTTTCTAGGGCTGCCACGGTATGTTCCAGCCCTATCCTAGGGTTTTTTCTTTTGTTTGTCCATTTGGCCATACTGAAATTGAGTGTTGCAGTTGATTTGGATGTTCTGAAGTTATTGGTCATTTGTTTAATAAAGACTTTCATATATTTTGTACAAACCGTCTCTGGCCCTGTGGTAATTTTTAACCTTGTGTGTCTTTCAATTACAATTATTTAATTATTTCCTGGAGAGTGACTCCCCAGGTGGTGTTGCTTGGTATTATTATTTAACTTTTCAACCCTCCAATCACTACATGAAGTTCTTAATTAAGTAAATATTCCTTTATAATTACACCTGAGTTTGTTTGTGTAAAGAATGGTAATTTTTTTCCTGGCTTTCCGTAGCATCTTGATGGTCCTTACCATGCACCTAAATGGAAAATAATAATTGTTGTCCTTTATTAAATTTTTGAGGTTATATACTTGTTTGCTGTAAAATTGCTTCAGTGTTGAGCGCTGTACCTGTGTTTCAATCCCTCACCTGGAGAACTGACTCAAACAGAGATTCAACAAAAGAAAATTGTGATAAAATTATTTGCGTAATAAAATGAGTGATTAGCATTGAGCACGTGGTCAGACGCTGTTCAGTATCATCAGGTTGAAGATGTTTTGTTGCTGGGGAAGACTCAGGTCCTGCCTCACCTCCCTTCAGCCTCACCCTCTTCATAAAACTCTACGGCAGCCAATCAGAAAAATCTTTCTGCGGGTTGCTAGGCAGTAGTGTGCTTAAGCAGCCAATGGGATTGGTCGTGTCGGGGACGGGCTTCGGGAGCCGAGACAGACCGAGTGACAGCGTCTGATTCCCGGGGAAGAACATCACGGAGCGTCCCTGGAAAAGGACCCTCCAGCACAGCCAAGATGCCTAACAAAACCAAGAAGGAGAAGGTAAGCTGGCGGCTCTGTGGCTGCAATATTAGACATTTTACATTTTGACGTAACAGGGTGGCGTTGGTGCAGCCGTTATTATAGATAATAAAGACTTGAGTCGTTATATTTTATCGAGCAGAAGCTAGTTGTCCTGTCCGGCTAACCCGCTAAGGCCCCGCTAGTAGAGGACGGGTGAGCTTGACTCTGACTGCTGGGCTGCCAACAGCTTCAAGGACCTGTGTAGTTGCGCAGGTATCTGTTAAAACAGCACCTTAGCAGCTATGTCAAGCTGTCTGGATGTTAAAACGACACGTTAATCAGCTGTCGGGGAGGGTCTTTGCTAACGACGTTAGCTGGTGACATTTAGCGGGATGCTGCTGTTGAAGCTCCGGGGAGGAACCGCTGCCTCTGCCCGTTAATAATTCATCTCGTAGAAAACAGGCCGGGTCAGATATAAACTCTTGCAGACTGTCGATCTTCCTTGCATGCCTGCCTCAATTAAACATGCAATATGTGATGCTAACCAGGCAGGGGCGTGTTCAGAGGGTGGCCAGGGTTGGCATGTCCTTATCTTGTAGAACCAAATAGGGTACCCAAGAGGCGACTCTACCATCTTAAAAGATTGGCTTATTCCCTCATCTGTTTAAAGAAAACATACACTGTTAATAGAAATCTTGAGCCACCAGTGGTGTGCAGTTGCCTGGGCTCATGAGACACCAGATGATATATGATGTTACCAGGAATGAAAGTTCTCTATAACTATGACAGATTGAGTCCATTTCATATTTATTTGTACAGTGGTGCTTGCGTCAACTGAAGGATAACAGAATAAAAGCAAGGACGATTGGTGTAAAAATAATATGGTTGTTTTTACTAGGGATGCACTGAAACCACCAAAAATTTGGGCCGAAAATGGCCCCAATGTGCATTTCCTGTTTTGGCCGAAAGACTTATCACCGAAACAACATGACCGAAACCAATATTGTAATGGCACAAGCAAAAACTGCAGCCAGCACCAGCTTGTCTGGATAATGGCCAGCATGTCTGTGGTGTAAATGTGTTTCAGTATATCTGAGAACCACAGGTAGCAATTTACACTACAGGCCAAAAGTTTGGAAGCAAAGCCATTACAGGCCGAACAGTTGGGAGTAACTTCAAGTTTTTGTTCACAATGCTTTTTTTAAAATCCAGCATGAGTTTTATGTATTTTGGGATGTATACTCCATGATCAGATGTTGCTTTCATGGAAATGCACAATTTTACTCCATTTACCTTTAGATACATTGACGTTAACAGACCATTGCTAATTGTCAGCAAAAGGTATTAAGGGCTTAGTTTTAGGGTTGAAAACATTTGCAAGAATGACAACCTCAGTGCAAGAGCAAAAAATAAAATCACAGTTGGATTATTCACTTCAACTTTTTAGCTTTTGAGAGTCTGCATACAAAAATCCTAATAAATCTTAACTGTGTTCAAACTACCGCAAAAATGACTAGAAAGAAGCAACTGAGTAAAGAAACAAAAGTACAGATTTGTACATTTAGGAAAGAAAGATACACAGAAAGAGAAATTGCAAAACACCTACAGGTGTTTAACAAAAGAGTCCACTACACTCTGAAGAGACTAGAGGAACCTGGAAGTTATGATGATCGAAAAAGACCTGGACTAAAGAGAGTTACTACAAAAGCAGAGGATAAACATAGCATTGTCACCAGTAAGAGAGATCAGCAAAAGACAGCACCAAAAATAAGGGAGGAAATCAACATGACAAGGTCGAAACCCATATCTCTTACTACGGTGAAATGACGTTTGAGAAAGGCTGGTCTGAAGGGTTGTGTATCTGAAAAAAAACACTACTTCGTCCACAGAAGAAGAAAAAGAGATATGAGTGGGCAAAAGCTCACAAAAATTGGACTTATGATGACTAGAAACAAGTTTGCACTGTTTGGTTCAAAATGCAGAGTCTATGTCCGCAGATAAACTGGTGAACATCTGAGAGCACCATGTGTTACAACCGCAATTCAGCATGGAGGTGGTAGTTCCATGGTATGGGGATGTTTTGCAGGTGATGGAGTAGGAGATTTGTTTGAAGTAAAGGTAAAGTATAATGAAGAAGGAACAGTACCACTCCATCCTCCAGCACCATGCTGTTCCATCTGGACTCAGACTTGTGGCTCATAAGTTTGTTTTGCAGCAAGACAATGACCCTAAGCACTCTGCCAAGCTCTGTCAGGGTTACCTAGACTAAAAAGAAGAGGAAGGTGTTCTTCCTCGGGAGATTTTTTTTGTTCTTTTATTATCATGTGATCGACTCAATATGTAAACTGAGCACTTCAGAAATCGGCCCTTTAAATGACACTTGGACGGTCAGCAAATCCTCCTGGCTCCTTCGCTGACGAGAACCAATCATAGGCCAAACTGCGTTCCATTATTCCAATCATGCGCACACTCTTCACGTGTACTTGGTGTGCTTGGAGAGCCTGTGGTAGCACTGCAAAGCTGCGAGAACGAGAAGCAGAACTTATCCACGCCGGTGTTGTGCCGTAGAATGCACCCCTACCGTAGAATGCCCCCCTGACGGGAGCGCGGTTGAAAGTACACAACAAGGCGAAATAATCCAAGTTTTGAGCCATCTAAAATAGCAAAAGCGGGCGTCTCGCGTTTACTGCTCTGCAGGGCTCTCAAGTCTCACGCATTCAGCGTGTGACACACACATTCCCACCCGTTCACACGCTCACACGCCACACATTGTATTTCTCACGCATTTATATGAACATGGTGATGTTACACCTCTGTAACAATGGAACAGGTAGAAATCAACTGAGTTCCTCCGAGAGTTCAGAAGCTGCGTGCCACGCGCAAGCCAATCAAATAAAGTATATCTACTGAACAGCCAATCAAAAAGCAGCATTGCTGTATCCGGGTAGATTTTGATATCTTGTGGTTTGACTACAGAAGAAGACAGACACTCGCCGAAATAGAGCAGGTTTTTATAAGGACGAGATAGACCCGATGATTACAGTAAGTCAGTAACCTACACATGCAGAGACCTCAACACCTCATGCCAGATAAACTCATATGATAAACTAAAGCCCTATGCTATTGCTATTAACAGCTGTATTGATGAATTTAGCCTCTGTACAGCCATTTCCAGCCATTCTCCCCTCCACAAAAGCAGCATTTCTCATATATTCTTTTTAAAGTTCTGATACTCATGACAGTGTAATGCTCATGTACCAAAGGATTAAGTATCTCCATGTTTGTGAAACCTATACTAAAGAACAATTCATCTAAATGCTCCACAGTGCTGATTTTAGCAACTCTCCTCCACAACAGGTAACTTTACGACTTTATTCTTATATATTATTGACTTTATTCTCCTAAATAATATTGTCTTTAACTTTATTGTCTAAGATTTAAAAACGTTTTTTTGTCTTAATGTGGCCCTCACTCTTTGTTGTATTTAAGAGATTATCATAGTATTATACTAATAATTATCTTCAATCACCCCCCCCCCCCCCAAATCAGCAGTATCTTTTTAATGAACTTAAGAAAGCCTGGAGTGCAATCCCTGAAACATACCTTAAAAAATTTGTGGAACGAAAACCTTGTATGCCAAGCTGTTGTTAAAGCCAGAGGAGGTTACTTTAAAGAAAGCAAAGTCTAAGCAACAATAACTCAAATACCCAATAATTATAGTCAAAATGTCTTCTGATAAGTTACTCTTTACACAAAAGTCATGTTTATTGTGTTGCAAATTATATGAAACTATGATCTTTTTTTGTACAAATCTGATCTTTCTTCCAACCTTTTGGCCTGAAGTGTACATAGTGTGTTATTTTGAAATTTTAAGAGTGGGTTAATCTACAAAGAGTTCTTCACGTCGGATTTAATTTATCACCTGAAATCCAAACATCCTGGTAACAGGAAAACAGGAAAATTCCTCTGAACACATCCACTTCATCTATGGGGGATGCTGTAGCCATATACACACTTTTATTCATAGATTTAACAGAAGTCAACATTGCAAGGCCAACTAATGTTCAGCTCCCGCTCTCAGCTACTTAAAGGGAAACATACTGATGCCACTTCTTCTAGACGCATCTCTACCGCTCACAACTAGGGATGGGTCCGAATATTCGGCGCCGAAAATATTCGGCCGAAAAGCATCAAAAATGAATTTTCGGTTTTCGGCCGAATAGATGTTATGGCTGAAAAAAATTACCGAATAGTGTGGATAAACATATGTCTAGACCAGGGGTCGGCAACCTTAAACACTCAAAGAGCCACTTGTTTCCCACAGAAAAGAAAACACAGGGAGCCACAAAACCTCTTTGACATCTAAAATGAAGATAACATTGCATATATCTTTTTTTTTTTTACCTTTATACAAAGTATATAAAAAACTGTAGCGAGTTGCATTTATGAAATAAATGAACTATTTCGGCGAGTGTCTGTCTTCTTCTGTAGTTAAACCGCAAGATATCAAAATCTACCCGGATACAGCAATGCTGCTTTTTGATTGGCTGTTCAGTAGATATACTTTATTTGATTGGCTTGTGCGTAGCACGCAGCTTCTGAACTCTCGGAGAAACTCAGCTGATTTCCACCTGTTCCATAGTTAAAGAAGTGCAACTTGGTGGACATCACCGTGTTCATTTAAATGCGTGAGAAATACAATGTGTGGTGTGTGAGCGTGTGAACGAGTGGGAATGCGTGTGTCATACGCTGAATGCGTGAGACTTGAGAGCCCTGTGCTCACGCATCATCGATGTACTCCCGAGCCATGCAAAACGGTCTTTGCACTGAATGCCTTCCTTTTCAGTCTTGGTGAAGTATTCCCACACCACTGATGTTTTAGGTCGGGATTTGGGTTGGGTTGTGTCCATGTTTTTCTTAGCCGCTGCCTCGGCCATGGCTGTTTCTTTTCTGTGCGTCCTGCTGATGTTTACACGCCGGTGTCCATGGACATATATAAAGACCCGACGAATCGATTACAGAATTTGTTGGCAACGGATTTTTTCGTCACGACGAATCTACTTAATCGATTCGTTGTTGCAGCCTTAATAGTTTATTTAATGTTAAAAGAGCATTATAATCTTTGAATTTAGAATTACAAAAAAAAAAATAATAATAATAAAATAAAATGCAATTAAGTATTTATTATTTATTTTCCAAATCCACTGGGAGCCGCAGCATAGGGAAGAAAGAGCCGCATGCGGCTCCAGAGCCGCGGGTTGCCGACCCCTGGTCTAGACTGAACTCTCAAAAACGGAAAACGCAGACGGCGCTGTTTTCCCTGTTTTAGTGGCATGTTGATGACGTAATCGGAACGCGACAAGAGGCAAGCCGGTGTTGTGCCGTAGAAAGCACCCCCGCCGTAGAATGCACCCCCTGCCTCCCATCCACTCGTTAGCTTCTTAAAGTGAAAGAAAATGATCTCATATTTTAAAAAACACGACTATTTGATCGTTACAACTTTCGTTCTGATTTTATCTGTCTCAAAAATGCACATACGGAGGTGTGCTTGGGTATATAAACTGTACAGTAAACTGTCAAGCTGGCATACATTATATTTTCGGGACAGCAAATATTCTGAATCAGAGGGCTATTTTTTTGGCTTATCTGAATAGCCTGAATGAAGTTATTAAAGGCACACGCTTTTGAATTCATCCAATGGTAAGGAAAACTTGGATTATTTTCGCCTTGTTAAGTACTTTCAACCGCGCTCCCGTCGGGGGTGCATTCTAAGGCATAACACCGGCATGCTGATACGACGCACACGATACGTGCAGCTGTCTTGGCTCGAAGCCGTTCAACCGGCATGTCTGCGGTTTGGAAATATATCGACATATCAGAGAAAGATGGTCTGATGGCAATTTGTAAACTCTGCTCTGCTGAAGTGTCTCGAGGTGGTGTGACGGCAAAACTTTTATTACATCGGGGCTAATCAACCACTTGAGCGCTAAACATAAGGACGAACATGACGAGTTTAAGAAACTCACTGCACAAAAGTTTGCACAATCGTATGTGCATGCATGTAAGTGTATTTATTGTTGAAGGCCTCAGGCCTGGATTTGTGTTTACTGTTGCACAATCATGTATATGCATGCACGTACCTGCATTTATTTTATTTATTTTGCATATGTGCATTTTATTTTATTTACTTTAGGCTATCCTACAGGGAAAATTGCACTTTTTTTGTATTGTTATTGCAAGGATGTTATTTACTTAATTTTATTTTATTGAATGTTATTGTTATAGCATTGTTATGTCATGTGCTGAAGCTGAATACATGTTTCATGGTTCAAACATAAAGTGATTAATATTTAAGTTTGCCAGGTTTTGCCATAATCAGGTAGCTTTAAAACAAATGTATGGCAATGACAGCAATTGTACAAAAATTGCTTGGTGATAAAAATTCATAATTTATATACATATTTATTAATCATATTCGGCTATTCGGTATTCGGTTATTCGGCCAAGTGTTTCTTATATTCGGTATTCGGTTTCGGCCAAGATTTTCCCATTCGGTCCATCCCTACTCACAACACTTCTTCTCTTAGAACTTTTTGCCCCTGACTCCCGGGTGCCATCTAGAGGTGTAAGCGACACAGAACATGCAGCAACACACTGACTCAAAAACTTAAAACTCATGTTGCAAAGAAATTAATACTAATAAAATATTTCAAGTTAATTAATATTAATTTATGTGGTTGCAATGCCTTAATTTTAGTAAGATAAGTACAGTCATCACCATAAATGCAATGGTACTAATAATTGGCATAATAAGTTCTTTTGGTGTTTCAGTTTTTGGCCAAGAATTTTCGTTTCGGTGCATCCCTAGTTTCTACTGTCACCTATGTGTTGCACCTGAATTACTCCACACCTGTGGCACTTCAGTGTGATCATACTGCGCGTTGTCAAGTTCAAAGTAGTGTTTATTGGACTTTGATTGTGGACACGAACATCAGTGTTTGTTACCCCATCCCATCATGTCTGGTTATGCCTGAACATGTCATGTTTGAGTACATTTTACATCCTGGTGAGACTTTCGGTTTTTAACGACATTTTAAGCCACCCTGTATTAAAGTAGTCACAATGAAGGCTTATCTGTTGCTCACAAACTTTATAAAGAGGATGTCTCGGTTTTCTTTTTCCCACCACAGAAAACACTGAAGCATGAAGGCTTACATAACCGGATTAGTATGTCGAACATTTTTAGTCAAAAGGTTTTTTTTTTTTGTTTTAATCCCTGTATTGGGGTCATGAGAACAAGACAAGATGATAATGCAACTCTATTTTTAAGAAAACTGAAACTGTAAAATACAAGAATTCAAGAAGCCAATTAATTTGTAATCTGGGATTTTTGGACCTGCAGAAGGGACCCATGTCTACTATCAAACCTGTCAGAAACAAATGTGAAAAGCAGAGTGATGAAAAGGGGAAATCTCAGTCTGCTTCCATAAGAGCTCTCATATGTGGGGCTGTACTTTCCATCAAGTATTCAGGCTGATATCTGTGAAGAACTCACTTGGATGTTTTTTACTAACAGCAGTAAACAGGATTAGCTGCTAGTGTTTATTAGTGTGACTGTGCAATAACTTTTAAGAACAGTATGATGTTGCCTCCACCTGAAGAAACAGTAAATAGCATAGGGCCAATACTGTCAGGTAGAATCCAGTGTTTGGTCCGACAGGATTTGATGCGCTCGTTGATGACTCAAAACAAATTGAAAATCATGTCGTGTGTTGCTGTGCTCACACAGTGCGAGTTGAAATCATAAGTGGCGCATTGATATAATGATCATGTGAAATTTCAATAGTGCCGCATGTAATTCATCAGCGGCGGTGCGCAGCTGCTAAATAAATGTAGGGCTGCTCACTTCACTGCTACTTTTATGGCAGTAAGCAAGCACAGCTTCAGGGACCATTATAATTCTTCTAAAACCGGCTTTTAGTATAGGAGATGTAGCAGAGTCCCAAGCAGTTGGAAATTGACCAATTTACAGCCTACCTCATCAAGAAGCTGCACATACAGCATGACAAGTGCCAGTAAAAGTTTCATACTATTTTGTCCCAGCCACTCAAATGACCAAGTAAGCAGGACAAGTGTCCTGCTTCGACCGACCAGTGACGATCAGTCACTACAGGGGGAGAGGCTCACACAGCGAGGATCCTCTACAACGTTTCACATACGCATGCACATACACAGAGCAGCAATCTGGTGTAAACATCAGTATTAACTGGTTAAACTTCATCACCAGAGTCTCCCTGATTAATACACCTGTCTCCTCTCATCTACACAGACCCACCTGTGTTCACAAAGCTACAGCTTTCACAGGAGGACATCACACCACGCCACTGTTTAACGGAGATCTGGCATAAAATAACAGAGGAAAACGTGACCCAAAAAATGTAAAACGTCCTGATCTCTGTCCACCACACATCCGAGCAGAGACATAACTGAACAAACCTTCAGGAAAAATTTCTTACCTACACTTTCGAGTCTAAAACAGTCAGCATTATCAGTCATCCAGCTCCAGCAGATCAATAATCCACCGATATTAGTCACATCCCGTGTCTTGCGGTCAGCACGTTTCATCCATTTTCATTGTGTGAAAAAAAGTTTTAGCTCACTTTAGCTTCACGTGTTCTGATAGAGGCTGACAGCAGAAGCATCACTGGACTTGGTACAAAGTCCAGACCACAGGTCCAGAGAGGCCGTGACTAACTTACCGAGTTGGAACCGAGATGCGTTCTGTGTGCCGGTGGAAGAAGACCAGGGGGGTATTCCACGAAGCTGGCTAAAGAGGGCTGGGCTATCGCCTGTAATCGTGGCTTGAATAAGCGGCCACGTTAATCTTAGCTGCGACTCGTTCCACTAACGAGGCTCAGCTGTTTTTCGGAGACGCTTATTCTAGCCAGGCTTATCCAAGCCGCGGCTATGCGCGCCTCCGCGGTACATAAAACGCCCCGATGTATCGATTGTCGAAATGACGAGATCATGGGAAAAAAAAGGGCAGAGCGAAGTCTTTCTCAGCGGTGGAGCAAACACTCCTCATGGAGTTGTATGAAGAGTACAAGGGAAAAATTCAAAAGAAGGGCAACACTGTTGCCATTGTGAAAGCCAGGGAGATGGCGTGGTAAAGTATCACGGACCGTTTAGATCGTAAGTTATAGCTGACAAATATTTTACAACCGACACATGTCTCGATGCAGTCAGCCTGCTTGGCTGTCTAATTTTATTCCTCTCTTCTGCGTATGTACTGTAAACACTTTGTTTTTACTTTTCATCTCATGTGCAGCTCACTCATACAGTCTGTCAGCCTCTGTGCAGCCCCTTCGCAGCAAGCAGGGGCGCCTACAGCAGCAGGGGGCGCCAATTTGACAAGAGTTAATACAAAACCGCGGTGCAGTGCAGATTTATTATTATTATTATCTTTTTTCTTTCTTTTTTGGAAGTGCTCGTGCCGCCCCCCATGAGTCATGACACAAATGCTGCCCCGGGCGGCTGCCAGGTTCACCCGTGCCTAGAACCGCTACTGTACTGTAGGCATAATTCATGTTCTTGATTTGACAAATAGATATCCATAATGGATTAGTATAGCAGCTACAGGTAAGACTTAAAACCAAAGTAGACAAACTTAGACAAAAAGTGAAGAAAAACATGTACCTGGAGATGTCTTTTTTTTAAATTTATTTATTTATTTTTTATTTGGGATGATAGTGGCACAGCGCCCTTCATTTAAATAGGGGAGAAGACACAAATGAGCTTTACAAAGAGTAGTCATGTCGTCATTTGCCATCACCTTTACATTATCATCATCATAATCAGAATGGACCACTGGTGAAAGGAAAGTTATTTTAATGGGAAATTGTTGCTGTTGTCACCTTCAGTGTTTTGGATGAGATCGTTTGTGCCTTTATTCTGTTATGTGTTGACAGTACATTGAGAGTCACAGAATAAAAGAAAGAAAATCAGATATTTCCAAATAATTACCGCTGACGGGATCGAACCCACAGTGAAAAACACATTTTACCGGCACGTTTCTTTACCCACTCAGCTACTGAAGTTCTCTTTCTCTTTGAGTTTGGCGTAGCATTGGGCATGTCTGGATTCACGTATTCCTATGTTGTTTTTAAAAAGCTCTCAATTTATTTTTCCGCACAAGAGTATCATTTATTACAGATGAAGATGAAATTACTGTGTGACATGCGGTTCACAAAGCGTCTTCTGGAAGCCTGTCGGACCTTCTCTGAGACGCAGCTAAGGTTAGCTTGACCGTAAGCCTGCCTGGGACCAGGCTTGTTGCGCTGGCTGAGTTACCATGGTTACCAAGCCACGCTAGACCTAAGCCTCGTTTGTGGAACCGAACTCTAACTAAAATTAGCCAGGCTAACCGAAATAAGCCAGGCTTTGAGCTAAGCCAGCTTCGAGGAATACCCCCCCAGGAGTTAAACAACTGAGCCAGCCGACCAGAAACAGCGCTAAAAACTTTTTTTCACGCGAATGGATTAGACGCTGACCGTGAGGCTGTAAACGGGATTCAAACAGGATGTAAATGGGAATAATATTGGTGGATTATTATCCTGTTGGAGCTGGATGAGTGATAATGCTGACTGTTTTAGACACCAGAGTGAAGGTAAGACATTTTTCCCTCCGTTATTTTATGTCAGATCTCCATTAGACAGTGGAGATGATGAAGTTTATTACACTTAACACCGATGTTTACATCTGATCGCTGCTGCTGCTTCGTGCATGCATGTGTGTGTGTGGATCCTCGATATGTTACTGGAGGTTTTAGCCTCTCTTCCGGTTGGTGGCTGTGTTTATCAAACATTGCACCAAAAATTGAGGATCTTTGCAAGGCAAAACAGGCTCAGGTCTCTCATTAACGTCGCCTGGGGGGGGGATTCGTTCTGTGTGTGTGTTTGTGTGTGTCTGTTGTCAACTGCGTTGAACCAGCTTTGGGGAGTTTCATGAATTAAAGGGGACCTGCAATCAAAATTTCATCCCCATTTTTATCATTTTTTCATAATCCTTGATGTCCTCTGATCATGTTTGCAACATAATTTTAGCTGAAAAGTTATTTGATGGTTTGTTTCAAACCATTTTAGTATGCCTAAAAAACCTTACAGGAAAACTAATTGACTTTGGCTCATTAACATTTATGGTAATTAGCTTTGCTCTGATTGGATCGCTGCTGTGAAGCCTGCTGTGCTCTGATTGGCTCAGCAGTGGAGGTTCAGATTTCGGTTTATCCATTCTGCTAATGTGTGCTAAAGTAAAGTGACCCGATGTCTGTAATAAAATCCGGGGACATTCGGTGCGGTGGCAGGGGGTGCAGGGGCTGCGTGATCACAGACAACATCTCGGTACTATTTAGTAGCAGCGCATGCCCCTTGTAATAACCCCGTAAAAACTGTTGTTCAGGACTGCTTACTTGTGCTTCCTACCCATTCCGCTACTGTAATAACCATTGTTCGAGCCCACACGCAACATTTTTGTTCTCATTCATGAAACGCTTAAATCGGGGACATGTTCAGGGACAGCTTTTGCCGGGGACAGGACATCCAATTCGGGGACTGTCCCTGGAAATCGGGGACATCTGGTCACCTTATGCTAAAGGCTAAAAATGGCAGGTATTAAACCATACATTTTTGACCCCGAGTCCGAGTCCGAAGAGGAGGTGGACGTTGAAGAAGCCGGAGAACGAAAGAACTAATTTCGGTGCTCCAGCTGTGTTTTCTCATTCATTCTGCCCAGCTTTAAGTTCATTTTCCCGGCAGTGAACCCAAGGAAACACTAGTCGTTTGGAAAAGGCCCATAGCGGATACAGTGGTAGCTGGTACTGGCTCTGGCTGGAGAGTGATGAGTGACTGAGTACGAGAACGAGAGAGTGGGCATGGCTCACTGAGGACACGCTCGTGAATAATAATAAGCAAGGTCAGCTTGACGTCAGAATGACCTGCTTTTTCAATCGGCCTGGTTTACCCGTTTCTTTATTTTAAACCTTTACAGAATGCAAACGATGTAACGGTTTATTTTCACATTTACAACATAAGATGAATATAATATGGACCTAATCTGACACATAAACATGCAAAAATTACATTTTTGATGGCAGGTCTCCTTTAATATTAATTTGATATTAAATGTTAGTATTGATTTAATATTAATTTATTCAATTGCAATGCCTTGATTTTAGTGAGGTTACACAGTCATAGTCATAAATGCAATGGTACTAATAATTGGCATAATTTTCTGTGTTTCTTTTTTTGGCGCTGGATTCCTTATTTTCGGTTTTTGTTTTGAGCCAAGAATTCTCAATTTGGTGCATCTCTACTTGTGAGACAGCTTGGCTTTTCACCTTGTTGGGAAATACTCCTCTGCTTTGGTGACACAAGATCTTGTTGCATAAGATTTCACCCACATTCTAAGACATTGAAAGAAAAGTGGTGAATGGTGAAAAAAAACTGTTATCCCCAATAATCTGTCGATGTTGATCAAACATCTTGTTTTGGTAGATTTCACTGGGGCTTCTGTCACAGAATTAGTGGTGTGTCGGTCTTGAACGAACGGATCAAAAGAACTAGTTCTTTTTGATGAACGAAATGAACTAGTTCTCCCCCTCCAAATGACCCGTTCAAACCGTTCAGTTCTTTTGATTGGCTGAAGAGGGACTGCTTGCCTGTCTTATCCTATCGTCGTGCCTTGTTCTGTGTGTGGGTGGGGCTTAGAGAAGCAGCAGCAGTACTACTGAGCTGACTGAAAGACCGGAATGACCGAGTTGACTGAAAGAACGGGTCAAATGAACGAAAGACCTAGTTGACTGAAAGAACGGGTCAAATGAACGAAAGACCTAGTTGACTGAAAGAACGGGTCAAATGAACGAAAGACCGAGTTGAACGAAAGACCGAGTGAACAAAAGATCCAGACGGATGAACGAGTTGAACGAAAGACCGAGTGAACGAAAGACCGAGTTGAACGAAAGACCCAGACCGATGAACGAGTTGAACGAAAGACCGAGTGAACGAAAGACCCAGACGGATGAACGAGTTGAACAAGAGACCGAGTGAACGAAAGACCCAGACGGTGAACGAGTTGAACGAGAGACCGAGTGAACAAAAGATCCAGACCGATGAACGAGTTGACTGAAAGACCGAGTTGAGTGGCCGCCGCACGAGGCCCGACAGCCGAGCCGGAGCGAGCGGGACAGTCACACACACACAAAGGCACACAGCTGCTGCTGCAGCAGCCAGAGGCAGAGAGACAACTATTAATACGCATTTGCACTGTCTGTTGCTGTTGTCTGTACTTTTTATTATTGTTTTTAATGCACCTCAAAATAATAAAAACCATTAATAATATAATACCGTATATATTTTGTTAGTGTGCAAGTAGTGCAGTGAGATCGCAGCGTTGGACCGAGTGGACCGGGGGTGGGAAGTGGAGAGTGCAGCGGCCACAGCGTCGGACCGCGGGGGGGGGGGGGTGGGGGGGGGGGGGTGGGGGTGGCTGACAAATGACCGAAATGACCGAAAAGAACGGGTCTTTTTATTGACCGACCCGGAATGATCCGGTTCACTGAAATGACCGGTTTTGCCCACCACTACACAGAATTCATCACACGTTTCTTGTATTAAATTGGGTCCTAATTATGGTTTCACAGAGTTTAGGAGTATCTGCTGAATCAGAAGAAAGAGGACAGAGGGATTTGATCACCCAGCTGCCTGACATAGGCCACCAAACTCTTGCGAAGACTCTTGGTGACTGTCAGGTGTCACCCACTTATGGCATCCAGGGGTCAAAAGCTGCACAACCAAAGTACCAGCACATGTGCTGTCTCCTTTTGAGCTTGACGCTTTATGCAAGATTTTTGTATTTTTTCTGTTGAAGAGTTTAGTAAAAACATGCTTTTGTCTAAATTTGTATGATTTTATTGTTTCCTTTTTTCCAGATCATGTAGCCAAGTAGCACTTCTTGTAACTAAATCGAAGAATTTACAGCCGATCCACATGACTGATCTGTTGGTATTGGCACTTATGGCTAATGGGTAGCAGTAATTGGCAGCATACAACCTGCTCGGAGCATCCCTAATCATTCTCTCCTCATTAATTAGAAATTATACTATATGTTTTATGACATGATGTGTCCACTGTATTTTAGTTTGTTAAAAACTGGTGGTTAAAATCTGCTCTGGGATATTCTGACTTCATTTCAACATTGTAATCCTGGATACTGCTCATTTGGTCATGTTAAAATCAACTTTTGGACTGTAATTCTTTTCATGTAAACACTGAACATTTTATATATATATTTAAACACTACAGGCAAAAAGTGTGGAAGCAAGATCAGATTTGTACAAAAAAAGATTGTAGTTTCATAAATATAATTTGCAACACAATAAACATGACTATTGGGTAAAGGGTAACTTATCAGAAAACATTTTGACTAAAATTATTAGGTATTTGAGTTATTGTTGCTTAGACTTTGCTTTCTTTAAAGTAACCTCCTCGGGCTTTAACAACAGCTTGGCATATACCAGGCATTCGTTCCACAAGTTTTCTACGGTATGTTCCAGGGATTGCATTCCAAGCCTTCTTAAGTTCATTAAAAAGATGTGCTGATTTGTGGGACGCGTTTTTCTGACCGATCGATCCAATTCATCCTGCACAAGCTCAATTGGAGAAAGGTCTGGAGACTGAGGGGTCCAAACCATCTTTTAAAGAAGACCTTCCTCTTCTTTTTTGAATAGGTAACCCTGACAGAGCTTGGCAGAGTGCTCAGGGTCATTGTCTTGCTGCAAAACAAACTTATGAGCCACAAGTCTGAGTCCAGATGGAACAGCATGGTGCTGGAGGATGGAGTGGTACTGTGCCTTCTTCATTATACCCTTTACGTCAAACAAATCTCCTACTCCATCACCTGCAAAACATCCCCATACCATGGAACTACCACCTCCATGCTGAATTGTGAGTGTAACACATGGTGCTTTCAGACGTTCACCAGTTCATCTACAGACATAGACTCTTCATTTTGAACCAAACAGTGCAAACTTGTTTCTAGTCATAAGTCCAATTTTTGTGAGCTTTTGCCCACTCATATCTCTTTTTCTTGTTCTGTGAATGAAGTAGTGTTTACACACAACCCCTCAGACCAGCCTTTCTCAAACGTCATTTCACGGCTGTCACCGATATGGGTTTCGACCTTGTCATGGTGATTTCCTACCTTATTTTTGGTGCTGTTTTTTGCTGATCTCTCTAACTGGTGACAATGCTATGTTTATCCTCTGCTTTTGTAGTAACTCTCTTTAGTCCAGGTCTTTTTCTATCATCATAACTTCCAGGTTCCTCTAGTCTCTTCAGAGTGTAGTGCACTCCTTTGTTAAACACCTTTAAGTGTTTTGCAATTTCTCTTTCTGTCTATCCTTCTTTCCTCAATGTACAAATCTGTACTTTTTTGTATTTTGTATTTTTTGTATGCAGACTCTCAAAAGCCAAAAAGTTGAAGTGAATAATCCAACTGTGATTTGTTTTTTTTTGCATTTGCACTGAAGTTGTGACTCTTGCAAATGTTTTTAACCCTAAAACTAAGCCCTTATTATCTTTTGCTGACATATATTTAGCAATGGCCAGTTAACATTAATTATATCTAAAGGTAAATTTGGAGTAAAATGGTGCATTTCCATGAAAGCAACATCTGATAATGGAGTAAATACATCCCAAAATACATAAAACTCATGCTGGATTTAAAAAAAAAGCATTGTGAACAAAAACTTGGAGTTACTCCCAACTGTTCGGCCTGTAATGGCCTTGCTTCCAAACTTTTGGCCTGTATACAGTGCATCCTGAAAGTATTCATACCACTTAAATTTTTCCACATTTTGTTGTTACTGCCTCATTCCAAAATGAACTAAATTCCTGTTTTCCTTCAAAAATTCTACATAAAATACCCCATAATGACAAAGCAAAAAACCTTTTTTAGAGAATTTTGCAAATTTATTAAAAATAGGAACACTCAAATGTTTCGCATACACAAGTATTCACACCCTTTACTCAATACTTTGTCTAAGTACCTTTGGCAGCGATTACAGCCTCCAGTCTTATGGAGGACTGTGTATGATGTAACAAGCTTGGCATACCTGGATTTGGGGAGTTTTTCCCATTCTTCCTTGCACATCCTCTCAAGCTCTGTGAGGTTGGATGGGCAGCGTCGGTGCACAGCTACTTTCAGATCTTTCCGAAGATGTTCAATCGGGTTCAAGTCTGGGCTCTGGCTGGGCCACTCAAGGAAATTCAGAGACTTGTCCTGAAGCCACTCCTTTGTCTTCTTGGCTGTGTGCTTAGGGTCATTTTCATGCTGGAAGATGAAGCGTTGCCCCAGTCGAAGATCTTGAGCGCTCTGGAGCAGGTTTTCATTAAGGATTTCGATGTACTTAGCTACATTCATTTTTCCCTCGATCCTGACAAGTCTCCCAGTTCCTGCCACTGAAAAACATCCCCACAGCATGATGCTGCCACCACCATGATTCACTGTAGGGATGGTATTGGCGAGGTGGTGAGTGGTGCCTGGTTTCCTCCAGACATGATGCTTGGCATTCAGGCCAAAGAGGTCGTTCCTCATTTCATCAGACCAGAGAATTTTGTTTCTCTTGGTCTGTGAGTCCTTCAGGTGCCTTCTAGCAAAGTCCAAGCAGGCTGTCGAGAAACATTTCAAGGCTGATCAGTGGAAACAGGATGCACCTGAGCTCAATTTTGAGTTTTATAGCAAAGGGTGTGAATACTCATGTATATGCACCATTTGAGTGTTTTATTTTTAATAAATTTGCCAAATGTTCTCAAAAAAAGTTTTTCTCCTTGTCATTATGGGGTATTTTGTGTATAATTTTTGAGGGGAAAAAGGAATTTAATCCATTTTGGAATCAGGCTGTAACATAACAAAATGTGGAAAAAGTTAAGTGGTATGAATACTTTCTGGATGCACTGTATATATATAATCTCTACTTTCGCCCACCCTGGGCGGTATTGTGTCCCTTCAAGCCCGGGTCCTCTACCAGAGGCCTGGGAGCTTGAGGGTGTCCTTCCTGTTTCTAGGACTGCACTCTTCCTGAGTGAGATATCTGATGTTTCCCCAGGGATCTGTTGGAGTCACTTCTCCAGTGTGGGGGTTACTGCCCCGAGTGCCCCGATGACCACAGGCACCACTGTTACCTTCACCTTCCAGGCTTTCTCTATCTCCTCTTTGAGCCCTTGGTACTTCTGTAGTTTCTCATGTTCCTTCTTTCTGATATTGGTATCGCTTGGGATGGCGACATCTACCACAACGGCTTTACTCTGCTGTTTGTCTACGATTACAATGTCCGGTTGGTTGGCCATTACCATTTTGTCAGTCTGTACCTGGAAGTCCCACAGGATCCTTGCTTGGTCATTCTCTTTTACCTTGAGAGGTGCTTCCCATTTTGACCTCAGGGTTTCCAGTCCATATTCTGCACGGATGTTCCTGTACACTATACAGGCTACTTGGTTATGGCGTTCCATGTATGCTTTTCCTACCAGCATCTTACATCCTGCTGTTAGGTGTTGGACTGTTTCAGGGCCCTCTTTGCACAGCCTGCACCTGGGATCTTACCTGGTATGGTAGATCTGGGCCTCTATTGCTCTGGTGCTCAAGGCCTGTTCTTGTGCAGCCATGATGAGTGCCTCCGTGCTGTCCTTCTGTCCAGCCCTCTCTAGTCATTGGTAGGATTTGCCATATCAGCCACTTCAGCTATCTGTTGGTGGTACATCCCATGCAGGGGTTTTTCCTCCCATGATGGTTCCTCCTGTTCCTCCTTACCTGTCAGTTTCCATTGTCTGAGACACCCACTAAGCGCTCCATCTCTGTGGACCATCTTCCTGACATAGTCATGGAGCTTGGATGTTTCATCTTGAATAGTGGCTCTGATGCTCACTGATCCTCTGCCTCCTTCTTTGCTCTTCGTGTGTAGCCTCTGGATACCGGACTTAGGGCGGAACTCCCCTTGCATGGTGAGCAACTTCAGAGTTTTTACATCTGTGGCCTGAGTTTTCTCCTTTGGCCAGCTTATTATTCCAGCTGGGTATCTGGTTACTGGCAGGGCATAGCTGATAATGAACTTTGTTTCTGTCATTGAGCTGACTCTTTAGGACCTGCCTTACTTGCTTCAGGTACTTGGCCATTGTTGCATTCCTTGTGGCCTCTTCATGGTTGCCATTTGCCTGTGGTATGCCAAGGTATTTATAGCTCTCCCCCACATCTGCTATTCTGCCCTCTGGGAGTGTAGTGCCCTCTGTATGGATTCCCTTTCCTCTTTTCGTCACCATTTGGCCACACTTCTCCAGTCTGAATGACCCCATTTCTGAGTCGGTATCCGCAGCCAGTCTCGTTGATTATTTGGCTGAGGGGATTCAAGCCTATGCAGAACAGCAGTGGGGACAGAGAATCTCCTTGATATATACCACATTTGATGGAGACTTGTGCAATTGGCTTGAAGTTGGCCTCAAGGGTGGTGTTCCATTGCCTCATTGAGTTTGCAATGAAGGCCCTTAGAGTCTTGTTGACCTTGTACAGCTTCAGGCATTCCAGGATCCAGGTGTGTGGCATTGAGTCATCAGCATTCTTGTAATCAATCCAGGCAGTGCACAGATTGGTCTGTCTGGTTCTACAGTCTCGAGCGACTGTCCTGTCTACCAGTAGCTGGTGTTTTGCTCCTCTGGTGTCCTTACCAATGCCCTTCTGTGCCTCTGTCATGTATTGATCCATGTGCCCACTTATCTTAGCTGCAATGATGCCTGACAGGAGTTTCCATGTTGTGGAGAGGCAGGTGATGGCCAATAGTTGGATGGGGCCGTTCCCTTCTGTGGATCTTTCTGGATCAGGACTGTCCTGCCTTGGGTCAGCCATTCTGGGTGGGTCCCGTCTCTCAGCAGTTGGTTCATTTGTGCTGCCAGGCGGTCATGGAGTGAGGTCAGCCTCTTTAGCCAGTAGGTGTGAATCATATCCAGGATGGTGATGGTCACTGCATGTTGTTCAGGGAGATTAATGCGGTCTGCTCTTAGATCAGTTCGCCACTGTGCATTGTTGTTATACGATGCTTCTTTCTCCCATATGCCCTTCCAGTATTGTTCAGTCTCCAGCCTTGGTGGGTTTGCTCGGGTATTATTACCCTGCCACTGATAGTACACTTTGGCTGGTTCAGTGGAGAATAGGGTTGGGTATCGAGTATCAAGAATCGAGTATCGATGGGGACCGGGACTAACATTTCGATTCTTCCGGTATCGTTCAAATATTCAAATTTCGATTCCAAGTTTTGATGCCAGAGTCCGCCGACCGGAAGAAATAGCCGCCGAAAATCAACGAAGAAGAAGCCGCTTAACACCAACGAGGACGGAGCGTATGAGACGAAGCCAGATAAATAATTTGATACTAAACACATATGAATGAAGTGTAGGATCACATCAAACATTCTCATTATGTTTTAAGTATCACATTGAACATGCTAAATTACTCTGAAATGAAACAGATAGTAACACATGGAAACTGTGAACAACAAAAGAGTAAACACATGTGAATGAACGTCATCAGGATTAAGAATGGATTCTAAATACTCACATTCAGATTATTCAATGACATTATAACCACCTAATGGTTAAAAATACTAAATAAACAACTAAAATATAAACCAAACATTTCTAAACTATTTCTGTTACTTAGAGGAAAGTTATGATTCATAGTCAATAAATTTAACTCTTAAAAGTTCATGAAACAGTCTGAAAAGCTGTTGGTCTAAAGAAACTAAAGAATAAAGGATTTATTCTGTCAGAGTGATAACTCGGCTTCTGGAGCACATAGGAAAATGGGAGACACCTCATTTTAACACAAATTTCATGATTAGACAGATTAGTACATTGCTGAATGCATAAGATGTCATGATCAGTCATTTGTCTTCTTTCACCAAAGGAATGTAGTTTTTATCAGTGTATGGTTGAGCAGGGTTTTACGACCGAGGTCTGGAGGTCAGTGTCCCCCCTTACCTTGGGGTCCGTATGTTCACACACTTTAAGACGGTAAATCTCAAATGGGAGATCTGGGTTGAAGCGTTAATGTTTATTTAGATGGTCAGCGATGGAGTCAGTTTGAAAGGTAATAAAAACTCTGTCTCTGTTCTCCGAATTGACCAATCGTGAAGAGTCAGAGGTTTGGTCAACCTCCGGTCGGGTCATTTAGGTAACCTGAAAGTGCAAACAAGTCTGGAAAGATTTATATCCTGTGTCCTGGGACCAGATAAGGAAACTTTCCTGTGAGGAATGTGTGAGTTTCGCACCCAGGGTTGTCTTGATTGCTACATATATATACATATATACGTACATATGTATATATGTATATGTGTATATATGTATATATGCATATATATGTATGTGTATACGTGTATGTATGTATATATATGTATATGTATATGTACATATGTATTTAAATATATATATCTATGTGTGTATATATATATATATATTTAAATATATACACTACAGGCCAAAGGTTTGGAAGCAAGATTAGATTTGTACGAAAAAAGATCATAGTTTCATATATATAATTTAGAATAGAATAGATTAGAATATTCCTTTATTGATCCCCCATGGGGGAAATTTTTTTGCCTCAGCAGCATCACAGACAAAGGTAGTACAAAATGCAGTTATGAAAATAAAGATTGTAATATTAAGAACTTAAATAAATGTTATAATTAAAAAAAGTTTAGAAAAAGGAAAAAGGGGAGAATAAAATAAAGTAAAATGAAATAAAATAAAACTATATGCAATATACACAATTTAAGTACCAGAAAAAAGTAGTGGTGTGAGTCCAGTTTTATTGCAGTTCGCTGTAAAGTCTTATTGCAGAAGGGAGGAATTATACGATGGCTATATCATCAGAGAACTTCTGGAGGTGACAGCTCCCAGAATTGTAGCTGAAGTCGGAGGTGTACAGGGTGAAGAGGAAGGGGGAGATACACTCTGCTCACACAGAGTGGTGAACCTCTGAGTTCACCACTCTCTGAATGTCCTTTTTATACCCAGTCATGTTCCTAACCTGTTGGAAATTCACACCCTTAGTTCAAGAAGTTCCTTTAGTTGTTTTTGTAGCATTGCCAAGATTTTTACCTGTTTGGTTATTCTTATAACTACTTTTGGAAACAGATTGCTGGTGTCAACTTCAAAATAAGCATTTGTCTTCTATGAAGCAAAAAGAATAATAATTCGACTTTTGATATGTTGACTTTGCGCCATTTTAAATCAAATGTAAGGTTTAAATGTTATGCAAACAAAGTGTGTAGTAATTTACGTTTTCCTCAATGCCTGGTGTTTTTTGTATGGGGGTTGTAAATATGGATCAATGGTTGTCATATTTTTTGTCACTGTCAAACTAAAACTTCTTTCACCTTCCTCTGTGTGCTAACAGGAAACAACCAAATCTTCCAAAAGCAGCATGAAGAATAGTAACAGCAGCAGCAGTGGAGGAAAGGATACTACTGCTGCCGAAAACTCAGACGAGGTAAGTGTTTTAAATATGGAGAGGGCTGTCATCTCTGCTTTGGCTGTACACATGAGCCGGGAGTTCAGGGTCACATGTTATGGAGCCTGCAGGGAGAGCTGAAACACTGCGAGTGTTGATGAGAGGTCAGATAAACAAGAAACCTAAATCATTGTAAATCATTGGTAAAGAAGCTTTGTTGAAGATTAAACAGCATGGAGACCAGGTCTACAGCTACATTCTGTGACTCAATACAGGTGATCTCACTCTCAGGTGGAGTTACTGCTGCTCTCTATCAATGACAGGAGGCCAGCCCTGGCCCTGATGGACTTAGTCTGCTTCTGTGTCTGGTCTCTTGTTCCGGTCAGACTTTCACAAAGAAGCTGCTGATCAGGTTCAGGTGTGCTTTACCTGCTGGCTTCTGCTCTGAGCACAGACCAAGTTTAAGTTGTGGTGGGATTGGAGATCATGCTGATCAGGGTTTCACATCCTGAGGAGATGACTTATTGCGTTAGGCATGACTAATCAGATGTCCTTGTCTGTACTCATTTTGATGCCATGCACAGAGACCAGTAGCTGTGAGACTACTAGACAGGTAGGGTTGGGCATCAAATCTTGAGCATTGATAGGAAACGGGACTAACATTCCAATTCTCTCAGAACTTTAAAAATTTCAATTCCAACTTTCAATGCCAAGTCTGCCAACTGAGAAAAATAGCAGCCAAACACCAACAAAGAAGAAGCCGCCGAACACCAACGCAGAAATAGCCAGAGAGAGTGTGTGTGCATTGCAACCATAGACTGTATATAGAATGGATGTGGTCTGCAACCCCGCTGGATGAAGCCTTCACGAGAGCAGCACCCTCTGGTGATGGTTTGCAGTATAGGCCATTAATCCCGCCTCCTCCAGCATTCTCTATGGAGTTGTGGACAAACTTTAAAAATTAATTACACATAATATAAATTTTTCTCTTCCTGGTTGTGATGTTGACATGTAGTTACTGTAAGACTGGTTTGTGCTCAAGTCCTCTTTTTTTTGTTATTACGGGGTTCATGTTTTCTATAATTGACACTTGATACAGCCTATGGGTGTATGAAGATTGCGTAGCTCATCCAGAATACGTTGTTTAAGCAGAACGTCATCACAGCTACTCTCCCGCCAAATGTGAACGTCGCTACTACACAAGTGGTGGTTCCAGGAAGTGGAGAAAATCCTGGAAATACAGACAGCAAGCTTCAAATTCATATAATGACGGAAGGCGGCGCCAAGTTGTCCATAGTATATACAGTCTATGGTTGCAACCCACAGCAGCGGCAGTCGAAAGTCATTATTAAACACCTCCAGATTCATAGAGTAGAAATAACTTAGTGCTTCATCTTTGACATGCTGCACTAGTCTTCCTCTAACCAGTCAGAATCAGATACACTACAGGCCAAAAGTTTGGAAGCAAGACCATTACAGGCCGAACAGTTGGGAGTAACTTCAAGTTTTTGGTCACAATGCTTTTTTAAAAATCCAGCACGAGTTTTATGTATTTTGGGATGTCACAACTTAAGTGCAAAAGCAAAAAAAAACAAATCACAGTTGGATTATTCACTTTACCGTTTTGGCTTTTGAGAGCCTGCGTACAAAGATCCTAATTAATGTCAACTGCATTCAAAATACCGCAGAAATGGCTAGAAAGAAGCAACTGACTAAAGAAACAAAAGTACAGATATGTACATTGAGGAAAGAAGGATACACAGAAAGAGAAAATTGCAAAACGCCTAATGGTGTCTAACAAAGGAGTCCACTACACTCTGAAGAGACTAGAGGAACCTGGAAGTTATGATGATAGAAAAAGGCCTGGACGAAAGAGAGTTACTACAAAAGCAGAGGATAAACATATCATTGTCACCATTAAGAGAGATCGGCGAAAGAAAGCACCAAAAAAAGGGAGGAAATCAACATGATAAGGTCGAAACCCATATCTCTGACAGCCGTGAAATGACTTTGAGAAAGGCTGGTCTGGTAGTTCTATGGTATGGGGATGTTTTGCAGGTGATGGAGTAGGAGATTTGTTTGAAGTAAAGGGTATCATGTAGAAGGAACAGTACCACTCCATCCTCCAGCACCATGCTGTTCCATCTGGACCAAGACTTGTGGCTCATAAGTTTGTTTTGCAGCAAGACAATGACCCTAAGCATTCTGCCAAGCTCTGTCAGGGTTACCTAGACAAAAAAGAAGAGGAAGGAGTTCTTTAGAAAGATGGGTTGGACCCCTCAGTCTCCAGACCTTTTTGCCAATTGAGCTTGTGTGGGATGATTTGGAGCGATCAGTCAGAAAGACGCGTCCCACGAATCAGCAGTCTCTTTTTAATGAACTTAAGAAAGCTTGGAATGCAATCCCTGGAACATACCGTAGAGGCTTGTGGAACGAATGCCTGGTATATGTCAAGCTGTTGTTAAAGCCAGAGGAGGTTACTTTAAAGAAAGCAAAGTCTAAGCAACAATAACTAAAATACCTAATAATTATAGTCAAAATGTCTTCTGATAAGTTACTCTTTACACAATAGTCATGTTTATTGTGTTGCAAAGTATATTAATAAAACTATGATATTTTTTTGTACAAATCTGATCTTTCTTCCAAACTTTTGGCCTGTAGTGTAAGTAAAACAATAAATTGAATCTGTCACCTCTCTACCTTAAAAGGTGTGAATGAAGAAGAAGTGCACTTCTATTTCCAGCTTCATATTTACAACGCCATGTTCTATCCTGTTTTATCTTTTATTTATTTATTTCCTTGTTTTCTTGTGTTTTGGCCATAACTTCTGAGTTTCCTATTTCCTGCGAGCGTCATTACGTGACCATATGCTCTTGGGCACTTGGGCAAAACGAATAATCTTCTAGCCTATAAACCAAATACGATCCAGTCAGTTGTTTATGCAGCATCAATCGTATTGTCAATTGGCGTAGACCATCTCCTACAATCGAATCCGAACATTTAATATGATCCGAGTGAATTGGATCTGCTAAGGTGTTTACGTGACACATTTTAAATCTGATGGAGCGTATAATATGATTGTCGGTAGGATTTTATGATCCATGTAAATGCAGCTACTGATGGAGTTTTTCAGGTATTTCATTCAACAAAGTTTTCTTATCTGGGGTTTGTTCTTAGCTAACAACAAAATCTTAGATCACTCTAAAACACATTTGGGTAGTGATGCACGATATGAAAAATTTCAACCGATACCGATAACCGATAATTTTCTTCTTCTCATGGCCGATACCGATAACCGATAAATTCATATTTTTACATTTATTATAATCTTCATATAATCTGCAGTTTGTGCAGGATGCAGTGATTGAAAACTGATGTTTTTGTTGCTCTGGCCTATCTAGAACAACAGACAAAAGTTTTTGGCTCTTCAAATGTGGTCATTTGCTGTAAATAACAATAACAGAGCAAAAAGCAGAACTTCATTTGATCCCCTGAACTGTTCAACAGAACTGTAAACTGTAAAGGAGCTATTATGAGACGTTAGGCTTAGCATGCTGACCGGACTAACATCTGACGTCCATATGTCTGTGGTAAAACTCACGTGTAGTCCGTTCTTGTCGATCAGGTTGTGAATGTATGTGGCGACAATATCATAGAGTGCAGGAAGAGACACATCCGAGAAGAAGCGGCGGCTTGGGAGAGTGTAACGTGGCTCCAAGTGTGCTATTAACTTGCGAAAACCCGGGTTCTCAACGACGGAAAAAGGCTGGTCGTCGACCGCTATGAACTCCATCACTTTGTCGTTAATGGCTTTAGCCTTTTCGCTGTCTCTTGAGAAGCTTTTGCAGTTTTCAAACGCCTGCTGAATGGGGACATCGATCCTCCGTAGTGCTGTTGTCTTAGCTTTAGTACCGCTAGCAGCTTCGGCGGCTGTCTCATAGTCTTTTAATACCGCTTCGCCGCGATGGCGACTTTTCAGATGAGCTATCAGATTCGTTGTGTTAAAACTTGACGCCTTCTTTCCTCCTCTTGGAATCCTCGCTGAATAGGTTTTGCATATAGCAATGCTGTTGTCATCTTCTGCCACTGAGAGAAACGACCATGCTGGTGAAGACATTTTATTATCTGTCAGGTAGTGACGGGGTCAGGCTTGGGACCTGCGAGTAAGGCGCGATAGATGACGTAACCAGCGCGTCTCGGACGGGCGGCTACTCCGCCTGCAAACGTTACTCGTAATTTCATTAATATATCGGATCTTTCTATCGGAAAAATGCACCTATCGGGCCGATAAAAAATGACGTAATTTCCCCCCAAATCGGCCGATATTTTATCGGTCCGATAAATATCGTGCATCCCTACATTTGGGTGCTTTAATTTCAGTAGAAGAATTTTTTTTTTTTCAGTCAATCAATGTTTATATTTATCAAGTTATAGTGGAGAGCAAGAACTTTCTTTAACAGACACAAACCTGGAGCAGAACCAGACTCATGTTAGACAGTCTTCTGCTGAGACCGAACTGGGTTTACAGAGGAGAGAGAGGGAGATGGAGAAAGAGAGAGATGGACAGAGGAGAGACTGATAGAGGGAGATGAAGAAAGAAAGAGAGAGCCAGTGTCTCAACATTATTAAAAGGCATTTATTTACACAGAGGACTTAAATTTCATTCATAAAATGTTTGAAACTTCTAAATGCTGAAATGTTTACCTTAAAAAAACACTGATGTGAAAAAAATTTCTTCAAAATTTTAGGGTCAGAGATCATCCTCAATTTTACTGGTTTGGGTATTTAGACAGGGGATCATTGAACATTACATATTAAACCAGTTATGTATAAGATTAGATCAGACAATAGTATATGTTACAGTATAGAGATCAGTTTGTTATGCTGAAAGGAAAGCTCATCCAGGCCGGTAATAACTGACTTGTACACATACACTCACCGGCCACCTTATTAGGTACACCATGCTAGTAACGGGTTGGACCCCCTTTTGCCTTCAGAACTGCCTCAATTCTTCGTGGCATAGATTCAACAAGGTGCTGGAAGCATTCCTCAGAGAGCTTGGTCCATATTGACATGATGGCATTACACAGTTGCCGCAGATTTGTCGGCGGCACATCCATGATGCGAATCTCCCGTTCCACCACATCCCAAAGATGCTCTATTGGATTGAGATCTGGTGACTGTGGAGGCCATTTGAGTACAGTGAACTCATTGTCATGTTCAAGAAACCATTCTGAGATGATTCCAGCTTTATGACATGGCACATTATCCTGCTGAAAGTAGCCATCAGAAGTTGGGTACATTGTGGTCATAAAGGGATGGACATGGTCAGCAACAATACTCAGGTAGGCTGTGGCGTTGCAACGATGCTCAATTGGTACCAAGGGGCCCAAAGAGTGCCAAGAAAATATTCCCCACACCATGACACCACCACCACCAGCCTGAACCGTTGATACAAGGCAGGATGGATCCATGCTTTCATGTTGTTGACGCCAAATTCTGACCCTAACATCCGAATGTCGCAGCAGAAATCGAGACTCATCAGACCAGGCAACGTTTTTCCAATCTTCTATTGTCCAATTTCGATGAGCTTGAGCAAATTGTAGCCTCAGTTTCCTGTTCTTAGCTGAAAGGAGTGGCACCCGGTGTGGTCTTCTGCTGCTGTAGCCCATCTGCCTCAAAGTTCGACGTACTGTGCGTTCAGAGATGCTCTTCTGCCTACCTTGGTTGTAACGGGTGGTTATTTGAGTCACTGTTGCCTTTCTATCAGCTCGAACCAGTCTGGCCATTCTCCTCTGACCTCTGGCATCAACAAGGCATTTCCGCCCACAGAACTGCCGCTCACTGGATATTTTTTCTTTTTCGGACCATTCTCTGTAAACCCTAGAGATGGTTGTGCGTGAAAATCCCAGTAGATCAGCAGTTTCTGAAATACTCAGACCAGCCCTTCTGGCACCAACAACCATGCCACGTTCAAAGTCACTCAAATCACCTTTCTTCCCCATACTGATGCTCGGTTTGAACTGCAGGAGATTGTCTTGACCATGTCTACATGCCTAAATGCACTAAGTTGCCGCCATGTGATTGGCTGATTAGAAATTAAGTGTTAACGAGCAGTTGGACAGGTGTACCTAATAAAGTGGCCGGTGAGTGTAGGTATATGATGGTTTATCTGTGCTATGGCAGTCACTTGGCAGCAACAGATTTTAGAATACAATTACAGTCAAATGATGTTTTTTTTATGTCCCACTTCACTGAGTGTGCATCTTTTCCTGTTTAAGTGCAGCTTTTCTAAACAACCTCTACCTTCATTTGGATTTTGATTTGTGAATACTAAATATCTCTCCTCTTCCTCTCAATCCTGTAATTTCTGTGGGGATGTCTCTGCACTCTCACACTCTTAGACGAATGGTCAAGGGGAGTTCTCCTTTACCAGTTCAAGAAATTTGGCACAAATGGCATTTATCAATGTAAGAAATCAGCTGTGAACATTTCAGAGCAGTTAACTGAATCTTCTGGAAAATATCCAGAAAAACTTTAAGACGTGACTGAGGTCCTCTGAGTGAGTCCCTCTGATCAGTGAGTGCAGATAACAGTGGACAGAGCAGATTTATGTGAAGTTCTGCAGACAAGCAGCCTTCTTCTGCATGGGGTTAAAGACAGTAAATGACTCCTTTTAACATGTTTACCTACTGACTATGAGCATCGACAGGGCCATTTACTGCTTGCCACTGTAGTAAACTGGACCATGACAGATTAGTACTGCTGTCTTACTACTTCGTTTTTTCATTGTTATGTCCTCTCCTCCTCTGTTTTCCCTGTCTTAAACACATTCTGACTTTTACTCACCAACCTTTCTTACTTTGACATTTGTTTGGTTGTTTGTTTGTCTGCGCAGTCTCAGCAGCAGCAGAGTGGCAGTAAGCGTCCCAGTAACAGCACACCTCCTCCCACTCAGCTCAACAAAATCAAATACTCTGGCGGTCCTCAGCTGGTGAAGAAGGAGCGCCGCCAGAGCTCATCCCGTTTCAGCCTGACCAAGAACAGAGAGCTGCAGAAACTGCCTGCTCTCAAAGGTAACAACCACAATTACCAGACCCTAACTCCCTTCAGCAGTAATCTGACGAGGATTTATTTCACTTTATAAACAGATATCTCCATTCCATAAATGCATCCAAAGTTTTGTTCTTTAATGGAAAAGATCACCAGGTACTTAAAGACAACATACCATAAAAGAAATGAACGGATAATAGGATCTCAGACAGATATATTGGGGACAGTGTGGCAAATTAGTAAGTGGGATTGCAAAGCATTCCCACTATATGTTATTCATATCTTTATTTTTATTGAGTGGGTTTGCGAAGCATTCCCACTATATGTTATTCATATCTTTATTATTATTAAGTGGAAATGCTGATGAAAGGGGACCTGCCATCAAAAATGTAATTTTGTGTGTTTTTTGTGTCAGATAAGGTCCATATTCTGTTCGTTTTATGTTGTAAATGTGAAAACAAACCGTTAAGTCGTTGGCATTCTGTAAAGGTTTAAAATAAAGAAACGGGTAAACCAGGCCAATTGAAAAAGCAGGTCCTTCTGACGTCACGCCGACCTTGCTCATTGTTATTCACGAGCGCGTCCTTTGTGAGCCGCGCCCACTCTCTCGTTCTCATACCCAGTCACAGTCAACATCACTCTCCAGCCAGAGCGAGACCCAGCTACCACTGTATCCGCTATGGGTCTCTTCCAAACGACCGGTGTTTCCTTGGGTTCACTGCCGGGAAAATGAACTTAAAGCTGGGCAGAATGAACGAAAACACCGCTGGAGATCTCCAGCTTCTTCTTCAACTTCCACCTCCTCTTCGGACTCGGGGTCTAAAATATATGGTTTAATACCTGCCATTTTTAGCCTTTAGCATAAGGTGACCAGACGTCCCCGATTTCCGGGGACAGTCCCCGAATTAGATGACCTGTCCCGGCCAAAAGCTGTCCCCGAAAATGTCCCCGATTTAAGCGTTTCATGAATGAGAGCAAAAATGTTGCGTGTGGGCTCGAACAACGGTTATTACAGTAGCCGAATAGGTAGGAAGCACAAGTAAGCAGTCCTGAACAACAGTTCTTACGGGGGTTATTGCAAGGGGCATGCGCTGCTACTAAATAGTACCGAGATTTTGTCTGTGATCACACAGCCCCTGCAGGATTATGAAAAAATGATAAAAATGGGTATGGCATTTTGATGGCAGGTCCCCTTTAAAGGCTACATTTCTGATCAGAACACAGTCACCTCTCAAATTATTGATCACAATTATTGACCACAATGCTGCACTTCTGGGCTTGAAGCTGATCATTGCTAACAGTGACACAGAGCAGTTGGCCAGACGTAAACCCAGCATTAAACTAAAGTGAATGGAACAAAAACTTAATTTAAGCTCCTTTCTTAGCAGTTTGGTCGGGTTATTGAAAATTGTGTTGGAGTATATTTCCAGATTCAGCTGTAAGTTCATAACTCTGCATTGATCATAGCCTCCCTGCAGACTGTTAACCACTAAACTCAACCAGGAGACCTGAAGTAAAGATGTAGGAGTCTAGGAGGACTGTCCACCTATGTGGAGCACACACATCTGTGACCCGTCCACCACTTTCTTAGTAGAGTGTGCAGCCCAATCTTCTTCTGTGGTATCAGCAGCTGACCCTCCTCCTTCTCTTCTTCCTCTCCTCCTCAGACTCCCCCATGACAGAGCGTGAAGAGCTGTTTGTCCAGAAGCTGCGTCAATGCTGTGTCCTGTTTGACTTTGTCAGCGACCCGCTCAGCGACTTGAAATACAAAGAGGTGAAGAGAGCCGGACTCAACGAGATGGTGGAGTACATCACACACAACAGTGACGTGGTGACTGAGTGCATCTACCCAGAGGCCGTGCTCATGGTGAGACACACACTTGTTTAATCCATCCTTCATCCTTGTTCTCTGACAGTTTTTGTGACAGTTCTCCCTGGGATATGTATGAAGTGATGGACCAAAGAATCAAAGACAAGTTTGTATCTGACAAAAAACAAGTATCTGATCTTTTACCTCAGATAGAGCATGAAGATTACTGTAAACAAAGTCACACAACTTCAAGACATGTATTGAGAGTTTTACTTCTGAATAAAATTACTTGCCTCCTGAAACACTTCAAGATCCATCTGCAAGGCACTGTCTGCTGAGATTAATTCTTATCATGTCAATTTGGATTACTTCAAAACCTGCGATAGAAGACACACCACTACAGGGTTTCCCCTGCATGTAATTGATCTTGAGCCACACCATGGCATACAGAATCCCAGGAGACATTGGCCCTCATTTATCAAGCTTGCGTATGGCAGAAAAACGATGAACAGCGCTGCCACCGTCCGCTATTCCGCGGCAGCGCTGTTCATTGCCACCATAATCCTGCTCCATACAGGAGTTTTCTGTACTGCTTTTATCCCAGTTTTGATGCTTCCAAAGAGAAAATCCTTGTTAGTTTCCCCCACAGATGTGAGGATATCCACTTTCAGCTCTGAAAAGTTTTGAATCTTTCTAATATTTCTCCTCTTTCACGTTTGACCTCAGTGGGCGAGGCTTCTGAACCATGAATATTTAAGGACGTAAACATGTTAATGACGATCGATTTCAGCCGCCGCACTTTTCAAGACCCGATCATACGTACGCTGGGATTGGTCAGATATGAACCCTTTCATAAATCTCACGTGTGTCCCATCGTACCATGAATCCTGCGCTCAGATCTGCACAAGTTTGATAAATGAGGGCCAGTGTGTTTTAGAGAGAGAGAAAAAGGTCAGAACTTTTCTCCTACGTGATGATTTAGACACATTTGGTAAAGTCCACAGCTTTTGGTTACTTTGCAGCTGTGCACCTATTTCTGATATTATCTCTTGGAACTGTGTGGTGTTGGCAATCCTACCAGCCACCAGGATCGTTGAGCTGTTAGTCATTTTCAGGAAACTGTGGTAAATGTTCGTCAGGTTTTATTTCTTGTGTCATTTGTTGTTTTGTCAAGATTTAGTGGCAGGAAATCAGTTTCCATTTTCGTCTCATATCAGACAGGGTTCACTTTAGTCTGTTTGGTCAAAACTTTTTAAAGGGTTTTGCGATAGATTTTGTAAAACATTTTTTTCTCCTGGTCCAAAGAATTTCAGTGGAAAGACAGAATGTCTTTAGTCATCTTGGTTGAAAATGCCTTTACAACAGGGATTTCAATTTTCATTGTCAGTTTACTCATCAGCTGTGTCATCGTGTTGACTCAGTCGTGAAAACTTATAAACATTTTTGTCGACAAAATCAATGAAGGTCATAATCATGTGTTTTAAGAAAACAGTGGTGTGCTGTAAATTAACAAAAAGTGCTGGTCTGATTGTATAGAGAAGTGACCAGCAGAGGGGGGTGGTGCAAATCTTGGAAAACTGGTGAGTTTGACCATTTTTCTAAATTCCACTGGAGGCTATGCTCACCTGCTGAATGTTAGCTGGAAGGATAGCAATGATAAACGTCTACACATCTGCATGGACACTACATTGCGAAATAGAAAAGAAGTCCAAATGCCAATACGCAGAAAGCCCCCTCAAAAGCAGATGTAGGTGCTGGTGTGACTTATATTCTGGATTCTAAGGTGATAGGTTTGCCAGAATTTTTGTGTTAACAGTCTTTTACGAAGAAAAAGTTTTCTCACAGAATGATTTTTGTTTATTTCTTGTGTTTGTGCGTGTGTGTTTAGTTTTCCGTGAACTTGTTCCGGACTCTCCCTCCATCCTCCAATCCGACTGGAGCTGAGTTTGATCCTGAGGAGGATGAGCCCACACTGGAGGCTGCCTGGCCTCACCTGCAGGTACGCTTAGGGTTGGTGGTTTGCCTTTCTGACTGTGTGCAGGTGTGCACAGACCTCACATTTCATACAACAGTTCATATCACAATCAGAAGCTGCTTGAAAATTTGAATTGGAAGATGTTGACCCTCTGATCTTTTTGCTCTGGTTTTTGTAAATCTGCATATTTACCTTCTTGTGGTGCTATGGTGTGGTTGTGTTTACAGTAAGCGTCATGTCTGCTGTGTCTTTGTCTTCACAGCTTGTCTATGAGTTCTTCCTTCGCTTCCTGGAGTCTCCAGACTTTCAGCCAAATATTGCCAAAAAATACATTGACCAAAAGTTTGTACTGTCGGTAAGCAGTGACCTCTAAGGCTTGTGATGAGATGTGCTGATGCGTAACTTCAAACTTCAGAGCCTTGACTTATTGTGTGGTGATTGTGTTAAAGCTGCTGGAGCTGTTTGACAGTGAGGATCCCAGAGAGAGAGACTTCCTGAAGACAATCCTTCATCGGATCTACGGCAAGTTCCTCGGCCTGCGTGCCTATATCCGCCGCCAGATCAACAACATCTTCTACAGGTCAGGACATAAACTATGAGCATTAGACACACAACAACCACTAAAAAGACAACAGAGTGGAAATCACTCAACATATAAGAGCTTAAAAAATCTTTCTACTTGGTCTGGTTTTACTCTGAGTTCATGCATGTTAAAGAGGTTTCACTTACTTTTGTTACTTGCTAGATTCTGCAAAGTGTTTTTCTTGTATTTAAAAACAATGAAAGTAAATCTTTTAGCACAGTTAAAAAACGGTGTTCCACAGGGTTCGGTTTCAGTACCTCAGAAATTCACTTTGAACATGTACATAGAAATGAAAGTTTACTTTAGATGTCTTCCTCTTGTTTTTAACTTCAGAATGATTCAGTTCACCTGTCCACACTGATGTACAGGTAGATAGAAATAGTTCAGCTTAGGGTAAATCTAGTGATCCCAGTCTGTCTGGCCTAATGCTGTTGTTGTTTCACAGATTTATCTATGAGACAGAACATCACAATGGCATCGCTGAGCTCCTGGAGATACTTGGGAGGTAAAACCTGCTCAAGCACACTCACACATGCATGCTCACGTAAATGTACACACATTGGTACGTGATCTGGACAACACTCCAAACTAATGATGTTGCTTGAACAGAAACTTAAATTCTGACTGACCGACCACTCTGAAGGTAGAAAAACATCCAAAAAACTGTCAAGACTCCACAGAGCTTAACAAAAGATAACTGAGTCCGAGTGGAGTGTGGCTAAGGTTAGCAGAGCTCGCACCACCATCCTTTAGTCCTTTTTGCAGGCTGTTGTCCATTTGCCCATGCCTATCACTCATTGCTCTGCTTTAGCTGACATATACCAGTTGACACAGCCTACATACAACTTTACCTCCATTTTCTACATCAAAATACAGACACACCACACAAAGCCACCAACTGCCATCTCTGCTTGTCTCATTATAGCGTTATGGCTGCTGGCATTTACCAGTTAACACACTATAGCTTAAACACAACATAAGATCAGTGTTTCAGAGCAATGGCAATAGAAAGATTCATAATTTGTTTAATCGATCAGTAATTCCGCGTACTGTACAGTATATGCTTATCCATAACATGGTCATGTTCATTCAGCACTGCTCACAATATCACAGCCTGGGTCACACTGAAAGACTCTCTACTGGGACTGATTATCTGTGGTGGGAGGCTGATATGATCTGTACCTCAACCCTCTTTGTTAAAGATCCATCGGCAGCAATTACTGATGTGTGATACAAGATATGGAGTTCACCCCAAATCCTGATGAAGAGTAACTCAGTTTGATTATTTATTCATCAAGAATATCAAAGACTTTTTTACCAGTCATGTGTAAATGTTCAGTTTCAGTGCACTTTGATATGAATGGCTCACACACTTAGGGATGCTCAAGGTTAACAAGAACAATAAAGAGGATTATAAAGAAACTGAGCGTAACGCTTTGTTAGGGTTGGAAATGGAAATAAAAACATGTTGTGGATATGATTAGTACAGAATTGAGTACAACCTACTTTGAGCCTTGACAAACAGAACCAACAGTTTTAACAAATGTCTTCTTTAACATGTCTGTTATTGTCTTTTCTCTGTCAGCATCATCAACGGCTTCGCTCTCCCACTCAAAGAAGAACACAAGATGTTTCTGATCCGAGTTCTACTGCCTCTCCATAAAGTCAAATCTCTGAGCGTCTACCACCCTCAGGTCAGAGTCCATCTCTCCATCTGTCTTTCTGTCCATTTGTCTGTTCTGTCTCTATTATTGAAGACAACATTAGTCTAATCTGAACTCTCCCTGCAGTTGGCGTACTGTGTGGTCCAATTTCTGGAGAAAGACAGCAGCCTGACCGAGCCGGTAAGTCTGCACCTGAATCCCCTCCTGTTTCAATAACAACACTTCCACACTTTCAGTCCCACTCCGATGTTATATTTTTTTTTTATTTTTTTTTTTACTACTTAAACTGTTCTCAGTGGTCTTTAAATTGTCATTGTGAAGTTTTTAGCCAAAATCATGTTTCCTGTGTCATTTTTAATAGCTTTTCTTCTGCAGAGCTTCAGTAGCTCCTTAGCAATTCACCTCTGAGTTGTGGGAGCTCTGCGCACTCCTGTTCATGCTAGCTTGTAGCCTAACATTCTGGCCTGCAGAGCGAGGCTCCGGGGGCGGAGCTTGGACTTGTGACATAGAAAGGGTTTCTCATGTAAAATGAAATTGGCCTTCAATTCGGAGGCCTTGTTTTTAACTGAGCTTTTGTTTTTATTTGCTTTTATTTCCATGTACTGATGTTCTGTGCTTTTCAACTGTTGTCAAAGCACTTTTTAAACTTTTGTTTTTAAAAGTGCTGTATAAATAAAATTATCATTATTATTAGAAAATCCCATTGTGTCTGAACCTGACGTTTGGGTCTGCTAGAGGTTCACAGTGACTTGAATGCAGAAACACTTTGAAATGAGATTTTGCTCTTAGTTTTCTCATGATATGTCCTGTGTCATCAGAAAAATGCCCCATGAACATGTAGACAATGAGAAAAACATGATTTTTGTGGGATTGGGTCTTTAAAAATGTGCCGCAGTTTAGTAATGCATGTAGGCTGAACAACTTGATATATCCTCTAATGCCTGCAGGTGATCATGGGTCTTCTCAAGTTTTGGCCTAAGACTCACAGTCCAAAAGAGGTGATGTTCCTGAATGAGCTGGAGGAGATCCTGGACGTCATTGAGCCGTCAGAGTTTGTCAAAGTGCAGGAGCCGCTCTTCAGACAGCTTGCCAAGTGTGTGTCCAGCCCACACTTCCAGGTACTAAGACTTGATCCATAACCTAAACTTGGACATAATCAGTAACAGAACTACAGTAGAAACCTTCATCCCGAATGAAAACCAGAACCTAAGTCCACCTTAAACTATCTGGGGTCCTTGTAAGGTTTACATCCGGACAATAAAACCAGGTTTTGACTGTGAGTTAGGGTAAGGGTTACGGGTTAGGTTTGGTTTTTGGAGCACTACGGGGGGCACGGGCACAGGGGGAATAAGAAGTATAAAATATACTTAATAGGCTAGGAGTCAGGGTTAGGGTTGGGGTTAGGGGTTAGGGTTAAAGGGTTAGGGGTTGGCGTTAAAGGGTTAGGGCTAGGGGTTAGGGGTTAGGGTTACGGGTTGGGGTTAGATTTAGTGGTTGAGACTGGGGGTCTCTTTGTGTTCATTGCAAAGAGACTGTGGGCTCTATTTTTGTGCCTCGCTGGAGACGTGCCGCAGGCGCGGCGTAAGTCAGGTCCGCCGCGCTGACAAGGCGTTCCCAAGCACAATTTGGTATTTTGGTGAGCGGCGCAGCCCGGCGTAAGTATCCCCCCTCTCTAACTCAGCTCCTCCCAGCGGCGTAAGTCGTAGGGAGGGAGGAGAGAGGGCGTGGAGTGATTTTAACACAGCCGAGACCTGTATTGACCAATAACATCAGCTCCTCTCCTCGCCTTTAAATCTGCCACCGGCGTGGCGTATTACAATTTTCGTGAAGAACTCAAAAAGATCAAGAGATGTCTGAAGACAGCAGTGCCACGCGATGGTGACAGAAGGCAGCTCCTCAACAAGTGTCACTGTAAGCGCTGCAGAGGGCGTCCTCCACACTCTCTCATATAAGCACCCTTTTCCACAAATAAAGACACTCACATAAAGTTGCATATATTTAAACCTCACGTGACAAAGGTGGGTTGTGCGCACAGATCACTACATAAATTCCAATAATGGCATTAAAATCGGAACCATCTGTGCGTAATGACGCATCGTGCTCCGTGGCGTGGCTCTTTCTTTCATAGATGTTGGCATATAAAATAAATTTGGCTCACAAAACTGAATATTATAATATTCGTATGTAGGCTTAAAGTAAATAACTCATCTGATCACTGAAACAAGTCATCTGTTCAGCCGCCGCAGCAGCAGCAGGACGGGGACAGGACACGGAGACATGTCCAGGTCGAGCTGCGCGAGAAATAAGAGGAAGAGGAAAAAAGAAAAGTAGGGAGATGAATTACATATCTTGTTAACTTCATCATGTGTGTCTATTTACTAGATATTTTATTTCATTTAAGGCGGTTTCAGCTGTGTTGATTCGGTCAGGTTGTGTGTCCAAACGCGTGCCAAACGACCTCATTAAATCAGATATAGATCAGAATATATCCATATAGATATAAATGTATGTGCTGACTCAGATTATTGGTTGTTGATGATTATTTATTGCACTGAAATGTGCCTGACACTGTGAAACCTGCCGGTGAGGCATCGGTGACATATGCCGATATGCCGACGGTCTACCAAAATACCATTAGACCAGCTGCGCTCCGCCTGCGCTGAAAGCTGACCAGGTTTAAATTGGCGAGCTTTCAGCGCACTTTATACGCCACCGGCGAGCACGAAAATGTCACCGCGCCAGCTGATTCTGTCGACACCTCCCTCTGCCTTGCCACCACGCCCAGCTTGGCAGACCTCGGTGCGCCTCAGTCCATGAAAATACCAAACTAGCTGTACGCCGGGCTCCGCCAGATGGAAATACCACTGTGCGGGGTCCGCCACCCTTCGCCGCATCACCAGCGGACAGGAAAATAGAGCCCTGTATATAAAAATGTATCAGTCATTTGTAATGGCATTTGAAGTTATGTTGTACCTGTGTCACCAGAAACTCCTCACTAGATAAAAACTCACCATCGTCGTTTGCATTATTCTTAGGCAACAAACAAACACAAACACCTCACCTTTTTGTGTGTGTGTGTGTGTGTGTGTGTGTGTGTGTGTGTGTGTGTGTGTGTGTGTGTGTGCCTGCCCCAGGTGGCAGAGAGAGCACTGTATTACTGGAACAATGAGTACATCATGAGTCTGATCAGTGACAATGCTGCTAAGATCCTCCCCATCATGTTCCCTGCGCTCTACAAGAACTCCAAGAGCCACTGGAACAAGTAAGACACACACACACACACACACACACACACACACACACACACACACACACACACACACACACACACACACACACACACACACACACACACACACGCACAAATAAACACAAACATCAGAAGTGACATATGAACACAGCAGACTCTGTGAGCTTCTGATGGTCTGTAACAGGATCAGTTCTCTGTGTTCAGGTCAGTAAAGCAGTAAAGGCATAGAAACTCATCCCACGACCTGATTGAGAACACTTCAAACTTTGACACTTTGTGTAAAGTGAACAAAAGTTGTAAAAGTCATAATGTTGTAAAATACTTTTCACCAAAACTCCTATTTGCATACTTAGATCTAAACACATGGTCATTGGCTGCCAGTGTGACTAAAAACAATGCAGCACATGGAAAAGGAGTTCTTGGCTGGAATTCATTCATCACTTGTGCTCGTTACTTGTCTGAAGAGTTCACTGTCACACCCAGAGATATGTGTGGGGATTTGACAGAGACTGCTGGTTCGTGTTGATTTTTAGACTCATATTTTGTGTCTCAGAGTGTAAGAGTGTTTCTGCTGATCTGCAGGACGATCCATGGTCTGATCTACAATGCTTTAAAGCTCTTCATGGAGATGAACCAGAAGCTGTTTGATGATTGCACGCAGCAGTACAAGGCTGAGAAACAAAAGTAAGTGACCCAGACATCCCACAGAACACTGACAGCTCTTTCACAAAGACATGACCTCACTTTTCAGTATAACTTTGTGCCAGAAATAACAGTAAAGTGTCACCTTTACTGAATGAAGAGGCTCAGAACATGTATTTTGTCTGCAGAGAGAAATATAAGCTGAAGGAGAGAGAGGAGATCTGGCATAAGATAGAAGAGCTGGCTAGACAGAACCCACAGGTACTCCTCACCTGTCTTTACCATGTAACTCAAATCAAGTCATTCAGTTAAGTTTCTGGGATTATATGTATGTGATATCTTGTCTTTTAGAGCAATAAGCTACACCCACTCCGCCCTGGACTCCATCCACAGGATGAGGTCAGTGTTTAACTCTTGTCAGTCTTTTTGTGCTCAGACACTTGTGATCTTTGGAGGTATGATGTTGTCCTGTAAAAGTTTAATCAAAACAAAGAGTCAAGATTCATGTCTTTACGTCTCTGGACAAAGCATCAAAACAGCAGAGCCTCTTCCTTAGCTGCAGGGTGCAGAGAGAGATTAAAGCGGGATAAAAACTTTTTGAAAAAGTTATTAAAAGGAATGAAATTTTATCAGGAAAACATTGATACAATAATAAAAAGAGAAAGACGAAAGAGAATAGACATATCTTTTTTTTAAAGTGAAAATTTAAATTATGAGTATGAGTCTCTCAGAAGGAAAGATGGGAAGAGGTTCACCACTCTGATAAAGAGTCTGCATGAGCAAACTGTTCAACAGTGTTCCTGAATGTCAAATGTCATCCTCACACTTCTGGTAAGAAAGAAAGAAAAAACAAATTTGATCCAAAATGGTTTTCTTTTTGTTTTTTGTTTTATGTTTGGATAAACACAAACTCCCTCACAGGTAGAGATTTGTTCCCCCTTTGGGATAGGGCAACCTATGGCAACACAGTTTAAACACACTTCCACCAGCTGGCTAATATGATATATGATTGATTATTGATCTGTCTGTAAGACTAAGCGTGTGTTTTCTGACAAGTAATCTCCATGCCCTGTGTTTGCAGTACATGCTGTACAGTGACAGTAATACAGTGACTGTGTACTCAATGGAAACAGAGACCCCAACAGCCGAAGATATCCAACTGCTGAAGAAGACTGTGGAGAGTGAGGCCTCCCAGGTACTGAGCCAGTGCAATCAATCAATCAGTCAGTCAGTCAGTCAGTCAGTCAGTCAGACACTCATGTTAATCTGTAGTAACATCTAAGTCATTGCTGCAGACTGTGGTTATAAGGTTTAAGTTTTGTGCATTGGACTGGAAATAGAAACAAAAGCAGAAAGTCCGTACTGAACTAACAGCACCATCAGAAAGGCTCCTTTATTTACCTTTTGTTAACTTCAGTTTAACCCTCATGAATTTTTTCATTTGTGCCAGGGCCTAAAAGATCTGAAGAAGGACAAGGTCCTGATGAGGAGGAAGTCAGAGCTGCCACAGGACGTCTACACCATCAAAGCTTTGGAGGCTCACAAGAGAGCTGAGGAGTACCTGACAGCTAACCAGGAGGCTCTCTGACCGGGGGAGGCGGCCCCCTCCGAGCCTGAACCCACCCCCCTCCTTTGCGTCTCTCTGGGGAGGAAGTTGAAGCTGTCGTGAAGAAACTGGTCTGGGGTCAGATCAGGACGGAGCCAATGCTGCGTTCAAAAGAAAACAAAGAAACCAGACTTCCTCACCTCTGACCCCTGGTGGCCAATCACATGTAGGGCACTGTAGAAGCTCCGTCTGTCCCACGTGCTGTCTCAGTGTTTCATGTGACGATGAAATCATTAGCTTCATATTGCACTAACACCTCCAACACTTTCATCTGCAAATACCTGCTGCTGTCTGTTCTCAACCAACTCTGCTGGGACCAGCTCTGTGACCACAGAGTCGCAGAGGTCCCTGACTGCATCACAAGAAGGCCTTTTCCGCTGCAGTGACTGTAAACTGATAGATGATCTGGTTCTGAGTCTGCTTTGTGTCCACAATGGGTCTGAATTTGACAATTTACCTTTCATTCTGTTTTAGCCTCTGTCCAGGACTAGTGTTTAGATGTTTGATCCTGGTCCAGTCCTCCTGTAGCAGAAACAGCTGATTGTTCTGTTTTAAGAGCCCAACAGATTACATAGACCTGAAACGGTGGACTATCTCTCCAGCGACCAGCCTATGTTTTCATGTAACAAAAAGTAGTCCCAAGACACCAAATCTGAAGTCTTCATGGATTCCACAGTACATTCCAGAACCCTCATTGATCACAATAGAAATACCAGAACCACTATGGCTCCCTCAGCAGGATTTAATAATAATAATAATAATATCTTACATTTATATAGCGCCTTTCAGGATACCCAAGGCGCTTAACAACACACTACAAAAACTAAATACCAAAAGCCTGGATAAATAAGTGTCGCTTCAGAGCAGACTTGAAAGAGTCAAGAGTCTGTGCTTGGCGAATCTCAGAGGGGAGAGAGTTCCAGAGAGGAGGGGCGGCCACACTGAAGGCTCTTTAGAAATCCTAAGGTTACCACTGCAGAATCCACAACTTTTATGGGTCCCTTTGTTGGTTCCATGAATCCACTTGCAAAATTTAGAACCCTATTAAGTTACAGTTGATAATCCAGAACTCTGATGGATCACAACAAACAATCAAGAACCTACATGGATTCCACTTGAAAACTGTCATTGATTCTATAGCAGGTCCTTGAACCCTTTTGGATCCCAACCCAGAATCAAGTACCCTCTTGAATCCACCTGAAAATTCCAGAACTCTAATTGATCATAAAGCAGATCTTAGAACCTTTTTGAATAACATGGCAGAATCCAAAACCCTCATTGATCCAAAAGAAGAGGCTAGACCGTCATGGATTATAAGGCACAATCTAAAACCGTCATCGATCCAATGCAGAGTCTAGAACCCAAATGATTCTGCAGAATCCAGAACCCCCATGGTACTCACTGCAGAACTAAAAGCCCTGGATCCACCTGCAAAATCTCAAACCAGTTTTGATCACAACCCAAAGCCAAGACCCTTCATGGATCACACTGCAAAATCCAGAACTCTCACAGATAACAAAGTGGATTTCAGAACCCTCATGGAGCATATGTAAGGATCCAGAACCTTCATAAATCACAACCCGTAATACAGAACCTCCTCAGATTCCTCTGCAGGATCCAGAATCTTCATGGATCATACTACCTAATCCAGAACTTCCTGACTGCCTAAAATCCAGTATTCTTTTGGAACACTTCACACAAGGCCAAGAACCCACATGGATCCCACTAGAACCTTAGTGAAAGGCAATGCAAAATCAAGTATCCTCATGGACCACAAAGCAGATTTTAGAACCCTCATGGATCACAATGTAGAATCCAAAACCCCGAAACCTCATTGATTACAATACAAGCTTCTGATTCCTCATTGAGCTCAGATTAGAATCCAGAGCCTTCTTAGATTCCACAGCAGAGTCCAGAGCCCTTTTGGACCACATCTATGAGAACCCTCATAGATCATGTCTTGTGGTCTTGTGATGCCCTCTCTACTGCAGTGGGAAAAAAAATCTTCTACACATCACGTCTGTACAATGACACCTGAATGCACCACGTGTTAGTTGACTGCCTTGCTCGGTCCTCCTCACTCTAAAGACCTGCCCCTCCACTTGTACTGACAAATCACCTGTTGGCATGGACCTGAGGTGGACTGGAGACTGAAGCAGCTTTGGACGGACTGATGATGACGCAGAGACACGTGAATGTAGGCAGAAGCAACGGGACCTGACAGAACCGGAGTTGACTCCAGAAGGATTTATTCTCCGTTTTTTTTTCTTTCTTTTTTTTTTTTTTACTGTTCTATGATGTCATCATAGCTACATTATATTTAAACCAAGGCGGAATGTAGTTTGCACAAGGAATTGTTTTCTGTCAGAAACTACATCAGTGGTTTTGTTGTGTTGCTTAAAATCAAAAAATCTTCAATATGAATGTTCAATGTGTAGCCATCTCACTTGGGTTAAAGGTCAACCTGTCATTAAGGTTAAGGAGCAGAGGGAAATTATGCAAACTGAAAAAAAGCTCCTGACCTGAATGTTTCGCTGTGTCAGCACAACAGACCCACTTCTACCCACATTGACTCAGCAACAGTTGACATCACACCATGTGCTGAAATAGTCCTGTTTTTTTAAAGGAAACTGCATTTAAACAATCAGATCCACATATGGAGTTAAAAGATTACCAGATCTGGATTATCAGTGGCTACAAGCTTAGTCTATTGGGGTACCAAAACCCACTCAGACTGAAAGACCCTCACAGGTGTTAAAATCAAACATCATATATTTGATATTTGCAGGAGTATATTTGAATTACTGAAGGGATTGACACTGAGGTGACTGAGGAAGCGAACATGCACCGAGCAGTGAGCTGATCCGGTTTATTGAATCCTGGTTTTTCAATGGCCGTATGGCAGTTTCATCATGATGTATCTGAAACACATCCACACTGGTTACCTGGTGACTTCAGAGCTGATTTGACAAAAGCTTAAAGTACTGGGTAGTGCACCTGAGGCTTTGTATCTGAAAGATTCAGGAAAGCAGTGAAGAATTTCTTTTTTCACGAGAACTTCTCCAGTAATTTTAAAATAATTGGCTTCTTTTATTATCAGAAAACAGGACCATTTTTTATGGAAGTAAATACAGTATAGTTTTACAGATATTGATGCTGTATGGTGGATTTAGTTGATTGGTGGATTTAGTTCCTGTAATCCTGCCATTTTTCAGCTCTCTGCTGGGAAAGGGATAAGCCTCACATTTAGGCCTGTTGCGATAATCAATAAATTGCCTAATCGCTCAGTAAATAAAAACGAGGTCGATAACTTTGCCAGCCTCGATCATTAATGTGCGTTTGTTTTCCTCCTCTCTCGCTACCAAACACGCTGGATGAGAGAAGAGGTCTCACTCATGCGCATGCATGTTCTTTGTTGACCTGTTGAGGAATAGCACCCAAAGCTAATTATTTAGTGCAATTTTGTTTACAGACTCGAGACTCCACTTTATTTATTGTTTTAATAGTTTTGTGTGGAGTGAAGTTTTTGTTCCGTACCAGAGACAAGGTCTGTTTATTATATTATACCATATACCACCATATATTATTATTATATTTGTTCATCTTAGTTCAAAGTTCTTAATCTTGAGCAATTAAAGTTTATTGCTTTTGACATGGTGTACTCGCATTATTATGCCATATATTATCATTATCTATAATTTAAAAAACGGTGTCAATAATATCGTTTATCGGCAATAATTTGTAGCACAATTATCGTCCAGCAAAATTTGTTATCATGACAGGCCTACTCACATTTTGATCAAAGTTATACTGTTTCAGTAAAAACAGGGTAGCTCCAGTACAAGAGAAGGAAACGTGATCATGCAAGTCACCCAAGTAAAAAAAAAATACAGGAAGGGATGGTTGGCTCAGCAAAAATGATGACCCGCAAGATTCTCAGCAAAAGTTTTTAAACTCTTTTTGGTCTGACAGACCACGCCCGCTGTAATGTTGAATTTCTGTCCTTATGTTTTGGGCTGTTTGTGTCTTTTTTTTACTGGCTGTTTCACTTTATATTTAAGACCAGTGTCAGCAATGGTGTAGTTCCACCCACCTCACTGGCCCCGCTTCTTTAGGATGAGTACCTGGATAGAAAAACTTTGCAGTAATTGCATCGCACACTCGGTCCAATCTAGGTTTTTTCAGTCATCTGGGATTCTGAATTCTGCTTTTGTGCAACAACCCTCTAGTGTGAACACAGATAAATAAAGCATTTTTTTATCCCTGACTGACATCAGAACATCTTCATCCAGTGTTATTATTTTGTTATTTGGAGCAGTTTCTAATGGTCATGCTCAGATCAGGACCCATCAGTTTTTTGTTCACTGATGTGTGAATTAAACAAGTCCAGCTTTTCTAGTTACAGTTTGGCCACCAGGAGGCGGAAGTGTCATTTCGTCTATCCTTCTTGACTTATTGTGGGGCCTCTGACACAGTAACTCAGTGGCATTTCATTAACATCTGAAATATCACGAGTAAAGGTTTTTGTCACGCTCAGTGTTTTCATTAGCTAAAGACTGCCAACATAAACATGTTTATGTAATTTAAAGTCTCACCATGATTATTATTTACCTCTGCATATTCAGCCCTACGGCTTCATAAATAAACGTACTCAGAGCCTTGTTCCCTGAGGTGAAGCCTGATACTTCCATGCAGTTCTGTGTGTTATCAGTGAAGTATAAGAAACACACCGCAGACTGAAGGATCTCGTAACATTCACAACCTATGGGCCTCATTAACTCACAGATCCTGGTTACGAAACATCTGTGCTGCATCAATATTAACTCGAATAAACTGCCCAGCTGGTAACTGAGCTTCTGATCACTTGTCAAGCTGGTCACAGCTCGTCAAGTCCTGGTTTATGCTTTTTAATGGAGTTTGATCCCCTGATGTGCTTAATTCGGGGTATTGTCAAGATCTATTTTGTGTCTGGTTTTTCAAATTGCAAACATAGCTGACTGTCGCTGTGTTTGTATTCATAATGCTGCAGAACTTGTACCTCTGAATGTGTGGTAGTGTGTGCATTGAGCCTGATGGGCTCAGGTAATCCAAGGGGGGCTGCAGGGGCGAATGCAAGAGTGGCAAAGGTGGTCGGTGCCCCACTTTGAGTCTAATTGGCCACCCCAAAACCGTATGTCGTCTATTTTGGCTGTTTTGCAAAAGGCATTTTTTTTCCCTTCATGTTCCAAGTATTTTATAGAAATGTAACACCTTTATTTTAAAATGGTGAGTTATTGTGATCACAGTAAAAATTTTAACTATCTTTATCATTGTTGATATATTCTGGTGTCCCTCCGGTCATTTGAGCCTGTGTCTCCCTTCATGACAGACTTTAGGCTCATTTATGCCCGCCACACATATGAAAATGTACGCGTCCATTTCAAACGCTGGTTCCGTCACTACCCACATACTTCTATGCATCGTTTACATTGGCATGGATGTAACCCATTACATCCACCAGGGGGCAGGCCGGAGTCAAAAGTTTCTGACAACAAAAAACTAAAAGAAACATGGCAACTATGGAGGAGCTAGTGATAACGTACATTATACATTGAAGACAGAAACGGAGGTAGCATTGGAGGAGGCGGTGGTCGGTCAGGCCACTAAATGCCCACCACTGTCTTCTTCATTTCTCTCTAGAGATGCGTATTGGGTAGTGACAGACAACACTGCCCTCATGGTTTCCGGTGGTACTGCTCCGTCTGGCCCGTATCCATAAATGTACAGACATATGGATGAAAAGAACACGAGCATAAATGAGCCTTAAAGGTGCTTTCACACAGATGATACTCTGTTTTTCGTGGAGCACCTTAACTCCCATAAAGTCACTTTTTTACATTGTGTGCCCGAGAAAGAACTTGGGCACAGAATTATCCTGTGTGCATGAGTTATCTTGTGGTAACACGTCATCTTCTGTGCACAAGGAAAAAAACCTGACCTTCTGGGGTTTGAGGGGCTCGGTAGATTTTACTTCGGTTTTACAGAATTTTGTGTTTCTCAGCTGCAGATGGAGTTGAGTTTTCTGTTGCTCTCTCCCAATAAACCTGAGCCCTAAAACTACAAGCTGACCCGTTTGATATATCAGAACAGTACCTTAAACAATCCCTGGAAACCAAGAGGATGGAGACGCTAAGAAACATTCAGATTATAATAAATCTATTTTCCTACGTGCTGTAAGGATCTCTGATCAGGAGAGGTTGGACTAAAAGTGAACTGTTTGAAACACAGCAGTGATCTCTTCACTCGAGTCTTGACACGAACACCTGAACGCTGCTTCCGTCATCTTGTACATATGTTGTACTTTATTTAGTTAGAGCATTACATAGTATGAAAGTCAGATTTTGTACAGATGCTGATGTATGTACAGAAGCAAATCAACAGAAAAAATAAAGAGGACATGTTTGACAACCAGACATCTTGTGATTTATATATACACACACAAAATCAATCAGAATCAAACACAGAACTTAACAAAAGCTTTCAGGTGGAACTATTTCAGTTTTTACACAGATAAACACTGGGGTTTAATCAGCTTTCATTCTTTTATGGATCTATATTTCGGCTTATAAACATGAACAGGAAAAGAAAACCAATCAGATTCACACTGACAGAAGTCTTATAAGTCCAGTCAGAAATCATGTCAACTGACACAGAGGAGGAGAGAGGGTGAAAAGTCAAGGCCCTCAATGAATAATATCTATAACTTCCCTACCACAGTGACCCAGTCTGCTCAATTATATTTACACTGATATATTAACAGAAGAAATAAAGTTCTTCTCAGAAAACTGACGAGCCCCTGATCATTTCATCTGTTCACCTGTCCATTTAGATTCATGTGACAGTAGATTGAATAGAATTAAAATAAACCTTAGAGCTGATGCAATTCAATTTATGGGAATAAATTTCAAAATGATGAGGAAAAATAGTCTGGGGAAAAGTCTGTTAACAGATAAAAGTCCAATATATAAGATAGTAAGTCACTTATGATATTTAAGACAAAAATTATGCACCAGAAAGTCTTGATTACAGCAAGGTTGATCAAACCGAGACAAAAACTCAAAATTATGAAACAAAATGTTGCAAATATGGAATAAAAGTTACACTCGTGGGTTAAAAGTCACAACTGTGAGATAAGAATTCAAAGTTTGAGTCAAATTTGAACACAGGAGAAAAATTGTCCTATCTCATAATACATTTGCCTTATAACTCATGACTATCAGGTATGTTGTACCTTTGACTTCCCTTCTCAATCTGACCTTGTATCTCATTGTTATAACCTTTACTTGTTTTTTTTTTTTTAGAGTTCATGTCTTCCTCTTTCCTTTTCTTTTTTAAACTGGTGGAAATCGGCGTTTATTCTTTCAGACATTCAAGATTAAGAGACAGTCTCTCCTCTTGTTCTGGCCTCCATTGCTTTGTCAGGTTGTAAAAGAATGTCTGTATAAATTCAGGTTTGTTTCTCAACCAGGTGATAAAAAGTTTGTGAGCTCTCCCCTGAGGGCCAAAATCTAGAAGAAGAAAAAATTTACTGATCCCCAGAGGGAAATTCATCAGGGGTAGATAACTGTGATTTTTTTTTACTTTTAAAAGGATTTTAAAAATGTTCTTTCAAGGGTTTTTTTATGGTTAGGGTTATGGAATGTCTTTATGTCTGTAGTTTTTAATTTCTGAAACTTTGTGAGTGGCTGATGTCAGACTGAAACTCTGGCTGTTGTAGCAGCTCATCAGCAGAAATTAAGGTGTGTAATACTGACACCTTTTCAGTAGAACACATTTAAGCACCCTACTGACATTTCCTACAGCCTCACGATATGATGCCTATCATGATACACTATCATCTGTAAAGAACTGTTGTGAGTAAGAGTGAATCCTTGTTTTTGAGGACCCTTTTAAAACGGGTGCTGTCAAGCAATTAGAAGAATCTGATCTGAATAATTAATGGCTTTGTGAGTGATCACTTTAAACTGCATTTAATAACAATGTGAGAAAAATTGCATTACACATAGACACAGTACATAAGCCTACTTTTATACTTTAATACAGTATTTTCAAACTGTTGAACTGTTCCTTTATCCAGTTTCCAATAAGCTTTCTTGACTCAGGTGCTCATTTATTTTGGTCATGTGTTTCGGCTCCTGTTGGTTTTATTTCCCCTTGTACATTGGCTGGTCAGTGTGTTTTCATTGCTAAAAGATCAGCTGAGTTAGAGATGCGCAGCTCGGTCCCCAGGGGGCGCCAAAATCACAGAACAAATGGTCCCCACAGGGCCTTGAAAACAGTCCTTAGCTGTGAAAACGTCACCATCATTGATTCACTGACTCATTCACATCAGCTAATTCAAATGTTAAGATAACAGTCTCTCTATTCTAAAACCCTCCTCCCTCACACTCAGATAAACCACAGTGGAGATTGGCACGGCAGAAGTTTACAGACAGGCCAGTCACTAAAAACAGGTAAGGTTTTTCATTCATTTGGATTCACTGTTCTGGACCCTTTTCTCACCTGGAACCTCAGTGCACATCTGTTCAAACAGACCGTTTTTAATTCTGGGGCTCTGCAGATTGAAAACCAAACTATGTATTTTATTGACAGTAAAACTGCTGTTGAAGGAAGTTAATGCTGTTTAAATGTGTTTCCCTTGGAGGGTAACTTAATTTTCAGGCACTAAACTTTAACTCTGACTAAACCTAATGACAAGTTTGCAAAATTTTGTGTGGTATTAAATGTAAATAAATAAAAATAAAAATCAGCCAAAGGGCTACCATGTCCTGCTGACAGAAAACTGACGGATTCCCTTTCCCAGGTTTTTTTTAATCAATCTAAAAGAAATAATAATCTGCAGACTCAGCAGGTTATCAGGACAAAAAGATCAGACTATCTCAAGTCATCACTTCATTTCAGAAAGTCACTTTCATCCACTTTTCCCCACCATCAGCGTCTCTGAGCAGCATTTTGCAAATTAAGACAGTTAAAGCTGTAGTGGTGCAATCAAGGGCCTATAAAAGGACGGGTAATTCTGCTTAACTGTAGTGATGCATTAAAAGTCAGCAGATGTTGCAGTTAAGCCTTGTTGTTAAATCTGGGACATAGAGGGGTTTCAGATGGTTGTGGGGCGTTCAGGGTCTCTTGTTTGATCCTTTTTTGTTAATAAGGGATGCAGAGGGGTTGTGGTGCATTCAAGGTCAGTTGATGTTGCTCCTGCGGCTGAGACGCAGGGCAGCAGCACTCTGACGGCTCTGCAGCGTGGTCTGGACCATGTCTGTCCACTGGTCATCTGAGATCTCTCTGGCCCATGCTGGCACACCCAGAGATGGTAGTGCGATGGCCGCCATTGTTCTCTTCACCAGCTCAACGTGGTCTGCAGGGAGATACAGGAAGCTTTAACATCAGGATACGAGCGCTGACATGGTTAATATGAGGGTCCAGATGGAAGAGATAGACAAATCCCTTCAAGTTTGATTTGTGACCCAAATGAGGGTAGGGAACATAATGGAGATCTGACCTGCATCCATGGGTATGGAGGCTCTGCTCCTCTGGGCCGCTGCACCCTCAGGGTCCTCCTCCTCATCGCTGTCTAGAGGTGGAGCTTCAGGGAGGTGGAGCCCCATTACCTGCAGCAGAGAGACACACATAGGCTGTATTGGGACAGAGGAAAAAGTGCCTAGAAAGTGAATCTCGTTCCACTTCAGTGGGGCAACATAAACTGTGATTCATAAAATAGCTCTATTGATAGTAAGTACGAAAAAAAAAAATCTACTCATGCTATCCTGTCGATTTTTAGTAATCAGTGTTTCGGTGTCGAACTGTTTCCTTTCTGCGGCGTAGTGATACTTGCACATGCGCAATGGAATATGCAGAGGGTGGAGCGATTTTTGTCACCTGGACCAATAGGAGCCGAGTCTCGTTGCCATAGTATCAGAAATACACAAACATGGTGACGAGCGCATCTAGCAGCGAGACAAGCAAAGAGGAAGAAAAGAAGAGGAAACAGCCTTCAAAAGTGCATAAAAAAGGAATAAAACAATGCTATATGCATCTATCATCTGTCCAGAGTGAAGACGTTCTCGACTTTACAAGGACACGTTGGGAAACTTACAGAACTAGTATTAGAAAGTGGCTTTCTCTACAGGGTGAGACAAAAGACCAGCCAGAAATGTACATATATGTGAGTAACACAAAAACAATTATATGGTGCTGCTGTTTTTGCTTGTAGAAACTGCTATGCTGATTCTGGCAAGACAGCACAATGAAATATATACAGTAAATTTAGCTAAAAGCTTATGTTTCATACATAAAAATGACACAACCTACTGTGTAATAAAAGCAATAAATTATAAACAGCACATCATGGCCATAAATGGCTGAAAGTCAATCAAATTGCTACCACGTCCCCCAAAATTGGAATAATGGAAAAAATGTAACAAGACAAAAATAAATGCACAAAAGGTCTGAATTAATTCAAAATATGGTATAAAACATTTATTCAAGTTCACAGTGTCAAAACATCTGACATTTATCAATCCCTCCAGAATATGAAAATAAAGATCAAAACACAAACGCAGACAAATGTAGAACAGATATAAAAATAATAAAAATCTCAAATCTCTGTGTAGCAATCCTTTAAACAAAACAAATTGTACATGGTGACATGGTGCATATATTACGCATCACTATCACTTTAATCAGAGTCATCATCCCATACAGCTCTTTCTTCTGTTTCCTTTGAAGCATTCTCACATGCTTGGCACCGACATAAATCTGTACAAGATAGTCTTGCAGACATACAAGAACATCCATACATTCACAGGTTGTGACTCGACCAGTGCATTTCATGGCAAGGGCAAAAGAAAAACATTTTCTGTTGCTTGTCAGAAAGAAGAATACCTGACTGGGTTTGCAAATCTGGGCAACAGTTTTAACCTTGACGAACACCTTTAACACGCATGTGTTAAGACTGTATGGCCAGTCATCTGCCAAAAATGTAAATGATGCCAGATACAAATCTTTCTGCATGGCCTCGTCAGCTTTGAACTGTCCATTCCCCCAACAAGTGACGCCCTGTACCAACACTGCATGAGAGCAAACTACCAAGCAGCTGTGATGAAACATTCTCTGACTGGTAAAATGTGTGCCCCTTCACACGCCAAGCATGTGAGAATGCTTCAAAGGAAACAGAAGAAAGAGCTGTATGGGATGATGACTCTGATGAAAGAGATAGCGATGCGTAATATACGCACCATGTCACCATGTACAATTTGTTTTGTTTAAAGGATTGCTACACCAAGATTTGAGATTTTTATTATTTTTATATTTGTTCTACATTTGTCTGCGTTTGTGTTTTGATCTTTATTTTCATATTCTGAAGGGACTGATAAGTGTCAGATGTTTTGACACTGTGATACTTGAATAAATGTTTTTTTTACCATATTTTGAATTAATTCAGACCTTTTGTGCATTTATTTTTGTCTTGTTACATTTTTTTCCATTATTCCAATTTTGGGGGGCGTGGTAGCAATTTGATTGACTTTCAGCTATTTATGGCCATGATGTGCTGTTTATAATTTACTGCTTTTATTATACAGTAGGATGTGTCATTTTTATGTATGAAACATAAGCTTTTAGCTAAATTTACTGTATATATTTCATTGTGCTGGGTGCAAATCACTTGAGTTGAGACGTTTTCTTCAAGAAATTTGCTACATTTCATAATCTGAATTCACTTATGCGTATACTAAGGCACCAATAACTCTTTCAGATGTTAGGTAGATGTATTTATGACATTTGAGAAAGATTCTGTCTTGCTAGAATCAACATAGCAGTTTCTACAAGCAAAAACAGCAGCACCATATAATCGTTTTTGTGTTACTCACATATATGTACATTTCTGGCTGGTCTTTTGTCTCACCCTGTAGAGAAAGCCACTTTCTAATACTAGTTCTGTAAGTTTCCCAACGTGTCCTTGTAAAGTCGAGAATGTCTTCACTCTGGACAGATGATAGATGCATATAGCATTGTTTTATTCCTTTTTTATGCACTTTTGAAGGCTGTTTCCTTTTCTTTTCTTCCTCTTTGCTTGTCTCGCTGCTAGATGCGCTCGTCACCATAGCTGCGTCCGAATTGCCAAGTAGTAGTCGAAGTAGTAGTCGAAGTAGTATCTAGCATGTCCGAATTGGCCACCGGAGCGAGTAGCATGCTACTTCAGATACTACTTCAGATGCTAGACACGCCCACATTGTAGGTTGGTCTCGGTGCATCCTACGGGCATGCTACTGACCCAAAATGCACCGCGGGCTTCTTCTTCGTCCTCTTAAAAGTTGTAGAAGCGCATGTGATGCTAGCGCCACCAGCTGCTCTGCCTATTTAAATGTGTCGCGAACGCCGGCTGGCCACAGCAGCGCGCACCATGTCGGAGCAGCAACAGCAGGCGGGACCGCAGCAGTACAGATGTAAGTTTCATGTAACTTCACACACTGTCCTAAAAAATGTGCGGTTGTATCTCTTTGTCATGTCATGGTGTCATATTTGCCCAAGTAATCATTTTATGAGCAAGTGGCGACATCATGGAGGTAAAGCTCACTTATTCCATCATTAAACTGCACAGCTGCAGTACTACAGCCAGGCCCGCAGATGAGGGGCTTCAGTTACCACTGTCTGCACGGGCGCAGTACCTACTCTCTGCCTGCGGGGGTCGTCTTTCCCCACCGCTCGTCTAGTGTGTCCGAATTGGGCCAACGTTTTTAGTATGTAGGAGTAGGATCTAGCAGTAGCACGTAGCAGTAGCATGTAGTATCCGAGCGGGCAGTTCGGACGCAGCACATGTTTGTGTATTTCTGATACTATGGCAACGAGACTCGGCTCCTATTGGTCCAGGTGACAAAAATCGCTCCACCCTCTGCATATTCCATTGCGCGTGTGCAAGTATCACTACGCCGCAGAAAGGAAACAGTTCGACACCGAAACACTGATTACTAAAAATCGACAGGATAGCATGAGTAGATATTTTTTTTTCGTACTTACTATCAATAGAGCTATTTTATGAATCACAGTTTATGTTGCCCCACTGAAGTGGAACGAACCAACACGATCTCACTCAGCCAATACAGCCTAACAGGTGAGACAGGTGATTGTACCTGGAGGAGGAAACCCAAAAACTTATGAGCAGGTAGATCAAACCACAGAAACACAGAGGAGTGGATCAAACTGTTAGAGTATTAACAGCTTCAGACTGAACTCACCTCTATCCTCTGCTGCACCTGCTGCATCTGTTCTGTGTGGGAGGCAGCCCCCTCCTCCCCCCTCTCCTCGGCGTCCTCCCCGAGCTGCTCGCTGTTTTGAACCCCATCGGGCTCCTGGTTTAGAGGCTGGTAATAATATCCTCCATTGTTCACCTCCTCCTCCTCCTCTTCCTCTTCTCCATCCAGATCCATCTCTCCACCACCCTCCTCACCCTCTTCTCCTGCCTCCCCCCCGCTCCACACAGGCAGCAGCACTCCGTCAGCTGGATGCTCGTCCTCCCCCAGCTCGTCCTCGGAGTTTGGTAAGACTCTCTCCGGCCCCATGGCTGAGCTGCACACTTCCATCCACAGACACACTGAGATAGAGGGGGAGGCGGGAGGGGGGAGACCCATCAGATTAATGAAAACAGTAATTAGAGTTATTACAGCGTCACTCCCTCTGTTGTTGTTTGTCCCTCAGCAGCAGCAGTAAGTTTCTGTAGACTGTAGCAGATCAACAGTCTGTCAAATACATATACATCTTTTCTTTCACTCTTTCTTTCTCCACTGAATGATCATAAATGTTCCTCATATCTGCTGAGACTCAAACACAGCTCCTTAGGTGTTAAATAAAAGCTGGTCCACAGGCACATTGTGCTGGTACAGAAAAGGCCGCTGAACACGGTTTGGACAAACTTTCATTCGGATTAATCAAAATAACATGAAGTTGAAATATTGTATTTTTTCTTCTACATGATCAATCTACATATGTGTGCTGGATCCAGAATTAACTATCTGACTCAACAGTCAGAATGGCAGCTTAATGAAAAATAAACCCTCACCTAATCGTGTTTTTTTCTTAACCAAATTTATCAATCACATGATTAAGTCACAGACACATTTATTTCTCCACATTCACGCTATTCACAGATGTAAGGGACGTTCCTCATTGACAATGACAACGCAGCTGATCGACACCATGACTATGTACACAGAAAATCACTTGGGCTTCAAAATAAAGGTTTGACAATGTGTGAAGAGGAGGAGGCAATCAATATGAGCCCACGATGGCAGCTTCAATGTGTACACAAAGAGTGGGAAGAGGAGGAGGAGGAGAAAGGGGAGCAGAAGGAGGAGAGAGTCGTGAAATGAGCCTCTCTCTCTCTCTCTCTGTCTGCAGGGCTAAATATTAACATCAGTCTACTGTCCCATGGTTCTTCTTCGGTTGGTATTGTCTATTGATATTCTTAAAGGGCAGGCCTGTATTTCTGATCAAACAACATTAGCACTTCTTATACAAGTTCATGTCATTGATTTTCTAAAGAAGATTTAAACTTCTGTGAAAGTCTGTAATGCAGACATTGAGTCATGAGTAACAATACTGGATAACGTCGATCTCAGTTTGAATAAAAGTAACCAGAGTTTTGAGTTTTTGCTTGAATTTAGCAGTCCTGGGTAAAACCAACTCACTACCGTCACAGCATGTTCTCCCTCTCTGCTTGTTCTGTCAGTAATCTATTCCTCCTGCTGCTGCTTCGTTCATGTCCGTTAGAGAAAGAAGAGGCTCTGATCAGGTGTGCACATTCTTACCTGTCTGTATGTCTGGTTGTCTGTCTGTTCAGAGCTTCAAGATGCTGCTGTAGACTATTAGCCACTGCTAGCTGCAGCTGCGCATAAAACACTTCCTGGAACGTCACGACGCAGCAACAAAACGGGCGCCGTCATCTTCTTCGTCACTTGCATTGGTGACTCTAGACACTTCGAGGGTGTTACTGCCCCGTACTGTGTGGAAGTGAGACTGTGTACTGCTTTTCCATTCAAACTCCAGAGATCACAGTCTCCTGAAGGAAATTAGGTCGAGTAGAATGATGTGAAACATTTATTTTTTCTCATAAAGCCATTGAAAAAAAACTGTTGAAATTTATTTGATTTTATTTTTTGAAATTCAATCAAGATCTTACCTTATCTTATCTTAAAATGAAAATAACGTACCTAAAAGAAAATTTACATTTCTGGTGTTTTTGCAGAATGGTTGTAGACGGTTGTAGAATGATTTATCCTGAACAGCAATAGTTAAAATGCTTGGCACAAAATACTTAAATGAATAGGCCACAAAGCTCAGTGATTTACCAGAACACCTGATGTTGAGCATACACACACTTTGGTTATCAGTCCCACAATGTCTTTATTGTCTGTATTAAAAATAAATATGACTCTCAAACTGCTTAATGCTTATTGGAAAAAAAGTAGATTAGAATGAAAGGTCAAACTTTGGCAAAATTGGCATTAAATCCACCAAATCATTTCTGAGTAACATCTCATCCATGATGTCTTGTATTATGAGTTCAACTCAGCTATGAGGATTTTTTTTTTTTTTATATTGGCAGCCACCTGTGGACAAAAGCATTAAGTTACAGCTTTTCTCAGTCCCTTTGGTGTGTTTCTCACATCACTATTAACATTTGCACAAAAGTTGGTGCAATTAGTACAAACTGCAAAACCTAATGGATAACCTGCAAAAGCACGCCGCTTGCTCAAAATTAATAGTTGATTCCATAAAAGCAAGTATTCATGTCAATGTAAGTGTCTGTGTCATCAAAATAATAAGTCCTGACACCATTGTCTATGAACAAGACAGTCAAATGGTTTGTCAAGCCAGCTGCAACAATTTTGTATGTAATGACTCAAGCAATGAAATGAGAACTTTTAGTTTTATAGGGAATGACTCTTCAGCATTCTTACGCATAGTTCATTTTGACTGACATGACAGGAGCAAATGATAATGTTATATAAGAGCAGAAAATTGTATGAAAGTAACTGACACATGTCCAAGAGCATTTGCATTTTGTTCAGAGGAATGAGAAACTGCTATGATGATGTGCACAAATGACTCAATGTTGTGGAGGTTGAACGAATAGTTGTGAGAACTCTAATCTGAGAAATGCACCAAAGCAACTGAGAAAAACTGTAATAGGTTTTTAATCAGGCAAACTTGCACATTAATTTTGGGATGGAGCTCCTTTTTAACAAAGTTTTCACTGACTCCATTCATAAACTTCAATGGTTGTTTGCATGTCATAAATTGTATTTTGTGAATCTCATAATGTAACATCTTAAATTCGCACTGCTAGCTTACCTGTATCATCTCCACCTGTGTTAACACTGAGCCACATGCTTGTTTCAGTAATAACTGTCTTTCAGCTTTTAAGGGTTCACTTGAAAAGCACCACCCTCGCTCTTCTTGGTGTTAGCCAGGCTTCACTGTCTCACTGTCTCACACTTCATCCAAAATGTTGCTGCTCTTTTTTAACAGGTACTAAAAGGTAAGAGCACATTCTTGACCTCCGCCATACACCCACCTTCAGGTCTCTGTGGTTTTATGCTGATTATGTGTTTTACAGGCTCCTATCATTTTATGTATTTTAATTTGTTTTATTTGTGAAGTTTTTTTTTTTTTTCATTTCAGTTATTTATCCCACCGTGTGTTATTGTTTGTTAAAATATGCAGCATAAATACAGTGGATTGGATTGGATGTGGTCAGAAAGCTGACCTCTGATGTAATGCTCTCTCCTATAATAATAAAAAGGGTGGGACAGAGCAGTCTGAGGAATAAATCATCTCTGAATGTAACCCAGATGTGTTCTTATTATTCTATCTGCTCCAGAGGAATTAATGCCAGAGAACAGACAGATGGTTCCTCTTATGCCTGAATCTTCTGGAATAATTTCAGCCTAAACATACCGACTCAGAGTTATCACTAAATAGGACGCTTTGGGCTCTGTCAAGTCCACTTCTCAGGAACATGATGAACCCTGGTTATATTTGAGTAATCCAGAGCCCTGCATGGCTCCTCTCTCTCTCCACAGGACAAGTCCTTTATAATCTTCTTCAACCTGCTCATTCAACAGGGTGAGGCTGAAGTATAAAACTTTGACTCATAAATCCTGCATGAGTCTTCTTTAGCAGCTTTCACTTAACAGCAGCACTTTGGACTCTCACAGCATGCAGGGACAAAACTCTGTCATGTTTCCCCTTTGCATGTTGACACTGTGGTAAAAACTTTAGTGTGGATTAAAACAATGAGCTTTGAATGTTCACGAATACCATGAGTTGTCGTACAACAGTCAGAGAGGGCTGCAGGGTGAGGACAAATCATATATTAGATAATCGATCATAGGTGCTGATCATACTCAGCGAAAATGATGCATTTATGGTCAGTCTGCCCAGATAAAGTAGACCTGTCTGTGGGAAACACTGCTTCAACTCTCAACGTGTAGTTAGTGTAGCTTATATAATTAGTTTAATTGACCAAAATAATGAAAACATTGAGAAGACATTAAGAAGTTAACAGTCTGATCCGCCTTGATTTCACTCTTCATCTTTCCCTGTCGTTGAAGAAGACTTTAATTTTTCACAGAGTGAAAAGCTCCTCTCTCTTCTTCGCTCAGAGCGGCTCCGATATTGTTGGTAAACCGCTCCAAACTAGGACTCCATGTAAAACGATTTGAAGCTCATTTAGGAGCTCTCTGAGAAGATTTCCTGAACATCTGTGAATGCATACCCTGAGAGACTGTAATGTTGGTTTTCAGGCTGTTTATACTGCACTGAACCAATATTTTCCATGTATACAGGACCCTCACCCTGATTATTGCAATGATCCTAAAACTGAGAATGAGGAAACATCAACTTCAACACCTCAAACAAGATAATGTGAGCAACCCTCTGCCTCTGACTACTGAAATTAAAAAAATACACCATAAAAGGATCAAATGGACTCTCAATAACACCATTATGGCCAAATTATACAAAATTATAAACCTGAGGATTAACATGCAAGTTCAACAATCAACGTCCATGGCACAGACAATAACTGAAAACAAGACTGCAAAGCACAATTTGTACTGCCTGATATCTCAATCATCTCTCTGATCTCTGTAACACATGAAGACACTGACTCCCTCTGCTGTTTTCTGAAGACACTGTAAAAACACACATGATGGAAAACACATTCGAGGGCAGCAGCCAAAAGCCACAGAGAAGCACACAGACTGCAGAGTGATCTAACACGTGTGTTTTCCTGAAAGATCTTCAAACAAAAGACCTCTGACCGTTTCCTCACATGATGTGAGCACGCTCTGCAGGTATTGACTTTTGGCTGTTATGCAATCATCTCACAAAGTTTCATCAAGATTGAAACAACATTGGAGAGTGGATGGGAAGATTCTGAAAATACACAGATAATTGATACCCACCCACTGTGAGACTGAATCTCACTGTTTGGTTTCATAGAGTTAACCTAAACAGCAATATCGTCAAGGTGATGTAGTTTACTGATTCAGTCTGGGACTCCAGCACCAAAATCCTCTGAGAAAAATCTATGAAATCAAACTTCATCCTGTGAGGTGTTGTGATGAGATGTTTCTCTGCAGTGTTCACGTCTCAGCATGTTTGTGGTTGTGTCTGAATGAAGCCATAGCGAATCCTTCAGAATAATAACAGCGACAACACATGCAGTCATTGTTTTCACACTGCTGTTACATCATGAGGGTCAGGTTGTGGTTTCAGAAACATCCCCACAGAGCTCTCCTGGTCGTCTGCTGCAGACATGAGCAAGTAGGACTGAAACTGTGGTCATCCAAGCTCAGGCAGTTTCATTTACAAACTTTGATGTAAAAACAAAATGCGTACAAACTGTCTACAAACTTTGTGTGCAAAGGTCAGAATCAATCCAGATTGTGTGATTATGTGGTTCTGCATGTCATCAGGTAGGCCTCTGTTGGTGAAGCTCACAGTGCAGGTACGAGGCTGTGGCTCAGTGGGTAAAGAATGGATGCAATACTCAGACTAAATAGAGGACTCTGAAGTCCAGGTTTGTGGGTGTATCTCCAGGTGCAGCCACCTCTACTATTGAACTGTCCTCATATTGATCAGTGTGCTCCTGTGAAAGAGAGAGAGAGAAGAGAAAGAGAGAGAGAGAGAGAGAGAGAGAGAGAGAGAGAGAGGGAGAGGATGTGAAACATTCCTCAGCTCATTGTCTTTGTCACCTTATCAGTTAACTGCTACTCCCTATCACATTTAAGTGCTTTCTTAACCGCAGTAGTACCGTGTCCAGGAGCATCCCAAAGCTCTTACTGCTGATCGAGGAGGGAAATGGAAGAAGCCTTGGTTGAGGATCCACCAGAGCAGCCTGTTGGAGGTCTTTTGGTTCTTCTGTAATGAAATTCCCTCAGTGATTGGACCCTGCTGCAGATTAGACTTTACCCAAACTTCTCCACATCCCATGACATTTGCAAGATTTGAACACATAGGAGGGCCTCACACGCACGCACGCACACACAATATGAGACTGCCAGACTACACTTGACATTTGTGCTGGTGATTTGACAGACATGGCATTGACAGATCTCATACAGACGCCCTCACCTTTTCCCTGATGGGTAAGTCTGGTTGTAAAAAGCTCTGGTGTTCCTGCAGTACTTCATTGGTAAACTAAAGACTAATAAAAATTCAGTCTCTTAGCCACCAGAAATTTGAAGGTGGACTGCTTTATGTTGTGTCTGAATTTTTTGCACATTTATGTTTCATGTCTTGTCTTTCCTGTAATATTTTGAGATCAGTGACACCTGTCTCTGTTTCAGATTTATTCCTGTCTGGTCTGCCCCATCTTGTCACACCTGTCCCCAGATCGTCTGTGCCCACCCTTTTCTCATCACCCTCATTATCTCTTGTATTTAACCTCATGTCTCTCAATGTCTCGTCACCAGTTTGTTGTACCTCACAGCCTCTGTACCAGCACTCTTTCATAGTCATAGTCCTTACCTCACCTGCCTTTTTCTAATCTTGACTTTTTGCCTCATGTTTTTTGGATACTGCTGCTTGATCTGACTGCCTCTCAGTAAACCAACCTCTGCTTGTCTATTGGACTAAATCTCTGACTTTTGACTCACTGTCTTGGGGTCCTGCATTTGTGTCCTCCTGTTCTGAGCCTCGTTTTACGACAGTTGGTTATTGTGGGTATTCTGTCAGAGGCAGTCCAACCTGAAATCTAAGATATCAAATATTTTTAAAATGTACTATCCATACCAGATCAGAAAGGCTCTGGTGAGGAGCAGTAAAATGATCACATCAACACCACACACTTGAGGGTTATTTGGAAAAGTAACATGTAGTTTCTGATGACCATCAAATCCCCCTCACTAGAGGTCTTGAATCATGCCCTAAGCCTGGTCCAAAATTATGAAGCCAGACTCAGTGTAATGACAGACATCTTTGGTTATCTTCATTTCTGCAGGGTCACTTGCTATAAGGTTAATTTCTGTCTGTGTTGATGTTGGCGCCCCCTGGTGGTCAAAGTGATGCATTATCGCTCAGAATAAGTTCAACTCTGCTATCTTTCACAGTCATTTGTATCACCTGTCATAAATATGTGCAGCAGTGTGTTTTTAAAGTCTTTCATGGCAGGTGCTAGCCTGGCTGGGCCATCCAGTTGCGTGAATAACTTGCCGTTCCTTCCCACAACAGTCTGGACTCCGGCCAATTGGGAGCGTGAATTAGAAATCAGAAAATAATCGGGCCAATCAGTGACTGTGTTTCCACTGTTCCCCGCACAACAGTGAAAGGCAGCCCCTGATTGGTCCATGTGTAGATGGTGATGTCTAACACATGCTGCAGGACTTTTCAAAGCGCTGTTCATTCAGAACGCTGTTAATTCTGCAGTTGACTTTGCAAAGTCGGCAGAAATCGTTTATATCCGCAGAAGAAGACGTAAAAGACATTGTTTGCTCGTACACGTTGAAATATTACCAAACCTTTACTTGATGCTTGAGAGCCCAGCAGGGAACACAGTTGCGCACTGTGATGACGTCAGATGTTTGGTTACGGTGATTGGTTACAGTCGTCTGTCCATCAAGGAAAGTACTCCCGCCCAATTGGCAGAAGTCCAGACTGTTGTGGGAAGGAACGGCAAGTGATTCACGCAACTGGATGGCCCAGCCAGGCTAGCTTCTACCTGCCATGAAAGACTTTAAAAATTCGAATAAAGAACTGTAGTTTCTTTTGCTAATGGTTCTGGATGCCTCAGATTTGACTTAATATCATGAAAAGTCGTAGTCTTGCTCACTGGCGAGGGTCTGATGTTACAGGGATGAGAAGGAAGATCCTTTATGTAACATCAGCGGTCTGGATAAGAGCAGCTCAGGGTGTGTCTGAATTCCTCAACTTGACTTTGTTTTTCCAGTCACAGGAGGAAAAACATGGGAATAATGTTTCAGAAACACCACACTGACTGATATCCAATAAAGGGTCAATATTTGGAGAGTGACTGATGTTTTGACAGGATCAGTGGAGAAATGCAGATCAGTCCGCTGGTCTTCAGGTCAGATCTTCCTGAAGGTTTTCCAAATTTATGAGGTACTGTGATAGAGAAGGGCGTTTTTATCCCATGATCTGATCCATATTTCTCCTTATTTGAGTGTTAATAATTGAAGACACCGCTCCCTCTGAGTTATCAGTGTTCCTGCTGATACTGTTGGTCAGAGGTTCCTCCACTAAAAGACCTGAACCTGGACTGAAAAACAGCTGAGTGCTCAGGTATGAAACTGAATCTTTTCTGAGTTTGTGTGTAGGATCAGATCAGACTGTCCACTGGTCATCAGTGCACTCCTCAAACATTTTCAGCCTGCCTTGTCTCATTCTGCTGCTTTCTCTGCATCTATGTTCAATACCAAAAACCATAAATGAATGTTTATGAGCTGTGAAGAGTTTGACAGTGTCACTGAGAATCAGCTGATCATTTTGATTAGTCAGCTGTACAGATTTGCAGATTTGTGGAGAACTGAGCTGTTTTTTTCTGCACACACGTACCAAAACAAAGCAACTCTGATCTGACAAGGAAACCTCTTGTTCAGACTCAGAGAAAAGAGCTTACCATGGTTGTTTTTATGCCTTAAAAGAGTAGTGTACCCAGTTTAACATGATGAAAGGGTTAGTATGTAACATTTCTCAAATTAAACCCCAATTTGGTCTTCAGTGTGAGGTTATGTTATAAAGTGCTCTGTTGTGGTTGCTTTGAGATTTTTTACTGCACAGTAAAAGTGTGAAGCTGGTTGTTCAATTATTGTTAGAGACTGAAGAGAGAACAGAATGACTGTGTTTTTGCAGCAGGTTCACGGTACCTCTGGGAAGATTGTTGCTGTGGCCGCTGAGAGTTTAAACTTTATTTTGTTAATCTCAGTCCTCCCTCTATGACTATTCCCGCTCCTCTTCCAGCTCAGTCACTCCCTGTTTGCCTTCAGGTTGAGAGGAAATCTCAGCCCTCCACTCCTCCTCCTCTGAGTCCCGCCCCTTTACTCCTGTCAGCTGGAGGAACTGGATACCCTCACACACACTCACACACAGTCCGTCACACACGCTCACTCAGGCGCTCAGGCTTGGAAACACAGGTATCATGACCCTGCTCCAGGACAGGCTCCACATTAAAAGACTTTTTCACAGCTGAACCTCTGCACAGATCTCAACTCTCCAGAACCAGGATGACGTCTTTCTGAGGAAGCTTTCTTTCCTCCACTTCACCACCATTTCACGTCAGACTCAGGATTTATTGCAGCAGCATGAGTGTGAGGGGGAGAAAAGCCGGGCTGGTTATCAGCTGGCAGAAGTCTCTCTCCATCCTGGTTCCATGGAGGAAAGGTACACCACTTTTTATTAACACTTTAAAGACCTAAATCTGATGTTGCATCTCATATCTGCACTCAGACTGATACCGAGGTGTGTCAGTTCCCTGCCAGTCTTTGGACTCTTACTGTAGATGAAGGTGAATTGTTACTGAGTAATAAGAGAGTGAAAAATCCTCCTATTGAGTGATAGAAAACAATGAGTGCCGTACAGCTTATCCACAGATTTGTGTCCAGATATCTATCTATCTATCTATCTATATATACTGTATATATATATATATATATATATATAGCCTGATTGATTTTACTGTATTGATTCTACAACAAGACTTTTCAGTGACTAAATGCACCACTTTGTTGAAATGGCTAACTTTGCCAGCTTTTTCGGGTCCTGTGGTTATTTTAAAAAATATTTTAAAATATTATTTATTTTCTGAGCATTTTCATCAAATAAAAAAAAAGATTAAAGATCTGAGACTGACCGAACCAAAACATTTGGCTAAAAGAAGCTAAAATGGTTAAAAGCGCTCCATTACTGCAGGATGCACTCATAAGGAGCCTCTACATGAGTGTAAGGATTCTCATTCCTGTGGCTTTAGAGCTAGACTTACTGACATTTTGCCTTGAAATGGATCTTTCACCTTGGTACTGTGTGGTGTGATGTTGGGACGTGTTAATCTTTCAATCCAGAGCATTGTGATGTTCTGCTGTAACACACTGGGAGACCTCTTCTCCCCCTGTCTAATCTTGGCGTCAGGTTACTCTGCATTCCTGGTCGGAGCCTTAGATAGCTGATATTTTGTCAGCTTATTTACAGTACGAGCCTCTACACCTGCCAAGCAGCAAATCCTGCAGGCCGCTGGGAGGTGGGAGGAAGAAAAATCTGTTCATTGTTGTGGTGGTGAGGGAGCCTCCACACCGGGCCTGACAACACTCACATTGTTCTCTGTGTTTCTCTGAGTGGGAAGAAGAAGAGGCTCATTGTGAAAGTGACACATTGTGGACAGTGTAGCAGGGTGCAGCTCTTTGTTGGTGTTTTAGCATGTTTCACAGCTGTTTAAAGAGAAGATATAAAATATCACCATCTTTATTTGAACTGTAACACAACATGACAGGCTGTAATCTGAGGGTTTCTGCTGTTTAAGAGAGGCATCTTTCACTAGCTAAAAATCTGCCCTCTGATCATCCTCTGGTGACAAACACCTGAAACACAAACGGTGAGTTCAGTTCGCAGATATCATTCACTCTTCAGGAATCAGAGTTTCTGTGGTGAGTAGGGATGTAAATATTTAATATTTGACGTGTGTTCAAAGAAAAAAAAGCTGCTGCCAACACACCAACATGGAAACTGGACAAGAGAGCTATTGAATGATGTTTTATACTTTCAAATAACTGAATGTCTGTATGTTCAAATGCAGTTCCTAAAAAGTTAAGCTGTAGATGGCTGATTTAACTGAAAACTAAAAGAGTTAAAGCAGAATGATTTAAATGATAGGTAGTTGATAGGGCTGGAGTCAATCAACATCAATGGAAGTTGAGGAATCAATCAACTGAAGATGAGGTTCCATTTTAAAGAATTTATTTACAAGCTGTCAAGAGGTGTTTTCTGTATTTAACAAAAAAGGGAAAATATAAACATAATTCATTAACTGTTTATCTTTAAACAACAAAGTAATGCTCAATAATTTTAACTTAGTAATCAGAATCTGATAGGTTTCGATAATGCCTTCAACACAAAACTGATTAAATGAAACAATCTAAATGGTCTTCAAAAGAGTCTAAAAATCAAATACATTATACAACACTGACTTTGACGCACTTGACAGCCAGGGTGAAACATGTCAGCAGCAGAGCAAACTGAACTATGGGCTCAGGAGTCCTTTATAGACTCGTGATCAGAGCACAGTGGTCACACCTGTGGTTGATTGCTGCAGCCTGAGCAGGTGTGCCTGCTGCTCCTCAGTGGAGTCTGAGCAGACACAAGGGAATCTAACTTAAGCTGTTGCTGCGTCAGAATTGCCAAGTAGTAGTCGAAGTAGTAGTCGAAGTAGTATCTAGCATGTCCGAATTGGCCACCGGAGTGAGTAGCATGCTACTTCAGATACTACTTCAGATACTAGACACGCTCACATTGTAGTATGGTCGCGGTGCATCCTACGGGCATGCTACTGACCCAAAATGCACTGCAGGCTTCTTCTTCGTTCTCTTTAAAGTTGTAGAAGCGCATGTGATGCTAGCGCCACCAGCTGCTGCCTATTTAGATGCGTCGCGAACGCCGACTGGTCACAGCAGCGCGCACCATGGCGGAGCAGCAGCAGCAGCAGCAGGCAGGACCGCAGCAGTACAGATGTAAGTCTCATGTAACTTCATGCACTGCCCTAAAAAAATGTGCGGTTGTATCTCTTTGTCATGTCATGGTGTCATATTTGCCCAAGTAATCATTTTATGAGCAAATATGTGGCGACATCATGGAGGTAAAGCTCACTTATTCCATCATTAAACTGCTAAGCTGCAGTAGTCAGGCAGATCTCATTGAACAAACGATCACCACGTGAGTGAATGAAGGCTAAAAGTAATGGAAAAGCTACTTTGTGAATTTCTAAAGCAGTGCAGAAATATAATACAGCAGCATCCATCACTTGCACAATTACCATTCAAAGAGTCTTTTCTGCCGTTATGTGGACTGGAGTACCCTGAGTGAGATGATTCAGTTTTTGTGAAATGGGACACACTACCCTTTGGAGGACTTCCTGGTTGAGTCGCCAAATGTCCCCGCCCTCAGGCTCGCGTCACGACTGACTTGAAGAAAAGCCATGGAGCGCAGAAGTTATTTTTTGACTGTGCGACCTTGCACAGACACAAAACAGTAGATACGTACAAGCACAGATCATTCCTACAAATTCATCCGATGATTGCATGTTTTGTATGAAGGAGTATGAGGGCCATATTGAATTTTTTTTTTAAAGACTTCAAAATCGAAGTCGTGAATTTACAAGAGTAAAGTCTTAAGGTTACCTGTTATTTCAAAGGAGAGTTGTTAAAATTAGGGCCATGGAGCATTTGAAGGAACTGTGCTTCAGTATAGGTTTCACAAACAAGCAGATACTTTATTCTTTGGCACATCAGCATCACATTGTCACAAGTATAAAGACTTTAAAAAGAATATGAGAAATACATCTTTTCCACGGGGAAAAAAAAACAGGTGGACTTGGAGGAAATCGCTGCTTTTGTGGAGGCAGAAATGGATATGCTGAGGATAAATCCGTCAATGCAGCCGTAAATATCCGTGAATGACATTAAGCTTTAATTTATGATATGAATCCATATGCCATAATAAGGTGTTGGTGTCTCTGCAGGTGTAGGTTACCGCTGGTGTCAGAGACGTGGTGCTCGTCGGAGCTCGACTCCCTCTGGATCACAAATGTTGATCATCATCAGTTTCATTGTTTCTTCAGAAACCACAAAAACTCTCTGAATGACCCACTGATACATCCACAGATAACCCTGCAGATGACCAGCTTCAGTCATTTCCCCCTCCACAAAAGCAGCTTTATGACTTTATTTACATTATGACTTTATTCTCCTAAATTTACAACTTTAATCTCTAAATCTTAAAAAAAAAACTCAATGTGTCAATGATCCTCTGCTGTAGTTTTGTCAGCTTTCTTATTTCTAATGTTTTTGATTGTTGTAGCAGAGCGGATCAGTTCGTCTCTAAATACTGTAATGTTTGGTTTGTAGATTTTAGTGAGTTCAGAGATCATGCGCTCATACAGCCTGAGCTGACTGTCTGCTGGTTTTGGACTTCTTTTATTTTCTCTGAAGACGCGCTGCGTCTCCAAGCGAGTCCCGCCTCTCACCCGAAATGCGCAGCTGTGCAGCGGCACACAAAGAATTCTGGGATACCTAGGCCACGAAAGCCTGCATAAATGCACGCTTAAAAACGGGACGGGGGCAGTGTGGTTTTGAGACCGAATTTGAAGCGCACTTTGCATTTCGGGCCAAATAGGACACCGTTCTTGCCACGTGATGACACCACGCACACTTCAAATGCACCGTTCGACGGTGCGGTCTCTGAAAAGAGACACAGCCACAGAAACTGTCCTGTGGTGAATCAAACCCTGATGGTATGGGGATCATTTGAGTCCATGTCATGGGTATCTTCCACATCTGTGAAGGCATTAATGCTGAACAATATCTACAGGTTTAGGAGCAACATCTGCTTCCATCCGGACAAAGACTTTTTCAGGGACGACCTTCATATCTCAGTAAGACAATGACAAACCACATTCTGACTACAGGGATTACAACAGCATGGCTCTGTAGGAGAAGAGTCCTGCTGCAGATTGATGGTAAAAGAAGAACTGATCTCCATCCTGTGCACGCCCTAACATCTGTCACCAGCATGATATATGGCTGTCTTTTGGCTCCATTTTTAAAGTGGAAGGAGATGCAGGTGCAACATCCATGTTTATAGCTAGTCAAAACCTAAACCTGTAGTACCTGTAAAACTTTGTGTTGGCTTGATCAAGTTCATTCTCCAAACTGAACATGTGACTATGTTCAACTGTGCCTGATGTCCAAGTTTGACTTCAGCTTTGTTCAGCTCAAGTGTGAGGAATAACCCTGCCTTTTGGACCATTTCTTAATGCTAAACTGATGAAGCATGAAGGAATGTTAGCTTTGACACAGAACACTTTGGTTTCTATTCCACATGGACCAGTGAAGAGGTGTAAAAAAAGCCTCAAGATTTCAATGAGTGACCCTCAGAAAACTTTATTGTAGAGGGCTCTGTCAGCTCACCGTCCCATCTAAAAACCTGGGTCAAAATCAGCAGCTCACACTTTAAGGTCCCTCGTCTGGAGGAATAAGAAGTAAGACTGATCTGTTAGTAGAAATGATCTGGTCTGGGTTTGACTTTTGTTGCTCTGCTCCTGCACATTCCTGCTCTATCTTAATGGTCCCTGATAAGAGGGAGTAGAGTTAGAGTCCTGGTAAACTGGGATAAAGAGTGGGAGGGAGTCTGGGTATCATCCTCTGGGTTGAAGAAGAGGTAGAAAACAGAGCAGAGATATTGACAGGGTCTCGTGTTGAAAGATGAAACCAGAGGTACTGAGGGGATGGATGGAGGGTGGGGGGTTGAAGAGGTTCGTTGTTGAGGTTTCTTTTCAATAACAACTAAATGTTGTTTCATAGATTTAAAAGTGCAATGATACTACCTAAGACAACAACCATCCGTTTCATCACAGGGCTCATAAGAAGATTTGCCATGAACTAGAATACATCTTTGGCATTCATAACATTTCAAAGGTCCATCCTGACTGCTGACCTCCAAGAAAGCTAATGGGGTATAGACACACCCATGACCATGATCACCAGCTGAGTATCAGAATCAGTTTTTCCTTCGCTTACTGTCTGGAGCTCACTTTACACATGACACATACTGTATTTATTATCCATGTTTGATGTATGAATTATGTTTGTTAGAAAAGAGCTGTGACACAGATTGCAGCACTACAGATCATACATGCTGGTAAAAAAGAGAGCCTCAGATTAAGGGAAATACAGTGCCAGTGATTTACAACATTAGACCAGGTTTTTATTGGGTTAAGGCTCATTCTTTGTCTGCCTCAGGGTAGCAAGACAGCACCTTTGGGCCTGAATAAAACTCCCAAAGGCACTAACATGGGCTCAAGTTCACTCACTGTTGACACAGTTTGGATGCTGGGTGTTAAAATGATGAGTGCATTAGGTGGAAAATAACAACACTTCACACTGGTTGTACAACAGGACCCCAAAGCGACATGTGCCACAACTTTGTTGTACATGAAGCTTAGCTTTCGTTCATACAGCCCATTAGACCATCTCTTCCCTCTCACTGATACCTGCTATATCACATGCTCCCCACACTCTGCTGCTGGTGGTAAAGCTCTGCTTTCAGTACGCCAGCCCTTGTGAGGGATTATGCAGGAAGTCGTGGCGCGCTGCTTACCTGGGCCAGGTTTTGAAAGCAGAACTGTCCAAATCTCTGACCAAACCTGATGGTCAGAATTACTTTGTTGAAATCAGCAGCTCAGAGATGCTCTCATCTGCTGCCGTTGCATGGATTGCAGGGCGAGATGTTGTGCCACTTTTCCCTCTTGGACGCTGATCAGTATTTCAGGCTCTCAAAATATTCCTACGACAGACTTCAGAAAAAGTTTTAGGTTGTTTAGCCCTTATTTGCAGAATATCATTTCTACCACATTGTCAACAGGTAGAGAGGAAATGACTTCTTTCCAAAGGCTTACCTGTGTGATCTGTTTGTCCCTGGTGTTGCTTTCACCTTTCAGATTTATGGGGTTCTGACCAATCAGAATCAAGTGGTCAAACTCAGCCTCTCTTCATGTTTAATGCTGCACATTTAGAGGGAAATTTAAACATATTATTCTAGCAGCAGTTAAAAAAGACTCTCAGTCTAAGCCAAAGTTTCAAAACTGCATGCTGACCTATCTTCAAAAAATCAGTCTGAACCAGGCAGACTTAAGTGACATCAGTTTTAGAGGTCCTCAGACTGCTCTCTCTGACACCACTAAACCTATCTACGACATGTGTCAGGAATGCAGAGGTGCCCCTAAACACCTGGAAACATGCTCTGATTATCAGTGTTATCAGCCTGGTTCTTCTTTAGTGTCACATCTGGCTGAAAACAGGTGTTCCTATTCAGCCCCTGTGCTGTATTCATACATGACTCACTGTCTGGATGAGATAACTGTTAGAGGATGACCTGGACTCAGAAAGACTTTTTTGTGCTGACCTCCTGGTGTGAGCTGTTTGTTCTACAGGCAACTTAGAGCTTTGATCTGCAGGACAACCCAAAGACTCTGACACTTGCAGACCTTACAACGACGTCTCTGCAGAGAAATCACTGAAGAGTAAATAATGTGTGAAGTGAATATGATGGGAAACAGCTTAAAGACGTTTTCAGGCATCAGGATGAGTGAAGGGCAGAGGGAGGGGAGGCAGACTATCTGTAATTATACATTGTGGATTTGAGTCAGGCTCAGAGACTGGAAATAGTCAGAGTCAGCCTGTGACGACAATTACAGGAGAGAGGATCAGGTAGTGTTGTGGAGGGATGAGGACAGCTGGATCAGGACAACATTTGTGTGGCTTTTAAAGCAGAGAGAGTCTGATGACTTCAACCTGTTATTAAAGTTGACCTGCTCTCCTCTTATTGTCTGCTGCTTACCGCCAGGAACAGACAGCTGCTGAGAAACATGGACAGAAAGTTACATATCACAGTTTGGACAGGAAACTCTCAAACTTGCGCCAAAAAATGCTAATAAAATGATGCAGTCTGTTTAAAAGATCAGCTCATCACAGGCTGCACTTATCTCTGTTTCTTTGGATGTCTGCTGAGATCTGCACACGTCTCATGGTAAAAAGTAGATGCTCTCTGTTCTCTAGATGTGATGGATTTTAGAGGCCCTGCCAACGTCGAGGTCTGAATGTTTGTGTTCTTGGGATCTTGCAGGCATACGAACTCCTAGACTGGATTTATAGCACCAGTCAGGATGTTTCCATGTCCTTTGAGGAGGGTTACCGTTAAAGCTGGTGATGGAGCAGGTGATTTCACTGCACAGGCAAGAATCTTTTGACTGGCAAAAGTTTGTCCACTGCCAAGTAACATTAGTTCTATTAGCCAACCACAGATCTTATCCTGCTGCCTTAAAAGTGACAAATGTAGTGCTGGAGAAGTGAATCCTCACTGTTTGAGTTACAGAAGTAAAAAAGGACTTTTGTTTGGGTGCTGTACATCGTTCTGACTGACCTGGTCGCAGAAGGACAAGGATTTAAAATAGCCTCTGTTTTCAGATGGTGTATTTCCACCAGTTTCACAAACATTAATATAAAAAAATCCTCCTTTTTGTAAACGTTTGATTCAGTCGATGTGTATTTGAATAAAATTAATCTTAATGCAAAACAAAAGTCTAGTATTATCCTCCTCTCTGATTGAGACCTGAGTTTGCCACTGACTTACATTCCCTCTCTGGTATTTTCCCTCATACATCCCTCTGATATATTCACTCCTGGAAAGGTAGCTCACCATGAATTGCATTATTGGGATTCCTTTAGAGCCAGGTTTTGATCCCTGTAGGAGAGTCCAGACCTCAGGTTGTTAAGTGAAACCTCAGGGGGGTCAGGAAGCTTTTATTCTTGACAATGAGCCAATAAAAAACCCCACTGAGTAGAAACTGTTATAAGTGAAAGACATATTAATAATCAGATAATATCTGGGTCAACAGACGTCAGTACCTGCCGTAACTCTCCAGACAGGCTGATTTTAAAGTTTACCTGCCTGTTCTCACATGTTCAGGTGAATCTAAGAGCTGTAAAACAGAAAGGTGTGTCCCAAGGGCAATGTGTTCAACTAAGTTTGCTACCGCTCACTGATCATTCAGTTTAGTTGTTAACATCAGGTCTGCCGCTCCAAGCTATAAAAGATCAGAGAGAAATACAACAGAATAGCTCTGAATAAATAAAAGCGATGGACATGGTATTAAGTAAGTAGCAGGTTTAAATGAAAGTCATGGTATAGAATGACATGATATGATTGGCAACCTGTTTACTTCAGGCTAATGCAAACTGAGGCATGACAATTAAAAGATGTTATCAGGTTCACTGTGCAGAAAGGTAGCAATAGTTTAAAGGGATATTTCAGAATTTCTGAAGTGAGGTTGTTAGAGTTACAAGTCATTAGTAATGTCACAGTTATGATGGAGGCGCACAGCTCAGAGCCTTCAATGAGAAACTGGAAGCTAGGCTACAGCTCAGTGCAGACGAGTCAACCACATGATCAAACAAATTTTTAAGGGTCTGAACTAAAGCACTCGTTTCAGTTGAGGGGGCACTCTATTAAGTGAGAGGAAAGAGAGAGTAAGAATAACAAGAACCTAATAAATCTGCGAAGGCAAATTCAATTGTCTTACAATTGTCGTACAAAAGATCTTTTGAGTCTTTCTGTCCTGCAGCGAAAGGAGAGGAGCCGTCCACCACCATTGGCCCTTTGGTCCATCAAGGTGTTGTGAAGTGGGTGATCCATGTTCTTGAGAATAGTCTCCACCTTCCTTAGTGTAGATCTCTCCACCACATCCTCCACTGAGTCCAGCTTGAGGCCAACCACATAGCCAGCCTTTTTCACCAGTTTTTTCAGACATCTTGTATCTTTGGGTTTGACGCTTCATCCCCAGCAGACTGCATCATATAACAGAACACTGTAGACACCACAGACTGATAAAACATCTGCAGCGTCTTACTACAGATGTCTATTGATCGGAGTCTTCTCAGGCAAAAGAGGCGTCTCTGCCCTTTTCTGTAGATGACGCCTATATTCTTAGACCAGTCCAATTTTTTATCCAGGTCTACACCTAGATATTAATATGAGGTCACCACTTCGATGTCCACTACACAGGTGTTCACTGGCTGAAGAGGGGTTTGGATCTGCAGAAGTCTATGACCATCTCCTTTGTGTATTTACACTAACAACTGGTTTAAATAGACTAAGACTGTTTCAAACCATTGCTCACCGTAATTGGAACTTTTGACTGTAATCTGTAGTCACTGATTACAGTGGCGTACTGAATCTGACTGTAAGTCTATGACCATCTCCTTTGTCTTTGAGGCGTTAAGGAGGAGGCAGTTTTTGTGACTCCAGTCACTAAAGGCTCTTATCAGATCTCTGTTTTTGGCTTCTTGTTCATTTCTGATACATGCCACAATAGCGGTGTCATCTGAGTATTTCTGGATGTGGCAGGACTCAGTACTGTATTTGAAGTCTGACGTGTACAGTGTGAACAGGAATGGCACCAAAACTGTCCCTTGTGGAACCCCTGTACTGCTCATTAATGTCCCAGAAACACAGTTCCCCAGCCTGACAAACTGTGGCCTTCCTGTCAGGTAATCTGCGATCCAGGAAACACAGGAAGGATCCACTCCCATCTCTGTGAGCTTGTCTTTGAGTATGGTGGGTTGGATGGTGTTAAATGCACTTGATAAGTCGAAGAACATGATCCTCACATAAACCCCAGGTTCCTCCAGATGAGACAGGGCACTGAGAAGCATGTAGAGGACAGCATCATCCACTCCAATGTGTTCTTTGTATGCAAACTGCAGGGAGTCCAGTTTGTCTTTGACCTCAGACCTCAGAAGGCGTAGAATCAGCCACTCCAGGGTTTTCATGATGTGTGAAGTGAGGGCCACTGGTCTGTAGTCACTGAGTTCAGCAGGACATTTTGTTTTTGGTACTGGCACAAAGCAGGATGTTTTCCACAGAGCAGGTACCTGCCCCAGCTGTAGACTCAGGTTGAAGATCTTGCGTAGAGGTTGACACAGTTCTGCAGCACAGTCTCTAAGCAGCCTTGGACACGCACCATCTTGACCAGCTGCCTTACTAGGACAAAGTCTTCCAAGCTCCAATCTCACCCCTGTTTCGGTGACAGACAAGGACTGGTGTTCTAGGAGGGAGGAAGTTGAAGTGGTTGAGACATTTAAATAAGATGGAGGAGGAACAGGAGAAGTTGTAGTGGAGATTTGTTGTGGAGAGGGAGGTGGAGTAGCAGTGGAAGTGGGAGAGAAGGACAGGTTGTGTTCATCAGCTCTTTACCATTTATGTGACCAATGTGGTGATGCAGTGCCATAGCAACAGTACGGGGTTCCTGGTTTGAATCTCATCCTCTTTGTGTGGAGCCTGCATGTTCTGAGCGTGCACTGGTTTTCTGCCTCTTCCCGCAGTCCAAAAACTTAACAGGTCACTCTATTTGCCTGTAGGTGTGTGTTTCTGGTTGTCTGCCTGTTATCCTGTGATTAACTGGTGATCCAGTGGCAGCTCCAGCTACCTGCAACCCCGTGAAGATGATGGATGGATGCTTTTACATGTAAACAACATTGAACATGTTTGGGGAAGCTGAATACAAAAAAGTGACTATATATCCCCTCTTCTTGTTTTTGCATTTGTCCACAGCCCTAAAAATATGGATCCTGAATGTCCTGACATTATTGAGATGTTTGTGTGTGAGAGGCTCTGAAGGACCCCAATCAATTGTATCAGTATGCAGAAATATTTCTGTCTGCTTAATGTGGTCAATGTCAAATACTCTGTAGATGTGGAGACAGCCGTTTAATTTAAAGGCCTTGATTACATGTGATGTAGATGACTGAAAATACCTCTCATATCTGAGTAAAGCTTTTTGTTTACTTTCCATATTTTACAGTACACAGTGTTTGGTGCGCTCCAGGTTATCTCTTTGCTCTTTGGCCTCGTGAATTCCTCCAGGCAGCTGTGAGAGCCACAGAAGCTCTCCTCACTCACTGATTACACAACAGGCCACATGCTTTTCTCATAAATTCAGTACTATGAACAGTGGGGTGCTGGAGGAGCTGCTGTTTGATGGGTCTGCAGTCCTTTTAAAGCTAAGTGCACCCAGAGAACAAATTTACTGTAAATGGTGGAATCATATCTAACAAAAACCCACACCTCCAAACATTTTGACTCTACTCACCGTTTAGCTGAAGAGTGTCATTATGCACAGGAGCGTGCTGCTTTTCATAATAGTTATACCACCAATGACTGGCCCACTGGCATGCACCCTGCAGCATTTTCTGTTGTTTTTGTGGAATAAGGTGCATGCAAATCCTTTTCACAATGCAGATGTTTTATGTTTCTTTTTCTAATGGAGCCATTATTGCTGAAACAAGGCCCCAAACTTGCTAGCTTTAGTTTGTGGCCACAATGATCAACTTCTGACAATGTCTGGCATATCCAGTGTTAAGCAACAATCAATTTACTAAAGACGCAATTCTTCATACAGTGCATTTTTTACAGCCAAGTCAACAACTTGAAGAATAACAAGGTCACCCCTTTGGGATGATTGATTCTTCAAATCTTATGCTCAAAAATAGGAGTACAATTAAAAGTCAAACTTAATGGCTTGCTGCAACCTCCAGGAGCGCCCATTTATCTGTTTGTGGAGAATCTCAGTTTCACTGTAAATATTAAGGTACACAGAGGCTTACTTCAGCTGCAAGTATTTTTTCTTGTGATGTTCTCCTTATAAACAGGTCTTCAGTTTGCCAAAATAACATAATGATGCATATTAGTGTTTTTGTCAGGCCTGTCCACATGAGGAGGGAAAGACTACTTTGAAAGTGTTGTCTGATGCATTCAGGGAAGTCAGGTAACCCAAACACTGACAGCCTTCAGTGACTTCTGCTTTTGCTCTCCATACAGCTGGCTTTTCCCACTGACACCTAATTGGTCATTCCTGTTTAGACTACAAATGTACCATAAATAGAAATCAGAACACTTCACAAACCAAAATCCAGACCCCCGAGTGCAGGTTCCCCTTTTCTGTCTGTGAGAGAAAGTGAAGCTGGACTAGAAACACCACAGACCTGGGGTCCGTTTCACGTAGGTGGTTCAACAAACTCTGAGTTAAATCCTTAACTCTGAGTTGATCTACTCTGAGTTAGGAAACTCTGAGTTTCCGGTTTCACAACACCTGATTTGAGACGGTTTTAACAACTCCGAGTAGTTTGACCTGGAGTTAAGCACGTGCACGCCAGACATAAACAGCCAGCATCTGTGGAGCGCAGATTCATTGATCAACCAATGGAAACAGGGAGAAGGAGGGGGCAGCAGCAAGCCAACAGCGAATTACAGCACGTTTTTAAAAGAAAGTGCAATACAGCAGCAGCTGCAAAGGAGAGGGAGAGGGCTTGGGAGGAAATCGCTGCTCGCGTCAATGCGTAACTTTAAATCTAGTCTCGTGCAATCACAATGACAGACTGTTGCAGGGAAACTGCTTGAATCATTTTGATCATGTTTAACATTGTCAAGTAAGTATTAAGTGGCAGTTTGATCCCTTAGAAAATGCTCTTTTCACACTCAAAAATGAATTTTACTCTCTTGTGATGTTCCGTTAAATGATTAGGAATATTAAACTAACTCTCAGTATGTATATGTACATATATTAAACTAACACACACTACACTCAATATTAGACTTTCACTCAGCAAAAAAAAACGGGTGGTAGCCCAGCGGCCCCACCTTTAACGGAGGCAGAGGAGCTGCCCCCCCCCGTGCGTGTGTGTGTGTGTGTGTGTGTGCGTCTGTGGGGGGGGGAATTTGTGATCGGACCGGCCGCGATCGTCGAACGGGGGGGGCAGCTCCTCTGCCTCCGTTAAAGGTGGGGCTGCTGGACCACCGCCCGTTTTTGTGTTAGTTTAATATTCCTAATCATTTAACGGAACATAATAAGAGAGTAAAATTCAGTTTTGAGTGTGAAAAGAGCATTTTTTAAGGGATCAAACTGCCACTTAATACTTACTTGACAATGTAAAACATGATCAAAATGAGAAAATGCCGATGTCTCACCAGAAACTCTGGGTTTACTGAGTTAAACCTGCTCCCGAGCAGGTTAGGTTCACGGAGTCTGTTACTGTGGTAACTGACCGCGAGGTTGAGTTACCTCTCTTTGTGAAACAGGTTAGAGTTACCCCTCTCTCCCTGGTTTAACTAACCCTCCTTTGAGAAACGGAAAACTCAGAGTTTCCCTGATTTCAGGGTTAACAAACTCGGAGTTTCCACTAAACCTGCTACGTGAAACGGACCCCTGATCACTGCTGTGTAGAGTTAGATATTTAGTAGAAAAGTAAACCCATGAGCCCTGGTCATGACCTGCTTTGTTTTTTTGGTTATAGTTTTTCCCCCCCCCCCCCCCCACACACACACACACACACACACACACACACAAAAAGAGATAGAATTTTGATAGTTTTGTATTACTATGTAGTATTATTATTATTATAACAACAAAAATAATATATTTCTCAATTGCAGAAATCCTTCAATAGAAAAAAACACAATCCTGAGGGCCATTTTGAGAAGGGCCCCCAGATCCTGAGGTTTTCTGATGTGTTAAGGTTTACAAAAAAGCTGCTATCTCGGCCTCTGTAGTAGATAGAAACAAAATTCATAAAGTATTTGAGAGCTTATACTTGTGGCTTTCAAGAAAGCTCTCTTTTAGTTTTGCGAACCTTCATCACATTTTTGAAAACCTTGAACAAACAAACTTAAATGAAATAAAGTGGCTGTGTAAATAAAAGTAAAGGCTCTGCACTGGAGAATGACAAATAATTTGCTTTCTGTAAAACAAGTGGCAGTCATGATAAAGTGTCCATTCAATACAAATGTAAATATAGAAAACAAGGTGTTAAAGGGTATACAGCTGCCCCAGTATAGTGCCAGTACAAAAGCAGAACTAAAAACTAAAAAATGAATAAATAAATACGTGGCTGACAGTGTGTTCATCTCTGTTCTCACCCAAAGTCATGCAACACTCAGAGAAAACGCTGATAGTGTGAGCCAAAGCACTCCATATGAAGAGGTTGTTCACACTGCTGGATGTTTCTCCTCTGAAGCTGCTCTCCTCTCTGTCTCCGTCATTGTTTACGTCACTCATGAAGCTCATCAAGCACATAGCAAGATCCGAGCATGAACCCGAGCGCTTTATTCGCCTATCAAAGGCAGACGGGTACGGTGATTTCATTCACCGCGACTCCAGAAATGATTAAAAAACTACAAAATGACGTATCCGCGCTCCCGCTGATATGCTGACATGCGTACACAGAGCAGAGCTGTCCCCCTGCGACTCTCTCCCCGCCTCGTCTCCTACAGTCTGTCAGCCTCTGTGCAGCACCTTCGGAGCAAGCAGGGGCGCCTACAGCAGCAGGGGGGGCGCCAATTTGACAACAAGAGTTAACACAAAACCGCTTTGCGGTTAAGATTTATTACTATTATCTTTTATTTTATATTTTTGGAAGTGCTCGTGCCGCCCCCCATGAGTCATGACACAAATGCCGCCCCGGGCGGCTGCCCTGTTCGCCCGTGCCTAGAACCGCTACTGGATACACATAATAAATCTGCAAGGATGCTTGTGACAAATGCCTGGAAGAATAACTTACCACATCAAAATGGTGTCTTTGATGGGAATAAATCCCTAAAATCTTTTAAATATAAAGCAGGATTGACTGCTGGGTCCTACAGGAACTTCAAAGTCCAGATCAACACACGTGAGATCATATCCCTCGTCCTTAGGTGACCAGTATTTTCAAGTCGGAGTGTGAACCTCCTCAAGGTTAAATTCCTTTGAAAATCTAATAACTTTGGTTGTTTTCTAGTGTTACTGAATAAGGAAACTGTGACAAGTGTGCTCCTGAAAAATGAGTTCTTGTTTTACTGCATAACGTGTTCAGAGTAAAAATACAATTTCAAACCTGCAAGAAGTTATCAGGTTGTGAATAAAACTCTGGGCCTTTTTACACCCGCATAGTTCTCTAAATGACCTCTAGGCTCGGATCATGTGAGCACAGCATTCATCTCAACTCTCAGCTAACTGCATCTCCGCCTTCAATTCTCTATCAAAGACATATCCAATGATTATTTCAGCAGCTCTTTTCCCACATCAGCTCATTTCAGCTTCCTGCAGGGGTCTGACAAAAAAAAAAAAAAAATCCTGGCCACTGTGGTCTTTGCCTCTGCTCTCTGTAAAGGTCTTCAAAAAAATCACCATTAGTTCATTTGCAGAGTTCTCTGATTTTGTTTTTTGGACCTCACCTGACACAGGAATGACTTCATTAACAGAGGGAAAGTTTGTAGTTGTGGTCAGTTAGAAATCAGTGGAGTGCTGGTTTAAGTCCATGCTCATATGTCACACCGTGCGTACAGGGCCACAGAGCCTAAGGTGAGTTCCCTGGATTCATCTCCCAACCTGGGTATTTTGCTGCATGTCATTCTAAGCTGTTTAACTTTCTATAGCTCTCAATAAAAGCATAAAAAGACTCCCAAAAAAATCCAGAAAATAATGGTGATAATTCATGTGAAATATTAGGGAACAATGGTCATAATTGAAGGATGAATAAAAAAGTCCTTTGGGGAACATGGTATGGGTTTACAGGTGAACATGCTATATGATGAAACCTGAGTGACTCTTTGGATGGATAAGAGTGATGATCCAGTGTGTCTTTGGAACATGAACACTTTATAGAAGCAGAGGTGAAGTGCACATTATTTAGTCTCTACATGATTGAGCTTTCTGTGCCTGTGTTGAAATTCAGAGGGGAAACAGATCTTGTTGTTCACGGGAAGAGCCTGGGAGCTTTTATGTGCTGATACTGCAGAATCAAACAGAGTGCTATCAGTGTTTCAGCAGATCCTGTCCAACCACAGGGTTATCCAAACAGAGCTCAGTGTGCAGGTGCTGTTTGTGCTGTGCTGTTTTGTAGAGATGCATTTTTCAGGACCATCCTCAGGATATTCAGTGCATCAAGAAACAGTCAAGGTGAAGACCTAAACTGTATACTACTGGTCTAATTTAAAGGGATATTTCAATATTTTTGAACTGGGGTTGTATGAGTTGTGTGTCAATAGTAAATGTATTAACTACAATGAATGTCAGTCATCCTGGCTGCTTTACTGAGAAGGACTGGCATGCAAGCTCGGCTACAGTTTTCTGAAAAATGGTGCTGACTCTGCCACAGACTTCAGCTATTTTTAAGAGACTCTGAACCAGTGTTCAGTGTAAGTGTGCACTCTATTAAGAGAGTTTACAGCCCTTTACTTCACCATCAGAAAGCCCTAATATATATTTTTGCACACACATACACACGCACGCACGCACGCACACACACACACACACAGGCATGCTCTTCTGCATGCAGTAGGATCAGCTCATAGGGTTCATGATGTACAAGTCACTGATTTGATATAAATGGAGATACTTTAGCAAGCATGATGTTCAGCAGTAGAAGCTTCAGATCAGTCTGCAGATGCAGTGATGTATGAAGAGTTTGTTATTCCAGCCTCAGCAGCTAACTCTGTGTATTCAGATCAGGTGAACAGATCCTGTGGTCCATGGGTCGAGTCATTGGACAGTAAAAACACTGAGAGCTGAACTCTGACTGAAGACTCTCAGCCTTTCTGATAGAACTTCTGAACCTTGAAGAAAGTGGGTAACGGAACGTGTTTTCAGTCCAGCAGTGGACTCTGGTTGGTGAGAGTGCAGACTGCAGCCTGGTATGAACTGCTGCTGGATTTGGTTTTTGAATGATCCAGAGGTGCTGTTGGTACCAAGTCCCACTCCTGACAAGCAGTGGGTATTAGCTCACAGTTTAAACACCTGAGCCACCAGGTGACCTGGGATCACTTTTGCTCTCCAGTTAATGTTGAAATCTCCCTGCTTTTACCTTTGGTGCATTGAATGAACCCTGGTTTATAAATGTGTCAGTGTGTTTCTGCAGAATGTAAGCATCATTTCATCATTGCTGTCAGAATTACTCAGTGTTTAGTTTTCTTTTACTTTTGTTTCTTTGAAGCCCATAGACTAAACAACTGATCACTGCACTACATGCAGAAGAGCACGTCTGCGTTGTATCCAAATTCAGTGGAAAAATAGATGGGCTTTCTTATGACACTCAAGATGCTTAGCCATGACCTGTCATGGTCAGAGTCCCTCAAAATTAGTTCAATTATGTGGCAGACTCTGCAGAATACTGTGGTTGAGCTTATGTGTCAGTTTTCCTGGCACTTTTTCATTAAAGGGCCTGAGCTGACACGAGTAGCATGTGACTCATACTCAAAAATACTGAAACATCTCTTAAAGATATTGCTCATTTTGAGATTGCAGCTGTGATGAATAGCAATCAAATTAAGAGGCTCTAAAATAAGCTCTAATCAGCTCAGATCCTGTTTGGGACTCATTCTGTCATCTGTTCACACAGCCCCCCACCCTCCACAATCAAAGCATCCTAACCCCACAGGAGAAAGTGCTTCACCCTCTACGGTCCACACTTGACATCTACACTTTGCCTTTCTTTCTGAATAAGCCAAAGACGTCCACTTTGGTCCAAGTTCTCACAGTGTGCTTTAGGGAAAGTTCCCCCTCAAGAGTTCCCCCTAAGAGGGGATAAAGCCTCAGATTGAACACTTCAAAGAACTTTTAATCTCATATTTGCCTGGATAAGATCTCCAGTTCACCATGCAGGAAGTCCCACAGCCTCCACTTTTGTTTGAATATTTCTCACTGAACAGAGCTTGGCTGCAGTTTTATCTCGAGCACTTATGAACCAATAAAACAGACCCTCAGCTTATCCAGGGCCCCTGCATTTCCCTGGGAAAGAGGCTCTGCTTTGTGTCTTTCTCTTCAAAGTTTGTAAGGAAAAATGTCTTTTGATTGACAGACTGACAGATCAGGTTTCCCTCAGTGAGAAATAGCAGAAGACACATCTGACTGCCCCCCATAATGAGCTTAGTCGGAGCTTCACATCAAAGCTGGACAGTTGGGTGGAGGACACTGATGAATTGTAGTAGACCTGTGGAATCTGAGGTAGTATATGCAGTATTACATAAATGCTAGTCCTCGGGTTTCACGATGCATGGATGTACTTTTTGATGGTGTATGTGGACCTTTCATGGTCAAAAGATAGACCCAGGGTAGATTAGCCATTTAATGCTCACAGAGGGGTTGAAATAACTGACCGTCTTCTGATTTCTGCTCAGAAAAGAGTCCTTAAATTAATTAAAGTTTTGCTGCAGTCATGTATTATGTAATTGAGCCATCACTGAAATATATTTGGTTGAGCTAATCCACACTCTGGCAGCACTTGGCTACAATTTTGGCTGAAGCTCAGGTATTTCGAGGTCTCCAGTTTTCTCCTCAGTCATTTCAGACTATGTGAAAATGTAATGAACTGTCAGGATGCAGGTATGCAGGTGAATCGCCCTCTCTGCATCACAATACAACACAATACAACACAAGAACTTTATTCATCCCCAAAGGGGAAATTCGTTTCTCTGGAGTCTCATGTCTCTAAAAGTCATCTACTATTCACAGAAGAGTTGTAAAGTCTGATGGCTGTGGGTACAAAGAGAGGGGAGCCGTCCACCACCATTGGCCTTTTGGTCCATTAAGGTGTTGTGAAGTGGGTGATCCATGTTCTTTAGAATAGTCTCCACCTGCCTCAGTATAGATCTCTCCACCACATCCTCCACTGAGTCCAGCTTGAGACCTACCACAGAGCCAGCCTTTTTCCCCAGTTTGTTCAGACGTCTCTCATCTTTGTGTTCGATACTTCCTCCCCAGCAGACTGCAGCGTATAACAGAACACTGTAGACACCACAGACTGATAAAACATCTGCAGCATCTTACTACAGATGTCTATTGATCGGAGTCTTCTCAGGCAAAAGAGGCGGCCCTGTCCCTTTTTGTAGATGAGGTCTATATTCTTAGACCAGTCCAACTTATTATCCAGGTCTACACCTAGATATTAATACGAGGTCACCACCTCAATGTCCACTCCACAGGTGTTCAATGGCTGAAGAGGGGTTTGGATCTGCAGAAATCTATGACCATCTCCTTTGTGTATTTACACTAACGACTGGTGTAAACAGGCTAAGACTGTTTCAAGCCATTGCTCACCGTAATTGGAGCTTTTGACTGTAATCTGCAGACCATTCTACCTACCCAGAGAGTTTAGCTATGTTGTCATCACTGCTGTGTCCCACTGAACATTTCTTGGTCTAAACAGGTCTAACAGACATCTAAATGTAGCCTAGATGACTGATCTAAAATCAGGCTACCACAGGTCTAAAAATGAAAGTTTTTTAGACATCTAAATTTAGACCAAATTTAGACTAAATCTAAATCTGGGCTATATCCATACTGTATGTTGCTCAATGGCTATCATAAGTATTTTGGTTAAATACTTGGAGATCAGTAGTGCTACTCACAGTTGCCTTTTGAAATAGATAGTTATCGAATAATGGCTCAAAGTGCAACGTCTAAATAACCCGCCCCAAAATTCAGAATCTAGACAGTTGAAATTAGGTCTAAAAAAAAGAAACTAGATGTCTAATAGCCTTCTATTGCTTAGTGGGGTTTGTGCTTACACAAAAGTGGCTCCTGACTGTTCTCTACCAGACCACCAACAAGTTGCAGTCAACTCACACGGAGGCCATTTTCATTGTTGCTGGGGACTTAAACCAGGTCAACATGAAAACAGTTCTCCCACACTTTCACCAGCAGATGGATTGTACAACCAGGGGACAGAACACATTAGACATGGCCTACACCAACATCAAAGATGCATTCAAAGCACCCCCCGCTCCCACCTTGGCTCATGTACTAACTCATAATGTAATAATCCACTCATAATGTTATAAAATCATGAGTGCATAACCTAATAATAAAAATAATTTTTGCGAGATTTTTTTCATATTTTTCTTGTCATTTTGTTGGCTGCTGATGGATACTTCTGCTGGGTGAAGAGTTTACTCAAGAGAAGAGCTCCTTTCATTGAGGAAAACCAAATCTGGGATCAGAGAAACGTCAACTCTTTGCCCAACAAAAACGATGAGCTGGAGATATTGGTGAAGACTGAGAAAGCATACTGTGAGTGAAGTTTCCTGTGTTTCACTGAGACCTGGTTGAATCAAAGCAACTCGGACTCCAATGTGGATCTACCTGGCTTCACTCTTATATGGTCAGACAGAGATGCTCAAGCTAGTGGCAAGAAGAAAGGAGGAGGTCTGGCTTTATTTGTCAACCAGAGATAGTGTAACCCTTCTCACATAACTGTCAAGGAGAAGTTGTGTTGTCCAGATATGGAACTGTTAGCAGTTGCTCTTTGGCCATATTATGTTCCAAGATAATTCAGTCATATCATAACAGTAGTTGTTTACATTCCACCTAATTCAACTGAAGTAATTCCATGCAATGTTCTGCAAAATAGTGTTGCCAGGCTACAGACTCAACACCTGGAGGCACTAATAATAATAATATCAGGAGACTTCAACCATGTCACCCTCTCCTCTTACTTGACTGGCCTGGCTGGGCCATCCAGTTGTGTGAATCACTTGCCATTCCTTCCCACAACAGTCTGGACTTCGGCCAATTGGGAGCCCTAAAAGTGGGCGGGAGTACTTTCATTGAAAGACAGACTAATGTAACCAATCACCGTAACCAAACATCTGACATCATCACAGTGTGAAACTGTGTTCCCTGCTGGGCTCTCAAGCATCAAGTAAAGGTTTGGTAATATTTCAACATGTGCGAGCAAACAATGTCTTTTACGTCTTCTTCTGCGGATATGAACGATTTCTGCCGACTTTGCAAAGTCAACTGCAGAATTAACGGTGTTCTGAATGAACCGCTCTTTGAAAACCTCAGCATGTGTTAGACGTCACCATCTACACATTGACCAATCAGGGGCTGCCTTTCCCTGTTGTCCGGGGAACAGTGGAAACAGTCATTGATTGGCCCGGTTATTTTCTGATTTGCAATACACGCTCCCAATTGGCCGAAGTCCATACTGTTGTGGGAAGGAACGGCAAGTGATTCACGCAACTGGATGGCCTAGCCAGGCTATCACCTGACTGGATTCACACAGTTTGTGAACTGTCCTACCAGAGAAAACAAAACCCTGGATCTGCTGTATGCCAATGTCAAAGAAGCCTACAGAGCCACTGCCTTACCACCAGTGGGCAAGTCAGATCATAGCTTGGTCTATCTGCAAACCTGTTACAGACCTTGTGTACTGAGGCAGCCTGTGACAAAGTCAAGATTCCAAGATGGACACCTCAAGCCAGTGAAGCTCTAAGGGACTGCTTTAAATCAACAGACTGGAATGTGCTGCTGGAAACAGATGTGGATAGTATGAACAGTGAAAAACAGGTTAACTGCCTCACTGAATATGTCAACTTCTGTAGAGACACAGTTATACCCAGAAATACTGTTCGCTGTTTCCCCAGCAACAAACCCTGGATCACAAGAGACATAAAAGCAATCCTTACAGACCTACAGACCAGTGGCCCTCACTTTACACATCATGAAAACCCTGGAGCGGCTGATCCTATGCTGTCTAGGGTCAGAGACAAACTGGATTCCCCTGCAGTTTGCATACAAAGAACACATTGGAGTTGATGATGCCGTCCTCTACATGCTTCACCGTGCCCTGTCTCATCTGGAGGAACCTGGGGTTTATGTGAGGATCATGTTCTTCGACTTATCAAGTGCATTAACACCATCCAACCCACCATACTCAAAGACAAGCTCACAGAGATGGGAGTGGATCCTTCTTGTGTTTCCTGGATCGCAGATTACTTGACAGGAGGGCCACAGTTTGTCAGGCTGGGGAACTGTGTTTCTGGGACATTAATGAGCAGTACAGGGGCTCCACAAGGGACAGTGCTGGCGCCATTCCTGTTCACACTGTAGGCTATACGTCAGACTTCAAATACAGCACTGAGTCCTGCCACATCCAGAAATACTCAGATGACACCGCTATTGTGGCATGTATCAGAAATGGACAAGAAGCTGAATACAGAGATCTGATAAGAGCCTTTAGTGACTGGAGTCACAAAAACTGCCTCCTCCTTAACACCTCAAAGACAAAGGAGATGGTCATAGACTTACGTAGATCCAAACCCCCTCTTCAGCCAGTGAACACCTGTGGAGTGGACATCAAAGTGGTGACATCATATAAATACCTAGGTGTACATCTGGTTAATAAGTTGGACTGGTCTAAGAACATAGACTTCATCTACAGAAAGGGGCAGAGCCGCCTCTTTTGTCTAAAAAGACTCCGATCAATAGACATCTGTAGTAAGATGCTGCAGATGTTTTATCAGTCTGTGGTGGCAAGTGTTCTGTTATACGCTGCAGTCTGCTGGGGAGGAAGCATCAAACACAAAGATGCAAGACGTCTTAACAAACTGGTGAAAAAGGCTGGCTCTGTGGTAGGACTCAAGCTGGACTCAGTGGAGGATGTGGTGGAGAGATCTACACTGTGGAAGGTGGAGACTATTCTCAAGAACATGGATCACCCACTTCACAACACCTTGATGGACCAAAAGGCCAATGGTGGTGGACGGCTCCTCTCTCTTCGTTGCAGGACAGAAAGATTCAGAGGTTTTTTCGTACCAACAGACATCAGACTTTATAACTCTTGTATAAATAGTAGATAACTTTTAGAGACATGTAAAGTGAGACAACAGACAGTTGAATTTCTCTTCGGGGATTAAATAAATTCTTCTTATCTTATCTTATCTTATCTCATCTTATCTTAATAACATCTTTATGCATAATGTAATAATGGAACAGTTTATTCCATTATGAGTTGCTACAGCCCCTCACCAGACCACCTATCTCTTATGCTAACACCTGCATACAAGCCCCTGTTCATTAGAGGAAAACCTACAGTGAGGCAGGTAAGAGTATGGACTGAGGGGGCTCTAGCACTTCAGGGCTGTTTTGAGTGCACCAACTGGGACCTGTTTAAGACAACTGCCACCCATAGTGATCACACAAACATTGTAGAGTACGCCACGTCTAGGTTTAATTGTAAGCCTACTGAGTTAGCATGCCTCATGATGATGTTATATAAGGTCCCACTATGAATGAATATCAAACAGTTGTGTTTGCTCAGATGTCAGTGGTGCAAACATGAGCTGATATCTGACTGTTGACTGTAACGGTGCTTTCTTCTTGGTCTGACAGGTAAAGGAGACAGAGATGCTGTTCTGGACACTGAGGTTGTCCTGACTAAAATGAAGCTCCTCAGTCATCTTCATGAGAGGCTCTTCATAAATGATGACTCCACGGTGACACTTCCTGAGCAGCAAACCAAGTCCTCTGAGATGAAACCACATCAAGACGAAAAATCTATTGGACCACAGACCAAGTCCAGCTCGGACTACCTGTCAGAGATTTTCTCTGATTCCCAGCTCCCCAGGCTGTACAAGTTTGAGTCTGAGGACTCTGGTGTGGAGCTGCCTAGTGGAGCCAACTCTCCATCCACCCCGACAGGCTCTGAGCAAAGCTTTGTGGTCCACAGCCGAGAATCATCCTGTGACTCATGCAACTTGAACTCTGATGCTGTTAACCTGCCTGGTGAACTGGTCACATATGCACAGAGCTCAGGGATGAAACAGGAGCAGGACTCAGTGGACAACAGTCCAAATACAGTAGAGGACAGTCAGGACAACATGTTCATACCTGCAGGAGAGCTTCATATAGGCGAGGGCGTTGATACTGAGCAGTGTAGAGTTTCAGATATCATCCCTGAGGAGACCAAGGAGACGTCTGAACAGCTGAAGGAGAATATTACTGTCACAGAAAGGACATGCTCAGAGGACATGAGGCCTGGGGGGCGATCTTCAGCAGAAGTCTGTGAGGACATCATTGTGAATGACTTTGAGTCTCAGCCTCGATGGAGGAGTGGCACCAGTGAGAGCCTGGAGGAGTACATGGATGAATGCTGCAGACTAAGTGAGGTAAGAAGAACAGGGTCTTTACTCACTCATCTGTCTGTCTCTTGGATCATAGGATCCCTTAACTAGATTAAAACAGGCCAACAGGGACTCTATAGTTACTCTGCAGCCATCTCTTACACAGTATAAAACATGGACGTACTCTTACCAGAGATGGGAATTGTAAAGTCACCAAGTCATCTCCATGCCATGTATTTGTTCTGCTCAGTTACTGAACCAGGTGCCTTCACTAATGAGCTCACCTTCCTGGCTACTCATTGGATGCAGCTGGTTCAGTGACAGAGCAGAACAAATACATAGCATGGAGATGATTGGTGACTCCACAGTTCCCATCTCTGACTCTTTTTTTAAAATAATTACAGTGCATCCGGAAAGTATTCATACAACTTCACTTTTTCCACATTTTATATTACAGCCTTATTCCAAAATGGATTAAATTCCCTTTTTCCCTCAAAAATTCTACACAAAATACCCCATAATCACAAAGTGAAAAACTTTTTTAAAGCACATTTTGCAAATTTATTAAAAATAAAAACACTCAAATGTTGCATTTACATAAGTAGTTATACCCTTTACTCAATTGTAACCCATGTCAAAATATGACATAAATAAGAATAAATAGTTGAATAAAAGCTGCATATATAAGTTTGAAAGTTAAAAGTGACTAATTTAATGTCAATTAATCATCAGAGATAATTAAAAATTAAAAGTCTGCTGACAGAAAAAGACGTCGCTGCCCCTTTAAGGGACCAGCGACACAAACGCAGCACCTCAGTGACGCTGCAGCAAGAGACCTGAGGGAGAGAGCAGAGGAGGAACCGGAGAAGACGAGCAGTGATTAATGAACAGAAAAAGCAGTGAAAAAGTTGATAAAACAGTTGAAAACCATAACTTACTTGGTCGGGAACTGACAGGGATTTTATGAGAACTAAGCCACATCGATTTTGGTCAGGTTTTTTGCACGGTTGGAAGCTCGGTCGGAGCGAGGATCGGTCTGCCATGTGCAGGCATGCACATTCACAGACGGGATTCAAGATGGCGAGCCAGACCCAGACCTTGAACTCATCTTTCCCATCGCATCGTGAGGGTGTCTCCTGCGTGTGGTAACTCCTTGCCACAGTGGTAGGGGTACCAGGAACTAGTTTGAACTGAGAACTGATTGAATTATTATTTTTGGACTGAATCGAACTGAAACTTTTCATTGAACTGAACACTTGAATTCACATTTGGACTTGAACTTAAACTTAAAGTGTCATACTTTTATTTTATTAAGTTTATGTTTTTTGAATGTGATTTGAATAACTGTGGTCCACTTTGATTTATTTGTGGTTACGGTGTTTTCTTACTTGTAAAAGAAGGAAAAAAAGAGTTAACTTAGGAAGAAAAAATAGGAATCCTAAAATAGGTACAACCTAGGAAAAAGAGACTGGTCTAATTAAATTAGATTAGCTTTACTAAAATAAACTAGGTGAACTAAAGAACAAAAACGAAGAGTGAGATATATTTTTTTCCTCCATTTATACTTACCTTTTCATTGAAAACCTGCAGGGTATTTTTGGGTTCATATACTGTGTTTTATATGTGTGTTTGTATTCAGTAAATTGCTGGCCTTTTCTACTTAAAGCAACTGTCTCTGGTGTTATTACTCTTGCTCCCCACTCCTTAGAGCCTAGAACTGGTCCAGTGGCGCAGTTAGTGGTGTGATAACGGTGCTATACAATACTTGGTCGAAGCACCTTTGGCAGCGATTACAGCCTCCAGTCTTCTTGTGTATGATGCAACAAGCTTGGCACACTTGGATTTGGGGAGTTTTTCCCCATTCTTCCTTGCACATCCTCTCAAGCTCAGTGAGGTTGGATGGGCAGCGTCGGTGCACAGCTACTTTCAGGTCTTTCCAAAGATGTTCAATCGGGTTCAAGTCTGGGCTCTGGCTGGGCCACTCAAGAACATTCAGAGACTTGTCCTGAAGCCACTCCTTTGTCTTCTTGGCCGTGTGCTTAGGGTCATTGTCATATTGGAAGAGTTCGATCTTCGTTTCATCAGACCAGAGAATTTTGTTTCTCCTGGTCTGTGAGTCCTTCAGGTGCCTTTTAGCAAAGTCCAAGCGGGCTGTCATGTGCTTTTTACTGAGGAGTAGCTTCTGTCTGGCTACTCTACCATAAATGCCTGACTGGTGGAGTGCTTCAGAGTTGGTTGTCCTTCTGTAGGGTTCTCCCATCTCCTCAGAGGAACACTGGAGCTCTGTTAGAGTGACCATCAGGTTCTTGGTCACCTCCCTGACCAAGGCCCTTCTCCCCCCCTGCTCATTTAGGCTGGGCGGCCAACTCTAGGAAGAGTCCTGGTGTTCCAAACATCTTCCATTTCTTAACGATGGAGACCACTGTGCTTTTTGGGATCTTCAATGCCGCACATATTTTTTTGTAACCTTCCCCAGATCTGTGCGCCGATACAACCCTGTTTCGGAGGTCTACAGACAATTCTTTCGACTTCATGGCTTGGTTTGTGCTCTGACATGCTCTGTCAGCTGTGGGATCTTATAGACAGGTGTGGCTCCAAATCATGTCCAATCAGCTGAGTTTGCCACAGGTGGACTGCAATCAAGTTGGAGGAATATTTCAAGGCTTACCAGTGAAAACAGGATGCACCTGAGCTCAATTTTGAGTTTTATTGCAAAGGCTGTGAATACTTATGTATATGCAACATTTGAGTGTCTTATTTTAATACATTTGCAAAATGTTCTAAAAAAGTTTTTTGCTCTGTCATTATGGGGTATTTTGTGTAGAACTTTTGAGGGAAAAAAGGAATTTAATCCATTTTGCGTCCTTCCCCATGTCCATTGTAGACAATGTCCTTAACCTTTCCCCATCGAGGGCATATTCTTGAGAGGAATATCAACATCCTAACCTCCACTGTGCAACCAAGAACCAGAAATAAAAAATAAAATAGAATTAGAAACCACCAAACGAAAATATTTACAAATGTGCTGAGGGTAACAAAAAAAAAAAAGAAAAGAAAATATAACCAATGGAGAGAGGAGTGCCTAACTCAGAATTTCTGTGAAAGCGCTCTACGTTAGAGCAGGGGAGCCAACTGGATCATACAAAATCTGCTCTTAATGGGGCGATATGCGTTATCCATCTGTTCCAAATTTGATAAAATGTATCCTCCTGTGTTCCTATCTGGTATATGAGCTTTTCCATTCGAAAGATCTCCAAGACTATCCCATGCCAGTCTCCCAGCTTGGGCGGGATCGCGTTTAGCCATCTTCTAGTGATCGATTTTTTAGTGGCCGCCAATAATACCTGTATCAGTTTTGTATCTCTCGACTGGCTCAGGCATTCAACCCTTCCTAGAAACAAGGTAGCGAAATCAGAGGGTATTTGAGTATTGAACACTGAGCATAGTGATCTGTGGATACTTCCCCAGAAAAACTGTTAATTTAGGGCATTTCCAGAAAATATGAAAGTGACCAGCTTTTTCCGCACCACATTGTCTCCAACATGGCCTATTATCCCCTCTATATCGTTCCTGGTACAGAGTTTTAAAGTATCTGATAATATTCTTCCAACAATGTTCTCTCCAGTCCATGAAGCATGTCGAGGTCGACTGGAATTCCCAGATCCCCTTCCACATCTCTTCCGAAATCACTATCCCAGCATCCCTTTCCCATCTTTCCTTAATGTATAGTTCTTCTCTGACTCTTACACACAGGGCTGGCATCCTAACCTCCACCAAACTTCCAAATGTGGATTTCAGCTGTGGGAGGGTTGACTTTGACAACATATGTAATTGTAGTCCTCACCAACTTTTACAGTCAGTCAAAAAAAACAAAACTGATATGTTATGTTTGTGTGTGCATTTGTTGAGTGTGTGTGTCTGAGTTAAGAATAATTATATCTGTGTCAGACCAGAGTCTAATCCTTTCTGGATGAGCATGTCCTTGCTATGTAGCTTGCTATGTCCTCTGTCATTACCTTTAATTTGAAGTCTCCATGTTAGCAGGTAATGACATTACTGTGACTGAAATCAGCTTCACAGACTCTGTCATTTCAGGGCTGTTACAGACACATGGGTTTCCTTTGATTTTCAGATACTCTCTGTAGCTCAGCACTAATAGTTGGATGTAAAAAGCCCCGCAGCTGTACCTGTAGTCACCTCTTTGCTGTGAAAACATGATGAAAAAGCCACAGGTAAGGGCATGTTTCATTCATGTTACCAGAAAAACTTCCCTGTTCACAGAAAGAGAGAGGAAGAGAGAGAGAGAGAGAGAGAGAGAGAGAGACTGAGCACCTGACAGGTGTGGAAGCTGCAGAGTCATAATCACCTGTTTGATGTCCCTAAAAACATCTCCATCAGGCACTGGGACTGTCTGTCATTACAGCAGCTATTAGACCCAGACTTTGATGCAACCTTCAGTTTTCTGCACCAATCACTGCTGTTCTTTTTAACCAGAGGGACAAATCATGTACACCACTGCAGACTGAAGGTCTGAAACACCTCCTTTCCTTCTTCCTGCTTTAATATTTCAGAGCTACATGATAATATAGCTGGTCTGTTCACCTGTGACAAGCTCACTTCTGTTTTGCATGCAGGCCTCTCAGCAGACATAGTCAGGATAGCAAGGATGCATGCCTCCACTCCACTCAATGGCCCTCATTTATCAAGCTTGCGTACGAAAATTTTGACCAAATCTCATGACAGGTCTGACATTGTGTACGCAAGTTTGAGTCAGTGTGGATCTGCGGTGCAACAAATGTCTGTTTCGAAATAATTGATAAACAAACCTCAAACCTGTCATTAAGCACAATCAGCCAGATTTCATTAAAGATTACGACGTAAATAAAATAAAATACATTTATTATGTCCTTAGTGAATAGGCCTATTTGATAACTGCCCAGAAACACTGCCTCAGAGCAGAAGCGCCGTTTTAACATTACGCACACACGCACCACTGTGGAGCACTGCATTTGACTCCTAAAAGGCAGGTGTCTCTATCTTGGCCCAGCAGAGGGGATGCTTTTACACTCCTGAAAGGGTGTGGGACATCATTTGGGCCAGTTCAGTTTCGCACAATGTTGCACTGGCGAATACAGTGCCGTTGGCTGTGCCAGTGCAACATGAGGACCCGATGCCCGGAGAACAATAACGAGGAGAGACTCCACAAAGGTGCTGTGCAGAGGAGGCAGGACCTTATTGATGGATTCTGACATGTAAAATATAAGTTTAGAAAGTGCTCTTGCTACTTAATCAGTGATAAAAATCCAATAGAAATCCATAAAAATATGCCTCAGGGGCAGCAACACACCGTTTGATGACGTTAATAATTATTTTTGTTCAGCCTCTGTCAGACCCTCCAGTCTGCTCTACATTACAAAGACGCAACAAATTTAAACTAAATGCTTTAAATAATAGGTGTAACGTACCCATGGCAATAAAAAAATGTGAGGCATGTATGAGATATTAATTTATCATCACGAGCAATTTAATGACAAATGATTTATTTAAACTTCAGCCAATGTCCACTATTCCGGCGCTGTTCACCGCCTCCATAGTCCTGCTCCAGACAGGAGTTTGCTGGACTTCTTTTAGACCAGTTTTGATGCTTCCAAAGAGAAAATCCTTGTTAGCACAGATGTGAGGATATCCACTTTCAGCTCAGAAAAGTTTTGAATCTTTCTAATATTTCTCCTCTTTCATGTTTGACCTCAGTGGGCGACACTTCTGAACCACAAATATTTAAGGGCATGACATGTTAATGACGATCGATTTCAGCCGCCGCATTTACCAAGACCCAATTATACGTACGCTGGGACTGGTCAGATACGAACCCTTTCATAAATCTCATGTGTGTCCTATCCTATGATGAATCCTGCACTCAGATCTGCGCTCAGATCTGCCCAAGATTGATAAATGAGGGCCATTATCTCCACTTCTGGACATGATGAACGTCTGCTCACAGCACGAGTAACTTGACTGATGACATATAAACAGCAGTTAAACGTGTAGTCCTTAATTGGGTTGGTAACTGTTCTGGTAGCTTTAGCACATGTGGGTGAACCCTTAAACCAGGAAAAAGCTGCATTTCAGACCCAGATATTTCCCCCACATTCTTTCCACCTATTCCTCAAAAACAAAATAATGTCACGTTCAAAGGTTGTCCTGACGACAAGGCTTTTATTATTGCAGGCACATCAAGGTAACCCAAACATAAGGGGCTATTTGCACTCTGTTAGGTAGGGAGGGGGGTGCTTACAGTCTGTGGCAGCTTTTCATGGATGTCATACATCACCTGTTCATCTGTATGAAGGAACTGGAGATTTTTCCATGACACCGCTGCTGACTGTTGGCCCCGCTCTCAGCTGGGCCCCTTCTTGCTGCTTGGCAGCCTACCTGGATGCATGAAATAGGTGTCAAATATCTCAGATGACACACATATTTACCCAGATAGAGGCTCTTTGAAAAGCCTCGGGGGCCCTGTGAGGTAATGGCATGTGGCAGTGGCTTTAGGGGCCCCCGTATGATGGACTGTAGGGGTACATTGCTGACAGGCCAGGTGCTGGTGCTGCTTTCACTGTCATCTGCATCACTTGTCACCATAGCTAATAATGTAATTACTTTTATAATGTAATTAGGGATATTGGAATTTTTAACCCCAAACATCAAGGACCCCCTCTGTGTCCAACGACAGCCCTCCAAACCCCTGCCCCTTTCTCTGTGAGTCATTAAATATAAGAAAACCTGATCTCTCAGAGTTCACAGGCTCAGGTGGTCTTTACACAAGTACGAATTTGTAAGACACTGGTAAAATAAACTATCGATCTAGTGATATTGACACACGGAGACGCGAATTTGTCCATGACGCAGCATCTTTTTTGAAAACAGGTCTGCAGGTGGATATCTGGTCCAGAAAAGACGGTGACCTCATAGCACCCCTCCGCCTCTCCTCCTGTCACACACACAACATGTATGTGCATGCGCATTCACTGTTTTTGGTGCTTTGTGGCAATTTCACAGTGTCACCTTTAGGCCGGGCGTATGTACTACAGGATTTTGCGTGGATTTTGCATTGTCATGTAAATGCACTAAGCCTATGTACAATACGATGTGTTAACAGCGATACATGTTTTGGTACAGACGCCAAGACAATACGGGGCCGTCCTCGTGTGAGGAGAGCCTCAGATGTTGGGATACGAATTGCTGCATTGCTGTCATACTTCCAACATCAGGTCATGACAAAAATCATGTGGTTCTGTTCAACTACATATCTGAAATCTTTTACTTTGATCGTGAAGGAAAAATTCTGTTTTTTTCACTAAATTTATCCAGAAACACCTTTGAGAGTTATATAAGACAATACACTAGAGAAGCTGGGACATACCACGGTGATATGAGAAAAGAAAATGGTGTCATTCGACAGATTATTTGATTATCATTATACGCATGATTGCTTTGGGATAAAATTGTTACGAATTGAACAAAGGCCAGGATCCAAAAATACGGAGGCAAATGCCCAAATTTATTGACAATAAACAATAGAACAAAGTGAACAACAGAAAATCGCTGTTTCCGGGTAAAGGTACGGTCAGCTTGGACGGCCACTAAAAAACACAAAACCAGGGTTAGAAGCAAGGTAAAATAGCTAAAAATCTTCTCAACTGGAGGAAAAAACACAAACAAAGAATCACCTTTGCTCAAGGGAAAAACTCTCTGGAAAGCAACAAAAGAACTCACTAACAAACACTAAGAGGCAGGCTGGATACACGGGCAGGAGATCAGGGAGCTCGGCGTGGCAAGACACGTGTTGCCCGACTGAGAAATCATCCGGCACTGAGTCGACACAGGAGCTGGCATATAAAGCCAGGTAATTGACACCAACGTGAATCAGGTGCGTGCAATCAGTCCAGGCCAGCCCCGCCCCCCGCCGTGCCTCCAGCACTGCAGAGAGAGGGAGAGAGAGAGACAGAGAGACAGAGAGAGAGAGAACACACAAAGAGGAGAGGAACACAGGAATCCCAACTGCTGCATAACTCAATATCCTCACTAAAATCTTCATATATAAAATATCGTCATTCCCCCCAACACTACAAGAGGAAAGTCTTATCTTCTTACCTACCTCACTTAGTACTCTGTCATATTATTACTGTAAAAACTACAGGTGTGATGAACAGTTTCATTATGATCATCGTGTTGGGGTCGTGCTTTGATGCGTCTTGTGTTGACCTCCTCAGCATCTTCACTTTTACCTACATCCCCATCACTCCTCTCCTCACAGCTCTGAACTGGTCATGAGGGAAAAAAATCTTTACATCTTTGCTGCACGTTTGTTGATTCCGTGTTTTTACTGAAGTTAGCTCAGTTCTAACTCAAATGTGAAAAACACACTCCTGTAACTCATTTTTCTGTTACATTAAGGAAACACACCTGAATCTGATATGAGCCAGTCTACTTCACAGCTAACTTTTCTTATGGTTAAATCTAGTTTTGACCTAACACTGTTATACAAATATGTAAACTCAACATTGATCTACTTCGCAGGTAACTTTTCACAAGGTGAAATCTTATTATGACGTTAATATTGTTATACAAATACTTAGTATATTTAGTTTTATTTAGTAACTCAATATAGAATGCAGAATTCACCTGTAAGCATCACTTTGTGCTTTCATTGCTTTTTAAACATCATTATCTGGGTCTTTTACATCATGGAAATTCTGTTCAGATATTGATCTCAGTCGAATTTATCTCTTCTCTCTCTGTATTATTAGAGAGAGAGAGAGAGAGAGAGAGAGAGAGAGAGAGAGATTGGACAAAGGTACCTTTGACCAGGAAGTTATTCCACCTTGAGCATGAGCGCCTCGAGTGTTTAAAATGTAAAGAATATTTTGTTTCAGGACATACACAAGAGGTGACACTGGATATACTTAGGACTAATCACGACATTTCAACTAGGGTAAAGATAAAAAGATATTCACAGAGTTGGACTTTCCAGGTCAATAACTAATTAATTAAACAATGTAGAGTCAAACCCTCTTTTAATAACTGTCACGAAGACTATCAGCCTCAATCTCATTTTCCACAAAACAAGCCGTCCTCCAAGCCGCCAGACAACTGCAATTTGTCTCAATTCACTGCTGGTGTGGGCTCAATGGCATAGAGACCATCGGCAAATTATCGTAGAAAAGAAAATTTAAGAACTTCACCACAAAGAGATGTGATGTCCTTAAAAACACAATACACATAAATGACCATATGCTGTTCATTTGCTGATTTATGCAATGCATATAAACGTGCTGATTAAAACAGGAGTGACAATGTAATAATTAGTCAGTTTATCTCTGTCTAAAGGATTTGCAAAACCATTTCCGGATCCTCAGCAATTACAATTTAATATCAGCATTTGAGCTTCCCCGCAGAGCAAAAGGCCAGAGTGAATTAAAGTTAGTTGGACAGGTATCTTTCTGCTTGAGAAAACTCCTCAAAAATGATGAGCTGTAGCTTCAGGATAATAACACAAACTTGAATAAACTTCTTCTCTAAATCCAACTTCACTTACCTGTAAATACAAAAATAACAGAATGAGACTAAGGTTTGAAGGTATATTTTAGGGTCAGGTGTCAGACTAACAGTGAACAGAACACCCCCAGGCGAGAGTGAACCAGGCTCAGCCAAAAGGAGCTGTGAGAGACCCCGCTCCCTATCTGGAAGCTCTACACACATCTGGAGCTTCATTCCTTTCCAACACAGTCATGCTGAGGAAATCCAACATGCGGCAGAGATAATGGAAACATCCAGAAGTATGGGATGGGGAGAGCTCAGTCTCCTTGGTGATTTTAAATGTTATCCACCCATCAATCTCATACTTTCAAAGTGAAAAATGTAAGCCAGATACGACCCTTTTTTTTTCACAAGAAATATTAGCTAGACTAGTCATAGAAACCACCAGGTCGTTCAGCACAATACAAGACTGTGTCAATGCACAACATTAATATGCAACAGCCTGTTTGAAAGGAGAATGAAGACAAGTAACTTATGCTAATCAGGTATAGTACAGTTACTTTGATAATATTTGACTCATGTACTAGTAAAAGTATTAACCCAAGGATTTGCTCAGGTACAGTGATGTAGTTTAAGCCTGTCATTGTGTTATCATTATCATGGAAAAAAAAAATCATCATAATTCTAAATGGACGTCTCTTTCCATCATGGTTTCCATGGACTGATGACAGCTCTGCCCCGTCTACACATTCAATTGCCAAATGTCAAAAATGGTCTGACTTCTCTGGTGCCATATGCTCACTTTGAACTTTACTGCTGTCCTTCCAGCCTCTCCTCTGTTTCATGTCTTCATTGTAACAGAGGGGAGGTGAGCCCTCCCTGCCTCAGGCTTTGGCTTTCCACATATACAGGGTGATGGGCTGAAAGCTGTCAGAACAGAGCCAAACCACCAAATATAACTTGTTGGCTGAAAATACTAGCTGTTTTAAACTCAGGCTGAAATCCTGTCACTCATTTGTTTTTGTAGGTCTACCTCAGCTGCATTACATAAATAAGCCTAAGATGATAAAACTGAACAGATAACTGGTTCCTGGCTCATGTCCACTTGCAAAGCTGCATTTATCTTCACATGCATTTGGGATTCCAGCTAATTCTGGTGTTTCTTGCCAACACAAGCACACATTGTTCACGTCTTATGTTCCTCTCCTGATCCTAACAATCTTTATTTCTTGTGTCAGCCATTCAGCTTTTCACATCCTTTCCACCCGCTCAGCTTTCACGTGTGACATTACTGCCCCTTGAGTCATGGGATCAGAGGAAACTCAGAGGAAGTGCAACTAGGGCGCGTGTGTTTGTTTGTGTGTGCTTGCCCATTTTAAAGTGGGTTTGTGCACGCAAAGGGGGCATTCCTGAGTCTCACTTTGTCTTCCCGGCAGTGGATCACTCAGTGGTCTTTGTGAGGCTGTGGATAAGATCAGCACCAGCCCTGATAATGTTACTGTCAAAAGGCAGAACGGTCCCTGATTACAGACCCTCCCCCTCATCAACGACCACCACTGAGGAAGTGAGGGTCATCTCCTGGAAGGAATACCCCTCCTTATCTTAATTAGCCACCGAGAAACTGCAAGACGTCTGAGAGTGGGGATGTCATACAGGGTCTGAGGAGTTCACAGTTTAAGAAACTAACCAGCTGCATGTAGTATCCAGAGAGAAGAGAAGATTTTTTAACAGGTGGGTTCAGGATATGATTTGGGAAGAGCACAGCGTCCCTGAACAGCTAATGTCCAAAGCTGCTGCCTTGTTTTGTGTATTTTTGTTCATAGAAGATACGCTTAAGGGGGTTCATGGTCAAGAGCTTTCAGGTTCAACCGTCACAGGAAACAAGTGATGTCAGTCCTCCAGCCTGTTATGGCTCCTGGCCCATTGTTCAGCTGATCTTTCCACCACAGCTCCCAGTTGCCTGAATGGGGTTTTAGAGTCAGCAGCCTGGGAAAGAGGGGAGGAAACCCCTACCTGTGCTCACATCCTGCTTTTGTTGGAGGTGGGGGAACACCCCTAATTTTGCTACTGAATGTCCGACCCGCATTAGAGTGAGCATAACATTAAACTATGTGAACTTGCTAGCCTGCAAAACTCGAGTAGGCAGCTGCTCAGAGAGAAGTGCCCTGTATGTGTTTACTGTTAACTTTAAATGCTGGAAACTATATAACCAGAAAAACGTGAGTAAGAAGTTGCTCAGAGAGAGGTCCCAGTCTGTGTTTAACAGAAAGGTGTTGACAATCAAAACAACAACAACAACAACAAAAACAACACATGCTGCTGCTTTCTTCTTGTAAACGGCCTGGTTTAGAAGGAAAGAAGGCTAGAGCATGTTGTGACTTTACACTTTTGAAACCAAATACCTATTAGTGCATGTATTTATTCATTAAAGTGTATTTATTTTCTAAATTATTTATTTAAAAATATTTTTATTTGCAGCCCATGCAGACATTATTTTCAGAGAATCATACATTAATCATAATAGAGGTAAAAAGTTCATTTCATCTTGATTAAGATTTTTTCCATAATCACCCAAACACTGATGCAGTTTAGAGATGAAAATAACAGAGAAGACGGTGAAAGAGACAAGCAATTAAAGCAATGTATTACTTTTGTGGTACATGAAGGACAAAAGCTGTAAATTGAGACTGTAAATTGCTGGGGACGTCCCGTGATGTACATGCAGGTTATGCTGTTATATCATCCCTACCAATGTTGAGACCAAACCTATGCCCTTGGTTGGGACACTTTTAGGCATGTTGATAATTGGACAAATATTTGCTCAAAAGTTCCTTTTTTTGTCTCACTGGCAAACGTGAACACCTGCACCTCCAGGGCCAGCAGACAGAGACAGTTAACACCACACGTTGTAGCCTCTTCATCCTTAGACAGTATAGGATGGAGCAATGAAACATATTCAAACCAAAACTGAACATAACTGTGGTCTTTAAATACCACCTTTGTGGACCCCGTACCTCGAGTCAAACTACAGGGGTCTTCTCTATTAAAGCAGTATGAACGACATTTTCTCTATGTAGAGCCAGAGGAGTTTAGGAGTGTTTAAATTCTGATATGATGTCAGTCAGTCAAAAAGACGTCCAAGCTGCTTTTGAAATGTGATGATGTAGGGAAAATCAAGAGCAAAGTCTTATTGAATATAATCCATCATTTCTGTTGGATAATGTTCAAACAAATGTACAGAGAGCAGCCACGACCAAAGAACCACTTCTGTTCATGTAGCATGTAGGGTTATTAATATTCATGAAATATCTCATCAGGAAAAAAATAAAATAAAATCTATGTTTCAGCCTCCTCCGTACAAGGTACAGATCAATGTGAAAGGCAATGATGTCAAAGTTCTAACAGACAGACACCTTGAGCAGAACCAGACTCAAGTTACAACCATCTGCCGACACTGAGCTGGGTTTAGAGTGGGTAGAGAGAGGGAGAAGGAAAAGGCAAACAACAACAACAACAACAACAACAATAACAACAGTACAGGGGTCCGTTTCACGTAGCAGGTTTAGTGGAAACTCCGAGTTTGTTAACCCTGAAATCAGGGAAACTCTGAGTTTTCCGTTTCACAAAGGAGGGTTAGTTAAACCAGGGAGAGAGGGGTAACTCTAACCTGTTTCACAAAGAGAGGTAACTCAACCTCGCGGTCAGTTACCACAGTAACAGACTCCGTGAACCTAACCTGCTCGGGAGCAGGTTTAACTCAGTAAACCCAGAGTTTCAGGTGAGACATCGGCATTTTCTCATTTTGATCATGTTTTACATTGTCAAGTAAGTATTAAGTGGCAGTTTGATCCCTTAAAAAATGCTCTTTTCACACTCAAAACTGAATTTTACTCTCTTATTATGTTCCGTTAAATGATTAAGAATATTAAACTAACACAAAAACGGGTGGTGGTCCAGCAGCCCCACCTTTAACGGAGGCAGAGGAGCTGCCCCCCCCCCGTTCGACGATCGCGGCCGGTCCGATCGCAAATTCCCCCCCCCCCCCCCCCCCCAACACACACACACACACACACACACACACACACACACACACACACACACACACACACGAGGTGGGGGACGATCGTCGGGGGGGGGGGGGGGCAGCTCCTCTGCCTCCGTTAAAGGTGGGGCTGCTGGGCCACCACCCGTTTTTCTGGCATCTGCCCTCTTTCTGTTTGCTGAGTGAAAGTCTAATATTGAGTGTAGTGTGTGTTAGTTTAATATATGTACATATACATGCTGAGAGTTAGTTTAATATTCCTAATCATTTAACGGAACATCATAAGAGAGTAAAATTCATTTTTGAGTGTGAAAAGAGCATTTTCTAAGGGATCAAACTGCCACTTAATACTTACTTGACAATGTAAAACATGATCAAAATGATTCAAGCAGTTTCCCTGCAACAGTCTGTCATTGTGATTGCACGAGACTAGATTTAAAGTTACGCATTGACGCGAGCAGCGATTTCCTCCCAAGCCCTCTCCCTCTCCCTTGCAGCTGCTGCTGTATTGCACTTTCTTTTACAAACGTGCTGTAATTCGCTGTTGGCTTGCTGCTGCCCCCTCCTTCTCCCTGTTTCCATTGGTTGATCATTGAATCTGCGCTCCACAGATGCTGGCTGTTTATGTCTGGCATGCACGTGCTTAACTCCAGGTCAAACTACTCGGAGTTGGTAAAACCGTCTCAAATCAGGTATTGTGAAACCGGAAACTCAGAGTTTCCTAACTCAGAGTAGATCAACTCAGAGTTAAGGATTTAACTCAGAGTTTGTTGAACCACCTATGTGAAACGGACCCCAGGTGTATGGTTAAAGTGCCAGGAACAAGGACGAGAACTGTACACATTAACAGCATGTTGATGATTACAGACTGATCAACAGAGTTTGATTTATGGTGATTAAAGTCAGCGGGTCTGTGATAATGGTGTTTGTGAAGTTAAAGTACAGGTAGGAATCATAATAGCCCATAAAGTCAAAATGCTCTGAAACAAACCTCTTCATCTTTATAACAATGATAATTGTAGTGGGGCTGGTATTAATGAAATCATAGTGAAATTTTTCACGGTTCAAGACAGCAGTAGATTTCTTTTCAGTAAATGAGGCTGAATCTTGTCCAGAACAAGACCAACAAAGATATGAGGTATTAGTTTGTCCAAAGGGGGCACCAAAATTAACACAAACACAGGGTTCCTTACAGAAGCTTTAAACTGTGTGCTGATCTGGTATCATCTAAGCGAAAATGCCCCTAAAATGACTGTAAATCAGGAGTGCCCTTCTGTCTGGCTGGTGTGGTTGGTGTAATACCAGTTTGAACAGTCTTTCCATTTCAAAAGTTAGCTGGGACTTTTTCCTGTGCTGCCAGGACCTCAACTAACCTGCACACTCTCTTTTTTGTCCAGACTCAGGAGAAGAGTTCAAACCCTCTGGGATCAGGCCTGGGTTACCTGGAGCACATCTGCCAGCTGTTGGAGAAGATCGGTCAGTTACAGGAGACCAACCTGCGTCTGCAGAGGCAGATCTGCTGCCTACAGACAGACAGCAGGATGACAAAGGCCAAAGAGGTGAGACACAGCTCTTTCACTGAGTTTTACTCAGGATACTGTCTGCAAACAGATAACCTGTTTTTTTTCTTTGAAGTACACCTGAATATTTGTGCCTGAATGCTCTCATATTCTACAGAAAGCCCACAGGCAGTCTCAGGATGAAGTGTTGTGGTTTTTATTTATAGTCTGAGGAGTATCAGGTTTCAGAAAGCTTTGGTGTCTGCGGAAAAAAAAATGGCCATATGGAAAGCAAAAGCCGGAGGAACACAGTCCATTTTGTAAGACATCTTAGCTCCAGTCACTGATCATCTGAGGTTTTAAAATATCTGCTTGAGGGTCTGCAAACTATCTGTTCTAGATCAAGAATAAAACACAGTCCTCTGTATTTTAACGAGTTATTTAATACCAGCTTCTTTAGCCTTTCTCTGACAGTAAAATCATCACTTATGAGAGGATGGTTGACTTTTTGGGGTCTTGGTGAAATATGTTAAGATGGGATTCAAGAATCCCTGACTGTCAGTTTTGGCTCAGATACTGGGAAGGTTTTCTGTTGAGGCAAAGACTGAAACCAGCAGGAGCCTCTGCCCTCAGACTGAAAAGACCCACCTTGAGTCTATAAACCTTCAATTTGACATCTACAGCCAGTTTTCTAGGAACAGAAGATTCACTCTTGAGTGGTTGACCGAAGCAGCTGATAATTTAGCATTCATGTTGGAAGTAGATGACACCAGACCCTCTGTGTGTAAGCCTTTTATCAACAATTTAACACACCATTGAGGATTCAAAGAGGATGCTTGCAGTGAATCGATGACCTTTGACCTGTTTTCAAAGGATGAGGCTGTCTGAGGTAATATAGAGTTAGTGAGGGAGAAAAAAACACAGAGGAATGTCACTTCTATCGCTTCCTGTTCATGAATAACTAATGAGGAAGAAGAGGAGGCTGAGGAAAAAAGAGTTTGTTCACTTTAGTTTATAGATTAAATCTAGACGCTGAGAGACAAACATAACCTCAGAATCAAAGGATTGGATCAGAGGTTGGTCCGGGTCTACCAGTTGTTAGTGTCTGTAGGTGGCTGTCTGATTTACCTGGTCAGATCGCTGAATTGCAGCTGATCATTTGTACTGCAACTGAAGGCAGCATCACATGGCATGGCTTTCACCACAGGAGGATAAATTTTAGTTTACAGAATGAAAGAAAAGATAAAATTATCATATTATAACATTAAAAACGTTCAGTTGAATGAAATAAATTAAAATTCAGTTTAGAAAAGAAAAGACTAACTTGACTGTAGGAAATGTGTCTTGTGCTACATACATTTAAACAACATACAAAAAACATGATACCAAACAACCAATCCTGATGGATTATCTCTGGCATCTCTAAGATATGGACAATTAATAATATGTAACATAAAATGCTACAAATACCATTGCAAAAAACACAGAACATCATCAACTCCAGTCTTTGGTTTTCATCCGCCCCCCATTGTAAGAGGAGCTACAATTAATCTAGTTTGGAAAGTTTCCCTCCTTTACCTATAGGACTGCTGGCAGGTGTGTCAGACTTGGAGAAACCACATTTGGTTGTTTCCTTCCTGTTCAAACAGATGGACTAAAAAGAAAAAGTAGGAGTTAAAAAATAGACACTCGCGTGCACAAAAACAACCCGAGACTAGGAAAAAAACAGCTCTTCATGTGGATCATCAGTTTAAGTGCAGATTTTTCCAAACTCTGACCCCTCTTTTCCTGTTTTTAGACACATGCTGCTTGATCACACACAGGGAATTTTTGTCCACTCATGATTTCCATTTGGGGAACTTTTTAGTCTTTGTGGATGCTTGATTATGTCTGGTGAATTAAAACCATTTCTCTCAAGCTCTTAAGCTTTAACAGAAACGCCTGTAGATTGTGACAGATGCCATTTGTTTGTCTTGTATTTGCCTTTTCTAAAATGAACCAGGCGCTCACATAGGTTCCTGAACTAAATGTCAAATGTGGATCCTGAATTTTTGAACAGACAAAACAAATGGAAAATTTTCTTTTGGACGAATCTATTTTTCAAATGCTCTGCAGCCCTCATTATCCCCCATTGTCACAGGGATATTGAGTATTACCTACATTCGAGGTGTTTATCTCTTCCCAGGCACTCTGTAGTGAACATCTCCACCACGAACCAATCAAAAATCAGAACTCCTGAACTTTGTCAGTAACAGCTGGTGGAAACTAACCATATCTAGGGCTGCACGATATGGCCAAAAAACTATATCTCGATATTTTTAGGCTGTATCGCGATACACGATAAATATCCCGATATTCTGACATCTCCTCTAAATCACTCTATAAATATTAAATTCAACCCTTTGATGCATAAAATAACACCAGTGTAATGACTTCAGCAGACTTTTGTGTTGGATTGGAATTGAAAAATATCATGAAACACTTTTTAACTGTATGAAAAATTTCATGACATACTCAGTTTTTACTACATAAAAATGTAAACATGATTAATTATTCTGTAACTGCTGAAAAGTTAAAAATACTCTCACGATTTTAAACTTCATGAAAAAATGATGAAATAATTCACTTAGTTTTTTAATTCATGAAAAATAATGAAATATTCCTACATAGTTTTTAATACTTAAAAAAAAAAGATGCTTGGTTATACTGTAACTCAAGAATTCGTTTAAAATGTTTAAATGTTTTTGGAAAAATTGTGAAAAACTTCAATTTAGGTTTTAATTGCATTAAAAAATAATGAAATACACAGATTTTACTTCATTAAAAAATAATTAAAAACATGTCAACATCTCAAAAATAATGAAGAATGCTCAGTTTAAAACTCAAAAAAACAAACACCATCACGCAGCTTGTAATTGCATGTGACATATGAATGTTGTATCAGTTTGGTATTTTTACAATTATTGATAATAACAGTGATTGCTATTTTCCCATTAGAGGAAGGCAAGCCTACACAAATACTCACCAATTGCAAGGTGCAGCCAATGGCCAAAACATTGCAGTCTTGTCCACTCATTCAGGCTCACAGCTTTGACTATATTAGCCTCATTGTCCGTGGTGATGCACATCTGATGAGTTTCTGACAAGTTCCATGAAAGGAGAGCATCTTGCAGACCCTGTGCAATGATCTCTCCTGTAAGAAGTGGGTCGCATTTGTCAGCTGGTGGGCCACCTTTTCTTTAACTAAGATGTACAAGTGTGGCAGCGCTTTTCCTGCGAAAATATTGCGACCATGCAAGTCATACTTTGGATCAAGTGTCTTAATAAGATTTTTGAATCCTGGCTTTTCTACCACACTGACCGGAGCCATGTCTTTGGCGATGTACTTTGTCACTGCGGCCATGATGTCTCTCCACCTCTGACTTTTTCTGTCATATGGGACTGAATTGGCAAACGAAGAGGACAGCGTCATTTGCTTCGGTGATGGTTTATGTGGTGTAGGAGGAGACGTGGACATACGGAGTCTGATGCATTCTTCGTTTTGTAGTGGATGGCATTTCAGGTGGTGAACTAAGTTTGTGGTACTGCTACCTTTGGTGGCTACGGTTTTGCGGCATACTTTGCAGATAACCGTATTTTGCTCCACTTCTTCCTGGCGAAACCCGAACCACTGCCAGATGATTGAGCCAGTGCTGTGTTTTTCTCCATCCCTCCCTCCTCTTAGTAACTCGAAAACTTGCCTCGGGTCTCAACTTTTTTCGCTCTCTCCGTGCTCGTCTCCCTCCTTTCCTTAAACAACAATACGCATGCGCGCAGGAGAGTTTCCCGGACGGGAGGGGGAGAGTGCTGCTTACAATGAGAAGAGCGGCAGGAGAGTGAGAGGATCGAAACTCCAAAGATAGTTGCATACTGACGCCTCAAAACATAAAGCCTTTGTGTCAATTTGTACTCGATGGTCACGATGTGGTCATTTTTTACATCTCACGTGGAAAAACCCGCGATATATTGAGTATATTCGATATATCCCCCACCACTAACCATATCTACTCACTTTTTCAAGACGCAAATGTCAGTGTGCTGCTGCAATTGCCTGAGAGGGACTTTTGTAGCCCAGCATCAGTAAGAGCTCTGTCATTGAGACTACAGGCACTGCCAACACAGAAAATGCTGTCAGTGCACACAGTCCCTCATCAAACTTGATGCTTTTACTGTATAATTTATTCGTCTGTCTTGTGTTTCCAACTGTTTTTGTGTGTAATTTTGGAACATCTTCATTCATGTGTGAGTGATAAAAACATACAAAAAAGAAACATTGCTGAAGACCTGTCCTCCTTCATGTTGTAGCTGTGAGTGCTTCTGTAACATAGAAAGCATCCTGCTGTGAGGAGCAGGGAGGGGTTTATGAGAAAGGGGTTAGAAAGGACATGCCTTCTCAGTTGTTCTCTGGGGTAAGAAATGGGTTTGAGGAGCTTAGGGGTTATGATCTTTTCTAAATCAGTTTTGGGTTGTGGCCAACTGAGGTGCCTTTGACAGAGAGCCCAAAATAAACATTTGATGGAGCATGCTCTGTGCATGATGGCCTTGTTGTTTTAGTTTGGTTGGTTGTGGAGAGGCTGATAATTCTGATGGAAGTGTTTGTGATATGTGTGAGTAACAGGGGAACTGCTGGAGGTGCTTTGAGACTATGAATGGCAGAGAGTGTGAATGTCAGTGGTGTTTATTGTCTTGGATGAGACTGAGATATACAGAGCATTTAAGCATCCCAGCCATTTCATTATTGATACAGGTGGGTTTGTGGGAGAGGCTGTGAGTACTGCAGGAGCTGGTAACCTTTCTTTCATCACTGTGTGAAGTGAGAAGTCCAGAAAACTTAAAACAAGGTTACTGTCATTCAGGAGTATTTGAAGTATGTTGCTGTTGGTGAGGGACTGGCTCAGACTGGAAATCAAGAGTATCAAACAGTTCTGGTACTGTGACAACCCAATGTGGCAGTAACCAATGAACAGGTATGTAACATATACAGGCACCACTTAAAAAAACACCACCCAGAGAAGCTGAAGTAGTGAGAGAGCGCACACTGGCTGTTGAAGATGAAGTGAGTCACTAGTAATAATGTAATAACACAGACTGCTGGTTTAATAATGTTCACGCCCTTCAAAGAGCCCCAGCCAAATATGTGACTGAAAGTGTTTCAAATGTTTTTCAAAAAGTTTTTCATTTTACCACTCTCATTTCCCTGCAGCAGTAGCAGAAAAACAAAACAAAACAAAGAACTGTTGAATACTGCTGAAAATGCCTGGCACGCCTGATTATCCTGGTCTTTAAACCTGGCAATGTTAAAAATGAAATTGAATAACCCTGGAGTATAGGACAGGACTCATGACTTGGGCTCTTCTGATGGCTGAAGGTGTTACAGTGCACATTTAGACTGCCTGAGGTAGAAGACACTAAGGAAGCTTCAAATTCAGAGAATGAGAAGTGGAAGGGCATTGAAATTATGGACTTTTCTGATCATCTGAAAGCACTAAAAGGTGTAAAGGAAGATGTGAAATCAATGGAGAGGAAAACTATAAACAACCAACCAATGGTTAGGGAAGTGCTATACTTTATAAAGAGAAGTAAAGGATTTAACCAAATTTAAACCCATTCAGGGGCAGCTGAGATAAACGGAATTTCACTTTATTCACTCATATTTAATCAGTGATTCATAGGATTTTAACATTTTTTTTGTTAATCTGGATGCTGTCTCTGCTCAGTACAGTATCAGTATGATGAGGGTCAACACAAACAAAAAGGAAGAAATCTGACTGTGGTGCCTCTGACCTCCCATTACTCTCTGGGACCCTCTCTGCCCAGCTGTTATGTAATAATGTAAATATAGCTGAGGGAGGGGGCCCCTCTATTAAAAACAGGAAGGAAATATATGTGTGCATATGTTGATATGCACTCTGTATTGTTATAGAGGCCTGTGTGAACCTTGTCTCCCTGTACTGAGAGATAACTTCAGTATCCAGTAAAGACCTGATATTAAAACAACTGCAGCTTTCTAACAGACAGAGAGGGCAGATGTGAGACTTGGTTTGCTCCGAGATGAGTCTGACATTTATCTTGTTCATTGTTGGACTCAGATGTAAAATTAAAGGATTAACATATGGTATAAAGACACACAGATACAATACAGACTTAATTTAAACAACCATATCAGAGACTTTTCTTTTCCTTTATGAAGATAAACCCATGTATTTCAGAAACAGAAACTTTCTGCTGTCTCTCTGAACAGGACTTCTTCAAGCAGCACTGCAGCTGTGGAGCAGCTGACCTGGCCTTCCATGATGTCCAGAGGAGACCCCCCAGGAGTGAATCTCTGTCACCCAGCGGGATCCTCTCTGATCTCTCCACCATCCCTGAGATCACCCGCCATCCTCTCATAGCCACCAGGAGAGGTAAGAGTGAGGCATCTTTAAATCTAATGTTTCTATACAGATTTTACTGACTTTGCTGGAAGAGAAAGGAGTCGACTGGAATTAAACTCTGAAAATGATGGCACCTAAAGCAGATTTTTTATATCTGAGATGGATGTTATGACCTTGGTTATACTGACTAGTGAAATTGTTGGTCTCTTTAGCATCGAGTTTTTTGTCTTTCACAAAATGTGTGGTTATGGTTTGAAGATTAAGTTTTTCAATTCAATGTTTGATTACTTTAAAGTGTTGATATAATTAAGGTGTTTTCAGGTTTTCTTGTGGTTGTCTTATTGGCTTGTACAATTTTTGGACTTCTAAAGCAACATCACCCATTGTTTCTTTTAGAAGAAAAAGCATCTGGACAGACAGACAGATGTAATGTTGGCTGTTTATGTGGAGCACTCTTAACTCGTGATGTAGTAGTTACAATAGGATGCGATACAATATGATATGATACAGTATGATACGATTCAATTCTGCACGATACAGTATGATATGATACGATACAATACAGTACAACAATGATACAATACCATATGTATCAAAACCAATGATACAATAACAGTACCCCATGACACAATACGATATAGTACATATACTATATACTATATACTATATATACATATACAATATAATACAATACTATATAATACAGTACGATACAATATGATACAGTATGGCAACTAGCAACAGCGGGCCAAATCAGGCCTGCGGTTGGTAGTTGCTGACTCTGGCAATACAGAATGAAACAGTGAAGGGAAAAAGGATATAAGAGGATAAGGTAAGAAACACAATACCGGATGAAAGAATCTAACAGGTCCAGTCACATGTATCTCTGAGAGGTAGTGTCCTGTCACTGTGAGTCATGCTGAAAGCATGGAGGTCACTTAAACCACCCCAGATTAACCCAAAGCTTTTGATTACAGTAAAGATCAGCTCTTAATAAGCTGCTCCAGAGGGATGTGTCAACAAACACTCTCAGGCCCAACCATGAGTCTTAGACTGAATTTCAGTGTACCCCCCTGAAAAGGACCTGTATTTTAAAGCTTTGTGTTTCACAACCTGACCCTGAAGGTACCCCTGGTGTTTTTACACCTTGGTGTTTAGTCTGTCATCAGAGCCGAGGTCCAGGTGGTGTCTGTCAGACAGGACAACACTGTCCTCTTCCTGAATGTTATCATAACTGGCTGTTTTCTGAGTGGCTCGTGTTGCTTGAGGAGGTGGTGCTGGCCCACAGCTTGGTGGTCCCGTGGGGTTGGAAGATGAAATTATAACTGGAGTGGGAGATCTGAGTGGAATTCCTGGCATCCTAGGCCTGACGGGAACACAAAACGTCCTGTGGACTCTGGAATGCCTCGGCTCTTCCTCAGATGGCCAGGAAACTGGATCTGGAGAAGAGGTTGAGAAGTCAGGAGAGAAGGGAGATCAGGGTGAGGTGCAGGAAAGGTTAAATCCTGCTCTGTGCTCAGCTATATTTGTAAATGCCAGCCTCAGATTGTTGGGGTGTTTGTACAATACAATGACAGAGATCTGATTTATGGAGAGGACGTGGAAAACCACCAGACAGGAAAGTTTGTTCCAGAGTTGGTGGAGTTCTGCTGAAAATGTTATACCTTCTGTTTCTGATGCACACACACAAACCCTGGACACAGCTGTGGTCTAGTTTGTTTTTCTTTCTCCAGTAGAGTGATGATCTGGAGAAATTGTGAGTCTATGATGCAGGGGGTTGTGTTTGCACACTCATTGGAGAGGTGGTGGTGGTGTTGTTCAGAGGCTAAAATAACAGGCTGTGCTGATTTCCATCAGCATTTGTCATAACAGTCAGCACCCTTCTCTTAGCGCACCATCAAACTGCTCACATCCCAAACCAGGCTGAATATTAATGCCGCCCCCAGGATAGTACAGCCCCCTCTGAACTTTATCACATATGTCCCTTTATTAACCTGCAAGTCAAATACTGATGAGCGGTTAACAAACAAGGTCAGTCCAAAATGCAGATATCAAGAAGTAACTGAGGGGCACTTTCATAGAAATTCCAGCCCTTTCACACATGAATTATATCAGTGTTTTTCAGTGTTTCTTTCTATTTGAAGTGAAAAATCATGTCAGTGCCAAACATTTTCATGTGTAATTACTGGGAAGCTCTTTTTCTGTCCAAGTTAGTGGACACTGTCCATCAATGGTGTAAAACCTGATTTAAAAGCGAATACAATTTGTTTGTGCAATCATGCTATTATCAAATGAAGAGCAAATGACATAAAGAGACAATTTAGAAAAAACATCAATCAGGAGAGGACAGATTGATTTTCAGTCACAGAACAAACAAACCTGATAAAGGTTTGCACAAATGTTCTCCTTACACCTGAATCAGTTTCAACATGTTTTTTCTCCCTGTCAGATTGTGGGAGAATTTAAAACTTATTCCTGAGGTAACTGGTGCACCAACATCTGCTGTTGACACAGTCCCAATAAAATAAAGCTTTTTTAAAAAACAGGTTATCCTTCCAGCATGTCAACAAATCCATTTAAGAGAGCAGGATAACAGAAGAGAAAGAACCAACAATTCGAACACAATAGATGTGATCTAAGCAGATTTTAACTCTGTGAGTGTTTTCATTACAGGGAGGTGAGAATACTGACCTCACCCCCTCAGCTCAGCCGTGCCCCCCCCGCCACACACACACACACACACACACACACACACACACACACACACACACACACACACACACACACACACACACACACACAGTAACAGGTTCTGTTTAATATTGGGTTTTAGATCTGAGCAGAGAGGAGCTGACCCCCATCCTGCTGTGGAGGAGAAGTCTGAACCAACAGAGCTACACTGAGGGGAAGGTCCGCTTCAGAGAGAGCACAGAAGGGCTGTGTGTCCCCTATCACAGGGTGAGTCATCGATTCACTTAAAACCCCCATGATCTTTGAAAGATGCTAACTCTAATGAATGGTATTGTGCTGCCTGCTGTGACTTGTGTGCCCCTCACTTTATTCAGCTCACTTCATCATGAGCTCAGGTTGATGTGCATGAAGTTTGAGAGCAGGAAGAAGCTGTGGATGCTGCTCACATTCGTAGTGGTCAGCCATCTTTACAACATAAGTAAAAACAATCATACTGCTGGAGGAGCAGGAGGAGACTGGTCTGTTTTTGTATGTGTCTAAAAAAGCCAAAGGACGGAGTACGCACAACAAAAAAGAGGCCAGTCTTAACAGCCAGTAATAGTCGGGTCACAAAGTGAGATTCTGTGACCATCCTCTGGCAAGGATGTTTTGACGATTGATTTGACCTCTATGGACCCTTTAGAAAAGATTTAGCCCCCAGGTCCAAAGTTCAAAAGTTAATTTTTAGAGATGGCGCCGGTCCAAAGGTCAAAAGTTAATTCTTAGAGATGGCGCCGGCCGCCATCTTGAATTTAGCTGTCTAGCAAATAATGCCGGGATTTCTGCGAGGGACCTGGGGGCTAAATCTTTTCTAAAGGGTCCATAGAGGTCAAATCAATCGTCAAAACATCCTTGCCAGAGGATGGTCACAGAATCTCACTTTGTGACCCGACTAAGAGGACACGGAGACATGTCCAGGTCGAGCTGCGCGAGAAATAAGAGGAAGAGGAAGAAAGAAAAAGAGGGAGACAAATTAAATATCTTGTTAACTTCATCATGTGTGTCAATTTACTAGATTTAATTTAATTTAATCTCGGTTCGCCTCTGTGCGCCTCAGTCCACAAAAATACCAAACTGGCTGTACGCCGGGCTCCACCAGACGAAAATACAACTGCGCGGGGTCCGCCACCCTCCGCCGCCTCACCGGCGGAAATGAAAATAGAGCCCTAAGTTTTTCTGTGTAATAACAATGAAAGATAAGATATGGTAAGATGTTCCTTTAATAGTCCCACAGGGGGAAATTCAAAATTTACAGCAGCATAGTACAGACATACAAAGAGAAATAAGAGGATAAAGAAAAACTTGGAGTCAAGTTAAAAAAAAGATATGTACGTGAGTCATATTTACATGTCTACGGAATATAATGATATGGTTTATCACATGCTGAGGTTTCTGTTAAGGAGTCTGTAGCTGCAGGAAGGAATTACCTGCAATACCTCTCTGTCACACACTCCTCAGTGCAGTGAGTGTCTTTTGGAGGGGGTGAGAGTCTCTTTCCAGCATGGAGGACAGCTTGGCAGATATGACTGAATGTTGGATTTGCTGCTTGTGGTAAAATGTAGCCTTGCATTGAATTTATGGAGTATAATCATTATGATTATTTTTTTATTATTATTTGTAATGTCCTGTTTATCCAACCAGCATGCTTTTGTACAAAAAATGTAAAACTTATTCTTATTTCACTTGGTGCTGTGTTTTTCAGAAAGTTTGGAGTATCGAAGTTTTTAAAGTTTTTAAGTAGTGTCAGTATTTGTGGTGCAGATATTAAATCAAGAGTCATATCAACCTGGGTATCAATCATAATAATCATAATTATGGTTCTTGCCATAAATGAGCAGGTCTTCAAAGAATGAGACCTTTAATTTTAGCTTTGGGTTCTTTATCAACCACAGGAGGTGTTTACTCGAGAAACTATGACACAAAAGAAATTTATGTCTGCAGGGTGATCCCTGCTACTGCCCCTCACTGTGATTCACTGTGAGTTTCCCAATGTCCTCTCACTACTGTCAGGGAAAACGCGGATGAAATATGACTGTAAATTCTGGGAGCTGGGGGAGTGAATCTACCCCTGAAGAAAACCTTATGCAGCCTCCCTTTTAAGCTTATTCACTGGGCATCTTTATTTTTCCAAAAGGTTAATCTTAACTACGTGTATCCTTCCTGTCTCTCTCTTCACCTTGGGCTTGAGTTCATAGCTTTCGTAATTCTTAACGCAGAAGCGACAGAAAGATTCAAAGGCACGAGAAGCACAAAGTGACTCAAAAATACAATTGAACATTGTGCTCTAAAACACAGACCAGAGATTTGGATTGAATCAATGCTGGCTTTAATAGACTTCTTAAACCTGAAGCAGGATGCAGTCCTAACACACCAAGTTTCTGGCCTTCAAATAAAGACTTAAATGACAATAGCTGTGCAAAGTGTCTGAAATCATGAGCTCTTAAATGTTTGTGGTCATGCGTGTGAGCTTATCTCAGGGGTTTTACATCTTTTCTAGGAATGTTCAGATAAATGCAAATAATAGAGAAACTGGAAGGACACTGAGGAGAATGTCCCTGACGGGTCCTGATTTGAGTCAACGTTTCACCATAAACGGTCAATTCTGCACAAATGACTCTACCAGCAAATACTCCACTTCCTGTCTATGGGATCAAAAACAAAACCTGAAACCTGTTTGTTTTTTGGGTTCTTGTCCTGCAGAGCTTTGGGTAAATGTGTGTTAAATTGTTGTCATTGTGTGTTTTTGTTTTTTAGCCAAGTGAAAACTACACCTGGGGTCGAGTCAAAGATCTTGTGAGGAAGACTAAGCTGAGGAACCAGAGCCGGCTGGGACTGACCTCCCCCTCCCTGAAGATGTCCTGTCCACAGCTCTACAGGTGAGGCAAACGCTGAAGACCACAGGCTGCAAAAACCTGGTACACATGGACTGAGTACATTTGAGTTCACACAAGCTGTGGCAACACCCTCAACTCCAACTAAATATTCTAACAGCAGCTATCTTGAAGGTGTGTACAACACACTGACACACTGATGTGTGCACAAAGCTTAGTGAGTTTCGGCCTCGTCAAGAATGTTAAACATTTTATTTAATTTGGTGAACGTCAGAAACAAAGGCAAATGAAATAATATTCCCTCCTATTCCTGCAGGATCTTAATAGGGCCCTGAAAATATCACATTTATAAAGAGAACAACATTGTTCCTGACACACATTTGATATAAATCTTATTAGGTATTTTAGTGAAAATATCTTTATAAAAAGCATATATTGATTCTCTCCTGTTCTCGTTTCTTGGTTCAAATAAAAATCTGCTCTCTCTCTCTCTCCATGAGGAGCCAAATGTATCACTCCTCAAAGGTCCTGTCAAGAAAGGCTGTCTCCACATCATACTGTACATTTGCTTATAGCTCAAATAGAAGAATCAGTACATAATTTATTCACTCATTTTTCAAAATAAAAGCAAAAATGAAAAAACAAGAAAACTACAATGATACTTGATCTCTGTTTCCAAAACATGAATGGAAAAATGGATAATGACTCATTTTCTAGATTCTCTGTTTGTTCTGAACAAAATGGAAAAATTGGTTAGCGACCAAGTTTATTCAATTGTTCCATCTCCCACTAGCACAAGCTACATGACCCAGGAATGATGCTTTGGAGTGCCCACAAAGTAAAAGAACTTTGTATTATGGAGCCCAGAGATACTCAGAAATGTCGGTTAGAAGGTTCTGTGCTCAATACCAGTTCAGGGGGAAAAGACACATACACCTAGGTCATTGGACACTGATAGCCCTTCTGCACTGAAACACATTCCATCAGTGAAATATGGTCATATAGCAGTCATCTTAAAGTCGTTAAACTACAGACCTTGTGCACTATTATGGTCTTGCTCCACTCTTGATGGGTTGAGATACACTTCCGTGTTATGATTGTTCTTATGTCCTCCTTCCACAAAAAGATGTTACAGAGGTTATCAGCTGTGTCTGGTACTTCATGTAAAATGTCTCCCCATAATGTTCATCTATGTCTCGATGATTAGCTGAGAAGCAGCTGCTATACGGTTGCTGTGTGGGTTGCCAGGGATTTTATGGCATAGTTTGTGGAGACCTACTGCAATTATAGATTATATACAGTCTAATATCACTGAGCAAGTTATGAAAAATGATTGAAAGCGTACATGTTTGTAAATGTTAAAGATGTGAACACACAAAGTTACCTCATCCATTGATGACCTAATTGCTGTCTCCAACTGTGCATTTGACATGAGTCCTTTCTGCCTTAACTAGTGCTATGCACAGAACCGTCTGATCAACATTTCTAGACTCCTGACTGCTGCAGGGTGGTGGAAATCTCGGCATGGGTTTGGCATTCCTAGAAAAACTGACCCACTAACTCTCTAAATCTTACTCAATCTTCTCTTCGATTTGAATTTGTGGCTCATGTGAAACAATAATGTTTACTAAGCAGACAAGTCCCTTATGTTGTTGGTTAAATTAAAGTTGGTCCAGATCACTGAAACAAAACATAAAACCTCAACTTTACACATACCCAAACAAGCTGACAGAGTGTGTATTTTATTCATTTTTCAGCTTGAATCCTGTTTTCTCTTCATTCCCAATGTGTTACAGGACAAAAGAGTGTCAGAGAGAAATGAAACTCTGTGTCTACTCCATCATAAAAACACAAACTTTACAGTTCTCTGTTTTTGTGGGGATGTCTCAGCCTTTAGGGTTGAAATGGCACAGACTCAAATGGCTCCACAAAGCTACTTGTTTGTTGGACAAAAAGGAAAAAAGAAAGAGAAGGAATGTGAGTTATTTGACTGCAGTGAACTAAAGCCAGCATGAGAGTGAAAGAGGGATTTTTGTGGTGGGAAGTCGTGACAGCTTCGGTGAGTTTTTCCTTATGAAGTGGAGTGTGACAGCTTCCTGGCAGATGAAGTAATAAGAAGCTTTAGCTCCAAGTTTGTCTGTGAGAGCAGGACTGAATTAACTCTGAGAAGTTGTGCTGTGAAGGAATCTGATGGGAGGTGGAGGAGCCTCCAACCTCTCCTCTGTCCTGACCCAGGTTTGGCTCAGACCCAGCAGGGCAGAAGAGGAGGGGGTTCAGGGCTGAGGGATGCCTGGAGGAGTGGGATCATTCCTGCATAGCTGTAAGCTGAGGCCTGCTGAGATATGGCTACAGTCCAGGCTTCATTAGCAGAACAGCAGCCTCCTGCTGAAACATGCACGCTGGCTCGCTGTAGACTTTTTGACACAGGGAATAAAAGGGAACAGAAATGTTTGCTCCTGCTCAGAGATGATTTAAGTTTCATGATAAGTGTCTCCTTTTCTTCACAGACCTGATCTGGAAACAGTGGAGCCCGCTGTGAGAAATGGAAACAGGAACTCCATGATTGCTTTGGGACATAAGAGCAAAGTGGACTTCCCCTGAGCACAATAAACATCCAGGTACAGCAGAAAACTCTGTATCTTTACTTACCTGGCTGTCCCACATTTAAAGGTCAGTCTGGGGAAATGAACCTGTACACAAAAATAACCTTTACGCCTCTTATTTCAGCTCCTGCAAAAAAAAGGGGGAACAGTGTGTAAAGTTTTAAAAGAAATTCAGTGTCTTGCCGTCTGAAAATCAGCCTGTCAGGCAGACTTTGCTCCAAACTGTGTCAAATGAGCTTATATCTGAACTTCCTGCTATAAGCCTGCAATCTACACCACTGATAAAGAGTGCACAGCTCTGAATGATGAAGATCATTTTACTTTAAAATGAACTTGTTATACTCATATACTCTAAATGAAAGGAAACTATTCTCTGTAAGTACTATAGACTGTATATAGAATGGATGCTGTCTGCCTTGTCGCTGGGTGAAGCCATCCTGAGAACAGCACCCTCTGGTGACGGGCTGCAGTATAGGTAATAAATCCCGCCCCTTAGCAAATTACTTTTGCTAAGGGGCGGAAGAATTACTTTTTGAGTCACTTTGTGACTTGAATCTTTCTGTCTCCTCTGTGTTAAGAATGACAAAAGCTATGAGCTCAAGCCCAAGGTGAAGAGAGAGCCAGGAAGGATACACGTAGTTAAGATTAACCTTTTGGAAAAATCAAGATGCCCAGTGAATAAGCTTAACCCTCACACTGTTCAAATCCTGTACCCTCACAGTATGTTCCGGGTCAAAATTGCCCCTTCAAAGAGTTCAAAGAGCAGCTTTCTGTCACAGAAAGTTCTCTTGACTAGTTAGGTCATTTTGACCTCTGTCTAGGTGTGTCTGTGTGACTGTATGTCTGTGTGCGTGTGTGTGTGTGTGTTTCTATCAAGGTAATGATAGTTTCATAATGATTTGAATATATCTTTTTGAACAACAAACCTTATATTGAACACGGTTGTTACTGTTTGTCACTTGTCCCACACTGCTAGATCTAAGATCCATCTAAATATAGATACGGGTCAAATTTGACCTGTAACAGCCATGGAGGGGAAAAATTTGTAGCACATAAACAAAAATACACGTGAATATTTTTAAATTAATTTCATTTATTTTGGGCAACTTCAGGAAAAGTCATCAAGTTTCAGGCTTAAAAAATGATGTTTAGGGTATTTTTTACTGCTGTTAAAAGTCAAAACGGGTCAAATTTGACCCGAACAGTATGTGAGGGTTAAAAGGGAGGCTGCATCAGGTTTTCTTCAGAGGTAGATTCACGCCCCCAGGTCCCAGAATTTACAGTCATATTTCATCCGAGTCTTACAGAGAGCTTTTTGGCTTCAAATCCGTATAGGCCTACTGCTGGAAGGTGGAACCAAGTTGTCTATTGGATATACAGTCATGGTAATTACACATGATAATTATCCAGTAAGTAGGAAAGTTGGGCTTCCTCACAACACTTTATTTCTTTTTCATGTTATATACAGGCAGACATTGACCTAGTAAGAGGGCATTCAGGGAGCAGCTGACTTCCCACTACTAGAAGGGCATCCAGAGGGTCCTTTTTGTGTAAAAATGTACATCCCAATAGAAGACTTTGTTAGTATTAGTACATGGAAAAGGCAGTTATCACTTCTGATTTCTGGAAGGGCTTCCCCGGCAAATTTTCTTTTAGATAAAGGCATCCAGAAGGTGCTTTTTTAACATTACAAATATCAATCAATCCACCCAACTTTAGTTGTATAGCACTTTTCATACAACAAAATGCAACACAAAGTGCTTTACATAAATGAAGGTAGGGCTGAGTTTGCTTTTAGAAATACTAAGACTTTGTACCATCTTCAGGTCTTCAGGTTGGATGATCCACAGACATGGACTGTGATAAGACAAAGCTACCTCACTGTTGGTATCTGTCCCTACTTTAGGAACAGTTAAAAGACCAGTAACTGAAGACCTGAGAGCCCTTACAGGATCATATGGTAAAACGAAACCTGATAAATAAGACAGACGCCAATGCTTTACTGTCATGGTATCCTTTATGGTTTTTCTTACCTGTTCTTTCCCATGGGGGTCATTCAGAGGGCACCTTTTATCATGTTTTATTCATCAGAAAAGCAGCTACCAAAGACATAATTCATGAGTTTTCCACAGAAAACGGAAGATGCAGGGGACATGAGGACTCCAGGGGGACCCCGTTTGCTGTCCCTTTACTAACATATGTATTCTGTATAGTCAGGCTGTTTCTAAACTCTGCTTTTTTGCCTTCTTCACAGCATAGATCAAACAAAGAGACACAGAGGTAACTGGGCAGTTTGGCAGCGGTGTCCCAAGACTGGAAAATAAACAGAAGAAGAAGAAGAAGAAAAGGACAATAATGAAAGAAACTGAAACACAGAGAGAAATAAAGGAGAGGACTCTTGTGTGAGGGATGGTGATAGTAAAAATGGGACTGGTTGTATGTTTCTACAGTGTGTGAGGTAAAAAGTAAGCCATGCTCTCCTAAAACTAAGACAATGTTATTCTCTGTCTGAAATGATCTGCACTGTGACATAATTTAACTGCATTATACTGTCTCTGTTTATACTATTTACACTTTATATATGCTTTTATTCTGACATTATGAAACATGAGAGGTGAACCTGGAAATTGAACCTTTACAAAACAGCTGTGGCCACCCTCTCTCCCAAACCTCTATTATTGTTGTGAACAAAGATAATGTCAGAAGTCCCACCCTTCTTGATCCTGATTGGTCGCTAATCAAGAGGTGACACTGATGAGCCAAACTTTTGTAGAAGTAGCTATTAATGAGAAGTGCTCTGAAACAGAGGTCATGGGTGCTGCCAGCTGAAATAAAAATATCTCAAAATTTTTGACAGAGAACTCAGTGAGGAAAAATGGTGAACATTGAGGTTGCTAAATACCACAAAAATGCATAACTGGATTTAGAACAGAAAACAGGTGCTACCAGCGCCAAAATGTGCTTCAGTTCACACAGCTCTTTATCATTATTTAAATGTTATATTATGATGCTGGGGTTTCATTGTGCAACACATCAAGTGTGCAGGAGTCACTTTGGAAATGTGAATCATCTCCTCCCTCCCCAAAACACTCCCCTTGAACCTTTCCACTCAAATGTTTGTGGTGATTCTCACTTACTTTTACCTGCTGCATTTACCAATCTGCTAACCTGACTTCTTGCAGAAATTTTACCCTGGAAAAGGTCTAGACCTTGGTGGGGGTCTTTTCAATGTAAAAACACTCAAACTTAACAGGTTTCTAACCCATGTTCTTACTTATTACTGGAACTGGTCAGCATGTTGCTTTTTGGTGTTTTATATCAGCTCTATTTCAACTTTGTAAAGATTAAATCTGCCACTTTTCAAATGTTTTCTTCTTTTTTTCAGCCATATGGCAGCACCTAAGATCTGTTTGTAGCAACCCTAGGAAAGTTTCGGACACCGACATTAGTGGATGACTATGCATAAACTTCATGTGAACATGTTTGGCATGAAAGAAAACTCATGGCTTTTTCAGGGGATGGCTGAGTTTGTTTGCATTTCTAATGACTCATTCCTCCAGTATTCAGGTAAAAACAGAATATCAGACAGTGACAGCAAATGTTGGAAAAGGATTCTCCACCTTCATGTACCAAACCACGTTGCCCCAAAGAGATGAATGATATGTTTTCACCTCTTTAACAGGCTCTTTAGTCAGTAGAGGGATGTATGTTTAAAATGATAGTTAAAGCTGGTGTTGGTCAGTCAGACACCAGACAACTGTGTATGAACTGTATGTTGCAATGCACATGAGGCATTATTATTCAAATTTATTTTTTGAAATAAAGTGAATGAAAAGAAAACATGATTTCCTTTTATTCTTTACTGCATATCATTTTGTTTATTTCACCCCTTAAAGCTCCTTTGATGAATTCTCTGTTTGTGTGATTGTGGCACCCCCCTGTGGACAAATGTTACCTTTCACATCTTTGCTGCTTCTATCATGTGTACAATAAATGGTATTTTCTGACAAAAAGGCATCTTGCTTTCTCTAAGCAGTCAAATGTATGACTCAATTCTTAACAGGGATTTGTGATGACATTATAATGCATTCATAATACCATTATGTGTTGTAGAACAAAAAATGCTGTCTGCAAATACCTTGTATTGACACCTAACCTTTTAAGTCATTATAACTGTTTCTATAATGCTGATTACTGTAACACTGTAACTTTATGTGCATGATTCCTGTATATATAACTGTATAGAGCATTATAAGTAACTATAAGAGCTCATAAATATGATAACAATGCACTGCAGGTGCATCACTGCGCACAATAGAGACAGGCTTCATAGAAAGTCTCATCTGTATTATCTATAAACAGTATATACATATTATTTTTGGACTATTAGTCTTTTAACAGCACTAAAATAAAATTAAGAACAGGAAAAAAGTGTTGAAAGGAGGACAGTAAAACAGGAAGAGAAGAAACAAAAATATAATAAATGATGAGATGCGGTTAATTCATGAAATGGGAGCTTTCTTTTCATCTGTTTTATCCTCATACAGGTGATAAAGCTGTGTTTTTCCTTTCCTTTCTTAAAATGTTCTTAAAGAATGGTGTCATCAGTAAACAGGTGTTGGGTTTAATAGCAAAAAAGAGCTCTTTTATTAAGACACAAATAGTTGATGTTGACTTTTTTAGATTTGGGTTTATTGTTGACTTACATCTTAGTCTTACATTTAAATGTGGAATCCATATCTGATATTTACACAATATAAATGGTTTGAACAATAGATGTTCTCACCTGCTATGCTTTAGGCCTGCCACACCTCCACCGGTGCCTATTATGCTAGTTGCAGGGTCATTGGCCGGGGACCACCATTCCCAGATTTTTCGCCCCTTAACCCCAAACATCTCCTGGTGGCGGGGCAGTGAACAGGGATGTCTCCCTGTCACCCCCTGCAGCTAGCCTTTCTCAGGGGTTGCTCTCCCCATGCCTTGTCCTGCCTCCTCAGCCAAAGCCAGAAGCTTGCCTTCTCTGCCTCCTCAGCCAGCTCCTTGGTGGCTTTGTGGACCTCCTTTCCCATCAACCCTAGTTCTTTAAGTAGGTGAGTTGTTGAGCCTCCTACAAAACCCCTGGTGCCCACTGTTACTGCCTGGCTCAGGGCAGACAACAAGAAAGGAGGCAACACACAACAATATTCAACAACAATAATGTTTTATTTTGCTGAAATACCCACACACAACCATACTTATGTCGAATGTGTATGGATGAGGATCAGTAGTGTCGGAAAATGTGGATGAATGTCATGTGTGTTGTGGATGTTGGATGAACAAACCCACAAAAGTGATAGCTGGTGTAGCAAGCAGGCCTTGCTGAGAGAAAGCTAACAGTTATGCAGCCAGGCCTTGTATGTTTTCTGGCCCCGCCCTGCTGGGCAGGTAACAGCCCCTCCCAACTCCACCCTCCAAGATCTCCATGTGGCTGAAACAAAGAGCAGAGTGAGACACATGCAAGGGGAGAAAGAGGAGGAGGAGTGGGAGGGGTTGTCACACCACCTCCACTGAGAAGAGTCATGTGCAACAACCAATCTACCTGCACTCTGCCACTAGGTCAGTGTATTTTGCCTTCTTCCTCTCATAGGCTCCATCCATCCCCTCCTCCCATGGCACAGTCAGCTCCACCAGCGGTGCAGACCTCTCCGCCTTCGTCCACAGCACCATGTCTGTCTGTAACCTGGGAAGGTGCTCAGAGCATGCGCCCAGCAGCTGTCCACCATCTTCTGCAGGATCCTCAACCTGTCCCTGTCCCAAGCAGTCATCCCCACCTGCCTGAAGTCAGCCACAATAATCCCTGTCCCAAAGTCATCACCCATATCCAGCCTCAGTGACTACCACCCTGTGGCCCTCACACCTGTCATAATGAAGTGCTTCGAGAGACTGGTTCTCCAGCACATCAAGGATGACCACCAAACTGACCATTCTGGGCCTCCTCCTCTTCACATGTGCTTGGATAAAAGACTTTTTGACCAACAGTCCCCAGAATGTGAGACTTGGCCCCCATCTCTCCTCCAACCGCACTCTGAGCACCGGTTCACCACAGGGCTGCGTGCTGAGCCCCCTCCTGTACTGCCTCTACACCTACAACTGCAGTCCGGCCCATGGGGATGTAACGAGACAACTGCTTTCTGCTATCCACATTGAATCCACCCCTCAAAGGAATGCAGGCTCCCCTGGTTTGGACAGGAAATGGGGGAGAAACGGTTTGCACACCAAGTTCCCATTTACGACCCAGGAAACCATTTGGGAGGTGATAGTGAATCTTTAACGCTTCCCAAAAAGGACAAGTTGCTTATCAACCACACAGACCCATAAACACGGAGTCTCTCACCCTGGCTGGGAAAGATCAGAATTGACACTTCAGGATTAACCCAATGACCTAAAAGGGAAAACAAACCATTTGGCGCCAAATCTGAAAAACCAGATACCTGCCATAAAATTCCTTGGCTTTCTTTACAGAGCAGAAGGAAGAGGATGCCTGAAAATGGTTTAACTTCATGTTTAATGGACACTTCACCAGAATTTTCTGTCTGTACACCACATTCTTAATGAAATGGTCTTTTTCCCAATTCTGTAACATATCCACAAGCCAAACTGTTAATTTCACAAATTTATTCCAGGTTTTCCATGGACCAAGAGCTCCTCCTAGTGGTAATGCCTGAATATGGTTTGATCAGAGCCAAATGGCAGGAATCTAGTCATGTGTATTTCTTCCCTTTTGTTTTATACGCTTCGTAGCTTAGTAAATGGTATTCCCAAGATAGGCTAGTAGTTTAGAAGTAGTAACGTGAAACTCGTTTAGACTCAAGTTAAGAGTTTCTGAATGTATCCATACTATGCTTTTGTCTACCTCACACAAATATATATATTAATCATCTATGAAGCTTGATTGACAAGGTTATAGTGTTGTCAAATATTATTACGGATGTGTTTCTTATGCTGGATGGTGTTTCTGTTCGAATAGATAATTTGTTTTCTGTCCCTCTCTAACTTTTAAAAGTCGTTTATCCTCTGTATTATCAAGAAGGCAGCTGATCAAAAGTTTACTGGTTTCAATGTCATGCTTTAATGCATCTGCTCATAAGAAACAATGAAGTGAAATGTGATCGTATGTGATGTTACAAACTGTTTAATCATAGTGAGTGAGTAAATTAGATCTAGCTCGCTTTTACTATCAAGTTGAGTTAATTCGCTGCCAGTCGATGGGCTGCATTGGGGAGGTCCCCCCCTTTTCTCATCTTTGGTTCACGCCTACGGTGAATCGCTTAAAAGAGTTGAGATTTTGCCGCCTCTTCAGTCTTGTTTTAGTTTAGTCTTGTTCTAGTCTTGTCTTCTTTAGTCTTGTTTTGTTTTAGTCTAGTTTGTCTTCTTCGTAGTTTTCTTTGTCTCCGTCTATAGTTCGCAATTTTCCCCGCGTTTTTATTAATTGCCTTAAACTCAGATTTTTGTTCTAAACTTGGATGAAATTATTCCCAAGCCCTTAAAGCCTCAGTAACAAGCTGTGCGCATAAGAGAACCTCAGTCTAAGTCTGGTTATTTATTTTTGTTCGCTAAAGTGACTCCTGAAGATAATATCGGCTGGCCAGCGAAATTATTTTCTTAAGTTATTGGCGCGAATTAATCTGCAACTAAGCTAGTCCTGAACGCCGACCAGCATCATCTGCCGAGCTGCTTTGCCACCTGGTTCCGAGAGGCCCAGAGATCCGAAGTATCTAACGGCGCTGACACGGTCCTGTAGCTGAGATCCAGACACGGCGGAAGAACTCCCCGCCGAACCTTCAGTATCCGGTCCGGTAGCCACAGAACTTCAGCTGATCCATTCCAAGAGTGCCGCTGAGAACCGACGTCCAAAGTAGGCTAAATCCTCGAAATTGCTGTGATGAGAACTGGGTGATGCCGTCAACCGTTCAGTAGCTTACCCTCATAAGTTATAATTTAGTTCTCCAAATTCCTTTTTAATTTACCCTCGTAACTCCGTTAACGTAGGTTAAATTTCCCCTTATTCACTCACTATCATTAACCTCCAGTCTTAGGTTTAATTTAAGCCATTCCTTCGTTTATTCATTAGATGTGCTTTGATTTGCTCATTATTTGCTCATCATTTATTGACGTTTTGTTATCATATAACTTGTTAATAAATTGTCTATTTAATTTTAAGTTGTCGTCTTAGTGGTCTTTCAGAAAGTAGTCCCTGAATGAAGAATTCCAGCCTCAGATGAGAGACTGATTTAAATCTGTTTAAGACTGATCCAACGTTTAATTACTCAATTGAACTTTGTTTCGTCCTTTTCCCACCAGAAAGGTGGGTGGTGCCCCTTCAACGAGTTCATAAATGTCATAATTTAATTTGATTAATTCTCGACATTTATTTTAAATGACGATATTGAGCTCTTTGTTAAAGTGCTGATTTTGCTGCTGCATACGTTTGTGTGTGAGCCTAGACCACGTGGATCATTGTTTTGGATCGCAGCAAGACTGCGTTGTCTGCTCTGCGCGCCGCCGACGCGCGTACCCAGATTGTTGACTTTTGAGTGCACGATTTCAGCGTCGCCGTACGCTTGTATTAGAAGGCCTTGGGCCGGACCCGGTGTTCGCGAAGCTCCGAGCCGTGGTTCCGAGTCCCTGAACCCTGTATAGTCTGCTACGAAGTTCTAGTAACTGTAAAGGATTCAGTTTATCCCTCATTCCCCCGGCAGATTAGCTACCTGTCGCGGGAGATCACTGTTTCCAGTGAGAGGTTGTTAGAGTGATTTCAGACACGATTCTTTTTCACAAATCGCCGCATTTCGTGAATTTAAGTCCGCAGTTTTGTCTGCTGTTGTAAGATCTGTCTGTGTAAACTCTTGTTACTCCCAGAGGAGTCTGGTGAAGCAATCCGCTGTTAGAGACGCAGCGTTGAATTTTCCCATTGCCACTGCGCACGCAGCCGCAGTGAGGTGTTAACCCTTTGGTGTCCATTGGAGAGACTACTCGGCCAGTGTTGACTAGGCAGGCCACCCCGAGGGGTGGAGCCAATAGCTACGTCATAACGTCGCGTCGCGACGTATGGAGCGGTCGAACCGCCCCCTAGAACATCGCCCTCGTGTGGTGAGCGGCAAGCACTGCAAGCCGGCTCACAGCCACGTGGCCTTTGTTTTGCTTGGACCTCATTGTAAACAGACTGCAGTCTAGCCGACTGCCACGCCTCCCTGTTGTCAAACAGATGCCATGCAGACATAGTCAGATTGAGTTGGTTGATTGAGTCTTTATTTTCTGTACTACAAATAAAACGTTGATTTACTTGATAAACAACTTTTATTTTTACTTTATACAGATAGATCACCTGCCTTATCAAGGAGAATAGCTGAATCAAATCTTTGTCATCCTGTAATCATTGTTCATTGCCTCCATCTTTCTGTGACCCTTTATAAAACACTTAAATGTGATCACAGACTTAGGGCAATAGTTGATTAATTCATTAATGTAACATTAATCAATTAATTCAATAATTCCCTAATCAACCTACGATCGGAATTTTTGTTTTATTCCTTTAGGTCAATTGAATTTGGACAATTTTACTTTGATTATTTTGTGAAGACTTGAAAGATTTAATTGCATCTACAACTGCATTGTTGATCCTGATTACTTTCAGCTTTTACCTTCTTTCCACACTTAGCTGACAATCCGCTATTTACTTTAAAGGTTTCCCTGTACTCCTTTATGTAAACTTTATTTGACCAAATCCGGTTTGGACTATGAGATTTGGCCGTGATTAGGTTTGATTTTTGTACGTAATTCCTTTCAGCTAAAATCCAAATTCTATTTTAGCTTCCTTTGTTTGTTTCATTCCGGAAATAAACATCCAGCTATTTTATCGTGAACCAGACTTTGCTTAAAGCGCTTATCTTCTGGTTCTAAATTCACAGCTTTTCTCAATTTGCTTTATAGGCATGGCTACTTTGTTAAACTCATTAACCTGCCAACCTTACTAAACTTGAAGCAACATGGCAGAACGTCGGGAGACAAGTTGGCAACTATTCAGTGAGGAGCTAAAGCATGCGCTGACAACTCTGACTCAGCCGCTGCTCCCAGGCTATATAGACGAAGCGAATCGCACTGATAACAATGGGCTTCAAACTGTGTTGAATGAGGTGATCGATTGGGTCACAGAACACCCACCTAAAGAGAAAGAGATCCCCAAAGCTTTAGCACGCTTGGCTTGTGTGATGTCTGTCCAAATTAAGAGACAAGACGAAGCCATGGGAAGGGCCCAAGAACAGATACGGGCACAAATGAAGGAAATTGATGATCTCAAAGAGGAGCTGGGAGGCACTGAAAGGGCTCTACAGCAAGCTCAAGACAGTTTGGATGAGATGCAAGCAGAGCCTCCATCCCAACATGATCAAAACCCTTCCTTAGTAACCCAAATCTCAGACTTGCATGACACCATTGAGGAAAAGGAAGCTCAGCTTTCGGACGCTAGGTCCACCATTCATGAACAATTACAGGAGTTGTCAAGAGTGAAAAGCAACCTAGATCAGTCCTCAACTGATGCAAGGGACTGGAAGGCCCAGTTCGATAGCAAAAGGGTGGCCCTCGAAGCAGAAGAGAGACATTCTGCTAATCTAAAGCAAATGCTCCTCGAGACTCAGAGGAAACTTAGTCTGGGTCAACCCCAGCAAGATCAGAGCGGGCGAAGCTCGCCAAGCAGTCAACAGACGCTTCCATTCCCTACCTTTCGACCGAGTCGTGTCCCCAGAGGACATTCAGGTCGATCAAGTCCGGATGACACCGGACGGAATTCGGGTCATTCTTTGACGCCCCTTCACCAACCAACACCTTCCGGGCATTGTTCCCTGAGTTACCAACCTCAGTCCACGCCTGCTGCTCGTCAAGCGGCATATCCCACAGACAGGGATCTGGACAAGATGGCTCGTAACATCACACGATTTGAACCCGGTCGAAAAGGTTCTGAAGACCCAAGCACCTGCTTGAAAGACATCGACTTCTACTTGAGAAAGTTTCCAGGTGCTCTTGTGGATGACAAAATCTACTTGATCAAAGCTACCTCCAATCAAGAGGTTGGCAGCATCATTGAACAACAACCCCGTCGGGTCAAGAACGACTATGACCTGCTGTGTCAGGCATTAGTTGACGAGTTCTCTGACTCCCTCTCACCCACTGGTTTAGCTGCTGCACTGTTAGTCAAACAGGAGAGACAGGAATCTCCCCAGTCGTACTACAGTCGCCTTCGCCAGGCTTACTTTGGTTGTCAAAATGAACCTGAAATGGAGGAAGATCTAAACTTTAAGACTTTGTTTGTTCAAAACCTCCATCCGACCACGAGTCATCACCTTGGTGTTGCTGCCTGTCCCCGAACCTTAAACAGCAGACAGCTCCGCGAACTGGCTGTAAAAGGCTTCGCTAAACAGCGACACACCCAATCTAAGAAAGCCGAACCTGGTACTGTCTTGGCTGTGGACACAAGGTCCATGCCCCTAGATCTGGAGGGCGGTGCCGTGGGTGCGCATTCAGATGCACCTCAAACTGCAACAGCCCGACCAACCCAGAATCTGAAGACTTCCCAATATCAGCCAGCTGATAAAGGTCAAAACCTGAAGCAGCCTCGGTCTGACAGTGAACAACACCAGGTCAGATTTGACGAAGATCGTCCACCCTCATACTCTCGCAGGGATGGGGCTCACCCTAGAAGGGATGACACCCATCGGCCCTACCGACCTGACAACAGGGGGTGGAGAGACCGGTCAAATCGTTATGGCCCACGCCGAGAACGAAACTCAGAGCGACCTTACCCGCAGTCTCAGTCAGCACTTTCTGACGAAGAGATGGGTACAAAGGCCAAATCAGACCAGCCCCAGAAGGGTAGTGGATCTAAAGGTGGATCTAAGGGTGAATCAAAGTCCTCTGATCTGACAGAGGAAGAACGCAAACTCCTTAGACAAATAATCCGTAGAATACAGAGAAAAGGAGGTAAGAAAGCAGATCTCTTCTCTGTCGCTGTCGCCGCCGTCCAGGATGACACTTCTGAGCCATACATGATGCCTGTCCAGCAGACTGCAGTTCAGGAGGACAGGTGTGCATGTCCTTACAGGAGTCGGTGACACCCTCACCAGCTGACACTCCTGCCGATCTTGAACCTCAGGACAACACATCACAAGAAACGACATCTACCAGCGCCGTCTTGGTAGTACAGGCGAACTCCGCAGAGGAGCCAGCCGAAGAAGACTCCTCACTTATTCGGCTTGAACCACCTTTCCTCCAATTCTTGTGCAACCTCACTGAGAAAGGCATCGCACAGAAGTTTTACGTTAATACCGTCCTTGAAAATGAACTTCAACACGAAGCACTCCTAGACACTGCTGCTGACATCACTCTGATGTCCTCCACGCTCTTTAATCGCTTGCGCAATATGGTGCAGCAGTCCAACAGGGACATCAAGCTGCAGCCCTGCGCCATGGAGATTCGGCCGTACTCCACAGACAGTACGACCTTAAAAACAATGACGATGTTGAACATCTCCATTGGACCAATGAAAATCATGCACCCCGTGTATGTGTCGCCCCTTGAGTCGATTCCTTTCCTCATCGGTCAAGACCTTCTAAAGCGGTTTGAGCCCCTGATCGATTATCGACAGCTGAAAATATGGGCACAGGTCCGCAGACCATTACCCATACCAGCAACCAACAAGAATCGGGCTCAGTGTTGCGCCCTGACGCGTGAACTTTCTACAAGCACACCGACAAGTGTAAGCTCACCGGAGCGACCCTACTTGACTGACGATGAGCCACAACCCTGCTCGTGGCCTTTCGATGACTCAGTCATAAAGAGGGACACATTTTTGTGCAAATTCGATGACACCAATGGACCCGACACGCCCGGGCCATTGATCACTGAAGGCATCAACTTGAATGAGAATCACGTCAACGATGTGATTTTGGCTCTTTGGGCTGACAAGTCAGCCATCAGCCGTGAACTGTACGACGCCTTATCTAGGGATGACCCAAACCTCCAGTGTGTTCGGAAAGCATTTCGCTTCCCCTTGGACTCCCTTCCTAAAGCTACCATGACTGCTGAAGGCGTCTGTGCCTTAACTGTGCGGTGGAACAAAAGGGAGATGACCCACCACTTCTTGGTCATCCCAGACCTACCACATCAGGTCTACATGGGAAGTGATATGCTGGTCAGGTTGGCAGTCCAGGTTGATACCATTAACAACATACTGTGGTCCCTTACCAGTGTTAATGAGGAATCCCAGACCCCTGATGTCGACAACATCATATCAGGACAGTCGATCCCTGAAGCCTGTCAGGTAGCCAATGAGCTTGACATTGTCGTACCTGCAATGACCACAAACGTTCCCATTCGCTTGAACCTACAACGTGGACAAAAGCTTTTGCACACTCAAGCTTTCTTCCAGCCGTCGTTGCTCTTTCTTAAACTAGGGCTGTCTACTCAAGCAACTCCTCTTCTTGAACTTCACTCGAGATTCACACATTTGCTTGTACAAAACACGACATCAGAAGATATCCTGATCCCTAAATCCACCCCGCTGGGTTGGTTGATCAGCACGTCGTTCCACGACTTTGAATTGAGGATTCCTGTAATAGGAAAAATGCCCCGTTCTCTGATGTCAGACCATTCGTCAGAACAGGTCTTTCATACCCTACCTTCCAGGGCTATCTCGCTCTTCCCAACTGTACCGCTTGACCACGACACCATCTGTCAGGTCGACCTCTCTGAGGACTCACAGATGATCCTGCACACAGTGCAAGTCCTAAGCGTCAGTTCGGAGCCAGAAACGGCCCATACACTTTCCGGGGTAGAACCCTCTATCTTCCCAACCGGGCAAACACCTGAGCACGATCCAGACTTTGACGCCAAAGTCGAACAGCTCGTAGCTGAGGCAGACGCCCTGAACGGCGAAAAGGAGCGTGAAAAGCTTCGCAAACTTCTGCACAAATATCGAGCCTCTTTCGCAAAAGACTCGCTTGACTGTGGCTTAACCTCTATCCACTCTATCCGCATTCCGACACCACCGGATGCACCACCAACTTTTGTACGCCAGTACAAAATTCCCTTAGCGTCCTATGAACCAATTCAGGAAATCATAGACGATCTTTTGGCGAAAGGGATCATTCGGCCATGTAACAGTACCTACTCAGCCCCACTCTGGCCGGTACTGAAACCAAACGGTAAATGGCGACTGACCATCGATTACCGCAAACTGAACCAACAAGTTCCCCTTTCCAGGTGGCCTATGGCTCAGCTCCAACAGGATCTGCCAAAGATCACTGACGCAAGATACTTCTCCACTCTTGATGTGGCATCAGGGTTCTGGACGATACCAGTACAGGAAGCTGACCAGCACAAACTGGCGTTCACTTTTGCCAACAGGCAGTACACCTTCACCCGATGCCCTTTCGGCTATGCCAACTCGCCAGCAGAGTTCAACATCTTTCTTAACAAAGCCTGCCCAGATGCTAGTGAGAGAGGCACCCTCATATATGTCAATGACATCTTAATGAGGAGCCATCTCGCTGAGATTGACCATGTCCTGAACCAGCTCACGAACGCAGGGGCAAAGATATCTCTGTCGAAATGTCAGTGGTGCAGGACCAAGGTGAACTACGTCGGTTTGCTTGTTGGTCCAACAGGTGTCGAACCACAGCTGAGTCGGATCCAAGGACTGTCAAACCTTAAAGCTCCCACAAACGTCTCAGAGCTTCGCAGCTTTTTGGGAGTATGCAACTACTCCAGACAGTTCATTGAGGACTATGCAGACTTAGCAAAACCCCTCACCAACTTACTGAAAAAGGATGTGCCATTCACTTGGGGACCGCCCCAACAACACGCCATGCAAGCTTTAAAAGACAGACTCTGTGCAGCTCCTTGTCTTGCCTACCCAGACTGCAACAGACCGTTCTATCTGGAGGTTGGTTTCTCTTGTCACTGCCTCAGTGCAGGATTATACCAGATCCATGACTCAGATAAACGAGTTGTCGCGTATGCTAGCAAAACCTTGTTGGCTCCTGAACTGAAGTTCTCCGACTGCGAAAAGGCGCTTCTCGCCACTGTGTGGGCTGTGAAGCATTTTTCGAATTATCTTGGAGGCCAAAAGGTGATTGTGGAAACCAATCATCAACCAGTGACCTTCCTTAACAGCCAAAGAATCAGGGACGGCGTTGTAACCAACGCTCGTGTAGCATCTTGGCTTATGGCTCTTCAGAGCTTTGACATCGAGGTCCACTACGCCCAAAATCGCAAAACACCTCTCGGGATGGAACTCGCAGCGTGCCAAAGCTGCTTGACAGACAGCGCAAACACAGGGTCCCCAACCTGCGACCCCGAGCCACCTGAATTATCTTGCCACCGATACTTCGACGACAATGTCTGCAAAGACATGATTACAGCTTACGTTGATGGTTGCTCATACCATCACGACACTGTTCTCAGAGCAGGCGTGGGTGTTGTCTGGGTCAACGACGAACCGTGTGAACCACTCAGCTTCAACCTAGGGGCCCAAATGTCCCAGTATGCTGAAGTGGCAGGCATTCTGATTGTTTTGCAACTTGCGGTGGAACACAAAATCCACGCCTTGACGATCTGTACAGATTCCAACTATGCGCGACTCAGCTTCTCATGCCATCTGCCTTTGTGGAAACGCAACGGTTTCTTGACCTCGAACAGAAAGCCGGTCAAACACAAAGATCTGTTCCTGACGTGCGACTTCTTGCCCTCTAACCATGATCTTCAGATCTATTGGAAGAAAGTCAGGGGGCACTCTCGTATCCCTGGTCCAGACAAGATGTTTAATGACCAGGCTGACTCCTTAGCCAAGCAGGGGGCCTTAACTGGCTCAAACTGGCACTTTGAGCCCTCTGTTTTTCCCCTCCCACCCGTGCCCCTGGTTTGTGCTGTCACCAGAGCCCAGTCTCGAGCTCCACCTCGCCCGGCTCCCTCGGGCCCGGTCTCCGCCACTGTGGCTTCGGCTTTTTCTGACTCTGACTTGCTGGTGCTCCAAGCTTCGGACCCAGCCATTGCTGCCATGACGCAGTTCCTTTCAGGGCCTCCTGACTCCTCCATGGCTCCTGCCTTACTTGACTCCATCCCTGGCCTACGCCATGTTTTCCGCGTGCGCTCTTCGCTGCGGCTCGTCAAGGGCTTTCTGGTTTATGTCTCTGATGCACTCACTTCGCCTGCCCTGGTGGTGCCTCACAGCCACAGGGGGGTGATGTTGACATACGCCCATGACACACCGTGCGCAGGACACAGAGGAAACAAAGCCACGCTCCATGCTCTCCAACAGGTGGCCTATTGGCCACACATGCAGAAAGATGTAGCTGACTACATAAAAGGGTGCCTGGTTTGCTGCCAGTTTCAACCGGCAAACCCACTTCACCGAGCACCTCTGCAGCGCAGAGGTATCTCCTTTCCTTGGTCAGACCTCCAGATCGATTGGGTGGGTCCGCTCACTAAGTCAGCAAGAGGAAACAAATACTTCCTCACAGTTGTCTGTGCATTCACCAAATGGGTAGAATGCCTACCAGCCCCAAACGATACGGCTCAGACCACAGCCTACCTCTTGATGAACCACATCTTCTTGCGGTTCGGACTCCCAACTCGTGTCGACTCTGACAGAGGGACACATTTCACCTCAGAGGTAATGCAACAACTGTGGCAACTGTTGGGCGTCAAAGCCAACTTCCACATCAGCCACCACCCCCTGTCGTCTGGACAGGTAGAACGGGCAAACCGAACAGTGGAAACCATACTGAAAAAGTATGTGTCAGCCAACCACAAGGACTGGGATGTTAAGCTTCCCTTGGTCCTGATGGCCATCAGAGCGACTCCACATGGGTCAACCGGGTTCTCACCCTTCGAGCTGATGACGGGCAGACAGATGACCCTACCTCTGCACCTGCTGTATCAGCCAGGTGAGGCCAGTATAGCAACAGCCTACACGACCCATCAGTACATGACTGACTTACACCAGCACTTGAAGGCAACGTTTGCCTTCACCCAAGAGCATCTCAGCAAAAGTGCTGAAGGACGCAAGTCCTATTATGACCAAAAAGCCTCCCAACAGGAACTCCAAGTGGGTGACAAGGTGTGGTACTACCTGTTCACCCAGCCCACCGGAGATAAAGCCCCAAAGTCTGGGAGACTGGCACGAAAGTTCCTGCCCCGCTGGGCAAGCCCGTACCTGATCACTGAAAAGCTCTCTTCTGTTGTGTACCAAATTAAGATCGCAAAGGGCAACAAAGAGCCGACCCTTAAATGGGTCCACCGCAACCAGATTAAACTTCACCACAACCCCATGGGACTTGTCGGGGCCTCCAGCGCCACCCTTGAGTCATAAACTAGAACAGTCCCAAGTTCTCCTGATTGACGTCAGGTCCCCTAGTCCTCATAGATACTGTGTCCACGTGAAGTTTATCCTATTTGTGCGTCTGTATTGGTGTTGAATTGTTGCCACTGAGTTGCCCTCGGGCACACTTTGGGTCACAAAGTGGGGAGGAGAAAATAAAGTGACAGGGAGCATTTGAATTCTAGATTGTCCTTTACCAACTCATCCTAACTATGTCCACCCTCTTCCTCAGGATGATTTGGCTGATAGCACTCCTGATTCTCGGCTTGGTAGCTGCTCCAGCTAGCCCTGAGATCGTAGAGCCAGGACCGGACTCTGGAATTGTGTTAAGGGATCAGCCTGGACTCCTGATAACAGACTGTCGCCTGCACACACAGAAGGTGTTTGTCAGGCTCAACCCTAAGGAAGTCCTCAAGAAAAATGTTCCGGTAACAGCTCAACTGACCAGTTGGGCCGGGACACATTGGAGCAGGCAGGTCGTAAATCACGCTGAGTTGGACATTACTTACATGTTAGAGCAACTTCAGAAATTCACTGTCTCTCAAACAGAGTTAAGTGGTACCAACAGGAGATCCAAGCGTTTTATTGGAGCACTGCTCACCGCAGCCTCGGTTGTTGGCTCTCTTTTTGGTGTTGGGCTGTCCTCTGTTAATGCAATTAGCTTAGCTGCCGTCAAACGCCATGTGGGTGAGCTAGAAGCCGAAATCCCAGACATCAGGGCTCAGATAAACAGACAGCAGACACAACTGCAGACTATTGGTCAAACAGTCAAGGGCACCGTTCTGGTGGTTAACACCCACACAGAAGTCCTGAATAAGACGCTGCGTGCTGTAAATTCTTTGTTGTCGGTGGTCAAGGTCGAATATGCTCACACAATGCTATTGAATATGCTCATGTCAGACATGTTGCGAGAAATATCATCCTCAATAGACAGCTTGGCTGCAGGCCGGATTCCTCCGTACTTGGTACCTCTCTCATTGGTTCAGGACTTACTATCAACTGCAACCAGAGAGGCCACCACTCCTTTACAAGCCCACCTCGCGTATACCCTGGGTAGCGCTGTGCCGATCTACGTTAATCCCGAAGATTGAGAAATTGCTTTCCTTATTAACTTGCCAATTATAGCATCAGGAAGCATCTATAGGCTAAAGGATGTAGTCAATGTCGGGTTTTGGAAAGAGGACGCACACCTCCAAATTCAGACCCCACCAGTGGTCGCTTACCACGACAGCAATCCTGACCTATATCTAGCTCCTAACCTGCGTATGTGCACATGAACCAAAGACATACACTACCTCTGCCCCAGTAAACCATTTGTGTGGGACAGTACTAATGGCCTCTGCGGCCTTACGCCCATGGTGGCCAACACCAAATGCCCTACTACAGCAAGACACCGTTCACAAGTGACTGTAACACAGGTCGAAAGAGTGGGCCACCGTTGGTTAGTTAACACCCCCACCAAGACTGCCATTGTAAATTACGACCGGCACGATACCGCCACACGCATTTCTCTACTGGATCAGACCATGTGGATTGAGGTGCCACCAAATGCCATTCTCCATATAGATGACATTGCCCTCTATTACCTCAACCCTGAGCAATTCGAAACAGAGATTGAAGTGCCAGCATTTTTCAGCAAGCATACGCTGATCCAAACACTATTTCTCAAATCCAATATGCAGGTACTCAGATCATTGACCTAACGCCTGTAGATGACGTCCTTATAGACATAAGGTCCCAAGAGAAGTCCCCGCTGCAACCTATAGTCTATGTTTGGTCCACCCCAGACACCCTACTAGCAGCCGCCATAGTGTTAGGGTATCTCCTGACCTTCGGGTTAACCTTCATCTACGTCAAACGTGGTAAAGCCCTACAGTACAAAATAGACCAGTGTGTAACTAGGTTACGACTCCGTAGACAACCGGAAACGGAACAGGGAGTTGAACAGCCAGAGGAAGACCAGGTGAGCCACATGCTCGAGGTGTAGTCAGCTTCCTGTAACCCTGCACCCATAGATTTAGTAGGCTTAACACATACAGTAGATCTAACGAAGTAGCTAGTTCTGAACGAGACGCATCACCCTCCTTGGACTAACTGCTGCTTCCACCTGGTCGTCTCATCTCATCGTCCCAATGGCTCCTGGAGCTGCCATCGAGACGAAGGGGGGATTTGTAACGAGACAACTGCTTTCTGCTATCCACATTGAATCCACCCCTCAAAGGAATGCAGGCTCCCCTGGTTTGGACAGGAAATGGGGGAGAAACGGTTTGCACACCAAGTTCCCATTTACGACCCAGGAAGCCATTTGGGAGGTGATAGTGAATCTTTAACGCTTCCCAAAAAGGACAAGTTGCTTATCAACCACACAGACCCATAAACACGGAGTCTCTCACCCTGGCTGGGAAAGATCAGAATTGACACTTCAGGATTAACCCAATGACCTAAAAGGGAAAACAAACCATTTGGCGCCAAATCTGAAAAACCAGATACCTGCCATAAAATTCCTTGGCTTTCTTTACAGAGCAGAAGGAAGAGGATGCCTGAAAATGGTTTAACTTCATGTTTAATGGACACTTCACCAGAATTTTCTGTCTGTACACCACATTCTTAATGAAATGGTCTTTTTCCCAATTCTGTAACATATCCACAAGCCAAACTGTTAATTTCACAAATTTATTCCAGGTTTTCCATGGACCAAGAGCTCCTCCTAGTGGTAATGCCTGAATATGGTTTGATCAGAGCCAAATGGCAGGAATCTAGTCATGTGTATTTCTTCCCTTTTGTTTTATACGCTTCGTAGCTTAGTAAATGGTATTCCCAAGATAGGCTAGTAGTTTAGAAGTAGTAACGTGAAACTCGTTTAGACTCAAGTTAAGAGTTTCTGAATGTATCCATACTATGCTTTTGTCTACCTCACACAAATATATATATTAATCATCTATGAAGCTTGATTGACAAGGTTATAGTGTTGTCAAATATTATTACGGATGTGTTTCTTATGCTGGATGGTGTTTCTGTTCGAATAGATAATTTGTTTTCTGTCCCTCTCTAACTTTTAAAAGTCGTTTATCCTCTGTATTATCAAGAAGGCAGCTGATCAAAAGTTTACTGGTTTCAATGTCATGCTTTAATGCATCTGCTCATAAGAAACAATGAAGTGAAATGTGATCGTATGTGATGTTACAAACTGTTTAATCATAGTGAGTGAGTAAATTAGATCTAGCTCGCTTTTACTATCAAGTTGAGTTAATTCGCTGCCAGTCGATGGGCTGCATTGGGGAGGTCCCCCCCTTTTCTCATCTTTGGTTCACGCCTACGGTGAATCGCTTAAAAGAGTTGAGATTTTGCCGCCTCTTCAGTCTTGTTTTAGTTTAGTCTTGTTCTAGTCTTGTCTTCTTTAGTCTTGTTTTGTTTTAGTCTAGTTTGTCTTCTTCGTAGTTTTCTTTGTCTCCGTCTATAGTTCGCAATTTTCCCCGCGTTTTTATTAATTGCCTTAAGCTCAGATTTTTGTTCTAAACTTGGATGAAATTATTCCCAAGCCCTTAAAGCCTCAGTAACAAGCTGCGCGCATAAGAGAACCTCAGTCTAAGTCTGGTTATTTATTTTTGTTCGCTAAAGTGACTCCTGAAGATAATATCGGCTGGCCAGCGAAATTATTTTCTTAAGTTATTGGCGCGAATTAATCTGCAACTAAGCTAGTCCTGAACGTCGACCAGCATCATCTGCCGAGCTGCCGAGAGGCCCAGAGATCCGAAGTATCTAACGGCGCTGACACGGTCCTGAAGCTGAGATCCAGACACGGCGGAAGAACTCCCCGCCGAACCTTCAGTATCCGGTCCGGTAGCCACAGAACTTCAGCTGATCCATTCCAAGAGTGCCGCTGAGAACCGACGTCCAAAGTAGGCTAAATCCTCGAAATTGCTGTGATGAGAACTGGGTGATGCCGTCAACCGTTCAGTAGCTTACCCTCATAAGTTATAATTTAGTTCTCCAAATTCCTTTTTAATTTACCCTCGTAACTCCGTTAACGTAGGTTAAATTTCCACTTATTCACTCACTATCATTAACCTCCAGTCTTAGGTTTAATTTAAGCCATTCCTTCGTTTATTCATTAGATGTGCTTTGATTTGCTCATTATTTGCTCATCATTTATTGACGTTTTGTTATCATATAACTTGTTAATAAATTGTCCATTTAATTTTAAGTTGTCGTCTTAGTGGTCTTTCCAGAAAGTAGTCCCTGAATGAAGAATTCCGGCCTCAGATGAGAGACTGATTTAAATCTGTTTAAGACTGATCCAACGTTTAATTACTCAATTGAACTTTGTTTCGTCCTTTTCCCACCAGAAAGGTGGGTGGTGCCCCTTCAACGAGTGCATAAATGTCATAATTTAATTTGATTAATTCTCGACATTTATTTTAAATTTGAAATCGCTACAGGGACAACATCATTATCAAGTACGCTGACAACACCACAGTGGTCGGACTGATCTCAGAGGGAAATGAGGCAGCCTACAAAGGGAGGTCCAAAGGCTGGCCACCTGGTGTTTAGACAACAACGTGGCACTGAACACAAAGGAGAAAACAAAGGAGGTCATCGTGGACTTCAGGAGGAACAGGACTGACCGGTACCTCCTTTACATCAACGGCGAGTGTGTGGAAAGGGTCCACACATTCAGGTTCCTGGGAATCCAGATCTGCGACGATGTCTCCTGATCAGCCAAAATCACTGCCACCATAAAGAAGGCCCAGCAGCAGCTGCACTTCCTGAGAGTCCTCAGGAGGAACCAGCTGGACAGGGAGCTGCTGCTGGCCTTCTACCACTGACGTACTGCATCACCACATGGTATGGGAGCTGCACCGAGGCGGAGAGGGAGGCTCCAGTGGACGGCTCCAGAGGACAGTCAAAACAGCACAGAGGATCATCGGCTGCCCTCTCCCTCCCTGACGGACGTCTACTCCACTCAGTGCCCAAGGGGAGCTCAAAACATCATCCAGGGCCCTTCACAACCCGGTGCCCAGCTGTTTGACCTGCTTCCCTCTGGGAGGCGCTACAGGTGCATCAAAGCAAGGACTAACAGACTCAAAAACAGCTTCTTCCCTCGAGCCATCACCATCTTAAACTCTATATATACTATATATATGTATATGTTCAAACACACATATATTTATATTTATTTTTGATATTTCTTTTAGTATCTATCTTTCTTTTTTATTCTTATACATACATTTTATTTTACTGTTCTGTAAAATTCTTGTTTTGTATATATAATATCTTCTTTCTTACAACTGTTTGTACTTTTACTACCTGTTTTCACTTGTCTATTGCACTGGAAAAGGAGAAGCTCTCCAATCTCGTTGTACTTTAGCATGATGACAATAAAGGACATTCTGATTCTGATTCTAATGTGGTGCTGCAGATCTCATGGGAAATGGAGCTGCCTGCTCAAGTCCACCTCCATTCTCCATTCCACACCTGGCAACAGAAGGGTGGGTGCTGGTCTCCTACTGGCCGAGCGGCTAGCAGCTCCAGAAAGGCTAAAACATTGCCTCTGCTTGCTCCAGGGCTAACCAGCGTCCCAGCCACCCCGGGTGGGACGGTTATTGTTACTCAGGTCCAGCGCTCTTAAGGTCCTTACACACCAGGGGCGAATTCGCCAGGCAAATTATTCGCCTTTACTCGCCTTTTTTTAAAACAGCATAAAGTAAATGCAAGCTTCCACACTGGCGGCGATTTTTCCACGGGGCGAAAAGCGTCTTTTTTTTTCGCTCTTGTGTCGAATTTTTCAGAGATTCGCAGGCGAAAATCTGGACCTGCTAGACCTCTGGCCAATCAAAAGTCATGTTGTTGATGACGTCACAGACCCATGCGGCTGCAGTTCACACGACACACACCACCACTGGCACCAAGAGCAACGATGGGAGAGAGTGTGTACCACAGAGTGGTTGCCCGGTGTGTATAAGCGAAAGCGATTTTTCGGACCGGCGAATATTTTCCCATTTTCGTCTCGCTTTTTCGCTTCGCTCCGCAAATTCACTGGTGTGTAAGGACCTTTAGACTGGAGAACTGGGAGCTGAGGACTGAGGACAGAACTTTACAGCTTCTCTCTGACAGGTTACATCCAGTAAGGTTATAGTAACTGTCTGTTTGAGGAAACTTTGTCTCATATCAACAATTTCAAAGGAGACGGCGATGAGGAAAATACTGTTTACCTGTCAAACACAATGGAATAGACGTTTATTTACTATAGTAACACCTAATGTCTGCAGTGTTTAGTTGCTAGTTTAGATTTTTCTTCATAAAATAAATGTGTTTACTCGAAAATGTTTAGTACGAACAGCAGACAAAGAAACCACCTGTCTGGCATATCAGTCCTACCATAAAATGAACGAATCAGTAACAAACTTAGAACCTTGATCAAAGCAAGACATATTTTACCTGAGTAACATAGACATCAAGATGGTAATGACACAAATTCACTGCATTTTATGCCACCTCCTGCCTTTGGTTTACAAGATAGTCTGCTTTGCTTTTATACCAAGACAGAACAACACCAGAGCTTCCTGGAGGATAACCAAGACACTCCTCTAAGGGTATTTAGGGTTCACTTGCTTATCTGTGTAAGAGTTTGTTTGAGCTTTCACCCCAATCCAAACAAACCAGACTGTCTGATGAAACAGACCAGGGTTCATGCAAAGCAGACCAAAGAGCTTTGTTATGAATGCAACCTGAATCTCTCATGTATCCACCTACAGAGCTTTGTTGGAGGCTTTACCACTGGCAGCCCCAGAAGAGCCTTCTCTGAAGAAGAATATTTCTTCAGGTCAACACATCCAGATTTTTTTTATGTCAGTAAGATGAAGACCAGAGCTGACCACTGAGCAGGAAACAGTTCCTCTGTGGAGAGACATCCTGATCTTAGGGACTGTTGGATCTCCTCCACTAGAGAATGATCATTCAGTTCATTCAAACAGTGAAACAGATTTATGCTTTTTTTTCTGCAGACAGATCCTCACTGATCTTCATCTTGATGAACTGGACTGTTTTCTGATTGGTCTGTGAGCTACTACCTATGTGTGTCAGCAGACCTCTCAGGAGATTCTGATTAGTTTGCAGTGAAAGACCCAGAGGGAACTGCAGAAATAAATCCAGGTGTCCATTTAGACTCTGTAAGGCCTTGTCTACGGCACTCTGATGGAGATTTGTCAGATTTTGTTCAACAATGAAGATTTTAGAGATTGAGGATGTTGTTTGTTTTTCTTCCATCAGGTTGACTCCGGAGTTGGTGAAGGTCAGGTGGACATGAAGAGCAGCCAGAAACTCCTGAACACTCAGATGAACGAAGCAGAACACCTTGGGCTCTATTTTCGTGCCTGCCGGCGGCGCGGTGGAGGGTGGCAGACCCTGCACAGTGGTATTTTCATCTGGCGGAGCCCGGTGCACAGCCAGTTTGGTATTTTCATAGACTGAGGTGCACCGAGGTCCGCCAAGCTGGGCGTGGTGGCGTGGCAGGGGGAGGTGTCGACAGAATCAGCTGGCGCAGTAACATTTTCGTGCCTGCCAGCGGTGTAGAACGTGCGCTGAAAGCTTGCCGATTCAAACCTGGTCAGCTTTCAGTGCAGGCAGAGTGCAGCTGGACTAGTGGTAATTTGGTAGACTGGTGGCATTGTGCACATACGTCACTGATGCCTCACTGGTAGGTTTCTACAGTGTCAGGCACATTTCAGTGCAATGAATAATCAACAACAACCAATATTCTGAGTCAGCACATACATTTAGATCTATAGATATATTCTGATCTATTTCTAATCTGATGAGTGCGTTTGGCAGACGTTTGGACACTCAACTTGACCGAATTAATAAAGCTGAGACCACATTAAAATATCTAGTAAATAGACACACATGATGAAGTGAACAAGATATTTAATTCGTCTCCCCCCTATTTCTAGTGTCTATATTTGTGGGAAAGGGTGTTTGTCTTACTAGTGGGTCCAACCTTACACACACCAAATCCATCTGTGCTTATATGAGACAGTGTGCAGGACACCCTCTGCAGCGACAGCAACACTTGTTGAGGGGCTGCCTTCTGTCGCCATCGTGTGACATTGCTGTCTTCAGCCATCTTTTGACCTCCTTGACTACTTCACGAAAATTGTAATGCGCCTTGCCAGTGGTGAATTTAAAGGTGAGGAGAGGAGCTTTGATGATTGGCAAAAACAGGTTTTGGCTGTGTTAAACCCACTCCATGCCTTATCCCCTCCCTCATTATGACTTATACTGCTGGGAGGAGCTAAGTTAGGGAGGGGGGATACTTACACCGGGCTGCGCCACTCACCAAAATACCAAAATGCGCTTGGGCATGCCTTGTCAGCACGGCGGACCTGACTTACGCCGCGCCTACGCCACGCCGCTGGTGAGGCATGAAAATAGAGCCCCTTGTCCTGGTACAGTCCTCTCTCCTCTCTAAAGATCTGTGTGAACACTCCTGAGTACACTGAGGCTGCTCTGATATCCATGCCACACTGTGTCAGGTCTGATTCATAGAAATCAGGTTTCCTTTCTGCAGCTGCTCAAAAGCCAGTTTTCCCAGAGACTCAATCATCTTCCTGCGCTTTGGACTCCAGTGTGGATCAGTCTCAGCTCCTCCATCATACTTAATGTTCTTCAGTTTGGACTGAACCACCAGGAAGTGAATGTACATCTGCGTCAGGGTCTTGGGCAACTCTCCTCCCTCTCTGGTCTTCAGCACATCCTCCAGAACTGTAGCAGTGATCCAGCAGAAGACCAGGAGGTGGCACATGATGTGGAGGCTTCTGGATCTCTTGATGTGGAAGATGATTCTTCTGGCCTGCTCCTCATTTCTGAATCTCTTCCTGAAGTACTCCTCCTTCTGAGGGTCAGTGAACCCTCTGACCTCTGTCACCATGTCAACACACTCAGGAGGGATCTGATTGGCTGCTGCAAGTCTTGTGGTTATCCAGAGGCAAGCAGAGGGAAGCAGGTTCCCCCTGATGAGGTTTGTCAGCAGCACATCCACTGAGCTGGACTCTGTAACATCAGTCAGGACCTCATTGTTGTGGAAGTCCAGAGGAAGTCAACACTCATCCAGACCGTCAAAGATTAACACAACCTGGAAGTGCTGAAAGCTGCAGATTCCTGCTTCTTTGGTTTGAGTGAAGAAGTGATGAACAAGTTCCATCAAGCTGAACTTTTCTCTTTCAGCAAATTTAGCTCTCTGAAAGTGAATGGAAATGTGAAGTGGATGTCCTGGTTGGCATTGTCTTCAGTCCAGTCCAGACTCCACTTCTGTGTTAAGACGGTTTTCCCAATGCCAGCCACTCCCTTGGTCATCACTGTTCTGATTGGTTCCTGTCTTCCAGGTGAGCCTTTAAAGATGTTTTCTTATCTGATGGTTGTTTCTGGTCGCTCTGCTTTCCATGTTGTTTCAATCTGTCTGTCCTTCATCATTGACCTCTCCAGTCCCTCCCTCTGTGATGTAGAGGTCTGTGTAGATCTGGTTCAGAAGGGTTGTGTTTCCTGCTTTAGCAATCCCCTCAAACACACACCGTAACTTCATCCTTCAGGTTGGACTTGAGTTTGTGTTGGCACTCTGCAGCAACAGATCCTGAATGATCCAAAAGAAATGTGATGAATAATCTGAAGCTACAATCAGTCTGATGAATTGACACTTGAAGACATCAGGATGGATTTGATTTCCCTCCTCTCTGAAATCTCTTCAGCTCAACAGCTGTGATTGTTGTGGAAGATCCAACATAAACTCAGGAAAACAATGCACAGGAGACAGGATGAGATCTAAAGAGCAGCCTGGGCATCTTTTCTTGTGCAGGTGTAGAAATCAGTCCAGATGACAAACAGAGTCTCTATTCTTAAGCTTTTCTTCCACTCCCTTTTATACTGTCCGGTGTGCATCTGAATACAGTCATTGTGTACTGCTTGTACCTCTGATATGTGTGTGGGTGTGTGTGTGGGTGTGTATGTGGGTGCATGAGTCTTCTGTCATCATAGGTACATCATTTCAATTCACCAGGAGGCTACCCATGATGATATGTTGTACTGTTCTGGGGCCTCATTTATGAAGCTTGCTTACGCACAAAACCTGGCTTGGGAGTGCGTACGCCACTTCTTATGCAAAAAAAAAAAACTAGCGTAGGAATGTGCGCAACTTTAAGCAAACTCCACACCTTGCTTGCACACTTTTTGGAGACAATTGGAGCAAGGTGAGAACAATTGGTTAATGGAAAGTGCGCATATAAAAAGCCGTACAATGACAGTTGTGCGCAATGCAGCACAATGGATACACTTGCGCCTCTCGAAGACCACGCCCATGGACGGATCCGGCTGGAGAGGGTGTTCTGAGATCGGGAAGATTTTCTGGCTCATGATGATGAATGGCTAATAAGCCATTTTAGACTCCCTAGAGCCTTGCTCTTGGATCTAATTGCTGAATTGAGTCCGATTTTCGAGCACCCAACGCACATGTTAAGGTGCTGACAACAATTGGTTTCTTGGCAACGGGCTCGTTCCAGAGGGAATTGTTGGACAGGTATTTATCATGACAGTTATATCACAATATAGGCGTAATTTAAATGTACAGATTCACAAAATATAAATTAATAATAAATTCTGTGCTAACAGGTCTGGGATCTCGCAGCCATCCCTCAGTGCCGCACTGCCAGCTGTTTTGGATGGGATCATCCAAATGACCAGTCGCTACATCAGGTTTCCTTACACTGTTGTTGAACAGGCTAACAGCAAAAGGCAATTTGCAGCAATGTCCGGTTTCCCTAATGTAAACGGCACAATTGACTGCACCCACATTGCTATAAGAGCCCCCAGCGAGAACAAATTTGTTTATGTAAAATGAAAAGGTGTGCACACCATAAATGTCCAAATAAGTTGTGACTCCTCAATGGTGCTCACAAATGTAGTGGCACGGTGGCCTGGCTCAACACACGATTCATTCATTTTGGCGCACAGCGGTGTAGGGAACAGACTGCAGGCAGGTGCTGCTCGTGATGGCTGGCTCCTTGGTAAGTATTACACTAACACCATAGCATCCCCACCTGACCTCCCCCCCGCCCTGCCACACGTGGACCTCGACCCACAGCCACCTCCCCAGCATGATGAACATCAGCATGGAGCAAGGCTACATGAGGAAGTGATGCGGGGTGTGTACAAAGGCAAGTGCGTTTCACTTTTTCACCAACTCTTTTATTGCGTCCGTTGCCGCTGACATTATGTCACACATGTTCTGCAAGACTGTGCATATTTGTGGCAGTTCCTCCCTCACTTCTCGGACGGCTCCGATCTGCTGGGGGTGCTGGGGACAAACGGGCCTGCAGCCAGTGTGCCAGACGTGCTGGGAAGCACCTCCTCTTCCTCCACCTCCTCTACCACTGCTTCCAACTGCAAAGTGACTGAGGACACAATGCACATTATTTCTAGCCACGTGTCTGTACAAACATTTGATTCAATAAACGGGTAAAAATGTAACTCACCACTCTCCGCAGTCTGTGCAAAATCTGTGTCCCCCTCCCTCTCCGACACAATGCCACACACTGGCACTTCCAATAACGGAGGCAATTTTGCAGTGAAGTGGTGTTGGTTCCTCTGTGGTCTGGCCGCCACCTGTGTGTAAGATTTGTAGACTTTCTGCTCAGTCAAAAGTTGCAAGGTGCTGGCGACATCACAGAAAAGGAACCTTGCGAGCATGATTCAGAAGTTACTTCTCATTCAACATTTTGATTTCAGGATTTAGCGTTTAATTTGAAATGTAACAAATAGTTTCCACGTTAAATTTTTCGACTTAGCAATTTCAGTTTTTTTGGAATTTACAAATGTGCAAAAAACAAATTCCATTTACATGTATTTGTTTTAAGATACATATGACTAAATCTTTTTGGTTTAAGAACTTTCACCACATAAGCAGCGGTGGATAACAGAGCAGTTTTTTTGGAACACATGCATGAGTGTCACACGTGCTTGTGTTTTCTGATCCTCACCTGTCGCCGCCATTCTCCGACGGTGCAAAACCACTTTTTTCTTTGCCTCCACCTTTAGATCAGACCATTTCTTGATTTCGGCAATGCTGCGCTCAGTGCCAGCCACACTTACCGCCACGCCAACGGCATGCCATTCGGTGGCTTTTCTTTTATTGGTGATGCCACTCGAATGGCTACCGAATAAAGTCTCCCGTCTCGTCGCCACCTCATTTACAAGGACCTCCACCTTGGTCTCTGAAAAGTTTCTTTTTCTATGACTTGCTGATGCCATGATTAAGCGTGAAATGCCGTGGATCCATCAGGCTTATTTATATGCAAATCACATTCATGAGGTAATTTGCATGACCATACACGGTGAATTGTGGGTGTGGAGAGGGCGGGGCATGAATCAAATCCCTGCTGCACAAGTTTGCGGCTGGTCTGTGATTTATAAAGTGAAAGTGCATGCAGGTGTGCGTACGCAGGGTTTTATAAATCAGATTTTTTTTTGGCGTACGCACTTTTCAGCTTTTCAGTTTACATACACTTTTAGTATGAATCCTACACCAGGTTTTATAAATGAGGCCCCTGAAACTCGACACTTTGTTTAGATTAGTCTTAACTCAACCAGAGATTAGCTCTAAATGTTCTGGCAGACAGATAGTTTTGGTCCCTGCAAAACAGCCTCGCTTAAAACCTCTGAGTCATGAGGTTGCAAAAGCCAACCCAGATTGTTTGTAACTCCTTAATAAAGGATAATCACTCTATATTTCTTAACCTAAATGTATGAAAAGATTCTACTACATGATCAGTTTCTCTTAGTTCATAGATGTGATACAAATGTGTGCATCATATGAACAGTAGAGTCTGAACTGTTAACCTCTCCCATGTTGTCTCCATTTCCTGTTTCCATCATGTTAAAATTACTTCAACTGAACGTCAGATCATCTGTGACAGACAGAAAGCCTGCTGGTCTGCAGAGTGCAGCATGGAGACTGGATAACAATGCTACTTACTTTTACCTTTAAATCAGTGACAAACACCCAGGAACCAGAGTCCAGCTCCAGTCACACAGCAGGACCCTGCAAAGACCTGCTGTCAGAACATGACAGAGAAACCTCATAGTGATCCAGGATAATATCTGATGTAGGGCTGCAACAAACAATTATTTTAACAATTGATGAATTGTTCGATTATTTTTTTGATTAACCAATAAATTGGATACAAAAACATATTTAATTTTCACCACTTTATTTGAAAAAGGAACATTAGCCCGGCAGCTTAAGTCAATTTTTCACAAGAATCGTTCACTTGATGGTACAAGCACCAAATTTGGCACACAAGTGCTTCTGAACCTACTCTCCCAGGAAAGTACGCTATCCAGCTGAAAATCCAAGATGGCCGCCAGTTTTTAAGATGGCCGCCTTGCCAAATGCAAAATTTGAGGGTTTCGCAGTAGAACTTGAATGACACAAATGTGTTAATGATCCAAAGATCAAAATGAAAGTAGATTAAAAGCTTAGATGACTTAGAAGCAAAATAGATTAGTCTTAACTCAACCAGAGATTAGCTCTAAATGTTTTGGCAGACAGATTGTTTTGGTCGCTGCAAAACAGCCTCACTTACAACCTCTGAGTCATGAGGCTGCAAAAGCAGGCCAACCCAGGTTATTTGTAACCCCTTAATAAAAGATAATCACTCTATATTTCTTAACCTAAATGTATAAAAAGATTCTACTACACAGTCCCCCCTTTGAAAGTTCTTTCTTCCATAAAATCATGATTATCATACAGAAACACTAACATCCTTATGTGATGATAAATGAAACATGTACACTGAAGTCTGACTATGTACTGGCGCCAGTTTGACCTTCACCTGTCTTCATTGTCTCCAGTCTCTCTCTCCGTTTCCCTCCACACTTTGTCCCTCAGCAGCAACACCAGGAAAACAATTACTTTCAAGATGAGTGCTACAGTCATTTTGGGAGTCTCTTTTATCAAGTCATACCTCCCTTGTTTTACTGGGCAGTCAGTGGTAGATGATGCCACATCATATTGAGCTCTTCTTGCACTGAAGTACAGTAGGTGTCACCAGGACCACAGTGTTCAGGTCTTCTCCTCGTTCCTTGTGCCGCTCTCCTCAAAGGACGTTGATATACACCTGGGGCCTTATGTATCAATACTTGCGTGGGACTCATACCAGAAACGTGCGCACGCAAGGTCCGTCACACTGAAAAAAATCTGTATGTATCAAGGTGTGCGGGCGCCGAAATCCACGTGTGTTTCCTTGATAAATCCCAATCAGCGTGGAATTGAGCGCAGATGTCGGAGTGACTGGGCCCGCCCCCGTTACGCCCTGACATAAATATGCAGATTTATTTAAATGGGGTCTCCCTGTCCTCGCACGCAGACAAAATGACAAGAAAAACTAAATTTACGGCGTGCGAGGTGGAGGTGCTGGTGGCGGAGGTGGAGGAGCGACAGCGTGTTTTGTTTGGCAGCCTGTCCAGTGGGGTCAGTGCAAAACGAAAACGCTTGGAGTGGGAGAAAGTTTGCGAGAGGGTGAACGCGGTGGGTTCCGAGACACGCACCCCCGCGGAGATTAAAAAAAAAGTGGTCGGACCTCAAGGTGGAGGTCAAGCGGCGTACAGCTGCCCTCCAGACTAGTACCGGCCAGACAGGTGGGGGTCCAGGGGAGGAGACCCTCACACCGTTTGAGCAGCAGGTGGTGGCGATTATTATTATAGGGTAAGTGGCGTGTCACACAAATGTCCACATGCTTTGCCATCCCACTGGACAAAAGACGTACAGTATATTAGACGTCTAGTCTAAGTTTATACTTCATTTCAACGTCGGGATTCAGTCTATTTTAAGACGTGATTTATACTTCGCCCATAACTTCATTTTTCGATAATTTTTTATGCAATAAACAACTGTAATGTGCATAACTGACCTCGAAATACTGGATTACATTACCTATGATACCGTGGAGAGAGATGTAAACGCAACAGATACACAGAGGCAGGAATTGAAATGAACCAATATTTTTATTGGGTCACAGAAATCAATGTGTCGGCCGTGTCGCCGGCTTGCGGAACCCCGGCCCGCGGCAGCCCGTCCGCCGGCTCGGAGTTGTCGGCCAGGACCAGCGGCATTCGGGCCACCCTGGCCCCCGGCCCCAGCACCAGCACCAGCACCAGCACCAGCGCGCCGACAAGCGGTGGAGTGTCCACCAGCGGCGGCGCTTCCGCTGGACCACCCAGACGCAGTGGAAGGGTCCTCAAGGCGGTCCTGCAATCGCAGGAAGAAGTCATCAGGGGGATCGCGGGGATCAATGCGCGGCTGGACCGGCTCGTAAATGTCCTCGAGCGTCTGGTGGCGAAAATAAATTAATTTGGCTCATTGAACTGTGTATTCACTTCTTACCCATTCACACTGTGGCGATGAGATTCTCCCGCGCGAGGACGGCGGCCCGCCAGGGATCAGCTCGCATCCCTCCGTCTGCTGCTGGTTCGTGATGTGGGGTGACGTGCTGCTCGGCCACGGGGATGTGGTGCACGCTTGTCACATAGTGAGTCACCAAACACCGCCACACAGCGTCGCCAAAGTGCGAATCACAGTCACAGTCGGCTCAACGCCAACTTCTACACCACCTCCTAACTTTGTGTTGATTAGCTCTGGAACCAACGCTCGTTTCGCGATGATAAATCTGGATCAGATGGTGGATCAGATTTTGGCATTCCTCCTGCAGATCGACAGACCTTTGCATCGTAATTAGCTGCCTCATATATTTAATTTGCTAATTTTTTCAGCTACTCGAGCGAAAAGCTTAATTAAGTTGTCTAGCTGCAGTAAAGCATAGTTTTGTAAGTTAGCAATTCATACAGTGAAAGATTTATCACAGCGCTTTTGACTGTGAAAGCTCATCAGCGCAAGTAGCAAAGCATCTTCCTATAGGTTAGTGTTAGTGCAAATTTTTCTGATCTGATTTTTTACTTGAGTGACTTTCTTCCCCAAAATGATGTACCAAATCATGTAATAACATTTCACAAAAGTTTTGACTCCAAGATCTTTTGATGGCATTGCTTCTATCCATCGACTGAACCCTCTATCATTACAAACATGTAACTTTTCCCTTGGCAGTTTTTATCATGTCCATATAGTCTATGAATAGATGTTTAAAAGCGTCTCTCTGGAACTGGAAAAGTGACCTACTAATGTTTTATTGGTCTCTTCAATTGATCTGAAAACACACATCACAATGACTCAAGAGTTTATCAACTATTGTCGGCATATTTTAAAAATCTCTTGTTATAATTGTCTCATTATCTCCCCCCTTGCACAGTGTGAATCACTGTGCAAGTCAGATCCTGAGTTGGCTCGTTAATACTACCAAATAGTACCAAAATAATTATTTGACTTTAAAACATTTTCTGTGGCCTTATTTGCCTTTGACAGCTTCCCAATACTTTTACATTAGGTGGCACATCTGTGAGGAGTGTATGTGGATTCAGCACAGCCGTATTTGGATTTATCAGTTTTAAACTAACAGAAAAGGAATTTTACACCCTAGATCTCAATTAGCGCTCTGGTTTTTACCAGGCCTCTCAATTAATTTCTGCTTCCCTCCTCAGCTGCTTGCTTTAGGGGATATATTACGATATGACAGTCTAACATCAGCCTTAGGTCCACTTATACTGGACTCAAGGACACACCGTAATGTTTTCTTTCAACTTCTCCTCAGTACATTTACTACGTGATGGGTCAAAAACATTTTTCAATGACACCTGGACATTTGGGATTTAAACCTTAATATATACTTTATTATAGCAATATGACCTAGCCAATAGACCTTTGCATATTGGGTCACAATATTTAATTAAAATTATAAACCATAACTGTCTATATACACACCTTGCAGTGAGCACCAAATTTGGATGTTACTTCTACATAGGTCTTTTCGGTCTATAAGGTCAACAGGGTTAAAATTAAAACTAACAATTAACTCTCTCCATCATCCACAAAAATCACACTGTAGTAAGCCACCACTTTCACATTGTCTGGGCTGGGGCCCCCTACCACATCTCCAGCCAGAGGCATCCCTGGTCTGGGCAGTTGTCAAAAGTGTCCACTCTGATCACACCCCCAGCAGGCTTTTAGACGTCGGTCAGAGTTCCACTCTCTCCCCCTGTCAGGATATACCACCTCTATGGAACTGGGTTCTGTCTGAGGATAAACATTCACAACAGGTGATTAAACAGGTTGCTGTGACAGGCTTCACTGCAGTTAGCATCTGCACGGCCTGCATCGCTGGGTCTCTTTTGCAGTGTCCCCCGTAGAGGTGGCCACCATTGCAGCCTGAGTCTGTGCTTGTGTTTCTGCTTCGCAGTTCTCCCAGCTGTAGCTGTATCAACTTCTGCTAAATGTTCTTTTCCTGCTCTTTCAGTCTCCACGCTTCATCTGGCAGTGCCCCCCACATCACATCACAATATACATCGAGCTCAGTCCCATCTATCATGGGATTCGTCATCCAACCTTGTTTTGCCTTGTGCAGAAACTCCTCCATCGTCTTAGTTCCCAGCAGTTGAGCCAAGAGTGCTTTCATGTCTGGTGTAGTCAACATTTTCACTACAGTTCATCCTCAAAAGCTCGTATCCATCTCCCTGCCCCCTGTTCAGTTTGTGGTAGTCCGACAATCAGCCCAACAAGGTCTGTGTGCCCTTAATTAAGATTGAAAAAATACTGAAAACATGATATTTGCGGGCCCTGCTTCTTACCTAAGCTGGGAAGTATTTGTGCTACTACTACTTGTACTATTGGGTTGCGCAGTTTATGTGGCAAGTCTATGTTATTGTTACCCAAATTAAACTAATATGACTGTTCAGCATTATCATTAACATAACAATTACTTATGATCATTACTTCGGGGAATCGGGCAAAGGTTTGTTGTAGGCTGTGTCTCCCTCAGCAAACTCAAAATCTCATATTATATTAATTTCCCTATAAGAGAAGGATAATTTCCTACATTTTCTGATACTGGATTTGGCTGCAGAATCTCTTTTTCTAATTTACCTATTTTCCATGTTTGTGACTTTCTTTTCTCTCTGCCTTCTCCTTGTTTCTTTATATTTCTGCAAACCCAATCTTTAATTTATTCATAAAATAGTATTGGCCTTCACTTTTGAACATGTCCAGTACTTTTAGTTCCAAATCTCTTGTTTTTGCATATTTTACTTTTATCTTTGTGTTTATGGTCTTTAACTCGCTTCGCGAATTCTCACACACAGTCACATCAGATGTGCCTCCTCTAGGTCATGAAAGTTCTAACACCTTGATTCAATTTTTTCTTGAAATCTCCAAAATTCGGCAACTGGACTGTGATGAGTTGAGAAGACGTTTCGCTGCTTATCCAGGAAGCTTCTACAGTTCTAAAAAAGCAAGTGGGTGGAGCTGGTATTATATCTTCCTGGAGGAGGGGAAAACAATGACTGGGAGGAGTTGGAGTGAATGGGTCGTAGAAGCCCATCTCTGGGTGATTATCCCGAGAGTCGTTAACCTGAGTGGGTCGTTAACTACCCTTTTCATGTGAGCCGTTGTGGTCACATGGTCCCAGGTGTGAATGTTTGTGGAGCTTCCTGGGGTGAGAGCTGAGAACTGCATAACTCAGGTTATGCCTGAGTCCATCTCCTCTGTTAAGAGAGGGTTTCTCTAGTCTGGTGACTTGTTTAAATCCTCATTCAAACCATCTGTCTTCTCTAGCCAACACCCGTACATTGCTGTCCTCAAAAGAGTGACCTGTGTCCTTTAAGTGAAGGTGGACTGCTGAGTCCTGACCTGAGGAAGTGGCTCTCCTGTGTTGAGCCATGTGAAGCGGTTGTTTAGTTTTCCCAACGTACAGGTCCGAGCATTCCTCACTGCACTGGACAGCATACACCACATTACTCTGTTTATGTCTCCGAGTTTTGTCCCTTGGATGTACTAGCTTCTGCCTTAGTGTGTTTCCAGGCTTGAGGTGAACAGGAATATGGTGTTTGCCAAAGATCCAAAGGATTTTTGTCCAGGTGCCATCCACATATCTAAACCAGTGGCTAGGTGCAGTTCCTTCAATGGAGGTTAGGGCCCTTCTCTCTACCTCTTCCATATACAGGTTTGCCACCATTGGAGAAACAGGGGAGCCCATGGCACATCCATGTTTCTGTCTGTAGTAGTGGTCTCTGAACTGGAAATAGGTGGTGCTGAGGCAGATGTCCAGTAAGGAAGAGATGTGGTCCGGGGCTAAGTTAGTTCTGACCTCCAGTGTTCTGTAAGAGATGTAGTCTTACTGCTTGGACTGCCTCTGTCATCAGAATATTTGTGAAAAGTGATGTGATGTCAGAGGAAACCATCGTTTCCTCTGGGTCCTGCCTGATGTCTTTGATTTTCTTGGCAAAGTTCCTACAACTGGTCAGGAGATCTGGGAAAAGCTTTTGTGTACGGGATCCCTGAATAGGCTGCTCACGGATTTCATGAGGTCTTTGCCTTTCAGCAAAACTATAATCAGATATGTATTAGTGACTTATTTCTAGTTATTCTGCCCTCTAGGGTCTGGATTTTAACTTTTCCGAAAAGAGCTAGCTAGCTGCACATAGGCCTACACCAGTCTCTCACAACTCACTGAAATTTCCCCTATATTCAGCTAATACACATCCAATTTAAATTGGCTTCCTCTCCTGAATTTAGCACATTTTGATAAGCTGACTGCATGCATGCAGTTTTCCCAGCCTGTCTTCACTCCCATTGTCTCCCCTTTTTTCTATTCTAGGTTCTTTGATTCGAAGAGGACAGAGAGCAGCAGTCTGCGTCACCTTATAGGGAAAAGAACACCTAAATAAATTTTAGGAAATCTCCTACCTTTTTCTTTTTGTGTGTGCAGAGTGTCCTCATCCCATAAGAAGTTTGCAGAGTCACAGTCCCTGGTCCCCCAATACGAATTCTGGCAAAGGCTTGTCAATTATGTTGCGAAAAGCTGCAACATACACTCAGGAAAACAATGCATGGGAGACAGGATGAGATCTGAAGAACAGCCTGGGCATCTTTCATTGTACAGATGTAGAAATCAGTCCAGATGACAAACAGAGTCTCGACCAAACCAGAGGAAAGCCTTCTTAAGCTTATGCTTCTACTCTCTTTTATACCATCGGGTGTGTATCTGAATACAGTCATTGTGTACTGCTTGTACCTCTGATATGTGCGTGGGTGTGTGCATCACAACTGAACAACAGTTTTTTCGGGATACGGGGGTTATTACAAGGGGCGTGCGCTGATCACACAGCTCATTATCAGCGGGGATGAAAGGCAGTGCGGAAAAGGTGGGTTTTGAGATGGGTCTTGAATCTGGTGAGGTCGGTGCACTTTCTGAGGTCCAGTGGGAGTGAGTTCCCGAGGGTGGGGGCGGCGACTAAGAAGGCTCTGTCCCCCAGGTTCGGTGTTTAGTCGAGGGAACTGTGAGGAGGTTGGCGTCGGAAGAGCAGAGGGTGTGTGTGTGTGTGTGTGGGGGGGGGGGGGGGGGGGTGAGAAGGTTCTGGAGGACGGGGGTGATGTGTTGGTAGGAGTGTGTATGGGTGAGGAGGCAGGCGGCAGAGTTCTGGATGAGCTGAAGTCTACTGAGGAGAGTGGAGGTAGTGGCATGGAGGAGACTGTTACAATAATCTAGACAGGATGAAATGATTTTGAGGTGGTAGTATGGTAGTAGGCTGTTTTGGTGATTTGCTTGACGTGCTGGGTGAAGGAGAGGTTGCTGTCGAAGAGAATACCAAGGTTGCGACAGTAGGGGGAGGGGGAGAGGGTGGAGTTGTCAATGGAGAGATTAAAGTCTGTGACTGTGGAGGTGAGGGAGTTTGGGTCAATGATGAGGAGATCTGTTTTGTCATAGTTGAGCTTGAGAAGGTTGCTGTCCATCCAGTGTTTGACATCAGAGAGGCAGTTTGAGACGGAGTGTTGGGTCTGGTGGTTGATGGAGGTGGAAGAGATGTACAATTGAATGTCATCAGCGTAGCAGTGGAAGTGGAGATTGTGTTGACGGAGGATGTGGCCAAGAGGGAGGAGGTAGATAATGAAGAGGAGGGGACCAAGCACTGAACCCTGGGGGACACCTTGGGACACAGGGGCAGTTGTAGAGGAGCAGTTGTTGATGTGGATGAAGTGATTCCGGTCTGTGAGATATGAGTGGATCCAGTTGAGAGCGGTGTCTGTGATATTGAGGAGGGAGTGTAGGCGGGACAGGAGGATGGCGTGGTCGATGGTGTCAAGGTCAAGGAGGATGAGGATGGATGGTTGGCCGGAGTCAGCAGAAATGAGGTCATGATGAAGTCATTGGTGACTTTGATGAGGGCAGTTTCGCTGCTGTGGTGGGTGCGGAATCCTGATTGAAACTGTTCATAAAGATTGTTATTGTTGAGGTGGGCTTTGATTTGTGATACAATGACACATTCAAGGATTTTCGACAACAAAGGGAGGTTGGAGATGGGCCGGAAGTTGTTGATGTCGTCAGTGTTGAGTCCAGGTTTTTTGAAGATGGGGGTGACAGCGGCCAGTTTGAGTGAAGGGGGAACAGTGGTGGGGTTGAGGGAGGAGTTGATGATCTGTGTGATGATGGGAGAGATGGCGGGGAGGCAGTGCTTGATGAGGGAGGATGGGATGGGATCCAGGATGCAAGTGGATGATGACATGGAGCAGATGATGTTGGTCACATCGGTTGGAGAAACAGGTGAGAAGCGGGAGAGTGCTGATGGGATAAGGGCAGTAGCTGGGAATGGAGGGTGGGGAAGGGGGAATTGTAGATTGTGTTGATTTTGGATTGAAAAGAGGAGAGGAATGAGTTGCACTTTTCCGGGGTGAAGGTGATGGAGATACTGTCAATGGGGTGAAGCAGTATTTTGACTGTGGAGAAAAGAGCCTTTTGGTTACTGGAGCCGGAGTGGATGAGGTTGGAGTAATAGGAAGAACGGGTGGAGTTGAGGGCTGTTCTGTACAGGTGGAGATGGTCGGTGTAGGCTTGGATATGGACGGTGAGGCCGGTTTTGCGGTAGATACGTTCCAGTTGGCGTTTGTGTGGGGGTCGATGCTGAAAGTGTCAGCCAGGTGGTCAGATATATATCAATGTAGCAATCAAGACAACCCTGGGTGTGAAACCCACACATTCCTCAGAGGAAAGTTTCCTTATCTGGTCCCAGGAAACGGGATATAAATCTTTCCAGACTCGTTTACACTTTCAGGTTAAATAAGTGACCCAACCGGAGGTTGACCAAACTTCTGACTCTTCACGATTGGTCAATTCGGAGAACAGAGACAGAGTTTTTATTACCTTTTAAACTGACTCCATCACTGACCATCTAAATAAACATTAACGTCTCAACCCAGATCTCCCATTTGAGATTTAGCGTCTTAAAGTGTGTGAACGTACGGACCCCAGGAAAAGGGGGGGACACTGACCTCCAGACCTCGTTCGTAAAACCCTGCTCGACCATACACTGATAAAGACTACATTCCTTTGGTGAAAGAATACAAATGACTGATCCTGACATCTTGTGCATTCAGCAATGTACTAATCTGTCTAATCATGAAATTTGTGTTAAAATGAGATGTTTCCCATTTTTCTATGTGCTACAGAAGCAGAGTTAGCTGTGTGACAGAATAAATCCTTTATTCTTTAGTTTCTTTAGACCAACAGCTTTTCAGACTGTTTCATGAACTTTTAAGAGTTAAATTTATTGACTATGAATCCTAAGTTTACTCTAAGTAACAGAAACAGTTTAGAAATGTTTGGTTTATATTGTAGTTGTTTATTTAGTATTTTTAACCATTAGGTGGTTATAATGTCATTGAATAACCTGAATGTGAGTATTTAGAATCCATTATTAATCATGATGAAGTTCATTCACATGTGTTTACTCTTTTGTTGTTCACAGTTTCCATGTGTTACTATCTGTTTCATTTCAGAGTAATTTAGCATGTTCAATGTGATACTTAAAACATAATGAGAATGTTTGATGTGATCCTACACTTCATTCATATGTGTTTAGTGTCAAATTATTTATCATGAAACCTAGCATTCAATATTAATCATAGTGAGTGAGTATCAGATCTGACTCTTTTACCAGCCAAAAGAATAAGTTAGATCGAATAATCAAAGACCACACGACCCTCCTCTGTCTCCTCACACACGCGCCCGAGCCACTCCCAGTGTGAGAAGATAAAACCAGTGAAGTGGGGTTGCTCTCATTCTCTTATTCCTTCCTTTCTTGTACCTACTCTTCTGCCCACACCCTTCTGTGGTGCGTTTCTTTGTTTTCTCTTAGAACTTTTTCTTAGTCTACTAAGTTTTACGCCACGTGTTGATTCACGTTGAATTTTCTTTAACATCGTCTTAGTTCAAGTTTTGAAACTTTCAAGATTAAGCCTTTGATTGATTTTTCTTTAATTTCGTTTTTCTGCGTGATTTCAAAGTCACCTCTGAACGCAACTCAGCAGGCCCAGGTCATCCTCTGTGCCAGAGTTTTTGAGTGAGACCAAAGAAGTACCCAAACGAGCATCCACAGGATCCACAGGCGCTGGCTTTGCTTCGGGCCCGAGTGCTGCAACTCCTGGCTCATCCTTCGGCTGACTTCAGTCGTCTTCTGAGTTGAACCGCTCGAACCGCCAGTAGCCCCGGACCTTCGGAACCTGCTCCATCTTCTCCAAGGACCAGTCTCACTTAAGTATGCAAACCTCCAGAGCTCCAAAGAGGGCTGGTGCTGTCTCATGCGTTCATAACTCAGATATCCACCTATTTCTGGTGATCTTAGATTCCTCCAAATCCACATCCGAGTTTATCTCGACACCAAAGTTAGTGTAGGTTAATATGTTAGCGCATATTCACTCACTATCATTAACTTTAGTGCTCCTAGCCTGACTCAGAATCTTTATTTATTCACCTATTATTATTTATCTTCATTATCTTATCATCATTTATTGCATGTGTGTTGTACCATCATTTATCCTGTAATAAACAGATCATTATTTTTCTAAGTTCCTGTCTGTTAGTGTTCTTCCAGAAGTGGAGTCCCTGAAATTAGAATTTCGACTTAAGATATGAGACTGATTAATTAAGACTGATTAATTAAAACTGACTTGATGTTTGATTTCTGAATTAAACTTTTGTTTTCTTTATTTTCCCACCATTAAGGGTGGGTGGTGCCCCTTTCAACGAGTGCATAAATGTCATAATTTGAGATTATTAATCTTCAGACATTTATTATAAATTCCAATCGCTACAGTATTATTTTGGTGCGGCCTTGTGAGGCTCATTTCAAATCGCTACATATATTTTGGTGCGACCGTGTGAGGCTCATTTAAATCACTACATATATTTTGGTGCCCCTGCGTGAGGCGTTTCAAACAAAACTTCTGGATACTAACAGACAACCTAAAACTTAGCCTTCCAAATTGATGAGAGAAACTTATTTCCAGGCTATTTTAGACTTAATCACAATCAATGCTATTCTTGCTGAAGTTGCTTGACTAAGTTCTGATGTTTTCCTGATCTATGCATAAAACCTTTATGCTCTGTGTTTTACACACTCTTGTACTACATGCCTGTAGTCTGTGTTTGAGCTGGACAGCGTGAAATGTTGTTCTGAGTAGCAGTGAGACTGCTTCTTCTGCTCTGTCTAAACTGTCCAATATTTAAGTGCACGATTGTTGCGTCGCTGTACGCTTGTATTTAAGGCCTTTGGCTGAACCCAGTGTTCGCGATGCTCCGAGCTGTGGTTTCAAGCCCCTGAAGTCTCTGTAGTCTGCTACGAGGTTCTAGTAACTACATGGGATTCAGATTTCCTCCTTTCCCCTGACAGATAAGCTATCTGTCACAGGAAACCACTGTAACAGTGGGAGGTTGGTGTTTGAATGAATTCAGACAAAATCCGTGATCACGAATCGCCGCATTTGTGATTTTAAAGTCTGCAGTTGAATCTGCTGTTGAGTGATTTGTCACTTTGATTCTTGTTCCTGTAAATGATTTTATTGAACCAATCTGCCTGAGCAGATGGTGTAAAGTTCTATGTTTGAGGGTGCAGACGATTCCTCCTTTCCCTGACAGATAAGCTATCTGTCACAGGAAACCACTGTAACAGTGGGAGGTTGGTGTTTGAATGAATTCAGACAAAATCCGTGATCACGAATCGCCGCATTTGTGATTTTAAAGTCTGCAGTTGAATCTGCTGTTGAGTGATTTGTCACTTTGATTCTTGTTCCTGTAAATGATTTTATTGAACCAATCTGCCTGAGCAGATGGTGTAAAGTTCTATGTTTGAGGGTGCAGACGATCCTGCTGTGAAATGTTAACCCTTTGTTGTCAGTGGAGAGACTGACCATTTGGCCTTAAGCAGATAAGGCCCTTCAAGGAGGCAGAGCCTAAAGGCCCCTTCCTTCAGACTTCCCAACACCACACAGCCACAAGAGGCTAGTTGGATGACTGTTTCCTCTTTTCTTCTTCTTCTCCACTTGTGTTGAGCTTGTGCAGTTATCCCAACTCCATACTGCCCCACATGGTTGCTTTTGGTATTGAGCTAACACTTATCTGCCTGCAGTATCAGCCAGCTGTTCTGCCTCTCTGTAGTCAGTGTGTAACACTCTACAGACATAATTCAAGTGATTGACTTGGTCGATGAAGTTTGATGTGCTTATTCTAAATCACTGATCAATAAAGGAATATTCTATTCTATTCTATTCTATTCTATGTTATAAGAGCCTCCATGATGTATTGATAAAGTAACTCCTTGAATCAATCACCTGATCCTGTTGTTACTTATCACACCATTGAGCAGTTTACTGTTCCCCATAATACATGAATGTATTAACCCTCCTCATAAGATTAATTAATTAATTAACGAACAAATTAATTAATATTTCAAATTTCTTTTAACATTCCAGATAGATTTGGTAGTTCAACCTTTGGATTTATTGCAATTTGTGAATTAATTTCAGAGTTAATTCCTTAAATTGACAATTTCATTGATTTTTCAAATTCATCCAACTGCATCAGGCAGTTTATTTAAGCTTTGCTGATCTCTGCAACACGGAGACAAACTGAACCCTTTATTCAATGGTTCTGTATCTGATGTTAAATTTAATTTAACATAATTTCACTTTTTCAATTTTCATTGAAGTGAATGTAACCTTGTTATTTTTCTCTACATTAGAGATCTACTCAGATAGGCTCTTCCTCTTTATCAAGCACTGATAAATTAAGTCGATTAACTCACTTAATTTGATATTTTGCTTCTTCCTTTCATTTTAAGTCAACTCAAACTCATCAACCAACCACCTGCACCTCTTTACCAAAACCAAACATGCCTAACATGAAAGAGTCCAGCCAGGGAGACCCCCTGAGGGACATACACACAGTGTTAGCAAACTTAACTAGTCAGCTGATACCTCAGTACATGACTAAGATTAAAAAGGCCAAACCCTCCAATCCAGAGGATGAAATGGCTGACCTACTGGAAACAGCCTTAACCACGACACTTCGTGACAAAGAGCTCACTAGACGCATGTCTGTCGTGATGTCTTCTCAGCTTGAGTATAAAGACTACTTGCTGGAATGCGCTTTAGCAAAGATAAAGATGCAAAAAGACAAAAACAGCGCTCTGAAAAAGACGCTAGAGGAGACTAAGAAGTCTCTAAGTGTTTTAGAAAAACACAGTGCCAGATGTGAAGCGTCAAAGCTTCCCTCACTGATAAGTCATGAAGAAAATCTTGATCTCAAAGACAAGATTGAAAGACTTAATGAAACCCTTAACAAAAAGGAGAAAGAACTTGATGACACAAATAAGCAGCTTGCTAAGACCACAGAGGATCTGATACAGTCAGAATCCCTACTAGAGCAAGCAACAGAAGATGTAAAAGCTTTGAAAGCACTGGTCAAAGTGCGTGCTGAAGCTCTTGAAGTTAAGGAGAAGCAAACTTCTACCTTACAGCACCAGCTCCAGATAGCTCAAAGACAGTTAATTCTTTGTCAAGAACGGCAAGAAAAGACAGACAAAGAACTTGAAGATGCGCAAAGAGAGTTACAATGCTCCCTCCAGTCAGGTCGAACCCAAAGAGAACGTATGGAGCAAACTTTTCTTGAAGAAATGATAGGTGATCAGCCTCCTGAGAGAGCGCCATCACTTCCTTCCAAACCAACTCTTAAGTATATCTCTCAGCATCATGACAGGACCCTGCTTGACCCTGAGAGGTCATCCTTAAACCAAAAGTCCTACTCTCGTCCTCATGATGGCTTCTTACCATCTCCCTCAGACAGGGATCTTGACAAAATTGCTCGTAACATAGCACGCTTTGAACCTGAGCACCAAGGTGCTACTGACACCTGCACCTACTTGAAAGATATTGACTTTTACCTGCGGAAATTTCCAGGTGCAACCATTGATGACAAAATCTACCTTATTAAGGCAACGTCAAGTCAAGTCGGTTAGCAGTTTCCTTGAACGACAGCCTTATCATGTCAGAAATAATTATGACTTGCTCTGCCAAGCATTAATCGAAGAGTTTTCTGATCATTTGACCCAGACAGGCCTCTCTGCTGCTCTGTCTATTAAACAAGAGAGATCAGAACCTCCCCAACAATATTACAACCGCTTACGCGAAGCTTACTTTGGTTTCCGAAATGAACCAGAAATGGAGGACTTGAACTTCAAAACGCTGTTCGTCCAGAACCTCCACCCTACCACCAGTCATCACCTTGGCGTCTTAGCTTGTCCAAACACTTCCACTAGCTGACAGCTTCGTGAACTTGCTGTAAAAGGTTTTGCCAAACAACGACAAACTTTGGCTAAGAAAGCAGAGCCCGTTACTCTCTTGGCTATGGAGACAAAATCACTGCCCATGGAGCTGAACGAAGCTTCAGACTGTGTATTTTCAGGCTCCGATAAGCCTCCACATGAGTGGTTAACCAGGCCTCCAAAACCTTTTCGACCTCAACAAACTCACAAAGGTCAAAGTTACACACCAAGGCCCAGGTCTGACACAGACCAATGCCAGGTAAACTTTAAGACCAACTGTTGTTATTCAGACTCCCGTCACGGTGGGTTTTATCCCAGACAAAGGAAAAACCATCAACACCGCCAAAGGGGGGTGAATGACTGGCAGAATCAGAGTAAATCACACTCTCAGAAACGACGATCTTATTATCCACCTCAATCGGTTTCATCCACTTTGAAGGTGAATAAACATGACTACTCAGCTAACCACTGAGATTAACACTGCGGAGTCATGAAGGTGTGAGTCCTGCGAAAGCAGAAGTCACTCAGCCAAAGCTGAATGACTCCAATAAGATATCCAAATGCTGTGGTGATACATTGATGACTGCAATCCCCGTTGCTGCTTTCTTTGTTAGCATTTGTCTCTCCTCTGTCAATATGGTCAGCTTGTCAGCTGTCAAATATCCCATGAACAGATTAAAACCAGAAATTTCTGTCATCAAGACTCAGATTGACAAATTTCAGACTCAACAGCAGATAATTAGTCAAACCAATAAGAGCATCATCCCCAAGTTTAACAGACAATGTTAAGAGAAACTCTGTGCAGTAAACTTCTGATGTTTGTGATTCAGGTTGACTATGCTCATACACAGATGGTTAATATGTCTATAGCAGACATTTCTTTTCCACCTAAGTCTTAACCATTTTTGAAACTGAAATGGAACTTTCAGACTTCTCCAGCAAGCATGAATAAGAGCTATATCTTTAGATCCAGTTAGCATTCACACTAAATCGTGTTTTTCTAAATCTCATTAATATTGAAAATTAGGAGATTTTCTTTCACATTAGTCTACCAATAGTTAACTGAGAAAAGTCTAACAACTAGACGATTTTATTTGATAGCTTAATGCATGCTTAATTTTATCTCAAAGCAGTACTAGTGATTCACATAGTGATGACGAGACGCATCAGTCCTATTTGCATACACCTGCTGCTGCTGCTGCTTCATGGTTGTCTACTCGTCGTCCCGATGCTCCATGGACAGGACCACCGTGACGAAGGGGGGACTGTAGCAATCAAGACAACCCTGGGTGTGAAACCCACACATTCCTCAGAGGAAAGTTTCCTTATCTGGTCCCAGGAAACGGGATATAAATCTTTCCAGACTCGTTTACACTTTCAGGTTAAATAAGTGACCCAACCGGAGGTTGACCAAACTTCTGACTCTTCACGATTGGTCAATTCGGAGAACAGAGACAGAGTTTTTATTACCTTTTAAACTGACTCCATCACTGACCATCTAAATAAACATTAACGTCTCAACCCAGATCTCCCATTTGAGATTTAGCGTCTTAAAGTGTGTGAACGTACGGACCCCAGGAAAAGGGGGGGACACTGACCTCCAGACCTCGTTCGTAAAACCCTGCTCGACCATACACTGATAAAGACTACATTCCTTTGGTGAAAGAATACAAATGACTGATCCTGACATCTTGTGCATTCAGCAATGTACTAATCTGTCTAATCATGAAATTTGTGTTAAAATGAGATGTTTCCCATTTTTCTATGTGCTACAGAAGCAGAGTTAGCTCTGTGACAGAATAAATCCTTTATTCTTTAGTTTCTTTAGACCAACAGCTTTTCAGACTGTTTCATGAACTTTTAAGAGTTAAATTTATTGACTATGAATCCTAAGTTTACTCTAAGTAACAGAAACAGTTTAGAAATGTTTGGTTTATATTGTAGTTGTTTATTTAGTATTTTTAACCATTAGGTGGTTATAATGTCATTGAATAACCTGAATGTGAGTATTTAGAATCCATTATTAATCATGATGAAGTTCATTCACATGTGTTTACTCTTTTGTTGTTCACAGTTTCCATGTGTTACTATCTGTTTCATTTCAGAGTAATTTAGCATGTTCAATGTGATACTTAAAACATAATGAGAATGTTTGATGTGATCCTACACTTCATTCATATGTGTTTAGTGTCAAATTATTTATCATGAAACCTAGCATTCAATATTAATCATAGTGAGTGAGTATCAGATCTGACTCTTTTACCAGCCAAAAGAATAAGTTAGATCGAATAATCAAAGACCACACGACCCTCCTCTGTCTCCTCACACACGCGCCGGAGCCACTCCCAGTGTGAGAAGATAAAACCAGTGAAGTGGGGTTGCTCTCATTCTCTTATTCCTTCCTTTCTTGTACCTACTCTTCTGCCCACACCCTTCTGTGGTGCGTTTCTTTGTTTTCTCTTAGAACTTTTTCTTAGTCTACTAAGTTTTACGCCACGTGTTGATTCACGTTGAATTTTCTTTAACATCGTCTTAGTTCAAGTTTTGAAACTTCAACTTTTTGTGCACATAGCAATTCAAGATTAAGCCTTTGATTGATTTTTCTTTAATTTCGCGAAGCCATTTTTGAAAGTTTTCTCTGCTCTTCGAGCCTCGTTTTTCTGAGTTTTCTGCGTGATTTCAAAGTCACCTCTGAACGCAACTCAGCAGGCCCAGGTCATCCTCTGTGCCAGAGTTTTTGAGTGAGACCAAAGAAGTACCCAAACGAGCATCCACAGGATCCACAGGCGCTGGCTTTGCTTCGGGCCCGAGTGCTGCAACTCCTGGCTCATCCTTCGGCTGACTTCAGTCGTCTTCTGAGTTGAACCGCTCGAACCGCCAGTAGCCCCGGACCTTCGGAACCTGCTCCATCTTCTCCAAGGACCAGTCTCACTTAAGTATGCAAACCTCCAGAGCTCCAAAGAGGGCTGGTGCTGTCTCATGCGTTCATAACTCAGATATCCACCTATTTCTGGTGATCTTAGATTCCTCCAAATCCACATCCGAGTTTATCTCGACACCAAAGTTAGTGTAGGTTAATATGTTAGCGCATATTCACTCACTATCATTAACTTTAGTGCTCCTAGCCTGACTCAGAATCTTTATTTATTCACCTATTATTATTTATCTTCATTATCTTATCATCATTTATTGCATGTGTGTTGTACCATCATTTATCCTGTAATAAACAGATCATTATTTTTCTTAATTCCTGTCTGTTAGTGTTCTTCCAGAAGTGGAGTCCCTGAAATTAGAATTTCAACTTAAGATATGAGACTGATTAATTAAGACTGATTAATTAAAACTGACTTGATGTTTGATTTCTGAATTAAACTTTTGTTTTCTTTATTTTCCCACCATTAAGGGTGGGTGGTGCCCCTTTCAACGAGTGCATAAATGTCATAATTTGAGATTATTAATCTTCAGACATTTATTATAAATTCCAATCGCTACAGTATTATTTTGGTGCGGCCTTGTGAGGCTCATTTCAAATCGCTACATATATTTTGGTGCGACCGTGTGAGGCTCATTTAAATCACTACATCAATCAATCAATCAATCAACTTTATTTATATAGCACATTTAAAAGAACCACAAGGGTAGCCAAAGTGCTGTACAGTGACACATAAAAACAAATAAAACAATCAAAGAACAAGATAAAGCAAGCAGAAATACAGTAATGCAAAAGAATAAATAAGTGTATAAATAAGGAGGCTCACGGCAAGTGCTAAGATGATAATAAACAAATTAACACTACAATGTACCAAAAGCCAATGAGTAAAAGTGTGTTTTTAAAAGGGATTTAAAAACAGGAAATGAGGAAGCCTGTCTAATTTTCAAGGGCAACTCATTCCAGAGCTTAGGGGCAGCAGCGGCAAATGCTCTGTCCCCTCTGAGCTTCAGCCTTGTACTGGGGACGGTCAGTAAAAGCTGATCAGCTGATCTTAGGGGTCGGGGTGGGCAATAAGGCTGGAGCATCTCCGAAATATAGGGTGGAGCAAGGTTGTTCACGCCCTTAAAAACAAATACTAAAAGCTTAAAATGAATTCTGTACTGAACAGGGAGCCAGTGTAAGGATGCCAGGATGGGGGTGATGTGCTCACGCCTGCGGATCCGTGTCAGGAGACCTGCAGCAGAGTTCTGCACAAGCTGCAGGTGGGCAAGGGAAGCCTGGCTAATCCCTACGTACAAAGAGTTGCAGTAATCAAGACGGGTAGTTATAAAAGCATGGATTAATTTTTCCAGGTCAGGTCTTGATAAAATGGGCTTCACCTTCGCTATTTGGCGTAGCTGATAAAAACTTTTTTGTACCACCCCGCTGATCTGCTTCTCAAATTTAAAATCAGGGTCAAATTTAACTCCCAGATTAGTGAGGACCTCTTTGAGGTAGGGTGAGAGGGAGCCTAGGTCGATGTTGGGGGGGTGGCCGCCACTTGGTCCAAACAACATTACTTCAGTCTTGTTCTCATTAAGACTGAGGAAGTTAAAAGAAAGCCAGGCTTTATAGAGGTTGATGGTGGAGAGATGGTGGATGGAGATGCCGGTGGTGTGGCCATTTCAGTGTGCAAAATGCACACTGAAAGCCCTGCCAACTGGAGCTAGCAAAAAGATGGTGAGGTCTGGCAAGTTGTCTGGACAACCCTTCCACCTATTGTTCAGACTTGTGAGCAGTTAACAAAATGTGGTTGCAAGACTGAAAGGAGAGGACGATGCAAATGCTTTCGATTCAGCCTGAAGTGTACACAGTTGTGTGCCTGTGTATGTTAGGACTAAGAAAGAAAGGACTAAGAGATATACACTCACCGGCCACTTTATCAGGTATACCTGTCCAACTGCTCGTTAACACTTAATTTCTGGGAGATGCGAGCAGAGTAGACGTGTTTTTTAGAGCTCCTCGTAGTACGCCAAATCTTACTGTTTAAAACCGCTTTTTTGATCATTTGACTCGCCTTTTTTGTCGAACTTTATTTCGTGTCTACACCACTATCGAAAGGAACGCAAAAATGTCCGGTAAAACTGCAGGAGGAAAGGGAGGAAAGGGAGCCATCGTTAGCCGCCAACGTTAGCCGCCCGGTAGCTGACACTGCAGCTCATGCTAGCCGCGACCAAGCCAAAAATCAACCTGGCAAATCACCAGTCACTGATCCGGGCATGTCTCCCGCTAAATATGAAGATGAGATTCCACTCGCTTGGCATAAATTGTCAGATATGCTCCTACAGTCCTTTAATGAGAGGTTTGATAAGTTTGAGCAGAGTTTTCAGAGCATTTTATCCGCTCAGCGGGAGCTAACCGAGAGACTGACTTCTGCCGAGGGCCAGGCCGCGGACCACGACCAACGCATACATGCGGTGGAAACTTCAATCACCGAACTGCAGAAAGAAAATATAAAGCTACGGGCCAAGCTTTCAGATCTCGAAGGGAGATCCAGGCGCAACAACATAAGAATTATTGGCATCCCTGAAGGCGAGGAGAAGGGGAGGCCGACTGAGTTTGTGTCCAACCTGATCCCGAAGCTGCTGGGGGACGACAACTTCGCCAAGCCGGTCGTTATCGATAGAGCGCATCGTACACTACAGCCCAGACCACCGGAAGGATCCAGACCCCGCATGATAATCGCACGGGTGCACTTAACACAGGAGAAGGAGAAGATTCTGCGGCTCGGGAGGCAGAGCTCAATGGAATACAACGGTAACCGAATCCTAATCTTCCCCGACTACACCGCGGAGGTGACGGAGAAGCGCCGGGGCTTTCGCGAGGTGATGCAGCTGCTGAGAGAGAAGGAGATTCGTCATTCGCTGCGCTTCCCGGCCAGGCTCCACATTCACCACCAAGGGCAAGTAAAAGCATTCAACCATCTGGACGAAGCTAAGACTTTCATAAACCAAGAACTCTGAAAGTTCACTTTTCTATAGATGAGCGGAGTCTAATTATGTTCTGAGCAAATCTTTACCCTAGCGTTTTTTTTTCCTCAATGTTTAATTTACTTTTCTGTGTACTAACGAGGGGCGGTTGGATGGAGGTATTCTCCTTTTGTTTTTTCTTTGACCGGCGAACCCAGTTGCGGATGAGGGTAACCACGCTTCACTTGGGGAAGCTTTGGGAGGGGGATTTGTTTGTGTGTTTGTTAATGGTTCATGTTATTTCTGTTTTTTGTTTGAGATTAGCTGCCAGACTGAGTGTTAAGTTTGTTTTTCATTCTAATGCAAAAGGTACCATATGTGAATAATACTTTTGATTTCAAGTCCTTGGTCTCTTGGAATGTACGCGGTTTGGGTAACCCAGTCAAAAGAGGCAAAGTGTTCTCACACTTGAAATCATTGAAATCTGACATTATGTTTTTACAAGAAACTCATGTTACAGCCACTCAGCATAGGAAACTAAGGGCTAATTGGATCTCACAGGTCTATCAATCACCATTTACATCAAAAGCACGTGGTGTTGCCATTCTCTTCCGAAAGACTGTGCCTTTTCGATTTCAATCATCAACAACTGACCCAAACGGCAGGTTTATAATTGTAACTGGACACATCAATTCATTCCCTATCACGCTAGTGAATATTTATGGGCCGAACACAGATGATCCGGCTTTCTTCCGAAAGGTGTTTGATCTGATTCCAGACGATGATTCAAGCCACATAGTGATAGGGGGCGATTTTAATTGCTACCTGGACCCTTATTTAGATAGGATGTCTTCTACCCCCCCACCTAACATTCTTGCTGTACAAACTATTAACAATTAGATGAAAACAAAGAAGGTGGTGGATATTTGGAGATTGCAGCACCCATCCGACAGGGACTATTCTTTCTACTCTCATGTGCACAGATCATACACACGGATTGATTATTTTCTAGTTGATTCCAGATTAATTTCTAACATCACCTACACTAAATATCACAACATACTAATATCTGACCACAGTCCAGTTAATATTAACCTTAAACTGTGCTCCCGTAAACAAGCCTATAGTTGGCGTTTTAATCCTTACCTCCTGGAGGATCAGGCTTTTAAAACATATATCACCACGTACATATCACAGTTCCTTGAGACCAATGACAATGGGGAGGTGAACGACACTACTTTGTGGGAAACTCTAAAAGCATATATTAGGGGGCAAATTATTTCGTATGAAGCAACACTGAAAAAGACTAAGTGTGGCAGACTGGCAGAGATTGACAAAGAGCTACAGACTGCTGAACAGGTCTATCGAAATTCACTACTCCAATCAGATTATAACACAATCATTAAATTAAAGTACGAGTATAATTCCATTCTGGGAGAACAGATTGGCAATTTATTATTAAAACTTAAACGGAGACACTTTGAGCTCGGTGACAAACCACAAAAGCTACTGGCGAGACAGTTAAAAGGAGAACAAGCAAAACAAGCTATTTATAAAATAAAATCTGAATCTGGAGAGATGCTTACAGACTTGAAGGACATCAGTGACCGTTTTAAAGAATTCTACTCAGAAATTTACACCTCCAAATCAACCGCTACACAGGAAGACTTTGACCACTTTTTTGACTCGCTTAACTTTCCAAAATTAGACACAGTTTTTAGGGAGAGTCTGGACTCGGATTTCTCTCTTTCCGAGTTACAGGACGCCATCAGAGCATCCCCCACTGGTAAAGCGCCGGGCCCAGATGGGTTTGGGCCAGAGTTTTACAAAGCTTTTCTTGGGATCCTAGCACCCCCTCTGTTGAGAATGATTCGTGACACGTTTAATAACAAACAGCTTCCACCCTCTCTCAGTGAAGCAAATATTTGCGTTCTATTAAAAAAAGACAAGGATGAAACAGACCCGGGCAGCTACAGGCCTATTGCCCTGCTAAATTACGATTTGAAAATAATTACAAAAGTTCTAGCGAACCGGCTCGGGAAGAATGTAGCAAGTATTATTCACCCTGACCAAACAGGATTTATCCCGGGCAGGTACTCCTTCTGTAATGTTCGCAAGATCCTTAATATAATTTATGCAGATTATAGCAAAGATGATAGAGCAGCTTTACTGTCCTTAGACGCTCGTAAGGCATTCGACATGATAGAATGGCCTTATCTATTTGCAACACTTAAAAAATTTGGATTCGGCGACACTTTCATAGAATGGGTCAAGATATTATACAGCAATCTGAAATCTTCCATTCTAACGAATGGGGACAGATCTGGTTCATTCACCCTGCAACGCGGCGTCCGTCAGGGAGACCCATTGTCCCCCCTGCTCTTCAATATAGCGTTGGAGCCGTTGGCTATTGGTATTAGAGGACATCCATATATTAAAGGTATTAGATCAGGCGGTACTGAGACCTGCGTGACTCTATATGCAGACGACCTCCTTGTCTGTTTAGCTGACCCCATGGTTTCCGTTCCTGTCTTACTAGAATACATAAATGACTTCGGGAGCATCTCTGGCTATACTATAAACTGGGGGAAGAGTGAGTTCATGCCCTTAACAGACCAACTCACAGATGATTTTTTGACAAAACTGCCTTTTAAAGTGACGAAGGAATATTTCACCTACTTAGGACTTAAACTGACGAAAAGTCCTGGGCATCTCTTTAAATTTAATTTTACAGAATCCATAGAAAAACTTAAAACAAATATTGAGTCCTGGAGAATATTGCCCCTATCTATGATCGGCCGAGTAAACGCAATCAAAATGGTGAGCCTACCCAGGTTTTTATACCTCTTCCAGAACTTGCCTATATTCTTAAATGCATTGTTTTTTAAGAAGCTTGACTCTATCGTATTGCCCTTTGTGTGGGGTTATAAATCACACAGGATATCTAAGGCTCACCTTCAAAAACCTTCCAGGAATGGTGGTCTGGGACTGCCTGTTTTTAAACATTACTACTGGGCAGCCAACTCCAGGGCCCTTTCTTACTGGAAGGGTGGAAGTGTTAAACCAGAAGAGAACCCTTTGTGGTTACAGTTGGAAGCTTCCGCGGTTGACATGTCATCACTTCCTGCACTTTTGTTTTCTGACCCCGCCCCAGTAGTGAATCTACTTAAACATAACTTCACTGTGAAAAATTCTTTACGCATTTTAAAGCAAATAAAAGCCGCGTGCCAGGTTCCCAGTGTCTCCGTACATGCACCCATATGTCAAAATCATTCTTTCCTGCCTGCCCGGTTGGACGGAGTGTTTGAGGTCTGGAGGGAGAAGGGTGTTAAAACATTTTCAGATCTGTACATTAACGGTCAACTGGCATCATTTGCTCAGCTAAGCAAAAAATTTAATCTTCCGAATTCTCACTTTTTTCGTTACCTCCAAGTCAGACACTATGTTAAGGAGAATTGGCCACATCTAAATTCCACCCCCACCACCCATCCCTTCCTTGAGACCCTCCAGCTCCCTCCAGAATCCAAACGGTTAATATCAAAATTTGTGGATTCATTTACTAAGTCAGTTTCCTCTGATTTTATCAGGGAAGCGTGGTCCAGGGACTTGAACTCTGAAATATCAGCAGAACTTTGGGAGCATGCAATGTCCCAAGTCCATTGTTGTTCTATTAACTCACGTTACAGGCTAATTCAGTACAAGGTGTTGCACAGATTGCACTACTCCAAAACAAAACTAAATCGTATTTTCCCATCCGTGTCCCCTGCATGTGATAAGTGTCATATTGCTGAGGGCTCACTAGCGCATCTTTTCTGGTCATGTCCCGAGTTGCATAACTATTGGTCAGCTATATTTGAACATTTGTCCAAAGCTTACTCCAGAGCCATTCAGCCTAACCATGTCCTGGCCATCCTTGGATGCTCGACTGAGACTTCTGATTTTCCGCATGACACTCAAGTTGCCCTGAACCTAGGGATGGTGGTGGCCAAGAAGATTATTCTCCTAACTTGGAAGTCTAGCACTCCTCCCACCTTTGCTCACTGGCTCAACGAGATGTTGTCGACTATTCAAATGGAAAGACTGCGCTTGCACAAACCCAACCACCCGGAACAGATTTGAGAGAACTTGGGGACCCTTCTTGGCTCAGTGTCAGGTGTGATACCTGACTTAATCTTTCATATGATGGTACTTGGTTCAACAAATGCAACTGTTTCTTTTTTCTGAAAATTCATGTAAAACTACAATTGTCTGGCAGCCTTTTTGATTGTTTCTTTACCGTTGTTTGTCCTGTACAGTTTTGTAAAGTTTAAAACTGAAAATAAAGTATTAAAAAAAAAAAAAAAACACTTAATTTCTAATCAGCCAATCACATGGCGGCAACTTAGTGCATTTAGGCATGTAGACATGGTCAAGACAATCTCCTGCAGTTCAAACCGAGCATCAGTATGGGGAAGAAAGGTGATTTGAGTGACTTTGAACGTGGCATGGTTGTTGGTGCCAGAAGGGCTGGTCTGAGTATTTCAGAAACTTCTGATCTACTGGGATTTTCACGCACAACCATCTCTAGGGTTTACAGAGAATGGTCCGAAAAAGAAAAAATATCCAGTGAGCGGCAGTTCTGTGGGCGGAAATGCCTTGTTGATGCCAGAGGTCAGAGGAGAATGGCCAGACTGGTTCGAGCTGATAGAAAGGCAACAGTGACTCAAATAACCACCCGTTACAACCAAGGTAGGCAGAAGAGCATCTCTGAACGCACAGTACGTCGAACTTTGAGGCAGATGGGCTACAGCAGCAGAAGACCACACCGGGTGCCACTCCTTTCAGCTAAGAACAGGAAACTGAGGCTACAATTTGCACAAGCTCATCGAAATTGGACAATAGAAGATTGGAAAAACGTTGCCTGGTCTGATGAGTCTCGATTTCTGCTGCGACATTCGGATGGTAGGGTCAGAATTTGGCGTCAACAACATGAAAGCATGGATCCATCCTGCCTTGTATCTAGGTTCAGGCTGGTGGTGGTGGTGTCATGGTGTGGGGAATATTTTCTTGGCACTCTTTGGGCCCCTTGGTACCAATTGAGCATCGTTGCAACGCCACAGCCTACCTGAGTATTGTTGCTGACCATGTCCATCCCTTTATGACCACAATGTACCCAACTTCTGATGGCTACTTTCAGCAGGATAATGCGCCATGTCATAAAGCTGGAATCATCTCAGACTGGTTTCTTGAACATGACAATGAGTTCACTGTACTCAAATGGCCTCCACAGTCACCAGATCTCAATCCAATAGAGCATCTTTGGGATGTGGTGGAACGGGAGATTCGCATCATGGATGTGCAGCCGACAAATCTGCGGCAACTGTGTGATGCCATCATGTCAATATGGACCAAGCTCTCTGAGGAATGCTTCCAGCACCTTGTTGAATCTATGCCACGAAGAATTGAGGCAGTTCTGAAGGCAAAAGGGGGTCCAACCCGTTACTAGCATGGTGTACCTAATAAAGTGGCCGGTGAGTGTAGACTAGCAATGTTTTTGTTTTTTGTTTTTTTGTAATATATTATCATTTAAGTTATATTGATTCAAGTTCTGAGTTGTAAAACATGCAGCCTCTGCTTCGACATATTTTCTGTTTTCTCAAAAAAATTAAAAGATAATTAAAAAAAAAGAATACAACAACAACAAAAAACAAACAAAAAAAATACTACAAAAAATAGAATAACATTGGGGGAGAAAAAGACAGCCTCTATGTAGCCTCCCCTACAAGTAGCTTACAGGTCCAAAAGCTGAAAGTAAAACTAATGTCTTTAATGCATCTTTTAGAAAATGCTCTGTCATTCTGGTTATTTTGTGGCCATTTTGAAATGTGTCCTATCACATGTCTCCACATTGAGTTGTCATGTTCCTAGACATATCCATCGGAAACTTCACCATAAGCCAGTGTTTTGCGTCTAATTTCGATTGTATCATCTTAATATTTAATCACTTTGATTTTCAAAATGCAAAATTAGATTTCTCATACTCAAAAACAAATATTTTGATATAAATGCCATCAAAATAGTATAATTCAATCAAAATATAGTAAAAAAAAAAAAAAAGGGTTTAAAAGCAGTTCCAATGGCGGCCATCTTGAAAAATGGTGGCACTTGTGTGACAATTTTGGTGCTTGTACCATCAAGTGAACGACCATTTCAGTAATCTGCTGCACTACATGTGAAATAACAGAGCAAATGAGTGCACAAAAAAGGTTGCTGCTTGAATGTGCTGTTACAATAATATAAAATAATAATCATAATAAAAAATATTTTTTTGTAAAATAGCTTCCAGTCAAGATAGCTGCTTGCCATGGTGTGCATGATGTTTTTTCTCGTCATGAGGCCGTCATTGTTTGCTGTTCTTTTCTGGAATGAGATAGACAGCGTAGTATGAATATGTATTATAGCACTATTTACAACATCTCAATAAATTCCTTGTTTTCTTTGCAGTATTGGGTTAAGGCAAGCAATTACCCCAATGACCAATTAAACACAGCAAATACACATATATATTGCATACGTGTGTATACACTATAATCCTTGTCTAAATGCAATTCATTCTGCCTCACTCATCACTCTTATACAGTGCAGTGTCTGCATGAAAATGAAAATTTTAAGCTTAATTATTTAACTATTACCACCATTATGTGCAAATTAGACTTGTTGATAAAGCATGATAACTTTACGTTTCCTCACTTGGAAATGGAACTAGGATATTGCAGAGACTTACCTTGCTATTGAGCACCCTTCGTCCTTATCAATGACTCCAACATGTTTGTGTTTCTGGGTGTTGCGCGTTATCATCACCATGTTGCTCCAGTGCCGTTTGAGTCTCTTTGGCAAAGCTTACATGTAACGCTTTTTTAAAACTTTTGTACACACTTTTGAGGACTTGAGTTGAACCGTTTTAACTGCGTCCACCATTTATGTAATTTACTTTATTTCTGTAAATACTGCCTCTGCCTCGCTGTGTTCAACTTGCTTGAGGGTTGAGATTTTTTTTTTCTAACTTCAGTCAACCAGCATTGACAAAGCTCTGCAGGTGAAGTTATAGCTGGCTCCACGTCATGGCTATAATAAAGAGAACTATTGTTCTGATGTAGAAAGCAACATGGACATTTTATGGTGTAACGCACACTGAGAGTTATATGACACAGCCCAGTTGAATGTACCTGTGTGCAGAGTTTTAAGTAAACTTGAATACCCGGTTGGACGGAAACAGATAGTCTGTTGTCTTTGAGTACATTAAGAACAGAATATAACATTGTGGCTTTGCGAGAGTGAAAGAGTTGTCAAAGCAGTGACTCTGAGGCTAGGAGCTACAAGTTACATACAGCCATATGTCTTTCCCGCCCTCAGAATGGATGGATGAAACCCCCCCAGCTTTGTGCCTGAACTCCGGGAATCTTTCTAAGACATATAGGTCCTAGAGGGACGAGTTCATGCTTTATGTGGACTTGACAGGGCCTGCCGATAATGAGAAGACGAAGGTGCAATTTTTAAGCTATCTGGTCGGCGAGAGCGGGCAGGTACTACTTGACACACTAATGGGCAATGTAGCAGGTGATGAATGGAAGCTAAAGGAAATTATCGAAAAAATTTGACCGCCATTGCAACCCTAGCATCAACAAGACTGTGGAGCGCTATCGTTTCTTCACAAGACACCAAGGTTCGAGTAAAAATATTGACATCACAGAGCTTAAGTTGCTTAGCAAAACGTGACTTTGGGATACTCAGAGACTCACTTATTTGAGATAGGATCGTGTGTCTGGATAGACATATAGCTTTGCAAAGCAGCGGAGCTGTGCCGGGAGAACAGTAAGGCCATTACAGGTCCAAAGGTGGAGGAGGAATGCACCAGAGACAAAAGCGTGAGTCAATAGAATGCAAGTTTCGTGGAAAAACACATGAAAAAGCAAACAGAAATGTCCAGCATATGGCAAGAAGTGCAAAAAATGTGGCAGAGACAATCTCTTTGGAGCCAATTGTAGAGCACACACTAAAGGAAAAAAAATCTGTACATAATGTAACAGAATATGAGAGTGATGGATATGAGTACATTCTTTGTGTTACTGTAGCAGGGACTGAAAATGTAAACACTGTGGACACTAGCAAAGTAGATGATACACAGCTCTTTGCTGGCATGCTTCTTGGCAAGAACATGATAAAATGAAAATTCCAGATTGACTGTGGTGCACGTTGCAATGTGATCCCAATCAACCTGCTAAATCCAGACACCAAACTGGAACCCTCAAAGACTGTTCTGTTAATGTACAACAAAAACAAACTGAAGCCACTTGGAAAATGAAAAGTAAAGATAAGGAACCCAAGGAACCAGAAGCTGTATCTGCTAGAATTTTAGGTGGTTGCCACAGGAGACACAAGGCCACCACTTGGCAAAAAATCCAGCATAGCCATGAAACTGATAAAGGTGCACTATGAAAGCATTTTGGCGTTAGACATTATTGTCACTCCAGAGAGACCCAACGCTGGACAGTGGTCATTAGAACAAATTAAAGCAGAGCATGCTGAGGTGTTTGCTGGAGACAGCTGTCTTGAGAAAGAATACAAAATAGAGACCAATAGCACTGTAAAGCCTGTGCAGCTACCAAAGAGACATGCTCCTTTTGCCATGAAACCGCTGAAAGAGGAACTGCAGGGACATTCACTCCTGTGGAGTGCAGCACAGACTGGATCAGTGTAATGGTGGTGGTACAAAAGCAAAATGGGAAACCAAGAGTATGTATTGATCCAAGACCACTACACAAGGTGTTAAAATGCAGTCACTTTGCATTACCAGCCATAGAAGATGTTCTTCCAGATCTTTAAAACGCTAAAGTTTTCACGGTATGTGATGTCAAGAGTGGTTTCTGGCATGTCAAGCTTGAGGAGCAGTCCAGTTACCTGACAATGTTTGCAACACCTTTTGGATGTTACAGATGGCTGAGGATGCTGATGGGAATAAGCACAACTCCTGAGATCTTTCAGAGAAAACTCACACAAGCTCTGGAGGACCTCCCTGGTTTGTATATCATTGCTGATGATGTGTTGATCACGGGTCAAGATGAGACACAGGAAGCTGCAGAGGCTGACCATGATGAAAAACTGACACTGTTTCTAGACAGGTGCAAACAAAAGAATATCAAACTGAACCTAGACAAGCTCAAACTGAGACAAAAGGAGGCCGCATACAATGGACAGCTACTTACTGCGGATGGGCTAAAGATAAATCCAGAAAAGAAGCCAAAACCAACAGATGTGAAAGCTGTTCAAAGACTACTGGGTATGGTAAACTACCTTTCCAAACTCTGCCCACACCTCTCTGACCAGTGTTCGGTGTTGAGGCAACTGCCACACAAAGACTGAGTGGAACTGGACAGAAAAACACAAGGCAGCCTTTCTGGAACTGAAGGAGACCACTGCAAATGCTTCTGTGCTGAAGTACTTCAACCCAGAGGAAGAACTGACAGTAATATCCCCCCTCCCTAACTCAGCTCCTCCCAGCGTCGTAAGTCGTAGCGAGGGAGGAGAGAGGGCGTGGAGTGTTTTTAACACAGCTGAGACCTGTATTGACCAATAACATCAGCTCCTCTCCTCGCCTTTAAATCCGCCACCGGCGAGGCGTATTACAATTTTCGTGAAGTAGTCAAAGAGATCAAGAGATATCTGAAGACAGCAATGCCACACGATGGCGACAGAAGGCAGCCCCTCAACAAGTGTCGCTGTAAACGCTGCAGAGGGCGTCCTTCACACTGTCTCATATAAGCACAGATGGATTTGGTGTGTGTAAGGTTGGACCCACTAGTAAGACAAACACCCTTTTCCACAAATAAAGACACTCACATAAAGTTGCATATATTCAAACATCACGTGACAAAGGTGGGTTGTGCGCACAGATCACAACATAAATTCCAAAAACGGCATTAACCATCTGTGCGTAAAGGACGCATCGCGCTCCGTGGCCTGGCTCTTTCTTTCATAGATGTTGGCATATTAAATAAATTTGGCTCACAAAACTGAATATTATAATATTCGTATGTAGGCTTAAAGTAAATAACTCATCTGATCACTAAAATAAATCATCTGTTCAGCCGCCGCAGCAGCAGCTGCAGCAGGACGGGGAGAGAGGACACGGACACATCTCCAGGTCCAGCTGCGTGAGAAATAAGAGAAAGAGGAAGAAAGAAAAGGAGGGAGACGAATTACATATCTTGTTAACTTCATCATGTGTGTCTATTTACAAGATATTTAATTTAATGTGGTTTCAGCTGTGTTGATTCGGTCAGGTTGTGTGTCCAAACCATAGACTGTATATAGAATGGACAGAGTCTGCCTCCTCGCTGAGTGAAGCCACTCCGAGAACAGCACCCTCTGATGGTGGGCTGCAGTACAGATCATAAATCCCGCCTCCGCCAGCAAAGCTTATGGGACTGTGGACAAACTTTAGAAATGCATTACACAGAACATAAATTTTTCTCCCCCCTGCTTGTGTACAGCTCCGTTTTTAAAAGTTATTAGGGGGTTCATGTTTTCTATGATTGACACCTGGCACAGCCAATGGGCGTTCAGGGATTGCGTAGCTCACCCGGGGGGATATGCTGTTTGAGCCGAGCGTCATCACAGGGACTCTCGGCGACTGCGCGGCCGAATGCGCGCATTGCTACTGTGCAGCTTTGGTTTCAAGAAAGTGGAGAAAAACCTGGAATTACCGAGAGCTTTTTGGCTTCAAATCCGTATACAGGCGGAAGGCGGAACCAGGTTGTCCATAGTATATACAATCTATGGTCCAAACGCATGCCAAATGCGCTCATCAGATCAGATATAGATCAGAATATCTATATAGATCTAAATGTATGTGCTGACTCAGATTATTAGTTATTGATGATTATTTATTGCACTGAAATGTACCTGACACTGTGGAAACCTGCCGGTGAGGCATCGGTGACGTATACTACTAGACCAGCTGCGCTCCGCCTGCGCTGAAAGCTGACCAGGTTTGAATCGGCGAGCTTTCAGCGCACTTTATACGCCATCGGCGAGCACGAAAATGTCACTGCAGCAGTTGATTCTGTGGACACCTCCCCCTGCCTCGCCACCACGCCCAGCTTGGCGGACTTCATAGTGAGTGAGTATCAGATCTGACTCTTTTACCAGCCAAAAGTACAAGTTAGATCTAATAATCAGGGATCCAAGAGGTCTCCTCTGCAGTTGGAGACCCCATGACCCCTCCTCTTTCTCCTCACACACACACCTCCCAGTGTGAAGGAGATAAAAAACAGTAAAGTCGGGGGTGCTCACTCTCTTGTCCTCTTCGCTCTCTTCTGCTTACACTCTTCTCTGTCATTCTTTTTTTTTCTCTTAGCTCTTAGTTTTATTACTTAGTCTGACTTTTTCTTAGTCTTCTAAGTTTTACACCACGTGTTCATTCACGTAGATTTTTAACATCATCTTAGTTCAAGTTTTGAAACTTCAACTTTAATTCATTTTCTTTAATTTCGCAAAGTTATTTTTGAAATAGTTTGAACTGGTCATCGAGCCTCTTTTCCTGAGTTATCTGTGTGATTTCAAAGTCACCTCCAAATGCCGCTGAGCAGGCCCAAAGTCATCCTCTGTGCCAGAGTTTATGGTGAGACCAAAGGAGCATCGAATAGAATCCATACAGCGTTGGTTTTTGCTTCAGGCCAGAGTGCTGCAACTTCTGGCCCATCTTTCGGCTGACTTCGGTCGTCATCTGAGCAGAACGGCTCGAACCGCTGGTAGCCCCGGACCTTCGGTACCTGCTCCATCTTCTCCAAGGACAGGTCTCACTTGTATGTATACGAACAGTATGCAAACCTCCATTGCTCCAAACAGGGCTGATGCTGTCTCATGTGGTCATGACTCAGATATTCACTTATAGTAATAATCCCAGATTCATCCAAATCCACATCCAAATTTAGCTTCACAACAGAGTTAATGTAGGTTAATATGTTAGAGCATATTCACTCACTGTCATTAACTTTAGTGCTCCTAGCCTGACTCAGAATCTTTTATTATTCACCTATTATTATTTATCCTCATTATCTTATCGTCATTTATTGCATGTATGTTGTACCATCATTTATCCTGTAATAAACAGATCATTTATTTTTCTAAGTTCTTGTCTGTTAGTGTTTTTCCAGAAGTAAGGTCCCTGAAATGAGAATTTCAGCTTGAGATATGAAATTGATTAATTTAAGATTGACTCAATGTTTGATTTCTGAATTAAACTTTTGTTTTTCTTTATTTTCCCACCATTAAAGGTGGGTGATGCCCCTTCAATGAGTGCATAAATGTCATAATTTCAGTTTATGAATCCTCAGACATTTATTATGAATTCAAATCGCTACAATATATTGTTTATATCTTGTTTTCATTGTCCTATTGCTGTACTGCTATGACAATTTAATTTCCCTTCAGGCATTCATAAAATTAAGTAATCTATCTATCTATCTATCTATCTATCTATCTATCTATCCATTCATCCATCCATCCATCTCTCTCTCTCTCTCTCTCTCTCTCTCTCTCTCTCTCTCTCTATCTATCTATCTATCTATCTATCAAGGTTTTTGATGTGTATTTCAAAGGACTGATGACAATGAAATTTGACTCCTAAGTTTCTGGCTGATGGTTGGATATCAGCAGATTAGGCACCAAAGCTGCTCTCACTGAAATGGTCTGGCTCTGAAAACTGAACATGATTCCTGATTTTTAGTTATTGAATTGGAGAAAATTCTGTGCATATATATTTAGAGTCTGTGTGTATAAAGGAAACCATGAAAACCAAAATAAATGAAAATACAGAGAGTTTGAGAAATGCTGAGAGAGCTTTTCTCTGAGCTTACTTTCCACTGTCTTTCTGAGCAGCTCCTCACAAACCGTTGCTCCTGTGAATGGGTTTAAACTGTTGCTGCTGTACAGTGGACACTGACTGAAGTTCATCACACTGGTTGTTGACTGTGCTCAGCTTCAAAGAGAGCCAGTGACTGACTTTTGATACTGTCACAAATTTATCAAATCATCAAAGTGTTCAGCACAGAAAGACTTTTACAAACACTAAAACAAAGCATTTGAAAAGTTTGAATCAAGTGTTGTACAGTGTGATTTTAACCTGTTCCTGTTTCTTCTGCCTTCACTGAGCAAACACACAGACTATGGAAAAAAGACAACAGCACTCCCGTATTCAATGTGATCTCTGTGATTATGCTTGTTGGTAGAAGTCTGAGGTTCATAGTCTTGACTTAGTTCTGCTCCTACATGTACACCTGTAAGTGAAGGAGACTAAAGATCAGACTTTAAACAGCGATTTTCTCCTTTCCTCTATGTTTGCTCTGTTTTACCAATGCAGTCACAAAACAACAGGTCAGATCTGCAGCAGCTTCATGTGTGCTGTCCTCAGATCAGTTTTACAGACGCTCACTCAAACATAATGAAAAGAGTGTGTACAGGGCTGTAGCCAGGATTTTGGAATAGGTGAGGTCCATGACACCGAAAAGTTTTTCGATGTTTTTTATTATTATTTTTATTTTATTCTTTTAGGCTACAAGTCACAACAGATGTTTATAGTGGGATACCTGGGATAATGCCTCTTTTCTCACCGACGGCATTCCTCTAATCAGTAGAGCCCTTTGTAAGGAAGCCAAAGTTTGCTCCTTTTACTTTATTAAAGCAGAGGCAAGAGGCACAATAGGCTGCATCTTCACATGGGAAGCCATTCTTATTTTTTCTCCCACTAAGAATTGTACTTCAGCTGTTTTCCTCCAAAGGTACGATGGGGATAGCTATATCCCTCTGGTGCTAACCACCTATTTTGGAGTGCACTTTTTTTCTCGTCATCTGTAAGTGCATCACCATTAATGACTTTGTTTTTTATCCTAACTGGGTCAAAGGGATGCTGAGGGCATGAACTTCTCATTTCTTCTCCCCCCATTTCCCTGTTTCCCTGGTCCCTGCTGTATCCCATCTCTGTGCTGCTGTCCATCCTCCTCTGTGCTTCTCTGCGCTCCACTCTCCTCTGAGTTTCTCTGCTCTCCATCCTCCTCTGTTTTTCTCTGTGCTCCACTCTCCTCTGTGTTTCTCTGCTCTCCATCCTCCTCTGTGTTTCTCTGCTCCCCTTCCATCTCTGAATGACTCTCCTCTCTGTGCTCCACCTTACTTTCCCTATTTTCTCTTCCATCCTCCTTGGTTTCATGTTTACTATCTTCCTCTTTGTCAATTTCTTTCTTTTTCTTTGCCAGAAATGCAACCAGTGTATTCTGTCTTAATCTCTTGGACATGTTTGCCCTGCTTTCTGTTTTCTGTGGAATAGGTATATAAAAATTAATATGAGCTGAAAACTGAAAAAGCTAGATGAACTGAACATTGATATCTACTTTCTAACCCATAGGTACTTTCACTTACCAAATGATTTCTTGAAGTTGACATAAAAGGTACTCAGTAGGTCTACTGTTTTTTTACTGTTTTTAAACTGTTGGGTTTATTTTGTAGCGGCTTTAGAAAAGCGCTATCATGCAAACGTGTAAAAATAACTTCGATGTCGCCTGAACTGCACTATACAAAGCACGTATCACGTGACTCGAGGTCCTCGAGTAGTCGCATCATCGTGCTCGGCCAGCTGATGAGCCGGGCGCTCATCAAAAAAAAAAAAAGAAGCGCTCTCCGCTGTTGATAAAAGTAAATAAACTTGCTTTGATCAGATGATTTGACAGGCCGAACTCGTGCTGAATTATCAATTTGGGGGGCAATTTGTTCATTCCTCTGAACTTGCAAATGCTCTTGGGCATGTATCAGTTACTTTCATACAATTCTATGCTGTTTTATAACATTATCATTTGCTCGTGTCATGTCAGTCAAAATGAAACATACTTAAGAATGTTGGATAGTCATTCCCTGTAAAACTAATAGTCCTCATTTCACTGCTTGCGTCATTACATACAAAATTGTTTAACTAGTTCTCAAAATCTGTCAGGCTGATTTCCTACATTCCTTTATAATTTTTTCCTGAAAATGTCTCCTAAATTGAACAATTGCTCTCAGGTGAACCTCAGCAACTTGTCCACAGTCACTCACAGTTGAATTCCATGAACCCTCACTTGGCAAGCATATATACATAAACCAAGCAGGAGATAGTGTGTACTATTTCTGCTAGGAATCGAACAAAGGCCAGGATCCAAAAAATGCAGCGGCGGGAGATCAGGGAGCTCGGTGTTGCAAGACACGTGTTGCATGACTGGGAAATCATCCGGCACTGAGTCGACAGAGAAGCTGGCAAATAAAGCCAGGTAATTGACACCAAAGAGAATCAGGTGCATGCAATCAGTCCGGGCCAGCCCCGCCTCCCGCTGTGCCTCCAGCACTGCAGAAAGAGGGAGAGAGGGAGAACACACACTGAGGACAGGAACACAGGAACTCCAACTGCTGCATAACTCAAAATCCTCACAGTACCCTCCCCTCAAGGAACGCCTCTTGGCGTTCTACCTGGTTTACCTGGGTTGGCGGCATAGAAGCCTCGCAGCAGCTGTGGGTCGAGGATGAGGCGAGGCGACGCATCGCAGGGCAGACTCCAAGTCCTGGTTTGCCCGCTCAGTCTGGCCATTCAACTGTGGGTGGTAGCCGGAGGAGAGGCTGGCCGTAGCCCCCAGACCCCTAAAGAAAGCCTTCCAAACCTGGGAGGTGAACTGGGGCCCCCGGTTTGACACTATATCCGTGGGAATTCTGTGAAGTCTGAACACATGTAGGATGAGCAGGTTAGCAGTCTCTAAGGCTGTGGGGAGTGTAGGGAGTGGGACGAAATGAACCGCCTTGGAGAAACGATCCATGATAGTGAGTATGGTATTGTTGCCATTAGAGGGAGGGAGACCACTGATGAAGTCCACGGCGATGTGAGACCAGGGGCGTGAGGGCACAGGGAGAGGATGCAGGAGCCCGGCAGGGGCCTGGTGAGAGGATTTGCTGCGGGCATAGACCGAGCAGGCGGCAATGAAGGTGCGAACGTCCGCTGTCATTGAAGGCCACCAGAAGCGTTGTCGCACCAGCATAAGGGTCCACCAAACCCTGGGATGGCAGGCGAGGTGGGAGGCGTGCCCCCACAGGAGCACCGTGGATCTGGTCACAGGTGGGACGATCAGCCGCCCCTCAGGTACGCTGTCCGGAGCTGGGTGGTCCCTGAGCTCAGCCTGGACATCCTGCTCCACTTTCCACTGGACTGCCCCCACAACACATGTGAAGGGGAGGATCGTCTTCGCCCCCAGGGGTGCAAAGAACCATCCTTCTTTTCAACAACAAAAAAAAGCCTGCCCCTACCGGCGAGGATGAGGGCCTTATGAGGCCTGCTGCCACTGACTCCGTGATGTACGTTTCCATGGCTTCTTTCTCAGGTTTACTCAGGTTGTACAGTATACGTGTGGGAAGGGGAGCCCCAGGGAGTGAATCAATCCCACAGTCGTAGGGGCTGTGAGGAGAGAGTGAACAGGTCGCGTCTTTACTGAATACCTCATGTAAATCTTGATAATCCCGAGGAATATTACTCAGGTCTATAGTTTCAGGTGGGCGTGAGGAATTAGGAGATCTGGCTGGAAGCGCTGAATGGAGATAGTGGGCGTGACAGTAAGCACTCCAGCTGCGAATGGTGGAGGTGGACCAGTCTATATGGGGGTTGTAAGTTGTAACCACGGGAGACCCAAAATAACAGGAGTGAGTGGGGAGGTTATGACAATAAACTCTAGATGTTCATGATGATTTCCCGAGAGAGTCAGCTTTAAAGGAGTGGTTCTGTGGGTAACAGTGTTTATGAGTCGTCAATGTATGGCTAGAATTTCCTTTGGAGAAGTCAGAGGGCTAACAGGCAGGTGATTTGCTTTAACATAGGCTTCGTCTATAAAGTTATCGTCTGCCCCCGAGTCAATGAGAACCCGCAGCTCATGTGATAGGTGGGTATCGTGTATCATACCTTGAACCTGATCTGGGAGGAAGAGATATGGCTCACCAGTGCCCCCTGACCTACTGACGAGCCCTGCCTTTTGGCACCTCTGTGCAGGTACGAGGTGGTGACCTCCGTGGCCACAGTAGAGGCAGAGCTTTTCTTGCATCCTCCGCTGCCGTTCTGCTGGCGTGAGGCGAGATTGACCCAGCTGCATCCGCTCGTCCGGTGGAGGTGAGTGGTGTTCGGGAGCAAGGTGCGAGCCGGCGTCAGGTGAGGAGGTGTAGTCTCCGGGGCTGCAGACACTGGAAGCTGGTGAACGGCAAGTCTGATCCGCTCTCCTCTACCTCCGCCTCTCTCTGAGTCTGTTGTCTATGTGAATGTTCAACTCTATTTGCTCATTTGGGGAGGAGCTCTCCTCCAGCACTGCCAACTCATCTTTTAATTCTCCCATTAACCCTTTGCGAAAAATAGCTCGGAGAGCGGTGTCCCCAAACCCACTGCTGGCTGCCAGAATGCAGAAGTTTATGGCGTACTGGGAGACTGGTAAACTGCCCTGCCGTAGGTCTAATAGCTGACCCGTAGCTTCTCTACCCTGTACCGGGTGATCAAAGATTTGTTTCATTTCCTCCGTGAATTTGGTTAAGTCTGTCAATATTTCTGAACCCCCGGTAGTTACAGCTAGGGCCCAGGGGGCAGCCTGACCCGACAACAGACACATGATAAACGTTAACGTAGCGTAAGTGGCTGGCTGTTGGCTAAATACCAAGGAGCACTGTAATAAGAACTCTGAGCAACATCCCCGGAGTATCTGGGAGGGATGGGAATAAATGGTTCCCTAGCTGATGGGGGAGAGGCAGCAGATGGCTCGGCGGGTGGAGGAGGTGCAGGAGCAGAGTGAGGAGGCTGATCCCGCATGGTCCCCAGCTCGCCTCTTAACTGGGAGACACTGATAATGAGCTGTTGCAAATGTTCCATGATTTGCATGAGAGTGGACTCGTGTTTGCCTACTAACACGCCTTGAGTGGATACAGCTTGTCTTAAGTGTTCAGCCTCTGCTGAATCCATACTCTTCTGGCCAGATGATTCTGTTAGGAATTGAACAAAGGCCAGGATCCAAAAATGCAGAGGCAAGTGCCCAAATTTATTGACAATAAACAATAGATCAAAGTGAACGACAGAAAATCGCCTTTTCCGGTGTGGTATCTGGAGTAATGCACCACCATGTAAGGCCTTGAGGTATTTCTTAGAAACAACCTGAGGCGATTATTCTCAGAAACAGCCTGGGGGGACCAAGTGTAAAATATGGGCGTGTGTTTTTCTTGTGTGTCCTGAAAGTTACATGTCTACAGGTCACCGGTCACAAATCACAACTCTAAGTTACATAAAAACCAGATGGTAACTAAAGACTGGGAACAAAGACAGGGTATAGGAGGGCCTACACCCCTTACCATATATAACAGGGTCAAAAATTCTGGTTGGGAGAGCTGGACATCATTTCGCAGTCCTCTCCCAGCAACTGCAGTGCTGTATTGATACTGGTGTTGTCTTTATAATAAACTCCTATTATACAAGCAAGCCAGTGTCACAAAGCCTCCTTCTGCATCTACACATCGAGGACACAAAACCATCTACACACAAAACCAGGGTTAGAGGATAGTCACTACAGCAAGGCAAAATAGCTGGTGAAAAAACAAAGTTCAAATGATAGTGCAACGTGGGGCAAGTAACAACTAAGGATGTAAAAATACAAAGTGCAACAGAAATAGTAAACCAAAAAATCTTCTCAACTGGAGGAAAAAACTCAAACACAAAATCACCTTTGCTCAAGGGAAAAACTCTCTGGAAAGTAACAAAAGAACTCACAAAGGAACACTGAGAGGCAGGCTGGATACACGGGCGGGAGATCAGGGAGCTCGGCGTGGCAAGACACGGGTTGCATGACTGGGAAATCATCCGGCACTGAGTCGACAGAGAAGCTGGCATATAAAGCCAGGTAATTGACACCAACGAGAATCAGCTGCATGCAATCAGTCCGGGCCAGCCCTTTCTCCCGCTGTGCCTCCAGCGCTGCAGAGAGAGGGAGAGAGGGAGAACACACACACAGGACAGGAACACAGGAACCCCAACTGCTGCATAACTCAAAATCCTCACAATTTCTTTAATTCTGTGACACAAAAATGGAAGGTCAGCATCGTGGAGGAGAGGCGAGAATGTGGGGAGGAAGGGGAAGAAGAGGTGAAGTACATAGGCAAATCCCTGATGAAATTAGGGCTACACTTGTGGACCATGTTGTCAATCACGGCCTCACTATGGCTGAAGCTGGTCGACGGGTGTAATCAAACGTCGGGAGATCCACTGTGAATCTTATGTTTGTTCTAAATAAGTGACTGCAATTTTTTTTATTTTTTTTATTTGCACAATACCTTAGAATTGCAAAGGCCATATGCAGTAAATATGTGAAACAAACATGTGTCTTGTACTCAGATACCTCACTAAATACAGTTATGTGTAACTTTACTGTAGTTTTCAAATGGCTGTACAGGTAGTGTATAGTGCTGTCTTGAGCATTTTCAGGTAGTGTCACCAAGATCAGATTTTTTTGCATTGGAAAACACAGAGAGAGTAAACTGTCATAATGAAAACATGACAAACCATTTGACTGTCTTGTTCATAAACAGTGGTGTCAGGACTTACTATTTTGATGACACAGACAGTTTCATTGACATTCTTGCTTTTGAGGAATCAACTATTCATTTTGAGCAAGCGACGCGCTTTTGCAGATTATCCATTAGGTTTTGCAGTTTGTACTAATTGTTCTGAGAAATGCACCAACTGTTGTGCAAATGTTAATAGTGATGTGAGTAATGCACCGCAGTGGCTGAGAAAAACTGTAAAACTAAAGGTAAGAACCAAATTAACAGTCAATGAAAATACGTTACTGAGAAAAGTTTCAGGGTTATCTAAAGAATTAAACCATCAAATGTTTTCACAAAGCAGAGTTTTGGATGACAGGCTGTATTGGCTGAGTGAGATCGTGTTGGTTGTTCCACTTCAGTGGGGCAACATAATCTGTGATTCATAAAATAGCTCTATTGATAGTTAGTACTAAAAAAAAATATCTACTCATGCCGTCCAGTCGACTTTTAGCAATCAGTGTTTCGGTGTCGAACTATTTCCTTTCTGTGGCGTAGTGATACTTGCACACGCGCAATCGAATATGCAGAAGGGTGAAGCAATTGTTGTCACGTGGACCAATAGGAGCTGAGTCTCGTTGCCATAGTACCAGAAATACACAAACATGGCGATGAGCACATCTAGCAGCAAGACAAGCGAAGAGGAAGAAAAGAAAAGGAAAAAAAGAAAACAGCCTTCAAAAGTGCATAAAAAAGGAATGAAACGATGCTATATGCATCTATCATCTGTTTTTGTCACGTGGACCAATAGGAGCAAGAAATTTGCTACATTTCATAATATGAATTCACTTATGTGTATACTAAGGCACCAATAACTGTTTCAGATGTTAGGTAGATGTATTTATGACATTTGAGAAAGATTTTGTCTTGCCAGAATCAATATGGCAGTTTCTACAAGCAAAAACAGCAGCACCATATAATTGTTTTTTGGGTTACTCACATATATGTACATTTCTGGCTGGTGACAAAAGTCTGACAGATAGTCTGAGTGGATATTTTAACCCAAAGTCCAGAATGGTATTGTTGATGCAAAAATGCATTGAACAAGTAGCACCAGCGTAGCTGAACGAAATTCACTTTCTAGACACTTTTTCCTTTGTCCCAATACAGCCTATGACCTTGAGCAAAGTTTCTTTCGCAGAGTTTCAGATGCCGTGGACGTGGATGCATCGATGATGGCTGAAGGGTTTGACTGACTCACGGCTGCATCACGTTATTGTTTCTCAAACGCCTTTTGCAAATAAATCGCTGGTAGCATGTCATGTGAAACCCAGCGTTATCAGGAACACTGTCAAAGTCGATATCAACGCAATGTTTATAAGTTTCTGCAAGGTCCTTTGTCTCACCCTGTAGAGAAAGCCACTTTCTAACACTAGTTCTGTAAGTTTCCCAATGTGTCCTTGTAAAGTCGAGAACGTCTTCACTCTGGACAGATGATAGATGCATATAGCATCGTTTCATTCCTTTTTTATGCACTTTTGAAGGCTGTTTTCTTTTTTTCCTTTTCTTTTCTTCCTCTTCGCTTGTCTTGCTGCTAGATGTGCTCATCGCCATGTTTGTGTATTTCTGGTACTATGGCAACGAGACTCAGCTCCTATTGGTCCACGTGACAACAATTGCTTCACCCTTCTGCATATTCGATTGCGCGTGTGCAAGTATCACTACGCCACAGAAAGGAAATAGTTCGACACCGAAAAACTGATTGCTAAAAGTAGACTGGATGGCATGAGTAGATATTTTTTTTTAGTACTTACTATCAATAGAGCTATTTTATGAATCACAGATTATGTTGCCCCACTGAAGTGGAACAAGATTCACTTTCTAGGCACTTTTCCTCTGTCCCAATACAGCCTATGAAGTGCATTTTGAAGTCCGTTACATAAGCCTGTAGTCCCTCACACTAATATAGCCAGTAAGGTTTCCTGCAGTGAGTGCATGTTAACAAGTTAGTCCGACCCAAACCATCTCATGTTTTGGTATCTGGACTGAACTGGATCTAACTGATCTGCACACGCTCTACAGTCTGCACGTCAGACTATGGCCAGGAAGCCGAACAGCATAAATTAAGAAATACAGGAGGGAAACAAAACTTTGACAGTTGTAAAATGAGAGCAGGCTGTCATGTTGTACATACCAAAGGTATAGAACAGTAAAATGTCCATGTTTTCATCATTCAACATACAACCAGCCTCTAGCTAACGTGTTTGTCGACTGTTTTGGTGCATGTGGTGTAAGGTCTAGTGGGAGATGGCCCAACAGTATCCAGCTCAAAGGGGTGTAATACCACCTACTGTTGTAGAGGCAGACATCCATTCATTGACACTGTCCATCCTTGCCTGGTTTGCAAACTGGGACAAAGACTGATGTACAAATTCAAAATATGATTTGAAAATGAAATCATCAATCTGAAACTTGGATCATTTTTACAGACAGGACAGCCGTCACTGGTCTTTTTTGTACAGAACCTCAGAGTGGGAAGTAAATTTAAGATTTTTATCCACGATAGTCCTAAGATATTTATAATATTGAACAGTGTCTACTGTCTGGCCTTTAATGTTGGTTATTTGATTGGTGCTGTGGGACTTTTTTCTAAAATCAATGTGCATGTCTGAAGTTTTCTGCACATTTAATTAAAGAAAAGCATTGCCACATCAGTCTACAAATTCATGGACTACAGGACCATGGGTATATATTAGAGGACATGATGGAGGCTGACTATTACCGAATATTTAGCAAATTTTAGAATAAATCTGTTACCATGCTGACTGCAGCATTTGTCAGTGTACAGACTGTAGAGGAGAGGAGACAGTGGATAATATCATCTCCCCTGACATTCACCCTCACTCTCTCTGTTCTGGGTGTTAAGAAATCAAGAATACAGCCTACAATATTAAAATCTAATTTAAAACTGTTAACAAGTTTATAAGTTAAAATGTTTTATCAGTTAAAATCCTCAACTCTACGGTCAGTCCTGTAGATAAAATGTAAGTAATGTATATGTCATGTATAAATGTAAATGTGTGTTCATGGTTAGAGTTATCATTTATAAATGGGACAGTTCTTTGTTAAAGTGCCGCCTTGTCTTTTGTCTCCTCTTAGCAGTATAGCTGGTCTGAATTCTTGAGAAAAGGAGTGCAGCATGTTATTGATTTTATCTATTTTTTTTTTATCCTATCCAGTTCCTTTTTTGCTGTTCCTGCGTTTTTCTTTTGTAAGTTTTGTTAGTTTTGTTTTCTTTGCTCTTTTCCTCTGTATTTGATGAGCATTGTTGTTGTCTGTTTTTTTTGTTGCTGCAGCTGACATGAAATATCTTTTTTACTTTCCTGACGTGAAACTTGAGGCTAATGTTTTGGGCTGGCCCATGCCTATATGGCCAGAATAAGGAAATATTTTAACAGTGACATACACAGAAAATCTCTGCTAAACTGAATCTACACTGGACCAAGCACATGTGAAGGCTGCTGAGATGTTACTGTACACTTTATTTAGTCATCAATACAAATATATTTTTTTCTCTATAAAGAGGGTTATCATCAATACTAGTATATTGAGGCAACCCTCATATACACACCTCTTTTTTCATCATGAAAAACACATAGTTTAGTGTAAAACAATTTCCCCGTGACTCTTATTGTGACAATTGGTAGACATTTATACAGTAATTGCAGTACAGCAAGTTTAATCTCCACACTATAAGGTAAATTGATCAGTGTAAATTTAAAAAAACAAACATGTAATTCTTAGAGTGACAATAAGCCAAGATCCTGAAACTACTGCAGTAATGAAACCACACATCCCTGATATTTAAAGGAATATTTCTAATGACAATAAAACACATTTAAGAATAAAAGAAGACAGCCCAAATACTTGGACAGGTAAGTTCTTTGTGCTCAAACTTTTCCATGAATTTCACTGTGTTGGTCTTAAACGGCTCTGATGTTTCCCTGAAATCATACTGAAATTACTGTAACATTGCACTGAAATCACTTTGACTTTTTTCTGAAATCCTACAGAATGGCACTGATATTGTTCTGAAATTCACTGTGACATTGCCCTAAAACCACTTTGAAATCCCACTTATTTGCTCCAAAATCACTCAAACTCGCTGAAATTGCACATAAACTGCTTTAAAATAGCACTTTAAATGCCCTGTTATTACTCTGAATTGCCCTGAAATCACCCTATAATCATACTAATAATTGTTCTGATGTGGCTCTAAAATCACCCTGAAATTGGTTTTACAGTGTAAATTGACCTGCTTCAGACAAAGTCCACAATAAGAAAAAGGTGTGAGCAAAGTGTATTATACTAAACTTAAGAAGACACCACAAAGAGAACACGGTGCCTGAACAAAAATGCCCTGAAAGTCATCAAGTCAGAGGTCAAAAAAAAGAAAAGAATACACGAGGACATATATATAGAGATTAACTTCACCAAAAAAAAAAATAAAATAAAATAAAATATCAAGGAATCGACTCATCATTTCGCCAAATGCCTGGGTATATACAGCATTTCCAATTGGAGCCATTTGGTTTGCACATGTATACTGAAACAGAGGTCAGTATTCTCATCCAACATCCAAGAATAAGAACCCTAATATATAAGGACATAGAAAGATGGTTGGTACTGATGTTTGACCTTAGTTCAAGGATTGAAATCGTAAAAATGAATGTATTACCAAGAATTTTGTATCTGTTGCAGTCCTTGCCGGTGCCAATCCCACCCCTGCAATTTTAAGAGTGGGATAAAAGAATTTAAAGATTCATCTGGAAAGGGCAACAACCAACAATAAGATCTTCAACACTTCAATTACCGAAAGACAAGGGGGGATTGGCACTGCCAAATCTTAAAGAATATTTTTTTGCTGCACAGCTGCGGCACTTGGTTTGTTGGTGTAATAGAAATTATTTTACAAGATGGAAAGAGATTGAGTTGTGGAAGGATGTCATACACAGAGTATGATAGCACAGAAGAATGTTTAAAGAAAAAGAGGAAAGTTCACCTTGGAAATCTGGTTCAAAGTAGTAAAGAGATACAACCTGAAAAAAGAAATAAAGAGTTTGAGATGGTTGGCATACGATGAAAATTTTCAGCCAGGGGCTTTGAATCACAGGTTCAAACAATAGTAAAAGAAAGGATAACGATAATTAATACAATTACTAAAAAGGGAGAAGTCAAAAGCTTTCTAAAACAAGGAAAAGAATACAATTTGGACAAACAAGACTTTTTCATGTATCTACAGGTCAGAGATTATTTTAATAAAGAGATTAAGCCAGATCTCCAAGGAGAGCAAAACAGGCACAGTAACAGAGCTCCAGACCTGAACTGACTGAGCTTTGACCAGAAATGAAAACAGTCATTAGTCTTTGTACTATCCATAGACTATGTAATATAGTATAATATATAAATGTAATCTTAGTGACCAAACACACACACACACACACACACACACACACACACACACACACACACACACACACACACACACACACACACACACACACACACACACACGTAATATATTAATACTAATAGCATTAAATAAAAGCTATCTGGTGGGGACATAGTAGTCAATAATTCAACTCAAACAGGAGGAAGAGGAGCATGTGTTGGTGGTTTAGAAATGTTTAAAAACTCATGAAGCCTACTTACTACTTAAAGTATTCTCAGTGGCCTTTAAATTGTGATTATGACGTAGCCAAAATCACGTTCCCTGTGACATTTTCAAGGGTGTTTCTTCTGCAGAGCTCCAGTAGCTCATTGGCAATTAGCCTCTGAGTCATGGGCGGAGACCCTCCTCTTCATGCTCGCTTGCAGTCTTACATTGCAGGTGTAGTAGAAGTTGTAGGTAACATAGAAACTATTCAGCTCTTGCACACTAATGTATTTAGGGATATAATGAAAGCTAATATCATAATTAGCTGTCTTACAAGCCTTACAATCCACTAACGCACATGCTTGATCTGTAATTGTCCTCTCTACTTAACAGAGTTTGGCCTGCAGAGTGTAGCGCCAGGGGCAAAGCTTGGATTTGTGATGTAGAAATTCCCACTGTGTCTGAGCCTGCTGTTTGGGGGTGCAGGAACCTGTGAGAGGTTCACAGCAATTTGAATGAAGAAAATTTTAGAAATGCAATTTTGCACTATTCTCATGATATGTCCTCTTGCATCAGTAAAATGACAAAGGCAACAAGAAAAACATGATTTTTATTGGAGTGGGTCTTTAAGTCAAGAGAATACCCTGAACTGTCCAGATTAGACTGAGAGCTGAAACCAGTGCAACCAATTTACACAATTACTGGAGCAAAAGACAAGGACTGAACAAAGAAGTTACAGAGGGTATAAATGATGCGACAGTGCAGAGAAGCTCTTCCTGCAGACCAGAGATTACCGACCCATCCAGGTTCCTGATCACCAGCATAGGAATAAACACACAGGCACAGAAATGAATCTAAAGATAATTTCTCTGATTTAAAATGTGTCTATACATTTGATCAGTTAAGGGGAAATCAACCCAGGTTCAATAAATAAATGAGGGCAAAGGTTCTTACGTTTATTAACTTTTTAAAAAAATGCCTTCATGTAAGTGATGAGTGTTTTATATTACAATGTTCTGGGTCGAAGGTGGGTGGAAAGCATACAACAAGTGGACATGAGTATTTCTTTACCTGTAACAAGTGAAAATAAATTATTTCACTGAACATGAAATTTTCTGCTCCAAAGTCCAGTTTCCTGTTCTCAAATGTAGCCATTTGTAGCCCCTCAGCAAACCTTACACAGCTGAACAATGCAGCTTGTGCCTCGTGCAACAAAACATGTTTAACACCACTACATGTTCCTGCTTTCTCTGCAAGGAGACTCACAGACTGTGTCTTGAACTGTGGTGATCTCAACTGTTTGAGGGGCAGGGGTGAAAAAAACATGCACTTGCTGGACATCCACTAGGGGCCTTGAATATTTTTTAGGCACTAAGCATGCATTTTCAAAGGTTTAATGTTTGTCTACTACAAAAGGCATTCAAGACAGGACTTCTGTTTTTTTCAGATGTGTGTTTGCATCATTATCCATTAGCAACAAGAAAAAGTCATAGGTGATCACATCCTGGCCTCTTTGGACATTTGGTGTGAGTGTTACGGTTTGAAAAAGGCTGTAGGCTACAATAGGAACCTGGCCTTTAAGGTCCTCAAGTAAAGGCCTAACAAAGGCAGTGAAAGATATTTTATAATGTCTCTCATGGTCACCCAGAAAAAGCCACAGCTCAGCTTAGAAAGAGAGCTCTGACTAGGAGGTATTTAGAACTCTTAGCTGTAAATACAGAAGCTTTTTTTGCGTGGCCAATTATAAACAATGCCACCAAAGGTTTTGGACAAAATTTCTTTGCTGGACACCTTCACTCAGTATCATGAACCTGGTTGAAGTGCTCCATGGAAAGTTGAGCCTCTGTGTCACAGAGAAAGTCAGAGATCAGGGCCCACTGCTTGGTTTTCAGATGACCAGTGTCCTCAGAAGTCTTTATCCCAGCCTGACAGCTCATCAGGAGGCTCCTCAGCCTCAGGAGGAAACGAGTCGAAGTGGCTGTGATCCATTGGCCCCTTCAGCTGCAGACACAAACCAAACCATGGGGTCACACAGCTGTCAGGTAGAGCTTTGTATTAACACATTACTCTAACTCACAATAATGAGAGCTACGTTTGAATGAGAGACGGCAACAAGATCAGGAGCTCAGCTTTCACTTCACTCTCAGTGAATTTGTGTAGTTAATTCAAGACAAAGCCTGAATCTGACTTTATTTTCAGGAGTGCAAAGTCAATTTAGCTAACAGAACAAGGAAATTGATTAAAAAAAAAAAAAGTTTGAATTTCCAAACTGCGAGCACAGGACACCTTTATTTCTCATAAACGTCCATGTGTTTAAAGAATTTGCATCCCTGGATGAGACTGAATTAATGAATCATATGATGTTGAAAGAAATTATCTTTGATTGTATAACAGGTTTGTTCAAGCAGCGTTTTTGGGTTTCTTTATAGAGCTGGTATGTAAGGAGCGCTTCAGAACCAGATCTTGATGTCCATCCTTTAGTCTAAAAACAAGTGCATCTGTAATCCAAACTGAGCCTGGATTTTAAAGGGGACCTGCCATCAAAAATGTAATTTTTTGTGTCAGATAAGGTCCATATTATGTTCGTCTTATGTTGTAAATGTGAAAACAAACCGTTACGACGTTTGCATTCTTTAAAGGTTTAAAATAAAGAAACGGGTAAACCAGGCCAATTGAAAAAGCAGGTCCTTCTCACTCACGCTGACCTTGCTCATTATTATTCACGAGCGCGTCCTCGGTGAGCCTCGCCCACTCTCTTGTTCTCATACTCAGTCACAGTCAACATCACTCTCCAGCCAGAGCGAGTACCAGCTACCACTGTATCCGCTATGGGTCTCTTCCAAACGACCGGTGTTTCCTTGGGTTCACTGCCGGGAAAATGAACTTAAAGCTGGGCAGAATGAATGAGAAAACACCGCTGGAGATCTCCGGCTTCTTCCTCAACTTCCACCTCCTCTTCGGACTCGGGGTCTAAAATATATGGTTTAATACCTGCCGTTTTTAGCCTTCAGCATAAGGTGACCAGACGTCCCCGATTTCCGGGGCTAGTCCCCGTATTGGATGACCTGTCCCGGCAAAAGCTGTCCCCGAAAACGTCCCTGATTTAAGCGTTTCACGAATGAGAGCAAAAATGTTGCGTGTGGGTTTGAACAACGGTTATTACAGTAGCAGAATGGGTAGGAAGCACAAGTAAGCAGTCCTGAACAACAGTTCTTACGGGGTTATTACAAGGGGCATGTGCTGCTACTAAATAGTACCGAGATTTTGTCTGTGATCACACAGTCGCCGCACCCTCCCCGCCGCCGCCGCACCGGATATCATTACAGACATCTGGGCACCTTACTTTAGCACACATTAGCAAAATGGATAAACCGAAATCCGAACCTCCACTGCTGAGCCAATCAGAGCACAGCAGGCTTCACAGCAGCGATCCAATCAGAGCAAAGCTCATTAACCTTAAATGAGCCAAAATCAGTTGGTTTTCCTGTAAGGTTTTTTAGGCATACTAAAACAAACCATCAAATAACTTTTCAGCTAGAATTATGTTGCAAACATGATCAGAGGACATCAAGGATTATAAAAAAAATAAAATAAAAATGGGTATGAAATTTTGATTGCAGGTCCCCTTTAAGAAAAAAGAAAATTAAAAAACAATCAGGCATCTGAAGCAAAACATTCACTTTGGACCTTTCTGTGTTTTGACATCAGCAGTTGTCTCACCTCTCTCCTCAGAGGAGACGGCAGCTTGTGGCGCCTCAAACCCTCCCAGTTAAAGCCCTGAAACCACCTACAAACACAGGCAATTAAGCAAAAGAGTCTGTTGTGTAAAAGTGCAAGTTCAATCAGATAACAGTCATCTGATTTTGAGATTTCAAGAATAAAGTCATCATATTAGGAAATTACAGGATTAAAGTCACTAATTTAGTCAATGATCAGCCTCATAGTCGTTTTGAAGGAGGAGACCACCTGTCTCAGCTTCCTGCTCAGTCTTTTCAGAGTCCTGATACCTATTACAATGTGGAGCCGAGGAGACAAAACCTTAGGAACACTTTAACCAGATGCTTCACGGTCCTCATTTTGGTCCAGACAGGCTCCTCACTGTGAACCAAAACTACCACTTTATCCACACTTTTTTCTCAAAACTCAAAACATGACAACCTCATTCTCTCAGGAATATAACTTTACCACAGTATTATACCCTGAGACCGTTATTTATTCTCTCAGCAATGTGGCTTTAATGTTGTCACATAAAAATGAAATGCAAAATACTTTGACTTTACTTGACTTTAATCTTGTTTCATTATGACTTTATCTTGTCACATGATAGCCAATGAAAATTTAAACTTTTTTTTTATCACATTATGAATGTTTTAAGGGGACTTGGTTTCACTTCATTTAATTTTATTGATCATTTTCATGTAATATACCACATTGCAGACCCATGTGCATACTTGTCTCTGGTAAAAGCTAAAAGTAACACCAAATACTAAGCAAACAAAAGTGCTTTTCAGTGAGATTAATCAATTATAACATGATTATAATATTTACAAATGAACAGCTTTGCCTGTATGTCTTTTTTTAAGGTTCATTTATAAGAACAGTAAATGTACTTGTGTTTTTTGATGTCGATGATGCCGTTCTTTTTGTTTCCAAGCCTGTCCACGGGGTTTAACCTGAGAGAAAAACAGGTCATCATCTTAATGTCAGGTTTAATGTCTCTTTCTTTTTTTCTTGTTTGTAGAGAGCAGCTAGGAAAAAACAACAAGACAGTAGTGGATAGTGGATTGAATTAGTTTCAAAATGGAGTAATAAATCGAACACAGCAGACTCACTTAGCGCCTAACACGTCTGTGATAAAGTCATGATGGATATGATGATGAGCAGCAGTGACTGCTGCTCTCAGCTGTGGTTTAACAACATTACAGCAGATTGTAACAATTATTCATGAAACTGCCTGCTCTGCCCCAAGGCAGCCTTTCCACCATGATTCACTCTCTGTGTTTCAATAATTGGTCGCTCACTTTGGGTTCATCGTACCTGCAGAGCCTCCTGATAAGGTCATCTGGACGCTTGCCTATCCTCTTGGGGAAGTCCACCTTCTCAATGCCGTGGAGGACCATAGTGTAAATCTTTATGGGGTCTGAGCCAGAAAAAGGAGGGCTGGAAACAAACAGGCCTTTAAGTGTGTGAAGTTCAAGGCAAAGTTAGACCAAACTAAAAAGATAAGCTAAACAAACTAAACCTTTCCAGGGAAGGATGACACTTTGGGACACCTTTTCTTACAGGACACTACCTATTTGTTCTTCTAGTGAAACTCTTTAGTCTCGGCTAACGTACCTCAGCAGTAACTGACTCCATCTTTAGTGACCTACTTGCCAGTGAGCAGTTCAAATATGAGGATCCCTAAAGACCAGCAGTCAGCTCCAAAGTCATGGCCCTTACTCATGATGACCTCTGGGGCCACATACTCTGGAGTACCACAGAAAGTCCAGGTCTTCTTTCCACGGCCGATTATCTTAGCAAATCCAAAGTCAGCCTGAGGTGGGGCAGAGGAGTTCAGAACATATTTAGAAGTCATTCATATGCTAAATTAATAACAACAATAAGGGACAATGCTTTAACAAATAGTTAGACTTGTTTACCATTTTAACATAACCCTCAGCATCCAGAAGAAGGTTTTCAGGTTTCAGGTCTCTGTAGATGATGCCCAGAGTGTGGAGGTAATCAAAAGCCTCTAAGACACAACCAGTGCAGAACCTGGCTGTGGCATCATCAAAAAAACTCCTGACATATAAGGACAGAGAAGTCATAATGTTGACAGGCTGCAGGTTCACAGGGAAAATCCATTCCATCTTAAAAAAGAAATGTAACAAACTGCAGCATGAATAAAGTGATGCATTAAAGATATATAGGGTCATTCCATGTCAATTCAACCAAGAATCTCCACTCACGTCACAGATTTTGATGACATTTTGTGGAGTGATTGGCCTTCAGGAGAAACTGTCAGAGCTCAAATATTTTTGTTCAAAGCCATCTAATTAGTGAGATAGGGGCTAATGAATTTTTGGCTAACTAGCATGACATGCATTACAAAAGTGTTCATATCTCTGGAAGTATGGCACCTAGAGAGCTGATTCAGGTGTCATTTCGAAGCGCTCGTCAAGTTCTATCTTTTTGTTCATAACATTTTTTCCCAAATTGGACCAGAAAAAATTTAGAAAATACCAAAAACTTAAATTGGAAATAGCAAAAAACGTGCGTCCTTCAATTTTCTTCATATTCACACTTATAAAAGACTATCATGTCCACTAGCATCCCTGCAAGTTTCAGGATGGGCATTCCATAACTTTTTGAGTAATTAGTCAAAATGTGTGGTACATTAGGTCGAAAATCGCCATATTTGGCACATTATACAGTCCTGACCTCATCTGGAGTCAGCCCCACTTGCCTGCTTGTGTAAAATAATACTTCCTCATAGTGCAAAATGCTTTTTTTGAGGTTTTTTCATTTGTATGTTATCCCATATTTATATGAATAATGGCTAGAATAGCTTATTTTTGCTCTTATTTTTGCCCTATAGTATAACGTGGAAAAGGTAAGCGTTACATATAATTTAAAAAAAAGGATGAAATAAAGAGGAAAAAAGATAAAGAGGATAAGGGTGGAGGAAATGAAACTGTAAATGTGTTAAAAAGAAAGAACTTTTATGATGGGAACCAAGTCTTCAAAGTACTTCAAAAGTGTAAACATGTTTTTTTTCTCTGTATGTGTTCGGTGATAAATGAGGGTCAGCAGATACAAACAAAATCAGAGGTTGCCATGATGATCATAACTTAGCAACTGCCATTAGTCTCCTGCTGTTGACAGCTGATTTCCTTGAGAAACAATAGTCTTAAACATCTGCCCATGCTTAAAGACCATTACTGCTGACAAAATCAGTGTCAAACTGTGAGAAGCTGTTGTCTTCATTTCATTTCTGTTCTTCCAGAAAAATGATCAGGGCAGTGAGATAAAAATGTGCTCATCTCAGAGTGAATGAGGCCCTTAGTCAACTTCCTGCCACCATATGAAGGCTGAAGGATCCAGCTAGACACAAAATATGTCACCACAAGTTAGAGAAAACATACAAGTGGTGTGATGTGGACAGCTTTGCAAAATTCAACTTTTTATTTTCAGATTTTTCTATAATTAGATCAACATTGAGCAAACTTTTAGACAGCTCCTTTATTTCTCAATCAAATTTTAAAAAGTCCTCAATTTTTTACCAGCTCTGCTCTTGTGTATATTTCACAATGACCTGCTGTGATTTTTTTCTGGTGGATTTATTTACCCTATCATTACTTTTTGTGTAAACTTCTGAATAGTTGTTACAAATGCATGAAAAGGACCTACACTCACATGTCCCGCAGCACAGTCCACAGCTCTCCTCCGAGGCACACTTCCAGCAGCATGTAGACGTACTTATTGTCCCGAAATGTACGGAATAATCTGAAACACAGCCAAAAGACCCTCCACTAACTTTAAAACACAAACCGGAGTTTCTGTTAATGTACATCTGAAGAGTGAAACACTGGCAGCATTTATGTTTGTCCCTGAATTTTCAGAGATTGAATTTGACCCCAGGACCAAGGGGAGGGCTGGAGAAACCTGCGGATCCTGCAAAAAGTACCATAAAATCTGACCTATTAAATGCACTTTTGATTTCTTCTAAAAAAGTCCTTTGCATCCCATTGCATCACACGGGTGTGACCTGTGACAACTTTTTTAATAACAGCCAATTTTCTTAGTTTACTCAGTTTTTTTTATCTATTTTTCTTCTCCTTTGACTAAATTTTTATTATTGTTTAACTATGTATATGGATTGGGCAGTGTGTGTGTGTGTGTGTGTGGTGGGGGCTTTTGTCACAGCAGCATCACAGACAAAGAGTGCAAAAATGCAAGTATAAAAATAAAGATTGTAATATTAAGAACTTAAATAAATGGAATAATTAAGAAAAAAAATAGGAAAAGGAAAAAGGGAGAAGAAAAATAAAACTATCTACAATATACACAATTTAAATGCCAGAAAAAAGTGGTGGTGTGAGTCCAGTTTTATTACAGTTTGTTGTAAAGTCTTATTGCAGAAGGGAGGAATGACCTGCGGTAGAGCTCCATCTTGCAAGGTGGGAGTCTCAGTCTGCTGCTGAAGGAGCTGCTTAAGGCCCCCACAGTCTGGTGCAGCAGGTGAGAGGGATTGTCCATGATGGATACAAGCTTTGTTAACATCCTCCTCTCACCCACCTCCTCCAGGGAGTCCAAAGAACAGTCCAGGACAGAACTGGCCCTCCTAACCAGTCTGTTCAGTCTCTTCCTGTCCCTCTTGGTGCTCCCTGCCCTCCAGCAGACCACTGCATAGAAAAGTGCAGATGCTACCACAGAATCACAGAAAGCAGGGTCCTGCGCAGAGTCCTGCACCCTCCAAAGGACCTCAGTCTCCTCAGCAGGTGGAGACGACTTTGGTCCTTCTTGTACAGGACGTCTGTGTTGGTTGACCAGTCCAGTTTATTGTTGAGGTGGACACCCAGGAATCTGTAGGATTCCACCATCTCAATGTCCACACCCTGGATGTTCACTGGAACAGTCTGAGGTGTCCTCCTCCTGCCCAAATCCACGACCATCTCCTTTGTCTTACTGGCGTTGAGCTGGAGGTGGTTTGTGCCACACCAGTTGACAAAGTCAGTGATGACAGTCCTGTATTCTCGCTCATCCCCTGATGATACACATCCGACGATGGCTGTCATCAGAGAACTTCTGGAGGTGACAGCTCCCAGAGTTGTAGCTGAAGTCTGAGGTGTACAGGGTGAAGAGGAAGGGGGAGAGCCCCCGTGCTGCAGACCACCATGTCCGACACACAGTTCTGAAGCCTCACGAACTGTGGTCTGTCGGTGAGGTAGTCCACGGTCCATGCGGCTAGGTGACAGTCCACTCCTGCCCTCTCAAGCTTCCCTCTGAGCAGTGAAGGATGGATGGTGTTGAAAGCACTTGAGAAGTCAAAGAACATGACCCTCACAGTGCTGCTGGTGTTCTCCAAGTGAGCCATGGACCTCTGCAGTAGGTAGTTGACAGCGTTGTCCACCCTGATGTTCGGCTGGTACGCAAACTGCAGAGGATCCAGATGAGAGCTCACCAGGAGGCGGAGGTTCCTCAGCACGATCCTCTCCAGAGTCTTCATCAGGTGAGAAGTGAGGGCCACAGGTCTGAAGTGGTTGGGCTCCCTGGGGTGTGCTGTCGTGGGGACAGGAATCACGCAGGAAGTCTTCCACAGTGCCGGGACCCTCTCCAGACTCAGGTTCAAGCTGAAGATGTGCAGTAGCACCTCACAGAGCTGGTCTGCACAGTCCTTCAGGAGTCTGGAGCTGATGCCGTCAGGACACGTGGCTTTCCTTGGCTTCATCTTCCTCAGCTCACTTCTCACCTGGTCAGCTGTTATGGAGAGGCTGGGGTTGGTGCTGGAGGGGGTAGTGGGGGTAGCAGACGTTGGTTTGATGAGTCGGGGGAGGAGTGGGAGCAGAGTCAAATGTATTGAAGAACAGATTCAGCTCGTTGGCCCACTCCCTGTGTCCTGCTTCAGGTCCCCTCTCGTGGCCCCTGCTATGACCTGAGATGGATTTCAGGCCTCTCCAGACCTCCCTCGCGTTGTTCTGTTGCAGAAGGTTTTCCATCTTGGTCTTGTAGCTGGCCTTCCCCTCCCTGATTTTCTTCTTCAGCTCCTTCTGCACCCTCCTCAGCTCCTCCTTGTCCCCAGATTTAAAGACCCTCCTCTTCTCCTTCAGGTGGACTTTAAGCTCCGGGGTCACCCAAGGTTTGCTGTTGGAGAAACACTGTACTTTCCTGGTGGGTACGGTGTTCTCAACACAGAAGTTTACATAGTCCGTGATACAGTCGGTCATGGTGTCGATGTCATCACCATGTGGGCTGCACAGTACATCCCAGTCTGTGGTCTCGTAACAGTCCTGCAGCGCCTCAGTGGCCTCCTCAGACCACCTCTTAACATACCTGATGGTGGGGGGTTGTTTCTTCACCATAGGTATGTAAATGGGCTGCAGTCTCACCAGGTTGTGATCTGAGCGGCCCAGCGGGGGGAGGGGGGAGGAGGTGTATGTATCCTTAGTGTTTGCATACAGTAAGTCCAAAGTTTTATTGTCTCTTGTTGGGCATTCCACATGCTGGCTGAAGGTAGGGAGAGTGGAGGAGAGCGATGCATGATTAAAGTCTCCAGAGATGATGATCAGAGACTGAGGGTGCAATTTTTGTAGCTTGGACACTTCACTGTGGAGAAGTTCACAGGCTGCAGCAGCATCAGCCGAGGGATGACGTGCGAAAACTTCGTCGGCAGGTAATATGGCCGCAAACTCACAGCCAGCAGCTCAATGTCCTTAGAGCAGCGCTGCTCTTTAACACTGACGTGCCCAGCATCTCTCATTCACATACACCGCTATCCCGCCTCCTTTCTTATTACCACTCTCCCTCACGCTCCGGTCCGCTCTGACTAGATGAAATCCGTCCAAAGTAACGAGTGGGTCCGGAGTGAGTTCGTTCAGCCATGACTCCGTGAACACCATGAACATCATTAGTATATAGATTTTCATCTGTCTGAAAGCCAAGTAAAAGCAAAGGTCACAGGAACACATAACAGAACTATGTGAAGACATTTCCAAATGCATGTGTTAAAAACAAGGAAAATGGAGATATTTTAGATTCAAAACAACTGCTACTGATGTTCCTTCACTAAGATTAACCAACTTTATTCACTGTCTGTTATATCACCAGAAGTTTCACCTATAATCGTAAATACAGCAGCACCCCTAGGAATAAAACAAAAGTTTCCCTACTGGTATATATAATGAGATTTATATACCAGTAAATTGTATTGTATGGTAAATAACAATCAATCACAGAGGTCACCTGTATGAGGCTACAAAGATGAATAGGTGCAGATTAAAACTGCCAAGGCTTTATGTACAACCCATCCCCCTAAAAGTTGGAACACTGTGTAAATTTGGATTAAAACAAATCTTGATGGTTCTTTTTAGGAATAGAGGTTGTATAAAGTTTCTGAACCTGTAAAGTTAAAAGCCAATGATCACCAACATCTTTTGGATCCTGTACAAAAGAAGAAAAGAGACCCTGAAGCTTTAAAAGAGAAACTCACTGAGAGGAGGACTGCTGAAGTTGGTAAACCAGAGTGAACATCACATTTTACACTTTACATTTTACTTGAACTTTTCTGTCCTGCTGATGGTCAACAGTCTGTTTAAACAAGCTCTTTGTCCTGAGGAGTCAAAGTCCCAATAAATCTACAAGTAGTGGTTAGCAGCATTCTCACAGTGAGCTCCTTAGCAACTTTTCTGAGAAACCAACACAATGACCCATTTCCTTACTTTCTTCTTTTTTTTCTTATTTTATTAGAATTTTACAGCTGTGATTATAGAAAAGAAAAAAATCAACACTTGAACATAGAGCTGAGATGTGATTGATGTTTTATCTTAGGAAATACTACACATACTGTAATCTGTGGCACTGACCTGATGATAAATCCTGAGTTTGTCTGCTGAAGGATGTTTTTCTCAGAGTAGATGTGCTCCTGCTGTCTGGTGTCCACAATGTGCTTCTTTTTGATGCGCTTCAGAGCGAAGGTGGTGTCCTCATCCTTCAGCTTCACCTTTAAAACACAGAAGGTGAGTATTCTTATCAACCCTACTAAGGAATGTAAGAATCACTTCTAAGAACATTGCACAAAACAGACAAACCCCAATGGTTAGTGTGAACCCAACCGAGGAGTCAAAACATATTTGTCAGAGACTGTGCACAAGCAAAAATGGTCATATTTAAAACATCAGATTCGAAAAAATAGTATGATAAACTAACAAACGGTTTTGTGAGTCTCTGCATCATCAAGGATGTGTGCAGCACCATGGATCATCAGTCTCTACAGTGGTCTGAGAAAGCAGAAGCTGTCAGTTTAAGCTTTATACTATTGTGGTACTATTACTTAGATGATGTTCAGTGCAGTATTGTTTATTATTTATGTCACTGTTGGTATCATCCTATCATGAACTCTATTTCATTCTGTCCCTCTCTCTACTTCTATTTGTGTTTGTTTCTATTACTTGCTTTTTTTTCCTGTGTGTGTTTACTGCACAGCCCTCTGGATCAGGTTTGATAAAGTGTTTGATGAATATCACTGATTTATTTGGTTTTGACTTACTATGGATAGTCCAGGGTAACCAGAAAAAAACCCAGAGCTTCAGCATTGCACTTTTTTGGTCTTTGATTCTGTGCACTTGGTGGTATGAAATGGACAAGTAAAAGGCATATAAAATATTATTAAAATATGTTTACACTTCTGTCATTATCAGTTATTGAAAAATAATAATATTTGAACTGAAATACAAAAAAAAATATATATATAAGGAATTGGTAATGCTTCCTAGCACCGTTTTTCTTGTTCATCGGTCAGAGGCAATATTAGTGTTGATTGAAAGATTGGTCTTTTCATTTCTATTTACAGGGTTATTAAGGAGTTTCTGCAGCTCACCAGCTCCACCCGTCCAAACCCTCCCATGCCCAGCGTAGCTATGACCTCCAGCTCCTGGAAAGGCTGACGTGAAGGCAGCAGACTGATCCTCTCCCTCAGCCTCTTCAGCTCCTGAGCCTCTGCAGAGTCGATCTGAGGAGAGTGCGGGCTGAGGGAGGAGAAGCGGGGGATTATTATTGTATCTTTGTTCAATAAACCAAGACCCAAGCAATCACCACTCAAACTGAAACATATTGTATTGAAATGTGATGTCAAAATTACCATTACAATCACTTTACAGTAGGACATTATTCACAGTCATACAGGGGCACAGAGAGGTTGTATTGTCTGTTTCCTGTCTGTCATTGTGCACTTACAGAGCGTTCCTCCTCTCATCACTCCTGGAAAGCTCTTCCACGTACTCCTTGAGGTACGCCTGCAACTCCTCGTAGGTTCCCACCATCTGGTTGAAATTACTGGAGACACAGAGACATGAAAAGCTTTCACTGTGATGTGTGCAAAGAAAGTTCAAATTATTTCATTGTCTTTATAGCATCGGAAATTATTGTATTTCTGACCCTGTGTATTTATTGTGCTTGAAATGTCTTTTTATTGTGCTTCACGCTTGCAAGATAACAGAGTGTTTTAAAGAGCTCATTTGTCTACTTTTTTAGCCATTGTCTCAATCATGATACTCAAGTTCAGCCAAACCAGAGAGTGCTTTAAAAGTACATTGTATAACTGTAGGCTGTCTGCTGCTCCACTCGACTGTGGCACCACACAGATATGCAATGTACTTTTTTAGTTTTCAAACTTTGTGAATTTGACAGAAGATTTACGGACTGAAATTGTAGAGTTTTGATTTCATCTACTGAAAATTCTCAGAGAGCAAAATCAAGAAAAAAACGCTAAATCCTGGAAATTAACATTTACCAATGAAATTGTAAAAAAAAAAAATCATGGATTTAATTAAAATCGAGAAAATTTGTCTCTTGTATACACCTCATAGACACCTAGAAGATGTTAATGAACTTCATAAAGGTTAATCAAAGATTAATGACCATTATTTCATGGCTTGTAGCAAACCTATAGGGAACTGATTACGTAAAAATTGTGGTGTACAGTCATCTCCTAACTTTTAATTAACTTTTGTCAACACTGATATGACTGTGTAAGTCTTTATCAATATCATAACCAATGTTTATTAATGCTTACAAGTGCACCCTTAAGCTCTTACTAGAATGTTGTTCACTATTAACAGACCACTAACTCTAGAGGGGCGCTCACACCAAGTGCGAGTAAAAAAAAGAAGTGATATAAGCTTGTGCTACTCTGGTGGTGCAAATGACTAAAATTGGGCGGTGTGAATTGCGCAATTTAAGCGAGTTACTCGTGCAAATTTAGTTGAAAGAGTTGAAAATATCTCAATTTGATATTTGTGTCGCGATAACCAAACAGCATGAAGATTCCCAGGTGATGTATGAAAATGGACCAGAAGATGTTCACTGGTGTAAAAAAATATAAATATAGTACATTACATATATATATATGTATATTGATGAGGGTCGGCGCTAGGATATTCCACCTGTTCATCTGTCTACTGTGAGTAAAAGGATTTGTATATATATATATATATATTTACATATATATATATATTTATTTATTTACATATATATATATATATATATATATATATATATATATATATATATATATATATATATATATATATTTACACATATATATTTACACTCACCGGCCACTTTATTAGGTACACCATGCTAGTAACGGGTTGGACCCCCTTTTGCCTTCAGAACTGCCTCAATTCTTCGTGGCATAGATTCAACAAGGTGCTGGAAGCATTCCTCAGAGAGCTTGGTCCATATTGACATGATGGCATCACACAGTTGCCGCAGATTTGTCGGCTGCACATCCATGATGCGAATCTCCCGTTCCACCACATCCCAAAGATGCTCTATTGGATTGAGATCTGGTGACTGTGGAGGCCATTTGAGTACAGTGAACTCATTGTCATGTTCAAGAAACCAGTCTGAGATGATTCCAGCCTTATGACATGGCGCATTATCCTGCTGAAAGTAGCCATCAGAAGTTGGGTACATTGTGGTCATAAAGGGATGGACATGGTCAGCAACAATACTCAGGTAGGCTGTGGCGTTGCAACGATGCTCAATTGGTACCAAGGGGCCTAAAGAGTGCCAAGAAAATATTCCCCACACCATGACACCACCACCACCAGCCTGAACCGTTGATACAAGGCAGGATGGATCCGTGCTTTCATGTTGTTGACGCCAAATTCTGACCCTACCATCCGAATGTCGCAGCAGAAATCGAGACTCATCAGACCAGGCAACGTTTTTCCAATCTTCTATTGTCCAATTTCGATGAGCTTGTGCAAATTGTAGCCTCAGTTTCCTGTTCTTAGCTGAAAGGAGTGGCACCCGGCGTGGTCTTCTGCTGCTGTAGCCCATCTGCCTCAAAGTTCGACGTACTGTGCGTTCAGAGATGCTCTTCTGCCTACCTTGGTTGTAACGGGTGGTTATTTGAGTCACTGTTGCCTTTCTATCAGCTTGAACCAGTCTGGCCATTCTCCTCTGACCTCTGGCATCAACAAGGCATTTCCGCCCACAGAACTGCCGCTCACTGGATATTTTTTCTTTTTCGGACCATTCTCTGTAAACCCTAGAGATGGTTGTGCGTGAAAATCCCAGTAGATCAGCAGTTTCTGAAATACTCAGACCAGCCCTTCTGGCACCAACAACCATGCCACGTTCAAAGTCACTCAAATCACCTTTCTTCCCCATACTGATGCTCGGTTTGAACTGCAGGAGATTGCCTTGACCATGTCTACATGCCTAAATGCACTAAGTTGCCGCCATGTGATTGGCTGATTAGAAATTAAGTGTTAACGAGCAGTTGGACAGGTGTACCTAATAAAGTGGCCGGTGAGTGTATATATCTACAATACAAATCCTTTTTTTAACTATTAACTATTTTTATTAACCATTAATTACAGCTAATTACAAAGGCCTTAACGTATAGAGTTGCTTTATATGCTGCTTTGAACTCACTCTCTGTCCACCACCAGGCAGTGTGTGTCATTCTCATTGCAGATGATGTTAGCAGAACGAACGTCCTCGCTGCAAATAAACATACACAGTTCAGTCAACCACATGCAACACGAACCCAAACACACACACAGCTATTTCTTCAGTATAATGAGACGTGTCTTTAAATGACCCACAAATGACCTCTAGCATCAGCTTAGATCAACTATGCTAAGTGGAGGGTGTGTTCATGTCACACAGCTCTGTCAGCTGAGTGGTTGGTATGGATTGAAGGCCAGTTTCATAAATGATACAACAGTCAGACAGAAATCCTGCTGAAATCCTTGTATTTTCCTGATAAGGACTCCTCACATCTCCCTGTGCCCTCATACAGTCAGGTCAGTCAGGGTGATGCTGGACTTACTGAAACAACTCATCAAAATGTAATTTTATCATAATTTATTTGCATTATATACTATTTATATTTGACCCAGGTTAACAGGCAGTAGACGCAGACAACTAACATTCTCAGAGTGTGTAAATAAATGGCCAAGTACGGACAGGGGAGTACATAAAAGATTTAACTCTGTACTCTAAATCTGGTGTTTTGTGTGATGCTGTGTGTCTGTGAAAAAGGTTTCAAGTTTTAAAGCCCTTGAAGATGTTGTTCATACCTGATGAGAGCCTTCTCTCCAAAGTAGTCTCCTACTCCCAGCGTCTTGATTTCCTGTGGTTCAGCAAACCCCTCGGTACTCTGAGTAACGATTACCTACAAACAAAAAGAGGAAAAAGGCCATCAACAACCAACATTTCACTGAGCTCAGTGGTGCTTATTGTAAAAAGTTCAGCAGTATTAGACACTGATTTATCCTGTTAGTGGGTCTTAAAAAATTTAACTATACACAATGGGCCTGACCTACTAAGATCCCAAATAACACTCCCTTGCAGGTGATCTACTATGATTGCACGTGGGATTGACCACCCTATTTAAAGGAGTATTTTGCATGTGCTACCAGCTGTCACCATGGAGAGTTTTGGAGAAAAGAGTGGCTGTGGATGAAAAATGAAGTTTCAAGCTAAGGAGTTGGAGGTCTTGGTGGAGGAGGCAAATGGGCCTCTCCACCAAGACATCTTAGCATTGCCAAAAGAAATGCGTTTTAGAAGGATATCTGTAAAAAGGTGAATGTGTGAGCAAAACCAGATGATCTATTTTTTGTTGCATGATTATATGGCTATATTTTGTACTGTGTGAATAAGGGGAACTGTTCAGTCTTCATTCAGATGTATGGGCATGATGGTTGGTATGTCCGCTCTTGCATGTACTCAAGAAAGTGTGAGTGATGGAACACTTGATGACATCACAGGCTGGAGCTTTGGGCCCATGCTAGGCTGAGGTGAGGCAGGTGTGTACGGAGACAGAGGTAACGGGGTCCTCATCTTTTGGCATCCTTGGTCAGTCCTGATCAAGGATGCTACCTCCACACCTGATCATCTTGGCTTTTCATGACAAACCCTGGGTACTGAATTCCTTTTAATTTACTGGTAGTTTTCAAATCTGACCGCTTCTCTATCAAGCATGCATCACAGATACGATTCTGGTGTCTCACCTCTCCGTTTGCAATGATAAAGAATGTATTTCCTTCTTCACCCTCTCGAATAATATACTCTCCTTTTTCAAAACAGTCCTGAAAAGACACAAAGTCAATGGCTCTCTTGTCCCTCTAAATGAATCTGAATCTAATCAATTAGGTCAGAAAAAACTGAAATACTCACCACTTCCAAACAATCAACAATCCTGGCTAGTTTCTCTTCAGGCAATCCTCTCAGCAGAGATACACTTTGTGACAAGGACAATTAGGCACCCAAAACAAAATTCAAGGGTTAATTTAACAAGGAACAAAAGTTTTATCAAAAAAACTAAAGATTGAGTAATTTTTTTTAAATAATAAAGTACCAGCTTGGCAGTACTTTGGAAATGTAAAGAAAGATCACAGAATAGACTATGTCAGACACATGAAAACACAATTAGTTAATAATTAATTATTTTTCATTGACAATGTCTCAGTCTTAACAAGAGACATAAACTACAAGCCATAAAACTGAATAAAAAAAGGTTTGACTTCAGTTATGTTCACCCGACTGATTTCAGTTTGTACATTGGAACTAACCGTCCTCTGTGCTCACTGAGGTTTGGTGCTTAAACTGATTCTTTTCACTCTTTAAACTGTACACACTCTCAATAATGACCTTTCAGAAACACTCCATATATTTTAGCTGTTATACAGACAACACACAATAATACATATCTATGATGCTAAATGGGACAGATCAGATAACTAAAGTAGAAGCATGCATTAGAAACATAAGGACCTGGATGACCAGAATTTTGAAGGTTTTTCGAGTCGGATCGAGTGATTTTTACGCACTTCTAACTCAGCTAGTCCACGTTACACAGACTCAAAACTTCCTGGAAACCCCCGTACATTTGAAGTATTTTATAAACTCCTCCTGGACAGGCTGGACAGCACCCAAAAAGAGGGCATGTCCAGGTAAAAAAGGACATATGATCACCCTAGCCAATGCCTTCAGTTCAGTTCCACACAACCTCCCCTGAACAGCTTTCTTTTGCCAAGTAGTAGGGATAATGGCAGGATGCGCCATCCTGCCACTGGCTTTTACAATGCCTATGGAGGTCATCATCCGAGCTTCCAGGGGCCTCATGTATCAACGCTTGCGGCGCAAGAAAACCTTGCGTACGCCAAAATCGGCGCACACGTCCAGATTTATCATCGCGAAACGAGCGTCGGTTCCAGCGCTAATCAACGCAAAGTCAGGAGGTGGTGTAGAAATTGGCGTTGAGCTGATATTTGCGTTGACTGTGATTCGCACTTTGGCGACGCTGTGTGGCGGTGTTTGGTGACTCACTATGTGACAAGCGTGCACCACATCCCCGTGGCCGAGCAGCATGTCGCCCCACATGACGAACCAGCAGCAAACGGAGGGATGCGAGCTGATCCCTGCCGGGCCGCCGTCCTCGCGCGGGAGAATCTCATCGCCACAGTGTGAATGGGTAAGAAGTGAATACACAGTTCAAGGAGCCAAATTAATTTATTTTCTCCACCAGACGCTCGAGGACATTTACGAGCCGGTCCAGCCGCTCGTTGATCCCCGCGATCCCCCTGATGATTTCTTCCTGCGATTGCAGGACCCCCTCCGCTGGTGCTGATGCTGGTGCTGGTGCTGGGGCCGGGGGCCGGGGTGGCCCGAAAGCCGCTGGTCCTGGCCGACGACTCCGAGCCGGCAGACGGGCTGCCGCGGGCCGGGGTTCCGCAAGCCGGCGACACGGCCGACACATTGATTTCTGTGACACAATAAAAATATTTGTTCATTTCAATTCCTGCTTCTGTGTATCTGTTGCGTTTACATCTCTCTCCACGGTATCATAGGTAATGTAATCCAGTATTTAGAGGTCAGTTATGCACATTACAGTTGTTTATTGCATAAAAAGTTATCGAAAAATGAAGTTAAGGGCGAAGTATAAATCACGTCTAAAAATAGACAGAATCCTGACGTTGAAATGAAGTATAAACTTAGACTAGACGTCTAATATACGTCTTTTGCTCAGTGGGATGACAAAGCATGTGGACATTTGTGTGACACGCCACTTACCCTATAATAATAATCGCCACCACCCGCTGCTCAAACGGCGTGAGGGTCTCCTCCCCCGGACCCCCACCTGTCTGGCCAGTACTCCTCCGGAGGGCAGCTGTACGCAGCTTGACCTCCACCTTGAGGTCCGACCACTTTTTTTAATCTTCGTGGGGGTGCGTGTCTCGGAACCCACCGCATTCACCCTCTCGCAAACTTTCTCCCACTCCAAGCGTTTTTGTTTTGCACTGACGCCACTGGACAGGCTGCCAAACAAAACACGCTGTCGCTCCTCCACCTCCGCCACCAGCACCTCCATCTCGCACGCCGTAAATTTAGTTTTTCTTGTCATTTTGTCTGCGTGCGAGGACAGGGAGACCCTATTTAAATAAATCTGCATATTTATAGGAGGGCGTTACGGGGACGGGCCCAGTCACTCCGACATCTGCGCTCAATTCCACGCTGATTGGGATTTATCAAGGAAACACACGTGGATTTCGGCGCCCGCACACATTGATACATACGGATTTTTTTCAGCGTGACGGACCTTGCGTGCGCTCGTTTCTGGTATGAGTTCCACGCAAGTGTTGATACATGAGGCCCCAGGTGTGGCCTGTGCCTTCCTCCTGTCTGGGCATATATGATGATTTTACCATTCTCACCACTACCAAGGCCTGTGCAAGACTGTTGTTAAGCAAGCTACAGGACAACATCCAGTGGGAAATCAAACCGAGCAAGTCCAGAAGCATTTCAGTCAACAAGGGGGAGCTCTCAGAACTGCTGTTTTACATGGGCAAGGAACCCATACCAACTGTGTTGGAAAAAACAGTAAAGAGCCTTGGACGTTGGTATACTGCCACCCTCAGAGACACACGCTTCTACTAATCAGTCAAATGCAGTGTGACATTGGCATTATATTTATATTTGCCGTCAGCTGACCTGCCCTCATTCTTAGTTGAAAAAGTGATTTAGACTGACTTCTATGTCTAACATTTAGATGACAATTTCAATTTTCCAAAGGACTGCACGGCCTTTTGATAATAGACTGCAGTCAGCGAGGGTACAAGAGAGTGACCAATGATGGGTAATGGGTCAATAATTCAGAAGTAACTGTGTTCTTTTTAAGTCATCTTTAGCTTCTCCATGAGAGTTTAATGAGGGCTTACACACAATGAACCTTTTAACTAATGTTAACTAATCATTCATTATATATTTGTTATGAGGCTGCTATCGTGAAGTGTTATATAGATTCTAAGCTCTGATGATGCTCGACTCCTAACAGCAGTTTTTGGCACTGTTTAGTAATGACATCTTGAGAAGCAGTAATTTAAAACACCTCATGAACTCTTAAAGTATGCATTGTGAACATGTGTGTGTGTTTGTAGCTGAAATAAGACACTCAGAGTGTTGGTTGTGTGCATACCTGCACAAAAAGTTGAAGTACTCTTCATGTCGGGCCTGTGTGCTCCTCATCATAATGGTCTGGAAAGTCTGGCGGTCCAGAGCCCAGATGTGAGACTGGGACACAGCTGGATGAGAGTGTAACCATTAACTACTCCTTCAACACGCTGATGTGTCATGAGGAGGACAGACAAGGGTCCTTCTGGATGGAGGGTTTTATTTGATGTCTGACGAAGCACCACATGTGTCTCTCACTTCTTACAACAGATTGAAGAATACAGTGAGATCAGGACTTAAATCACCCTTTTGTTCTTCTGATCACAAACAGAAGCTTTGTGGTCTGTGCTCTGAGGGATATCCTGCACGTCACGTTAGAGTAAAAAAACAGGAATAATCACTGGCATTTTGCAGTGAGAGTATCTGACACTCTATACATTATAAGGAATCTCTGTTAAAACTTTTGCATGCAGAATGAAGCACACAGTGTAATGTAGATTATATTCCTTAAAGTGGTTAATTTTAATGGTCTTTAGCAGGTGATTTTGAAAATCTGCAGGGCTCTGCATTGACATGATATCTGCCACATACTTTACAGAACACATTGCAGCAAATTTGTGAGAGCAGAAATAATCATTGTGGTACATTTCTCTATGATAGATGTTATGGTTGTATCATGACATCATAATTCTAACCCTCTAAGCAGGCATTACTAATCAACTACTTTAAATGGCTCTACTATAAAATGGAAAAATACACCATATTCACTGAACAGGCTGTGGGACAGAGGTCACACGTAACAAAGCATTCGCTGTGTATTGTAGTTGTGACACTCCAGTAGGCTTCTCCTTCATTTCACTGGTGTGCTCACCTTTTTGAAGTGAAAAGCACCAGCACTACTGAGTAATAAAGTTCATTTCAAGCACTGCAGTGTTTTGGAAAAAAGGTTGATTCCTTTGTCTCTAGGAATGAGATGATGCTATTGACATTCATCCCACAAATGGAAACATTTAGGACTGTGGGCGTATTTCTGTACTCAGCCAGGTTTTTCTGGGCCTGACTGGGGCTCTAAATCCAGATTCATGCTGAACATGTCAACTAAAAATGCAACTGTGGGACAATGTGTGTAAAGACAATAAACACGTACAACAAAGATTCACTCACACACACACACACACACACACACACACACACACACACACACACACACACACACAGAACAGACACTATGAAGGCAAGAGCAGCATGGTGGACACTGCTCATTTCATTTCATAATGTAGAGCTACATCAACGCACAAGTGCAAGTTGCAGCTGAGTTCATTTTATTTCAGAGAAACTTCTGCTTTGACTTACATTTCACCGTTGCTGTCCTCTTACAGTTGTACAGAATGGCCAGCTCTCCAAAAGCTGTTCCAGGATGCATCTCTCCCAGGAGCTTCCCATTCTGGATGACCTCCAACAGGCCCGCTACAAAAGGATAAACATGGTAAACACAGCAAACTAGTCTAAGGAGATCTGACTTGTTTGTCTGAACTCTTAGGGCTCTATTTTCGTGCCTCGCCGGAGACGTGCTGCAGGCGCGGCGTAAGTCAGGTCTGCCAAGCCGACAAGGCGTTCCCAAGCACAATTTGGTATTTTGGTGAGCAGCGGAGCCCGGCGTAAGTATCCCCCATCCCTAACTCAGCTCCTCCCAGCGGCGTAAGTCATAGCGAGGGAGGAGAAAGGGCGTGGAGTGGGTTTAACACAGCCGAGACCTGTTTTCACCAATCACATAAGCTCCTCTCCTTGCCTTTAAATCCACCACAGGCGAGGTGTATTACCATTTTCGTGAAGTAGTCAAAGAGATCAAGAGATGTCTGAAGACAGTAATGCAACAAGATGGCGACAGAGGGCAGCTCCTTAACTAGTGTCACTGTAAGCGCTGCATTGGGCGTCCTCCACACTCTCTCATATGAGCACAGATGGATTTGGTGTGTGTAATGTTCGACCCACTGGTAAGACAAACACCCTTTTCCACAAATAAAGACACTCACATAAAGTTGTTCATATTCAAACCTCACGTGACAAAGGTGGGTTGTGCGCAGAGATCACAACATAAATTCCAATAATGGCATTAAAATTGGAACCATCTGTGCGTAAATGACGCATCGTGCTCCGTGGCCTGGCTCTTTCTTTCATAGATGTTGGCATATAAAATAAATTTGCTTCACAAAACTGAATATTATAATATCCGTATGTCGGCTTAAAGTAGATAACGCATCTGGGAACTGAAACAAATCATCTGTTCAGCCGCTGCAGGACAGAAAGAGGACACAGAGACGTGTCCAGGTCGAACTGCGTGAGAAATAAGGGGAAGAGGAAGAAAGAAAAGGAGTGAGACGAATTACATATCTAGTTAACTTCATCATGTGTGTCTATTTACTAGATATTTAATTCAATTTAATGCGGTTTCAGCTGTGTTGATTCAGTCAGGTTGTCTGTCCAAACGTGTGCCAAACGCGCTCATCAGATCAGATATGGATCAGAATATATAGATCTAAATGTATGTGCTGACTCTGATTATTAGTTGTTATTGATTATTTATTGCACTGAAATGTGCCTGACACTGTGGAAACCTGCCGGTGAGGCATCAGTGATGTATGCCAATACGCCGCCGGTCTACCAAAATACTACTAGACCAGCTGCGTTCCGCCTGCGCTGAAAGCTGACCAGGTTTGAATCGGCGAGCTTTCAGCGCACTTTACACGCCGGTGGCGAGCACAAAAATGTCACTGCGCCCACTGATTCTGTCGACACCTCCCCCTGCCATGCCACCACGTCCAGCTAGGCAGATCTCGGCTCGCCTCCGTGCGCCTCAGTCCACGAAAATACGAAAATACAACTGCACAGGGCTCGCCGCCCTCTGTCCCCTCACCGGCGTACACGAAAATAGAGCCCTTAGTGACTGAAACTACTTATTAGAGTGGTTTTTAGGCAATATGCATGTGAGGGTTATTGTGGTAACAGAGCAGGCTACAAAACACAATCTCCAGCTTCTAAAAAAAGATTGAATGACTTATTTGCTGTATTGTATGAGGATGTTCAACCTTTGTCTGTGTCTGTGCCATAGACTGTATATAAGATGGACACCGTGGTTCCGCCTTCCGCCTGTATACGGATTTGAAGCCAAAAAGCTCTCCAGAGCTGTGCAGTAGCGTTGTGCACATTCGGCCGCGCAGTCGCCGAGAGTCCCTGTGATGACGCTCAGCTCAAACAGCGTATTCCCCCGGAAGAGCTACGCAATCCCTGAACGCCCATAGGCTGTACCAGGTGTCAATCATAGAAAACATGAACCCCCTAATAACTTTTAAAAACGGAGCTGTACAGAAAAAAAAAAGGACTTGGGCACAAACCAGTCTTACTGTAACTATATGACAACATCACAACCAGGGGGGAGAAAAATGTATGTTCTGTGTAATAAATTTCTAAAGTTTGTCCACAGTCCCATAAGCTTTGCTGGCGGAGGTGGGATTTATGAGCTGTACTGCAGCCCACCATCAGAGGGTGCTGTTCTCGGAGTGGCTTCACGCAGCGAGGAGGCAGACTCTGTCCATCTTATATACAGTCTATGGTCTGTGCCTCTCACTCATCTGAGAGCCAAACCAGTCTTTGAATGAAACTGAATTTGAAGCTCAAATCACAACACAAACATGACTGTGATGGGGTGTTCACACCAAGCACAAGTAAAATCATTCCAGGAAAGAATTACATGTTAAGTCAATGCAAAGACGGGATTTGATGCTCGTACTGCTCTGGCAGCGCAAATGATGCGGATTGGGTGATGTGAATCGCACGAATTGAGCAGACATGAATTCCCAAGAGTTGAAAATATCTCAACTTATTCATGTCGCAATAACCAATAAGCATGAAGATCCCCTGGTGACATATGAAAAAGGACCAGAAGATGTTCACTGGTGTGAAAATATATACACAAATCCTTTTACTCACAGTAGACAGATGGACAGGCACTCTGCAGCTGGGATAGAGAGCCTGTAATTGGTATCCTGGAGGAATATCCTGGCACCAACCCTCATCAACAGGTCATCAACTTGGGTTCGGGCAACCCGAAAATACCACTGGATACAGCCATCATCAGGGTGCAGCTGATGATGGCTGTATCCGCTACATGTGGTTCACTCCTATCATGTTTGATGAAAACTCCCCCCTTCCCTCGTACCCATGGCTTTTTAAAAAAAACAGTAATCAAAAGGAGCTCGCCTGGAGGAAAGGGAGTGAGGAGGTTGGAATATCTGGTAAACTGTGAAAAACCGTTGTCTATCACCTGATCACAAATAAAGCGAGTAAATACTTTTCATTCACGTGTCTAGAGATGTGCAATTTTACTTGTGCTTGGTGTGAATGCCCCATGAAACTTTAAAAAGCAGACCTGATAAGTTGGGAACTAAGATTGACAGTGTGGGGAAACTACTGATGGGATTTTTCCCTGCATAGAATCAGCAGACTGGTCGAACGTTTACCATAAAAGTCAAAAAGTTACTGCCAGAGTAGGGTTGTTGATATCATAATATTTGCATTTGATAAGTTTTTCAAAAAGACAACCACAGTGACCCAGATGACTGTCCAGTCATGATAAACTTTATGAGAGGCTTCATTATCTGAGTCAAGATTATTTCATCTGCACAATTTCTCATGACATGACAAGACTCTGAAACTTTGATATTCACAACTTTTACCTTTTACCAACTTTTACCAACTCTTTAGCTTGTACATGCTTCCTCTGGGTAAAATTATGAAGTACTCGATTAATTTCCACTGTTATGCAGATGACACCCAGTTATACTTATCCATGAAGCCAGAAGAAACAAATCGGGTTACTAAATTAGAAGCTTGTAAAAATAAAATCCTGGATGACCAATAACTTTCTGATGCTCAACTCAGACAAAACTGAAGTTCTTGTCCTCTGTCCTAAAAACCTTAGAGAGGCATTCTCTAATAATATAGTTATGCTAGATGGCATCAGTCTGGCATCCAGCCCCACTGTGCGAAATCTGGGAGTTTTATTTGATCAGGAATTGTCCTTTAGCTCCCACATTCAACAAATCTCTAGGACAGCTTTTTTCCACCTGTGCAATGTCTCAAAAATTAGACCCATCCTGTCTCAGAGTGATGCGGAAAAACTAGTCCATGCCTTTGTTATCTCTAGGCTGGATTACTGTAATTCTCTGTTATCAGGCTGCTCCAGTAAGTCTTTAAGGACTCTTCAGCTGGTCCAAAATGCAGCAGCTCAGGTATTGACCAGAACCAGAAGAAGGGAGCACATCTCTCCTGTCTTAGCCTCTCTTCATTGGCTCCCTATTAAATCTAGAATTCAGTTTAAAATCCTCCTTGTGACATATAAAGCGCTTAATGGCCAGGCTCCATCATATCTCAACGAGCTTGTTGTACCTTACTTTTACCTATCTGCAGGTCTGCTCGTTGTACCAAATGTCTCTAAAAGTAGTATTGGAGGAAGAGCTTTCAGCTACCAGGCACCTCTCCTCTGGAATCATTTACCGCTCGAGGTTCAGGGGGCAGACACCCTCTCAACTTTTAAGAGTAGACTTAAAATGTTCCTCTTTGATAAAGCTTATAGTTGAGGCTGATTTGAACCAGCGCTTAGTTATGCTGCTATAGGTTTAGACTGCCGGGGTTATCTGGCACATTGAGCCAGAGTCTGTCTCTATCTCTTCTTTAGATCTTTATGTCCCATATAAGTCACTAACCAGATTTCTGTCTCTCTGGGTGTCTCTGAGTCTCTTAGCTTCCTCTGGACTAATGCTGCAGACGGTCTGCTGCGGAACTGCCTGACCCCAGCTGCATCATCCTTGATTGTCCACCTCAGGCCCTGAGCTCCTCCATCTCTTAGGCTCCTCTGGACTGTTACTGCAGACACGTACGTCAGCCTAACTAACATCTATTAAATAAAATTAGAGTAAACTGCCATTGAGTTTTAACTTTAATCACCTTAAATTAATTTAACATAGTCCATAATTAGTTACTTCATTATCCTGTACATTGAAGTCATTTTCTCGCATCAAATTGCAAACCAGATCTCTCTGTATGTCTCTGAGCCTCAGTCTCCTAGGTTGCTCTGGACTGATGGCTGCTACAGACCTGCCTGACTCCAGCCACATCGTCTATGATTGTCCGCCTCAGGCCCTGAGCTCCTTCTTCTCTTGAGTTCCTCTGGACTGTTACTGCAGACATGAACATCAGCCTCACTGACATTAATAACATAAAACTAGAGTTGACTACTATTAGGCCTGCTAACTGTAATCACATTTAATGAATTTAACATTGTCCATAATCACTCATATCCTAACCCTGTAAACTGAATTCATTTTGTTTCACCATTACATGAGCTGTTGTTGTTGTTGCTGTTGTTTTAATGTTGCTGCTGTCCCGTCTCTCTCTCTCACCCTCGTTCTCTACTCTCTCTTCCTCCCCCTCCCTCTCCCTTACTTATTCTCTCTCTCTCCTTCCCCTTATCTTGTTCTCTCTCTCTCTCTTCCCCCCCCCATCTCTCTACATTCCTCCCCAACCCAGCAGCGGTATGGTGGCTGTCTGGCACTGCTCAAGGTTTCTGCCTGTTAAAAGGAAGTGTTTTCTTGCCACTGTTACTCATGTTAGATGAGAAAGGCTAAAACCCATCTTAGGTTGGTTCTTGATTAAGGTGACCAGACGTCCCCGATTTCCGGGGACAGGCCCCGAATTGGATGACCTGTCCCGGCAAAAACTGTCCCCCAAAATGTCCCTGATTTAAGCGTTTCATGAATGAGAACAAAAATGTTGCGTGTAGGCTAGAACAACGGTTATTACAGTAGCCGAATGGGTAGAAAGCACAAGTAAGCAGTCCTGAACAACAGTTTTTACGGAGTACAGGGGTTATTACAAGGGGAATGTGCTGCTACTAAATAGTAGCCGCACCCCGCTGCATCGAATGTCCCCGGATTTCATTACAGAAATCTGGTCACCTTATTCTTGATAATTCATCAAACAATGAGCGCTGTCTAGACCTGCTCTTGTTCTTTGAAAAGCGTCTTGGGATGACGACTGTTGGGAATTGGCGCTATATAAATAAAATTTGATTGATTGATTGATTGAACTTAAAAAACAACAACACATTAAGAAGTTAAAAAATTCCCAGTTTAGCTTACCAAAGCATACCGGTTTCTCTCACATAATGATGTTATTTAAATCAAATTTAATAGTACTTAATAGCTATATCTTCACAGGTTTGACTTAAACTAATGATCAGCTTTCTGAATACTGGACTGTCACTTGTAGCATAATATCAGCACTGTGTTATTGAAACTAAAGGACTCGGGTAGGCCTGTCACGATAACAAATTTTGCTGGACGATAATTGTGCTACAAATTATTGCCGATAAACGATATTATTGACACCGTTTTTTAAATTATAGATAATGATATGAAATGGCATAATAATGCGAGTACACCGTGTCAAAAGTGATAAACTTTAATTTCACCCACGACGAAGACGTAACGTTGACGAGCTAAACATAAGTCGGAGATGACTAAAATGTGACGAGACGAAAGTGCGTTTACGTTGATGGGACGAGACGAAAATGACGAACAGAGTTGCAAAACTCAGTCAGTTAAACGCTAAACATATAGGAGCAGCTTCCGTCCGCTCTGACAGCTCTCATCAGCCTGCTGTGCTCCTCCAACAAACAGACACACACACGCGCGCGCGCATACACACGTGGAGTTTTGTGGTTGACGAAAACAAAACTGGTTTAAAGCCGAAATATTCCCACACTTGGGCTGTTGCGTTCGGTTTAGACACCAAAGCTGTCGTGTTCATTCTGTTAGCTTGCTTTTCACTCACGACGCTCACTTGCAGCACTATATCCAAAAGTCTGTGTCTGTGTGCCTGTGCGCGCCACAAAGATACTGAATGACTGACAGGAGGGTTCACTAACTCCGTTCATTCCGCTATAGAGCCAACGCCCCCAGGTGCAGAGAACAATGCGCAGAGTGAGACCTCTTCTCTCATCCAGCATGTTTGGTAGCGAGAGAGGAGGAAAACAAACGCACGTCAATTATCGAGGCTGGCAAAGTTATCGACCTCGTTTTTATTTATCGAGCGATAAGGCGATTTATTGATTATCGCGACAGGCCTTGACTCGGGCTACAGATTTGACATTTCACCTTTATTTAAAGCCCTGAATGTCATCCACAGAGTATCTTAGTACTACCCTATTGGATTCAATCAGGTAATAGTTTGCTGTAAATGTTAGATAAAAGACAGAGAAAGGGCCAGAAGCAGGGAGAGTGAGAAACAGCCGAAAAGGCCTTCCAGGAGATGCTGCCTAATGTTAAAAAGTCAGTCTGATATATAGAGGCAGGGCACTATTAGGAGAGTCAGTGATATGAAAAAAAGGAAAATCTTATTTGGACTTAACTGTTGAACAGTACAAACTGAGCAAAGTTTGGTTTTGCCCTCCCTTTTGTGTGTTTCAAACCAAATCAAAGAAACTCAGTTTAAAATACTTTAAAATACATACTGTTATGTCATGTAATACAGTAGTTATGTTTGCAGACTTAGATGCTAACTTTTTCTGGCCCCGCCATGACAAAAACACAGACACCTTAGTGATGCTCTGCCAGGTAAGAAGGTGGACTATCTCCTGATGATCTGTGCACCACCTCACTTCTACATCCTCTATTTGTTCGGCATAGGCTGGATGGTTTATCCTCTGCTAATCATCCTCTGTTACATTTCATATGCCAGTAAACCTCAACAACTTTCCTTAACTCCAGCTGGACACCAAAGCTAACTGAGATGTAGTAAACTGGGAAAAATAATGGAAGAAAGCTTCGTATAAAGCCCGGGCTGACCTGCTAGGACGTAGAGGTAATTCCCAGGCTCTCCTTCCTGGATGACCAGCTGACCCTCGCTGTAAACCTTCTCATACATACAGTCCACCATCTCCCTCATGTGCTGAGCCTCCAGCTTCTTCAAAAAGTCATTGTTCATGATGGCACTGTTGATGAGCCTCTTGGTGCTGAGAAGGAGGGAAAAACAAAGACTGAATGTCAAATGGTTGCCGTCAACCATCAACCACCAATCTTTAACTGTCCATTTTTACCTGTCCATTTTTTCCACTGTCAATTTTCCTTTGTCTGTTTCTGCCTTTGTTTGTTTCTTCTGTTAAAGCACTTTGTAAACATGTGTTTTTAAATGTGCTATATAAATAAAAGTTATAAATCTACTCCAGAAACTACTTCTGAAAGACATCATAAATTTTTAGTTGACTAAACTTAAAGAGCATTCACCCTTTATGTTCAACCAAAAATGTCCATTTGCTGTTCTCAATATGGATAGTGTGAAGTTTGGATGTGTGAGGACGACAGGCACAACAGAGCTGTTTGTGCTTGACACTTCACTGATGACTCCTTTGTAAATAAAGGCCAGTATGAGTCCCAGAGGTTTTCTGTACAGACGTGCCTTCTTGGTTGTCTCAGGACAACAAATCTGTGTAAAAAGTAACACTCCAAAGCAAAAGTGAAGCATTTTAGGCAGAAGCTGAATATTGTTAAAATAGACCATTTATCAGGCGTCAGCATGAGATCAATAAGGCAGTTTTACAGTAGAGCTGCACATCATACAGAGCTCCTCTGTAGGTGTGCCAGACTGATTTTGTTAAGATTTGTAAAGAGAGGCCACATAGCACTCAGAACAAGTCGTTGATTTAAATTTAATTTGAATCTTACTTAATTTCACAGTAATTTTTAATAGCTCTGACTTGAGGCTGATCTTTCAGTCTTTCTATCACCTGTTAGGACTCCTCTGTGTTAAACTGTACTATTTTCATACAAGTTTTGCAGATCCTGATCTAGGTCAGACCATTGCATTAAACTCAGCTGTTTAATCAATTTCCTTGAGTCTGTGCCTGTGTAAATCCCTGATTAGCACATCACACAGATAATTTTCTCTAGTATCCAGTGAAGGAGAGAACTGAATGGGTCTGAGAGGAGCAGGGTGAGGGGGTGTCTTGGGTTGCGTAATTGAAACCCATTATGGTCAATCCTGTTTAAATGACATGGTCTTTTGTTTCCCTGTGTCATTGTCCCTGCTATGCTAATACAGCCTTTCACATGGAGGCGGTGTTACAAAGCTGTCTAGAGCTCTGTCCTCCTCCTACAAACATCAGGGCTGACCACATTTACTCCATTTTCATGAGACTGACCCAGTAAGAGATTTGATTGTTGTGTGACTCTGTCATACCCCATGGTTCTGTTTAAATTTGGATCTCAACCAGTGTTCAGGCTGTTGACCAACTACGTTTGTCATTCATTGCACTTACATGTCATCCAAAATCAATTTATCACATTAGACTGAGTGAATGTGATTGTGTGAGCTAGACTGAAACTGCACTAAATTGAACCTCTTCTAACCAGATGAACATACAATGTTAGTGCAGTTGTGGTTCAATTTACCTTGTTTTTTATATCTCAATTAGACTGAAATGGACTAAGTGTACCAAACATTCTCCAGAGTTCACAAATTGGGCTTCGCCCTGTAAGCTGAACAGTATAAATGCGTTGTATTTATAGGCAGAACAAACCTGGCCAGAATACAAAGGGATGACAAAGGGAACCAGAAGCTGTCATACTGTACATGCAAAAGATACAGAAATGCAGAGTTTTTTCTGTTTTCATCCTTTGACGTAATGCTGTCAGTCTGTTGCTGACGTTTTCAAGGAAGACCTTCATATTTCAGCAAGACAAAGACAAACCACATTCTGACTACAGGGATTACAACAGCATGGCTCTGTAGGGGAAGAGTCCTGCTGAGAAACTGGTCTGCCTGCAGTCCTGACTTGTCCCCCAATAGAAACATTTAGAATATCATGACACCAAAAACAGGACAGAGGAGACCCTGAACTGTTGAGAAGCTGAAATCCTCTTTTAGGTAAGAATGAACTTCTCACCTGTCTTTGCACTATTTACTGTTAAATATATTTGTTAAGGTTGTGTTTCACATTTCACATCGTAAGCATACATTTTATGTGGACTGTCTCTTTAACTTACACTGAATGTTTGCGGATGGCCTTGGCGTTAGAGATGTGAGTCTCTCTGAACCCGCCACAAAAGTTGTCGGATGTGGGTTCAGCAGAGACGCCCTCCTTTGCCTTGAGCCTACGGTGGACCTCCACTGCCACCTTGTGAAAGCGGTTTGAACCCTGGTTGATGACACTGAAACAGCGGCAGCTGTGGCGACACACTGCCGGAGAAGAACAGCACAGATTGCTGTTGTAACCGATGGCATCCTGGAGCTTGTCAATCTGGGAGATCTTGGCATCTAGTTCTCGCTGAAGATTGTGCAGCTGAATCTCTTGGGCTCTGAACTCTTGGTCTTTAAGAGCCAGCTCTGTTTCCAGGTGAGTGATCCTCATCCTGTGGGACAGAAATTGTTTAATGTTGAATGAGTACATTTGAAGGCAAAGGACAAAACAGCTAATTAACCAACACAAACTGAGAGATCATTTACCAAGAAAAGGAAACTGTGGCTGCTGATAGCACCATAAACCATGCATCATTCACTCTCAACATGTTTTCTATCCATGCCTAGCTGCACAGAGATGTGTTGTGCACTCTCATCCTGACAGCACACACAGTATTAGTATTACACAGTGTTACTTTCACACACAGTATATGATGAGTTACAAAACACAATTCCATTTAAGTTGGGAAATTGTGATAAACTTAAGTAAAAAAAAAAGAATACAATGATTTGCAAATTCTTTTCAACCTATACTACAAAGACTTTAATTGTTTTGCAAATAATAATTAACTCAGAATTTCATGGCTGCAACATGTGCCAAAGTAGTTGGGACAGGGGCATGTTTACCACTGTGTTACATCACCTTTCCTTTCAACAACACACAATAAATGTTTGGGAACTGAGGAGACGAATTGTTGAAGCTTTGAAGGTGGAATTCTTTCCCATTTCAGTCAGAATCACTATAGTCAAAATAAATTATTTATTACAAACAAACATTTTGGCGGTATGGCTCTGTTCTGAGAGTTCTCTGCCCTTCCATGTGCTTGCATGGAATGCCACGGCTATAAGAGGGGAGAGCTCCTCCCCTTCCTTTCATATGCATACATGAAAAGCCAAGGCAGAGAAAGCAGCAGCAAATAAATACGATTAAGATAAATAAATTAAAATCCCCCCACAGAACAGAGCAAGCAACAGTGACAATACATATGACACTGGTAAGATCAGACACAACATAAACAGGAGGAGCTGGGGTGGAGGTGGGTTGCAGAGTGGTTGCAGCAGGCAGAGTAGACAGGAGAAGCAAATTAAATAGGGCGCCATTCTGACATTAGCCAATAGAATGTGTAGAGGGCGATCACCTGAGCTGTCACCTGACTGAGGGCTGGCTTAAGATCAGCTAACTGTAGCCTTTAGCTTGACTCCGTGACCTGCCTGAACTACCGCTTTGCTTCTTTTCAGTCAGGATCACTTTAGTCAAAATAAATTATTTATTACAAGCAAACATTTTTACAATGGCGGTATGGCTCTGTTCTGAGAGTTCTTTGCCCTTCCATGTGCTTGCATGGAATGCCACAGCTATAAGAGGGGAGAGCTCCTCCCCTCCCTTTCATGTGCATACATGAAAAGCGAAGGCAGAGATAGCAGCAGCAAATAAATATGATTAAGGTAAATAAATTTAACCCCCCCAAAACAACCATACATGGCGACCCTCCCAGCTTTCATGTGCTACATGAAAGATTTTTTAGTTTTTTTTCAAGTTTTTTTACAAGATCGACATCAGTACCTGCGAGGATTTGGCTCTGCAGATTAGGTGTAATTACAGCCACGGGAGGGAAGAATGGGAAGCCGGTGGAGACGGGGACTGCACTTCCCAGGGTCCTTCGTGGGAAGGTGACGCTGTCGTCGGTTGTCGCTGGAGTGATGTCTTCGTTCAGCACGGTGAATGCAGGTGTGATAGCTGGGATGGAGGAAGACAGCCTATCACATGCCGAACTGGATTCTAAGGCTTCGATCCTTAAAGACATATGGGTAGGTGATGACTGGATGCTGGACAGTGCTTTCAGAATGGGATTGTCATCCACATCTGTGGTTCTGGTAGCTGGGGTTGGGCCTTGCGCTCTGTGGGCGGCAGCGTGGCGGCTGAAGCTGAACTGCTGTGACGCTGCGGGAACTGTGTTTTCTTTTCTCGGTTGCTTTTCTGGAGACAGAGGAGGAAGAGAGAACTGCCAGTGCAGGCTCTATGTGGATATTTTCCATAAACAAGGTAAAAAGCTCTTGATGTGAGGCACCATCTGGAGCTGTGATGGTATTTTTAAAGGACTTCCAGGAGTCTGGACTTCGGCCGTTCATGAAGCTGGAAGAAATAGAAGTTTTCCTTGCCAGAGGAGAGCTCCTGGGGAAGGGAACGCAGCTGTTATTGCAAGGACTGGCTTCCTCGACTTCGCATTGCTGATGTTGCATTTCAGAAAAGCAGTCATCTGCCATGGATCATGGTTGTGGGCAGGGCTCGACATGATGAAGAGCAAGGTAGGAAAAAGCAAAAAATGCAGATCTGAGTGTTCTCATGAGTGGGAGCTTGCAGAGCGGATGCAGCCTTGCAGAGTGGTTGCAGCAGGCAGAGTAGGCAGGAGAAGCAGTTTAAATAGGGCGCCATTTTTACAATAGCCAATAGGATATCTAGAGGGCGATCACCTGAGCTGTCACCTGACTGAGGGCTGTCTTAAGATCAGCTAACTGTAGTTTGACTCCGTGACCCGTCTAAACTACCGGTATGCTCCATTCTTGCTTGATTTACAGCTTCAGTGGTTCAACAGTCTGGGGTCTCCGTTGTCATGTTTTACGCTTCATAATGTGCCACACATTTTCAATGGGAGACAGGTCTGGACTGCAGGCAGGCCAGTCGAGTACCTGCACTCTTTTACTATGAAGCCACATTGTTGTAACACGTGCAGAATGTGGCTTGGCATTGTCTTGCTGAAATAAGCAGGGGCATCCATGAAAAAGACGTTGCTTGGATGGCAGCATATGTTGCTCCAAAACCTGTATGTACCTTTCAGCATTAATGTTGCCTTCACAGATGTGTAAGTTACCCATGCCTTGGGCACTAATGCACCCCCATACCATCAAAGATGCTGACTTTTGAACTTTGCGTTGATAACAGTGTGGGCAGTTCTTTTCATCTTCAGCCTTTAGGACACAACGTCCACTATTTCCAAAAACAATTTGACATGTTGACTCATCAGACCACAGAACACTCTACCACTTTACATCAGTCCATCTTAGATGAGCTCGGGCCCAGAGAAGCCGGCGGTGTTTCTGGATGTTGTTGATAAATGGCTTTCACTTTGCATAGTAGAGCTTTAACTTGCACTTCCAGATGAAGCGACGAACTGTATTTACTGACAGTGGTTTTCTGAAGTGTTCCTGAGCCCATGTGGTGATATCCTTTACACATTGATGTCGGTTTTTGATACAGTGCTGCCTGAGGGATCGAAGGTCACGGGCATCCAATGTTGGTTTCTGGCTGTGCCACTTGCGTGCAGTGATTTCTCCAGATTCTCTGAACCTTTTGATGATATTATGGACCGTGGATGTTGAAATCCCTAAATTCCTTGGAATTGTACTTTGAGAAACGTTGTTCTTAAACTGTTCGACTATTTGCTCACACAGTTGTTCACAAAGTGGTGAACCTTGCCCCGTCCTTGCTTTTGAATGACTGAGAATTTTTGGGGAAGCTGATTTTATACCCAATCATGGCACCCACCTGTTCCCAATTAGCCTGCTAACCTGTGGGATGTTCCAAATAGGTGTTTGATGAGCATTCCTCAAATTTTTCAGTATTTTTAGCCACCTTTCCCAATTTCTTTGTCATGTGTTGCTGCCATCAAATTCTAAAGTTAATGATTATTCGCAAAAAAAAAAAATAAAGTTTATGAGTTTGAACATGAAATATCTTGTCTTTGTAGTGTATTCAATTGAAGTCATTGTATTCTGTTTTTATTTAGGTTTATCACAATTTCCCAACTCCAATGGAATTGGGTTTTGTAGATGGCCAAAAAGAGTCTCTACATGATTATGAAGCTGATAAACGACCACAAAATATCACAGTTCATATACACTTTATGTCAAGCTGGAAGAAGGAGCTTGTTCCGATAAAAGGAAGAATTTAAAAAGTCTGCATGCTGCCTGAATGTGCAGGAGTTTAGCCACAGATGGCCTAAGACTGATTTCACTTGTTTATTATCAAATAACACTGTTAGCGCAATGCAAACAGACTTTATGAGCAGATGTGTGAATTTTAGGTTCGAGAGTTTGCTCTCATCAGAAAATATTTTACTTTGACCTGTGCACGACTGTTCTGCACTAGGGATTGATGCATTAGATGTTTTTTTTTTTTTTTTTTTTTTTGCAATGACTCCCATTTGATGAATTTCTCCTTTGGGGATCAATAGAGTTCCTGTACTGTATTGTTTTGTATTTGCATAGAAATAAACATAATTTCCTTATCGCGCATATTAATGTAAGCTAACAACTAATATGACATTCTTTCTGTCTCAATATGTTGACACTTAACACAGGAGACTCTCTCTCTCTTGTGTCTGTCATTGTCCATATGCCTACATCTTGCCACAATGACCAAGGCTATTTGTGCATAAGGTTTTGCCAGTTTGAACGTGCCAGTGTGCTACATATAGATGCAAAACAGCGAGCTCAATCAATTTGAGGTTTAATAATTCACATTGCGGTTGCTAAATGATTCTATGCCATATTCATGGGGGCAAACATACTAAATGGATTGAGAGTGCTGTTTTGCTCATTTGACGGATGCAATCCTCAGTGCCCCCGGTTAGTAGAACAGCTTTGTGTGCGTTATCAAAATTGCACAAGCTCTTGTATACTTAAACCTTTAGTAGATCAGGCCCAAAATGTGTAGAGATCAAATATTTTAGAGTCTTACCCTTGTGCAAATAACAACTTTTCAACAAGTTCAAACTTCTGAATATGGTCCTTAATGCAAAGTACAATACAATAAACTCTCCTTGCAGTAGGTTTCCTTTGATGGGTACTGAGTTCTGGCTCTGACCTGAGCTCTGTTTCCAGGCCAGTCTGGTGGATGGAGGCCAGGCAGCTATTCTCCTCGGCCTTTGGGGCTTTAATCGAACCGTTGCCCATGGCCAGGCGTCGCCTGGCAACCATAGGAAGACCCTCAGTTCAAACTGTCTTCGATGAAGGTGTCCTTATCTCCTCATCTATCTCTGAGAGAGAAAAGAAATCCTATGAATGCTCTGTCCACGAAAAGCTTCCAGAAAAACTTCAACACGTTCAAGCAGCAAGAGTTGTGATAAACTACAGAAATATGACCAGACTACACCTCAAAAGACTGAAAATGATACTTTCTAAAAATTTGACATATTTGTCCATTATTTAGGCCATTATCATTCAAATCAAATTACAGAGATACTTTGTTGTAATAAATGAATGAAAGATATATTGCACTTAAATTTGTTGAATCGCTGCTGGAAAATATGGACGTTTGAAACCATGTTTTATTTTCATGACATGCATCCACACATCGTGTTCATCCACTTGGACAGGTGTATTTTGCAGGTTATCTGACAACATGTTCATTTGAGACTCAGTAAACACAGTCATGAATGTAAAAGCATTTTGACAAATCAACATGTTTGCCAAGGAAAACAAATCCAGAAACACTGAATGGTGGCAAAATTAGATAAACTCCATCTTTAAATTAAAATGTTACTGTCTCCATAAAAGAGAGTATTCTGTACTGGGGGACTGAAGTCCTCTGTCTTTCAAGCTCTTTCAGATTGTGTGAAAACAGGAGGAGTTCCTTTATCCAGTCCACAGCAGCAGAGCCACATCAGGAGCTAATAAGACTCTTTGTTGATGGTTCGCAACTGACTGCCACTGTGTCAGACATGTTGATAATTTTATCTTGATTAATTTCTTTATTGTATCAATTTTGTTTGAGTTTAGCTTGTGCCTATATAACAATATATGTGAAGCAAAACAACTTTTAACGTCCAAGGATATATAACCATAGAGATACATATTTTATTGACATTTTATCGACATCTTCTGTGTTCAGTTTACTCTGCTTTAGCAATGTTGACTCCATTTATGCCAATTAAGTATCTTAAAGTCAAGATCACTGATTCAAACAGAGTGAAGAGAGAGATAGCGTGTTAGTGTTGTAGACAGAAGGTTGTCTCACCTTGTAAGTCAAATTTCAGAGTCCAGTTACACACATACACGGTTTTTGCCATTCTAAACCCCAGTGACATTATAATTCAATTCCTGCCTTCAACAAGTTATGAACATGGTTACTGCAAAGCCTCCACATTATCAATAAATGTGCTGTCTGATAACATTAAAATAAAGATAATGACTTACAGAGTCACTTACGAATGCATTGAAAATCAGGATCTCAATGCTCTGACAGCGTGGCGATGAAATCCCTGTAACATCCTTGCTGAAAACCAAGAGAGAGTCTCATTTGGTTGCAGTCAACTGGTGCAGTGACACACGTCTCTACTGGGACAGATCTAGAGGTCGGTCTGCACATGATGTGGAAGTATCTGGTGACCCCTGGTGGAGACACAAACAGGAGCATTGCAGGATTTCTCAAAGCTTCTCTTTGTCACATTTACGACTGTTGAAGACCTGTCAAGGTAATATTCTTTTCTAAAAAAATTCTAAAAAACTAAATCATTTTCTAAGAAGAATAATGTCATTATTTATTATTTATATGCAAAAAATAAAGCCATCGTAACATGATTGTCTTAAATGAAGAGAGTTGAAGAAAAATAGTTTCTGAAGAGGATGCTGATGGTCTTGTTTAATCAGTTTCAGTTTGTTTTTCTCTCGTAAAAAAAAAAAAAAAAAAAGAAAAAGAAAACTCCTCATGATGCCTTGTATGAGACTTTGGATCAACCTGCCTGAAGAGATCCGGCTCACAGAAAAAAAGTCACTTCTTATTTTTATTTTTTTATTTAACAACAAAACAGAGTGACGACAACAACAGAAACAACAACAACAAAAAGATAAAAAATAAAAAATTTACAAAAATACTTTTGTGAGGGAGGGGAGGGGGAAAGAATTTATATAATATGTAATAGAGAATTTAAAAAGAAAAGAAAAAAAATCTTAATTGGATTACATTGGAATATCTATATAATAATAGCTATATATATACATATACATACATATACAAATATACATGCACACATACATACACACATATACATATATATACACCTATATACACACACACACACACAATCCCCCCGAATCACCGACACAACAGCGACTATACAACAACCACAACAGCATTAGCAATAACAACACCAGAAATACCGGCGACAGCAATGACAGCAAACGAATGACCGCAACGACGCTAACAATAATGACAGTCATAGTAATGAAGATACGGAACAACAAAAATCACCACAATCCACAACACTACCCCCTGCACCTCCCAAAAAGCAGGCCGACCGGCACCCACGTCCCACGTGGGACGCCCGCAGGGCGGGGCCCTGTGGGGTGCCCCGCGGCCACCCGCCAACCGAACTGACCACCCACTCCACCTCTAAATACCCCGGGCCGCACATGACTCTCCTCTTGTGTTATGTTCATGTGGTGCATTAAAAACTTCACTGTGATGTATGCATTAAAAAGTGGGGTGTGAAGGGTTGGTGTGTGATGCATTAAAAGTCGGAGAGGCATGTGACATGGAACTGGCCCTGGGCAAAAAAGAAACTGGGGCAGAGTGGGGCCAAAAAGGGGCGGGGGACGCATCCCGCAGCCCACACAGGATCCCCACATTTTGCGCCCACCAGGTCCAGGCAGGTGGGCCAGCCAATCCCAGGACACCGGGGAACCATGAGCACCAGCCAGCCCACCCTCCGGCGGCACAGGGACCCGAGCCAACCCCCAGCCCAGACCACACCGCCGCACACCACAACGACCTCTGCTATTCCACATCCTCACAGTAATCGCCACCCCCCCTGCCACTACCATCATCATCATCACCATCACCAATCCACCATCACCACCACTGGCACACCACTACCGTCACCATCAACACCATCATCATCATTACACCATCACCACTACATCAATGACCCGGGGAGACCATACATACACACCATACATACCATACATACACACATATACATATGCACATTTTCTTTGTTTTCTTTTTTTTTTCCCCTCTCTTTCCCTTTCCCTCTTCATTCCCCTCCCCTTAATGTGTTTTATTGGATATATATATATATATATATATATATATATATATATATATATAAATGATAAATTGGTCGGATGGAAATTGGGGTGTTTAAGTTGTTAAGAAGTGGATGAGAGTGGACCAGGGGGATTGAGATTCTGTTGTAGTATGGAGGGGGGGTGGGTGTATATTCGAGAGAGATGTGGTCAATGAGCAGGTTTTTCCAGTGGGCCAGATGAATGGTGTTCCTAGATTTCCAGTTCATGAGAATAGTTTCTTGGCGATAGTTAGGGCCACGAGAAGAAGGTTATTGTTAGTTTTGTCTATTGTGAGTGATGATAAGTCTCCTAGAAGGCAAAGTGAGGGGGATAAAGGGATGCGGCAGCCCATGAGGTGTGATAATGACTCAGTGACTAGTTTCCAGAAGTGTTTGATTGGGGTGCAGTGCCAAATGGCATGAGTGTAGGTGTCGGGACAGTTCTGAGTGCAGTGGGTGCAAATTTCTGAGGTGAAGCCCATTTTAAACATTTTTTGTCCAGTGTAGTGAGTTCTGTGAAGTATCTTTTATTGTATGAGTTGTAAGTTAGCAATTTTAGTCATAAGATAAATGTTTTTACAGATTTGGGTCTAGAAGTCGGCATCAGGAGCAATTGTCAGGTCTTGTTGCCATTTTTGTGATGGTAGAGATATGATTTTGTCAGATTCTAATATTATTTTATATATTTTGGAGAGGAGTTTTTTTGGGGAAAAGATATTAATAAATTCTGATATTGCAGGTGAAAGGTCTAGATTTGGATCTGATGTTAATTTTTGATTTGACAGATGACTTAAACTGTAAATATTCCAGAAAGTGATTACTCCCGATGCCTTACTCCTGGACCAGGTGGGGAAATGATGCCAGGGTGTTATTATGGAAAATGTGTTTAAGGTGTGTGATGCCCTTTCCTGCCCATGTGTGAAAGTTGAGTGCTTTTTTGTTGCAAAGGAGGTCCGGATTGTTCCAAATGGGGGTGAGGTGAGATGGTGAAAGAGTGGTATTTGTGATTTTGTGAAATTTCCACCAGGCTGTCAGAGCAGATGCTATTGTTATTGCTTTAAAACAGGGGTGGCGTTTGATTGATAGACTGAGAAATGGTGTGTCTGAAATCCGGATATCTTTACAGAGTGTCTGTTCTATGTCTAACCAGGTGTGATCTGAGTAATTGGGGTGTGTCCATTTGTATATGTACTGTAGTTGATTTGCCAGAGAGTAATGGCTGAAATGTGGTGCATCTAATCCGCCTTGTAATTTGGGTTTTTGAAGTGTGGCCAGTTTGATCCTTGGTGTTTTATTTTTCCAGTAAAATTGAGTGATTATCGAGTTTAGAGAGTTGAACCAGGTGGAAGTGGGATGGGTTGGGATAAATGAAAAAAGATAATTTATTTTAGGTAGTATTGTCATTTTAATTGTTGCTATTCTGCCTAGAATGGATAGTGGTAGCTTCATCCAGCGTTGGAGGTCGTCATCTATTGTTTTAAGTAGTGAAGTGAAGTTTAGTTCTATCAGCTCTGACAACCTGGAGGAAATGTTGATACCCAAATATGTGAAGTGACCCGTGCATAGAGGAATGAGTAATGTATGGGCTGTCGCATCCCATCTGGTGTTGTGCAATGGGAGGATGGATGATTTATTCCAGTTTATTGAGTAGTCTGAGATTTGGGAAAATGATTCAAAGAGATTTATTAATTCCTGCAGAGATGATCGAGGATTTTGAAGGAAAAGTAAAATATCGTCTGCATACAAACTTATTTTGTGCTGTATTTGGGGTGTTTTAATTCCATTGATATGGGAGTTTTGACGGATGGCTGTTGCTAAGGGCTCGATGAAAATTGTGAATAAGGAGGGAGAGAGTGGGCACCCTTGCCTGGTCCCCCTGTGCAGAGTGAATCTTTGTGATGTTAGACCAGTAGTGGTGACGGTGGCTGATGGTGAGGTGTACAGAATCTTGATCCAGTTAATAAATGATTCCCCAAAGCCAAATTTCTGTAGTGTATGAAAGAGAAAAGTCCAGTTTACCCTGTCAAAAGCTTTTTCTGCGTCTAAAGTGGCTATGATGTTGTCTTCCTGTTGTAATGATGAGTAATGGATTAAATTGAACAGTCTACGTGTTGTTGGATGCCTGTCTACCTTTAATGAAGCCGGTCTGATCTGGGTGAATTATGTGAGGTGTGACTTTTTCTAACCTAAGTGCGAGAGCTTTACTGATGATTTTCATGTCTACGTTGATTAATGAGATAGGACGGTAATTTGACGGCAAGGTGTGATCTTTATTTGGTTTTGGGAGAAGTGAGATTAAAGCTGTGTTCATATGTATCGGGAACTTAGAGTTTTGTTTTATTTCAGTTATTGTTTTAATGAAGAATGGAGATAAAATGGACCAGAAGTGTTTGTAGAACTCAGCAGGGAAGCCGTCGGGACCTGGTGCTTTATTGTTTGGCATAGATTTAGTGCGGTAGAGAGTTCTGTTTCTGTGATTGGTGAGTCGAGTGTATTGACCTGATCTGCATTAAGTTGTGGAAGTTTAATGTCTTTAAAAAATGAATCAATATCCTCCTGTCTTGGGTCTTTATCAGATGAGTATAATTTGGCGTAAAAGTTTCTAAATATTTCATTTATTTCCTGCGGTGAGTTGGGGGGGTTCCCTGCTGAGTCCTTAATGGTGGAAATTATTGATTTTTCTTTATTTTGTTTGATTTGATTTGCCAAGTATTTACCAGATTTGTTGTTGTGATGATAGTTTTCTTGTCTTAACCTATGGATTGAAAATTTTGCTCTTTTGTTTAAAATGTAGTTTAGTTGTAATTGGTGTTTTCTTAATTCCTTTTGAGTGTCTTCTGTTGGATTATTTGCATTCAAGGTTTCTAATTGTTTTATTTTTTGTTCCAGTCTGACTTCTTGCTCCTTTTCTTTCTTTTTTTTTGTGGATGGAGAATGAAATGATTTTGCCTCTTAAAACTGCCTTGCTTGTTTCCCAGAGAAGTGTATGTGATGACTTTGGGTCACTTCTTAAAATTTCTTTTATGTGATGTTGATCCTGTCCTTTAATTGTATTTATGATCTCGTTGCTTTTCATCCCATCCTCTTTCCACCAACCGCTTTATTTTAATGGCGTTTATCTATACTTGTTGCCTTATTTGTTTATTTTATTGAGCTATATATTCAACTATCCTACTGGGTTTATTTGGTGGATTGGATGATTGAAGTCTGAAGAAACAAGACATACCGGCAATTTAAACATTTACTCATGAAACAAGCAGGAGCCTGAGAATTCTGTAGAGGGACCACCGCCACAACAGCCCAGTCTCCTCCTCATGATGGTCACCAGCCTGGTCACACTCTGCAGTGGGATAGGATCCCATCCTTCAATCAGTTGTTAGCCTAATTGCTGAAGTCATATTTGAACAATTTTAGGAAAACAAGAAAAACAAATTTTTCAGCAAACATAATATTTTTCATTCGGGCCACGGAGCAAACGCACCGAGGCAGTATTGTTATGATGTGGATTTCTGATTCCTCCTCCAGAAAAATTTTCATTCACTACTAGTCCAACAGCTTAAAGATTTAGAGGACAAAGGACATATTAAAACATGCAGTTTGATCAGGACAGGTGTGCCATTACTTTTCTCTATTGTATATGAATTTTTGCAACTTGCGAAATTTTCATGAAAGTCAATGGGATAAGCCAAAAAAAAAAAGAGCAATTATTGAAGTTTTTCCAATCATCCTCTGCTCAAGCATACGATCACCAAGAGACTCCATTTCAGTACCTAATTTTGAAATGTATTTCTTATGTAGTGTGACTGGTAAGTTGTGAGGACCCAGAAGCAGACACTGAGACAGAGATCAACTAAAGGTGTAATTTTAATGTCCAACAAAAGGTTGAAAATGCAAACGAGGATGTCCGGTAGGCTGGTTGGCTGGCTGTCGTGTGGGCTGGAGACACTGCAGGAAAAACCAGAGGAGACGGGAGTTAAAGAACATGAAAAGAGTCACGAGGAGCAAAGTTCTGGTACTGATACAAACGAGATTTTGGCCAGGAGATGCGTCTTTACCGCTAGAAAGGGTAGACAATACTCAGGCGCTGAGACTGAGGGCTGCAGGCTTCTTAAAGTGCCTTGATTGGAGATGTGGAGCAGGTGTGTAGTCTCACTCAGCCTCAGCGCCGGGGGAGGGGAGGAAGCTCTGGAAAAGCGTAAAGCCAGACCAGGCAAACAAGGAAACAAAGGAAGTCCAGCCAAAATAAAACAAGATGAGGAGGCGTCTCACCACAGTACCCCCCCCCCCCCCCTTTAACGAACGCCTCTTGGCGTTTTGCCGGGCTTGTTGGGGTGAGCGACGTAGAAGTCCTCAAGGAGTTGGTGGTCCAGGATGAGGGAGCGGGAGATCCAGGAACGCTCCTCTAGACCGTACCCCTCCCAGTCCACAAGACATTGGAAGCCTCGCCCCCGAGGCCGCACGTCCAGGATCTTCCGTACAGTGAGGGCAGGGAGGTCGTCAATCAACTGGGGGGGTGGAGGGGCGACGGAAGGAGGGCTCAGGGTGCACGACGTAACAGGTTTGTTGGAGGAGTGCCCCCACTGTAGGACCTGGGAACGTGCAACCCCAGGGACGAATGCTCTGTCTGGCGGGCCAGTTCCCGGGTCTGGGTGGTTCCGGAGGGCCTGGTCCACGATGGTGTCAATCTCCCAAGAGGTGGAGCCAACGACACAGGAGGCAGGGAGGATGGTGTCTGGTTCACTGGGGTCCGGGGTATCAGAGGCGTGGATCCGATAGAGGGCGTCTGGTTTGAGGTTGCGGGAGCTGGGACGATAGGAGAGGGTGAAGGTGAATCTGCGGAGGAAGAGGGACCAGCGGGCTTGCCTGGAGTTGAGGTGTCGAGAAGAAAAGAGGTGATGAAGGTTTCTGTGGTTAGTCCAGATGAGAAACGGTTGGGATGCTCCTTCCAGCCAGTGTCTCCATTCTTGCAGTGCCCACACGACAGCCAGTAACTCACGGTTTCCCACGTTGTACTTTCGTTCGGTGGGTGAGAATTTCCGGAAGAAGTAGGCGCAAGGATGGAGCTTCTGGGTCTCGGTATCCCTCTGTGAGAGGACGGCCCCCACTCCGGAGTCTGAGGCGTCGACCTCCACCATGAACTGGAGAGAAGGATCCGGGTATCTGAGCACAGGGGGCCAGTGAAGGCAGTGAGAGTGGCAATGAAGGCTCCAGGCGGAGATTGACGCTGTGGACCAGTTGATCTGGGGATTGTGGATCTGCAGCCACGGGAGTCCAAGCACCAGGGGAGAGTGAGGAGAGGGAAGCAGGAACAGCCGGATGTCCTCCCGATGGTTACCGGAGAGGATGAGGGTGAGAGGAGCAGTGCAGTGGGTGATAGAGGCTATCACTCTGCCATCGAGAGCGGTGACCTTACGGGGGACCGGGAGTTCCTCCAGGGGGAGCTGAAGCCGCGCTGCCAGTCCGGCATGAATGAAGTTATCGTCCACCCCCGAGTCAATAAGAGTTTGGAGCGACGTGGAGCCCTTCCCCCACAGGAGACAGGCAGGAACAGCGATGTGTCTGGGAGAGCTGGGAACAGAGGAGGTGTGGCTCTTCAGGGTGCCGACTGTCACTGATGCCTGGCCGTTTGACTTATTCGGGCAGTTGGCCAAAAAGTGACCGGCCTGGCCACAATACACACAGAGCTTTAGCTCTATCCTCCGTCTCCATTCAGCTGGGTGTAGTTTGGTGCGGCCGATCTGCATGGGTTCCTCGGCAGAGGGCGCCGGATCTGGGAAGACTGAGGGCTGCAGAGGAGACCCGCTGACCGCAACAGAGGAAGGGGAGTCTATACTAGGGACCAGGGAATGAGTCTTCTTCTCCCTCCGTCTCTCCCTGAGGCGATTGTCTATTCTGAGGGCTAACGCTATTAGCTCCTCGAGGGAGGAGGGCTCATCTCGAGCCGCTAGCTCGTCTCTCAACTGTTCCAAGAGACCCTGAGTGAATATCCCCTTTAACTCGAGTTCCCCCCACCCACTCTCGGCCGTCACTGTACGGAACTCAATGGAGTACTCCGCCACTGACCGAGAGCTCTGGGTGAGGGAGAACAACCGTTTGGTAACTTCAGAACCCCCGACAGGAAAATCAAATATTTTACGAAGCTCTTCTGAGAAACGGGCGTAAGAGGAAAACATAGGGGATTCCCGATCCCAGACGGCCGTAGCCCACTTAGCGGCTTTGCCTCTTAGCAAATTAATAGTGTAGGCTATCTTAGACTGATCTGAGGGGTAACTAATGGGCTGTAGGTCAAAAACTAGTGCGCAGCGGAGCAGGAAACCTCTGCAGCCCCCAATCTCCCCAGCATACGGCTCAGGAGGAGGGACGTAGGGCTCTTTGAGGATAGAGGGTGGTGGAGGAGGTGAAGAGGGGACCGTACTCACAGAGGGGGGAGATCCTGTTTGCTGCAGTGGAAGCCGAGAGAGTAGTTGCTCCACTAGCTGTGCCACTTGAACCGAGAGGCCTTGAAAAGAATGATTGAGATCCTGGAGCATATCCTCATGTTGATCCAGCCGAGTACCGAGCTTCTGGAGGGCTTGCTGAAAGCGGTCTGGGTCTGCTGGGCCCATTTTCCTGGCCTGAGTATTCTGTAGTGTGGCTGGTTAGTTGTGAGCAGAGCCGGATTAACCATGAGGCATAGTGACGCTGAAGCCTCAGGGCGTTTGGCTATGGGGGGCCACTCAGCCCAAGCAGAAGCCGCTATGACGCTGATGAGCTGCGCCCGGTGTGAGGAGGATTAGTCTGTATTGGGACAGAGGAAAAAGTGCCTAGAAAGTGAATCTCGTTCCACTTCAGTGGGGCAACATAAACTGTGATTCATAAAATAGCTCTATTGATAGTGAGTACTGAAAAAAAATATCTACTCATGCCATCCTGTCGATTTTTAGTAATCAGTGTTTCGGCGTCGAACTATTTCCTTTCTGCAGCGCAGTGATACTTGCACATGCGCAATCGAATATGCAGAGGGGTGAAGCGATTTTTGTCACGTGGACCAATAGGAGCCGAGTCTCGTTGCCATAGTATCAGAAATACACAAACATGGCGACGAGCGCATCCAGCAGCGAGACAAGCGAAGAGGAAGAAAAGAACAGGAAAAAAAAGAAAACAGCCTTCAAAAGTGCATCAAAAAGGAACGAAACGATGCTATATGCATCTATCATCTGTCCAGAGTGAAGACGTTCTCGACTTTACAAGGCCACGTTGGGAAACTTACAGAACTAGTATTAGAAAGTGGCTTTCTCTACAGGGTGAGACAAAAGACCAGCCAGAAATGTACATATATGTGAGTAACACAAAAAACGATTATATGGTGCTGCTGTTTTTGCTTGTAGAAACTGCTGTGTTGATTCTGGCAAGACAAAATCTTTCTCAGATGTCATAAATACATCTACCTAACATCTGAAACAGTTATTGGTGCCTTAGTATACACATAAGTGAATTCAGATTATGAAATGTAGCAAATGTCTTAGGGAAAACGTCTCAACTCAAGTGATTTGCACCCAGCACAATAAAATATATACAGTAAATTTAGCTAAAAGCTTGTTTCATACATAAAAATGACAAAACCTATTGCGTAATAAAAGCAATAAAATATAAACAGCACATCATGGCCATAAATGGCTGAAAGTCAGTCAAATTGCTACCACGCTCCCCAAAATTGGAATAATGGAAAACTGTTACAAGACAAAAATAAATGCACAAAAGGTCTGAATTAATTCAAAATATGGTATAAAACATTTATTCAAGTATCACAGTGTCAAAACCTCTGACATTTATCAGTCCCTCTAGAATATGAAAATAAAGATCAAAACACAAATGTAGAACAAATATAAAAATAATAAAAATCTCAAATCTCAGTGTAGCAATCCTTTAAACAAAACAAATTGTATAACCATAACAGGCCTTCATATCATGCCTTGCACTTTTATTTATAATGCTTGCTATATACTTATAATTTAAAATGCCTGAGGTTTTCTACAGTAAAAAAGTGAACTGTACACCAGCCTTTGTGCTTTCCTTGAAGACTTTTTTCACTACCTCTTGTTGAATTGAGTTCAGACACACAGTTGTATTAACCCAGTGGTTTGGCTCACCACATCTTATCCTTTATGCTGAAGTCTGTATCAAGGTGGTTTGACCAAAATGTAGACACACCCTGGGTGAATATAGAGAATCATATTGTACACCCATATGCGCTTAAAGATGTCCTTTTTTCAGGCCTCTCCCCTAAATTCTGTCTGAATAAATTTGGATCAATTGTCGCAAACTCAGTTTCAGTTTGGAATAATATAGCCAAATTAGTCAAATGGGATATCAAGTGGCACTTAGATACACCAATTTTTAGAAATAATCTATTGCTTATTGGTGGTGAACCAATCACTTTTCTCTCTTGGCAAAATCAGGGAGTTCATACACTGTCTGATATTTATAATGAAGACTGCTGTAGACCATTTCATGAACTTAGACAAATCTATAACCTGCCTGGTACCTCTTTCTTTTTTTATTTACAGTTGCACACAGCAATGCGAACATATGGTGTTCCATGGAATCAAACGCTACCAATTCATCCTTTAATGTATATCTTGAACATTGCAAAAGTTTAAAAAAGGGTTTTGTTTCACATAATTATAATGAGCTACAAGGAAGATTATCTGGACCCACAGGCATTGTTCCTGTCTGGAATACAGATACCAAAGATTACGGGTTTAGCATTAACTAGCAGAGAGTCTGGAGTAATATTTCTTTATCGTCCCGTAATCACAATAACCAGTTAATTCATTATAAACTAATACAAAGATATTATTTATCTCCAAGACGACGCTGCCAGATCCATATCACTCAAAGCCCATTGTGTCAATTATGTCCTCACAAAGTGTTGGGCACATATATGCACATGATGTGGGAATGCCCCGGGGTCTATTCCTTCTGGCTCAGTATTTTGAATTTTCTTTCACGTTTAATGCACACAAACATACCTTGTTTACCTCATATTTTCCTTTTGAATGACGATAGCTCTTTGAACTTAGCAATTCATAAGAAAAGAGTACTGTTTGCAGGTTTAACGGCTGCTAAAAAGATGTTGATAAAGAGATGGAAACCACCACATGTACTGAATGTGTATCAGTGGAAATTACTATTTTATGAAATTCTGTCATTAGAAATCTCCAGTGCGCGTGCACAAGAGGCAAAAACAGAAACAATAACAGAATCTGGAAGCGGCAGCTGAGAGAGTTCAACTGTTGTTTTGAGGCCGCCCTTTTCCTTTTTGTTTTGTTAAATAAGCTGCCATGTATGTACTGTAAATTTTGTTTCTGTTGTTGTTCCTTTCCCCCCTTTTCTCTCTCTCTTTTTTTTGGGGGGGGGGTTGATGTTGCTCAAGGGTGGGGGCAATGGGTATGGATGTAATGAAAGAAGGCAAAAAAAAAAGAAATAAAAAAAGTTGATCACAAAAAACCAAGAGACTCCATTTAAACTTTAAAATTTATAAACCAGACTTGTCTATTGGTGAATTAACGGTATTGTAGTTTTTGATCAATCACTGTTCAATGACCATAATGTACACACCATGGCAGTAGCCCCCGTGGCCCTTCCAAAATTTCTGGTTGATACTGCAACAGTGAGTTCTGTGTCATACAAACACAACACAACCTAAGTTGTTTTACTATCCTTAACATAATTAGGTTGTTTCACTTGTCTAACCTTAACTGAAGTCCCACTTAGGTGCTGTGAAAACTCAATCTCGCAGTCTGTTGATCTGGGAGCTTGTCACATTAGTGGTGGCCACTCTTGTTGTGGAGCAGATAAGGGAGATGACGTTCAGTTGGTGATACACGCATGAAAACTGGCATGAGCATTTTTCATGGGTCACTTTACTAGGAAAGTGTCCCAGCCATTTAAAATTTCAAGATGGCGGCCATTTTTCAAGATGGCTGCAACCTAACTGGAACAATTAGGTGATGTCCTAGTTAAGTTGGTGATATAGGCATGAAAATTGGTATGAACAGTCTTCAAGAGGCGCTTAACAAGAAAATGCCCTGAGTTGCTTAAAATTTTAAGATGGTGGCCATTTTTAAGATGGCTGCCCTCTCATTAGAGCAGTTAAATGATGTAAAGCTGGTGATAAAAACATGAAAATTAGTAAGACCATTCCTCATGAGTAACTGAATAAGAAAATGCCCTTAGCTTCTTGAAATTTCAAGCTGGTGACAATGTTTTCTTTTTAATTCAAACATATGTTTATTAAGGAGCCCCAAAAGGGATATGGAGAAAAAAAAGAAAACGCAAATGTTTTGTGTGCACATGTGAAAGAGGTGTGTTATTCTCCTGTTGGAGCAGGGATAACATGGGGTGTATCCCCACCAGAGAACAGTGATTGGTTTGGGAAGACACTCGCTCCAACCGGAGAACAACACAACTCTTTTGCATGTGCATGTGAATGTGAATGTTTCACGTGTGCATGCAAGTTTTCTTTCTTTTTTTGTCTTTTTCTCCCAACCCTTTATGATTGTATAGAGTGTATACATCAGTAGATCTTATTTTGTTGCTAATGTCTTCTTGCCCTGCACCAGCCAGGATGATTGTATAATGAGTTCCTGCATTGAAAATATGTCAGTGTCATATTAAAGTTGTGTTATTATAATGCTATTAGTCTGCATTTACTTTACTTCTACTTCTAAGTAAAAAAATATCCTTAATTTAGACCTTGATTTGGACCTGACAATTGGCTAATTGAAGCTTATATATACACACCTGTATTAGATAAATTACTTGAAATACTACTTAGGGGGTTATTACAAGTCTCTATGGCTAGCCAATAGTTCAAACACACCTAAATGAGAGGTTAAAATGAAAGAAAGCAAATTTTGAAGGAAGGCGATTTTTCATTTTTGAACAGCTGCACTCTATTACTTCAATGAGTGATAACTACAATAAAGCTACCAGTTACCAAGGTCTATCATATAAAAACTTATTGTAGGGATGTATAGCAATAAAAAAATCACAACTAGAATTTGCCCACCCAGGTGGTACTGATATGTGAAATTTTGGTTCTTGGCTCAAGTGCTATGATACCTGAAAGAACTGCTCCACCATCAAATTGGGCCACTCCCACTTCATCAACTCATTTAATTAGACACAGGTTTGATTCATTTATAGAAAAGAGCAGTGTGACCCAAAAAGAGTATGACTTTTAATGTGCTTTTGACTTTCTGTGTTGCTTTTGGAGTTAACAAAAATTCGCCTATTGAGGAAAATAACAAAATGAGAAAAAATATAAAAAGCTACCCCTATGAAAAGTCTATCATATTTTAATTTACTTATATTGACCCTAAAAACAATTTAGTATATGTAAGGTTTTGCCCACCCAAGTGGTATCGACATCTGGGGCCTGATGTATCAACGCTTGCGGCGCAAGAAAACCTTGCGTACGCCAAAATCGGCGCACATGTCCAGATTTATCATCGCGAAACGAGCGTCGGTTCCAGCGCTAATCAACGCAAAGTCAGGAGGTGATGTAGAAATTGGTGTTGAGCCGATACTTGCGTTGACTGTGATTCGCACTTTGGCGACGCTGTGTGGTGGTGTTTGGTGACTCACTATGTGACAAGCGTGCACCACATCCCCGTGGCCGAGCAGCACGTCGCCCCACATGACGAACCAGCAGCAGACGGAGGGATGCAAGCTGATCCCTGCCGGGCCGCCGTCCTCGCGCGGGAGAATCTCATCGCCACAGTGTGAATGGGTAAGAAGTGAATACACAGTTCAATGAGCCAAATTAATTTATTTTCTCCACCAGAAGCTCGAGGACATTTACGAGCCGGTCCAGCTGCTCGTTGATCCCCGCGATCCCCCTGATGATTTCTTCCTGTGATTGCAGGACCCCCTCCGCGAGGACCCTTCCACTGCGTCTGGGTGGTCCAGCGGAAGCGCCGTGGCTGGGGGACGCTCCACCGCTTGTCGGCGCGCTGGTGCTGATGCTGGTGCTGGTGCTGGGGCCGGGGTGGCCCGAATGCCGCTGGTCCTGGCCGACGACTCCGAGCCGGCGGACGGGCTGCCGCAGGCCGGGGTTCCGCAAGCCGGCGACACGGCCGACACATTGATTTCTGTGACACAATAAAAATATTGGTTCATTTCAATTCCTGCTTCTGTGTATCTGTTGCGTTTACATCTCTCTCCACGGTATCATAGGTAATGTAATCCAGTATTTCGAGGTCAGTTATGCACATTACAGTTGTTTATTGCATAAAAAGTTATCAAAAAATGAAGTTAAGGGCGAAGTATAAATCACGTCTAAAAATAGACTGAATCCCGACGTTGAAATGAAGTATAAACTTAGACTAGACGTCTAATATACGTCTTTTGCTCAGTGGGATGACAAAGCATGTGGACATTTGTGTGACACGCCACTTACCCTATAATAATAATCGCCACCACCCGCTGCTCAAACGGCGTGAGGGTCCCCTCTCCCGGACCCCCACCTGTCTGGCCAGTACTCCTCCGGAGGGCAGCTGTACGCCGCTTGACCTCCACCTTGAGGTCCGACCACTTTTTTTAATCTTCGCGGGGGTGCGTGTCTCGGAACCCATCACATTCACCCTCTCGCAAACTTTCTCCCACTCCAAGCGTTTTTGTTTTGCACTGACGCCACTGGACAGGCTGCCAAACAAAACACGCTGTCGCTCCTCCACCTCCGCCACCAGCACCTCCACCTCGCACGCCGTAAATTTAGTTTTTCTTGTCATTTTGTCTGCATGCGAGGACAGGGAGACCCTATTTAAATAAATCTGCATATTTATAGGAGGGCGTAACGGGGATGGGCCCAGTCACTCCGACATCTGCGCTCAATTCCACGCTGATTGGGATTTATCAAAGAAACACACGTGGATTTCGGCGCCCGCACACATTGATACATACGGATTTTTTTCAGTGTGACGGACCTTGCGTGCGCTCGTTTCTGGTATGAGTTCCACGCAAGTGTTGATACATAAGGCCCCAGGTCCGGCTCAAGGACTATAAGTGTACAACAAACTCAAAGTGGAATCCTGATGGTATAAAAAACAATGTGATTCAAAGCATTTTAAAATAAAATAAAAACAAAATAAAAACATAAAAATAGAGTAAAAAGTTAATGTTAAAACACCGTAATCTAGTTGTCTCTAGTTGTCTAGTCTAGTTCTCTAGTTGTCTAGTCTCAAACACTGCAAAACTCAGTGAATGCCCCTCTGCAATTGGTGAGAGCTACCTGCAAGCGTTGGAGAGATTTGCTGTGGTGATGTACGACAGATCCAGTAATGTCACAACTGTCAATGACGCGAGGCTTGATCTTTTTGCAAGACAGCAAAGACCATATGACCTGATCCCACTGTTGGTTCTAAAACCTGCAACAAATGACTGAAAACACACAAAGAAGAGAAAGACAATGGTTTCAGATTTCTTACTCGCGAGGAGAATGGGCAGAGATAGTTTCAGTTACAATCTCAAAACCATTCTGAAGGTATCTCTGTCCAGTCTCTTTTTATTTAGGGTTGTCCCTGGTTACACAACGCTGCATACACTAAAGGATGGGAGAAAACTATCTGCAGCAGCGTGAGCACTCTAATAAAACATAATTATGAACGAGAGATAATATGTGAGGGTCAAGGAGACATTATTGACATTAAACGAGCTTCTTCTGATAGGAGCGGATCCTCCTTATTACTTCCCATGATTCACAGTGGAGGTTACAATACACACATACCTGCTGATAGAAGAAATAAGGTCAGAGAAGTTAGGAAACACTCATATGTGATGTGTAACAAGAGGTTAAAACAGTCCATAGTTGTAGCAAACTCTTACATAAGAATTTGAGTAAGATGGTAACTTCTATATACATTTATACACATTATTCTGACACCCACCAACTCAAGCAGCACTAAAAGAGCACACCAAACGTGCTTATGAGGCTGGATATGTGTGGGGACAGGCATTGAAGCAAAAGCCAGAAATGCCAAGCCCATCTGACTGGGGATGGATAAAAGAAGATGATGAATGGAGAATCTTTTGGACTCCTCTTCTTCTTGGCTGAATTGGGACAGAGGAAAAAGTGCTTAGAAAGTGAATCTCGTTCTACTTCAGTGGGGCAACATAAACTGTGATTCATAAAATAGCTCTATTGTTAGTAAGTACTAAAAAAAAGATCTACTCATGCCATCCTGTCGATTTTTAGTAATCAGTGTTTCGGTGTCGAACTATTTCCTTTCTGCGGCGCAGTGATACTTGCACACGCGCAATCGAATATGCAGAGGGGTGAAGCGATTTTTGTCACGAGGACCAATAGGAGCCGAGTCTCGTTGCCATAGTATCAGAAATACACATAATAAATATACACTATATACATAAAAGTGGCAAATATTTAAGAAAAAATGTAACAAGACAGTACGAGAAGAGAACAATAATATAAAATATTAAATAAAATATAGACTAATAATCTTACATAGCAAATCACACAAATTTGAAAACATACTAAAGAAAATGTGATTGTTCTATGAACAGAAAACAAACTAAAACTAAAACCTGACCTTTCCTGCCTTCCTTGATGCCAAATCATCAATAATCTTGTCATAAGAAATCTGCGCCCCTATTAACCCATTAAGACCTGAACCCTGTCTGAGCCGCGCCTCTGAAATCCTGGGGGCCATTTTAAGAAGGGCCCCTAGATCCTGAGGTTTTCTGACGTGTTTAGGTTTACAAAAAGGCTGATATCTCAGCCTCTATCGCAGATAGAAACAAAATTTAAAAGGTATTTGAGAGCTTACAGGTGTGGCTTTCGAGATGACTATCTGTTATTTGTCCAAACTTTCAACACATTATTGAAAACCTTGAACAAACAAACTTAAATGAATTAAAGTGGTTGTATAAATAAAAGTAAGGACTCTGCACTGGAGAATAACAAACTGTTTGCTTTCTGTAAAACAAGTGGCAGTCATGATAAAGTGTCCATTTAATTCAAATGTAAATATAAAAAATAAAGTGTTGAAAGGGTATGCAGCTGCCCTAGTATAGTGCCAGTACAAAAGCAGCACTAAAAACTATAAAATAAATAAATAAATACGTGGCTGACAGTGTGTTCATCTCTGTGCTCACCCAAAGTCATGCAACACTCACAGAAATCGCCGATAGTGTGAGCCAAAGACCTCAGTATGAAGAGGTTGTTCACACTAATGGAAATTTGACAACAACAGTTAATACAAAAACGCTTTGCGGCGCAGGTTTATTAAAATGATTTTTTATTTTATTTTTTTGGAAGTGCTCGTGCCGTCCCCCATGAGTCATGACACAAATGCTGCCCTGGGCGGCTGCCCTGTTTGCCCGTGCCTAGAACCGCTACTGATGATGCAAGTGCTTCAAATATGGACTCACTTGCACATGTCTTTGTAGTGTCCCCTGTTAGAAGCTATTTGTGTATTCTTTTTGCCAGGACTACTTCCCCTTCTTTACCTTTCACTTGTCAGAAAATCCTTGCACGATAGGCTGTATCAAGTGTCAATCATAGAAAACATGAACCCCCTAATAACTTTTAAAAATTGAGCTGTACAGAAAAAAGAGGACTTGAGCACAAAACCAGTCTTACAATAGCACGCATGACCTATACTGCAGCCTGTCACCAGAGGGTGCTGTTCTTGGAGTGGCTTCACCAAGCGAGGAGGCAGATCAGCGTCCATTCTATATACAGTCTATCGTTGATATCACCAGCCTTACATAATATCCCTACAGTAATGAGCTGGCGGCTTTTTTTAAATGGTCACCACCTTGAAATTTCAAGCAGCTTGGGTCATTTTCTTGTTAAGTTACTAATGGAGAATGGTCTTACTATTTTTCATGTTTATATCACCAAGTTTACATCATTTGACTGCTCTAATTAGATGGTGGCCATTTCCTGGAAATTTCAAGCAGCTTGGGGTATTTTGTTGTTAAATGACTCATGATGACTTTTCATACCAATTTTCATGGCTATATCAGCAATTTAACAAGTTCATCACCTAATTGTATAGCCATCTGATGATTTCAAATGGCTGGGAGATTTTCCTAGTCAAGTGACCTATGAACAATGTTCATGCCAATTTTTATGTTTGTAGCACCAACTGAACGATTCTGGCTAAAATTTGTACTTGGCCACTGCACTATTGGTAGTGCTGGTTTCATTGCCTGCAAGTCATTGAATTTCCTGAAAAAAATGGCAATTGTGCAGGGAAGAGATGGACCCAGTAGAACGGTTCTTTGGGGGTGCTGACTCACTGAGGCAGGTCTTCCCAGTCAGACTCAAACCCAACTGGTACCAGATTTGACCATCTGCCAAGTACTGGAGAGCCTGAAGGCCATGGACTGTGGGGTCACCATCCGATGGGCAGGACAAAGCCCAGCCCAGCATTCATCCAATGACTGTACGGTTTCGCGCAGTAGAACAACCTACTCTACCCTTCCCCATTGAAGTCAGTAGACGCTCAGCACCCGACTGTATTAAGCACTGTAGCGCTGCAGGGATGAATGAGAAGGAAGACATGTCGGTTACCTGTAATAAGTAGATGATTCTGAACAAAAGATGATCATGTTCTAGCCAGATTTAGTCAATGAAATGTACACACAGCAGTACATATTTCACTATTGTTTATTTTTTTACATTTTAAGGGAAGCTGAACTTCCCTTGCAGTCTTCGAGCAATCTCCACGGATAAAGATGGTCATTGCTGGTTTAAATTCCAACTGCTGCAGCCTGCTCTCAAGTGATGGAAAGTTCGGCTCTAATGAGAGGGCTAGCTTTTTTTGGCTTTTTTGACGGCTCTTTCAACTCCTGAACAGCTCTTTATTTATGATCTTTTGTAGCCCTGTATTACATTTAAAAAAACATTTAAGATCGTGTTACATATATATGTGTGTGTGAGTGTCAAAGAGTGTATGATTGTCCAAGTGGGAGTGTGTGAGTATTTGTGTGGATGTGTCAGCATGTGAAAGTGAGGATGTACCTGTTTGGATGTACCTGTGTGGGAATGTCTGTGTGAGAGTGTCTGTGAGCTTTATTTTCGTGCCCGCTGGTGGCGCGGCAGGCGGTGGCAGACCCAGCACAGTGGTATTTTCATCTGGTGGAGCCCAGTGCACAGCCAGTTTGATATTTTCATAGACTGAGGCGCACCGAGGTCCGCCAAGCTGGGCGTGGTGGCGCGGCAGGGGGAGGTGTCAACAGAATCAGCGGGCGCAGTAACATTTTCGTGCCCGCCGGTGGCCTAGAAAGTGTGCTGAAAGCTCGCCGTTTAAAACCTGGTCAGCTTTCAGAGCAGGCAGAGCACAGCTGGTCTAGTGGTATTTTGGTAGACTGGCGGCGTAGCATCTCAGTGTGTCCAGAGATGGTACTGATTCCTCTCCACACTTCACGGATGTTGCTGTGTTGTAGATTCTTCTCTATCTTCTTTTTGTACTCCAGCTTTGCCATCTTCAGTCTACTCTTCAACTCTTGTTGCACTTGTTTGAGTTGTGCTTTGTCACCATCTTTAAAAGCTTTCTTTTTCTGATTAAGGATTGCTTTTATGTCTCTTGTGATCCAGGGTTTGTTGTTAGGGAAACAACGAACAGTTTTTGTGGGTATAACTGTGTCTCTACAGAAATTGGCATAATCAGTAAAGCAGTTAACCTGTTTATCAATATTCATACTATCCACATCTGTTTCCAGCAGCACATTCCAGTCTGTTGATTTAAAACAGTCCCTTAGAGCTTGCAGTGTCCATCTTCTGATTTTGACTTTGGTCACAGGCTGCCTCAGCACACAAGGTCTGTAACAGGTTTGCAGATAGACCAAATTATGATCTGACTTGCCCAGTGGTGGTAAGGCAGTGGCTCTGTAGGCTTCTTTGATGTTGGCATACAGCAGATCCAGAGTTTTGTTTTCTCTGGTAGGACAGTTCACAAACTGTGTGAATCCAGTCAGGTGAGAGGAGAGGGTGACATAGTTGAAGTCTCCTGATATTATTATTATTGCCTCAGGGTGTTGAGTCTGTAGCCTGGCAACACTATTTTGCAAAACATCACAACACAATCTGACACTTGCACACACTGCTCCCAAAACACACAAGACACTTACCTTCACACCCTCTGGAACTACACACCTGTACAACACTTTTGGAGTGAAATCACCACTGCCTCATCCCTATGTCCCTCTCACTGTGCCTCCTAGGAGATCTCTGAGTAGTGTATTGCTGCCATACTAAAAAAAAAAAAAAAGTTTCGGTATCACCAAATTACGTGATACGTTTCACATACTGACGTGATACTATCACATTTATGCATGATATGGCTTCAGGTTATAACGTGAAAGTACGGTTTTACGTTATTTCAAGATAAGATCGCCTGCCTTTATGTCATAGCATTCTATGCTTCTCCCGCTGTGAACTGGTGTTCGAGTGAGCGCCTACTTCCAAATTCTTATTAGAAAATGCATTCATTAAAAATCTCATCCACAGTGCTCAATAACTGTAGAATCTCACCATGTCTTAAGCCATGTCAGATTGTGGTCACAAGGAATCTGAGAGGGTCGTATCTCCCCTGTCCTCAGTGCCACCTGTATGCATGCAAACACCATCAAATCATGTAATCACGGACTAGCGTGCTCTGCTCTTTGTCTTGTTTAGAGGCAGTGCACTCTGCGCAAAAAGCTACCGTAAAAACTGACGTTCAGGACTGCGCACAACATGCTCACGTGCTTCCTACCTTCCCGACTACCGTAAAAACAGTTGTTCTCGTATGATAATTTTTTTCTCCTCATTCATGAAATGCTAAAATCAGGGACATTTCCGAGGAAAGCTTTAGCCGTGGCAGGTCCAAAATGGGGACTGTCTAAGGAAATCCAGGACGTCTAGTCACATTACATTAAGTAGGATTCACCTGAATTGTGTAAAGGAGCTATATTACTTGCCTTACTTACCTCCTCCATCCTTATATCTGTTGTCTGTTTATCTTGTCATAACATGAAAACCATCATGTCATGAAATAGCGTGATAAGTATCACGCTATTTTTTTCATGCTTTCATTGATGTTGGCATATAAAATAAACTTGGCTCACACAACTGAATATTACAATATTCGTATGTTGGCTTAACTCCAGATAAACTATTCACAGAATTTTAAGGATGTGAGAACATCAGATAAACAGGTAATTTTGAATGGAAGATTCTTTTATTTTTTTGTTCAAATTTTCGAAGTAAATTATTTGATCACTAAAATAAATCAGCCTTGCTGCTGCTGCTGCAGCAGCAGCAGGACAGGGAGAGGACACGGAGACATGTCCAGGCCAAGCACCATGAGGAAGAGGGAGAGGGGAAAATGGGGTAGACGAATTAAATATCTTTTTGACCTCCTTATGTGACTATTTACTGGATATTTACTTTAATGCGGTTTCAGCTGTGTTAAATCGGTCAGGTGGAGTGGTAAACACATGCAAAAAGCGCTCATCAGATAAGATATACATCAGAACATATGGATGTAGATCTAAATGTCAGTGCTGACTCAGATAGTTGCACAGTATATTGGTTGTTGTTTATAATTTATTGCACTGAAATGTGGCTGATACTGTGGAAACCTGCCGGTGAGGCATCGGTGATGTGTGTGCACTACACCGCCGGTCTACTGAAATACTACTAGACCAGCTGCACTCTGCCTGTGCTGGAAGCTGAACAGATTTAAATCCATGAACTTTCAGCACACTTTCCACGCCGCCGACACAGAAATGTCACTGTGCCAGCTGATTCTGTGGAGACCTCCCCCTACCGCGACGTGCCGGGCTCCGCTAGATGAAAACACCCTCCGCCGCACTGCTGGCAGGTAGGAAATAGAGCCTTTTGACTCATTGAGAACGCATGCGTTCTAAACAGGTGAGTCTATCAGAGCTGAACAACACGCCAGTTTTACTTCCTTTTCTTGAGCCTTGTCCTCTTCCAAATTCATTTGTTCATGGTGAGTTGATTTTATATATGAGGATATAAAATCCGAGGATATATGTAAGATAGTGATTATGCTGATTACGCTGATTACACGCATATATATATTTACTGGATATTTGAGATGTGATATATTCTCACCTATTGATTGACAGACCTGTGTATCCTCATGCATGTCCATACACTACACTGAAGTGAGGGCAAAGTTGAAATTGTCCAAATGTCCCCCTCCCTTAGTCCCAGCCTGCAGAACTTGAACATTACATTCTGGACTGTAAAAACTCTGCATGTCTGGTTATAAGCATAGACACAGATTCAAACCCATGCACACACCTAGTGTGTTGCCTTTACGGCATAGTCTGCATTGTAAGTTTGTACATGCTTTTATTTTGAAATGTATTTTATTTTGAAATGGGTTTTCTCTACTGAGGAAGTCGCATGCATACACTTCACTTAATATTAGTTGGAAGAAGCTAGCTGCATCAGCTCTCCTGTGTTTTCTGTGTTCATCCAAAGCCATCCACACCGTAAACGCCACAGAGGCAATGTCGTAAGTAAATAATTTCATGGTTGTATATAAATAATCGTTAAAAAGCATATATTTTTACGTTAAAAAGGATTTGATTGGGTTTATTAAGATATTTCATTTGTCATGTATTTAAATTGAGAAAAGCACATTGTGGAGAGTTAAAATGGTGATTTGTTTTATATTTTTGTGTTACAGTTTTCACTCTGCTTTGTAAGACGATACAAAAGAGGATCAGTAAACAGCAAAGAAAGCTCACTACGACTCGAATCAATCATTTGCAGAGAAGAGTTTAGCTAGTTGTATAGCTGCAGTTGCTACACTGTGGTGAGGACAACATACCTAGGAATACATGAACTTTTCCTTACACAAGTAGCCCACTCTTAGACATCCATATCTTGTGGCATGTATAGTTTCATTTAATGCTGATGATATTAAGTGGATGAAATAGCACTTCAAACACTCTGAGTCCATGAATTCTCAGTGCCACACCTTCGTGTGTGGCACTGAGGGGGTTGAAATTCTGTGCTGGTACAATCTGTTGTATCTCTGTGGGTAAGTAAAATTTAGAGCCCTGGTGATCAGGTGACTACAGAAAAAAGGTTGCAAAGTTGGAAAACACAATCAGAGTGGGGTTGTGTTGAGGAATGCGCGCTACACTATCATTCCTGCTTTCTACCTACCCGGCTACCATTATAACCATTGTTCTAGTCACTTAGCTTGTACGCTAGCTTGTACGATGAAAATTAATATCATAATTAGCTTTCTTACAAGCATGGCAATCCACGACCCTGCACAGTTGTTCCACTATCTACTTCTTGGGGTCGTGTCTGCAGAGCGGGGTGCCAGGGGTGGACCTTGGGTTTGTGACGTAGAAAATCCGACTGTGTCTGAACCTGCTGTTTGGGTCTGCCAGAGGTTCATGGGGATTTGTATGGAGTTAAATGAGTGCCAAAACCCCTGAAACACAAAAACTGTGTTTTATTCACAGCCAATGATTCACAAACAAACTTTGCAAGTAGGAGAAAAAATTCCTCAAGTCAGAGAAACAGTTTTGGCATGATTCTACCGTGTCACGTGACTTTTGGCATAATCTTCACGTGACTTTTCAGCCGTGCTGATCCGCATCCGCAGGACTCAGATTTATTCACAAACGTCAGCGCATGTCCTGAGCAATGTTCTGCAATGTGCACGCCATTACAAGTACTGGCTCTGCATGTAGAGGGCTGCAGGAAATCTTCAGCTGAGGAAGTAAGTTTCTCTATCATGACACTACACAGAGCTTAAGCCCTTGTTCTTGAAATCATTTTCATTTACAGTGAAATCTTTTTCATTGACGGTAATTGTATATCAATACAGTGACATCATTGATCTTGTTAACTTGGTCCACTTGACAGGAAAGCGATGAAGGTTCTGAAGAGAAACACAATCAGGATGTTTTGTTTCTATCCTGTGGGCAGAACAGTAAGTATAAGCATATGTTACACTTTTAAAAGAATAACTTTACATAAATTCATGTTAGATTCATAATTGCTATTGTGGGCTTGCTTGTTGATTTTCTTCTTATTTCCCTCTTCCTGGTTGCTTTTGTAATTTGCTGTGTATTATAAATGTTTGTATTCTCCTTACTTTGAAAAGTCTAAAGTTCTGAATATTGATCAACAAGACATTTAGTGTACTATTTAGTGAGTTTTGAATGTTTTGCAATTAGTGAATATACCCTGTGTTACTCCTGAATGTTTTGGATAACACATGTCCTGTGACAGATTTTAGAATACAGTAAAAACTTCTCCTTGGCTTCATGGGCTCACAGGTTGACTAGTATTGCAATTTTCTTTAAAATGTAATCTCAGGTATCAGATATATGCACTATTCAGAAGGTCCAGGTCTTTCATTACCATATTCTGAGATTACAGAAGGCTAACGACAGACAGTACTTCATTTCAGGCCATAACCTGTGGAGGAGCGATCGATTGACAGCAGTGGAGTGGATTTAGATGCAGTGGAAGGATCATCTGGGATATCCTCACAGATCGCACCTTTGCAGAGTCAGCGAACAAGTTCTTCAGGTCCATCATCTCATTCTACCAACAAAACTGAGGGTTTGCAGTATATTTGTTAAAACCTCTTAGTGGTTCTTGTTAAAATGTTTGGTTGATGGATTTTTCTATGTAAAAATCTTTTCTTCATTTATAGATTGGAAGACCAAACAAGACCCGGCAAGGGCTGCACAGTTGTACAGGGAGAAAATACTTGACATTCACGCATCAGGGAAGCCACTGCATTTGCCCGTTGACCTCAGAGGCAGCAAGTTAGACCAGGAAATGGCTTTAATTGCTTTTTACAAAGCACGCAGTGTGGAGTGGGCAAATCCTGTGCAATGCAGACTTGAAGGTTCATCTTTTTCTCTCTTTATTATACAATTTATGTGCAGTTTATTTGTTGTTTTTGTTTTTACAGTACTATTAATCTGGAATCTTTATGTATTTTATGAGTATAAGGTGATCCTGCAAATGGAGAAGGATTAAACCGCTTCCTGTTCTCCAGAATCATGAAGAAGCTGAAAGATGGTTTTAAGATGAACCTAGGTACTGTCGTTTCACTTAACTTACTATTATCTGTGTGTTTAAGGCGCAATATTCTGCATAGTCTCTGCCATTGATGCATGTTTAAAGGCCGTGTGAAATGGAAGTTCAAGCCTATGCTGTCACATACAGAATTTCAAAGTGAAATAGAATCAAACTGGATTGAAATAATTTTGTAAATGCCCCTGTTCTCAGTTAGCTGTTTTATTGAGCATTATACCGACTGTCTGCTTTGGTGTCCCCTTTTTTATACAATTACAGAATCATGGATATTTTGGGTTCATAATTGGTCAAGGAATTTCTTGTTTTCACAGGAAATTCTGGAAACACAAAGCTGTTTGATGGAGAGCCAGACCATCTTGTACCTTCATCGTCTGCATTTCTTGTTGATAGTGATCTGTTTCTGAAGGCGGGCCGCATGACATAAGCCACATTATGATAAACACAGTATGGTATTCAAGGTATTATTACTACTGCTAGCATTCTTAAAAGTTTTAAGAATGCTTTTAAGTTAAAAGCCATTTACAAAGAGAAATTAGCAAAAAGTAGACAGAAATGTAAACAGCTCGATGTACAGTCACACATGTAGGCTAAAATAATAAGTTGTAAGGACTCGTTTCCCGTCTGCTCCTAAATATCCTTGCGTCTATCATGTCATATAGCAATTAAATGACAACAGTTCTAGTTTTAAAACAAAACAGACTCCCTGACATGGCCACTTTATGGTTTATGAGAAGCTATGAACTTCTATAGCAGAACAGAGCACAGCCGAAGCAGGCTTTAGCGTCGATAGAAGCGCACATTTCCAGACCTATTAAACATAATTCCCGAAAGTAAATTACAAAATCCGGACAGTATTATGAAGAACAGAAGTTAGTAAAATAGCACAAAGCATAAATTTTTCCTTTACCTTTCAAAAAAATAAGTCGTGAGCTTGTTAATATCGTGAAAAATGAATGGCCATCTATGGGAGATGCTAAGTGGCTCCACCACACGCTAACACCGGAAGTGAGCAGAATACTAACTTTCACGTACTGTGAAAAAGGTCTATAGTTTTCCCTCGAGAGCTGAGTGCTGTGTTGACCCCAGAGGTAAACGGTTCAGTTGAAAAAAACTGTTTTTACCATATCTGAATGGTATCTTATAATAATATCTTGCTTATTCCACGCTGTTTATGTTTTCTAATTTTTGTTTGTTTTGTGTGTAGCGCATTCTGGAATGCATCAGCTGGCCTACAATGACTGATGATGTTGACGATGATGAATGCTCTTTGATGGATAAGAACCGCATCACAAGTTACCTTCGGCAGTTCATTGAAAATGGTATACTTCGATATCTATTCCACTGTATTTTTTTCTGATCCAAATTAATTCAGCCAGCTTTATATTCACAGCCTCAAAAAAAGATGCTTTCCACAGATCAAATACAATGACTCTCTGAAAAAGATACACTGACCATATACTGCAGAAAATTTAAAGGATTGGCTCCAAAGTTTGTTTAGATCATTATTCAGAAAACTGAATTGTACCTGTAAAGATAAAGGGCTCTATTTTCTTGCACGCCGGTGAGGCGGCGGAGGGCGGTGAGCCCCGCGCAGTTGTATTTTCGTCTGGCGGAGCCTGGCGTAAGACCAGTTTGGTATTTTCGTGGACTGAGCCGCACGGAGGCGAGCCGAGATCCGCCAAGCTGGGCGTGGTGGCGTGGCAGGGGGAGGTGTCGACAGAATCAGCAGGCGCAGTGACATTTTCGTGCTCGCCACCAGCGTGTAAAGTGCGCTGAAAGCTCACCGATTCAAACCTGGTCAGCTTTCAGCGCATGGCGGAGCGCAGCTGGTCTAGTAGTATTTTGGTAGACCGGCGGCGTATCGGTATACGTCACCGATGCCTCACCGGCAGGTTTCCACAGTGTCAGGCACATTTCAGTGCAATAAATAATCATCATCAACTATTAATCTGAGTCAGCACATACATTTAGATCTATATCGATATATTCTGATCTATATGTGATCTGATGAGCGCGTTTGGCACGCGTTTGGACACACAACCTGACTGAATCAACACAGCTGAAACCGCATTAAATTGAATTAAATATCTAGTAAATAAACACACATGATGAAGTTAACAAGATATGTAATTCGTCTCCCTCCTTTTCTTTCTTCCTCTTCCTTTCTCTTATTTCTCGCACTCTCGACCTGGACACGTCTCCGTGTCCTCTGTCCGTCTTGCTGCTGCGGCTGAACAGATGATTTGTTTCAGTGTTCAGATGAGTTATCTACTTTAAGCCGACATACGGATATTATAATATTCAGTTTTGTGGGCCAAATTTATTTTATATGCCAACATCTATGAAAGAAAGAGCCAGGCCACGGAGCGCAATGCGTCATTTACGCACAGATGGTTCCAATTTTAATGCTATTTTTGGAGTTTATGTTGTGATCTGTGCGCTCAACCCACCTTTGTCACGTGAGGTTTGAATATATGCAACTTTATGTGAGTGTCTTTATTTGTGGAAAAGGGTGTTTGTCTTACCACTGGGTCCAACATTACACACACCAAATCCATCTGTGCTCATATGAGAGAGTGTGGAGGACACTTGAGGAGCTGCCCTCTGTCGCCATCTTGTGGCATTACTGTCTAAAGACATCTCTTGATCTCTTTGACTACTCCATAAAAAAAAATAGTAATACGCCTCGCCTGTGGCGGATTTAAAGGCAAGGAGAGGAGCCTATGTGATTGGTGAAAACAGGTCTAGGCTGTGTTAAACCCACTCCACGCCCTCTCTCCTCTCCGTCTACGACTTATGCTGCTGGGAGGAGCTGAGTTAGGGAGGGGGGATACTTACGCCGGGCTGCGCGGCTCACCAAAATATCAAAATGTGCTTGGGAACGCCTTGTCAGCGCGGCGGATCTGACTGACACTGCGCTTGCGGCACGTCTCCGGCGAGGCACGAAAATAGAGCCCAAAATCTGGAGTTGGCATCTGCTTTATAGCCAATACCTGTCTGGTAAAGTCTTGGTTGGTGTTCTTCACAAATAATTTTGACAACCAAGAAAAAGCATTTTCTATTACTATAAGCATTTATATGCACGTAATGAACTGAAGGCGCTCGTGAGGTTCTGGGTTGGATGGGAGGAACCTAGGGCCCTCCTCACACGAGGACAGCCCCATATTGTCTTGGCGTCGGCACCAAAACATGTATTGCTGTTTACACATCGTATTGTACATAGGCTTAGTGAATTTACATGACAACGCAAAATCCACGCAAAATCCTGTAGTACATGCGCCCGGCCTAAAGGTGACACTGTGAAATTGCCACAAAGCGCTACAAACAGAGAATGCGCATGCGCGTACATACATGCTGTGTGTGTGACAACGTGGGTTGGGGGGCGGGGAGGAGGAGGCCTCACTCATGTTCACAAACTGAAAGGGGGTGAGGCACTGGTTCAGAGGCCTGCTACACAAATACCTTCCTTCCCTCTATTATCTTTAAGAAAGTCAAGAAAAACATGACTGTGTACTGTTTTGCTAGTTTTTGGTTTAAGCTGCCGTAAGAAAAAAAAAGATAATGAACAATAAAGAATACAGTAAAGGGCATATTCTCTACCAAAGGTGGGAAAAAAATTGTCAGCTCTCTGTAAATAAATGTTCTTGAATTAATCAAATGGCATGTTCAGTGTGTAAAATTTGAAATAAACAGGCCACCAAGTAATGTTTATCAGTGGTGAAAATACTGTAACAAGTAAAGTTCATGACTACAGCACTACTGGTTGTGGTGGACATACATTCAGACTGGACAGAAGCACATTCACATAGTAACTGTCTGCAGTTCCAAAAGACTGAACTTTTTAAAACCTTAAAAACACTGATACTGTGTGGCAATTAAAGAAAAGATTAATATGGGCCAATGTACAGTATGTCTTGCAATCAAAACGTTGACATAATTTAGGTGTTTCTTTTGTAATACATCTTTTAAACTTTATGTAACATTACACCAGATCAAATTATCATCCAATTGTATGTACCAAATATTTCTATAATGATTAATGACTTTGTTGATAAAAAAAATCAACAGGAGGTCTTGAGGTAGCTCTGAAGTAAATCTATTACAGCAATCCTGAAAACTGGTACGTGTTCATCAAGATGTATTTATTAGACAGTTTACAGATTTCAAATAAGAGTTTTGTCTTCAACTTTAAACTCCATTAATGTAGCCTTGGACTTGGGACAGTGAATGGTGTAGGCCTTACTGTAACCCCAGTAAGTGCTGGACATACTGGACAGTAGCTAGGTAGATGTCTGACTCGGATTGTCCCAGGGGATTTATGGCTGCCATCAGTGCTACCATTTGTTCAGCACTCAGTACATTTCCCATCTCAGGAACAGTGACTCCATGGTTTTGTTCACCAGGCAGCCCACTGTCCTCCCAGTCCAAATGTGGTAGATACAATCCCTGAAAAGCAGAATAGTGTTTATTTATGATCAAGGATCCCTAAACTGAGACAAAATACACATGTGATGCACATAGCTATTGTAAGCCATAACAGCTAAGCAGTGCAAGACAGGCCTTGGAAATGAAGTTAATGATCATGCAAAGTTATAGTAACTAAGCATTGATTTATTTTTACAAACAAGTTATGCACATCACTACATTGCGTATGTACCAGCTATGTGTTTACACCAGTGGAACTCACTGAGTGTATCCACATTAATAAATAATAAAAGCACCATGAATTACATTAGTGCTCATACAAAGAAAGCCTGGTTACGTTGAACCTGTTTCATAGCACATCCCTCTTTTCAAATAAGTGCTCTTCTGGACTAACTAACACAACATGGCACAGCCATTTGCCTTTTACCTCTCCATATTCTGGTTCTGCCATGGCATGCTGTATGTTCCCCATTTCCCACAGCTGATTTGGTGTGAGGTTACCCTCAGTTCTGAGTGGGTGGTTATCCCATCCATGACTGAAGATATCCAGACTCACTTGTAGTCTTGGCAGAGATGCAGAATGACAACTGAAGAGGTGTGCAATGTTTGACAGGTCAGGCAAACCATCCTCCTCTAGTGAGTGCAGCACACAGAGTCGCTCAATTCTGTTAAGAGAGTTTGAGTAAGATTAGCTATGGTTTACATACATTCATGCATAACATTTTTTAATTACTTTTGTTTAACCAGTGATTTTACCAAAAGGTCTCAGAGTAAAAATGATTATCATTACCAAGTGAATTTTTTATATAATTTCTTTTTTGTTGTTGTTAAATTATAGCCTAAAGGGGGGGGGGGTGACAAAAGCCTGCCTTGCCTTTGATTGTGCACACTCTTCCCAGCAATGAAACTGGACCTTCCTGTTTGCTTGACAGAGAACATTAGCCGCGCAATGTCAACATTCTCGACTACATGATCTCCTCTTACCCTTAAAAATTAAAAAATGTGTGCATTTTTTATTTGTGGAACTCAAAAGACTTTAAACTTTGCATCAACATTTTTTTTCAATCAAAGTGTCAACCTTCGGACAGCGGGAGCTGTAGTCTCTTTTAGTCGACTGGTCGATTCGTTCTGACTGGCTCTACCAAAATTCTGTCATTCTCTAATCAACATTTTTACCACATTTGTCCAATTATTGCAATGTTAATTTCATCAGGATTAAAATGCGGATGGGAATGTGAACCTGTTGTGTGAAATTGTTTGTTCAAAATAGATTTAGTATACTAAAATAAAAGTTTTTTATGTTTAATTATATTTAATTTAAGCTGACAAGACTATTAAGTACTACTCATTTAACTTAACGTATATTCAAAATATCTTCCAAAGGACTTCTGGTTACACAAATGTTTTAAGGATAAAGTAAATGATCATATTTTATGCAAGACATAAGGTCAAAACTGGAAAAATAGCACTTCATCTTTAAGCAGCATTGTTTCTGCTCTGAGCCAACAAAAAACATATTTTTAATACACATAAGTAGTACCTACTCAGCTGATATTCTGTACATTCTTTACATGCATGGAATACAAAATTGCATACTGTGGTCAAGAAGGTAAGGCAAGGTATTAACTTATGAGGCTGTATTATTTACCATGATGGAAATCTGTATTTATCCACTGATTGTAGGAAGAAGGTCAGTGCAGTTGAGAACCGATTGTTGTTTGCTGCACCGAGGTACATGATCTGTAGAAAATATTGACAGGGTTCTAATTATTTCTTTTTCAAGCTGTCCTGTAAAATTTTCATTTTTCATGAATTATACCTTTCTTGAAAAGCCATCAACAGCACCAAAAATAACAATGTTGTACCTGATTAGACAAAAGAAAGACACAACAGTACAGCCTGCGAAATATGTAAAAATGAAATCCACTTCATTTATATGACATCTAATCAAAACTTAAGTGATGTTATGACGGTTTTTACATACATCTGGTCAAACAATATTTTTTAACTGTTAGTAACAAGTACCAAGGAACAGAAACTGCTATTACACTGACTGATTCTTAATATCTATATTGTGATAGAAACCTCAAATAATGAAAATGATAAATGTGTGATTGAGATTAAATAAAAGGTCATGATTGATCTCATATGGATGTAGAGAATGAGTTTATAAAACCCTCAATATGAGTAGTTTAGCCATTAACTCAAATCTCAGGCCTCGTCACTTTATTAACATCATGAGAGGACATATTTTAACTATACAGAGCCCCAGACATGACATTGGTAAAATTAAATTAAATCACGGCCACACTATTCCTGCAATGAATGAGAAACTGGGGTATTGTAAAGAAGGTGTGCTCAATATGCTAACCCAGCTGTCCACAAACCACAGTACCGGTATTTCGTGCGCAAGTGGAGCTATATTGTGTAGTACTATGTTCGAACCTTATATCTATATTGTGGCCTCTTTTATCTATTTATCTATTTATTTATTTATTGCCTTATCGTGTTTGGGGTCCGTAAATTTAAGAAGTAAGTCACCACCACTTTGGGACAAGTTCGCGTTGAAACTGCTCTGTCCACGTTTATCATATTGAGCTATACAGTCTGCGGATATCACCGAGCGAGGCGACGCTGGCTAACTGATCCAGTTTGAGCCATTTCATGAACGCAGACAGCAAGATGTATTTAGTGAGAAAACATATATAAGGCTAAGTTAGCTTGATAGGTTAGCGCCGGCAGTGCCATAAACTACATATATCCACGGAGGAAATGTTGCGCGCTGGCGTTCGTGAATAAACCTATGTCCTGCGGATGCGGATCAGCACGGCGGAAGGTTACTGCCAAAAGTCACGTGATGGCGGGACTGACTTGCAGAACTGTTTCTCCGCAGAATTGTCTCTCCTACTTGCAGAATTTTTTTGAACTTGAGAAGAAAAAATTTAATCTGGAAAGATTTAAATTCGTATTGAACGATATTTTTTTGTACTTGAAAGAATTTATTTTTGTGCCTGAAGGATATTTTCATGAATTGAAGATAGATTTTTCTGTATTTGTGAAGCATGATGTATTTTTTGGAAAGACATTTTTTTATTAACAAAACTAAATGCATTAGTTGTGAATGATGTTTTGCTTTTGCAAATCACACTGAGTTTGTTTGTGAATCATTGGCCGTGAATAAAACACAGTTTTTGTGTTTGTGAGGTTTTGGCACTAATTTAACTCCATAAATTTGAATAAAGAAATACTCAGAAATGCAATTTTGCACTTAGTTTTCGCATGATATGTCCTGTAGCATCAGAAAAATGACATATGAACACGTAGACATGAAAAACAAGATTTTCATTGGAATGGATCTTTTAGACAAGGAGTAAGTTAGTAAGGAAAGGTAAGGAGTAAGGAAAGTGTGTGCTTAAATGCTGATTTTTTTTTTAGATTGTTATGCATATATAACTGTGTGTTGTACAAATTTTGCTTTTGGATACTGATGCTTCCTTTAACGGTAACCTTTTTGTGATGCAATGTGTACTGAATATGCCATATATGCATTTGTAAGGGCCGGATGGTGGATCATACTGCTACAATGTCTTCAAGGCCCCTTGAAAACAACCTAAAACACACAGTCCAAAGACCAGGATCTTGTGGATCTGAGGCATAAATGCTTTCTGTTTCTGTTTCCCCAAGCAATGGCTCCATGTGCACGTGACCACCCCGATTTTTAAGGCACTGACGCGTGCTCAAGTTCACTACCTATTGATTCTGTGTGAGTTCTGGGCATTAAAACCACTGTATGCTGTGGTAAAAAAAACAACAACAATGACACCTGTGCTGAAAGACTGTGCCAACACGGCCCATTAAGTCAGGGGGGCATTACATGGACATTAAGCCTGTCTGATGGTGTACATGGCAGACAGTCCTAATTTGGGGTGTGCAAAGCAGCCAGTATTTGTATTTGTTGAGGGGGTAAAAGTACTTGTTTTTGTATTCAAGTAAAATTCAATTCATTTTTTTTGTTTTGCATAGCACTTCTACTTTAGGTTATGTAAGTGTAAGTATTCTTTAATTATCCATTATAATAATTATGTATATGCGATATCAGACGATGTTTTTCCATAAATCCAGCAATGAACATGTAACAAGGAACATAATTGAAAAGAAAATAACATAACAGCCATTACCTCATCCATGGTTATACCATCAATTAATAAAATACCATTGTGAACATTATGAACCCCACCACCACCCATCCTTGTTGGAGGATGCTAAACAGACAGAATAAAAACAAATAATTCCTAAAAGCACTGTTCTTTCTAATGCACAGAATGCCAAGAACTAAACTTTAAACTGCAATGGACTGTCAGGGCTCCCCAGAAAAATAAGTGGCTGATAAAGATGAGTAGGTGAGTTGTGTTTAGTCTTTTTGCTAAAGAAATTAGGCAAAGCTGAAGAGGTGTTTGGTGGCTAGTACTTTAGCTGGGACCCTGTATGTACTGTTGATGAAGTTAGATGCTGTTCTGAGCATTACTTGTGGCTACAGAGTGGCTTTTTGGTTGAGGTGTGCATGTGAAGCCATAGACCGCTGTGTAATGCTATCATATGGTCGTTACTACAGTTGGTATAAGAAGAGAATCAAGCAGTAGGCAACATTCATCTCTGGGGGGGAGGGGGTCTAACTCAATGTAATGGTGTTTTTTGACCCTAATTTAATTTTACGCTTTAATATCCCTTTAATAGCTTAAATTTACAGTTTTTGTCAAAGCTACAAACTCTGGTAAAGTTGGAATTGGGGTTTGTAGGAGAGAAATGGTCAAAAACTGATGGACTCTGTACTTATCAGCCTCTGCCATCCATGAGTGAATGTTGTGTGGATGTGTAGACATATAAACATGATCCACTTACCATTATGCTAAACCGCCAGCTCACTGTTCATACCTTACATAACAGCATGCATGAACACAAACTTTTTTTAAACAGATTCCATTAGATATGGTTTCTTTATTCAGAGTCAGAGGCAAATTGCTGAAAAACAGTGATATTATTGAACAATGGATCTATTTGGCAATCAGTGACGACAGCTGCCTTTGGAGGATTATAAAAAATAAGAAAAAACACTTTTGGAAAAAAAACAAAAAGAAAAAAAAACATTATTAGTACATAAAATTCAGTTCTGACACCATGCTTAATTCACTGGGACTACTTGGATTCAAACAAGTATATCACCTGTAGCTGGAAGTCACATTGAATTTCAGATCAACTAAACTTCATTAGTAGCACTGAAACCTGCAACAAGACCCTCTGCTGACAGATTTCTCTTGAATGTGCAGAAATATAATTATCAAATACTACTAATGTTCCACCACAGGTAAGAAAAAGAGGTCAAAACAAAGTCATTAGTGCTTCATCAGACTGAATAGGGTTATAGCATGCAATACCGTGTAATGCCCTCCTTTCCATTCTCAGATTTGCTGACCCTGCAGAACTTCAAACCAAACAATCATACAATTTACGCACCAAGAGTTCAATTATATGAAAATAAAACAGGTTCATTGATATTATGGACAGTTTCAGGGTCTGGGTCTCCTAACAGCATTTTGCACTGGCAGTGCATGTGCAAGACTACAGCCTCTGAACGTGGGGCACTGAGACTGCTAGGCCATTGGCACCCTCAGCACTGCATATTTTCTTCACTGACCAGTGAAACTGGTGTTTCACCACTTAATACTAAATATGCAAAAGCAGCTTCAGTGTGTGCTGTTTTTTTGTATGAGGGTATAGATAGCATGAGAGAGCTTGAGAAAGAGTGAATTTTGGCCTACATGGCCTCCCATATAATTTTGATGGTGTACTCTCAGCTACATCCACAGATATTTGAAAAATGATATTATAGATGCTCCATTCATACCAGTGTCATTTTTTTTAATGATACTCTGTCTCCATGAAAACACAGATGCCTCACACCCATGCAAAGATTGTGATAGTGCATAATCAGTCTGCTATTGAACATAAAACTCAGTAAGAGGTGATTATACACAGAGTTCCTCAGACTTTGTGCGGTCAAATGTACTTAGAGTGATCTTCTGAAGATCTTCTGAATCTATCTGTCCTTCAATGAAGAGAGAGGAGCTGTCCACCACCATTGACCCTTTGGTCCATCTGCCTCTTTAGCCTAAGAAGACTCCAATTAATAGACATCTGTAGTAAGATGCTGCAGATGTTTTATCAGTCTGTGGTGTCTACAGTGTTCTGTTCGACGCTACAGTCTGCTGGGGAGGAAGCATCAAACACAAAGATGTAAGACGTCTGAACAAACTGGTGAAAAAAGCTGGCTCTGTGGTAGGACTCAAGCTGGACTCAGTGGAGGATGTGGTGGAGAGATCTACACTGAGGAAGGTGGAGACTGTTCTCAAGAACATGGATCACCCACTTCACAACACCTTGATGGACCAAAGGGCCAATGGTGGTGGACGGCTCCTCTCACTTTACTGTAGGACAGAAAGATTCGGAAGATCTTTTGTACCAACAGCCATCAGACTTTATTATTCTTCTGTAAATAGTAGATGACATGAGACTCCAGACAATTGACTTTCCACTTTGAGGATCAATTAGGTTCTGGTATTGTGTTGTAAAAAGATCAGGAGTAACAGTCACTACCAAGTAAAGCAGAAGTGCAGTATGATAGCTGTCTCATTAATCTAAGAGTAAGCACTGCTGAGAGCCATTCAGAAGGTGAGATCATGGGCACTGCAAGTGCAAATAAAAATGCTGTTAATGGAAACAGATCAAGAATGTTTGACACTACAAACTACACCATCTAAGTTAATATATTTTTTTAAAGTATGCATCCACTGCCAGGAACTTTTGAAGCACCAACTTCAAACCCCAGTCCCTGCAAAAAAAATATGTGTGGTTTAAGAGCAGCTTTAGCAAAAACTATGTTATATTATCTGACTGATGACATACTGTAGGTCTTTAGATAGTTATTAGGCTGCAAACTGGTGGCTCAGCCACCCTTGAGTATGACTCAGGATGACATTATGCATCTGTATTACACCAAGCATCACACTGTGTCAAAGAGGAACTGAATCCATTTTCAAATCAGGCTCTAGGTCCTGATCCTGGTGATTTTGACCTTATAAGCTGAAGTACGTTAAGTCAGCACATAACACAGACCTTCATGATGAGTGAGAGATCTATGTCTTAAGCTGCAATAGCCACAAACAACACTCACTTTTCAAGCCACTGACTAGGACACAGTCTCTGGGAGTCTCTTGGAGGCCTCTTGCAAAGCAATTATGGACTCCCAGCCAACTTCATTATTCTTGTGTTGACTTTAAAATTAAATCTCAACTGCAGAAGTAAAAATGAAGCTGGTGCTGAGAAACAACATAGGGGACTGATTGTAAGTTGCAATCTGCACCTATTTGCATGTATCTTTTGATAAACATTCAACAAAACTGGATCTGCTCTATATGATTACAGATGGCTTCTGGGATTGTATTTCTGCAACTTTCAGCCCTTTTTGTTTCCCCGTTTAAATGTGTACAGCCACTGCCTGCCAAAACACACAAGAATAAGTAGAAATCAGGACTTTTGGTCAAAAGTCCAGTCCTGCACCGACAGACTCTGCATTATAGTGCAGATTTTGTTAACAGATTAGAAACAAGGTGACAAAGTGCAGGTTTCCTACATTCGAATCTTTATGCTGAGTAAGCTGTTGCTAAAGGCAGCAAACTGCCTTTAGCAACAGCTGTGGCTTCAGAGTTACTGAGAATTATGATTTTTAGCAAAGTCAATCAAACAATCTTTCAAACAGAGACCTGCTAAAAAAAACATCATGTAAAATGCAGATTGATGATCAAACATAAAGCCTGCACCTCAAGGGTTCCTTTCAAAAAGCCAGAGTGCATCATAAACACCCTCAAATAAAGTACATTATACATTGTGCAGTGTCACACCAACCACATGTTACAAAGATACAACTTTGATACAAAAAAGTTAATGCATACTGTAAGATCAGTCAAATAATGCCTTCATGAGTTCACAGAGAAGATGATCCAAACTTAAAACCTTATCACATTAAATCCTTCAACTCTAATTCATGCAAAAATAATAGATTTCTGCCCAGTCTGCAGTAAATCACAGAAAGAAAAGTAACTGAAGCAGATTGACCACTTGCTGTCTTAAAAAATCATGTTGACTTCATGTCTGTGCAAAATAGAAAAGTAAAGCAGAAACTATGTACAAACATCCAGATATGAAAAGCTGATTTCTACAAACTTGTCTTAAGATGAGATTTCTAGAAATGGGTGGTAATATCATAAGAATAATGCCTTAAATTTATGTGTTTTTTAGGGTCCTAATCCTTGAAAGACCGAGGCTGATGTCCCAGAATATTAAAGGAGACCATAATACTGATCCATACTGTTGGAGATACATACGAACCTAATAAACCTTCACAGCTCTGTCACATAAGATACATGAACTTATGACTTGTTTCCTGGCTTCTCTAAACATTCGAGTCATGTCTATGACCTAATTGTGTGTTGTTTGCTGAAGTACAAAACCCAGTCAGCAGCTCCGTCAAAGACATGCCCAGCCAAGAACTGAGAAGTCCTGAAGGAAAGTCTCAGCTCTTTTCTCCTCCCAAAGATGAAGGCTCCTGAAAATAGTGGGAAGTTTGGATGTTTTCAGGACATCATGGTAGCTGTCTGTGCTCGCCACTTCACTAAGGACTCCTTTATTACTAAAGGCCAGTACGAGTTGGTTCCTGAAACCTGGAGCTGTTCATCTACAAAGACTCTGGCTAAGCCCAGAGACACGAGCTCTAAGACACATTATAACAGCAGCTTATGCATGGTAACATGGCTAAATGGGACGGACTGTGTAAAAAGTAACACCCAATAGTTGTGTCCACCTTTCTATAAGTGGAAAAGCAAAACTAACTGTTCTGGGCAGAAGCTGGATATTGCTGAAACGATCGCTGAGGAGTTTTCAGCTGCTGAGGTTTCATACTTAGCCTGCTGGCTGCTAACCTGATGTGGTCTACCAAATTAACACATAGGCTAACCATAGCCTAAAAGAAGTACTGTATTATCATACTATGGGAATATCATTGCATTAAATTACATTTTTAGTCTTAAAAGGTAACAACTTTAGTGCAGCTCACAACAAAGGATGAGAGAGACTGGGAATCAGACATTTAAGATTAAGCTTTTTATAGCACAGATACTTAACTTAATGACTTTATTTTCATGGATTAATTTATTATTGAAATTATTATTGTATTTCTTTTTATACTGCGTAGTTCTTGTGCATCAAGCATATGTTCTGACACATTCACATTTCTGTTCCCATTAAATTACATCCAAATCTGAGGACATATATCATTGATCACTTTTAAGTCTTTGTCTTTCTTCTTGTTAAATTGCAAATGTATTATTGTTTATCTATAAATTCAAACTTTATCTTCATTGAATTATGACATTAAGTTCCTCACTTTTTCTCTTAATAATTTATTCTTATGATATTACACCCTTTTTCCTGTAATGTCAGATTTTTTACTTGAAGTAACTTAAAGCTTGTTTGACAGATTTTTGAAAATTAGTTATATATATATATATATATTACAATTCTTGTAAAAATATAACTTTATTCTTGTTAATAAGGACTTTTAAACTAACTTTTCTCTAAAATAACCAAATTCTGTTTTTGCCTTTTTCTTTTACTATTAGATCTCCCTTTTTAAAATATCAACATTTCAACCTAACTGTGGCCTCGAGCCATTGTAATAACCTGGTAAAACACACCAGAAAAAAAGGTTATAAATTCATCCAATCCAGTTATTTAATGCTGCACACATTTCTTCACATATAATTCATCAAAGTCCCTGTTGACGTTTCAGAGATAACCTGTGTATGTATCCTGCAATTTGGTTTGCAATGGCTTCTGTGAGCCAGCTGAGAAGCCCAAAAAACCTGTGAGCTTTTTACAGATAAAATAAGCCAATCAAATCCTGTTTGAGCTCTCATTTATAATAAATAGATGAAAAGGGTTTATGCCGTTTACACACATTTTTCCGCTAAAATTAAAAAAGGTACACAAGGAACAGATGACCTGATACATAGTTTCTGCTTATTTTTCTTTTTTCAAACTCACACCACTGAAATCACACACTAAAATAATAATAATAAATAACTGAATAATAATCAAACACCATTTTGACCCAGGTCTATTTACAAGGCAGCTGTCAAAATGACTTAAGGAATGCTATTAATTTTAATGAAACAGGAACAGGGTTTTGTGTGAGTTTACAGCACGATAAAAGGCTTTTCTGTCTCTGATTAGGATGACAAACAGCTGTTCTTCTGAAAAATACTCTCCTATGTTTAGAATCATTTAGATCAGGAGACAGAAGTTTTTAATTTGAATGCAGTCTAAGCTCATTGTACATCACAATGGCTATATATACTGTTGATGATAAAAGGAAATCTATGAGAGGCCAGCAAAGTGTTAAATCTGTAAATGCATCAATAAACAGTGCTGAAACATTCAGTCGTCTGCATATAACCTTAACATGAAAACTGCCCTCTTAGAATTTTGATGCCTATTCCGCATGAAAATTCATGTTTCATTAAAGCAACCTATTTACAAAGATTGAGTACTGTTATACATACAATCCCTTGTCTTATATTACACAATAATTACATGTTCATGATTGAACCTTGTATCCTCCGACATCCCAATACAAAAAGCAATATCATACAATATCAAAAGGTTTACGTGAACAGGCAAAAGGGGTGGTGCTGGGTTCAAGGACTGCCTTTTCAGCACAGTCATGAAAAACAAAGGACATAGCTGCGGGTATATGGATTTAGAAATGGCAGTGAATGAGATAACATCAAGAAGGAATCATCAAGAGGGTTTCCCTTTGTTTTTTTGGTTTTTCATGGAAACACATGGCATCTATCTGCTCTGTGAGCTGCTCTGAATTCTTTATCACAGTTACAGGATCCATGTCACGTCAAACACAACAAATACCAGGTGCTAGAGTGTCCCTGTCTCACTTGGACTAGAGGATAAATAGATAAATATACTATATGCAATCTAAAGACAAGTCTGAAGGAACAGGGATGGTTGTCTGGAGAATCTTCAGTGACTACCTGAAGGATGCTGCAGAGTCTCTACTGTCCAGTCCTATTGAAGCAAATGTGCTCACCGCTGATGACAAAACTGGCCCTGTGCCCAGTCCCCTGGAACAACGCTGAAATGCCAACTCCAGGTAAAGATAAAAACTCAAAGATCTCTTTAAATGTCTTCAAGTTTCTTTTCAGTGACTTCATGGAGACGGTCTCTGGTGGCCCTACTTCTTAGCCAGCTGGAAAGGATGTTGACCCTTCAAAAATATGTGATATTACTTTAGAAACAAGAAATCAAGGACATCTTAACTTGTTAGTTTCAACTGGCTGCAATTAATAAATGGATGTAGTCAATGATTTATAGGTACTTGGTTTATGGACTTGGATATTTAAAAGCTTAAGTCTGGAAGATTTGGCATCAGGACCAGAAGAGACAACAACTAGACTTGAGGGTTGATATGTCTCTTTTGCTGTAGAATATTTAACATGGTAGAGATCAATCTGTTTCCAAAGTAAAAGTTTGGAAATACAGAGGCCACGTCCACAAACAGGTACCATGTAGTGTTCCACCAGTATTGCATTTCACTATAACTATAAAGCACAATGGTTGATATTTAGTTCATGCTGTGATGCTCACACAACCGTGTCTTTAAATCAAACAGGGTTAGCTTTTATTAGTGATTCAAAACTCCAAAATAAGTCCGATAAATAAAATTGAACTAGATGTATTTTATTCAGTTTTTTAAAGCAGCATTTTTAACTGCAATTTTCCTAATACATGTAAACAAAACACAATATTATGGTTTTGGAGATTAAATCTCAATATTTCTCGAGTTAAGGTTGCAAAGTTTAAGAAAATAATTGTCATCAAATGTGAATAAAGTAAAACAAATGTTGAAAATAAAGTCATTACAATATTTGAGCCTTCATAAAGTCATAGTATAACAAATATAAATCTGTAATCATATGAGAATAAAGTTATGATGTTATGGGTACGTACTTGCAAAGTCATAATATTACAAAATAAAGTGATGATAATACAAGAATAAAGGGATAATATTAGGTCTAACATTAAGCTTGATATGCTAACAAGTTGTTTCCTTAAATTCACTTGAGATCCTGTGATTTAAAAGAAGTGGGAAACACCTCGAAGCTACTTAAGAGGCTATCTACTTCATATCTCACTAGCTATTTTGTTGGTTGTCAAGTGACTTCATTAATAAAAAGAACATTTTTAAAAAGAACTATTATCATTCTGTTAAAATCTAGTCATTCATTATTAAGATTTAGTTTGAAGTTGTCTCTCCTCCAGAGCTACAGAAGATCCAAGTTTCTATCCACCTTTAAAGGCATGCATGTCTTAGAGTTGTTCTCTAGAGGTATCAAACATTTTTATGTGGCTCTATAGCCACTGTGCACATGTTGTTCAAGACCTCTAGTTACTAATGTAACACTTTGTTTCCAATAAAATCTTTGACAGTATCATCAGTATTACACAGGATCTAATGTTATCTAACATCCTGTGAGTTAAACATCTTTTTTATCTACTTATTTTTGCTGCTGGATCACATGGTTGTCATCCATACTCTGTGCATAATGGATACTGTTTAGCCTAATATCTACAAACCTGTACATTATCATGATTGTAAGCCTGTTTATAAGTACAAAACCTTGGACTTTGATAGCCACCAGCTGTGTTTGGATATCTGTCTTATCTTTAAGGTTTTTGAATGGACTATCCCCTCAATTATTACAGAACTTCATGAAGAACAAATCTTCTCGAGCAAACACCAGGGCACTGATTAGAGGAGACTGTAATGTACAACGGCATGAGACCAACTTTGGGCAAATGGTGGTGTCCATCAGAGGGACTCAGGTCTGGAACACACTGCCTGCTCATATTAGAAACTGTGTTAATCACAGTGGCTTTAAAAAGACCCTAAAATACTGGTTGAAAACAAGCCAGACCTGCTCTCATGGGTGACCTCTTAGCGCCTGATCTACTAAGATCCCAAATAAGGGGTATTAAATTGCGTGTGCAAACTAAAAAAATATACATGCTTTTAGTGGGCGTTTTGCTGGTGATTTACTATCATTGCAGACTGCCCTGTGTAAATGAGGATATTGCGTGCGCCATCGGCTGTCACCATGGTGAGTTTGTGAGAGCAGAGCGGTTGTGGACAAAAAAATTAAGTTTGAAGCCGTGAAGTTGCACCTATCTTTTTGGGGAAATGCATAAAAGGCAAGGGAAGTTTATTTGTATAGCACTATTCATGAACAAGACAATTTAAAGTGCTTTACAGATGCAAGAAAATATATTTGAAATCAAAAAAAGGGATTAAAACAATTTAAAATCAATGAGACAAACAGATAACTTTTTTTAGTCTGTTCCGTGTTTGACCTTATTATTTATGAAAACAGTCATTTACCAGAAAAACAAAATAAATCACAAGCTTTTAGACGAGGAGACCTGCTATATTTTTTGTTCTGTACTGCTTAAGAAATAACAAAAAGTTATGTCATAAGAACTGGACATACTTGCCCATCCTGTATGACATAACGTTCAAAACTTGGGACAGCACACCAGAAAAACTGCTCTGGGAGATGCACTAACTGGGATTGTGTGCAGGAATGATCAAGACACAGGAAAATGCAGTGTCGCAAAGAGTTTTTCCATTAGGGCTATGACATGGATAATTTTTGGCTGGCTCCAAATCAGCCAGTCATCGTAAGTCATCCAGCAGCTCAAAAATGGCATTACTATTACTATTACTCTACTACTTTCATTTCTGACAGTCCAAATGTGTTGACACATGCACGGACGAGTATCTCTCTCTGCCACAGTGACCGTAGCCATTTGTGCACACTGTGCCAGTTTGCACCTGCCTTTCCAATGTGCTAAATATAGATGCAAAACAACAACCACAACCAGTTTCAGGGTTTGATAAATCACATTGTGGGTGCTGAATGATTCCATTTGCATCTGTTCCTCCCGGTATTTTGCATGTTCTGATAATCTGCATACAATCTGCATATTCATAAAGGCAAATGTGCTAAATGGATTGCGCATGCTGTTTTGCACATTGGCCAGACGCAATCCGCGGTGCAACCAGTTAGTAGATCAGCTTTGCGCGCACTATCAAGTTTGCACGTGTTTTCATACACGCAAATCTTTAGCAGATGAGGCCCTTAGTCTTTTCTGTTTTGTGTATAAACTTTTAACCTCTTTGTAAATTGGGATTGACTTTTTTGTGTCAGATTTCTACATATTTATCAAATTGTCATGGTTTATTGTCTGTATGTTGTTTTTTATGATACCTGCCTTAGGACAACAGATGAAATTTGGCAACTGTGCTAACTCCATACAGTATGTTGTGTTAACAGCATATTTACTTTGATGCTCTTTGCTGATATGTTGATCAATGTGCATTGTCCTAATCAAATAAATGAATACATGCATTTCCAAATGTATTTGGAGAAGCTCACATCAGAGTGTGTGCATGATGGAGAGCTTGGTGAGCTGAGTTATTTTGCCATGCAGGACTAAGGTGTGTAGTAGATAGCAATTTTCCTTCAGCGTCCATCCTAACTGGAGATCCTTTTATCCCAGTTTAAGTCTTAGACTACAGTATGGAGCACATTAATTTACCAAACACATTAAACTCTGAGTAGAACATATATGCTCTGATGATTTCGATCAACTGTATATGAGTAACTGCATTAAAGTAAGTATATGAAACTGCATTAAAAACATGGATTTGGAGAATAAAACATAAACCTTCAGAAATGTTTATTTAGTTATGATTGTCACTTTGAACACAACATTTTAAAATTTCAGACCATATCTGTACATGAATATTTATGATCAGTTTGACAGCAAAACAAAGGCCAGCTGGTGTCTATAAGGCATGAGTTAATGTGAGGTACTGTGCAGCAAAAGGACACGAAGCTTAGTCAAAGAGCAGCAGCAGATAATGGACCGAAGCTCCACTCCACAACCAGTATGTCCATTTCGTTAATACTGAGGCACTGGGTGCTGTTAATGAGGTTAGCTTAAGGATCATCAAAAATCAAAATGCATCAAAAATGCTTTGAATTGAGATAGATTTCCAATGTGTGTGCAGGTTGCAGTTTCCTTCAAAAATGGATGAGATGATTGCAGCACCATGCCTTTAGGGTGAGCAGCAATAATTCCATACAACAACATGAACGGTGCCACTGTGCCACCGGTGATACTGTGCCATGGATCAGAGGACAGACAAACACATTGTCTACAAACACAACAGTTAACACTCAGAGCCTGACAGCCATTTAGCGGGGATGGACCGTCTGAAAATGGGGCATTATTTAAATACACAAAGCCAAAACATAGTGCTGTTGCTTTCCTGCCGTACAACTAAACATTTGGTTTTCAGGGTTTTTCATGCCTGAACTTAAAAGCTTCTCCATGATTTAGAGATCTTGGTTGACACCCCTCTCCAGGACTCAGTGTTGGTGTTTTGGGACTCATTGGTTCTTCATGACCAGCAGAAACCAGACTAAAAAGAAAAGCTTGAAAGGCCTTAAAACAACCCTAAATTTAAGGACCTGGGCAGCAAAACAAGCTGAATGAAATGGTAAACATGCTCCACCAAGAAGCAAGGAAACATGTCCAAATTCATCTTCATCTGATAAATAGAGGCCTTCAGAGGCATCAGCCTTCAACAGAGATCTGGGTTTACAACAAAGGGAAAATCAGGTCTGTTGGTTACTTTTATTATGCTGGCCTTCTTTTAGCCCGGTAGTATCACCATAATGGGTTCAGGTTTAAGGGTCAAAGCTTCAAACAGAATTAGCCACTGAGTAATATAATGTAATCTTTCTCCAATCTTCCTCTTCTTACTCTACCACTTTGCTTCAGGTGAAATGAACACTTTCAGTTTCAAAAGATAGTCCAGTATATCAGTAGGCTCCCATCTTGGTGATCTACGGGCTTACATCAACTCTGTTTTGGTGTATGCAATATACACTTAGGGTCCAAAACACTCTCCAGCTTCCAAATGTGGGCAGCTGTCCCTTTTAGCCAGTACATTTTTAGAGTGCTATGCACCTCTAGGCTGGTAAATGTTTGCACAAAAAATAAAGTTTGTAATAAAAAACTAACTACATGTTGAAGTTGCTATAACTTCTTTCTCCTGTACTTCTTTCTCCATGTACATCGATGCATACAAGTGCACATTCAAGGATGGCAGCCACAACACCTCTGTTTACTGCAAATCTGCTGAGCCGCTGCAACCTGTATTTTCAGAGATGTTTTATGGGATGTTTTCAGGCTTTAATTAATGGTTGATCAAAAACAGTAACTTGGCTTCAAGTTTCACTCTAACCTTCACTTTCAGATTGTTTTTTTTACATCATTATCTCAAAGAAATGCACTAAAATATGTGTGGATGTTAAATGAAAACACTATTACTTTGGCTAGTATAGGACATGGTTTACTGGAGATTTTTTTCATTCACCTGCCAACTCAGTTGGTTAGTCAAAAAGTTTGAGATAACGATACCAGTGTTTCTCAAAATCTTTTGATTTAGCTGTTCACAGAAAAAAACTTTGACAATTAACAACTGAATCATTTTTGAAAATCATTTTTATCAGTTACCTAAATCTCTATTTATGAGTGGACCTCAGGCAACATCACAATATCAAATCAAATTTTATTTATATAGCCCCAGTTCACAACAGTCGTCATCTCAAGACGCTTTTCAAAGAACACGAGCAGTTCTAGACCACGCTCATTAGTTGATGATCAAGAACCAACCTAAGATGGGTTTTGGCCCATCTCAACTAACATGAGTAGCAGTGGCAAGGAAAAACTTCCTTTTAACAGGCAGAAACCTTGGGCAGGACCTGACTCATGCCAGACAGCCACTATGCCGCTCCTGGGTCACATGGTACACTAATCATATAAGTTTTCTGCTGGCTTTCTCCAAGGATGACTGCTGCTGGATCTACTCAGTCTGGCTGAGGGGGTGTGCCATGGAGGGCAAGTGAGGTCAGTGCATTTTTTTAAAAATCATTATTTCTCAATCAATACAAAAATAATCTCATGATCACATGACCACTCTTCATCACAGAGACTTCAAATAGCTTTCCCATGCTGTATACTTGTTTTATAACTTTGTTCTGATATGTATGTCACTTTGGATAAAAGCACCTGCTAAATGACATTGTAACATTGTAGTCATAGTGAGAGTAGCTTGCCGTGCTTGTCTATGTACTTTTTTTCCCAACACTTTGTCCTAAAGAGAAGAGTTCAACCAAGACCAAATGTTAGCATTAATCTTTCCAGCCCCACAACTCTGTGCAGCATGGTCTTTTACAAGAGATCACAACAACAACATAATACAATAAGTTAATAAGCATTATCCACTTCACATTATGCACAAATATCATGCATATGTAGAAACAATATAACTTTTACTTATCCAATCATATTCAAATAATGCATAGCTTTAAAAATCCAATACATAAACACTATCATGTGTATTAAAATAAACAATCTGTACAAAAAACTTTAATGTATATTTTTGAAAGTTTGTATTTTTTTTTTTCTACACATAACTAGTGAAGTAAAAAAATAAATATCCTATGTACAATCACACAAGCCATTCCAAAGTTATCGTCACTGCAGGGAGAAAGCACAACACAAATTATTTAGTGTTAGTTCAAACTACATTTATGGTGAAGTTGGCATTCAGCATGTGGGCTGATAACAGTTTTGAGCCACACAGCAACAACAGTGGGTCAGACTTACTTTATTCCAACAGCCTGGTACAGGTAAGCCATCGTCTCCCTGCACAAAGGAAAACAAGACATTTCGTGAACAACACAACACTGAGGAGGCACACAAATGAATCATGCAAGCGTGCTGCAAGGAGAAGCACAAAGCAGTTCACAAACTGTAAACACTGTTCTCTATACAGTAGAAAGGGTTTGGTTCTAGAAGTAAAATTCTGGGCCAAATTCTGTATTCTTGACCAGGAATACTTCTGGATTTAAAACTCAATATTTTGTCAAGTTGTTGCGGCATAACACCAAGTCAAGTTGAAGTTATTTCTCGAGCACATTAAAAACAACCTTGGTTGACCAAAGTGCTGCACAAGGAACAATATCATCCTGCATACAGTTCATAATAAAAGCAGTAATGGGATAAAAATAAACGCAATATTAAAAGCAGAATAAATAAGAAACATAGAAATGAAATAAGGATAAAAAAAAGAGTAAAGAGAAGAATGGGGATAAAACACAAAAAGATAAAAGCCAAGGCTACTCATCTAGCTGGGACTGAATGCCAAATAAAAAAGATTGGGTTTTTGCAGTGTTTAAAAGTGCTCAGTGGACTGTGCAGCTCTAACCTGGTAAGGTAGGCTGTTCCACAGTTTGAGGGCTGCTACTGAGAAGGCTCTGTCCCCACGAGTTGAGAGCCTGGAACAAGGCACTGCCAGGAGCAGCTGGTTACGTGACCTCAGTGCCTCTGGTGGTTGTGTGAGGCTTCAACAGCTCAGAAAAATGAGATGGTACCAGACCATTCAAACATTTCAAAACAATTCATAAAACTTTGAACTACTCTAAAACTGACAAGCAGCCAGTCCAAAGTTGCAAGGACATGACTCCTGGTCACGCCGTCTCTTGCCAGTCAGCAAATCGGCAGCTCCAATTTGAGTGGCCTGTAGATGGTGCCAAGCTGATTGGCTTAGACTAATAAAAAGAAAAATACAGTCGTCCAGGCTAACATAACAAAACAATGAATAGCCTTTGCAAAATCTATTTTAGGAAGATAACTCTTAACTTTTGCCAGTAATCATAGCTGAAAGAAGCATGTTTTTATTTGCTTATCAAGCTTAGGGTCACTGTCCAAGATGACAGGTTTTTAGTAGAGCCATGGTAATAAGAATTAAGTGTGCCGATGGCACTGTCATGTCCTTTTTTGAGGTTTTGTTGAGCAAATCACCGATCTCAGTTTTATTTTTGTTCATTGACAGAAAATTTATTTCCATCTAAGAAGGAATATTACTGTGGTCCCAGGTGTGAATGATTGTGTCACACCTGGGATCAAAAGACCCAGGTGACATGAGCCATGTGGTCACATGACAGAGGTCGTTTACAACCCTTTCAGGTTAACGACCCCCGGGGGGGAACACCCGAGGATGGGTTTCTATGACCCATTCTTTCCAACTCCTCCCAGTCATTGTTTGTCCCCTTCTCCAGCAAGATAAATATCTGCTCCTCACACTAGCAATATTTAGAACTGCAGAAGCTTCTTGGATAAGAGGCGAAACGTCTTCTCAACTCTGCACAGTCCAGTTGCCTGTTTTTGGAGTCTTCAAGAAAAGACAGTACCAGTTAATACTGAGGGCAAATGGGAGAGGCAGCAGGATCTGATATGGACGTAATCAAAGAGGCCCTAATATCAGAAATCTTGTCAATAAAAACACTTAAAAAGTCAATGCACAGTTTGACTTAAGGAACAAGGTCATTTTAAAGGATTATTTAAAAGTATTAAAAAGATACCAAGGTTTATGGCTCCTGGCTGACACAAGACTAGATAAAAGAAAACAGGCTTTTAGCAGCTTTAACAGCTTTCTGATATTCTACTTCACTAATTTTGAATATGTCCAGGGAGACCTGGAGGTAATCCTTCTTCCACATATTCTCGTCTCGTCTTAATGCTCGTCATAAAGAGCAAGTGGAATTGTTAAGACATGGCTCTGTTACTGTCTTAAAATATTTGCACCTTGAAGGAGCCACCATGTTTAATATGCTGGAACACGTCCGACTAAAAATGTCAAGCAACTTATCAGGAGTAACCACATAATAATCCCCCTGAGCATCAGCAGATCAATTAAAAGCTGCAAAAGACTCAGCGGCAGTCAAAGAGTTAATTGTGCACACACGGCAGTCTGTGGCTTACAATTGAACACAGGAGTGAGGCAGAGTAATGTTTAATAAAACAGCAGTGATTGGAAAGACTTGTGTCACAAAACTCCCTGAAATCTAGTTGCAGACTAAATGATATGATAAATGAAGTGCAGAGACCTTTCTCATGAGTTGGACCATAGATAGACTGAGTGAGATTTAAAGAATGCATAAGACGCATGAAGTCTTTAGCCAAGGGATAGGATTCACAGCAGATGTGAATATTAAAGTCCCCATCAATTAAAAACCGATCATGGTTCACTGTCAGTCCTGCTACAAAGTCTGTGGAGTCTTTTAGGAAATCCTATTGAACTGAGGCGGACGATAAACCACAGCGCACAAGACGGGTGGATTAAACTTAATATAAAAGTCTACTGTTCAAAGCTCAAGAGAGAAATCCACGGACCAAGTTGGCGTTGGAAGGATGATTTAAAAAACTGGATCTAAAAAACGTATTTTCCTTCGCTGCAGGACAGAAAGATTCAGAAGATCTTTTGTACCAACAGCCATCAAACTTTATAACTCTTGTACAAATAGTAGATAACTTTTGGAGACATATTATGTGAGACAACAGACAATTGAATTTCCCCTCAGGGTTAATAAAGTTCTTCTTATTCTTATTCTTAAAATCAGGCGCTACAAAGGCCACAAAGCTAAACCAGCATTAATCAAAAGTTATGGATTTGAATCTGCAGAAGTCTGCGGGCTACTGTATGTCTTAGTCCTCCATAATATATTTTCATTTCAGATAAAAGATGCACAAGATGTAAAATACTCAGAGATCCCCACATTTACGCTCAAGAATGTATGCTAAAGTATTCTTGCTGACCATTTCCACATTTTCTTTAAAAATGTACCCATTAACAATTGGCATGTTTGATCAATTTGATCTGAAAAAGAAACTAAAGTAAATTTAGTGATGCCATAAACAAAAAATGTAACTCAATTAAGATACTTGCACACAGCTACATCTTCACAAGTGTTGCAGGCCTGCAATAGTGCATTAACATTAGAACTCAAGAGTGTAGGTATCTGAAAATGTTTGAAAAGTATTTGTAATTGTTGAGGCTGGGTTACAGATAAAAACTAGAAGAGGAGAATCAGATTGTTATTACCAGAGAGGAAAACATTATTGGACATGAAACCTCTAAACAACAGCCCTTAAACTCTCTAATCCCAATACCAAACATGTTTTAGTTATAACAAAGACATATGTTGAAGATAGGCCTATTCACACAGCAGGAACAGATTTTTGTACAATTCACAATGTTTATGTATTACTTGAGTATTTCCAACCTCCTACTGGGCAGCACCCTGCTGTGGGAAACACTGACATGAATTTATATGAATCTTTGGCTTATGTTGTCAGTATTTCCATTGTGTAGCATATTTGTAATTATATGAGAAACTCATCAGTTAAGTTCAGAGCAGTTTTTTCTAAATTAAGGATAATGTAAGGATATAATATGTCATGGTGTTAAGCAGTCAACTGTATTGACAAAGCATAATTTCTTTCAATGTCAGCAGTCATGGGAACTGAAAACTGCCAAAAACCATAGAAATATAAAATTACTTTGAAATGTTCTTTTGTGGAGACATTGGAGCTGAATAAGAAGGAACCTGTTTGGTTGTCAAATTTACTTCCAGAACCAGTAAATCTCCAAACTCTGCTACATGCCTTACTTTCAGCAACAACAAAACATTGATTCTTTCTATTGTGACCATGCCTGTGAAGATCAGCAACCTACACAATCAGAGATTTCTATAATTCTGTGTTACGCCAAATTTCTACCGCAGACGATCGGCTCCCCCTGCGGAACAGCAGCGATTTTCGCTGTCTGCCAATTCCTACCAGAGGCTAAGTTAGGCGTATTTCATGGCGGATTTTGGACAGTGGAAATCACAAGGACTCACAAGAACCCGCAGATTCACATAACCATAGACAGCCACATAACCACATAAGCAGTAGATTGTGTCCTTCCAGAGAAGGGAATCCACTTCTAGACTTCTAGAATCAGCATCTCCTTATTCCTGGTGTCTGGGTGAAATGAAGTCTGAAAACCTTTGACTTGTTCATCCCCACCCACGTTTGCATGGTATAAAATATGATCCACCTGAAACACGTAGTGAAAAGAAGTCGCAGCTGGCTGGAAAGAAGCCCGTGGAAATTGACACATTAACTTGAATGGAAACGATCAGTGGCGAATGGTGGGCGATAGGCGCTGGCGGCCTTTTCTCTGCCATTCAGCATGTGGTTGAAATTGGGGGTAAGATTGTGGCACTTGGTTGATATAGCAGGATATTTTTGGAGTGCTTCATGACACTGCAGTGCTGCTCTGAGGTATATAACTGTATTTATAATCACGACAGAAGCCTGTGACCATTTACTCTTTGTTAGTGCGGTTTTTCATATACAAAACCAATGCAGCTCAGTAAGTTCAGTGTCCTCAGTGCATAAGGGAGAAACTAACTACACCTGATAACAAAAGTTTGAGGTTGAATTCAGGTGTAGTGCTACTGACAAAGCAAATTTAATTATAAAACTCAGTCTAATTACAACAGGTCTGGGGCATCCAGATGCCTTGTGGTTTCAGCGTCTGCCCCATGTACAAAGGTTGTAGTTCTCATCAAAATGCTCAGAAATAACAAAAAAAAGGTGTTTATGGACACAGGCCCTGAAATCAGACAAATGTTACCCTGAAGACTAACTGCATTTTGTTGTTGTTGTTGTTGTTGTTGTTTTTCCTAACAGGATTGCCTTTATTCAAAGTATCCTCTAATTTTTGGAACCATTCAATCAATCAATCAATCAATCAATCAATCAATCAATCAATCAATCAATCAATCAATCACTTTATTTATAAAGCACTTTTCATACATGGACTGTATCACAAAGTGCTGTACATTAAAGAACACAAGACGGCGAGGATCAGGGGATACCAAATAAACTACAAAAGATAATACAATTTGCAAAACACCACCCACACACCCACCCTCCAAGCCCGCATTTAACAGAGACCCCACAACCCACGCACCCACCCACACACACACACACACACACACACACACACACACACACTGGGACACCAAGTCAGGGTTCAGCAGGAAGCCCCAGAGGACCAAGGAAATGCTATCTTAAACTGAAATGGGGAAACACTGGAGCTGAAACTAAACTGATAAAACCATAATAAGATATAGGAAACTCAAAAAATTAGAAAAAATAAAAAATAAATAAAATGAAATAAAATAGTAATAATAATAAAATAATAATTATAAAATATCATATAACAAAACTGTTTCGAAATCAAAGAATAAAAGAAAATAAACAGTGTTAAAACACAAAATAACAATTCTGGGAATAAAGTAGAGTAAAATACACAAGAGAAAAGAGTAGACTAAAAGAGGGGCTAGAAGAATAAAACAAAAAATCAGCTAAAAGCCAGACTAAAAAGGAAGGTCTTGAGTTTCCGTTCAAAAATATGAACTGTAGGTGTTGCTCTCAGGTCTTTAGGCAGACTGTTCCACAGACGGGGGCCATAATAATAAAACTATGCCTCACCGTATGTTTTGGCTCTAACTTTGGGGACTCTTAAAAGACCACTGTCGAGGCAAACCTTAGAACTCAAATTTGTACACCCAAGATGGCCGCCCCTTAGTACACCTAAAATAGCCGCCCCTGTACACCAAAGATGGCCGACCTTCGGGTGTCGGCTGATTAGGAACACCTGAAAAGCATTGTGAGTTGAGGCAGACAACAAAGGAGCGAACAACTTCAAGCAGAAGCAGCTCCACAAAGAAGAAAGAATCGAGTTCTACTCGACTATGCCAGTTCCATGACGCTAATGGTCGGTAGACTCTTTACTTACCTTGTGTGTTTGAAATGTGTTTAAGATGCTGCTTGTCAAGTGCTACTGTTAAAATGTGTTTGGGGAAAGACAGTGTTGCATTGCAGCAACATTTGCTTTAAGTTTTTAAGTACTTATTTGTTTGTAGAACTTTATTTGAAAAGGCCCTAATTTATCTCACTTATTTGCTTAAAAAGGTTTAAGTTAAAAGGAATTGGAAATGTTTGGTAAACTATAAAAAGCTATTTAGAACTACTAAAATGTAGACAATACTTCACAAAGTTAAAAGTTTAAAAAGACAAATGTTTGTTTTAAAATATTTATTGAAAATATTAACTTAAATCAAGTGGAAAGTATACTTTAATGGAAGTTAATTCATTCTAAAAGCATTAAAAAGTCTAAAATTTACTTACCTTGGAATTTACTTATCTTTTACAATTTGAAAGTTTTTTTTAATCTAAAGACAATTTAAAATGCTTAAACATATCATTTAAAGTTTAAACTCAATATACAAAAGTTACTAAAATAATTGAATGTTCAACTTGATAAGCTGCCTTAAAACACTTTAATTGTTTAAATATATAAATTGGTTAAAAAATTGATTAATTAACTAAAAACGTTTAAAAGTGTTTAAATTAATGGCAACATTTAAAAATTTAATTATTGAATTATTAAAAGTGATTTATTCTTGGGTTTATTTAAACTGTTAATAACTAATTAACAAATTATTAGTGGTTTTAACTTTTTTTTCAATATTTGATATGGCATGTTGCTAATTGTTGTTTTCTGTCTTGAAGGTTTACAACCTGAAGACAAGAACAACCAATCAACAACAAAGAGCCAAATGAAAAGTTGGAAAATAAAGAAGTTGATTGAGTTGAAAATCGAGTTGTCCTGAGTCATTTTGGAAGTAAAAACTGTGGGGACTTGACAACCACTACCTGAAGACCTGAGGGCTCTACTGGGCTCATATTGTAAAAGCAAATCAGATAAATAAGGAGGACCAAGACCATTAAGACATTTATAAACTAATAAAAGAACCTTAAAATCTATTCTAAAAGACACAGGAGGCCAATGCAGAGACTTTAAAATTGGTGTAATTTGGGCTCTCCTCCTGGTCTTTGTCAGCATGCGTGCAGCCGGATTTTGCAGCAGCTGAAGCTGTGAAATGTTCGAGGGAGGGAGGGCTGGGGGGCTGTGGCTTTCCTGAAGTCCACAATCATCTCCACTGTCTTCTGGGCGTTGAGCTCTAGATTGTTGCTGCAGCACCAGGTCACCAGCCGGTCCACCTCCATCCTGTAGGCAGACTCATCTCCATCCGAAATGAGTCCGATGAGGGTGGTGTCATCCGCAAACTTGATGAGCTTTATGGAGTCATGGTTGGAAGTGCAGCAGTTGGTGTACAGGGAGAAGAGCAGAGGGGAAAGTACACAGCCCTGTGGAGATCCTATGCTGAGAGCCCAAGTGTCCGAGACATTCTTCCCCAGCCGCACACACTGACTCCGGTCTGTCAGGAAGTCTGTGATACACCTGCAAGTGGAGTCAGGCACATGGAGCAGAGAAAGCTTGTCCTGGAGCAAAGCCGGAAGGATAGTGTTGAATGCAGAGCTGAAGTCCACAAACAGGATCCTTGTGTAGGTTCCTGGGGAGTCCAGGTGCTGCAGGATGAAGTGCAGAGCCAGGTTTATGGCGTCGTCTACAGACCTGTTGGCTATGTAGGCAAACTGCAGAGGGTCCAGGAGGGGGTCGGTGATGGACTTCAGGTGCGATAAAACCAGGCGTTTAAAGGTCTTCATGACTACAGATGTAAGAGCCACCAGCCTGTAGTCATTCAGTCCAGTTATGCGAGGTTTCTTGGGGACGGAACAATGATGGAGGTCTTGAAACAGGCTGGAACATGGCATGACTCCAGGGAGGTGTTGAAGATCCCCGTGAAGACTGGAGCTAGCTCATCAGCGCAGTGTCTCAGAGTGGCAGGAGAGACACAGTCCGGGCCAGCAGCCTTGTGTGGACTCAGCCGCTTAAACAGTCTGTTTACTTCCTCTTCATGGACCGAGAGGGCAGCGGGGGGAGGGAGGAGGTCCAGAGTGGTTGGATTTCCAGTTGTGTGGGGATGTGAGTCTATGACTTCATAGCGTGAAGCGTGAATAGAAGTCGTTTAGGTCGTTGGCTAGTTTCAAGTTGTCAGTTGAACGAGGTGCTTGTAGTTTGTAATCTCTTTCAACCCCCTCCACACCGAGGCAGGGTTGTTGGCAGAGAATCTTTGCCCCAGACGTGCGTTGTACCTGGCTCTAGCCTTTGCCCCCTCCTTGCTAAACCTGTACTTGGCACATTTGTAGCGGTCTCTGTCATCTTCCCTGAGAGCTACCTCTTTCTGCTGACGGAGCTGCTGGAGTTTTGATGTAAACCAGGGCTTGTCGTTGTTGTATTTCACCCTGGTATGCTGTGGGATGATGCTGTCTTCACAGAAATGAATATACGACGTCACAGTGTGTGTGTAATTGTCTAAACTGTCTGTAGAAGCCTGAAACATATCCCAGTCCGCGGTGTCCAAGCATGTGCGTAGCTTCTCCACAGCTTCACTGGTCCACACTTTGGATGTCCTCACTACAGCTTTACAGAGTTTTAGTCTCTGTCTGTACGCGGGGATCAGGTGAACCATGGCGTGATCTGAGAGTCCCAAAGCTACGTGAGCCACAGCGCGATAGGCACCACTCACTGCAGTGTAACAGTGATTAAATGTTGCAAACTGTTTGTATTTTGGTAGTTCCTGACTGAGATTTCCTTTGTTAAAATCAAAGAGGATTATAACTAAGGAGTCCAGAAAGTTCCTCTCTACACTCATAACCTGCTCCGCGAGCGCTCGGCCTCGTGCATGTCCGCACTCGGTGGAATGTAAACAGAGCAGAGAATGAATGAGACAAACTCACGTGGAGAGTAGAACGGTTTGCAGTTTATGAAGAGATATTCCAGAGAAGGAGAACAGTGTTGGGAGATCACTGTCACGTCGAAGCACCAGGCGTTGTTGATGTAGAAGCAGACTCCTCCTCCCTTTTGTTTTCCCACCGGAGAGTACACGATCTCTGTCTGCGTGGAGGAGCTGAAAACCCTCCAGTTGTACGGTGCAGTCCGGTGTCTGTGCATTTACGTCACGTCTCCGTGAAGCACAGAACACAAGATGAGGAGAAGTCTCTGTTCTTCTTCATCAGCAGTGCTAGCTCATCCATCTTATTGCTGAGTGAGCAGACGTTAGAGAGGAATATCCCAGGTAAGGGCGTACGCGTGACTCGCTGTCTGAGACGCGCGAGCACCCCAGCTCACTTTCCCCTTGCCGGCGTCTCACTCTTTCGGTCAAAAAGTGAACCAGTTCAACAGCAGATGCTAAAATACTGGCGTTATGTTTGTGGGTGTAGTTGATCTGATGTTTAGAAGCTCCTCACGGGTGTAGGAGCACCATGACACACGGTTTACGCACAAAAACAGACAAAACAACGAGCACCAAAACACCAGGGCGCCTACTCCGGGCGCCATCTTGGATCGAAAGCCACACTCCATTTCATAGGTTCTTGATGAGCGTTCCCCAGTGCTAATAGAAAATTCCCTGCCATTCAGATATGTTTTAAACCAGCTAAAAACAGTACCAGAGATGCCAGTGTAGTTTTGGAGTCTGTTTAAAAGAATTGTATGATCCACCGTGTCAAAAGCTGCACTCAGGTCCAACAGGACTAAAACAGAAATTAATCTTTCATCCATGTTGGACCTGAGGTCACTTACAATCTTGACCAGTGACGTCTCTGTACTGTGATTTTTCCTTAAACCAGACTAAAATACATCAATATTTTTAGAAATCATAAAATCATTTAACTGGTTAAAAACAATCTTTTCCAAAATTTTGCTTAAAAATGGCAGGTTGGACACAGGTCCGTAATTATTAGGTACCGCTGTATCCAACTTGTCTGTCTTCAGAAGGGGCCTGACACAGGCTGTCTTAAAGGCAGTGGGAAAGACCCCTGCCTGAAGAGAATAGTTTACAATATTAATAATGTCATCCTTAAATACACTAAAAGAGGTCTTAAAAGGGATGTGGGGATAGGATCTAAAACAAAAGTCACTGGTCTAAGATGGGAGACAATTTCCGCAATCTCTGCAGCATCAACCAGGGCAAACCTGTCCAGTGTCTCCCCATTTAAAAACACAGACTCAGAAGAGCTAAAATCATCAGGCTTACTGTTTAAAAAGTTTGACCTGATAACATCAATTTTATTTCTGAAGTGGACTGCAAGGTCTTCACAGGATAAATCTGAATTAAAAGGTTGCTTAAAAACAGGATTTGTTAATTGGTCAATGGTTGAGAAAAGGATTTTGGGGTGAGTGCAATTGTCAGCTATTAATTTTAAAAAATGGCCCTGTCTTGCTTGTTTTACTGCTCTGTTGTAGGTGGTGATTTGTTCCAGAAAAATCTGGTAATGCAGTTGTAATGGGTTTTTCCTCCATCTCCTCTCTGCAGTTCTGCATTACTGTGCTTACAATGTTAGAGGCAGAGAGCTACAATATCTGTCTTTTCAGACATCGGATTTATGAACCATGTCAAACTGGGCATTGGTGAGGTTTGTTCTTTTTCAAACCTGACAACATACACACCAAATGCATCTCAATTCTCATGACACATATGTAAAAATAACAGACTATAAACTGGACCAGATCAAGAAAAATGTTCAATAAAAATGTTCAATAAATACATTCCAATACATTGTACAGGTTATTGTGGTTACCCTCTTAGTGCTGCAATGACACATCTGCTTTACTGTCAAGCAGCACGTACTTTCTGTCTCAGGTCCACATTTAATTCTGTAAAGCCAACGTCCAAGCAGGCAGAGGACAACAGGAGCATGTGTAGAAGATAGTAAGAAAGACTTATCATACTGCAATACTGTTTTGCATGCTTCCTTTACCGGGATTTGATTGAATGGAATGAAAGAGTCTGGTTTCTGTTGACTTTCACCCATGCGGTAATCAGAAACCTCAAGAATGTATCAAATTGGTGCTTCATGCAAGAAATGGCTTAGCAAACAGAGGAAACAAAGACTGGAGTATTATTAGTGAAATTATATTCTCAATTTCAGGTTGTTTAGTGGATGTGATGGGTCAGATGAGTCTCAGGTAAGGTTGAGATGGTTGATGAAAGGTTGAGTTACAGCTTTTTGAGGCTCCTTCATATGTTGCTTGTTAGGTTGGTCACTTGGTACATTTCTGGATTAAGTATTACAGTGTTAAATTCCATAAACAGGTCGAAACTTGAATTAAAACATGCATCATTTTGCACATTTTTTCATGTTTTTTTTTTTTTTTATTAGAGTCTGTTTGGGTTAGAGATAATGACAGGCATGCTGGGAAAATGAAGGGAAAGAAAGAGCAGCATACCACAGGGCAAGGGGCATCCAGCCCATCCAGGCCTGGCAAGCCTGGTTCACCCTTCTCCCCTTTAAAGCCTCGGAAACCCTGTTTGTGAAATCAACCATTGAAAAAAACGGCTTTGTGGCTTGTGTGCAGCTGCCAGGAGCTCCACAGCAGGAGGACGTCCACTTCTGTCCACTGTGGTTCTGGATGCAGGTTTCCACTGCATGCAGGTAACCTGTGGCTGACAGCAACCAGGCTCACTGAGATGAGTTTCAGTGGTATACACTGGGGATCTTTACTGGAAAATTGAGCCCAGAAACATGTGACAGTGACAAGCATCTTCAATGAATGATGAAGGTCACAGGTCTGTAGCAGAAATGAGTTTTGAAGGGGTTCTAAAGGCATGGGTTTGAGCAGTGTTTGGGTTCCAGTTTTTGGTCTGTGCAAGACTCAAGCTGTCCAGTTTGACCTTTAAAAAGGAAAGAGCAGAGCTTCATGGAGAAGATGGAAAATCTGAGACTAAATGCTTTGTTTTCTTGTCAAACTCATCAGCTGTGGATGCCTGGTTCCTGTCGGCCTGATTCCTGAAAAAAAGAGGTTCCTCAGGCAGAGTTCATTGGTCCATTCTGATGATTTCTTACCGTCTCTAACTTCTTTTCGTTTGTCTGCTATTACCTCTCCTTAGTTAAGCATCATATTGGTTTTATCATACTTAGGCTGCTGTGGACCAAACCCTTCCTGAGGTTGATTAAAACCACTTTATACCAGAGCCAAAGGGAAGCTGGCTATCTTGGATCAGATTTGATAGTGTTTTGTCTCAGATAGTGCTCTTCCCCTTGCCTCTGGGTTACACATTGTACCACTGACATACCAACGGACAGGGGGCATCTAATCCAGGTGCTCCTTGGTCTCCCTTATCCCCTTTGGCCCCCCTGTTGCCTTTCTTGCCCCTCTCTCCCTGCAAACAACAGCGTATTAAAAAGACAAACTTTAGTCCTCCTCATCAAGCCACACAGAAAGCAAATGTTTGTTTGTTGTAGATCATCAGTCAGACTTTACACAAAAGCAGTCAGGACACATGAAGAAATCCATTATTTGATTTATGGCTGTGTATGTGTTGTTTGGTTTGTCTTTTTCATGTACATATTGTCATGTAAAGTTAGTGGAAAAGGAATGCCAGTAGAGAGAGTTGGGGGGGGGGGGGGCTGTGCTGCATGAGCAGATTTCATGTAGACATCTTTCTTAGGACTTCCTACGAGCTAAACTCTGATCACAGCAGGTTTTCAAAGACTGGTGAGAGGTGAGGATGGGTGTATATATATAAAGATAAAGTCTCCTGACCTGGACCATCAAACCAACCAGTTTTTTTGCCTCAACCAAGAATTGTTTAAACCAACAATGACATGGAAGTGCCTCAAAAGTGAAGCCAAAACATCACCACCAACTTAACAGAGAGGCCATGGATCAAACCTTTAAGCTTCAAATGTCAGATCAATGTTTCTCAAACACGGTTTCTGTTATTGAAGTTTATTCTTGTTAGGTATGTTAACCTTTAACTGAGCAGCCTAACTGTGTTAGCTCCTGTGAACTCAGCCCTCTGGTTTGCTTTTGGAGGTCATATACTGTAGATGCATCAATATTGATCTTGGTGGGTTTCATTACCACCTACACACTCCTCATACTGAGTTTTAAGAACTTGTTAGAGCAGTTTTTCCATCACATAGAGGTCAACAACACCATGTGGTCTTACATTATTCTGAGCTATCAGCATGTTGTAGTGCAAACCCAATGGTCAAAGGGGTCATGCAATGCAGAGACACCCCCTCGAAAGATGAATGTTGCAGACCGCTTGCTTCAGTTATTTCTTCATGGAAATGCAATCAGACCAAGACGCTAAGGCAGAAGACCTACCACGTCTGCAGTGCAAAATGATCAATATGGTAATAATTACTTCAAGGAAATGATCAAGTAATGATCATAAATGTTCATCCTTGAGCTGCGTCACCCTGCTGTAGTTGGTGATGGCTGCTGGAAGAGAATAGGTGAGCTGTGTTTGGTCTCTTTGCTAAAGAAACCAGGCAAAGCTAAAAAGATGTTTGGTGGCTAGTACTATGGCTGGTACCCTATATATACTGTTGATGAAGTTAGGTGCTGTTCTGAGCATTATTTGTGGTTATCGAGTGGCTTTTTGGTTGATGTTTGGGCTTGGCTCCTTAGACCGCTGTGTATTGCTATTGTGCGGTTGTTATTAAAGTTGGTATAACTAGAGAGGCGGGCAGCCTGCAACATTAATCTCTCGAGGGGGTGTCTAACTTGGTGTTATGGTGTGTTGAACCCTAACTTAGTTTATCCCTTTAATAAATTGTGTCAATCAAACTGAGAAAAAAAACTGAGGACACTGAGTAAGTGTCAGACATAGACAGCTACTTGAACTCTAGTATGGTATTCTCTGTCTACGCTGTTGTGATGTGTCCAGAACGTTTAACTGCTACCTGATGTCCAGGTAAGCTGTTAGCTTTCACTTAAATACTGATGTAGCCTCAGTGGCGTCACTCTTTGGTTTTTGAAGTGGGGTTTTGAAGACTATCAGTAGTGATTGCCGTATTAGAAATGCTGACTCAACCCAACTTTGAATCAACCTACCAAGAGGCAAAGAGCTGGAGTTAAGGTGGGCCTTAGCCTACAGTGTGCCCACCTGTCAGTCAAGTCAGTGGTGCCCCTGGTGCTGTCAGGTTCATCAGGTTAATGTCAGTGATGGGTGGATGAGGCTTTGACTGGCTCTCTCAATGATAGTTTGGGGCACCAACACACCTCTGTGATAGTCATAGTTCTAGTCTTTCTGAAAAACCAAAGTTTCAGAAGCATGATCATGATAAAGTACAACTATTCATAGATCTGCCGACCCTTGTTGGATGTGGCTCTGCATCAGTATTTATACTTTTGAACCCTGCACTGTCACAAAGTGCAGCTTTTGAGAGGAAGTTTAACAAGTTTGGTAACTAAATTCTTCAATCTCTAATCCCTCACACATTATTCATACAACACTTTGTAAAAGCTTTGACAGTCACCAGTCAAATGACGTTTCAACTTCTAACATAAACTCCAACATTTTAGACTGAAGCCATGCAGTCTTCTGCAGTCATCAAGCCTTGGAGCTCAAGTTCAATACCCCCACCTCTGCTTATTGTTTTTGAAATGAATACATTATAAAAACAAGTCCACCATGTGAACACAAAACCTCAGAGACAAACTGTTTTTGTACCAGGCTGTAAACATGTTCATGTTTGCTCTAAAGAAGGTTCTGAAGCTTCTGGACACTCACTTATTGGTTTCATTTTTCATGACTTAAGGCTTAAACAGACAGGCTCCATATTGAATGCATTCCGTCAGCCTCACTTGTCACGCATCAAATAGGTTCCCACTCTAATCAATGCAGCATCGCACACAGCAAACGTCACAGAAGGGTATTGATTGCGGCTCTGCTAAAAATACACGCCGAGTCTATTTTTGCTGCTCTATGTTTCCAACACACATCACTCTACACAGAGAAGATCGCTCTAAACAGGATGTCAAGCATGAAAACAGCCAAGCATAAAGCAACATAGTTTACTTTATTGAACACAAGTAAACCTGCAAAAAATGAATCTGTAAAATCCTGTTGCTTTTTCACACACAGTAGAGGCTCAACAGTCACTGATTTATATCCAAATCAGCAGGAAATAGACCACAGAAAGGCAAAACAACCTGTTGTGAGCATGTTGTTTCCTCTATACTGAGCCCAGCTGACTGAGGCCGCACTACACTGCTGCCATGCTCCAAACATGCATCCTGTGGGCAATGATTTGTGCTGCTCGACGGAGCAGATACATGAAGCTGACGGAACGTGCTCAACACCGATCCTGTGTGTTTTCGGCTTTATGGTCAACACTTGGTTTGGTAAACACTGCCTAGAGAGGGTTGCATTGTGACCAGAAACACTTGATGACCCAGGAATGATGAAGTTTGATAGTTTTCATATCCGCCTAACAAGCTGGTACACAGTTTATAGTTTGATCCAGTTATTTGTGCAATTGACTTTAAAAAAACACACAAAAAAAAAATTTCATCATTGAGTAAATCCGATGAACTTTCCATCAAGAGTGATTCAGTGTGGAGAGTGCACCGCTCAGCTGATCTAACACACTTTCAGATTTAAAGCACTGGTCCAAAAATTCATCTCTAATTGCAGCAGGACTTGATGAATGCCGACCAAAGTTTCACCAAAGTATAGACCGAAGACCTGCTCACCAAAATGAAAGGCTGTGAGTAATTATGGTGAATAAAGAGTTTACAGGGTTTATATAGGGTTCATAGTGTTCTGTCAGCATGCAGGGTTCTCCCATAGCTGCCGGAGCACAGGCTGCTAAATTTAAATCTCTTATTATTGAGTTTGTCTTTAGTTTTTTTTTTTTCCTTTAAAAAAGAAAAAGTTCTCCTCTCTTTTACCAGTCATACCAGACTCTGATAGGGTCATGCTAGGCTTCTGCAGATCTTAAAAAGTGACTTAAACTGATCATTGGCATTGTTTGCTTTGACATGGGTTGAATGCTCTATTATTCAATCCTGGTTGCTTTGCATAACCCAACAAATTTAACCTCTGCCAAAATTATCACACTTTTGTCTCACTAGTGTATTCTGTGACAGTGATGGGAGAGCGCTGTGTAATAATTAAGGGTATAAGTAAGGGGGTCAGGAGTTGGAGGGAGTGCATGATGGCTTGCAAGGAGGAAGTTCAGTTAAACATGGAGGTGATAGTAGGTGAATTAGGAGGATAGGAAGGAGGAAGATTAACTCAGGACTACATTAGAGTGCAGGAGGAAGAGGAGGAGCAGGAGGCCAAAGTTTGTGAGAGGGAGAGAGGGCAACCCCGGCAATAAAAAGAGCCACAGGCCACAGAGCAAGGTGGAGGGAGGTAAAAGGGAATAGGAAGACCTGCGGAAACAAAGGAACAGAGGACAGAGTAAAAAAACACCAACACAATCCCATAGCTTTGTCTTCAGCACCTTCCACTGAGCGCCCACATTCAAGATTCAACGTTTCAATTTGATGGTTTTGACTGGACGCCAGCTGAAAGTGCTGAGAGAGCTTATGAAATGTGAAGACTGAAAGATGGGAGTGGAAATATTAAAAGAGGAACATGTTAATGGGAGGGAGACATTCTCTTAGAGGAAGGGTAAATTACAAACAGATCCATCAGTTCCTATATTGACACATCTCAATATAAGAGAAAGTAAAGTGTTCACACACAAACATATTCAAGAGCACTTCAAAACTTTTGACGAGTTTTTTAATCAAATAATCTGATTTGTTTTGTCAGGAGACAGGAGAGGTGCAAGAAATTTGTCTGTTTTCCTCGTGCAAAAATCTTATCAGCTGGTTTCTCATCCTGTGTTGGCTTTTTAAGGGCCAGCAGGTAATCTACACTGGTTTAGTGATTCATCTCTTCTATCATGCTGTGGTGCATGAGCTCAGTTGCTGATAAAGTGTTATTATGATGTAGTGTTGGACTGCTGTGATACAGTTTGAAAGAGGTAAATGTGGAGACAGCTGACCCCATGCTATAAAATGATCATCTGTCTGTGGCTGTGGGATGTAGGGGTGCTGCAGCGCCCCCCTGTAGGAGAAAGCAGACTCTATTTTTCCGATATGACACAAATAAATGAATAAGAATTATAAATAAAGCACTTATTAGATTCTCCTTTTGTTATCTAATTATTGTTTTGATGCTTTGAGGAGAATAGAGAAATGATCATCTAGCAGCTTTCTGCAGATGAACACCAGGTGTGTTTCGCTAACAGTCAGTTACTAAACATAGGAAATCAGCCTCTGAACATGAAGCTACTGTATATTTGGAGTTATTTGACTGGAGCAACCAAATTGAAAGTTACGGGGCAGCAGGGTATTGTATTGTATTGACTCATTTTCAGACACCATAAATTCATACATCTTCAACCTGTAACACAGCAGAGTCACCTTTATTAAAGTATGAAAACATCCCACCTTCAGCTCAACTTCAGAGAACAATGGATGCTGAGGATTGAGACAGTTATTTTAAACAGTCATGGTTTATAAACCACAGTGAGCTGAGGAGGCCTGTACTACATGAACATTTTCAGCAGTAGTGAAAGTTTTTTTATCCAATTTTATTCATCTATCATGTGGATCCACTTTAGATGACAGAAAAGTGACACTTCTTTGCTTAAACTGAGTCTGTTTTCAGGTGATACAGACACAAAACATCACTGTCTACCATGTCACTCATCACTGTTAGCAGTTGCTGTTTTTTCTTTGAGGTTCATCTATTGTTGAACACTGTTCCAGTAAAACAGGTAAACTGTCCTCAGAAAGTCAGAGGATACTGCGGCGTAAATACCTCAGCTCTTTAAATCCCCTCTTGTTGTAACTGCTCAGGTTACCTTAGGTGACCCATCATGCTCTCAGGTAGACACTAATCATTATTAACAATACTGTGGATTCAAATACCTGCCAGGTCCCTATGTTTCAGATGGATTTAATTCTGAAGTCCAGTTGCTGGTTTTAATGACCTTGCCTGTGAGTAGTTTTCAACTTTAATGTGTACTTCAGTCAGAAGTATATATATTGCTTACCCGATTCCCCTTGAATCCTTGTGGTCCTACTAAACCCTGAAAAAAGAAATGAATCACATATTAGTGGATGTAGAACAATGATACATTTACCACTAAACGAAAATTTGTTTGCTTGCTCACTCCTGGGCCTTGATCAGGGGTGTTAAAACTGCAGCTTTAGCGAGGGGTAGGGCAAGAAAGTAAAAAGTGTCTGCAACAGATGGTTTGTTGGCAACATTATAAAATGAGCCTTCAAACTTCACTCATGTGCAGAGGGAGTTCTTAATGTAGAAAAATAGAGACAAATCTGGATTCCTGTAATTGTATAGCAGTGGTTGGCAGGCTTTTGTTTATCTGCTTAGCTTTAGCTAAAAGTAAAACAAAGTCTAAGCTGACCTAACGCTGTGCACTGGTGTGTTAAATGTGGCCCAAAGATTCATGTTTACTCCATTCATCATAATAGAGAGATAGTACTATAGTTCAAAGGTTAGAGATTCACTTGTTTATTGCAGCAGATGTTGCACATACACCTCCCCTCCCTTGATACCTGAAGCTCTCCCGGCACTAAGACCCTGGTAACTACTGCACACCTTGTTTTTGTTTTTCTGTCTGCATGAAGCCTTTTGTGATCTCAGTGGAAATAAATGTACTGTACATATGCTTGAAGATGACCTGTTATATCAATCTGTACTTTTAATACAAACAAATAAAGTCAGAATTTTACATCAGCTAAGTTTTACAGCATGAATATCATCACCAGGCAGGTGTCTAACTTGTCTAAGTGGCTTGTTATGGGACACAACATGACATTAGGTTGTGCCATCACATAACTCAGAGAATATCCAGAGTTCAGGTCTTACTGTGTTGATCTTCTTTTTTTTTTTTTTTTTTTTTTTTTTTTTAAAGTCGAAGAGGCCCCTTGTTATCAGGAATGACTTATTTTAGCTGGACAGAGAGACTTACTGGGATGCCTTGAGGCCCAGTTGGTCCTGGTAGTCCTGCGTCTCCCTTTTCACCCTGAAGTAATGAGACAATATTTAAAATGTGCAGCCTCTTAAACTGTATGTGTATGTACGTTCAATCAAATATATCCAATAAAGACACAAACAAAACCAGACTTACTCTCTCTCCCTTTGGTCCTGCTGGCCCTGGAACACCTGCTGGTCCTATTAGACCCTTTTAAAAGGAGACAATAAACCCTGTTAGCTGATTCAAACATAATATTACTGCATGAAATACCACAATCAAATACCTTCAATCAGTAGATCAACAAGCTCTCTGGTGGACATGATGACATGCAACAAAACATCCTTTTATTGACCTGCTTGTTTTTTCATCTGGATTAATCAAAATCAAGATTTTGAGATTTAATTTTTGTCTTTATTCCTGCATCATTTCACACCAAGCTTGTTGAACAACTGTCCAAACCGTTAAAAGGAGGGAAAATGAATAAAATGTCAACAGCTGCAGATCTCTGTCTGATTAGCAGTCAGGATTTCAGAGGATGACCTTGCATCTCAGGCATATTCAGTATGTAGAGGGCTGTTTGGAGTGCAGATGCACTGAATGATATGTCAACATGCAGCACAGGAACCTCTGCATGCTGCTTTCAGAGACGTCTTAGCAAAGGCTTCTTTGCAGCCTGCTGCTGATAAATGAGGATGAGGAGGCTGGAGACCGTTAAGAGGACCAAGGACTGAGGGTTTACGCTGTTTACCAAACATGAAACCAGATTCAAGAACAAATCAGCACCAGGTAGCCTTACACTTTCACCAGGTAGCCTTACACTTTCATGGCCCAAGATAAGAGGTGGAAAAGGTGGAAAAGAAGACCAGCACTTCAGAAAAATTACATGTTTTCTTTTTAAACTGTTTTGCATCAAACACGATATTTATGTCACGTCATGAGGCGTGATAAAGGATGATCTACCTGTCTCGTAAACTGATCTGATCCCTCTACTTAGACAAAATTCACTTTTAGATTCAGTCACATTTTTGTCTCACATTAAAACATGTTTGCTGAGTTTTCTGTCTCATCAGAAATTAACGTCAAAGTGTTTGAATCTGTGTTATTTTACTTTCTCTGCACTTAAACTGGCATCAGCTGATGTTTAGATACCTATGTGTCACCTTAATTACACTACTGCCAGTGAAAGGCAGTCCTGGAGAAGCACAGCACTATAGTGGATGAAACTATTATCTGTCCACCAAAATGCTGATATAAGCTTTGAGCAGTAAGCTCCCATAAGCTACAGGTACTGTGTGTCTATGTGTAGCTGTTTTAAGGCCAATGAATAGTAAACTCTATCTTACAACACCCAGAACTTGCTTTACAAATTCTGGTCCTTATGTAAGCCAGTTCAAACCTGGAGCCATAAAATGATTTAATCCCAGTGCGTCCTCAGACCCTGGCCCTGAACCGTCCAGTCCTCTCAAAGCTACCTCAGGAGGTAGAAAACAGAGACAAGACGAGCACAGGAAGCAAAAGAGAAAAGAAAAGCAAGCGGATAGGATGAGCAGACATGGCAGACATCAAGCAAGCTGTAGCAGGGGGGAGGAGGAGGAAGAGGAGGAAGAGGAGGGTGATGGGACTGGAACTTGCACCACTCACCACAGGACCCGGTCTGCCGTCTAACCCATGAGCCCCCTGTACAGCGTCATACACAGTTAGAGAGCAGAGATGGTGGGAGGAAGGTGGGGGAGGGTGGAGGGGGTGAGTGAAGCCATGACTCAGGTGACATATAAACATATTCAGATGATAACACATACAGAGGTGATGGAGGTGGCGGAGGGGGAGTTAAAGTGACAGTAAATGTGGGTGACATCTGACTGGTCATGGCCAGTGATGACATCCCCTCAAAGGTTGACCTGGTGATATGGTGATGACCTGACAATTTTTTTCATTATATCTGTAGATGGAGGCGTGAACAACACAGAGCCGAAAGAGTGAAGTTGAACCACAACTGAAGATTTTCCTGCTGTCCTGAGTTACATTATGTCTCCTGTTATATATTTTTCAAATAAACCTGCTGTATTCAGCTCAGAGATTATCCATGTGCTTCTGATGATGCATTGTGTATGGTGGCCCTTAAGGCCAACTGCACAGACTTTTCCTGACTAAAAAAAAAACATTTCACTAAACACCAAAATCTTTGAAAAAAAAACAAAAAACAAAAAACATCTTTTGCATTATGGAAAATATTTTTCCATTTCAAAACCATGCTTGAATAAAAACAACATTTTCATATTCAATGAAGTAGTTTTGCCCTCTACACGATATATGTATATATATATATATATATATATATATATACATATATATATACATTTCCAAAATTATTTTTACACTTTATAAAATACTTTTCCATTCTACAGATTATGATTTGCAATTTTGCAATATTATTGCACATACCTAAATATTTTGCCTTTTTCAATATTGAAAAATCTACATTTTCATAGCTCCTAAACACATCACGACAAAGTTTTATTCACCTTTGACTGAATGAATTATCTATCCTGAACTTGGACACATCAAAATGTGTCTTTGTGCTTATGATCACAGACCATGAGTCACATACCAATAATTATAAGCATTTTAAGGAATCTGCATGAACATGCTAAGAACTTGTGTGAACTTTGACATCTCTAGTCTGATGAGAAATGTTTGCAATTTGCAAATTATTAGAGTTTGATGAAATGTTTTTTGTACTTCATGAAATGTTGAAGACCTGCAATTGACTGTCAGAGCCACTAACACAATGACATAATTGGAAATAAATAAATAATACATGGATAAATAAATAAACAATTAAGTGCTGATATTTTCTATTTTTATTTCCATATATATATATTTATTTATGTATGTATTTATTCCTGCATTTATTTATGAATTTAGGTATTTACTTAATCATTTATATTTATTTTCTTATTTATTTATTTATTTTCAACTATGTCATTTTTGCTCCCTCATATTTTTAAGGCTTTGCACAGGTGCAGGATATGTTCCTGTATCAGTCATATGAGGCGGTGTCCCTCAAAGACTACAGGCCATTCCTTCTTGGATTTGATCTCTGCTTTGCTCCCTGCCACAATGACTGAAAGATAATGGCACAGCCGATTTAAATGTGATCAATAGCATACAAAGTTGAGTTACATTCAAGTTTATAATTTGGTGTAAGTCTATCACTTAAATCTTTCGAATGATTTCACTGTCAAACCTGTTATCCAAACTTTGTCCTGTAATAATGATATTAATGGTGTTTAATGCACAGAGTGTTTAACTATTAAAACAACAAAATGAAAATCAACAGCATCTTGAAGCCCACTTTACTAATTTGTGAATATCTGAGAAATAATGGAGCAACTTTACACAGTCCACAAATATGATTTAAATAAGAGTGTAAACCAGAGGACCCTGAATCTAATGCAGACAGATTTGATCAGAGGGCTGCATGTTTTGCTTTAAGTGTTAATTTACTCCCTCAAGACACAATCTGTCCACCCATGCAGAAGCATTATAACAGTAAAGCAACATCTGATACATGAAACATTGACAAATACGCGAACTAAGGTTAAAACAAATATGATTTTGCTGCACTTGTGTTACAGTGATAAACTGTGTTCTTAGTACTGTCTGTTTTCATCGTACTAATTAGTCAGGAAACAGGTAAACAGACAGGAAGTTGAGTGGACTTACTGGCAGTCCAAGATGGCCTCTGTCTCCTTTTTCACCCTTCTGGCCGCTGGCTCCTTTCTCTCCTCTGATACCTATGCCAGGTTCTCCCTGAGACATGGGTTTAAACAGGATCATGTCATGAAAAGAATGACTGTGAGTGGATGACACAACAGTGAGGGCGGCTTGAAACAAACATGCATGTCTGAGTCTTGAGTCTCACCTTAGGCCCTGACTGTCCTTGAGAGCCCTGGATGAGACAGAAACAGGGAGACATCACTGACACAATCTGTCCTGAGTTTATATTGTTGCCATTTAACATTTATGGCCTTAAGACTGATGGCCTTGCTGCTCTCGTTGGAGTGCTCCTATGAGCTATTTGCGGGGGGGGTTAGTGCCTTGCTCAAAGACACTTTGACTGTGCTCAGTGACCTGAAGTGACCTGGCACCTCTCCAGCTACCAAGCTGAAGTCTAGATATGGTCTAACCAGGACTTGAACCAGCGACCTTCCAATCCTCAGCTCAAGTTCTACTGCCAATGACATTTGAACTCTTACGATTCACATGAAAACAACTTTTGAACATTTTGTTGACTTGCAGTAATAAAAGTGAACAAGCAGCCAAGATGACTTTATTCTGAAACAGGTCTGTCCACAGTCCAGCCCAGGGGGCCAGTTCTTACACAGCCCACATCATAAAGTGCATGATTTGAGGCACTGAATATCAAACTACTAAAAGTAAAGCGAGAAAAAGAAGTTGGATAAAAGTATTAATCATGGTGTGCAATGTGCCTGATGAAGACAAAAGTTCAAAGGACAAGATACAAATGATGCAATGAGTCAGTTACATCAGGGTGGTGATAGGCTTTAGAGCAGAATCTAGTCTGACACTTAGGTTGTTAATTAGCATGATTGACTCACTGCTGGTCCTACTGGTCCTGGAGGTCCTGGAGGCCCTGGAGGACCATAGATCTGAACACAAACAAATAAATAAGTTTCCATCAACAGTGTCCAACTTGACCTGCTTCAATTGATCAAACTACAATGATCAGATCTGTCTGTCTTTAAAAAAACAACCTCACCATTTCTGACCTTCCTCCTTCTCCGGGTTCACCTTTAGGACCCTGCAACACAGATTAACTTAGAGTTCATGACATGAATCCTTTCATCAGAAATAACTGAGTGAATGTAAATTGAGCACAACAACACCACACTTTTTATTCACACATTTGATTTGAACACAAATGTTTTGCAGTGTCCCCCCTCTGTCAGGTCAAACAGATGCAGCCTGGGGGGCACAATTGCATACCATTGCACCAGGTAATCCAATGGGGCCAGGGGCCCCGTTAGCCCCCTTTTCACCAGTAGGGCCATCTAAACCCTACAGAACAAGGAAGGGGAGATAGATGTCACAATAGCGGCAGAGCGTTTGGGTTAAGGGACTGAGTTGATTTTTATTTTATTTATATTTCTTTTTTTTTTTTCATTCAAAATATTTAGAGTTTTTGTCAAGTTTTTATCAAGTCTTATTGTCTGAACTTTCACCTAATTAGCACCATGGGTAAGGCCCCAAAACTTAGCAAAATCACATTATAAATATCCATTTTCTCAGCTGAGTGGAGATGCTGCTGACTGGGATGTAATGCTGCCCATCCATTGTCAGTGTTGATAATAACATGCGCACATATAATAAATCTCAGTTCTTCTTTCAACAGTAAACCCACGCAAACAGACACAGAGCTAACGCTGTTTGGTTAATGTTGAGAAAGTATGTTTTTGTGACAAATAGAACAACTTTAAAACAGAGATGCCTTTATGCTTCATACCACATTGTATCAAGAGTTAAACTTGGTGTCTTTTCTCAGTCTCTTGAGATCTACTGAGTCTCCAACTAAGAAGGGCAGCTGGACTGACCGAGGTCTTTTCTCTGAATAATGACAGTCATGACCCTCCTGCTGTGATCTGTACACCCCAGAAATTGATTTTAGACTTAAAACTGTCACTTACAGGTGATCCAGGTTGACCCATGTCTCCTTTGTCCCCCTTGGGTCCAGAAAAGCCCATGACACCACCCTCCCCTCTGGGACCTTCAGGACCAGCTGGGCCCGGGGGGCCTTGCTCTCCAGGCTTTCCTCTGGGTCCCTGAAATACAAGAGTCAGTGTAACATCCCCACACCTGAGGCACGAGCTACATAGTTTTACAGCACAGGCACATTGTCCATCACAGTTGGTACAACCATTCAACTGCTCAGTTGGTGACCAAAGTGCTGATAACTGATTTTTACCTTTTCTCCATCCAGTCCTGGGGCACCTGGAAGTCCAACTTCACCCTGGGGACACAAAAAGGCTGCTTTACCAATTAAGTAAAGCAGGTAGCTGCTCAGGAGCCCCAGACTTGAGCATGTGGATTTGTTTTAAATCCATTGTCTGGTCTTCTGTGTATTTGGGTTGGACTTTATGTTGCCTAAATGTTTTGACCAATGACTCTGCATCCCTTCAGGACACTTCTTGAGGCTTTTATTCTCCTAATGTGCAATTTAATCCATGCATTCTCTGTGGAAACATTGTTGGGCACTTCAAAACTACAGTAAACTGGCTACCTACCTTGGCACCAGGGACACCAGGAGGTCCAGGTAGTCCAGGGGGGCCCTAAGGAGAGGAAGAGGATCCCATCATTTAAGGAAACTGTGATCATTCCCGTGATTGCTCATACTCTGATAACCATGGAAAGTACTCACCATCAGAGGTATGTTGCGGATATCCTGTTTTGGAATATGAAATGTTAATAATACAGTTTATTGAATTGGAAACCATCTTATCATCAAGAAAAGAACAACTCAGGGAGAGGTACTTGCATTTTCATTGTTCTGGATTTCAGCCTTCCCTGGTTCACCAGTTGGGCCTGGAGGACCCTATACAGAGGACAGACTATCAGTCAACCTTATCACCTGTATAATAGTGATAAATCTAACATTTCCTACTTAATACATGCAAAATGTTATAATAGGCCTGTGAATTATGACTCACTCTTGGTCCTGCTGGGCCTTCAGGGCCTTCCTCCCCCTAGAGGTAAATGAAGGTAAAACGCTTAGTTTCACTCAGACCATACTCAGCTTGTGCCTGTACTTGGAAAGTTTTGTTGTTGTCACACCTGCATCTTGTTTCATTTCCTTTGACTTTCTCAGGGGTCTTTGAAATATTGCAGAATGTGCAGAGGAAATGCAATCGACATCCTAATACATGGTTACATTACAGTCTAACTTCCCAACTGCATAAACAAATGCCATGAATACTTGGTGCACTTTGCATTGTGGGTAGCTAGGTCCAGAAGGCCTACTCAGGTGAGTTGACTTGGACTTGTGAGGAGGACCAATGCTTGATTGGCATGTGTGCAGATGAGTCAACAATATGACAGTCTTTAGGGGGCGGGGCTTAGCATGGGGCAAAAAATACCAAATAAATTAAACTTGGAACTGCATGAAGTGAGCACTCGACAAGCTGGTATTTTTGCTGATTGCCATCATTGAGTCATTTTGTCTCTTATGACAGTCATTTACAGGTGGATAAGGGTACATGTACACAGGAGTTTCAGTCTATTGACATAACTATCAGTCTTTCCATTCTGTCACCAACAACTTTAAATGATGAACTTAATGTGTTCACAACAAACATGAGTACAATCATTTGAGCTGTTGAATTACAAAGCAAAGACACAATTAGACTGGTGCTACTCACCAGAGTGGAAAATATCTTAACTCAAGCAAATGTTCACATCCTGATAATAACCAATCAGCATGGAGATACCCTGATGACAAAGTATGTCAATAACAGACCAGCATTGATCCATTCATGTGAAAAAAATGGAGGATTAACTGATGGTGACAGTATGAGACCATCTGAGCTGGAGGATAAAGCTCATCTATGACTCTTTCATTGCCTTATAGTCTATGTTGGTGATATGTGTTTGTCTTCAGTATACTCCCTTTGGCCTCCAGCTAAGACCGTGATGTCTTTATGATGTTGTTGTGGAGTCTGCAGATGTTGCTGGGCCTTGCACCAGCTGCTGATGTTGTGGATGGACATAGTGAGTACTGTGAGCCTATAACCTTTTTGTTATGAACAGTACCTTGTAGTTGTATTACAGCACCTGGCTAGCCTCCTGCTATCAGGTTAATGGGTTAAGCAGCTTTTTGCTGCTGGGTTTATTGTGTTCATGGGGCAAACAAACTGCTTCAGGGTTTGATATAAAGGAAGGTTGAGACCACCTCCTCTGTTATCATGGGTTGCATGTCTTGCTCCACATGAGAGTACACTTGGGGCCTGGTGTATTAAGATCCCAAATAACGAGCGCTAAATTGCGTGTGCAAACTAAAAAATTGCACGTGCTGTTAGTGGGCATGTTGCAAGTGATCTACTATGATTGGGAGCACATTCATAACAGGTGCAAAAGTGGTGCAGACCGCCCTTTTAAATAAGGATTTTGCATGCGTTACCAGTTGTCACCATAGAGAGTTTAGAGAGCAGAGGGGTGGTGGACAAAAAATGAAGTTTGAAGCCATTGAGTTATACCTATCATTTTGGGGAAGCTACACAAAAGCTGTGTTTTGTGTCATTTACTGCGTCCTGAGTGTGTGGGAACTGGGTATACTTGTCCATCCTTTATGACCTAGCATTCAACCCTTGCGACAGTACACCAGAAAAATTATGGTGGGAGACGCCGGTACAAACTGTAATGGTTCACTGGATTGATCCAGATGCAGGGAAATGCAGAGTTACAAGGAGTTTTTCAATAGGAGATACAACGTGGATCATTTTGTGACTGGCTCCAAATCAGCCCTTAGGTCATCCAGCAGCTCAAAAATGGCATTACTGTGACTATTACTCTACTATTTTCATTTCTGACTGTCCACATTTGTTGACACAGAAGACTCTCTCTCTCCATCATCTGTCATTGCACATATGCCATGCCACCTTCTCCCCACATTGACCGCAGGCATTTGTGCGTAACGCTGTGCCAGTTTGCACCTGTCTTTCAAACATGCTAAATATAGACACAAAAACACCAACCGCAATCTGTCTCCAGATTTGATAAATCACATTGCGGTGCTGAATGATTCCATTTGCATCTCCTCCTCCAAGTATTTTGCGTGTTGTGATGATCTACATACATTCTGCATATTCATTAAGGCAAACAGGTTAATAGATTGTGTGTGGTATTTTGCTCGTTTGACCGACACAATCCTTGGTGCACCCCGTCAGTAGATCAGCTTCACGCGCTATCAAGTTTGCACGTTTTTATACACGCAGGCTTATAGTAGATCAGACTTTTAGTGTCTGTGTTTGTCCATAAGAACCACAGGTAAGAGGAAAACTCCCCACTATGAGAACATCTCAAAACAATCAAGGTGCGAAAGCGCTCTGAAACGGCACATTTTTGGGGTATTTTGAATCCTGTCTACTCACCTTTTCTCCCTGGTCACCTTTGTCCCCCTGGAGAAATAAGAGAGTGATTTATTTGAACAGTAGATTTTTTAGAAGTGTTATTTAAACACAGACATTCACTTATGTATAGACATCAACTCTTTTATCAGACTATTGACCTTTTGTCCCATGAGGCCTGGCAGTCCTGGTGCCCCTGGTTCTCCTTTAATCCCCTGTGCTGTGAGGCTTGGCTCTCCTTTCTCACCCTGCACACAAAAAGCATCAAATCTAAGCAAAGTTGAGTAACAGTTGTTAGGGGAAGGAAAATTCGAGTGATGAGATACAAGAATCAGAGGCAAGTCTGATTTGACTGACAGGTGGGGACACTGCAACCAGATTCTTTTGCTCCACAACTTGCAGTAAAATTAGGCAAATGCTCAATCCTAAAAAGGTAGGACATAGACAGGAAGCAAAGACGTTGCTCGGTGCAGCAAATCTCGTAAACTTCATGCCACTGAATTAAAGCCAGCATGCATGAGTTGCAGAATTAAATTAATACTGTTTTGCCCATTTTTTCTAAGTGGTCACACTGGGATGTTAAATCGCCATCCCAAACTAACGTTAATGGAAACAGTGCTTGAATATCAATTCAGCTTTTAAATATCAATGACTTTTGAAAGTGTGAATTATATTTGAACCTTAAATATTGTTTCAACAGCCCTGGTTTAAAGGTACACATAGACTATGTGGTGCAGTCCAGTGCAGGGCACACTACTCCACTGCACTCAATACTTCTTGTTAATGGAGTACAGGTAAGCCTTTTGACATCCTGACTGTAATTCAGATTAATCTCCATTAGCTGTCAAAGATGTGTCAAAGATGACACATGGTAAAGAGTAACCTTTCGGTCTCTTGAGAGAGCAAATTCCCTAATAAAAAGTTCCCAGTAGTGTAATGTAAGTGGAAATGTAGCTGGTGGCATGGAGTTGAAACATCCAGGAAGTTAGAGAGCCACTTGGGGTTATTTAGTTAGAGAGCACTGCTGGCTGTACATTCCCATAGATCTGAGCACATCTAACAACACTGTCAAACATTCAAATACTGTCTTTGTTTCAGGATAAAACAAAGAATATATGAACAAGAATTAGAAATGACTAATGGAGCAGGAAGGAAATCAAAACCAGCTAACCATCTCAGACCTTAATCCATCATCCATTATGAACCCACAGCACTCAAACATGGAAAGAGCAGCAAACACATCAGAGAGGTTAAATTAAAGATCACAGACAAACACTGGTGTGATCAAATTAAGACTTGACAGACGACCAGTAAGATGCATGAACAGAAGCACAATCACTTAGTCCACTCAAGCCTACCCTGTAGCCCCTCTTTCCAGGGATACCAGGGATACCAGGGGTACCGGGGGCGCCCACCTGGCCCTTAGCAGGAATAAAAGACATTTAAGACCAACTGATGTGCTTGAGTATGAATTCAAACACCAAGTGCTCCAAACAGAGAACGGCTTTACCTTTAGCCCAGAAGTGCCTGGGAAACCTGGTTCTCCCTACAATCAGCCAAACATGACAGAACAGAGCAAAGGGAAGAACAGAAGATATTAATTTCTACTTCAAGTTGTTAGACATGAATGCAGCCTTGTCAGGAAAGTAGATTAACATGGAGAAAATTCAGTGCACAAGCTTGGAGATCCTTCAGTGTCAAAGCTTGACTGTGTTTCAAAAGTCCCTCATCAATCACTAAAAAAGACAAATGACCACAAACGCATGCAAGAGTATATCTTTTAGTGTAGAGTCCATCACATGTAGGAGGAGGAGCAGATCATGGTCTCTACAACCAGAGATACAAATCTGTCACTGATTAGTGTTAGCCACAGCATGATGAAGCCTCTGAAGGTACTTGTTAAAAATAGAAAGGAAACATGTGCAGGTCATTAGCTGGTGAGTGTTGTTTCTCCTCTATCAGATTAATGAATAGATAGTTTAGGGATGATGCACAATCACAGCTGTGACCACATACATAGCTGGGAGCTTCTATAATCCACATCCCAGAGTCATGATAGCGACACATGATGGGAGGGGATGCCTCCATGACTCTGAACTGAGCTGAGGCTGCTCCAAAGGATGAGGACACACCAGCAACAAGTAATTTATACTGTGCTTGATTATACTTCTCTAGATTGCTTTAGCCATCAATCTTTACAGTAAGGCGTGGTGTCTGTTGTCATGGCTACGTATGCTATCAACAGCCCAGAAAGTGTCAGCAACAAAACTTCCAATAAATTCAGCAGTTAATGAAGTATCTCTGAGGCCTGTTGGTTTGACTGTATATTTACAAGGAAATCTAGCTTAGCTTAGTCATCATGCCTGAGCACAGGAGTGTGATAAATGTTTAAATCGTAAATAATCCACATCTAAAAAGACGTTTCCACCAGCTCTTTGTGCACCTATGGATTTTCTGTGAGGTGCAGTTGTGAGAGGCCATGTAAAAATACTGAAAGTCTGCTGGAGCTTAAGTAGGAGGTCAGATGAAAGCATTGCTGGACCTCCATCATCCCTGCAACTCTCAGGAGTCCTCTTCAGCTGATGGCTCTGCATGCACAGACAACCAGCAGCCCCCGACAGGAAACATCTTCACCGTTTGATTTTCTGACCGCTCCAATCTGCTTTCAGCATTCTTGTGGTCGCCCCCAAAGTTTGTCCTTGCTCACCAGCTTTCTATTTAAGCACAGTCCACCTTCTGTGAAACCCATCAGTGCAGGGACGAGTCACACTGGCACGCCATGTCATGATTTATGAATATGATCATCTGGTTGTTGATATCGCGCAGCCACAAGGAAAGAGGAGTTCAGACCAATCTGTCAGTCGTACACGAAAAACCAACAGCAGCCATCTTGAAGTGGTGATTTCATTCTGAGTGTGCTGCAGCCAAATCATCCCATCACAGTCTGAGAGGAAGGACTCCGCTCGGTCATAGTTTGTGTGAGGACCTCAGACTCATTCACTGTCTGTATGCATGTGTGTGTGTGTGTGTGTGTGTGTGTGTGTGTGTGTGTGTGTGTGTTCTCCAACAGTGGAGGAGTATGCTTAGCAACAAATAAGTAGGAAAGGACTGATTGGTCATTGTGCCAATGATCCACTGAATCTGTAACAATAAACAAGTAAAAATGTTGTTCCCTAGCTTTGGCCTCATCACATGTTCTCATAAACCGTTGGGAGACACTTCTGACACTGTATCCTTGAAACAGAAACAGCTGTGCAGGTTTGTTTTGCTAATATTTCCTATTCCTGTACTCTTTTTCTGTGATGGTGTTTCGTGGCGGTACATGTTTGCAGGCTTCCCCTGGGGATCGTATGTTTCCCTCACACACCTGATAATATGTTGGTGGGACAGCCCTGAGCCCTCACAGACTCATCTGGAACACGCTTTGAAGTCACTGAGTGTGGACATGCACCACTGACTTGCTTTTGGAGCTGGTCTATCCTGAACTTCTAGGGTTAAGGGTCTAGGGTCCCTTCAGCCACTCCTCCAAAAGGTCAAGAATTATCTGTGGTTGACCACCACGGCCTGCCTGTATCTGCCTGTTTAATCCTTGTCTCTGCTGCCACTAGAGGTCGCCAGCTACCAATGGGTGTGGGCTATCATAACCTAGTCGCACAGACAGTCTGCTCTACATAATATAATAATGGAGAATAACAGAATGAGGGGTAGGATGGGAGTTTTTCGTCGCCATGTTGCTCTCAGCTTATAATATTTCCTCCAGCTGGGCGACTTGCTGTTTATCATGGTCACTGAGAGGAAAACGCAGGAAGAAGCAAGACGTGTGACAGTTGGCATACACTCTCCTTTACCATGAAATCCAACCTCTGTGTCTCTCTCAGTTCCCACACGGAAAATTAAATCAAAGTTGCTTTCAGAGACAGAGATTATTGGATCAGTCTGAAACAGAGCAGTATTTCACCCCAGTGACAGACAGGACGGGGTCCTGCAGTGGTAGTACTTTAGTCTGCTTCCTCTCTGGCCAGACGTTGGCCTGCAGCCTGCTGGGAGCTTTAAGCTGAATTGGTCCAGTCTACAGGAGTCATTATTTGTGGTCGGCACTCTCCAGATAATGGCAGTTACCACAAAGTCTCAACAGTGGTATACTTCAAGATTTTATATTACACAAGTTCCCCCCTGGGATGATGGACCTCCATGTCTGGAGTGACCACACTCTAAATTTAACTTCTTCTTCTTATTATAAATGTGTATTAGCTCTTCCAGGGAGCTGTTTCCTGTCCATAACCAATGGATACGCACTTTCTCCCCTCATCTGTGTATCTTTGAGGCTTAATGGAGAAAACACGCACACTGTGACTGCTGCTGCTGCCATGCAGGAGTGGCCGAAGAAATGCTGCTATGAACGCAGAACAGCAGGGGGCTCCTCTGGTGCTGGAGGGTGTCAGAGGAGAAATTCAAGAACCAAAATGACTGGTTGATTTAGAGGACACTGTTGCAAATCACTGCAATCCCTGCATGGTGATGTCTTAGAGTAGCCTACTGCTTACTCAAGAGCACTGTCACAGATGATGCTTTTATATCATCAGATTTCCATGCTGAGAGAATCAACGTCACAGAGCAAAGCTATTCATTAAAAATGTGATCATGTCTTAAACAGCTGATGTATGTATGTATGAGGTGTTTACACAACCCTCCAACAGAGCCTTGTGTCAACCATGCACATGCATCATCAGTAATAATAAAAGTAGCACACTACACTCTTGCTAACAGCTAACAGGAAACATGTTAGCCTCACCTGAGATGAAAGTATCAGTGAAGGATTCATTCATGACAGATGTTCAATGTATAGATGTCAAGAATGGCAGGCCATAATGCACAGCAGGCTTCTGATGGGCCAAAGTGAAAGGTGAGGAGGTCCTCTGACCAACCTTCATGGGTTTTTTTTCTTTTTTGCAGATTTGGGGCAAATTCATGCCAATTTGACAATGTTTCCTCACAAATTTCAGACTGTTTCCCACCGATTAGTGACTCTGCTATCACACGAAATGAATTTCTTTTTCTCTAAGTGTATTATTAGCCTTCTTCTCCTCTGGCTCGTTTTTTTATTTCTGTTTCTTTATGTCACCCTAATACACCATATGCATCATGAGGGTAACTTTAAATATATTAAACATTTCACTACACTTCTTACTGGAGGATACCAACTATCTGGCATCAGGTTGTATGCAGCCACTGGCTGGATGTAAGAGATGCAAAGAGGAGACATGGCCGAGCCCACAGAGGTTGCTGTTGTGTTGATTATTGGCTTTAGTGGCTTGGTAAATGACAAGGTCCCAAGCCATCTCAGGTGACTGATAACTGGTGGACAGAACACACCATCAACTGTGCTCCCGCTCTGTTTCTCCCGGATTATCCTCCGTGCACCAACATAACAATGCCAGACTTGTATCCATTTATTTCTGCAGGTTTCCACATCAGTTAATATAAATGAGCTTGTTTGACACCCGTTATTTTGACCACCGTGTTAGTTGCTGCGAAGAGACGATAACACATTGTACAGATGTGGATTACTGCAGACTCGGTCCATCAGTCTGTCTGTAAACTCTGGGCCATCAGTGTCCCAGTTGCTGTGCAAACTATCATATTTTCTCTGCCTCTACACTGCCCCCTAGTATTTATGTGCACACTGCTCCTTACGTCTGTGTACACAGCTGATGCACTAGACCAGCGCTGGGTTAGTGTACGTGTGGTTAATTCATAAAAACATTATTTTCAAGCCAACTTGTATTCTGACTGCACCCAGGGTGCAAAGCAGCATGAAGGACAACAAACAGATGCATAGTTTTACAAGAAAACTGATGAATGAATCACTGATTCATTCATTCATCAACATGATCATGTTAACTGCACACCTATAAAACAAACAAACAAAAACAAAACAAACAAACAAACAAAGAAAAAAAACAGCTGGGCTCTGAATTCAAGCTGCTCCTTTCTGTCGGAGAGCCAAACTGAACAGACAGAGTACCCAGGAACCTTTACAAAGACATAAGCATTTTGTTTTGGAGTCCCTTTTTTTTCTTCTGATTTCAGGGGTAAGCTCTCATTCCCATTTTAGAAAACATGACTTTGGTACCTAGAGAACTCTAAAAAAAATCAGCTTATTAAAGCTTGTTTATGCTTTATCTTGGTGTGCCCCCATAGACTGGTATGACAAACAAACAAACAAAGTGTCTCTGGTACAACTTTCAGATTTGGACCTTCCTTCACCTGCTGCACACCTATCTTTAATGAAGACAGAGTCAGAGATAAAGATATGTGCAAGACTTGCGGTTTCCCTCTGCTCCCCTTGCTGAAAATGAGGTGGATATGCAATCCCTGCAATGCCATGTTGGTATTTGATAGTGTCTGCAGCCAGGATTTTTTTTCAGATTTCTACAGTTTATATTATAAAAAGTCATCATCACAGATGCCTGCAAAGATAAGATTCAGTAACCAGGATACAAGTTTTAATCATGTGTACAGGGGTATGAATAACCAGCTTTCTTTGTGTGCATGTAAACATAATTCCCCAATATGACAAAGATAAGGCTATAAGGCGAGATGTTGAGTCCGTCCACATGTCTCAATGACTGTTATTTTTTTTTCATTGCTGAACACCTGCAGGAAACCTCCATGTCACACAGACTGATTCATATCCCTGATGAATGTCTGAATCTTTTCCAACAACAAACAAAAGCACAGACCTTTAAAATGCCCTTGAGCTTTTGTCATCCAGACCCTGGTAACAACACCTGTGTCCCTGCATGCATAAATTCACTTCAACATGCCACACACACACACACACACACACACACACACACACACACACACACACACACACACACACAGATACACTCTTGCATGATAGCCTCTGACTCTACCTTCTCTGCCTTCTCTCCAGGGAAACCACGTTTTCCTTCATCTCCCTGCAGAGTTGATGGAAAGATCAGCTCAGAGACGCAGCAGGACAGTAAAGATTTCAACCAGGGCAACATCAAAAGGGGAACAGAGGCTCAGAGGTAAAGGGAAGTCTTCCTTCTTTAAAAGGAGCTGACAGGAGAGGATCTAAATCTTCAGAGATCGAATCAAGGGCCTAGACTTGTCTCAGCAGTTACCACAAAAACAACAACAACACGTAAAACACAGCCATGATGACTCCTGGGGCCTGTTCTACGAAGCAGGATTACTGCTAAGCGAGGTAATTTCGGGGGTAAGTTTGGGGTTTCCTGTTCTACGACGTGGGTTCACTTCTTAGCGAGGCGAGTCTCCATGGCAACGTATGCTGAACGGCTAACCTGCTCCGGGGCAGGTTAGGTTCCGTATTGAACTCACCGAGTATAAAAACCCCGCCCACTGACCAATGAGCTCTCTCGAAAAATGGCTTGTCCGTTCTTGGAGGATCCTACAGACCTCAGTGCTCGCATTGTCTGAGGAGCACTCCGGCGCGCGAGAGATTTCAGGGACCGCACGGACCCACTTACTTTTCCGGATGACCACCTTTATGAAAGGCTCATATGGCCTATATATCACACACATAATGTAAACACGATAGGAATGAACAAATGAATGAATTCATCTTGGAAATGAATGGGCATGGGCTGTGTGATCACAGGCAACATCCCGGTAATATTTAGTAGCAGCGCACGCCCCTTGCAGCACCTTAAGGAGCAACCATGTCTTAGCTTAAATAATGTTGTTTACATCCTCCTAAGAAGTGTCCTGTTATCAGCTTAAGTTGAGTCTCAGTTTCGCTACATACCAAATTACACAGAGGCCTAATCTTGGGTTTACTGTTCATGTTTACTGTTTACTGTTATGGTGAGTCATAGTCTCACTGTAACAGTATCTGGACACACACCTCTGCAGGACAGATGTGTTCCATATTAACCCTTAAAATAATATTCACTCAGGTCTCAGCTGAAACTGTCCTGCAATGAAAACTCCTAAACGTTTCTGCTTTTCTCATCATCCACATCTTCAGGTGCAGAACTTGTTCATGTCTATCAAAGTCTAAAGTTACTGTAGCTGGTTAGCATGACCAGAAAAAAATTATCTTACCTTAATCCCTTGGTCTCCTTTGACCCCCTGTAAAAGTAAAAACAAACACTGTGAGTGTAAAAACTAGAATACCAGTCCACTAGATACAGCACAAGATCCTTTAAAAGCATGAAACCAATCGAGCAGTTTGCTGGTCATCCCTGCAACCTCTGGAAAAGAAAATCCTAACCAAGGGCCAAGTGAAATCAAAGAACGGCTGTATTTGAAGTCTAAGAAAAAGTGATCCACAGAGATGCTTGCAGGAATGATGTTCATCAAAAGATCCCAGCCTCAGAAAAGCTGCTTTATAAAAAGAGCATAACCTTTGTCAAAAGTCACTGTGACTGAGGGTGGTGTTATAAATATCTATAACAGAGATATCTGATGTGACAGCAGCTGTCATGTTCAGATGACTATCACTGTCGTACTCTGTAGAGTCTAACAGACAGGAGAGAGTAAAAGTTACAAACGTGGATTATTCATCTCAGCAGGGGTGTTAAAAGGAGCTATTCTGCTTATTTTGAAGCTTAATTGGATCCTTCTGGTCCCTCTGAAGTAGCTTTCAATGATTAAACTACCTTTTAAACTACTACCTATTAAACTACCTGGTGTATATGAAAACCCTCATCCCAGTTTTGAGATGACTTTTTTAACAGGTTGCTACGTTCTCATCCTGTGATTTCTCTAACGCAGTTTTCCCTCACAGTTTGAAATTTTGCCTATGTTTGGGACTGACACCCAAGATTCTCACTTCATATGTTTTTGTGAAATATAAAAAGCATAACACCTGTGTGTGTGCATCACCGGTCTAACATAATGGTATTTTAGACTGTAAACATGTGCTGGAGCTTATGTTAAACCTCATTGCGGCTGCACTGATCTGAGTGGGCGGAGATACTGTAACAATGAGGCTCTATTCTGATTGGCTGCTGTGAGTGATTTCATCGGGGCCTCCGCTGAAATATTTTTCCAATTAAAAGAGCAAAACAAAAACAGTTATAAACAGGAAATAAACAGGAGTTAATCTATCGAGCAGGAATGACAGGAAAGTCAGCATTTATTTGTGATATAAATTTGTGATTTTATTGTGATAGTCTGCTCTGAGTTTGTGAATTGTGCCATTAGCAGACTTGTTCATGTTGTTAGCATCGCTCTGTTTCACTATCTGCAGCAGGTATGCTGTTGTCAGAAATCACACAGTGGTCCATTAGTGCTGAGACAGAATTCAATCGTTTGGTTTCTGCAGCCAACAATAAGAGCAACTGGCATGTCTGGCTCGAGCTTTTCATATCTTGACTCTGCAACACAGGAGAAAAACAACTGCAGAGGGGGGATGCTTGAGGAGTGGCTTTGTATGCAAATCACTTCTGTCATGACATCATCACAGGAGCAACTATGTTTCTGAAGTTTTATTTTTCCTATCTGTTTTTGCATGTCTTTTAGTCATTTGTAATTTATGCCGTACACACACACACACACACACACACACACACACACACACACACACACACACACACACACACACACACACACACACACACAGTGTTTGTTTGCTTTACACATTTCTTTTTATTCAATCCCAAGAAGACCATTACACAGTAACCCAACAAACAGTTTCCACTCAACAAATGTCAAAACCATAAAAATGGGAGCAGATGTTACCTGAATCATTCTGTGATTATAAACTGGCCCGTATGCTCCATTTGAAATGAACACTTTACAAATAAAAGGTTTTGTGGAGCTTGTTGAAAACGGCCATAGTGCAACTTAAACAGGCCTCCGTTCATAGGCCATAAAAACCTTCATTAACAGCACAGGTTAGAGTTTAAATGGAGCTTCAGCAGTCAGATTCAGACAGTAACACTGTGATACTTCAACAGAGCTGAAAGGTCTCATGATATTTCCTTTACCACCCATAAAGCAGCTCATACCCACATGATATATCAGGGTCAGAACATGAAGCCATCAAGCAAGTATCCAAAAACTGCAGTTCTTCAAATGACCACTTGAGGCTAAATCCCAAATGAGTTCACCGAAGATTAACTCATTATCACTGCTACCTTTATGGCAGAAATATATCATTTAACAGCCTGGTGCAAAGGTGGTTTTGGTCCAGAGAAACTGTCTGCACTCATGACAGCAGACACAGGCTTGTGCGGGAATTGTACAAAACAGCATCAAAGAAGTCTCCCTCCCTCGGCTCCTTTTTTTTTTTTCCTTAATCACCCCCTATGATCTTGTCAGTCAGCGAACTCATTTTTTTAATGGTTGTAATTGTACACCTTTGTCCACTTGCCAAGTACTAACCATTGTCCAAATCTGTTGTCTAAATGACTATTGCTGCGTTCGAATTGCCAAGTAGTAGTCGAAGTAGTAGTCGAAGTAGTATGTAGCATGTCCGAATTGGTCACCGGAGCGAGTAGCATGCTACTTCAGATACTACTTCAGATACTAGACATGCCCACATTGTAGGATGGTCGCGGTGCATCCTACGGGCATGCTACTGATCCAAAATGCACCGCGGGCTTCTTCTTTGTCCTCTTTAAAGTTGTAGAAGCGCATGTGATGCTCGCGCCACCAGCTGCTGCCTATTTAGATGCGTCGCGAACACCGGTTGGCCACAGCAGCGCGCACCATGGCGGAGCAGCAGCAGCAGCAGGCAAGACCGCAGCAGTACAGATGTAAGTTTCATGTAACTTCACACACTGTCCTAAAAAATGTGTGGTTGTATCTCTTTGTCATGTCATGGTGTCATATTTGCCCAAGTAATCATTTTATGAGCAAATATGTGGCGACATCATGGAGGTAAAGCTCACTTATTCCATCATTAAACTGCACAGCTGCAGTAATCAGGCAGATCTCATTGAACAAACGATCACCACGTGAGTGAATGAAGGCTAAAGGTAATGGAAAAGCTACTTTTTTCTATTTCTAAAGAAAAGAATTTCTAAAGCAGTGCAGGAATATAATACAGCAGCATCCATCACTTGCACAATTACCATTCAAAGAGTCTAAAACTGTCTGTATGGGCGCAGTACCTACTCTCTGCCTGCGGGGGTCGTCTTTCCCCACCACTCGTCTAGTGTGTCCGAATTGGGCCAACGTGTTTAGTATGTAGGAGTAGGATCTAGCAGTAGTATGTAGCGGTAGTATGTAGAATGCGAGTGGGCAATTCGGACGCAGCACAAGAGAGTAAAACTCAGCCTCAAGATGATTGTCAACAGACAAGTGCAAGATGTCTCAGTCACTTCAACCACAGCAGCAGCACCAGAGGAGACCAGCGCTCAACTGGGACACAATCCACTTAACAATCTACCAGTATGATGGGATAACAAGGCACAGAAGATTATCAGAAACCGGATCAGACTTTTACAACCCCTGAAATCCTGCAAGGTGATTCTGTAAAATCTTGTTTACACTAGTTATGATCTTGTGAGCCTAAGATTATAAGTTGTGTAAGCTCTCTCTAACTATGGGTGATGAATCAGACATTATATTCACTTTGGTTTCACACTATTTAAAAAAATATATAACTGGGGGTGAGGATAACTGGTGACAAATGGAATCATTACAGCTGCTGAATTTCTCAAAAGTTAAAAACGTGTGCAGACGAGACAAAAATGATTACCTTATTGGACTTAGGGGGCCCAGTAAAATCAAGAGATGTCATTTCAAACTGTTAGTCTTGATTAAATCACAGACCAGCTAACAGATTTAAAAAAGAACATGCTGAACAGAGGGAAAGTGGAGTACCTGTTGGCCTTCAGGACCCGGTGTGCCCACATCACCCCTATCACCCTGAGGGGGACAGGAGGAGACAATTATTAACACTGCTTCAAAATAAGAGGACTACTCAATGATTATACAAAACACAAAGACTGCAGTCTGTCTAGTATGAAGTCTTTGACTCCTGGAAGTGAGTGAACAGTGAACAAAGCAACAAAAAGTCAAACTGATCACACCAGTAAGAAAGCAGCCAACTGTAGCAAACATACGGTTATGGTTTGTGTGTAGGCTGTGCACAGGAAAGAGTGTTTCTGTATCTTTCTCTGCAAATCTTAGAGAGTTTTTTAAGGAGCTCACCTTTTGTCCCGGCACACCTGGCTCACCCTGGAGGAGTCAAACACAGTATTCAGCCAGTTTTACAAACCCAGATTCACTGACAGATGAATGCATAAGCAGGTGGCTGAGGGTTCATATGAGGGTTTAATTCTTCCAACCAGACATTTCAGCTGCCTGCAGCAGTGCAGTCATTAAAGATAATGTTAAAGCCTGTGACATGTGAGAAGGACTTCTGTGTTATTCAGCTTGTTTTCCATCGTCTGAGGCGTTTACAGGACTCTGAACACCTCCCTGACCTTCTAAATCTACATTCCTGCTCTTAAATAATCCATGATGTAATTAATGCATCATGTGGAGATCCACTCATCCTCTCCAGAGGAAGTCTGCAGCGCTGTGTAGGCGAGGCAGCTGCACAGAGAGCAAGTGGAAACATCTAAACTGGATCCCCTTTTCATGTGGCCCGTTGTGTTTGGACCTGAGTGTGTTTGTCTGAAATGACTCAGAGTTGTTGTAAGAGGCCAGAGAGATATTAATCAGCCTGTTCAGAGCTGTAATTTCACTGTTTGGACAAGAGGAGTGGAGTGTTTACCTTCAGTCCTAGTAAAAGCTGCAGAAACAAAGCAGAAAACACCAAATGGTCAATGTGGCACAAACAGCTTTGAACCCGTCAGAAGGTTCTGGAAGAATAAACCAAAACTCACCCTTGGGTCTTTTCCTGGTTTACCAGGCTCACCAGGTTTACCCTGTGTGAGAAAATAACACAGCATTGAATCAAACTAAATCAGACGTATTGTGCAGATATAAAAAGTGTGTCAGATCTGTGAACAATGACAGTCTAACAGTAAATCTGAGATACTTTTCCCGTTTATCATCTTAATCAAGCACATCATCTATTCAATACCTGCTGAAAAAATGAGGTTTAGGTTTAAACCTAAAAGTCTGTTTTTATTGTTTGATTGAGATGATGTCAGAAAAGTATTTGATGGTTAGTAAGCTGACACAACCCAGTAAAGTGCACTTTTAATGTAAACTCTACTTAATTTAAAACATCACACTTTAAAGTGATGGTTGATTTTTCTTAAAGGCCTCTGAAAGGTTTTATATCATCATCGGCTGACCGGAGTGCTAGCTATCCACTCCATCCAAGCTAATAAAGATCTGAGGTTTGTCAGTTTTAGTTTATTGACACAACTGAAACAAGAAAAGAGATTAAAGAAAAAACAAAGAAAAAAAGGTTAAAAAATGAAACAAGAAAGAAAGAAAAAAGAGGGAAAAAGGAAAAAGGGACAAAGGGGACAAAGACAAAAAGAACGAAAATAGAAACAGCAAATAAAAAAGAAGGAAGAATGACAGAGAGAAAGAAGTAAAGAAAAAAACAATTAGTTAAGGTAAAAAGGAAGAAAGGAAAAATGAAAGATAAAGAGTAAAGGAAGAAAAAAAATAGAAAGACCTAAAAAAGAAAAAACAGGAAAGACTGAATTGAAGAAAAAAGAAGAGACAAACAAAAGGTGTGAAGAGAGAATGGAAAGAAGAAAGATGTGGTGAGACGCCTCCTCCTCTTGTTTTATTTTGGTTGGACTTCCTGTTTTTCTTGGTTTCCCTGGTCTGGCTTGACTCTTTTTCAGAGCACCCTCCCCCTCCCCGGTCGCTGAGGCTGAGTGAGACTCCACACCTGCACTGCATCTACAATCAAGGCCCTTTAAGAAGCCAGCAGCCCTCAGCGCCTGAGTATTGTCTTCACTTCTCAGTGGTACAGACGCTTCTCCTGGCCTTCTCCTCGGATAAGTGCTCGTGACTTTTTTGCTCCCTGTGAATTTTTGCATGTTTTCTCACTCCCATCTCCTCTGTTTCTCCACAGTGTCTCCAGCCCACACAACAGCCAGCCAGCAAACCAGACTTTTCCCTCGTGCCTTTTTTCCCTGAGTTGGACATTAAAATTACACCTTTAATTTGCTGTCTGCTTCTGGGTCCACAAAATACACCACACGCCACAAAAGAAAGAAAAAAAGAATACCAAAAAAATCAAGAAATAAGTAAGGAAGTAAAAAAGGAAAGAATTCTACAAAGTATTTTGAAAAGATCACACAAATGTTAGGAAAAACGTGAAACAGGAATACAAATTAGGTAACATGACTACATACAAAAAGAGAAAAAGACAGAAGAAGGAAAGTGAGAGAAGATACTGATGAACAAAAAAGTCAAAGACAGAGAAACAAAGAAAACTACAGAAAGAAGAAAGAGAACAAAAGGAGGAGATATTGATGGATATCAATACTGATTTGACTCTTTAATGAAATAATTTAGATTTCACGAGTCAAACTGATCGCTTAACTGTCTTTAACTGGACATGAAGGTATCAGAGCTCAGAGATGAGAACAAAGTCTTGATAATGAAGGAGGACACAAGTGTCCATGACTGAAGAGTGTGTTTAGGACTGTTAGTGCAGGGACCAGCTCTAAGGTAAACCTGTTGTCTGTGCTGTGGGTTGTCAAATCTCAGAGAGGTTTTTTAATGTGTACTCCTGGAGTTTTTTTCTTAGTGCAAAGCTTTGGTATTTTTTGAAGGAGGAAATACTCACGGGTGGACCGCTGGCTCCAGTCAGGCCTGGGGGTCCGGGGGGCCCTGGAGGTCCTGGGGGTCCCTGCGCTCCAGGCTCGCCCTGCTGAGAGACCTTGAGTTACAACCTGGAGTACAGGTCTGCACACTGACCATGCTTGAACAACAACCAAAACCTCACACTGCACCTTAGATATCTGCAGCCGGGGTGGGGGTGGGGGCAGAGCAGGGTTAGCTGGGGGGGCAAGCCAAGCAGTTATGGGATCTGAGCACAAGGTTCCCTTCTGGACATGGATGACTCCTATCTGGGCCATGATAATCCGGCTCAAGGTTTGTTTTTGACTCTGTTAAGACTACCTCTGGTCTTAACGGTCATATCTTTGTATCTCTGAATGTTTGGTCCGATTCTGGAAACAGGCATCAATACCAAGGCCAGTCAAACACAGAATATTCACCGTCTGTGACTGAGAGACTCAAATCAAGCTGAGGCCTGTATCACAGGTCACAGTGAACAGCTTTAGTGCACCCATGAGCAGAGACAGGAGTTCACTAATGCTGTTATCACCAAAGTTTGGTCTTTGAGTAAGTTTCATAAGCAGATTAAAGCTGCTGGGATTGTAATGGCTCTAAAAAGTGAGCTGATTTCACCTTTAATTTGAACTATTTCTTCATTTACTGCACTATTTCCTACACACCTGTTCATGTATACACACCTTTTCTTACATTGGAGAGGAAGTGGAGTATCTCCTGTGATAGAAATAACCTTGCTCTTATTAAGACTTTTAATGATGTATCTGCTGTCTGTTTCCAACACTTAAACACACACTGATATACAGCCAACACGTGAAAGCATCATCACAATAAAAGCATGGCCTGTCTGCAGAAATGTCATACCTTCCAATACTGACAGTTAACTTTTAGAGCTGTTTCTATTTGAAATAAATACGTTAATCTTTGAACCTTCCTGCTGACGCCCAAAGAGTGATTTTAAATCAGTGCTGAGTCTAATATAGACATTTAGAGCAAGCGGAGGATATGAGGGAATAAATACACCTCACTCTGTGTCTCACTCTCACACATCCTGCTGCTGCTGCTGCTCTTTTGTTTCAATGAGAAAATATTTCCTCAACTCATCTTTTATAACTCACAAATTAATTTCCTTATTGCCAGAGGGTGGATATTCAACCAAGGAGGCACCTGTGTGCAGAAACATCAGAGAGGGCAACAAGTTCGCATGGTGTTGAATTAATTATGCAGCAGCACATGTGGAACAACTTAGGGAAGCGTCTGACACAAAGCTTTGGCTCTACTTCACTCAGCAATCACTGTTACACACACACACACACACACATACACACACACACGCACATTTACAGTAGCTAACCATGTTACATCCATGTTTTATCATCCATCTTGTCTCTGCAGGACCAAGTGTTTGCAGCTCTGATTCATGTATGCTGGACTCTCCTTGGGCTCGACATACACTGTGTGCACAATTATTAGGCAAGTTGTATTTTTGAGGATAAATTTTATTTTTGAACAACTCCAGTGCTCTCGGTCAATCCAAAATGTTAATAAACCTCAAACCTTAATATTTAAGGAAGTAAAAGTGAGATGTTGGCTTCCTTAGGAGAATATCTATGTGTGCACAACTATTGGGGGCAGCTATTAGTGTGCAGAATTATTATGCAACTAAATTAAAAATGAAAAATTTTCCATCTCACTTGTTTATTTTCACTTGTTAAAGTGAGAATGATAAACAAACAACTCAGTTTACAAATAAAAATTGTTGAAATTAAAAAAAAAAAATCAGTGACCAATATAGCCACCCTTCTTTTCATTAACAGTCATAAGCTTTCCATTCATGGAGTCTTTCAGTTTCTTGATCTGTTGACGATCAACTTTTTGTGTTGCAGTAACCAAAGCCTTCCAGACACTGTTCCAGACACTGTTCAGAGAGGTGTACTGTCTTCCTTCACTGTAAATTTCCCGTTTAAGAAGGGCCCACAAGTTCTCAACAGGGTTTAGGTCAGGTGAAGAAGGAGGCCATGTCATTATTCTTTCGTTTTTAAGGCCTTTACTGGCGAGCCACATAGTGGAGTACTTTGTTGCATGCAATGGAGCATTGTCCTGAATAAAAATCATGGTTTTCTTGAAAGATGCAGACTTTTGCCTGTACCACTGCTTGAAGAAAGTGTCTTCTCAAAACTGGCAGTGGATTTGGGAGTTGATTTTAAGTCCATCTTTAACCCAAAAGGTCCAGCTAACTCATCTTTAATAATACCAGCCCATACCAGTACCCCGCCTCCACCTTGCTGGTGTCTGATTCGAAGTGGAGCTCTGTGCCCATCCAGCCACGGGCCCATCCATCTGGTCTGTAAAGAGTCACTCTCATCCCATCAGTCCATAAAACCTTTGAAAAATCTCTCTTCAAATATTTCTTGGCCCAGTCTTGACGTTTCAACTTGTGTCTTGTTCAGTGGTGGTCAGATTTCAGCCTTCCTTACTTTGGCCATGTCTCTGAGCACTGATCATCTTGTACCTCTGGGCACTCCAGGTAGGTTACAGTTCTGGAATATGACAGCACCAGAGGATAAGCGGTTCCTGGTAGCTTTACGTTTGAGTCTTCTCAAATCTTTGGCAGTTAATTTGCGTCTTTTTTTCTTAACACATTTCTTGCGACCCTGTTGACTATTTGCATCAAAATGTTTGCTGGTTCTGTGATCACACCCAAATATCTAAGCAATTTCAAGAGTGCTGCATCCCTCTGAAAGACTTTTTACATTTTTTGACTTTTCAGAGTCACTTAAATCTCTTTTTTGGCCCATTTTACCTGAGGAAAAGAAGCTGCCTAATAATTATGCACACCTTGATATAGGGTTTTGATCTCCTTAGGCCCCAGCCTCCCTCATTACACTAATACACATTACCTGATATGCTTATATCCAATAAGCATTCAAGTTTATACAGCTTGGAGTTGGAAAATATGCATAAAAATGATGATATGATCAAAATACTCACTTGCCTAATAATTGTGCACACAGTATATACACTCTGTTATGGATGGACTCCTGCTGCCAAAGGCTGATGTAAGAATGAGCTGCTCGACTAAATTTGACCACATGCACTGTGTGCTGGCACACAGGAAGTGTCCACAAACACACCTAAAGGACCGATGTTTATTCACCAAAAGATGAGAGGGGTCATTGGTACTACTGAGGAAACTGTAACTCCTGCTCAACTGATCTTAAAGGCAGGACCCAGTATGAGCCCAGAAGAGTCCAATCAACAGGCATCATTTGTGGACCTGACTAACTGGGTCTTAATCAGAGGTGAGCTGACAGCAGAGTTAAAGCTCACTTGTGCATGTGACATTGAAGCTTGTTTTTATTGTGCTGCAAAATGACTCACACTATATAAAAATAAGTCAATTTTCATTATGAAATTGTATTTCATATGCTTACTCTGAAGTTTTGGCCTAAAATTTTTTAAAATTTTCAACTTTTTGCAGAAAAGTTTCAATTTTGACTATATGTGAACCTTTATTACATTCTGTTTTTGGCATTTGGACATCTTCAAAACTTATTTTATTACTTTAAAACAAAATTTATTTAGACTTTTTTTCTAGACTTTTGAATGTTTTCATGAAATTGTGTTGTAACCTCTTAACATGTTGACATTTTTTCAGATGATCTTGACTTTTTTAATTATTTCTATTTTCACTTTTCCTTGGCATTGACGAAAGTCCCAAGGCTGTTGCTTCTTTTCCTTGACACTTAGATTTTATTTGAAAAATAGTATTTTGCCATTTTCCTGGACATCGACTCCATTCAAATAAAAGTATTGGAGAGCGTTTAAAGACGGTCTTGAGTGAAGAAAAGCTTTCCTAGTGTGCTGTTGTGTCTGACTGATAGGACAGACCTTGAGCCTTAAAAATTAATAAACACCGAGAAGCAGTAGCAGCCAATAGTTAGTACATTTCAGCATACTGGCAGGGTCTGGGGCGGGGTTTTAGCGGCAGATGACGGCGGTCAGCATCCAGACGGCAGGCAGAGTGGAAGGGGGCAGGTGGGGGGCAGAGAGAGTTGTACCTTGAGGCGTTTTAGGATTAGGGGGCTTATTGAGGGCATGTTGCGCACGGTGATGGGCAACATCTGCCGAGGGGGGCAGTCACAAAGCACAGGTGGCCAGCGGTGAACAAAGGTCACAGGGCAAAGGTCACCAGGAGGCCAGAGAAAGGAAACAAGGTAGAACCAGGAGAATGGGGGGTGGGTTTGGAGGAAGAAAAGAAATAGAACATTAGAGAGAAAAGCAAGAAAACAAAGGGAAGCAGAGGAGAGAAAAGGAAGACAAAGTCCATGAGTCAAAAGAAAAAGAGGACCCAGCACAGCAAACTACAGGCCTGGACTGACACAGGGGAAGACTGATGTGACCCTGTAACAGTCTTCTTTTCCAAAAACTTGAATTCGCTTTGCTTCTGTTGGAGTCTGCTGCTTTGAAATCATCCCATTTTCAGGGTTTATATGCATCAGCGTCCCTGCTAAGAGCAAGCCAGGCCTTTAGATTGCAGCTGAGCAGAGGTGGGCACCAGTCTTGCCACAAAGAGAGTAGAGCAGCACATGTATATGGCATAAATCCAGACTTACTGTGGCCAACTGTCCAACACAGGGCTGTACAATACGCCGCTTCTGTTGAGATGACCGGCATGATCAGATACAAGTTTAGAGGGTGGTACAGGTAAGATTACTTCTCTTGCTGACAGCTACTATCCCCCTCTCACTCAGAGCAGAACCAGCTGCACGAAGCTTGCCCACTTTTTTACACAGTATATATTTCCATAAGTTTTCTGTTGCAAGAACCTGCTTAAGAAAGACTTCCCCCAATCCCACAAAACAAAAGGGTCTTTCCAACATGACTGAAGTCTAGTGAAATATTCATCCCCCTAAAGTAAACTTCCTTTTGGAAAGTACTTTTCCTCCCAATATGATCAGACTATTCATCTCTCTGTGGAAATATATACAGCATGTTATAAGTAAATATAAGTAGGGGTATAAACGTTGCAAAAGTAGGCAAGTGTGCAGCATTCCCCTCACCATTTTGTGCTCTCCACCACATCTTCAAACAATTAAAGATATGAGGCTGCCAATATCACACTGAAATCTTAACATCAAGTTCAAAGTAAATAAACTACGACAAAAGACAATTTCCCAGCATTTTCAGTTTGTCTTCAATTTCCATCTCAGTTATTGTTTTTATTAAAATAAAAGACAGAATTTTAAATCTTATTTGGCTTTTTCATTCAGATATGGGCATAAAAGAAACGTGCCCAGTTAAACAGTCTCCAGTGTTTGAAGCAACAGTCCTAGCTGCATAAACACGTACTGCCACTGTCTTTTTTCTCTGATCAAGATGGAGAGCAGAGGGTTAAAGAGTGCCTTGGCTCACAGGCACTGGCGCTCTCTTTGCGGCACGACTTGGAGTCACCTTCTCTGTCGGGTGTTTGGGGGCACCCACAAACCTTCAACGTTTGAGATTGACTGGAGCGTAAGGCAGCCAGAGTTTTCAGAGGAAGCTCCTGCACAAAGAGGCCCTGCACACCAGGAAGTGGTCATTTCAATCAGTGCTGATGATGGTGAAAACAAGCTATTATTTGTCCAACCACACAGAAGAAAAGTCAGGGCTTATAACCACTAGCAGATGAGGAATTCATTGTCAAAACAAACCGATAGGGGTGTTTTTGTGTCCTTTTGGTGAGTCAAATATCACAATGTAATCTAGGATGTGATTATCCTAGATTAACAGACATAAAGAAGCAGAACAGATAAGACTACTTGAGTAGACAGGAACAGCTATCAATCTCTCTATGGCTCATTTATCAAGGGTATCTTATCAGATATAACACGTTTCCATTGAGGGGGGGCAGGAAAATCACTGTGATATCAAAAATACATATACAGGAACTTTTTTGTGACAAAGCCTGAAATGTATTAAATAATGCTCTTTAGAGAGAATAATGCAATTAACAGCACCAACATGTCCAGAAGTGTAGACATGGCAGAGGTTTGGACAGACCCATACGGATTTATTGTTATCCTTCATTTTCAGCCTTTTTGTCAATCTAGGTTAACCACATCCATAGTCCAGCTTTGAACAAACATCAGGGATGTAAAGGTACAGTTGTCTTATATACCATACGTTATGTTATGTTACACTCCTTAATGACACTATCTTAAGGTTCCCCTATTTCTTCTTTTGATAACATACTTTCACTTAGAAAGAAACAAAGAAAACAATAAAACACAGTTCCAATGGACAAGAGTGCGTTTGGGGGGCGTGAAGCAATTCATAATGTCATCACTTAAATGTAATAAAAGGTCATAATGTAATAATGGCTCATAGTGTAATAAAATTATGAGCCTAAAACGTAATAACACCTTTGTTCATAATGAAATAATGTAGCAGTTATGAGTCCATTATTACATTATGAGCTTTTCTTACATTTTGAGTTGCTACAGCTGGTGTATATTTCTCTGTTCGGATGTGTGTTATGTCCTGCTCTCTCATCTACTCGCCACACAAATGCTACAAATAAAGAGGTTTTCCACTAAGTTATCAACACAAGTCCATTTCAATGAAAGAGGCGGTGAAAGATCTGCACCTGCTGCAACCATGTGAGTATACCTTTAGGGGAGGAAAGATAAAAGGGTGCCTGCTGGAATAACTCAGACAGATAGAACCCTTTGCTGTTTATAAACTGAGATTTATTTGCCTTCTCATTGATTTGAATCATCTCTGATGTGTTCAGATTTTTAGCTGTCTCATGGGGGTCTTTTACATCTCCAGTGGAGAAACAGGAGATAAAAATCGATTCATTTCACCCTTTGAAAATACACACACACATTTTAAGAACAATGTGATCATTGTTTGAAACGAGTCACAGAAATAAAGCTGCAATGCCTCTCCTACCTGCTGAAATACATGTTACACAAATATTTGCTGATCTTGCTCTCCTTGTCCTGAAAGACAAACCCTCCAAACAGTGAATATTTTTACCTCCCCCAGCAGAAACCCCTAAACCCCAGGAGTCCCTCTTTAAGACTGAGGCCTTAGAGCCTGCAGATGCTGGAAGTGGACCTCCAATGCAGACTGCTGCAGAAGTCGATGGAAAACAAATCTAACAAGAACACAGCTTGTTAGAAAACTGGAACTTGGCTGAATAAAGCCATTTAACACCAAATCCTCCCTGGACCATTTTAGTCTTTCAACTCTATATTTTGAAGTTTACGGATATTACCCGGTGGTGCATCTCCTGCCCAGAAATGTACATCACAAAATGATCCATTACAAGGATTGTGTGTATTACACTGTGATGTTATTCTTGGGCACTTATTAAGAGCACAAATACAGGTAGCTAATGTTTTAATAACTCAAAGGTTGAATTATGCTGGAAATAGACGTAGCTATCTAAAAATCCCCCTCTACATCAGAGACTCTTATTCTTGGCAGCTCCACACAAACACAGGATTTTATCAGGTCTGACTGTGTGCTGCTGCAGCAGACTGCTGGTAATTGCTTTGTTTTTCCCCCAACCTGCCAAATCCCTGAGACGATGGGCCAAAGAAGTGCTTAGCTCTGCATGTGCTATCCATCATCATCATCATCCTGCTACTCACTATTAGTCCATCCAGCTTCTGCAGAAGTTTCTCTCAGTTTTCTGTCATTACAACACTGCACATTTAAATAATCATGTTTAACACTTGAAAGATACAGGTTCAGTTGTTCAGTTAAAGTAACATCTAAGATGAAGTTGAAACATCCGGTTCAAACACTTTCAGACTATTTGCAGGAACAATCAGGAGAAGTTGGATCTTTTTGTGAAAAAAACATCCTGATATGAAAGTTGAACATTGTCTTACCCGGTGTGTGTAGTCTCCACTAACACCCTGAAAAGAGCAGAAATATAAGAGACAATCAGAGGAAAAGCCCACATATATCTACAGGTTTGATTCCTATCCTTTTTTTTTTTTTGCATCTTCCCTTTATTGATCCCTCTGACTTTATGGACTGGTGACACTGGTTTTGCTGAAATTTCCCTACAAAGCCTCTTTCACACCTGAAGTGCACTCTAGTAAGTTTGTTCTGGACAGTTAAAAGTGTATGCAATTATTTGAATCTGTTAACCTCAGTATGAACTTTTCTCTGCAGGCCCAAAAAGTCTGCACAAAGTCAGGGCGAGCAGACTTGTGAATGCAGCTGGTGAAAGTCAAGAAAATGTGCGTAATTTAAAGTGTAATGTGTTTATCTGATGCCCTATTTTACCAATAACATCTGTGACTGCAGGCAAAGATCCTCGGTTGAAAAGCCTTTCCTACGTTTTCAGATTATTGATGAACTTTGGCCTGCCTGTTAAAAACCAGACATCTCTTTTTAAGTGATCACAAGCGCAAAGCAGGCCTAAAATGGGCGGTGTCACTGTGTCCTTGTTTGCACAAGCTAAGACCTGTTTATTGGCCAAGTTATTCCATACCTGGTGTTATCATAACAGACCAGACATAACCTGTCTGAACAGTAGAAACAATCAGGGGCTTTTTAAAAATTCTATGAGATGCTGTGTTCCTTCCCACAGGAGACAAAGCCGTGTAACTCTTGCAGCTAGTGAATTCTCTGGGTACACTGACTAAATGTTAGTTAACTGACCTTTCCTGCTCCTGCTTGAATGTGTGTGTGTGTGTGTGTGTGTGTGTGTGTGTGTGTGTGCATGTGTGTGTGTGTGCATGCGTGCGTGCGCGCGTGCGCGCGTGCGCGCGTAGCTCAAATGAGAGTGTGAATGTGTCTCTGTCTCACCTTCTCCCCTTTGGGTCCAGGTTCCCCCTAAAAGGTAGAACAGCACAGGTGAGAAACAGGTGAGGGGTTGACTTACTGATACTTACTGATATCAGACTGTAAAACCTACCGGGAGTCCTTTAGGACCACGCTGCCCCTGAAAGACAACCCAAGCATTCCGTTTCAAACAGGATTCAGAGGGTTTACAACTTTATAATGAGTCAAACACCATTCGATAGAGATTCTTTTGATGAGGACAAGTGTCTGGGGATCAATCAAACTAATGCATCAGCTGTTCCAAGAGTCTCTCTCAATCACTCATTGTGAGTAGATGTACTCTCTTTGACTTCCCATTAGGCCCCGGGGTGTGCCCAGGGTAAGTAGCTGTCAGAGCTCAGTGGCTGGTTGATTAATGAACTCGGGGAGAGGATCCAGTAGGACACATCCAGAGCACCCCACGCTGCTGAGTCCACACATCTAAAGCCACTTTGTGAAGTTAACAGCCCCCTTCATGCATTTAGCAGACAACCCCTCAAAGCCCTGTTCAATACACACAGACATTTTTCATGATGGAGATTAGGGAACAGGGGCTCATTATATGAACATTCATCAACATTAAACCTCATTTCAACACTAACCAACCCCACTCAGCTTCCTGAAACTTCTGTCATTTGTACTGATGTGATGTCAGGTGCAGAGGGGGCAAGTTCCCCTCTTCTGAAAACTAACCCAGGCATGATGAGGTATGTGGGATACAATCCAGAGCAAAGAACAATAATCCTTCCAAATACAGGTTCAAGAAATTACCAAACATGGGATAATCCTGCAAAAAGCTCAAAGTTTAGTCAGTCATAGTCTTATTTTATGGCCCCTCTCTTTCTCTAATAGGGCGCTCACACCAAAATCATCTAGATACACGTGAATTAAGCATGTAGATGATTTTATTTGCACTTGGTGTGAACGCACTATAAGAGTTTGTTTCCCTATTTTTGACTTTCTTGAAAATGAAAACAGCTTCCAAAGCAGGTCCTGTCTCTGGGCTAGTTTGCAGAGTTATTAAGTGGAAATGCTGATTAAGCATTTCCACTTATAGTTATTCTCCTATTTCTTTGTTATTATTATTCTTCCATACATTTTTTGCAACTTTTAACTCCTTTAAACTATTTCAACCATTCAACTTTTAAAGTATTCCTCTCCTTCAGGACAAGTGCGGATGTATTTTTCACTTTTCTACCCTTTATACTTTTTGACATTTTTTACTTTTTGTGCAAAATTTTTCCCATTGAAATGAATGGGGAAATCTTAAAATTCTACCTTTTATTCTTCTACCTTCTCTGCCTTGTAACTTCAGCATACTTTCACCTACAGACCTCATTGTTTTAAAATGTTCAAAAACTTCTCTAAATATGTTGCATTAACTTTTTTGTGCTATCTTCTACAGTTTAGCTTTGAGCACCTCATGGTTTTCAGCAAATTTCCAGGCTTTATAATCGGTGTATTGGAGAAGCTAGAGCTGACGATGTCATAGCTAGAGTGGAGAGGTCCTGTTTTATCAACAAAACCTAGCTCGAATATATCGCTCCCACGCCCACAAATTACACTCCACAGCCATAGAAAATACATCAAAATGGAGGAAAATAAGTCCTGCCTCCCACAAAAGAGGTTTCAAAGCATTAAATCGTACCCCTTGGCCAGCAGGTGACCAACTGTCCAAAAAGGGCAGAGATTCCTCCTATTGACCGTAATGTAATTTTTCTCCCAGAAAATCCTGATCATCACTCAGGGTCAAACCTGTTTAACTCGTTGTTGTGGCCACATTTTTTAGAGTACAGACATGAAAAAATAGTCATTGTGTTCATGAGGGGCGGAGGATTTGTTCTTATTTTTATTCTGGGATTTAAGGAAATCGCACTATGTGAAGAAGTTCAGAAGCCCTAAATGAGCATGGGCTGCATGATCACAGACAACATCTCAGTACTCAGCACGCCCCTTGTAATAACCCCCGTACCCCGTAAAAACTGTTGTTCAGGACTGCTTACTTGTCCTTTTACCCATTCGGCTACTGTAATAACCGTTGTTCTGGTCTACACGCAACATTTTTGTCTCATTCATGAAACGCTTAAATCTGGGACATTTTTGGGGACAGGTCATCCAATTCGGGGACAGTCCCCGGAAATCGGGGACATCTGGTCACCTTAATTATGGGGTGTATTTAGGATTTTGTTAATTAATTGTATCAATATGTTAAGTAGAGTCTTGCAGTTCTCACATGATCCTTATCATGAATATAGCCGTTACAGAGGATGAGCATCAGGGCATAGTCTGGGATTTTGTTTCTCAGCTTCAAGCCTCCTTTCTCCTGCTGTATAGATGAATCTACGGTCCCCATGGCAACCAATTAGTGCACCTGGAGACACACAGCTGACTGGAAAGCTGCTTCTAACGGCCATATGAGACACATGAAGCCAGGCTCAGTACACAGAGCACTGGGGGTTATATTTTAATCCCTTCACTTGAGCACTTGACAAACTTCGGCCTCTATCTCCTCCCACAAACTTTGAACTACAGAAACTATTCAGGGCTCCAAAAATTCACCTCATTAAGGACATTATGGGGTGAACTCAGGATTTTTATTCATCTAAATGTTCCCCACTTTAAAATTAATCCCGTTATTAATACATTATTGAATTCTTCAGACAAATTTAAACTCATTCAAACTGGTTTAAACCTTTCTAAGACTTCAACCTTGTCTAATACTTTAGGACTTTTATTTAAAATTTTCCCCATTTCAAAATCATTCTCATTATTTTTGTATTATTTAATTCTTTAAACAAAGTCCCAGTTCTACCACTAGAATTACTACTAATATCACTTTAACTTGTGTTTTCACTTCTACCTTCACTACTCTTGCTTCTCTATATTTTTTTTACTGCTACTCTTACTTTTACTGCCACCATTAATTCTACCACATTCTACTTAATTCTATTAATTATACCATTCTACTACTTTGACTTCTACTTCTTCTATTGTAAAACTACTTCTACTACTTACATGATGACTAATATCACTACTTCAACTACCTATTATCATACTACTTCTAGTTCTACAACTTAAACTTATGTCACTTCTCACTTTTCTGTGCTTTAAGGTAATTTTCTTCTTTATACATTTTTTTTTTGCAGTTTCAGACAGTTGTCTAGCCTTATTCAGTATGAATGGAATTTTAATTTATGGGGTAAATTCATACTATTTGTACTTCAACAATTTTCACATTCATCCAACTTCTACTTCTTCTTCTTCAGCTTTCAGCTTTTTCAGCTTTCAGCACTCAGCATTTCCATGCATTTTCTGCAAGGAAATGCAATTTTTCTAGTCTTAACATTAACATTCTTTGGCTGCATCCACCAACTAACCAAATGACGCTTATTTGGCTGATGGTTGGTGATTGGTGTTAATGTCAGTGGCTTCAGACCAGAGGTTATTACACAACACTTTTGGTGCTGGCAGCCTCAACTTTTTCTAATGAAAGCCACTACATTGCCAAAAAACAAGCAGACGAAATCAGCTGGGTATGCTTCAGGCATTCTGACACAGACTTAGCAATAAAAACAGCTCAAGTATGAATTTATCATCTCAGCTATAAACAACCCTTTGGAATCCAAACTGAACTATGAAAACAACTCCTAACAGTCTGTGAAAACTGGAAGTCCGCTAACTTGTTTTTCCTCAGCTCAGTCAGCCAGAGAGAGACGTGCTCACATCACAAGTTATGAACAACTCTGAATACATGAGTTCAAAAACCTTGTCCTTGCATTGCACAGACAATAAAGGACCAAATGTCTTGACAAGAGTGTGAATACTGAATCGTGTTAAATGTCCCAGATCATGTCAAAGATCATCTCATGCAGATGTTTAGCATGAGTTTAAGCCCCTAACCCAGACTAAAGAGGAGCACATAACAGCGTCCATCCACTAACCCTGATTCTACAAAAGTAAGGACATCATGTACAATGTTCATTTAAGAACAGTGGATAATGATTTATTAAACATGTAAACCCTAAATGTGATGGATGGTTCTGGTCTTCAGGCCCTCAGGCAGCCTCTTCCACTCTTAGGAGTAAAGGGACCATCCAACTTGTTCTCAGCTCCCAGGCCAAATCCAGCATCCCTGATGGTATGAGGATCATCAGAGTCCATGTCATGGGTAGCTTCCACATCTGTGAAGGCTCTATTTATGCTGAACAATATCTAGAGGTTTAGGAGCAGCATCTGCTGCCATCCAGGCACTGACTTTTTCAGAGAAGACCTTCATATTTCAGCAAGACAAAGATAAACCACATTCTGATAACAGCGAATCAGAATGCGAAACTGGTCTGCCTGCAGTCCTAACTTGTCCCCCATTGGAAACACTGGAGCATCATGGCACCAAAAACAAGACAGAGGAGACCCTGAACTGTTGAACAGCTGAAATCCTCTATCAGGCAAGAATGGGGCCCATCAGTTACTGCACATCAACCACTGAGAGTCTGCTGCTGCAGTCCTGAACCAGACCACCACCCTGTTTTTTCTTGTGGCTAAAAACAAACATGCAGCTGAAGTGAGCTCTGCAGAAAAAACTGTTTCCATGCATTGTTTGGTTTTTGCTGTGACTTGTTGGATGTTGACTCGATATAATGGGCTGTTGGTCATGGTATCATGTTATCATTGTAGAAACTTTATAGGATTATAAGTGGGTGCTCACCATGTCTCCTTTGGGTCCATTCTGTCCCTGTGTAAATATTCAAACATGGAGCAGAAGTCATAAAACACATGATCATATTTGAACAGACACCTTCATTGATTTCATAAAAAATAACCCTCTACAAGATGAACCCCACCCTTTACTAACAGTAATGACACTAATTGAGATTTTCTTACAGTAATTATCATAATGACTCTCAGCTTAATTATGCTCATTATCATTACAGATAATCACAATCTGGGCACTGCAGGAGCACACAATTTCCCAGTTATTTCACTTTGACAGGAAGGAGGGGAAACTCACAGGCTTGCCGTCCAACCCGATTGGACCCTGGAATAAAAAAAAGGGGGGGGGGGACCCATGAAAATATCTCTTGGTAACTTTTAAGATGAGAAAAAGACATTGTCAGAAGTAACAAAGAGATTTATTTTTCTTCACCCAGCTATGGCTTTCTGTGCTGCAACTGGTGGCTGAGGAGTAGATTTTACAGTAAGGACTGATCAAACAAGGTGTTTCATTCATTTAACATTTGCTCACTCAATAATCTTAATCCAAACTCCCACCAGTAAGCAGAGAAGAAATGACTTCTAACTTGGAAGGAACTCTAGCGAGAGGAGGCAGTGAAATGTTAATGTTCAGACAGTGAAATGATCTGTAGATGGGTCTCTGAAAACACACACACAGTTTTCTCTGACCATGCTTGCATTTCAGTACCACCTCTCCTTTCCCCTCCTTTTTGAGAATCACTCAGATTGGTACTTCAAAAGGAGCGCGCCAAAAAAGTAGGATGATACAAGTCACTTATTTTGGAATAATGGAAACTCAAACATTCCCCAATAACAACCAAAATATATAATTTTGGTGTCCTTATTTCTGTTTTTCTAGAAAATCACAGAAGCAGCTCGGTCATAATTTAATGCCTCTTTGCTGACAATATTTGATGGACTGTTTGTTTGCTTTGCGCACATCTAAATTCTCTGCCTTTCCATAAAAAATCCAAACACCTTTTTCAGTATGACCCTACAGAAAGAAAAGGCACTTACTGGAAAGCCTGGAAATCCTCTTGTTCCAGGTTGTCCCTACAAAAAAAGAAAAAAAAAAGGTTCAGTGTTTGTAAAGACTCATTGACAAACTCTTCTAGCAGGAAAAGAAGATCCAGTTCTCTCTTGAAATCCTTCCTCAGAGCTTGTTGCAGAGTAGTGAAATTGGTTTTGACAAAGGGAGTGATACTGTGGACTCTGAGGAACACAATAGCCCGCGTTCATACAGTCCATCTGCACGGGAGGAAATCAGACAGTGAGAAAAAACAAAGCAAAGAAAAGACAGAGGCGGACACTCAAATCTAATGATGAAAGCTGATGAGCTTTTGAGCATATGCCAACAACAATCAGCCAGCTCTGATGGCTGTCTGTTTCAGCTTTTTCACCCCATTTTTTGGAGTGATACGAGACATTCACTATCTGCGGGAAAGGAGTGAATGAAAAGTGAAAAGGTTGGAGAGGGCAATTACAAGAAAACAGTGAACGTGACTAATAAAACCGATTGTAGGGACATGGTCATGCCTGACTGTTGAGCCAACATGAACAAAAGGTTTATTAAGTATAGTCAACCCAAGATTAAAACTACATGGTCCAGGAGTAAAAAGCTCCTGGAAAAGCTTCAAACCAGAGACTGATTTAGGATTATTTTGTTTGCAAAATACTTGATTTAAAGTCAGAACTAAGTTTTGCTACTGAACTTTGAAGCCAATACAAACTTGCACAGAAATATGAAGACGTCTGTCTGCTGATGGAGACCAGATGTGCCGGGTCAGTATTTCCTTTAACACAGTTTCTCAAAGTAGCTACTTATGCTGTCTATAAAACACAACTTCTCTGCAGCTCCTGGTCAAGCTGTGAAGCTGCAAACCTCTCTTACAGGAAAACCTCTCCACACTCATCCATCTGACCCCCAAGGACTGTGTATGCATCAGGTCCAGGCTCTCAGCTTGCCGAAGCCATCTTTCCCTCCACTTCCCACCTCTCTCATGAATTGACTTTCTTGTTCCCTCTTAGAGTCATGACTGGAGTCTCAGTTAACCTCAGAGTGTTTCTGACTGACATCTCTCTAAGTTCAGGACTGACTCCTCCTCCACGGAGCATCCCTCTGCATCTGAGATGCATTCACAGGTCTCTTGACTCATTCTTGCTGTTCACACTGTCTGCTCATGGTTGAACAAACAGACCCTTAGACCACAAGGATATGTCTCAGTGCTTGATGCACCATCCACACCCACACCGTTGGGAAATGTCTGCATCAACATAACGCTTTGTTTGGATTGAATTGCAAGAAAAGACTTTACAAATCCATTGACTGGTACCATGCTTTAATTTGTGTAAATTGTGACTTTGGAACAATACTTAGTTTTTAATACTGAAAAACGAATCCAGAAATACTGCTACTGTGCTGTGCTGTTTCATAGAGTTAAATTATATACACTGGAATAAAGCACATGTTTGAAAATTCAGTGATTCACCTAGAACAGATCCAAACTTCATGCTAGGCCTGAAAAATCCAGTGCCACAGTTGTCTAACTTCTAGACACACCTGTGGTCTGACATGTTTAAGTCCGCTCAGCTCATAGTCCTTTATTTTCCTGCAGCTTGTGAGGCAATGCTGTTGATTTCAAAAGAAACTTACAGAAATGGAGATGTAGACTCACTTATAGAGATTTAGGTTCATTTGGAGTCTGAATAATGACCCCTACTCTGTCTGGACCGGGATAGAGTTTCTCTCTTTGATTCATGATAAAACAAGCATGACTAATGATCCAATTTGAGCTTAACCACCATTTCAACACTCCAACAATGCAGCTGTTTCCACACAGGCAACTTCTATACAGCACTTTTCTATAACTTCTGTTACATTCAACACTGATCAAAGACAGGGTTGCTAAGCTAACATCCATCCAAACATGGTAACACAGAAGCATGATGGTCCCTCAGACTGTCGGATTTAACTGACAAAACCATATGTTTGTTTGAGTCTAAGGACTGAGTGTGCTATACAGAAGTCCACCGGAAGAAGGCAGTCAATAACAAAAAACTTTGTTGCTGAGCTCAGATGTTTATGAGGTGTAGGCAGAGGTGCAGACACTTACAGGAGGTCCTCTTGGTCCGATGATGGACAGACCTGGCTCACCTGGTGCTCCCTTTAGACAGAAAGACAGAGAGGAAGAAAACAGAGCAGATCAAACTGAGAGCTGATTTCCACACAGTAACATCTCTGTGTTAAATGTCAAGCTCTGGTCACACTAACACACTCCACAGTGGAGTAAGTGGGTGAACAGCTGAAGCTAGCAAGTTACCTGCTAACATGCTAGCCAACCTTTAACATGCTTAAGCCTTTGTGTTTCAACAGCTTCCCAAGAAAGTTCACTTTCACTGAGCAAGAACAATCAGCAGAAATGGAGATGACTCTTTAAGATGTGAGAGCCGGTGTGTTACAGTTATCTTGTCCTCAGGATACTACAGACATGCTAACGTACCAATGGAGGGTGATGGTGTTTGATCATGTGGGCATCAGCCAGACACAGGGAACCCAAACATGCTTAATGTTGCATGACAGCCAATGATGGATATCATGGATGCTACAGAACAATGTCCAACCCCACTGTCTGATGGACATGTAGTATTTGACACAGTTCAAGGATAAAGGTTCAGCTCTTTATGGTTGGTTTTGTTGATAAACTACATTACCCAGTACACTGCGCACACCACTAAACTCCTGAAATGCCCCTGAAATGTACATGTAAACACAAACAGCAGAATTTGAAACCCAACTTCAGCCAGATTAATAGTCGTTTCGTACTCTTTTCTGCTCACTGCATAGTCTGAAGTGTTTAACCCCCACATGGTAAGGAACATATTGTCACCCTATTAAAATAATGGCCTAAGTAATGAATTCAGTTTTTCTTTTTCTTTTCTTCAAAAGTTTTCTTTTTGAAGAAAAAGAGTTTTTGGCCAAAATCATCTCTTGATAATGCTGACCATATAGTCAAATTGCCTAAATCCTTAGTTGAAAGGATCATGGCAAGTTGCACTGGTGAATGAGATGCAGAGATGCAGAGAGAGAAGAGTATTATTTTTGTGCATAAAGATTTTCTTTGTTTTCAGCAAAACCTGCAATAAGCACTTTCTTTGGGACTGTGAAGCTCTTTCTTGTTCCATCCTGTAGCGGACCTCTGGAGCGTTTGTGGTTGTGAGGTATGGACTGACCCTCCAAATAAATTAGTTGTGGCTTATGTAAACTAAGCTGCTGGGAATTAAATCAGCCCCCTCTCGTGGTCATTCCTTGTTTTAAATTAAAGCCTCTTTTCAGCACATTCCAATATTGATGATAAACCAGTAGAACAGTAGTTTTTATTTTGCATGAGTACAAGTTAATAAGGTGGAAGCTGCTATAATGGGACACACTTGTTCTTCTTTACAGTTTAAAAGTGTGTCTTCTACACAAATAAAGGGGAAGTGTCCAGATATGAGCTGTGTTTGCACAAAATGCACTTTTTCCCACATGGAAGAGGCTCTTTGGAAACTCAGAGTCCCAGCCATCCATCAGAGAAACAATCCACTCTAAGTATTTCTGAATGAATGTCTACTTTAGGAGGGCAACACTGTGTTTTCTCACTCTGGGTTTGATGACAGATAAATCACTCAAGGGTCAAGAGGCAAAGGTACCCATGGGGGAAAAAAACTGTCTACACCGGCAGAGGTCCTTTTCAGATCTGGCTATGCTTTACCAGGTTTACTACTTTGGACAGGTGAAGACCTGCAGATACAGTCGGGCACAGATTGGATTACTTTGGTCATAAGAGATCAGGGTCAACAAGAAAAAACAAGAATCACAATCTTTGCAAACACACACTCACACTCAGTACAAATTTCTGTGGAATCCTAAGCAGACAAATCTTTGCAGATCTCGTTTCCATCTAAATTAAGTTCTCTCCCCAGTGGAGTGTTCGTCTGTCATGGTTCCTGGTCAGTGGTTTTTCATGAGGATTTTTCCTTTTTTCCTCATTATGCCTCACTGTTTTTCTTTGCAGTCCTGCTCAGTTTGCCCCTCTCTTACCCTAAAAACACACAGATCCCACAAAAGCCTTTTGTGTGACAGTGGACTGCTCTGGTAAAGACAGCAGCTTTTATTTATACCCCTATTCATTTCAATTTACTCATGGTGAGACCACCTGACTCATCAGATAAAGACACTACCTTTAAGAGATGATCTCCAGCAAAGTCTGCTGGCAGCTACTGTGAGAGAGCGTGAGCCAGATCTCAATCACTCTGTTACAGCATGTTCCCAGTCTAGAAATAAAGAGGAAGTCTGTAGATTATTTTGGATGCAGGTCAGGAGAGCCATCCAGATATCCACCGCTGAGATGTCTGCTTCTCTGCTCAGTGTCATGGTGGTCAGGTTACTATTTCTGTTCCCTAACATGTCAGGCCGAGGTTAAAACAACATTCAACTTGAAGGGCTCATTTTTAAGATGCTTGGCTGACAAACTCACATGTCAAGAAAGTCCTTCTCCTTCTGGTGAACATTTTGTCGCAGAGACCACAGATCATGTTTGTATTCATGGAAACAAACCTGTACATCTGTTTCCTGGCTTTGATACAGCTCATATATGTGGAAATAATGACTGTATGACCACACTTTGACAGGCTGTAGATCAAACATGACATTTATCTGCATGTTTAAGTCTTTCTGCATTCTTGGACAGCTAACTTGTGGGAGATCAGGACATTTTGGTGTCCCCCTAAATACAACTGACAAAAGTGGGATCCTTCTCTTCTATTTGGGGTTTAACAAAGTCTTCATAAATTCTGTATCCGTTTCCGGGTTTTTTTCCACATAGAAGCTCAGTGTTTTTCAGAGACTGTTCACATCCAGTCCCTCAAAAATACAGGTAATCTGTGAAGTTGTATGAACTGACGTTGGTCAAATGCTGCGTCCGAATTGCCCGCTCGGATACTACATACTACCGCTACATACTACTGCTAGATCCTACTCCTACATACTAAACACGTTGGCCCAATTCGGACACACTAGACGAGCGGTGGGGAAAGACGACCCCGCAGGCAGAGAGTAGGTACTGCGCCCGTTTTAGACTGAATGGTAATTGTGCAAGTGACGGATGCTGCTGTATTATATTCCTGCACTGCTTTAGAAATTCACAAAGTAGCTTTTCCATGACTTTTAGCCTTCATTCACTCACGTGGTGAATGTTTGTTCAATGAGATCTGCCTGATTACTGCAGATGTGCAGTTTAATGATGGAATAAGTGAGCTTTACCTCCATGATGTCGCCACATATTTGCTAATAAAACGATTACTTGGGCAAATATGACACCATGACATGACAAAGAGATACAACCGCACATTTTTTAGGACAGTGTGTGAAGTTACATGAAACTTACATCTGTACTGCTGCGGTCCCGCCTGCTGCTGCTGCTGCTGCTCTGACATGGTGCGCGCTGCTGTGGCCAGCCGGCGTTCGCGACACATTTAAATAGGCAGAGCAGCTGGTGGCGCTAGCATCACATGCGCTTCTACAACTTTTAAGAGGACGAAGAAGAAGCCCGCGGTGCATTTTGGGTCAGTAGCATGCCCGTAGGATGCACCGCGACCAACCTACAATGTGGGCGTGTCTAGTATCTGAAGTAGTATCTGAAGTAGCATGCTACTCGCTCCGGTGGCCAATTCGGACATGCTAGATACTTCTTCGACTACTACTTCGACTACTACTTGGCAATTCGGACGCAGCTAAAGTCTTGTTTCTGTTATATGAGGCTGCCATCTTTGCTTTGGTCCGTTGACCAATCAGAGGTTGTATCTGTGATCAGCTGACCTGGGAAGATCCAGTTAGAAGCGACACTGTTATTTTGAATAAATTCATCCTGTCCAGCTGATTCTGGTCAAAGTAGGTCTGTGTTCTGGGTACAGATCTACCTCTCATTGTGGCTCAAGGTTCAAGCAGCTCTCTATTTAACTGTATATCTGAGTTGATATTCTCTGATGAACTTGAAGTGAACCTTTGCTAAACCTCTACAGACATCACTTCCTCATTGTAGGTAGGTTTCTCTTTAATGGTGTGAATAAAAGGATTATTTTGATTTACTTGCTCCTGTTTTGCTGACATTGGCAGGTTAACCGAATGGTTACCGTCTCTGTTGACACGCTTTTGCATTTCATGTAGCTGAGTGGGAGAATAAGGAGACTCCAGTAAAACTTGTCTAACATGTAATTTCCACCAAGAGGCCAATATCAATCTTTTCCATCCCAGCTGGCAGCTCATATTCATGCGAACTTCAACATGACAGAGAGCTAGGATTTAATTGTCACACAATTCAACAGGAACAATATGTATTTATATCAATGTACAGCTCCATTCACTCTTTGAGAATCTGCTCGTGTACTCCTCTGTGGCCTCTATAAACGTCTCTGTACTTTCTTTAGGGAGTTTTAAATTTGAGCTTTCAGACGATTAAATGATAAATTGTTACTATTGTGTTTCATGGTGTAGAAGTTTAGGTAATTCAACCAGGGTGGGAAACCATTTACAGAATGTGACCCCTATCCTTCCAGAGAATACAGACCAGAGTCTCTGAAATAAATCACATGCTACCTGTGCACACATAGCCCTGCACAGCATGATACTTCCAACCGCACCACCACCCACAAAGTCGGCATTTAACGAAGATTTTACACTTTCTACAACTCATCCAACTCAGTCTGAGGCAGGTCAACCACATGTGCACAAACTCGGCCAGAAACAGCCAGGCACTCTGCAACTGGTCTGCAAAAACGTTGTATCTTTGAAATGTTTCTTTTTCTTTGCACATGCTCCTACACTTACCTTCTGCCCTGCTTGTCCTTTTAAGCCCTGGGATCAGTCACAGCAGACACAGTCACATGCAAAGAGGTGTGAAGAGGAGAGACACAAGAGAGAGAGAGAGAGAGAGAGAGGAACCAGTGTTAGAGACATGGAGAGGGAGCGGGTCATGCAGGATCTTCAGGATAGGTGATAGGGAGGTGGTGAAAGAGTTACTGTATGCTTATGTTATAGGGAACTGCATGAATCTGAAGGCAAATACAGCTGTATCCAGGACTGTTTAGGCCGAACCAAATCAAGTGTGTGCTACCTGGGTGTTACATGCTGCTCATTCTAAAGTGATCAGTGGAGGTAATACCAGGGGAAGCTGGGTTGAATCAACAAAAGCAGAGACTGGTTATTAAAAAAAAGTAGTCTCGTATTTGTATCCTGCTTTATGTTTTAAGTTGTGAGACGTACAGCAGGTCTCAGGTGTAGTCGTTGACGGCACATTCCCTTCATTTACTTTCACATCTGCTGTTTGGCATTGTAGAAACACAGAAGGATGAAAACCTGTCCATCTACTCTGTAAGTCTGTTTTAAACATTTGAAAATCCTTTTTTTTTCCATGCATAATATATTTTTTAAGGTTTCCCTATATGGGATTTGTTTAGTAAAGGTGAATATAACAACACAAAAAGCAGCAAGAGAAAAAAACTGTACTTTGTGTCAATTTGTTTCTACCTCTTTCACCATCAACCGGAATGAACAAAGTACATTTGGTCTTGTCCATTATTTTTTTCCCTCTCTGGATCCACATCAATGATTTCAGAAATGGCCTTAACGGATATTTCAGTTGACATTCAACCTCATCACCCATGTCCCTCATTGGACACTTAACCAACAGAGTATCTGGCCTGAAGCCACATGACTTTGTAGCGTCCCTATTGGCTGACACATATATGTGATGATTTGATTGGATGCTTTTGTCTTTTTCTGTTTCAGCTTACCTTTTTTGACTGTTGTATGTTTTATGTGCTTTAATGATCCCGATGAAGACAATGAATCAAAATGTGCCAGGCTATGAATGCAGTTGCTCTTCTTTTAACCTCTTTAGTCAATGTATCAACTTTCCATGTTTCCATAACCCCTACTTACTGAAGTACATAAACAAGATAACAGTATCAGGTTAAACTCTATGACTATTGATCATTGAGTTGTGAGTAATTTATTGGGATTCTCCAGACTTCACAAATTCATAACTCTATGTGCTTAGTCATGATATACTGCCCCCCCCCCCCCCCAAAAAAAAAAAAAAAAAAAAAAAAAAAAGACAGTCTGGTTGCAGACCTCCATTGTCAGTACCCTTCATTGCAACCCTTCAAACAAACGAGCGCGTGAGAAAAAATGTTATCTTGGGTCCTCACAGTAAAGGTGGGTCCTCACAGTGGAGGTGGGTCCTGACAGTGGAGGTCTGCAGCCAGACCCCTCTCAAAAAAACTCAAAATAGCAGAGACAATTTAAACTAAATTAAAGGCCCCAAAACCCCACCTCTTTCCATTTCCTGATGGGTAGCCAAAGGATGCACATCATCTGTAAGGCTAAATAGATGTTCTAGTATGAACTGATACAATACTGTAACCACTGGCCATGTCATAATGAAAGCAGTAGCAGCACCACAGTGCACTGAATGCCCAAACCTAAGTCACTCACCATTCTCCCAGGAATCCCCATACTGCCTTTGTCACCCTATTGACCAATGCAGATTCAGAGGAAACAATGAGACGGTTAGCCTGAAATGGACTCTTAAAGAGATACCATGGCATGTAGACTAGCAGGCTACTTATCTTTGCTTAGTACACCACAAGAACCCAACTACATATCATCTAATTTGCATCAAATTCTTCAGATAGAGCACAAATACATGGGTTTGTTTCTGGCTTTCTGTGTAATTGTGGCAAACTGCGGGAACTTCTTTTAGGAAGTCCAGTTATTTGAAGTCTTAATGCCATGGTATCCATTTAAGGAGGAACATTGGTGTTGGATTAGTCACTCAACGATGAACGCACAATGAAACTCCAAAAACAAGCATGCTAGGATACAAGGACAGAACACAGGCTGCAGCCATGCCCAACCCAACACACCTGTAGATTTAAGATGCTGCAAAAAGAGGAAGTACCTTACTTGAAGAAGTGTTTGGTGCCATCTCTGACACATATTCCCCTCAAAGCCCTGCTCCTCAACACATGCAGACTTGCTTGTCCATCACCATGATTCGTATTAGAATACCACGCCCAAATAGTCAGATGATAGCCTCTTTCAGCTGAACCTTTTTCTTCACGCTCCCCTCTCTATCCTCAGCAGCTCTGCCAACATCGAAGGATCCGACAAAGCCAAAGGGTCACATTTAAAGTGCAAGCCACACCACTGGTTTTCATAGATCTATAGTTCTATTTTTAGAGAAGCTAAATATACCAGAGGATCAATCATATAACCTGGTTTCATGACTGACCTGCCTGTACTAGGCATTGTATGCATGAGGGTGAATTACATAAACTCAACACAGGAGCAAAACACTCTCATATGTTTGCACTGCAGGGATGAGTTCTCTCTAACTGTTGTGAGTCTATATTTATATGCTATTAAATCCAAAGCCTCTGTTTCCTCAATAGACTATTTCCCTGCTTGGTTGTTCCTGTCCTTACACGTTTCTTTCAGTTTCAGCATTTGTTTTGTTGTTTCTACCCTACAATTAATGAAATGTGTTCTTTAAATTATCTGTGACATGATCAGTATCTGGATATACTAAGATTGTACACAGCATCCCCAGCTCTTATTGAACAGGTGTTGTAAATTTAGAGATCAGATTTAGTATCCTAATTGAAAAAAAAAAGAGACAACCATGGAGTTGTGCCAAACAGTGCTGTCTTTTATATTTTACTGATCCACTTCTGAGTCTACACACACTGAATCGGTATCGAAGTCATTAGTGTGCAGCATATTTATTAAAGCCTTTTAATATCCATCTACAGCTGGTCTTTTTGAAGCCTTGTCCAAGGTCCTGATTTAAACCTGGGCCTTGGGGAGAGGCTGCCACCGCCTAACATGGTTTGAATCCAGAGCTGGGGGCTTTGCACAGTTCCTCACATGATGATTCGCTGGAACCACAAAATACTACCTTCACCAAAGGAGGTTTTATAGCCGTGAGACAAATAGAGTGTTTTATAAAACCTCATTCAGGTCATGTGTTGCATTCACTTCTCAAGAAATCTGATCGCTGCTGCACTACTGTGTGTCCCAGAGAGGGTGCTCATAAGTCTTTAAAGATACAGTAACCACACACACACACACACACACACAAACACACACACACACACACACACACAGTGTCAAGCTTGCAACTGTAGCATCTGTCACTTTTACTTGTGGTTTTCAGATTTATGCAGTTCCTTAGTGCTGCATATTTGAGGTGACTAAGGCCTGTACTTTAGACTCCAGCCAAACACACACACAGGGGTGTGCGCTCGCACACACACGCGCACATGCACGCACACACAAACACGCGCACACACACACACTACACTTTTGAAATGGGGGAGATTAATGCAGAGAGATGCACGTTAATGAGTAGGAGTTATGAAAAGATCTCCCTTGTAGCTCTCATTTTCCTGCAAGTGGAGAAGGAGAGTTGTGTATGAGAGGGGCAGAGTGAACAATGCATTTATGATCCATTTATCATATTTCTGAGCTCTACCCCCCTAAGGTACCTGCAGACCTGCAGTATGACCACACTCTATGGAAAACATGACTCCCTCATTTTCAGTTCTTACAGGTCCTCTCTTCAAAACCCACAGCTTTCCGCCCTCATTCACTCACACATTGCTCCTGATTTAATTTCCTGCTGTTCTGACACCAAATGTCAGCAGAGCTCCAGGACTGAAGGAAGCAGGGGTCTGGTCTGCGGCAGACTGCTTCATGAACAGGGTACACCGGTAAGCTTGTCAGAACTAAAGTGGAAGCTCTCTGGGTGTGAGGGTGAACCAAGATGAGTGTCAGATATGAAACGGCCACCTGCTGTCTGATAGGAACCATGTGGTTTAACATGCAGAAAGTGAAAGAGTGTTAGTCTGAAGAGAGAGGGCGGACACAGCAGGTACGAAGAGTTTATAACAGCATACAATCCAAAGCAAGGGTTTTGAAGTAAAGAAAGACCAACCAGCCGACAGATTCAACATGTTAGACATTAATGAGAGAGCGAAAATCACACAGGCAGGCAGGGCCACTGCTGTGCTGACATCTCTGCAGTTTCTCAGCATAGGAGGGCTCAGACAATAGTGTCCAGTCTGATCCTTCGACAAATCATCTCAACATGTCAGAGTTGTCACTGTCTGCGTATGAAAGTGTCCACCTTTAAAAAGGTTTTTAGCTTTGTGTGTCTTTACTCCAGTTAACGTATAAGTGTATGTTGGGTAAGTCTAATCTGAATTCACTATTTCAGCTCTATATATGTGTCAGCCTGGTCACTGACTCTTTCAGAAGATGATGCTTGAGGTGTTACTCTAAAATAAGCTGTGCACATTTAGAACTCTGTAGAAAATCATCAATAATGAATGTATGCAACATCATTTAGACTTTCATAATAAAAACTGGACTGATGCAGTCCTGACCTGTCCCCCATTGGAAACATCTGGAGCATCATAAGACCAAAAATAGAACAAAGGACACCCTGTTGAGCAGCTGAAATCCTCTATCAGGAAAGACTGGGATGTCTGCTGGGTTCACTAAAGTTTACAGTGTTGGTGAAAGAAGAGCTGAGGACCAACAATGGTGATTTTAAGGTTCTTTTAATGGTTTTTAAATGTCTTAGGGGTCTTGGACCTTATTATCTTTCAGAATTGCTTCTACATTATGAACCCTCGCGGACCCTGAGAATGTTCATATTTTTAAAAGCAGGCTCAAGACCCACCTATTTAATTTGGCTTTTAACTAATGTCTTATTCTTATCTATATTTTTATCCTATTTTGATCTTATTTTGATTCATTTATATATTTTAGTCCATATTTTACATGTTATGTTTATTCTATTTATTCACTTATTTTTAAATGGTATTTTAGCTATTTATCAGTATTTTATAATTTTATCTAGTTTGATGTTTTTAGCCGATGTAGTTTATGATTTTATTCAGTTTCTCCAGTGTTTCCTCAGTGGGGGCCACCTGAACTGAAGGGTGTGACTGGCTCTGTCTTGGATTTCTCTGCCTTGTGGTGTGCACTCAGCTCGGCCAAGTGGTAATCTGCAGCAGTGCTTGCTGCTGTGGGCCCCTTACTGGCCTGTAGCGGGGTAGGCACCCGGGTGGAGGTGTCCTGGCCCTGGGCTGTGAGCAGCCTCCAGTGCAGTCGGCCTCCTGACATTTCCTGACCTGGCTCCTCTGTACTCAGCCACACGCTTTTAAGATTGCGTTATCTGTGTGTGTGTGTGTGTGTGTGTGTGTGTGTGTGTGTGTGTGTGTGTGTGTGTGTGTGTGTGTGTGTGTGTGTGTGTGTGTGTGGGGGGGGGGGGGGGGGGTATGCAGCATTTTGTGCTGCATATCTTTTTGCTTGAAAAGTGCATATAAATTAAGTTTGATTTGATTTGATCAGTGTTGTTTTCATGAACCATGACGTCAACGTCATCGAAAACAAAACTCCACGTGTGTGCGCGCGCGGGTGTGTCTGTGTGTCTGTGTGTTGGAGGAGTACAGCAGACTGATGAGAGCTGTCAGAGCGGACTGAAGCTGCTCCTATATGTTTAACATTTAACTGACAGTTTTGCAACTCTATTCGTCATTTTCGTCTCGTCCCATCAACGTAAATGCACTTTCGTCTCGTCACATTTTAGTCATCTCTGACTTATGTTAAGCTCGTCAACGTTACGTTTTCGTTGTGGAAGAAAATGGAAATATTTTCGCCAACGAAAACAACCAGTGTTGTTCTCGTTGACGAAAATATTTCCCTTTTTTGACGGTGGCGTCGACGAAAATATTTGACGAAATATGACGAAAACAACACTGGATTTGATTTGAACATGAATCTGGAACTACTTATACAAAACCTAAAAATTCAAAGTTAGCTCAACTTTCCAAAAACACAATGTGTTTTTTCAGTTGCAATGTTTGGTATGTTTACTTGTCACTATTTTCAGTTCACTATGGACTTTACATGGTTTGCTATCACTCAGGATTCTTCATATGAACAATTCCCACAGGGTCGAGCGTGTATCCTGCTGGTACTGATAAATGCTTCTTCAACATCAGTGGTTTTGACAGGACATCACGATGGGCCCAAAGAAAGCCTGATGATGATATTAGGAGGTTGAAGAGCATCATCATCATCATCATCATCTTATGGTCCCTGACTGAGCTGCTTCACTTAAATGTGTATGTGAGTGGATGAGTCTATGCGTTTGTATCTATTCTTTGCATGTGCATTTGTCAATAAAGGATCATTGAAACTCATTGGAAATCCAAACAGAGGCATGAGCCCCTCGACAGAGAGCAGGCAGAAAGGTCAACACTGCAGCTTTCAATATTTGGACAGACATGCAAGTGTTTTACAGAGACACACAAAGACACAAGTTAAAAAGAGAGTTACCGGAAAGCCTGCTCGTCCAGGAGGACCCTGAAAAAGGGGTGAGAGAAATTGGTACTCGGGAGGAAAAGAGTACATTTTACACACACAATAAAAGCTATCTGAACAAGGCCAGGATCAAATGAACAGACAAGAGTGTTGGAAAGTTCTATCTCAAATAAACATGGTCTCAGGGACAGCACACACAAAAGAAACCTGCTGCAGGAGCATGCCTCTCAGGCAAAAACTCAGTCCAATCTTGGCTGAACATTGAAGTACACACAGTTTCTACAGTTTACTACAAAGACTCATGCAAAGGTTTATTCTGGAGGAACACATGCTCAAAGTTCTTTTTACAACCATCTGACAAACCCGTCAAACTCCTGACATTGAACAGTTCATTCATGCGGATATGACAACATGTCAGGATGTGGGCCTCCATCAGACACAAATCACAAGAGGCCAGATTAGAAAGGCTTTGAGTTCAACAAAAGAAGGGCCACATTGTAGAAAGTCAAGTGAGTTTTGTTTTGGCAGGAAAAACAACCCAGCAGCTCTTGAGGAAAGGATGGAGCCCTAATGAGGAGGGAGTCAAAACAGGAACTCTCCACATTGAATAAAAAGCTGCTGCTGTGGCATCCACGTTTCACAGAGAAGGACAACTGCTGGCTCTTGACTTCTGGCATGTCATCAGTATCCCACCAGCCGGACTGCTGAGTGAGAGCACCTACAGAGTGTTTGTTCATCTGTGTGTGTGTGTTCATCTGTGTGTGTATGCATTAGGTCAAACTGTTGTCTGGAACAGTAGTAGCAGCAGCAGCAGCAGCAGTCATACTGTGGCCCTGTTAAAGCCTCCCTCCAGATCTTTGGTACCATGCTCTGGTTTTCCTTGCATTTATCTGCTGAACTGAATTAAATAAAGCTGTGGTGTTGTTGTTGTTGTTGTTTGGACTGTGTGTTTTTTGGACTGAGTGGTGTAGTGACTATAGGGGGTGGTTCAGATCTTGATGGCACAGGAGCCTTCATTCGTGAATGTTTCGTGCTCTTTCCATGCATCTGTTGTGACCTCCTTTCACGAACAAAACACTGGTTGGGTTAAGCGGTGACTCTGTAAGTGTGAGTCTGAGTGTGTGTGGTTGCTTGTTCCTATAGACCTGTGATTGACCTGTGGTAACCTGCCTGCTTTTCAGTTGATGGAATTGAACTGCTTTTGCTCTCCCCACAGACTGTAAACCTAGAACTTTTTTGGCGAGATTTGAAAACAGAGAAAGTCCAGCCCCACGTCTGCAGATCCTGCCTTTTTTAGTCACAGCCACTGTATTAATTGAGTAAATCCAAGTCACTTTTTTTTAGTTTTTAAGTTCTTTTTATAGACTCCATATTTAAAAGTTTGCTTTACTCCAGTGTGCCTCATCTGACATGATGACCTCTTAAAGGAGGCTGGCAATGCATGGAGGTGCACAGCCAGGTGCTGAGTGTGAACATGCTGCACGTAGGTGCCTGCCAGTAAGTTGCAGGGTCGATGGGGGCCGTCTGCAGAGCCAAAGGTCACCCTCTGCCGGAAGGAACCCTTCACTTGAATTACACAGTAAGCCTCCAACATGTGGCTCCAGTTTGGCAAAGTGCTGCTGAACGAATAAGAGGGCAGGGAGGGGTGCTGGGGTAGAGGGCGGTGTGGCCGTTGTACGTGGGATGGATGTTCCCCTGGGTGCTCCTGCTCCATTATAGGTTAGGTAGGATGTATATGAGGGAGGTTTGGTTTACTCTGCACTTATTGGTGTTATTTTACCAGAGTCTGAACTTGAACACACATGCTCAGAGGAAAACATTAGCAGTTTATCCTCAGTGAACCAGGGACTGAATGTTTGGCTAAGGTGAATATCACGCAGTGAGCTTCTGTGTTTCAAGCTTTTCATGGAAGCTGCTTGAATCCTGTTCAGCTCCATCAGTCAGATTGTGTTTCCCGTCTCCTGAGTATTTCTCAATTTGTCACCTGAATGAGAACTACAACACAGGTGAGCCCAAATGATTTGACCTTTAACTTTTTATGAACTTTTGTTTTCTGGAAGTAGAAGTAACTATGAAAATGCTAATGTGCCTTTACTCCTATGTCCAAGTCACTTACATGGCTAGTTGGCACCAATCAGGCCTTTATATCACTGACATCCCTGCATGGGTAATTGACTGCTATTAAATCAGAGCAGATCATTCCAACTTTCGAACTAAGCTAGTTTGGTGCACACTCTTCCTGGTGCTGTGAACTTATTCATGGAGTTCATCCTTTCATTTTGTCTGTCAAAATACACATTAAAAGAGTTTCACAAGCTTGAATACAAATCCACAGGGTATGTCCTTCTTAAACCAGAAAACTGATTGAGTTAAATCCTAACTTAACTTTTTTTGGTGTGATTTCTGTTTGGAAACTGACTGCCCTAAATATTTGCAGCTTTACCACACTGCTTTTTAGACCGTTTTATCTGATCTTGGTTCTTTCAGGTAGTTCTCAGCTAAAAAAGAGCTCACATCAGCCTTTGATTTTGTAAATTTGGGGTATTTCAAGTCAAACTCAGTTGAAACCTCAAATGATGAAGTGTTCAAATACCAACAGTAGTGCAGATTGTCCTGTTAGAGACCTGAGGTCTTAGACTCTCAGATCCTGTAGAGGTATTAATCCAGCAAGGGTGGAAAATCTGCCTTGCTGTTTGACCTTTCTTTGTCAGAACTATCCCTCAGACTTTCCAGGGAGGGAGATTTGGCAGAGGTGATTTCAATGCTGACGCAGATGTACAAAAGTCAAACTCATAGTGGCCAGATGTTTGGAGTAGTGTTCCTACACCATGTGCCATCGAGGAGCAGGGGGGAGATTTTCTTTAAAGAAATGGCCTAGTGTTTTAACTGTTTGCATGCATTCAATCGAATTTGTAATCTGCTTGTCCCAAGCAGAGTTAGATTTGGCTGAAGTCTATAATGCTACGTTAGCTGGAGGACTTCAGACAGGTTTCTGGACTTCATCACAGGACTGACAGATTCACAGTCAGAGACTGCAGAAAATATGAAGTCGTTTATGATTAAGGAGGAAACTCACATAGACTCTGAGTCCTCTCTACATCAAGGTTTTTGTGTTTACTGCCACTTAGCTCCAATCACCGATCACTTTCCTAACATTGACTAGATCATCAGACTTCTTCTTCTACTGGTCTCTGGGTAAAAAGTCTGAGTGAAGTCAGGAGAGTCAATGTGTCAACCCAGCCAAGAAAGTGAAGGGAACATTAGTGGTGATATGCTGAGTGGAGTTTCTCTGCTTTCACACCTTCCAATCAGTTAATTGATGTCAACACTGCCCTCGTGTGTCACAACTGCAGAATGCATCTGGGGTTGACCCTACCCATAATGCTCTGTAAAGTTCTTGTTCTTGTTGTTGTTGTTGTTCTTCTACTTCTGCTCCTCCTCTCCCTCTCAGTCATCTGTTTTTGTTGTTGTGTTAGTATCATCTACGGTGAGATCTACAGTTTTTTTTCCCCTTTACTGCCTTCAGTCTGTGAGCTTGAACAGTAACTTTGCATGATTGAAATTAAAAAAAAAAAAACTCCTTATCTACCTATCTTATCCTGAGGTCTGTTAAGAGCCTTATTTCATCTTGGCTGCTCGTAGGTGTTACTTTTTACACAGCAAAATAGTCATGAAACGATCTAGAGGTTATTCCCCCACATAAATGATCTGAGGCTGGCCTCTGACATTGCCTAATGGGACGGTAGAACCCGATGTCAGGTTCAGTCCAAGTCTCACAAAGTTCCCTAAACCAGTTGTTTAGAGTCTCTGGGAAATATGACTGAAGACTGCGCCAACATCTTGTGCTTTCAAACTTGCATGGATAGCCAACAATTAAACATGATACAGTTTATATGAAACTATGGATCAACATGATAAGGGATTGAAGATGTCACAATTAAAAAATCTACATGATTTAAGCAAAACAGAACTGTAAGGAGAAGTAGGAGCATATCCTTTTTTTTTTTAAATTAAATATGATCATTTGTAACTGTAGCTGAAATGTGCAACCAGAATAAAACATTAAACTGACATGTATGTTGGTATGCTGGAGCAGACATCCAAATTCAGTCACTTCAAAACTAAGTGCAGAGAGAGAGTTACTTTACCACATGCAGGTCACACAGAGGGTCAGGGCTACTTACTGGAGGTCCTGTAAGACAAAGAGAGGCAGAAAAGACACATTTAGACTTCCAGCAGCAGCATGCAGATCATAAATACAGTCTGAGTGGTTCACAGAGAAATCCCTCACACTTCCTGAACATGAGAACACGCCTCTGCCGCCACCATTGGCCATTTTTTACATGAGCATACATGTAAACTTCCCCCTGGAAACTCATGACATTGGAAGGGCATGGTGTTATTGAAAATCTTGACACACTCATTCTACGTCATGTCCAATCATTGGAGTGTAAACCACAGTATCGGTTTCAGGACTCTCAATCATCATGCTTCAGAGCGGCTCCATGCCTGGTCCCCCGGGACTGCCACAGTGAACTCTGAAACAGCGAAACATTTCACTACCCTGGCAGAGTTTGACATAGTCTGCCTACCAATCAGGCCTGGGATGGATGGAGGGAAAAATGGATGAAGGGAGAGAGAAACCGAGGGAGAAGCCAGATGATACCATCATCATGTATAGCTGGTGAGGAGCATCATCCTTGCGAGACTTTCCACCACACCCAGTCCACTTGAATGTAAGACTCTTGGCGTGCAGTGAGACCTCTTTCATTCAGTCAGATGGTCTGACTCCCAAAGCACAGGGCTGCTGTCTTTCTGTCTGAATGTGGCCCCACTAAGTCATTCATGTGTGAGCTTAGCCGAAGAGGCTGATGTTGACCAGACCATCTTCTCTCTACTCTTTGCCTGTTAGTCTGAGAGATCTTTTATGAGACCCCATGGCATCTATGATATTTATATGCCAGCTGTATTTATTTATGAGTCTCTCTGGACAGGGAGACCTTATTAAAACTCTTCACTGTTTGGTTGCAGCCAGATCAGAAACTCTCATTTAAAGCACAATGGATGGACAAACAGCTCGTGACTCACAGAGAGCCGTCAAACAGCCCTTCATAGACAGGTTCAGTCTCCTCTTGGCCTTATTAAGAGCACAGAGAGACATTCAGGAGTCCCCTGACAAAATCAATTACTGCTGAGAGCCATCGAGGATGACAAAAGGTGTTATTACGGCAATCACAGCAAGGTGTGGAAAACCATTAAAGACAAATCTGCTCAGTGAAATGTCAGGTCAAATCCTCTGTTTTCCAGGGTGGTTATTTTATCCATTCAGACTCTGGAAGCTTGTTATCAGACCATCTGTTCACCATGCTCAAGGACAAAATGAAAATGAGTCAAGACAATGACAAGAGACACTTACGAGAAAGGAAATGAGACTGAAAGTGAAATCTTGTTCAGATTCAAAATAACCTGCGGTTTATAAGACTACCTCGCCCCCTAATGGCCCCTCTGACTTCCAGGTGCTGCTCCTTTCACACAGACCTGAAGACAAACTAATGGCAGCCTAAAAGAACAGGTGGTGTTATACTGCAAGTGTATGGTTCAATCCCTGACAACCTCACTGGACTGAAGCAATCCTTCTCACAGGAATCCTGAATCCCATCAGGTACAGGTCAACTCTCCAAACTTTGTCCATCCTCAGGCTCCTCTTGGATTTCTCTCCTTCATATTTTCACCTTTAAGTAAATGCTTAATATTCCAGTATTTTCTTTTCTGCTAAAATGTTTCTTTTTTCTTTTTTCATTTTGTTAAGAGCCTCATGGTAGCTTTTCCATCCTGCCTGGCAGCAGCAGTCGCTGCTGTAGTGTCCCCACTGCTGCTGCCACTGCTGCTGAAGTTTGACAGAGTGCTGATGAGGAGCTGTTAGCCTGGGAACCAGACCGATCTGTGAGCTCCTGTTTCATTTTCTCTGGCTAACCAGTCTATCATGTCTCCCTGCTGCTCGGACTCATTTCCCCTCAATCTGACTGAGACCAGGCCAATTACAACCGTTTATTTGAAACGTGGCAAAGTTTGGAGCACTGACTGAAAGAGAGAGAGAGAGAGAGAGAGAGAGAGAGATGCATTGCTGAAGTTTAGAGTTGAAGAGTAACAACCAATTAGTCTTCACAATGGATGCTTCCGCATGTACTTTCTCTGACTAGATTAACCTTTGAGAGGAATTACAGGCCCGTGTTTTCTTCCCTCTGCAGAGGAAAAAAACTAGAGGCTTAAAAGAAATCCACACCTTTCAAGTGGCTTGATATAAAATCTGACTTTGTGGTTAGAAAACCATGAGTTCTACCTGTGATAGAACGAACCACCATCATGTCTGTTTAATAATATGTCTAATCTGTGCCTGACAGTGACCCATGTCCTCTGAAGTCGGTGCGTCTCATCTAAAGTCCATATGTGTATCTGCTCGAATCAAAAGCACCAGAGGATCTGAAATCTCGGGCACTTTGTCTCCAAAGCTAACACAGGCTGCCTAATCAGTCACACCATATAAGCACCTTTGATTGTGTCATTTGTGAGGTTTCTGTTATTAAGACTCAGTTACAAGTGGACATGGCCAGTCCAGTCATTCCTGCAGCTGTCATCCAGTCCCTAAAGGGTAAGCTAAGACATTCTGTGCATGCAAGCGTAGGGAAAGCAAACATGGATGCTGGATTCCTGTTGCATTCTGGGACTGCCATGACATCCTGTTGGCCGAACAGGTCGCCCAGGAGTCATGCATACTGCAGAGAACCTTGGTCCAAAGGCACTTTGGGAGGCCAGGGTGAAGGGGGTTCAAATATAGAGCATGAAGTGGCGCCTGACAAGGGGCCGCTGAGGCAACAGCTTTACATGCAACGAGCAGTGGGCACAACATGAAACAGACTTGCTCTCATAAACACTCACACACGCAAGCGTGAACGTGCACACACGCGCGCAGACACACACACACACACACGCACACACACATTGATATCATGTATTCTAAGCCCTCTCCTCTCCTGGGTTTAGCCCTCCAACTATGGCCGGCACCTGTTGTTGCTGCTTATGTAAGACCGCTGCTAAGATATGCCCGGAAATGGAGATCTAATTCTGCATGCCAACATGCAAAGTCAGGAGTGTTCCCCTCCTTCCTGCTCCTATTTGACTGACTCATTAACACAGTGATTACCTTTGCTTCTTCATATTTTTTTGAGAGAGCAGTCATACCAGCATTGATTTAAAATTTGCAAATAAGTTCACTCATCAGATTTTTCTCCATTACTCCAGAGTAACAGCTCTCTCTTCTGTACCTTTTCTTCAAATTTATCACAGCTCTGTCCAGTCTATTCACAGCCTGCTCCACCATGGTGTCTTAGAGTGAACAGGTTTGGGGGGCAGAGGCGCTGCCATCTTTAGACTCTCTGTCCTAGCATATGTTGAATTTCAGTTCTGAAAATACCCACATCCTAAAAGCCACCGTCCTGTCCTCTTCGCCCCCCACTCTCTCAGATTCCCTGCGTCTCCTGTTGCCCTTTTTAAACACACAGCAGCAGCCGGTGTGAATGTTTTGACTCACTTCTATTTGGTGAGCCCCACAGAGAGGTCTGAGGAGATGTGTCGGACTGCACAGGACGTGGACAGAGGGGAAGATCGGTGGTGAGAAGGTCGGTGATAAATAAAGGCCTGTTGAGACCGTCATGGTCCACAGGAGGGTGCCCCTGTGCCTGGTCTAAGACTGGGAACAGACTGTTGAGGGTGGAGGGCTGATATGAGATTGATGGAAGTTGGCTCAAAAAGTCTTCATATCCCAGCAGTACAATGTAAAGCAATCACCTGCTTTTCTTCCAAAGGTCTTTGTTTGCACACTTCGGATGGGCAGAGAATCAGGGACATGTCACACTGCTCTGGACATGAACACCATGTGAAGTATGAGGATGATGCATGGCAAGGCAACACAGTGACGTTGCAGAAGTTGTAATGCTGTTAAACCCTCAGTGCGCCAGATCTTGACAGTCAACGTCTTTGAGAGTGTTTTTTGGAGCCATCTTGCTCATGACATCAAGTGCAGAAATTTTACACTTTTATTTTTCTGTTTATAGCTTAACTTTCAGTGCAACACAAAATGCAGACATGAAACAGTGAGGATGAACAGACAAAAAACATGGGTCCATTCATTCCTCAAAACAAGACGAGAGCTGATCAAGAAACTCCTGAAATATTCCCATCACTCCCTGATGCTCTTCAATCCTGGGACCACACATTCAAGGAGACCACCATTTTCTGCCAAGCAAACTGCACCTGAACAGCAGCAGCAAGTAATATGTAGGAGGCAAGGACACACACAGACAATCAATCCAAAAAATGCTGCAGGGAAAAATGTGTGCACGCTCCTGAATCCACCGATATTCAGACAAGATCATCATTGTGCAAAGTCTCTTTAACTCTGAGCAGCACTGAAAGGACACAAAATTGCACAAAACTAGAACCTGTTCTGAAAGTAATGACGGACTTAAGTTTTGAAGTCATTGTGCAAAGATGATTAAAACCAACCAGTAAGCAAAAACCTTAGGGCTTCCTGTTCATGCTGACTTTGGTGCCCCCCTGTGGACAAAGTGGTCCCTGCTGACTTCGACCTTTCCATGCATACATGGTGATTAACAAAAAATATAATCTTGGTCATTTTCCGCAGTTTTATAACCACTTACTGGCACAACATCGCCAGCACCCACTGCTTCCCTGTACTGTCTCATGAAAGACAGCAGTTTGAAACTCACCAGTCACCAATGACACACCAGTGTGTTGAACATCTCAAACTGACTTGTTCTGTGGGTCTTCAGTACATAGAATAGAATAGAATAGAATAAAATATTCCTTTATTGATCCCCCATGGGAGAAATTTTTTTGTCACAGCAGCATCACAAAGAGTGTAAAAATGCAGTTATAAAAATAAAGAATGTAATATTAAGAACTTAAATAAATGTAATAATTAAGAAAAAAATTAGAAAAAAGAAAAAAGGGAGAAGAAAAATAAAACTATCTACAATATACACAATGTAAATGCCAGAAAAAAAGTGGTGGTGTGAGTCCAGTTTTATTACAGTTCGTTGTAAAGTCTTATTGCAGAAGGGAGGAATGACCTGCAGGAGCGCTCTGTCTTGCAAGGTGGAAGTCTCAGTCTGCTGCTGAAGGAGCTGCTTAAAGCCCCCACAGTCTGATGCAGTGGGTGAGAGGGATTGTCCATGATGGATACAAGCTTTGTTAACATCCTCCTCTCACCCACCTCCTCCAGGGAGTCCAAAGAACAGTCCAGGACAGAACTGGCCCTCCTGACCAGTCTATTCAGTCTCTTCCTGTCCCTCTCGGTGCTCCCTGCCCTCAGGCAGACCACTGCATAGAAAAGTGCAGATGCTACCACAGAGTCATCGAAAGTCCTGAGCAGAGTCCTGCACACTCCAAAGGACCTCAGTCTCCTCAGCAGGTGGAGACAACTTTGGCCCTTCTTGTACAGGACGTCTGTGTTTGTTGACCAGTCCAGTTTATTGTTGAGGTGGACACCCAGGAATCTGTAGGACTCCACCATCTCGATGTCCAGACCCTGGATGTTCACTGGAACAGTCTGAGGTGTCCTCCTCCTTTGGAAATCCACGACCATCTCCTTTGTCTTACTGGCGTTGAGCTGGAGGTGGTTTGTGCCACACCAGTTGACAAAGTCAGCGATGACAGTCCTGTATTCCCGCTCATCCCCTGACGATACACATCCGCCGATGGCTGTGTCATCAGAAAACTTCTGGAGGTGACAGCTCCCCGAGTTGTAGCTGAAGTCCGAGGTGTACAGGGTGAAGAGGAAGGGGGAGAGCACTGTCCCCTGTGGAGCCCTCGTGCTGCAGACCACCATGTCTGACACAGAGTTCTGAAGCCTCACAAACTGTGATCTGTCCACGGTCCATGCGGCTAGGTGACAGTCCACTCCTGCCCTCTCAAGCCTCCCCCTGAGCAGTGAAGGCTGGATGGTGTTGAAAGCACTGGAGAAGTCAAAAAACATGACCCTCGCAGTGCTGCCGGTGTTCTCCAAGTGAATCATGGACCTCTGCAGCAGGTAGATGACAGCGTCGTCCACTCCGATGTTCGGCTGGTGTGCAAACTGCAGAGAATCACGCAGGAAGTCTTCCACAGTGCCGGGACCCTCTCCAGACTCAGGCTCAAGCTGAAGATGTGCAGTAGCAACTCACAGAGCTGGTCTGCACAGTCCTTCAGGAGTCTGGAGCTGATGCCGTCAGGACCCGTGGCTTTCCTTGGCTTCATCTTCCTCAGCTCACTTCTCACCTGGTCAGCTGTTATGGAGAGGCTGGGGGTGGTGCTTGAGGGGGTGGTGGAGGATGAGTGGAGGGGGGTTGATAATGCAGGCGCCATGGAACTGAGGTGGTGTGAAGAAGAAGCAGCAGATGGGTCGTTGGTTTGATGAGTCGGGGGAGGAGTGGGAGCAGAGTCAAATGTACTGAAGAACGGATTCAGCTCGTCGGCCCACTCCCTGTCTCCTGCTTCAGGTCCCCTCTCATGGCCCCTGCTATGACCTGAGATGGATTTCAGGCCTCTCCAGATCTCCCTTGTGTTGTTCTGTTGCAGAGGGTTTTCCATATTGGTCTTGTAGCTGGCCTTACCCTCTCTGATGTTCTTCTTCAGCTCCTTCTGCACTCTCCTCAGCTCTTCCTTGTCCCCGGATTTAAAGACCCTCCTCTTCTTCTTCAGGAGGACTTTAAGTTCCGGGGTCACCCAAGGTTTGCTGCTGGAGAAACACCGTACGTCTCGAAACAGTCCTGCGATGCCTCAGTGGCCTCCTCAGACCACCTCTTAACATACCTGATGGTGGGGGGTTGTTTCTTCACCATAGGTATGTAAATGGGCTGCAGTCTCACCAGGTTGTGATCTGAGTGGCCCAGCGGGGGGAGGGGGGAGGAGGTGTATGCATCCTTGGTGTTTGCATACAGTAAGTCCAAAGTTTTATTGTCTCTTGTTGGGCATTCCACATACTGGCTGAAGGTAGGGAGAGTGGAGGAGCGCGATGCATGATTAAAGTCTCCAGAGATGATGATCAGAGACTGAGGGTGTGATGTTTGTAGCTTAGACACTTCACTATGGAGGAAATCACAGGCTGCAACAGCATCAGCTGAGGGGGGGTGTAAACAGATAACGCGATGACGTGCGAAAACTTCCTCGGCAGGTAATATGGCCGCAAACTCACAGCCAGCAGCTCAATGTCCTTAGAGCAGCGCTGCTCTTTAACACTGACGTGCCCAGCATTACACCATCTCTCGTTCACATACACCACTATCCCGCCTCCTTTCTTCTTATCACTCTCCCTCACACTCCGGTCCGATCTGATGAGGTGAAATCCGTCCAAAGTTACGAGTGGGTCTGGAGTGAGTTCGTTCAGCCATGACTCCGTGAACATCATGAGGCTGCACTGGCAGTACTCCCACTGCAGCCGAGTCAGTGCTGTGAGCTCTTCCATCTTGTTGAGGAGAGACCTCACGTTTCCCATGATGATGGACGGGACAGTTGGCTTAAAATGTCTCCACTTTGCCCGATGCTGAACTCCAGCCCTGCATCCTCTCCTTCTCCTGCGGAGCTTGGAGGGGATGTCGGGTTTCTCCCACGAAGGTGGCCGGGCTTGGCACAGCACCAACAGCTGTTCACGGCTGTAAACAATAGAGCCACTGAACGGGTCACCAGACGTGGACTTAAAAACTCAGAAAATTAGAAGAAAACAAAGTGCTAGAGTCATGAAATGCACATCCATAGTTGGAATATCCAAAACACAACACAGCTTAATAAAAAGAAAGACAAATAAGGTGCAAAAAACAACAATAAAAAGGCAAAAACGTAAGCACCACGAGGAGCTGCTGTGACTTGCTGCCACTCTCAGGGTGCTCAGCCACTATATCTATACATTCAGTGCTATATTGATACATAGCACTGAACTTATCAATGTCTCAGACAGGCAAGAAATTTGGTGTTGGGGGTTTTTCTCTCTTTCTCTGCATAAAACTGTCATTTAAAGCTTCATTTTTCTGCAGGATTTATGGACTCTTTCTCTGTAATCTATACCAATGAGAAGCTGGATGACCAGAGCAGGTAATATTAGATTAACCTGAGATTTTATCCTGCATCATGCAAAAGCTGAATCCCACCTGACGTCAAGACTTCATCAAGCGGAGCATCGGCAGGAAAGTGACAAGCCCATCTGCATTGTCAAAAAACCATGTCCAATCACCTTCACATCCATCCATGAATCAGCACCTAAGGCCAGGAGTGTTCAAATGAGCCGGTTTCAGGTGGAACAAATACTTCTTCTCGATGTTAATCCTCACACTTTGAGGATTTTCAGCTGCAGTGGTGCAAACAGTAAGGGGATTTACTGAGGGGTGTGTATCTATCAAAGAATAAACCAGGATGAACTTTTCCACCTCTCTCTGTCACAGAGCGGAGAAAACGCCCCCAACCTTTATTGAGACCTGGAAAATTCATATTTTTTCTTTTCACATTTGATATCTTTCAGCAGTGGTTGCACATATCCCCGCTTATGCATGAAGGCTTTAAGTTTCCAACTAAAAAAGGAGACAGTGAGGCGAGCTGAAAGCGTGAATTTATTCTGAAACCACAGAGGAATGAATGGACTTCATGGGCACTGATATTAGGTGATGAGTCTGCCACTGAAATATCTGAGTGAGACAAATTCACAATTTATCAGACATCATTTGAATGTTCATGTCCAGACAAAGATGAAAGTCATTGAGCAGGAGGAACAAAGGAACAAAGGCTCCCATTTTTTGTCCTCTTCATCCTCTGTACCATTAACCAAGACAGTTCAGCTTTTCCCATGGAGCCATACAGCTTTGTCCTCTTGTAAAACATGAAGTCATTGTTTTGAAGCTGCTCAGACTTCTCTGGCTCCACGCTAACTCGATGTCACGCCATGGAAATATGACAAATGTGATGAAAACGTCAGGCATGCTAATGGGAAAATAAGCTTCTCCAGAGCTGTAAACTCAGGGTGTAGCTGTTCAAATATCTTACATTATCATTTATATTAGAGACAGGGAGACTGAGGGCCAAAGGGTCTCCAATGGGGGAAGAAATCTGCATCCGTTGCCTCTGTGGGATGTGACACCTTCAGAGTCCAGCCTGTGCAGCCAATATGCTTTAGGGTAGTAGTTTGAGCTGATGAGATCTCCATGTGCTGACTGTAAAGTACCATTTATTACTTCTGCAGGAAACATGATGCATTAAATCCATTAGTCAGAATTGCCCTGTTTTAAACAAATAAACCCTTACCCTGCTGTTCTTCCTCTCTATACCAAACCTCTTTGCAGGGAGGGAAGACTTTTCAACAGCAAAACAACGCTTTAGATTATATGCACATCCTCTCAATTACGATGTTGTACCTCAGCCAGAAAGAGCGCCATTAACCTGCCTCAGTGATTATTCCCTGAAGTTACCCTCAGGCGGAAGAAAAAGTTGTTTTGTTTTTTTTGTTTTTTTTTAAAAAGGTCCACTTCTTGACCCAGTCAGAAGACGAGCTTCCTGCAGCTCATGGAAAGAAGAGGTGCATAAATCATAGCTCTGTTCATGCTCACTTTGTTTTTTTTCTCTCTATTTATAGGTTCCTCTGGCCTCTGTGGGGCAGCAGAAAATATGAAAACACAACATTTGACCTTTCAGCCTCTTCTCATTTCTCACTTTGTGCTTCCTTTATGTGTCATGTTCTGTTTTCTGAGGCAACAAATCAGAAATCTGTGACTCTGTGCTGTCCTTTGTGAGGTGATAAAAACCCAGTGAGGTGGGAAGTGTAACAGCAATGAGCAGGGTAATGAAGATGAAGCCCTGACTTTTAGCCAGTCCCAAAAGCTCGCTTAAGTTGTAAAGTATGTCCCAACTCCAGCCTCTCCAAAGCCCTCAGACTTAGCAAGAACAACAAACTCAATCTGAAGAAGCTGATACGACGGTGAAGGACATGATATTTACACTAGATTCTGAGTGCATGTGAACTCCACTGTGGTCAAAGGAAGCCCAACCTCCACCTGACCCATCAGAGCATTAACAGAGTAATGCAGCATCTCAGTGAGGTTTACAACAACCATGTCACAGACTCTCTCCTCTTCCTCTATCATTTGGTACTAAACATATTTACAGACACTTTCTATTCTTAAGATTTCCCTGTGTGGATATATTTCAGGGCCTGGTCAATAAATTATCTTTAACCTCATCTGTTTGACAATCACAGCACTTGAAAAAAAGACAGACAGACAGACAGACAGACAGACATGCACGATCGCACGCACGCACGCACACACGCACACACACACACACACACACACACACACCTTGTGATTGGTCTTATATGTATTACAACCTGTCGAGTAGCTTAGCTGCAGATTTGAAAATGTGCTGGTTACATAGAAACCACACTGCCAGCTAGTGTTGAGACCAGGTATTGCAGAATGATGCCGACATGACAAGCACATGGTAAGCAATGCCCACTGCCCCTCAGAGTCAGTGTTGAGGGGTAAACCAGGTTCTGCTCAGAGGGGATCCAGGTCAGCTACAGAAGCTAGACTATCAGCTTTTGTTTTATCTCATTTTTGTTGGTGCGTATTAAGAAACACTACGTGTGCACTCTTTCTATGAATGTTGTGAAAGGAAAAATGTGTTCTCTATCTAGAATCAGTGAAAAGGCCAGCAGAGAACTCGCAGAAATGCTTTTCAGTCATTCAACAGTGATTATTTTGGCCTCAGCTGAAGGTTTAGGACAGAAAGAAAGCTGAAGCAGAGCTAGAACTGTATGGTCAATTTGTTTGAACACATTTTTAAATCAGAGTGGCTCTAAAACCACTCTGGGTGAAAGGTTTTACAGCTTTCAGAGTAATGTGCCAAGGATTAGCCTGCGGATAGGTGAAAGACATAGCATACTATATTTACAACACGTTCATGTCCTTTAAATCCCTTTGGCCTCTGTTAGCTCTGTTCCCATGCAGCAAACACTCCAGCAGGAAGTTCATTAGGGTTCAGGCTCTATCATTTGGAAATAAGACGATACATCAGTGTCCGAAACTGAAGGTTACATTTCCCTGACTGGTTAATTTCTCTAACCAGCAAAAGTGCAGAGTCAGGCCTTTTCACAGCAGGCAGAGCTCCTAATGAGCCCACGCTCGGCTGCTCTGTCATTCACTTAATGGTGGGGTGCATTCAGGCCCTGATGACTCTGATGGTTTGTTTAAGAGTTGCTTTGTCTGCAGTGAGCTGTTGTCAGACCTCAGGGCAGGAATCAGCAAACAAAAGATCTCTGCAAAGAGAAGAAATGAGATGGGCGGCAGTAGCTCAGGAGGTAGAGCGGTCGTCCAATAACCGGAAGGTTGGCGGTTCGATTCCCCCTATCCCTAGTCTGTCCGTTGTGTCCTTGGGCAAGACACTTAACCCACCTTGCTCCCAGTGTGTGTCCTCCACTGGTGTATGATTGTGAGTGTTGTGTGGTGGTGGTCGGAGAGGCTGTAGGTGCAAAATGGCAGTCACGTTTCCGTCAGTCTACCCCAGGGCAGCTGTGGCTACTAAGGTAGTTTACCACCACCAAAGTGTGACTGTGTGAGCAAATGAATGATGTATTCAATGTAGAGCGCTTTGAGGGTCTCTGATAAAGCGCTATATGAAATCTGATGCATTATTATTATTAGATTGACTTTCCAGGAAGAGACATTTAGGGGTTTAGCAAACTGCCAGAGGAGAGATGGTTTCCAACAAAACTTCATCTTCATCCACGGAGGATAGACAGAAATGTAGGATAATTAAGAGAGAGAAATACAAGGGTTTCACCGGAAAGGGGTTCTCCTCAGCACCCACCACCCACACAGTAACCCAAGAAGGGGCCCCTGCTGTTAAATAACCCTCAGATCCTGCAGCCCCTCTTATTAAAACAGACATGTCCTTTCTACTTTGCTGGAGGAAGTCACCTGATTGATAGGTTTCCCTTTTTCTTTTTCAAAGTTACACAGACATTTGTATCATTAAAGCATCTACAGAACAACTCTCATGGGGGTTTTCATGTCTCCAGGGTTCACATAAAGTGGTCCAAGGCAGAAAAAAGAAGGTCATGGGCAGCAAAGGCTCACTGATGTGTATGAGGAGTAAAAGCTGAGACAGTCCATGAGCTCTGATCCAGCAGAGGGGCTCCTGGAACTCAGACTGATGGAGAACTAAGTCTAGTTCTGATAGAAAGGTTACTTAAAACCTTTCTATCAGGAGGATGGAGGTAGTCACCATGGATTTTTAAGGGCTGATGGTGGACAGAGTTTAACTGTGCAAAGGTGAAATCTTTGAAAAAGAGTTTGAGTCATTATCTACGCTGTAGCACGCAGGTCTGCAGAGAGTCAGGGCTCCTGGATGTAAACAGAGATAAGACAGTCTGGAAACTGCTGCCAAGTGTCAGGCTCAATTTCCTGCTGTCTGCTCTGATCCATCTCTTTGCAGGCTTTGAGCTGGATCTCCTGATTTTGCATGCTGTATTACCCATTATTTTGTTTTGTTTGTCTGGCTTTGCTCTTGCCTTTGTTGTGTGCTCTGTGGTTAAATTATAGATTTCTTCTTTTTCAGGATTCCTTTAAAAACTAGATGATTTATCTCAAGGGGTTATTTGCAACCTTTTCACAACTTCATCTGGATGAGCTGCAAGTGGGAACACAAATAGACCCTCCCAGCTCTCTGAGAGTATTTCCTAAAGCAGTGAATGTGAGTAGATCAGTGAATGAAGCAGGTAAGTGTCTGGAGCAGGCGGAATGCTGCTGCTGTTGTTTCTCTGATGTTAGGAAGCCGAATCGAAACTAGGAACCAGAACCGGAATCGGAACAGGAATTGTTGAAATTCAAATGACGCCCAACCCTAGTCCTCAGTGGTTTCTTGTCTATGCAGATATTTTCTGAAACAATTACTGAAAACTTTTTGAAAACAAAATAGCAATATATCGATTCTTCTCCTTCTCCATGCCCCACCCAGCCGAGTTCATCATGTTTTACAGAGAATCAGACTCAGATAATCTCCTGAAAGCAAAGCCCCTGATAATATCAGGGTCTGAATGTCCTGAATTATTTAGAAAATGTCTGAAGTTTATGCAACAACAGCTTTTCACTGTGCAGGAATCCCACCCTGTGAACATAGGGGTCTATCTTAGGCACATGATATTATTCTCAGTCATCCATTAGAGGCACTATTTTAATAACGGGCTGAACACGTGGCAGCTCTTTCCAGGCGCCACTCTCTTCCTGTCAGTCTCACATTAGCATGCACCCCTGGGCATCATGGGAGGGAAACCCCACCTTTGCCTGACCTCACAGCACATTAACTTCACCAGAACAAATGACATTTCAGCAAAGGTTGAAACAACAAACTCAGCCCTGAGTGTTTTTATGTACAAGTTAGGATAACAGAATATACAGTGTGCATGCCGTACTGCAGTGTCGCCCTTTCTCCATCTTTGACTCATCTGTGCCTTTATCTATGTCCTATAAAAAGTTCTAGATATCATCTTGACTCTGTGTAGTAATGGTTGTACTCTTCAGAAGCAGATAAACGAGTCATCAGTTAAGTTCGACAAAAAAATTAAATTAAAAAATTAAAAAATCCATACGCCTAATGCCATCATTTCCATCCTCCATACTCATACAAAAGCTTTGTGATGACTTCTTATTTCAGTGGTTATTATGAATGGACAGAAATCACATGAGGATTACGGAGTAAGAACATAGTGAAACTCGGCCAAAACACCTGATTGATAGGTGTCCTTTTTTCTTTTTTAAAGTTACACAGACATTTGTATCATGAAAGCATCTCCAGAACAACAACTCTCATGGGGGTTTTCATGTCTCTAGGGTTCACATAAAGTGGTCCAAGGCAGAAAAAAGAAGGTCATGGGCAGCAAAGGTTCACTGATTTGTTTGAGGAGTAAAAGCAGAGACAGTCCATGAGCTCTGATCCAGCAGAGGGGCTCCTGGAACTCAGACTGATAGAGATCGAAGTCTAGTTCTGATAGAAGGGTTACTTAAAACACAGAGAGCATCACAGTTTGTTGTGTATGGGACTGTATGACTGCAGGCTGATGGGGATGTCCATGCTGACCCCCGTCCACCTCTGAAAGCTTCAACAACTGACATGTAAGCACCAGAACTGGACCTGGACATGTCAGCAAGCTCAAGGAGCGGACTTTTGGACAACCACGTCCAGTCTACTGAGGCCTCACCTCACATCTACAGTATGCTGATGTTTCCACCCATTTTATAAACACTGTATAAAACAATTGGGGTCTGGTGTTTTGACTTAGATGTTTTCCTAGCACCCTGCTGTCTTAAAACCATAGACTGTATATAAAATGGACAGAGTCTGCATCCTTGCTGGGTAAAGCCACTCCGAGAACAGCACCCTCTGTTGATGGGCTGCAGTAAAAGTCATAAATCCCGCCTTTGCCAGCAAAGCTTATGGGGCTGTGGACAAACTTTAGAAATTTATTACACAGAACATAAATTTTTCTCCCCCCTGCTTGCAGTGTTGACATGTAGTTACAGTAAGACTGGTTTGTTCTCAAGTCCTCTTTTTTTCTGTGAAGCTCCATTTTTAAAAGTTATTAGGGGGTTCATGTTTTCTATGATTGACACCTGATACAGCCTATGGGCGTTCAGGGATTGCGTAGCTCACCCGGGGGGATACGCTGTTTGAGCCGAGCGTCATCACAGTGACTCTCTGCGACTGCGCGGCCGTTTCAGGAAATGAAGAAAAATCCCGGAAATACCGAGAGCTTTTTGGCTTCAAATCTGTATACAGGCAGGAGGCGGAACCAAGTTGTCCATAATATTTACAGTCTATGCTTAAAACACACTCAAACACAGCAGTTGGGTCTTCTCAGGTCCACTCTGTTTGCTCTGTCCTGTCGTCCTGTCCTGACTGAGGCAAATACTGGAGTCCAGCTTTGTCACACTGCCGAAATCACAGGCATCAGAGCTCCTTGAGGAGCCGGGCTGGGATCTTGATGCCCCATGTGACTTCATCATGCAGTCCTTTGCCAAGTTCAAGAATGAGGTGCTGTGAGGATTTAAAGAGGCAATTCTTTAAATCGACTTACCAGGCAGAAGAAATGGTAGCCGACAAAATACGCTCTGCAAGCTATTAAAAAAGAGGCTCAGACACAGAGAGAGAGAGAGAGAGAGAGAGAGAGAGAGAGAGAGAGAAATATTGCAGAAAAAAACCAGCATGAAGTGGATGCTTTTACCATGTGTGCTGGGGGAGTTTGGCTATTGTCCAGCCTGGACTCTTAGTGTTAAAATGAAGGCTCTTTCCCTAATAGCTTTGGCCTGAAAGTCTGATAACAAAAACAGAACCACCAACGTAAACATCACAAGTGTTACGTGTAAGAGAGGAGTGAGGGGTCTGGCTCTAATCAGACAGGGTTAAACGAAACTGTAAAGAAGGAAGTGAAAGAAAATACAGGAGAAGAAAACGCTGCAAAAGCCCAAAATATTTGAGCATTTCTAGATGCTATCGTGAAGTCCTTTGACTGGGGAAAATTAGATTTGGGCTTGCAGTCACAGACTGACAGGAAACCTGAGGCCCAAGCACCTCTCTAAGCCCTCCTCATGCATTTTATTAATAGTTGGCCACCAATGTGCCTCCAAGTCCTTCAAGTGTTTCTATGGCTCCATGAATCTCGAAAGCTGAGCTCAGATCCAGGCTAAGGCCTCCCTTTGTGCCATCCGATGATGGGACCACAGCAAAACTTGGATTTCAGCTTCTTTAAACACCCAGTCAAGAAACCATGCAGTCTAGCTCACATCACCCCCACATCGCCCACTGCCCACTCTGTGACTCCCTCTTATACCTCTCTCAGAGAACTTGTTCCTGTTTTTAACGGTCAGTGGGGTCTCCGGTTAACCTGGAGACAAGCCAGGAGACTCAGCTAGCACTCTTTGGTGTTTGTTTTTGTATAGCTGCAGCAGCTGCATCTCTGATCATTATTTAACCTGATAGAAAACATCTCTGAAGAAACCAAAGTCAAGGCCATTTTTAAAGATGCACAATATCAACAAGGAAGTCCACAATTAATGTTTGGGGCTTATTTTTTTAAATAAGCCCCAAACCACATCCTTAGTGACTCATTCATCCCACAGTCAGATGAGTTTCATCAAGGCTATGGTTTTGCAGCCAAACTCTCACAAGAACTGGGACCATGTAGACTCACCATAGACAGCCAAGATGCCTTGAGATCAGTGCCAACTTCAGCTGCTTCACTAGTTTTATTAATTTGACCAGTAAGTGCAAAGACACCTACATCCATAATTTCATAGTACAGCAGCCTAAACAGCAGCTAAAAAGAGTTGATAAAAGAGGTCCTCCCAGCTCAGCTCAAGCTGCCAGGTATCCCGTCATGCCATTTCTAATACACAATGGCGATTACATTCACAACATGCTGCCTCCAGTGGATCTGCACCATCCCCACATAGACTAGCTTAAAGCAACTCAGAGCAGCTGGAGGATCACAACATCATGTGAGAACTCCTCAAGGTCATGGGTCAGTTCAGAACACACGATGACTGTGTGGCAGAGAACACTATCCTGACCGGGGTTACTATACCATGTTGATTATATATATATATATATATATATATATATATATATATAGGTATAGGTATATGAAGAGACAGAAAGAGAGAAATCGGATTGGTTTTTGAATTGTTCATGATTCTATCCTGCTTCCTGTTGCAGTATCTATAGACACTTCAAGTGAACAGCTGAAAGCTCTGTTGTTATCTATATTGAATAAAGATATGTGGCTGTTTTATAGTTGCTAACAGCATATTCATCATAAATAACCGTATTTTATCCATACAAAGTTGTAAAACACACACATATTTGGCTGATTAACTATGTCTTTTATTTTGAAACTGACCAGATGGTCTATGCCATCCTTGTGTCTGACTTACGGTCCAGGTTGATTAAGTGTTTCGAAGGTGTCGTTCATAGAAAAACAGACTAATGCAAATTTTTAGGAGCAAAGCATAGAGAGACCTGTGGGTGGATCTGAGACATGCCGAAGGGGATCAGACTTCAACCACGATCCAAAAAGATCATCCTCACAGAGTCAGCGGAGTGCTGTTCACCAACAGATCTATGTCAAACATGGTGCTAGGGATTGACTTTTCATGGATATTTGAATGTACCGAATTCTCTTGGTGGAATTATGATGATGTGTGAGAATGTGAGAAAAGGAAAAGATCAGGTGGGTTACCCATGAAGTAACACTTTTTTCACCAGAATTAAGACGGTGTTTACAGAAACATTTGACACAATTACAGGCCTCTTTCTGTAAAGACAACCGTTCAATGTTTTATCTTTGGGGGCCCCAAGTAATAATCATAAAAAAAATAAAAATAAAAAATAAAAACCTTCAAATTCTCTTTATTGGATTTCATTTGATTTTTTTTTTCTTACCTTTTGGACATTGCCTATAAATGGATTTCTTTGAAAACACTGACAACGAAAACAAGCCTCAAGGTCTTGAAGTATAAATCCTATTTTCTCTAACAGTATCTTTAAAAAAAAGACATAAAAACACTGAATTACTTAAATGTTTGTTAACCCTCTGATTGAGTCTTGCCTCCATGGACTAATAAAGTGACCCGGTTCAGGCGCAGAGCCCTCCCTCTGAGTCCAGCAGAGAGACAGCTCTGTGGTTGTATTTGAGCATGCTGTTTGTCATTAGCTGGGACACTTGAATGTCAAAAGGCCAGGCTCAGAATGGGAGCCGTCATCACTGACATTAGTCAGCTGGACTCCCCCCTCGTCCAACACAAATGAATCAAGTTCATGAATTCATGATGGGTGTAAACAATCAATTCAAAATAGCTCACAGCCACCCGGCTGTCAGAGAAGATAAATGAAGGGAAATGTTTGTAAAGACAAGAAACACAACAGTTTTAAATCTCACCACATTTACACAGTTCAGACTGAAGTGAGCTTTTCAGGAGCTGAGACTGCAGCCTGATGAAGACATTAGGTTTTTAATAAGACGACAGAGAGTCAACAAGAGTGAAATACATAAGTGTCAAACATTATGTCTGTTACTGCGAATCAAAAGAGGTTTTGGTGAAATGTTACAGTTCCTCAAGTGTCCACTGAAGGCTGTCTCTAAAGGGTGAGGAAACTGCTAGAGTCCATTTTAAAGTATCCATTCTTACAGCAGAATAATCCTTGTCTAAAGACAACCATTGTTTTCTTAGCCTCATGTCTTCACTCTTGGCAGTGGTACATGAGAGAACTTTTCTTTACTTTTGGCTCAATAAAGATTTATGCTGCCTATACCACATTTAGGCTTGTGGCTGATTTCACTGAAGGACGGATCACAGCTGTTTGCCAGGCAGTCTCACTGTGGCCCAAACTGTTTGCTTGTTTCCACATGAGCCAAATGTTTGCCAAGTTAGTATTTCCAATGGTGGCTCTAATCTCTGGGCTCATAATGGCGACAGATGATAACCCTCAAGACCAGAACTGCATTCTACCCAATGCACTGGCAACTGCACATTATTTGCATAAAGCAGCATTATATAGTACAATAAGGCCAACTCTAAAAGGACTACCTAATAAATTTCTCTCAGATACATTAACGCTTTAGTTATTTCCTCCGCAGAGACCTGAAATATATGCACACAAAACTGAGTGCAGACTGATGGCAGAAGGTAAGTGCTGCAAACAATCAGGGGTGCTGCATGTTTTTCCAAAACACCTTTGCTTTGCCAAGAAGGTGCACTGGCCTCTCTTTAGAAGCATCTCCTGGTCTCTCTAAGACCTGAACTGCCTTCATAGTAAACTCTTTCATACTACGATATATACTGTCTTTAAAAATCTTTCAAATCTTGGTTCTGGCATCTTTGCAGGGGGATTTACTCTTTTCTCCAGTTTCATCATCTATAACAACCAATCCTTCCTTTGTTTACTCCAAACTAGGCGGTGCCCTCACTGTACACAGTGCTCGACTCAAAGTGACCCCCTGAAACCTCACCGCACCTTTCTAGGGGTGGGCACCTTAAAAAGTACTGCTCTAAGCCATGGCTTAAAGGAAAGATAACAGATATAACAGAATAGATTTTTTTTTTTTTCACTTCAGTGAGAAATCAGAAGTGTGGTTTAAGAGAGTGTGAAGCCAATCAAATGTGTGTGTCTCACGGTCAACGTGTGAGCATTGACAGCTATGGGTTTGTGACTTTTGTCAGGAATGTGGATCTGACACCCAGTTTGTAATACTACAAGTGCAAAGGCTCTCATTAGAGGACTGTAGGCTCAGTTACCATCTGTTAAAGTCATTCTGCAAAAGATAGTGACTCAACAGATTTTACGTCTTTGACTTTCTAGCTTTAAAACACACATTTCATTTTATTTCCCCTTGCACTACAGCAGAGGGAAGTATTTTCTATTGCATTCAAAGCACATGGAATTTGTTATAACCACTCTTGAATTGTTTTTTTTTTCAGCATGCTGATGCTGCATTAACAGCAGGCCTGCTGTGTAGTAATTGAGGATGTGAACCATGGTGGGGGTTTGGTAATTCCTGTGGTAAACCATCAGGTCAGCTCTCTGAGCATTGGCCTGCTCTCCTTCCCAAACATCCTATGTAAAAATAAATAGTTACAACTGATGAGGGATGGCACGTCTGCTGCAAAGACAAACAAAATGAAAAGCTCAATCACATGATGGGATCAGGTTTCATACAAAGCAGGCCATAATGAGAAAAGCAGACCTGGCCACAAAATCAGTAGTTTACCTCCAGCTTGGCAGAGTTATGTCTGACAAGACATTCTCATATTCCTTCATCACATCACCAACAGCACATGCTGCAACCTCTCTGCGTTTAGGAGCTGTGCTGTCCAGAGGACGGCATGCTGTGAAAAGTTGGTCAGTTTAAAAAAGACCTACTCAGATGCTGCTCAGGGAAAAGTCACAGGGTTACTAAAGACAGCAGCAGTCATTCATATTGTTTTTTTGTATTGATACTATCCCTGGTTGGCATGTAATGTGGCCAACACAGTCAGCTGATATTCTCTTGGTTGGAAGCTGGACTTATCATTTCATTGTTCATTGTTCATTAACTCTTCTTGTTCTGTATGTGTGTACAAGTATGATGGAGAATGTATGTCTTCTGATGCAACTGAGGCCTGTCGAAAGATGAATTTCTGTCACTTTTTTGTGTCAGACAATAAACTTCTTCTATTCTATTCTTCTATTCATCTTTTGGACTGTCTGTTGGCTAATCTACCTATGGGTATGATCATTCTTATTATAGTCACCTTGAACTTGAACCAATTCACATCTTAGTAACAGCTAAGTTCTGTCTCATTTCACCTTTGCTTGTGTTGCTGATGTTTGTTTGATCTCTTTAAAATCTGTTTCCTCTGATTCATCCCTTCATTTTCTCTCTATTTCCCTTCCTTCGCCGCTCTCTTTTCTCATCCTAACTCTCTCTCTCTTTCTCTCTCCCTCACATAAACATATGAGGTCTCTGTGTATCTCTGTGTATCTATTTCCAGATGTCTTCTGCACATCTACAGGATCTTCTTGGGATTTCCTACACATCTGCCTATCAGATCTACAGCGACACACACACACACACACACACACACACACACACACACACACACACACACACACACACACACACACACACACACACACACACACACACACACACACACACACTCATGCACCTCAGCATGCCACCCAGGTTTTGACACAGAAGTCTCAGTGAAGCCAGAGCTGGAAATCAAGTTTACAGTCTTTGTTTTGAAGGGATGATGTTACAATTAGTGGAAGATATCGTGTTTTTAGTTGGTTATTATCCTCTTCATCTGTCCCCATGAACAAGTTTTATAGTGTTCCCATTTCCTTCTAATGTGCAGATCAGATTAAATTGTTATTTGATGGAGACCTGATAAGTTTGGTGATCTGTTCAGCTCTGATCTCCTTGTTCTCTTGCTGCAAAGAGGACAGATTCCATCATTAAGATTTAAAGCCTGATATGAGACTGTACAAATGATGTAACGATGAGAAAACCTTTAAACCTCACTTTAACAGTCTGTACATTTGAGGAGTTGCTGCCTTGAGTTGAAAAAGTCCTTTTCTGTTTCTAACTGAGTGAAACAACCCTTGAGATTTTGAGTGTCAGCCATAATAAGAGCCGTGTAAATCCTCTCATTGATGAGGAGCTTTGATGACTACTACCTCTTTAGATAAGGAGACACTGGACCATCCTTTGTGAAAAGAGAGAACACATGATCAACATGCACAGCTGATCTGAGGCCTCTTTACATGAGATTGAAAAGTTATTTTCACTTAATTAAACTCAGGATTCATGTACACAAACAAACACTATAAAAGTACAACAACCTTTCTGACATGTTCCTGTTAGATGTGAGGGGGGTTGTCAGCTGAGCAGTCAGCTGATATGGGCTGGGGTTAGGATCAGATGATGTACTTGGGGTTTAGCTTCACTGCTATGTCCTGCTTGAATTATCACTTTGCTCAATGCTTGTTTTCATGTGTGTTATTTCTTCTCCTTTTTTCTGCAATAAATGACAAGGGATGAGATGACAAGAGACTGATGCTTCGATTAATATAGATGGTATTGAAATGAATAGAGAAGGGGAAAGAAAAATTATTATCTTGGAAGAGGATTTGAGTAGAAAATCACATATAGAGAATAAAAATGTAAAAATATAGGTATAAAAATTGCTGTGTTACATAAGATGAAGAATGCAATAGACAACAAAGCCTTATACATTTCATAAAACACTATAGGCCTGATCTACTACGATCCCAATTGGTGAGCGCTAAATTGCATGTGCAAACTAAAAAATTGCACGTGCTATTAGTGGGCGTGTTGTGGGTGATCTGCTATCATGCGCAATTGATAATGGGTGCAAAAGTGGTGCGGACCGCCCTCCTTAAAGGAGGATTTTGTGTGCACTATCGGCCGTCACCATGGAGAGTTTGTGAGAGCAGAGTGTTTGAAGCCATGGAGTTGCACATATCATATTGGGGAACTGCATAAAAGGAAAGGCAAGTTTATTTGTGTACACAAGACAATTCAAAGTGAAATCAAAGAGATTAAAACAATTTAAAATCAACAAGACAAACAGATACTTTTTTCTTCTGTTCCGTGTTTGATCCTATTAATTATGAAAATTGTCATTTACTAGAAAAACGAAATAAATCACAAGCTTTTGGACAAGGATCATGGTGTGTATAATGGCACTTCTGCTTCCATCTCCCTATAATGACCGTGCGTAATGCTGTGTCAGTTTGCACTAGCCTTTCAAACATGCTAAATACAGAAGCAAAACAACGGCTGCAATCGGTTTCTGGGTTTGATAAATCACACTGCGGGTGCTAAATGATTCCATTTGCATCTGCTCCACCCAGAATTTTGTAAATTCTGATGATCTACATAAATTCTGCATATTCATAAAGGCAAACACGCTAAATGGTTTGCACGCGCTGTTTTGCTCATTTGACAGACGCAATCCTTGGTGCACCCGGTTAGTAGATCAGGTTTGTGTGGGCTATCAAGTTTGCATGTGTTTTTGCACACGCAAACCTTTAGTAGATCAGGCCCTATAATGGTTTCATGTCTGACTCATTGAGTTGAAGTTTGGGGGAAAACTTGTGAACATATATGCAGACAATTTCATTTTGCAAAAATGAGCAATAAGAGTAAACAGTGGGAAAAAATAGAGAGATCCAACAAAACAATAATTCCTTCTGTTAAAAATGTTGAAAATGTTGAAATTATGTTTAAAGCTCATAGAAAAACTATACCAATCAGCATTCAGGAAAGAAAATGTACATTGTAGAAGAATAATTAAAGCCAGTATGTGAAGGAAATATGACGAAACATGTTAGTTACGTTCAGTACTCAAGTTGAGGGGGGATATCGGGGTTTGCATCCTCCCTGAAATTTCCATTCCCTTTCCATCCCTTGAGCCATTTTTGTCAATGAATGTGGAAATATGACCATTTCAACATTAGAAATATTCCCGCAATTTCAACGTTTAGCGGGTGGGACGGAGCGGTGTCCTCACTGACTGCGGGCAGTGCATGGAGACACACACACACACACACACACACACACACACACGCCAAACACTTCCCTGCATCGTTAATTACCCACTATACAGCGCTATTTTTCCTTCTTCCTTCTCTGATGGATAGGGTAACTAAGGTTGCAAATTTGGACCTCTATCAGTTAACTTAAACATACATTCACATAGATATTCATCACACATTCTTGCCGGGCATCCATTCACGCCATCATACTGGTTTACGTTTTCAAATGAGGAAACAGAGCGCATGATTTCCATGTGTATGGCGGGTCAAAGTGGTCTCATGATGCATGAAAAATTAATTCCCTTGTTGTTTGACATATAACCCTAAAAATTAATGCTCTATTGATTTGTGTAAAAACTTAATTAAAATGGTTCAAAATGGTTTAAATGTGAATAAATGCGTTTGTTCCAAACTTATGTAATTGATAAGGCTCACTGGGAGGGGCTAGGGGAGTTTTAAAAAAAGGCTTCCCTGGCCTTTTATTCTTTGAGACTGGAGTTTGTGGCATAATAGCTGGGCGGATAACTGTAATAATCGTGAATCACATGATGTAGACCTAATTAGGATCAGAATATTAGGATTCTGGGACTGAAATATGGTACAAGGAAGCCAGTAAGTAAGTCCATGGGTCCAAATTTGGATTCTGCATAGTGGAAAATGTATGATTTGACACCAAGATCATCCAAATAGGACAAGTCTATGGGATTTTATTGCAAAATGCAATATTACTCTATTTTCAATGGTGGCCATCTTGAAAAATGGCCACCATCTAGAATTTTCATTTGGCCAGATGGAAATATCAAAAGAGCAACTCCTAAGGAGTATGTGTGCCAATTTTGGTGCTTTTATCCGCAAGTGAACGATTCTCCTGTAATATGCTATTAGCCGCCCCGCTATAAACAGTAACTGCCAAACTGACTTGTGGTGCTGCAGTGTTTCAGTTTTTTGGTTTTTTTTGTTTGTTTTTTTTCTCTTGTTTGAGAATCTTTGAGTTATAGTGGAACTCCTGCCTTGTTGGCATTTTCTTTTTTGCCTTGTACATTTTGTAAATAGTATTTGACCATTTTTTTGCACTTTTGTGAATATTTTTGCACTGCACCTCGGAAGGTTGGCTGTGAATAAATCCTATAACCATCACAGTGTTTTCTGTTATACCTTTGTTTTTCCACAATATTGTGATTGAGCGAGAACCCCGCAACACAGGGCTTTGCGCATATTTACTGGTTAGTTTTGATGGTTAAAGTAACATGGAATGTGACTGTCAGTGTCAGCCAACAGCTTTTTTATTTCATTATTATTATTATTATTATTATTGTTATTATTACGTTGGTGTTATATACATTTTTATACAAGTGTCACTGTAAACGCTGCAGAGGGTGTCCACCACACTCTCTCATAAGAGCACAGATGGATTTGGTGTGTGTAATGTTGGACCCACTGGTAAGACAAACACCCTTTTCCACAAATAAAGACACTCACATAAAGTTGCACATATTCAAACCTCACGTGACAAAGGTGGGTTGTGTGCACAGATCACAACATAAACTCCAATAATGGCATTAAAATCGGAACCATCTGTGCGTAAAGGACGCATCATGCTTTGGGGCTTGGCTCTTTCTTTCATAGATGTTGGCATGGAAAAAAATTTGCCTCACAGAACTGAATATTATAATATTCGTATGTAGGCTTAAAGTAAATAACTCATCTGATCACTGAAACAAATCATCTGTTCAGCCGCAGCTGCAGCAGGATGGGGAGAGGACACGGACACATGTCCAGGTCGAGCTGCGTGCGAAATAAGAGGAGGAGGAAGAGGAAAGAAAACGAGGGAGATGAATTACATATCTTGTTAACTTCATCATGTGTGTCTATTTACTAGATATTTAATTTAATTCAATACGGTTTCAGCTGTGTTGATTCGGTCAGGTTGTGTGTCCAAATGCGTGCCAAACACGCTCATCAGATCGGATATAGATCAGAATATATCAAAATAGATCTAAATGTATGTGCTGACTCAGATTATTAGTTGTTGTTGATTATTTATTGCACTGAAATGTGCCTGACACTGTGGAAACCTGCCAGTGAGGCAACGGTGACATATGCCGGTACGCCGCTGGTCTACCAAAATACCACTACCGCCTGCACTGAAAGCTGACCAGGTTTGAATCGGCAAGCTTTCAGCGCACTTTATACGCCACCGGCGAGCATGAAAATGTCACTGCGGCAGGTGATTCTGTCGACACCTCCCTCTGCCGTGCCACCACACCCAGCTTGGCGGACCTCGGTGCGCCTCAGTCCACGAAACTGGCTGTACGCCTGGCTCCGCCAGACGAAAATACCACTGCGCAGGGTCCGCCACCCTCCGCCGCCTCACTGGCGGACGCGCAAATAGAGCCCAAGGAGTCCTATGATCATTTCAGCGGTTACCCTCTGAGGAAGGAGTGTTTGAGTATAGCCCTGAATATAGTTCTGGTCTGTGTGTGTGTGTGTGTGTGTGTGTGTGTGTGTGTGTGTGTGTGTGTGTGTGTGTGTGTGTGTGTGTGTGTGTGTGTGTGAATAAGTGATTAAGAGAAGGAGGTCTCCAGTCATTCACGTCTCCTGCACATCAAACCCAAACCTCACATCTGTCATAACACACAATCAGACAGGTCCAAGTGTCTGCTCACTCCTCAGGGTGACTTCAACCTGAGCTCCAGGGTTTCTGGACATATGTGGTCAGAGGTGTCAGTGCTGGGCCTCCAGTCAGTCCAGGTCAACTATCTGTTCAACTGTGACCTGAGGAACAAAAGTGAGGACACTGTTTGAGGGTCTCAGTTTAGCAGAGGAGAACAAAGAACAAACAGCCCCTCAGGGGCCCTGTGGGAGCACTGACACAGTGCTGCAGGCAGGGGAGCTGTGGGGTCCATTTTGGCTCGCTGAGGCAGGACTCAGCCACTGGGGAGACAGACTGCCTGTCCACCACCCCCCCAGCCCCCACCCCCAGTGGCATTAGGCCTCATAATCCAAGGTATCCATGTCATCATGCGTGAGGAGCCACAAGAGGGTCAACTGTGACAGCAAATACTGAGGCCCACCACAAATGAGAAGAACATACTGAGAGCCCCAACAGAGGAGTTCGAGCTGCATAGGAGGATAAAGGTGTGAGGCTGGGCTCAGCTCTGAAAGGGCGGCAGGTCACTCGCTGAAGTCTTTTCTTACATCACAGGTTTACTGGATTAAATCAAGACAGGGTCTTTAATGTTTGAGCTCTTTAAAAAAAATGCAAAAAATACTGATCCTCTAACAGCAACAGGGCTGTGAAAACCAGCTTGATGTGGACTCAGTGCTGCTGACTTAGACTGAATGTTAATATTTGTGTTTGAAGTTTGCCAAAACTATTTAGTCAATGTGTGTCAAGAAAGGACTTTAAATCACCTGGTTCCAGGAATAGCAAAGCAAACTTTCAAACATTTTCCATATTAATGTAACTGTACCCAGTTTGACTCCTTACATTTTATCAATCATATCATTACAACCATATACTCCAAAACTTGAGGGAACCTGAGCACTTCAAGTGAACTGACCCCAGATCCCACTGGTTATTTTCTGAGGACAGCAAGTGCCTCTGGGAATGATGGCCAGGGTTATGTTTCCATCATAGCTGACAGAGCTAATGATCTGCTCCTGACAAAGACTTCTTTGACCACACAGTCTCATTAGTAACTTAAGAAGTGTATTTGGATTAAAAGAGAAAAGAAATGCAACTGCACGTCTGCTAATAACACCTTTATTTCTAGTTTCATTAGCTGCAGAGGAGCAACACTGATTTATCCCTAATGGGTCTCAGTTTTGTAAAAAAAAAAAAAAAAACATCCACATGATGCAGATTTATAAATGAGATTTTTGTCTCAGTGTCACTATTTCATGTAGATTGATAACTCAGCTTATATGCAGCTATCTTGTTTACAGAGAGAAAGAAATCCTCCTCAGATCACTACCTATAGGAGCCAGGGTGTCTTTACAGTGGACTGCCTGCTTTTGCTCTCCATACAAATGCAGTACCAACTGTCTTGGCACCTAAAGCCAAATTGATATAATTGGACTACAAGTATACCACTAACAAAAATACTTTCTACACCAACATCCAGGGCTGTTGGCTGGCCAGTCGCCACTCGCCAAATGCAACTAAAATACTCCCCTGGCAACTTAATTTTGCAAGGTTACATGCCAGGGGGTGGGTAGTTGTTTGTTTAGATAGTCATGCAATAAAATTTGCATGATGTGTCACAAAGCGTAGCTATAAAATTATAAATAATGACGGTAGCTAACGTCAGTTGCTACTGACTTATTGTAAGTCACACTGAAGTGGGGCTCTGAGTGGAACTATTCTCTAGGAGGAGCTATTTCTATGTGACACAACAAATCTGCTGAGGTTACCAACGTTATGAGCAGTTTGAGTCGAGATGTGGCGACACATACCAGGAGTCAGTTATGCGACAAAAAGAAAAAAAAAGAACGGATGAAAAAGACAGAAAAGAAGGGAAAACATCTGCGAAAAAAGTGAGGAACTTCAGAAGTGGAAGATTCAAAGAGAATCCTTGCTGCAGTATGAGGACTCTGCGGGTACAATGATTTGTAATCTTTTTACTTTAATATCTGCAGATTTAGTGGGAGTGGTCTTAGGTGCCGGCAGCCTTTTCGCTTGATCCTGCACACCATGATGAGAGACGCTGCATAATAGTGAAAGCACATCATACCTCCCAACACTTTTCCCGGGACTCTCCCATATTTCAGACCTATCTCCCGCCCACCTCCCATATTGTCATTTCTCCTGGGAATCTGTAGTTTGATGGTCATGAATCAGATCACTATATTTGTCCAAAGTTTCCAGGTTTCCAGAGAACCAAAGATTGTCCTATGTTTCTGCTAAGCCTCACAGACACTGGATTTATGCTTTTACTGAACAATTTGGGATGATTCAGGTTGGTTTAAGCTGTAAACTATATTACAACAGTGTTTGCTGCAAAATGAACACTTCAATGAAGGGGAAACAATTGTAAGATACAATATTTACTTTGACAGTCTTGCACCGTCTCGGAGTGATGCGCTCAGGGCAGCCTCAGAAAAAAGAGTGCTGTATTGTACTATTACAATACAGCATTATTGTATGATTGTATTATTCTTATTCTTATTTTATTAGCTCATATCCACCAGACAAGGTAACCCAAAAACTGCCTGGTGTGCACCGCAAAAATCTCCAAGATTTTATACCACAAATGTTGGCAGGTATGAAACATGTGTGAATATGAGTGTGTGTGTGGATACCAAGTATGAGTGTGTGCGTGGATGCCGGCCAACAGGCTGTTCTGAGCTGAGTTAAACATCCCATCAGGACATGTTGTTTTTGATAAGACATCTTAAGTCTTCTTAAATATGTAATGTGTTTTGAGGCAAACAGCCTGGGCCGATTGTGATGTTTTAAATCATGTAAGACATCACAATTGGCTTAGGCTGTTTGTCTTAAAACCATCCATGTAAACACAGCATGTGTACACTTTAGGTGGGCTAAAGTTGCTAATGTTGCTTTTGTAGTTGGTTTGATCTTTGAGGCCAAGCTCCACTCTTTACACACAGCATCAACCTTTGTTCGAGTGCAATGATTTCTGGTTAGAATATTGGTCTCTTTTCTAATTATATATTGCAATATGATCCTGTAATCTAAATGAAAAGTTCTTAAACAGATGTATATTTAGCAAAAAAGGACATTAACTCTTTGGCCGGTAAGAAATGTATTTGGCCGGTAGATTTTTTCATCCACGGGTCCCCTTGGCAGGTAAGCCGAAAAGTTAGTCAACACTCCTGCCAACATCCCTTTTAAAATGACTAGATTTAACCTTGTTTTCCAATTGTGTGGTAGACCACCTTTATGCTGTAAAAATATAGTCATCAGACTGGGAAAAAGAAAGAAGTAGAGCCTTTAAGTTTGGCTTTCATGTGCTTACAGATATGCTTGTCTTGCTGTTCTGTAAAGGTAAAGTTTTACACTTCATGAGGCCTTGCAGAGATTTAAAACTTTACAGTTCATCCTGAGGACAGCTCTGTGAGAAAGCTTAATGAGAGTCCAAAAGATGAAAGGTCCATCTTCTGGGAGCATGAGTGAGCTCTGCTAATCACAATCTAAAGCCCTAATTTGGATTTCATGTGCACATGTGGGAAAAGTAATCCTTTAGAAATAAATAAGCAGAGAATATGTTTCCTATCAGAGACAGGGTGTGAGCGGGTTTTTGACTGCCAGGACTCAGAGAACCTGAAAAACAGACTTTAGGGTGTGTGTTTCAGGATGAGGAGATGTTGGAGCGAGGAGCTGGATCATCCTTTGATTGGCCTCCTAAGCTCCGGCCTGATGACACTATTCAGAGCTACTTCAGTGGATGATCAACTGGGGACACATTGAAGTCCACATCCATGATCTCACCAGTTCACTGCGAAGGTGTGCCGGTGTGTTTGCGTCTGTTTGGAAATATTATTCAGTGTGGACCCTCAAGATCTTTTATGAGCTTTGTGATAAATCCAACTGTTTCATTTAAGCCCGCTGTGATTATTTAAACAGACCTCTTACTGATGCACATACTTAATTGTATTTCCTGTGTAAAGACATAAAAACTGTCATTATTTTCTCCTTTTGATGACCCGTATTCCTAGTCAGGACTTGCTGTCGGTTCCTTTCCTGGTTTTTCTTGCTTTTTTGAAGTTTGCCTGTAGGCGGGGTTTTGCCACACCTGAGAGTACCTGGCCAGTGTCTTCCTCTCTCTTCCTCTCTCTCCGTCTCTCACCCTTCATGCAGCAACATGGCTTTGTTTATTTGGCTTCGGCCTTTTTTGTTGTTTAGTTTTACACCTGATATGCTGCGCGCGCACACACACACACACACACACACACACACACACACACAAACACACACACACACACACATCTTTTACACATCAAACAGCAGACACACTGATCAACTGACGCACACACCTCATCTCTGTGGTTGGTAAAACATTCTTTTTTTGTAATAAATAAACCTAATTTGAGTTGATTGTGTGTGTGTCCTCCCCCCTTTCTTTTGTCGTCACATCCTCCATTAATGAACCAACAGCTGAACTGCAGCCCCAGAGTTACAACCACTGAGCTGAAGTTTTATGGATACACCCCATTACACTCTCTGTGCAGGTCGGGGGTCTTTTTAGTTCTCAACATTTCCACTAGTAATATTATAGCACGAAAAATGGCTCTCACATCAGTGTTAAGTTGATGTTGACTCGGTCCTCTAATAGAAATTGTTTATCACTAACACCAAAATGAACTGATTAGGACATGTGCAGACAATCACCTCCCAAAAATCTTCAACATAGAAGTCTCTGAGCCTGTCAGTGGCAAAAAAAAAAAAAACTGACATTTTAGCAGATGCCCATTGACCTGGTACATTTGAAGCTTTTTTTTATTCATTTATTTATTTTTTACCTTTTTCAGGCCAGGTTAGTTCTTGTGAGATCAGATAACCCTCTCCAAGCACAAATCTTCCAGAATCAAAGGGTGAAAAAGAAGCTACAACGGTGGACACAATGTTGTGTTAAAGCCAATCGAGAAACCTGTCTGCTGTTACCTGACCATCAGTGATGGAGAGCTTTAGGCTGTCCTGTTTGATGTGTCGCCTTTGCTTACAGTCCAACCAGCAACTTGAGAAGCAAGAGTGGAGCTGAGATTGAGAAATTACTTTTAATAACCAGCTGTTGGCTGCATTTGCATGCAAATGTCTGTGTACAGATATTATTATAGCTGATTTGGCCCAGCAGAAGGATTCCAGGACTGCATTCTGCTGATGCATTTCACCCTTGTTTTCTCTGCAAGGATCCATTGCCCAAGAAAATGCATTAAAGTAACATATACAGTATACAGATAGAAACCAGAACACTTTCAATACTGAGATCCCATCCCAAACCTACAAATCTGTATCTTTACACCAAATCTGTAAATAGAGATGATGATGATGATGAAGATGATGATGATGATCATGATGATGATGATGATACAGCCATTACTTCCCATTTACAGCTGAAGGACAAAACAATCTGGAGCTATTTAGAGCATTTTTTAGCTCTACAATAAGGCCAAGGTTTGAAAGTAAAAAGAAAAGAGTAGTGAAAAAAAATCTGGACCTCTCTGGATTAGTCTCAGTTATCATCACCTCCCTGCTGAGCTGATGTTGACAAAGCTAAATAATATTAACAACACACACACAAAACAGCAACTAGCAAAAGTGGCTTTGGGATATAATTCAATTTAGTCTTGGTATGGCTACTATAAAATGCGTAATACTGATGGTGCGTTCAGGAGCATCAGAATTTTCTATACAACAGAAAATAACTGGGGTTACAGTGGCTTACACATAAAGAATTTGTGTGTAAGGGGAGACAAAATGACCCCTGACAAAAAGTGGGGGGGACACATCCCCCCTCACACACACACACACACACACACACACACACACACACACACACACACACACACACACACACACACACTGAACCTCCCCCTCTGATTTGAACCTCCCATGGCTTCTTTCCCTCATACAAAAGGGGGATTTATCCCTGAAATACTATAAAGAGGACTTTGACAAGCTTAGATGGCTCTACCAATCAGCCCACCATTTTTAAACGCGCAGACTTGAATAAAGTTATAAAGTTTGAGGTTTTAAGGAGATCATATCATGTTGTCAAGTATCACATATCAAGTTACGTGAAATATTCTTGATACACCTCAAATCATATCACCTTTGTCTGTATTGTATCAGCATATGTCCAAAGCTATAGTAATAAATCATCTCAGGCAAGGTAATGTCATAGTTAATTGAATCCTTAATCCTAACTCATGTCATCGTTTATAATCATGTTAATTGCGCTGTCAAATTATATCATCGCAGTAGGTGGTACGACTGTAGTGTCTGGTATTGTATTGAATTCCTAGCTTATGGAATTGTATCAGACTGGGATAGTTCGGGTCACATTGGATTGTTCTGTTTTATTCTAGTCATATCATGTCGCACCATCACTCTTTATCATACTAGTTCAGATTATTTTGTTTTTGATTGAATAACACATATCATTTTCGATTGTATCAGATCATATTTTATCTGATAATATCTGGTCCTTTTGTTTCATATGAAGTTGTGTTAGATATTTACTGATACATATTTATTATTAGTAGTTTGTGAGACTGATGACATGTTTTGAAACTGGTACACATTTATAATAACTGTAAAATGATCTAAATCTAGAATTTGAGATGTTACAAACTCCATGATAAAACGTTGTCTGAATGCCTCCAGCTAATGTTGCATACAGAGATGCCAGACAGTGATGAGGGCAAGACATTAGAGGAGGCAGGGTGGCGTGTGAAAACAAATCCAGAACCTCATTCCGTACAGATCTGCAGCATATGAAGGTTAATAATGACTTAAAGTTACTAGTGAAAAAAAGTTAATTTGGACAATTGCCTTTCATGGCTCATCTGTAGGAAAAGAGGGTAGTTGCTGAAGAGTTGTGACTTGCATTATGTGATGGATTTTAACACTGATTATCAACTTTTGCATGATTGTTTAGACTTCTTAAAATTCCCTTTTACTTCCTCTTTAATAAATTGTATTCTTGAAAGACTGTGTGTCATGTATTTAGTTTCATAAGACCAAATATTTATTGTTTTTATGCCTCAAAGTTGAAAGGATCTGTGGATAATTTGAAGTCATACTTTGACTCCTCACTAGATCTCTCTTCTCTTCAGAAACAGCCTTTTCAAACTCAAACTGATGGAGAAAACATTCACTCCGGCACACCTCAAATATTCCCTTTTGCAGTTCAACAATGGTAGGGAGTGTCAGTGTTTGGAAAGACGCATCTTCATCTCTGTTAACAGAGGATCTAAATCTGATTCACAGCATTTAAAGGTGCTAAATGCAAACAGCAAAGTGCTTTTTTTTAAAGCTGGGAGCCATCTGTGAGAATGTGAAGCTGCTTCTCAAAAACCAGCATGGTGCACTGTCAACTTTCCCTGAGTAAACACACCAACAAACCACCAAAACACACATTTGCTTGGCAACTCACCAGGAGAGTGTGAGTATGGAGCTGGAGAGAGTGTCCTTAACCCCCTCCTTAGCACAGCCCACTCCTGCCCTGTAAATAACCCTGTTTATGTTAGCAACATCAAAAGCCTGCTTAAGAGCTCAATGAGCAAACCAACTGTCCACGCAGCACACAGAGCTCTCTCATTTAACAGCTGGGGAAGTCATCACATACAGACAGACGCACGGTGTCATTCACACATAAACCCACACACACACACACACACACACACACACACACACACACACACACACACACACACACACACACAAAGAGTCTGGAGGTTCGACCAGAAACAGGTTTGGCCTCTGACCTGTATAGATAGGAGGCCTGCTAGCTACAAACCCCCAGGAGCAGCAGCAGAGTCACATCAGTCCCACAAAACTGCAGCTAATGAACAGAAACTCAACAGGTCTCTGTGTCTGAGTCCAAAGTTAGCATTAAAAAGATTTTACAGATTGCATTGATCAACTGTCAGCATTTCCTCTCTCACAGAGCCATGGCTGCCAGTGAGACATGCATCCGTAAAAGAAGTAGAACTGGTGTCCAAGTGTGTCATTACACATTTCATTGTTTTATTACAGGAGTGTGAGAGGCTTGGCTTGTTCACACACAGTAGGAGCTCCAGACATACACTTTCACCTAGCCACGCACCTAAGCACAGCACAGCTCCCTGCTGCCGGATACCACATGACACATCGTCACCCCTTACTACCTCTGAGGGGCGATCATAGGAGGAACCACTTCCCCCCACCATTACATCTTTGGTCGTTTTACACTATGGACCACAGACCTACTCATACCACCTTCAAATGTTGTGGTGTGTAAGAGCCTTGGATACCTGGTGCAGTGCACCAAGCCACTAGAGCATGAATGTACTGGTACTGGACTAAGCTAGACAAGATGAACTCATTCAAAGTTGTTCTATCTGTCATAATTCTTTGCCCTGAGAACTGAGACTTCTGGATTCTTACCAGACCTTTCCAGGTCAGTCTTTGGTTTGTTGGTAAATCATTTCTTCAATAGAAAAATACTATAAAGGTCAGGGTGTCTAAAATTGAGGGCTTCTTTAGTTACTTCCTGGTGATGGTTATTTTTTTTCTGCAGGTTCCAGCATTAGCATGCTATCAGTACCAGCGCACCCATAACGCTTGGTACGCTCAGAGCGTAGAGCCCCACACGGCCTATTACGTCACCGACGTTGAGGGTAAAATAAATAAATTTAAAAAATGAAGAAGCGCTTAATGATACCATCACGCGCACACGTTCCTTGCATGGCTTGCAGCAGCAGAGCATCGCAAGATGAAGTGGAATTATCCATCAAGGCATGAGAAAAGAAGGAAGAGAGCTCATGATAAGGAATTAAGTGAACAGCAGTCAGGTAGGCAAGGCAACGTAACCCCTCTCTGCTTTTGCGTTACCCATCGTACGATGGAGTATTAGTGCCACCACAGACTCTATGGTGGACTTTACTTTTTGCTGCTCCGGCTGCTCGGAGCCGCTCCGCTGACACTGCTGGCGCTGACGCAGAGAGCAGAGCAGCAGCCGCGAGGATTGTACAGACGGGCAGCACAGTGGTGTAGTGGTTAGCACTCTCACCTCACAGCCAGAAGGTTCTGGGTTTGAATCCTGGTCAGGGCCTTTTTTGTTTTACGAACATTATGAACAGTGAACATACCAGTTTAAACACAAATAAAAGTTAATAAAAGACACGTAACAGTAAAAGTTTTGGTGTGAATCACAATATAAGGGGGGACATGAGCTGCTTGGCGGAGGTCTGCACTCTCCGAGTGCTTTTCTAGTTCATTCATGCTTCATTGAAAGATAGTAAATTCTTCCTCACTGCATTCTGTTGTCATGCCAATCCATCTCAATATCCCGAAATGGCACCAAGATGATAAGACATTTGCACCTATGTTGTCAAAACAGTCATAAGCTCATACGCTGCACCACAGCCTGAGGTCTTGGGGTGGGGGGGGCTTGATTTTAGACTTGAGACTTGATTTAAGTTTGGAGGGCCCCTTGACATATTTTTGCCTAGGGCCCCATGGAGGTCTGAACCGGCTCTGCATGCTATGCCATGCTATGCTACATTTATAGGAGGCCAGTCAACAGCTCTCTGGTCTGACGTACTGCAAAGCTAGCACTTAACTTCTCCTCGATGGGGGTTTCTTACAGCGGCTGTAATTGGTAAGTGTGTGCTGACGTTTGGGAGTAATTAGCATACATTCTGGAGAAAAGCTTAACCCAAATACAGCTTCAGTCTCCAGTAATTTGTGTTCCCAGATCTTGCTGGTACAAGGCCGGCTTCTTTGGCTTTTCTGGTGGGTTGCTTTAGTGATTGTGACCGGGAAAACTGAGAGATAGATGGATGAGCTGATATGTGGAGGACCACACTAGAGGGAGCTTTTCCAAACCCTCTCAGTAATGACTTTACATGCCTCTATAGGAGCCCAGCTGAACTTTCCATCTTTGAGGAATTCTTGAACCAAAACTAGAGTGTCTTGCAACCTGAGCACTTCAGTAGAGCTCATTTCATTTCTCACTTCTTCAGAATAAAAGACAAACTGTTTAAAACATCCTCAGCTCCATCCATGGGAGCGTTGGCTTTTGGCTGCCTGGTGCAGGATCAGCAGCATCTCTGCTAAAGCCATAGAGCTTCTGCTGCATTCCTCATGTCACCTCAGAGACCCAACTCACTAACGTCTTTACAAGACAACAAGAAGCAAAGAAGTAGCTCTTATGTGGGCGTGCGGCACATTCTCGGGCTACTGAGAGGAATCTGAAGCACCCAGAGTCCAGATCCAGATTCACACAATAACAATGTCCTTAAAGGGGAGGATCAGACTGCATGGAGAAGGAGCAAAATAAAGAAATTAAAGGAAGAAAACAGACGGTCATGAGCTGAATTTGGGACTAACATTCCAAATATGACGGTGACTCTTTTCAGTGAGTTGTTCTTCCTGGTAGGTGAAGTGGCAGAGGTCTGACCCACTCTGTCAAGTTTTTACCATCAATAATATCCATTAAAACACAACAACCAGTCTCCCCACCTTATCTCTTAAAAATGTGCATTACTAGTTTGTCCATGCCATGGTAGAAACATGGCAGTGCAGGATGGCGGCCAACACCGGACAGGACCCACTATACTCAATGGTTATACACTTATTTAAAATCTGTGTTCATGTATGTCCCTCACAGCATCCTGGGAGGTAGGACATAGGGTTAAACCAGTGTGGTAATATTTACAACATGATGGAGGGTGAAGTCCACCGACTCTATGAAGACAGTTTCTGCATTCATATGAGTGAGACATGGAAACAGACAGATGTGCAGACATCTTCACCATCATCCTCATCTTTTAAGTGAATCCAGATTCAGATGAGTTAAACTTGGACTGCAGTTTCACTATGATATCAAGAAATGCACATAAATTCAATTAAAAAAAATGTTTGAATAAAGACACAGAAATACTAACCTGTTCTTCTGTCTTCCTTTTTTTGTTTTGATACATTAAAAGTAATGCCTGAGACCTCCCTCTATTTAGACCTGCCCTATGACCAGACAGGACTCCTTGCTTTAGACTGAGGCAGTCCAGTGTGCACATCATCACTTCTTAAGGAGACTTATTTCAAGACTGTCACATTTAATTTTAGGGCCAGTGGGAGAGGGTCAGTGGGTGGATGATCAGAGGTCAGAGGTCAGGATGACCCCTTGCAGAGTCTCTGGAGCCTGTAATTGATCCCTCTTGACCAGGCGTCTTCTGATGTAACACTTTTATCCAGCTCACCTCCCACCCTGCTCCACCCTGAACAAACCTGCCACTCGGCCACATTTGTAGCTCTCAGACAGGCCTTTAAAGAGGGTGTAGATAGAGGTAGAAGCCGAGGTGGAGGAAAAATAATCTATTAAACCATTAAATTTTGAGAAAATGAAACTCATTTCCATCTGGACCCACTGAGCAGAAGATCCAGGTCTTCTCTGGAGCTGGATGGGAACTATCATAGGAACTAGACCAATCTGTGAGCTCATCTTTTATTGGTTCTGGCAGGGTCAACTGGCAGCCCTGAAGTTTTTCAACCTTCAACATGGCTGCAGCTGCTCAGGAGAAGTGTCTGTGTTTCAAAATGCAAACTAGGCCAGAGCTACCCCTCAGTATCTGATTGTAAACTTGACATCTCATTATTCATAAATTCTACCCTGATGTTGTCACAGAAATTTTATTAGGTTTATTGTTTATTGTGTATTTTTTTTAATTTTGTGTCAAACACTGTTTTTATTCAGACCTCTTAAAAATTGACATATTTTTAGGATGCTGGGAAGGATGCTCACATGTGTTCTCTTTCATTGCTTCGCAGGTTTCTCTCCTTTCTCCCAGCAGAGGGCTATGGGTGACTCTTCTACACAATGTCATGATAGTTAATTATTTTTTAATCGAGTCTACCAGTTACTTTTGGTCTGCTGCAGCCCTTGGCAGCACTAAAATGATATAACTTGAATGTTTAAAAAAATAAAAAAAGCAGAAATCCAATCAACACATTTTTCATATTGCCTTCAGATTCACACTCTCCAGTCTCGTGAACTGAGTGATATAAAATACAACTTTTTGCTGTTAATAACTTGTTCTGTTTTGTAGATTTTGAGCTGGCAGAAAACAAAACATCATGAGCCAACCAGTTGTAAAGTTGAGATTAAGGATAAAAGTTGGATTTGGTTCAATCCTGACCAAGTAAAAACCATTGTACATTTCTCATCAGACAATGGAAGAGAGCACAGGCAGTCTGTCAACTATGGAGATGGAGTCTGACTTTTAACTGTCGTATATTTGAAATGACTTTACTGGCCAGAAGAGTGAATGAAGAGAACAAAGAGGCATTAAAATGTGTCACAGCCCAGGGACACCCTGCAGCAAATCTAACTCATGCAGTCTGATAATAACAGTATGGAAATTCAATAGTCATAAAGTTTGTCCAAAAATAAAAAAGGCAGCTTTATAGATAGGCAGCGGTGACCAAATGATTCTGTCAAATTTTATATCAACTTTAACAGCAAAGAGTATAAAAAGCCAAAAACCACTCTGGTTAAATAAGGTCAAAGAGGCCGCTCAAGTTTTGTTCTGGAAAGCCATTAGACTTCATTGTTGTTAAAGTCTGTATTTCTGGGGGCAAAGTTAAAAAGTTAAAGTGACCCCCCCCCCCCGAAGCCCCCAGTCCTGCGGCTTAATGCCTCATATGAAAAGTCCATTGAGGATGAGGGGAAATGGAATAAGCTCAGCCTCAAGGCTGAGTGGACAAATCAGAGCTGTATGTCGGACACAAGAGGTAAACCATCCACTGCTGAAGCCTCTCAGACTGTGTGCATCTGGAAAAGTCTTTGTTGGTCTGAGGGCAGCATGAAAGAAGAGTGACTGATCTGTGCATCGATTTGTTCTTTTGGGCCCCCTCTGAAGTTTTTTTGGACACCATTACCAAAATCTCCTGGCAGGCTTTGTCTAAGCTGTGCTACTTTCTAGTGAAACACTGGAAAATACACACAACTGTAGTCTTACACATGGACTGTGCACAGCCTCATGACACAGGACACACACATCCTGATTAGGTACCTCACACTGAAGCTGATGATCCACTATATTTGCACTTAACAAAGTCAGTCTAAAACTTTCAGAGCCTTTTCTAAAAAAACAGAGAGATTTCAAACTTTTTTGTAAAACTTCTTCTTGACTGCTTACTATAAACACGCGGTGACATGATCCAAAAGTGTTGTCATGAGCTCCAGAATCGACCATGTCTACAGAATACAGAGTAGGAGTTTCTGTTTCTACAGGTTTGTCCAGAGTAACAAAGCTCTTCTTAAGAGGCTGAACATTCAGGACATGTTTGGCTTTGCTCCTCTTCCTGTAGTCCAGCTTGTAGGTTTCAGCTTTCCACATTCCTCCCCTCTTTTTAAAAGCCAAATATGTAGAACTGGATCTCCAGCCACCAGCTTTAAATGCAGAGTGGAATAGCATCCCGGCAGGAATCCAAACAGAAAAATCTGCCATCCTCAGTGGATCGAGCTTCACCTATTATCAAACCACAGAATGAACACCAACAGCACAAAGTCAGCTTTCATTCGGCGCATAGACTCAGGTGCGATTCAAGCCACGAGCTGACAGGACGTGTGAAAAACTGCTTCACCAGAAGACATGGAGGGAAAACATTCATCAGTGTCACCACGGCAAATAAACCTTTTCCTCCTGAGCTGACTGTTGATGTTACAGCTCGACAGAGAGAGGGAAACAGTCCAGTCTGGGGCCATGGTTTGGAGACTGGGACACACTTTCACACTCAGACATGATGTTATTCAAGGTTTAAGTCAGACTGTGATACACAGTTGTAGACCACTTCATTTTAAAGGTGGGGTAGGAAGAAGCATCTTTTTTTGTGGTGTATATACAAAAAAGCTTTTAATATCAGTCAATAGCTATTAGTTATTGATGACCTTTGGGAATATCATGAAAACGCTGTGTTTTGTTATGTCTATGTAGTCAACATTTTAATATTTCAGAGCGCTCCGCTCTTTATGACTGTAAACAAAGCCATTCCCCACCTCCCCCATCCTGATTACTTGTGAGGCTCCTTAGTGCTGATTGGTTGTGAGGCAGACACTGCTCCCCTGTGTCGTTCAGAAGCCCAAACAAAGTTAGTGTGCTACAATATCAGACAGTAGAAACCTACCAGAAAGTACAAAAAATTGTCTGAATCCTCCTTTAGCCACAACCACCAACACAAGCAAGAAAACAAAGTAAATACCGAAGACTCGGGCAGAATAATGGGCGCTTAAACCAGAGGTTGACCGGACAAGAGCTTAAAAGCCGGGTCAACAATGACGGGGGGCACTTCGGGATCTTCCAGACCCTGTAACCTTTCTGCTGGACAGGTTAACCGCTTTAACAAAGTAAGCCAAGTGTAACAGAAGTGTTTCTTGTCAAACGGACCTGCTGTAGCGTGTTGTAGCGCCGCTAAACTGTTTACCTCAGGTCCTGGACTATGTCACTTTATCCTAGTTGTAGAAGTCCTGCAAACATTGTGTTTACTGGTAGTCTGTTGGCATCTACAGTAGCACCAATTCTGTTTACTTTCACGTTGACTGGGCCCCATTTGTAATTATCTGAAGAATTTATCTGCATTATATCTGAATTTAATTGAAACGATACGAGCGAGCAGGAGCGTCTGTTTTTTGGCTGGGCTTGCTGGAGCAGAGAGGGAGGGGAGAGGAGGAGCTGAGGGGAGAACTGGTTCGGAGGGGTAGTGTTTACGTTCAAGATTTCTCCCCAAAACTGGCACTTCCTCAGATCCTGCCTACCCCGCCTTTAACATCCAGTCTTTTCAGCATATTTCACATCTTTAAACTCTTTATCTGACTGCTGTCCTATAATTTGGATTTATTTCAGTAATAAAATATTTAGTTTGTAAGAAGTTTGCTCAAAATTCACTGACTAAATATAATTTCATTTATCTGCCTTTCAAAGTCCTTCATCAGCTCACAGTGAGGCGCTTTACACAACCAGTATGTGTATGCCTGTAGGAGGCAGCACCATTAGGTGGAGCTGCTGAACCTCCACCCTGCAGAGAGGAGGACAGGTAACACAGGTGATAAAAGCCTGAGGTTCCTCCAACAAATACAGGACAGGCATGATGAACACATAATGGAGAGGAACTGATCAGAGCTCAGCTACACTTCTCTGAGTCCAGGCTATGGTGGAGTCAGCTCCAGGTCACTGGGATGAACCAGCAAGAAATCCCCCAGAACTCAGAGTCCAGAGGCTTCATTCATGATCTAGTTTCTGCTATCATGTAACAATAAAACAACAATCTCTGCAGGTCTGACCATCTACCAGTGTCAGAACAGACCCTCATGTTTTTGAGACAGCCGTCTCTGCTTTCAAGAGATCCAGTTCATTCGATTTTATAATCCCATAGTAATTGATCAATAGAAATCACTTTAATAGAAATAGAAAATAACATCGCAAAATAGAGTTTATGTTAAATATCTATGTTCTCAGTCCAGCAATACTATCAACAAAATAAATAACATTCAACCCAAGAATGAGCCCCACACAAACAGAACATTCACCGTGGAGAGCAGACACACACACAAACACACACACACTTAAACTCACACACACACACACATGCCCGCACGCACACACATGCCCGCACGCACACAGACACAAAGAAAAGTAAGCATGAATGAGAGGAAGATAAAGAGGTTTGATACAGGTTTACCCTTCTCTCAAAAGCTTCTCATCTGTCATTTGTAAATGACTTAAAGATGTTGATCGCCTTTGTGCTAAGTTACCAAACACCATATGTTGAAGAGACAGAGCGTGTGTGTGTGTGTGTGTGTGTGTGTGTGTGTGTGTATGTGTGTGTGTGTGTCGTCCCTTTGGCCCAGTCCTTTAAGTGCTCTTAATTGCAGCTGACCTCTGAAGGTGATGCTTGACCTTTTACAAATGAGCTACTGCAGTTTGAACTACCATTCTCTGTTAGCAGCCAGCTGAAGAAGAAAAAACAGTTGGGATTCTCAGCCATGTTCCTGTGAATTCCTCTCAAACGTGCTGTTGTTGGCAGGCGGCCCAGCTCTGTTACCATAAGGGCACACTCCCTGCGGGTTTGCTAAATCGCTCTGATACCCACAGGATGTCTGGAGCGGAGTAACGCCGGCCCCACACACTGTATGCCAAACTAGGAGTTATTCAGATGGAGCGTGTGTGTTCAAGGGCTCTCAGTAAGGGTGCAGTGGGAATTTCACCCTCTTGACAACTTACAGCATGTCGATTTTGGCTCTGCGCCCCCTGTGAGTGGTCATTATTGAATATGCAGTATGTTTCGTAATGAGAGGCTTCAGCTCAGCAAAGCTGATGGTGATGCTGCAGCTTTATCATGAGAGGCTGCTGATCACAACCCATGTCATCTGAAGTTTTCCACCTTACATTAATTAATCAGACCACAGTTAATGAGCCTGTAGGAAAAGAAAGGACTCTGCAGGCATTAACTCAAACTGACCATACAGCATGAACAGAGTCAATCAGTTTTTGACTTTATCATCTTGTATGTGCTCTGATGCAGAGGGGATACGTGACACATTACAGTAAACTTAGACACACACACACTGGGCAGCAATAATTCACTGTTTTGAGGTGCAGTGTGTGAGTGCAAAGTGATGGTGGAACAATGTTCAAACATTTTCTTAATGTTGTGACATTACTTATTCGTGCTTCTCTCACATACCAGCACAGATCAGTAGATTTTAGATGGAGCATTTCTTACAGCCCTTTTACTATTGTAGGTCCTGTGGACATTTAGCAGCTACAGAGCACCATGCAGGCTCAAAAGAGACCAATAAAAAAACAACGTAAACATGGTGATAATGAAGCAGATATGAATTATGCATCTGTTAAGAGAGAGGTAAAACCAGAGGCAGATGGTCAGTGGACCTCAGATGCTTTACAACATGGGGACAGAGATTCAGAGCATGGTTCATGGTTCATACTGTCCTTGGTTGGAACTATAGTCCAATGGTAATGCAGGATTTGGCCTGGATCTGCAGAAGAGGTGTAGAAACACTAAGGAAAGTACCAACATAGGGCTCCATCCCTCTCTGTGTGCATATCTAAAATGGAGCATAAATGAGCCCAGAGAGGTTTGTGATTCATGTACATCCATCCAAAAAACTCTGCACTAATCAAAGTTTAGCAGCAATGAAGTTATCTTTGACTTTAAATCCAAAGAGTCCATACCTCTGATGCATTCAGGGACACTTTGAGGCCACTCTTTTGACAGTGTTGTAAAATCCAATCAATCAAAAGTGTCTAAGGTGTAAAAAGCTTCGCAGTTGCTCTTTCTTTTGTGATGCTGAATTTCTCACTTAGCACCTTTAAGGGCCTTTAGAGCTGTTTCTACAGTAGTCAGAGTGTGAAATTGAAAGTGTGATATTCACACTGGGACTAATTAACACTGTAAAAACCCTGAAACGTGTGAACACCAGCCATATGTGTCAGAGAAGAGTGAATTTAACAAAAACATTTGGTTTTGGTGTGAATGAGAATGACCAACAGAGCTGTCTACTTTCCAGAGGACATTCATTCAAAACATGATATGAACAATCGCACAGCACGGATGTTCAGACTGGAGCCTGACAGTTGTTGTGTTGGGAGTTTCAGTCCATCTGGAGAAAAACTCAGCAGTCCATGAGAAAAACACCTGAGACTGAACGTAAAGAAGGCCTGACTGAGTATGTGTGTGTGTGTGTGTGTGTGTGTGTGTGTGTGTGTGTGTGTGTGTGTGTGTGTGTGTGTGTGTGTGTGTGTGTGTGTTTGGTGTTTTTTGTCCAATGAAATCAAAGGTTGTTTTGCTTTTACATTCTTCACTTTCTCAGCTCCTCCTGCAGCTTTATGATGAAGCTTTCAGCCAACTCTCACAAAACATGAGATAAAATATCGCCTCCCTCCTCTCAGCGTATGACTCTATCCTTATAAGTATTTACTTAAACTCGGCACTTCAGAGCACTTTATCTTTATTTCCTTTCTTTGATAACTCTGTTTGCACCAGGTCTAAAGTTTACGTCCAAAGATTTGGTTAGGCTCTGACAGATCAGAAAAAACAAAGTTGGGAGGGGGGCCCACCTGAGGCCGTAGGTGAAGGAGCTCTTAGACCCTCTACAGTTTGCCTACCAGTCCCATTTGGGAGTCGACGATGCTGTCGTCTACCTGATGCAACGAGCATCTGCATTTGCATCTGGATGGTGGTGGCAGCACTATGAGAATCACCTTCTTTGATTTCTCCAGTGCTTTTAACACCATACAGCCACTGCTGCTGGGTGAGAAGCTGCGGGTGATGGGTGTCGACACCTCCATTGTCTCCTGGATCACTGACTACCTGACAGACAGGCCACAATTTGTCCGTCTGGGCAGTGTTCTGTCTGATGTGGTGGTCAGTGATGCTGGAGCTCCACAGGGGACTGTGCTGTCCCCTTTCCTTTTCACCTTGTACACCACTGACTTTCAGTACAACTCCGAGTCATGCCACCTGCAGAAATTTTCTGATGACTCAGCTGTTGTTGGGTGTACAAGCGAGGGAAGGGGTGGGGAGTACAGAGCAGTGGTGGATAACTTTGTGGAGTGGGCTGGACGCAATCACCTGAGACTGAATGTCACCAAGACCAGAGAGATGGTCATCGACTTCAGGAAAAAGAGGATGGCTTCACAGCCGCTGTGCATCCTGGGAGAAGATGTGGAGGAGGTGGAGGTCTACAAGTACCTGGGCGTCAATATCAACAACAGACTGGACTGGAAATCCAACACCGACGCTGTCTACAAGAAGGGGATGAGCAGACTCTACTTCCTGAGGAAGCTTAGATCCCTCAACATGTGCAGCAAGATGTTGGAGATGTTTTACCAGTCTGGGGTGGCCAGCGTACTTTTCTTTGCTGTGGTTTGTTGGGGAAGCAGCATCGGAGCCAGTGACACCAACAGACTCAACAAACTGATCAGGAAGGCTGGCTCCATGATTGGCTGCAAACAAGACACTGTGGAGGCTGTGGTGGAGAGGAGGACACTGACCAAACTGTTATCCATCATGGATAACCCTGACCACCCTCTCCACCTCACTCTGGACAGACAGCGGAGCTCCTCCTCCAACAGACTGTTGCAGCTCCGCTGTCAAAGGGACAGATACAGGAAATCTTTCCTGCCACAAGCAATTGCACTATTTAATAACTCAAATCTGTCAGACAGGGACTCACATCTGTCTGCTGTATAGTCCATTTTTAAAACTCCTACCACATCACATTACTGAGCACCTTAATTTGTCTGTTTATTTATCATCCCATCTGTATATTTCAAGTCTGTTTATCTATCTATCTATCTATCTATCTATCTATCTATCTATCTATCTATCTATCTATCTATCTATCTATCTATCTATCTATCTACCTACCTACCTACCTACCTACCTACCTACCTCTGGAAGAAAACTGTGGTTTTCAACTGTGATGTGACCTTTTGAACACAGTCTTTCATTGATGACTATTTCAGCCCACAAACCCTTACTTCTGACAGCTTCTGGCGGTCAGGGAAGCTATCCTAAAAAATTGGACTTTTAACAAGTTTTCACGTCATTTTTGTATCCTTGCTCTTACCTTTACATTGTTTAAATACTTTCAAATTGACTGAGATTTCAATCACCAGATGAAGAAACTCTGACAGAGTAAAGCACAGATCATACTGCAGCTCCTCATTTCGGCGCCAACTCCTTACAAGACCTGGAAGAGTGAGTATTTCAAATGGCTGTGTGTATTAACTGCAAAGATAAAAACTCACGGTTGAAAGAAAAGCCTTGCCGTCTGCAGAATGACCTCTGTGAAAAGGATAGGCAGCTGGAGGGCTTCATATCCATAGCATCAGTGCATGTAAAACACATATCCCCGATGCAGGCTTCCAGGATTACCAGCCTTTTGCCTTCGGCTTTGGCACCAGAGCTGGTTTCAGCCTCTGCTGCCACTCTGCCCTGGATGGCCTCCTTGCACTCTCCCAACGGGCTGGCTGAGGACCCTGTGGCTGGGGGTTCGGCCTGCTCACCTGCACCGCGGCACAGTGCAATGCCGGCAGGCTGTTACTCCACTCCTCCTTCCGCGGATCAAGACAGTCAGGGCCTGAGGCCGTCGGGTGTTCCTGACGCTGGCATGGAAGTGAGGCTGCCAGCGCACCCTGGTCGCAGCTCTACCCTGAAGCTGCTGGTGCAGCCAACCTGGTCCGAAGTGGTGCATCAAGGCCGGAGGTCATTTGCGGCGGGGAGAACTCGGAACTTCGCTACCAAAGCTCTCCCTCTCTGATCACTTCTCTGCCCTAAGGGGTGAGGCTGCCGTGAATCCTGTCGCTGCTCCGGCTCCATCTTGTTTACCTGACCCAGTCCAAGCGAAGGGGGCTCCCACCAACTCGTGTAAAGGGACATTGTCTAGATTTGTTTTTATTTACCAGACTTCGTCCTGGGGGAGTTTTTAACAAACGATATCTGTGTGTCAGATCACAAACTGGTTTTATTCTCCATGGTTTTATCCCAGCCTTCTTTTACTGATCGTACTCCTGTTTACAGTAGGGTTTTTAATGCATTGTCTGCTAGCAAGTTTTCAGAGCTTTTTATTAATCCAGTTTTTAACACTGAAGAGCTTGTCTCTCTTTTTAACAGTATATGTGGAACCATCCTGGACTCTGTAGCTCCTCTGAAAAAGAAAAGGTCAAACAAAGAACCCCAGCCCTGGCTTACAGAGTCCACACATGAACTAGAGAATATGTTGAAGAAATGAATGTAAATGGAAAACTGGTCTGGTGGTTTACCTTGAAATCTGGAGAGACTCCATGAGAAAATACCAGAAGGCAGTTAAAGATGCAAGGGCAGCATTTTACTCAAATTTGATTTTAGCTAATTATTCCAACCCCAGAGTTTTATTTAAGGGTTTAGAGACACTTTCAAACCCCTCTCCCTCTTATTTTTCTGATGCTTCTCAAGACATCTGCGAGAAGTTTTTAATCATTTCATCAACAAGGTTATGGACATCAGGCATCAAATCACTCCTCCCAGTCTCTCTGTATTTGTAAGTGGGGAAGTTCAGCACTATTTTAGCAGTTTTATCTGATATTTTAGCCCACATGAAACCAGCTACGCGCAGTCTTGATTTTATCCCCACCAGATTTCTCAAAGAGTTTTTTAATGCAGTTGGGCCCAGCATTATATCCATTATTAATAGCTCTCTGGCAGAGGGAGTATTACCCTCTGCTTTTAAACACGCTGTGGTCCAACCCTTTTTAAAGAAGCCAAACCTTGACCCCTCTGATTTTAACAATTTTAGACCAATTTCAAAACTTTTAGAGAAAGTTATTGAACAGCTTTTAGGTTTTATGTCTGAATACAACCTCTGAGAAATTTCAGTCTGGTTTTAGAGCAGGTCACAGCACTGAGACTGCCCTCCTCCGTGTGACCAATGACCTTCTTTTATCAGCAAATAGAGGGGAGGACTCAATTTTAAATCTTTTAGATCTCAGTGCAGCTTTTGATACAGTTGATCATGTTATTTTAATTGAGTGTCTTAAAAACTGGGTGGGTATCAGGGGCACAGCACTTAGCTGGTTTCAGTCATATCTTTTAGAGCGAATCTTTGCGGTCACCATAGGCATTCACACCTCCTCTACCTCTGCTCAGTCACTTCTTTTAAGTCAAATTTAAAAACTTAATTTTGCAGACTTGCTTTACGTGACGCCATCTTTTATCTTTTATCTCTATCTTTTATCTGTCATCTCTTATCTCTTCTACCTCTATCTTATTTTGGCTTTACTTACTTTTTAGCTTTTGTTATACTTGTACTCTTTTCTTAATTAACCTTTGAGGCTTTTCATTGTTTTATCTCTTGCTCTATTTTAGCTCTATTTTATCAGTACTTTTATTATCAGGATTACCTGTTATTATTTTATTATCATTGTTGATATTGCCTTTTATATTTACTATCCTGTTTCTGCTTTCGTCCTCCCTTTTAATTGCATTTTCTTTTTTTCTTAACTATTTTATGTTTTTATTTTGGTCCTAATGGTCTCATTTTATGTTGCATGGTTCTTGTATTGTCTGGGTTCCTTATGATAGGAAAATGGCCTTCAATTCCGTTTTTATTGAGTTTTTTATTTTTATTTGTCTTTTTCCATGTGCTTTATGACTACACGTCAAAGCACTTTGTAAACATCTGTTTTTTAAAAGTGCTATACAAATAAAGTTATTATTATTATTATTATTATTATTATTATTATTATTATTACTGCCTCATCTCTGACCTACAGTTGTAACTGAAGAGGAGCTGCTCTCTTTACTTGTTAAATCAATCAATTCTGCATTGTTCATAGACTGTATCTTACATCACTTTGTGCAGGGAGTCAGCATACAGTATAAACTGGAAACTGACTCCTCTCTGGATTTAGACTGCTTTAATGCCTTAACATGCACTTTTTGACCTTAGTAGCCATGCAACCCTGCAGAAGCTTTCAGGAAAAATTCGGGACGTTGAGTCTGGATGTGTCAACTGTTCAAAAAGACCAAAGCATTTTGCATGCATGCTGGATCTTACATATTCATACTCAGATGTTTTTGACAGTCTAGACCTGACAAATAGAGGGTCATGAATGGAGCTCTATGACCTCAAAGGCTACCTTCATTTTAGCTGGAGGGGTGAGGAAGGGAGCCTTTAAACCTAGAGTCTTACTGCTGGATGTCCAAGCAGACCAGATCAGGCTCATTAACATCAACAAACAAAGTATAGTAAAGATCGAACGCACTTTGACCTTGTAGGGGAATCTCTTCATACATTTAAGTTAAGAAATGTAGAGTAATTATCTTTTAGTAAGAAGCCACAACTAATCTTGGTTGGCCTGCTCCTGCAGCCCCACGACCATGAGATTGTAAGCAAGGCTGTCTTGCAGGAGCCCAAACTATCTGTCTGTTGGAACATGTAATCTCTGCCAGGGTCGAGACGAACCTAAACCAAGTGTCGTGGGGCAGACATGACATCAGGAGAGGCCTTCTGGAGAATACACACACACACACACACACATCCACACACACACACACACACACACACACACACACACTCACACAGGATAAAAGGGAGTAGAAGAAAAGCTAGGGAAGCTTCCTTCGGTCTTGGTCGAGACTCTGTTTGTCATCTGTACTGATTTCTACATCTGTACTATTAAAGATGCCCCAGGCTGTTCTTCAGAGCTCATCATGTCTCCTGTACATTGTTTTACTGAGTTTATGTTGGACTTTCCACAACAACCTCACTGAAATGAAACTCCTCTGTTACGTTGTGTCCTGTAAAATAACCTCTGAAAGCCAAAGTGATCTGTTGTTAGGATCTTTACACCATTGTGACCCCAACACTCCTGTGGGATCTGTTCATGCTCATGTAGCTCTCTTAGGGTGAAGTCCTCTTCAGAAATGGTTCCTGTGCTATCAGACGGAGCAGCACTGTGACAGAACCAGGCAGAATCTGTCAAGAAGTTTAATTCCACCTCATCTTAAACTAGCAGTGACTTTTTTTTACAGCTTTCTAAAAGACACTGTAACCTACAAACACAGACTAAACTGCAGCTTCTGTACGACTCAGAAATCCCCAAAGGTAGGATGAACTTATGTCATTCAAATCTGCTCTGACAAAACCCAGACTGAGAAAAATCCACCTCTTTTCTCGGCATCCATCATGGGCTCAGAAATCTAACAGCTCTGTTTGTACCCCTTTTTCCCGTGAGAGGCAGCTGAGGAGAAATTGTCCTCTGGGGGGCTAGTTTGCTTCAGGGGGAGGTCAGCACCAATTACCTCTAATTCCACCTCTCTGTATTTACTGGCAAGCCTTTATATGGAACAGACGGGACGGCTGCTTGTTTGTGGTTGGCTCTCGCTGTACGACCGTGCATTTCCTAAATCCACTTCATGCAAACATGCAGAAAATGGACCAAGAGGGAACAAGATCCAGAGGATTCCTGCATGTAGAAATTTGACATCTAGTTTTGTGTTTGGTGTCGGTACTCTCTGAGAAGGGAAACACTGACACGCTGGGTGCCAAACGCAGCTCAGACAAAGAAACACCTCATCCCTGTTTGAAATTCTCTGATTCATTTCTGAGCAGAATGAGTAGGTCGCCAAATGGCTCGTTCTCTCCGAGCTGGCTGTGAACACTTTTCAAACAAGATGCTAACAAGTTTATGACATGAGGCTGTGCACCGTGTGTGTGAGTGTGTGTGTGTGTGTGTGTGTGTGTGTGTGTGTGTGTGGGAGAGGGGAGAGGGAGAGGGAGGAGATCAGGTGGCTGAAAGCTCTCTGCAGCATTCATTATGAGGAAAGCAGATGGTCGAGTTTCCTTGTTCACCTACTGCACACACCTCTGCACACTTAGGGCTCTATTTTCGTGCTTCGCCGGAGATGTGCCGCAGGCGCAGCGTAAGTCAGGTCCACCGCGCCGACAAGGCGTTCCCAAGCACAACTTGGTATTTTGGTGAGCAGCGCAGCCCGGCGTAAGTATCCCCTCTCCCTGACTCAGCTCCTCCCAGCGGCGTAAGTCGTAGCGAGGAAGGAGAGAGGCCTGTATTGACCAATAACATCAGCTCCTCTCCTCGCCTTTAAATCCGCCACTGGCGAGGCGTACTACAATTTTCGAGAAGTAGTCAAAGAGATCAAGAGATGTTTGAAGACAGCAATACCACACGATGGCGACAGAAGGCAGCCCCTCGACAAGTGTTGCTGTAAATGCTGCAGAGGGTGTCCACCACACTCTCTCACATGAGCACAGATGGATTTGGTGTGTGTAAGGTTGGACCCAGTGGTAAGACAAGCACCCTTTTCCACAAATAAAGACACTCACATAAAGTTGCATATGTTCAAACCTCACGTGACAAAGGTGGGTTGTGTGCACAGATCATAATATAAACTCCAATAATGGCATTAAAATTGGAACCATCTGTGCGTAAATGACGCCTCGCGCTCCGTGGCCTGGCTCTTTCTTTCATAGATGTTGGCATATAACATAAATTTGGCTCACAAAACTGAATATTATAATATTCGTATGTAGTCTTAAAGTAAATAACTCGTCTGAGCACTGAAACAAATCATCTGTTCAGCTGCCGCTGCAGCAGCTGTAGCAGAACGGGGAGAGGACACGGAGACATGTCCAGGTCGAACTGCGCGAGAAATAAGAGGAAGAGGAAGAAAGAAAATGAGGAAGACGAATTACATATCTTGTTAACTTCATCATGTGTGTCAATTTACTAGATATTTAATTTAATTTAATGCGGTTTCAGCTGTGTTGATTCGGTCAGGTTGTGTGTCCTAACGCGTGCCAAACACGCTTATCAGATCAGATATAGATCAGAATATATCTATATCGATCTAAATGTATGTGCTGACTCAGATTAATAGTTGATGATGATTATTTATTGCATTGAAATGTGCCTGACACTGTGGAAACCTGCCGGTAAGGCATCGGTGACGTATGCTGATATGCCACCGGTCTACCAAAATACCACTAGACCAGCTGCGCTCCGCCTGCGTTGAAAGCTGACCAGGTTTGAATCGGCGAGCTTTCAGCGCACTTTATACGCCACCGGCGAGCATGAAAATGTAACTGCGGCAGCTGATTTTGTCGACACCTCCCTCTGCCATGCCACCATGCCCAGCTTGGCGGACCTCGGTGCACCTCGGTGCACCTCAGTCCACGAAAATACCAAACTGGCTGCATGGGGTCCGCCACCCTCCGTTGCCTCACCGGCGGACACGAAAATAGAGCCCTCAATCTTTACACTCAGCTCATGTGGTTAACACAACAAACCATTTCTTGTTCATGTATAGAGGAAAACTGTTTAATGAACCTTAGGACCATCAGACAGCACCCTGCATTATGCTGATATGAAAACAGGAAGCAGTTCCTGTCCGTGAGAGTGAATCTGTATCATCTGTTTTAACATCAGATCAGCATCATGGCAAACATTTGAATGAGAGTGAAACAGACAGTTTACCCACAGAGAACGTGTGCATGGAAAGATCTTTCATATTTATTTAAGCTGAGGAGTAAACTAAAAAGAGTTGTTTGTACTAAAGGAGGAAGGTTGAGTCAGAGCTATACCTGCTCTCAAAACAAAAACCCACTCACAGAAACCTGTAAAACATCAGCTCAAAACAGTGAGAACTTTTCCAAGGTCAACAAAGCTTTGTCCAAAGCTGAACTTTTTTTACGTTCACAACAATGAATAGATGAAGAAGACAGTGAGTGTGAGGTGCTGTTCAGTGTTTCGGAGACCTTCTTACACTACAAACATCCACACCTGTCTTGGTGAACTCAAACCAGACTTTACAACAGTCACTAAGATACTATTTGGAAGCATTGTGCAAACAAACATTCATTCACCACATCACCACTGTGTCCTCCGATGAATGAATGGCTGCAGAGAAACACCATGTAATGTGTACCAACTAATACAAACAGTTCCTTACAGTCCCTGACCCTGGTTTAAGTTTTGGTGTTTCTGGTGTGGGTCCTTCATTAAGAGTGCATTTTAACATGATGTACTCTACTCTGTCAAGTGTATGTACATTTTGTTGAGTGTGCTTACTGTCAAGCAGAAATACAAGAAGCATCAGTTTGAGTTTTGACCATATTTTTCAAAGTTGTTGTGGCAATATTTCTCTGCTCTCAGCCTTTTCTGCCCTTCCTCTTACTAATGTTGACTGCCAAAGCCTGAGGTGGGTAAAGCATACCTCCCTTCTGTGACCCCCAGGGTACAGAACAGAGTAGGCAACAGTGACAATACATACAACCCTAGTAAAATCAGGGTCTATGTATAAAAAGCAGGAGGATCTAGGGTAGCAGCAGGTTTCATAGCAGTCTGCAGAGGACACATAAATAATTTATAAATAATGCATCAGATTAAAAGCACTATACATTCATTTGCTCACGCAGTCACACCCTGATGGTGGTAAGCTACCTTAGTAGTCACAGCTGCCCTAGGGCAGACTGACGGAAACGTGGCTGCCAGTTTGCGCCTACGGCCTCTCCGACAACCACCACACAACACTCACAATCATACACCAGTGGAGGACACACACTGGAGGCTAAGTGGGTTAAGTGTCTTGCCCAGGGACACAACGGACAGACTAGGACAGAAAGAGTGTGCAGGCTGAAGCAACTTCAATACAACACATCTGGAGTTTTCTGATTGGAGGGTCATCAGCTAGGCTATCAGCTGATGTACTTCACTTGACTTTGGACACACCAATGCCATGCTCACTCCAGAGGTTGTGCAGAAACAGTTCATTCTAATACATTTGTATGGTTATTGCTTACAGTGACAGGTAGAAGGACATCTTTCCAAGCTAAACATGCATGATTATTATCAGTATCTGGTCTGGTCCCTCTGCCGCCCCCCTGCCTTCCACATTCCTCCAAGTTTGGCCGCACACTGGCAGCTGCACTGTGAACTAAGACTATCACGAGCAAAGAAAGGGGATCTGCCGTGCTCTCTTCCTGTCAGCACAGATGTCAAGGTGAACTTGTGGGACTTAAATAACCAGCTCAACGACCCTGGGACCCTCTGCCCCCCCTGTCAGCTGCACAGATTAGAGGGAGCCTCTTGTTTACAAGGGCATCCTAGGAGTCCTTATTTAGCTGCAACCATATGTACAGCAAAGAAAAAAAATGTACACAGGATATAAAAAACACAGGGTCTCTGGGTTCTGTTTTATCCTGATTCAGCTGCATGTGAGTCCAAGTGGAATTCATCAGGAGTGGGCTTTGGTCCAGATTTGACAGCTTTGACTATTCAGGATTCTTCAGAATCTGAAAGATTACAGAAACCAGGGTGAGATTTCTGTGACTGTTTAAGGAAGATTGAGCATTGCAACTTGTTAAAACTTTACCTGTAGGAAATACTTTTAAAAAAATTTCCGATAATTTAAAACAACAACAAAGCTGCAGTGGGCGATCTTGCGCTGGCAGAGGAGCTGAACATCTTCTTTGCCCGCTTTGAAGTCACTGCACCTGAGAGGGCCAACTCACACCACGCCCACAGCAGCACCACCCTCACCCTGGACGAACATCAGGTGAGGCACACCCTGCAGTCCATCAATCCAAGGAAAGCAACGGGTCCGGACGGTGTCCTGGGACGTGTGCTGAGGGACTGTGCAGACCAGCTGGCTGGAGTCTTCACGAAGATCTTCAACCAATCCCTAGCACAGTCCACTGTCCCATCCTGCCTGAAGTCCTCCACCATAGTACCCTTGCCCAAGAAGGCTCACATCTCCAGCCTCAACAATTACAGACCAGTCGCACTCACCCCAGTGGTGATGAAGTGCTTTGAAAAGCTGGTCCGTAGTCACATCACAGCAGCCCTGCCCCGCAGCCTTGACCCCCACTAGTTTGCCTACAGAGCGAACCATTCCATAGAGGACGCAGTGGCCACAGCACTCCATGCTGCACTCACCCACCTGGAGCTGCAGGGGAGCTATGTGTGGATGCTCTTCGTGGATTACAGCTCTGCATTCAACACCATCCTCCCTCAAAAACTGGTGGTCAAGCAGGGGAACCTGGGGATTCCACACGATACCTGCATGTGGAGCAGCAGCTTCCTCTCTGACCGCAGACAGAGAGTCAGGGTGGGCCATCACACATCTACGGCCCTCAGCCTCAGTACCGACTCCCCCCCCAGGGCTGTGTGCTGAGTCCCCTACTCTAATGCCTGTACACACACGACTGCACCCCTGCTCATCACAGCAACACCACAGTGAAGTTTGCAGATGACATGACAGTGGTGGGGCTCATCTTGGGGGGAGACGAGTCTGCATACAGAGACAAGGTGGTGCGACTGTCATCATGGTGTAGAGACAATAACCTCCTCCTGAACACCTCCAAAACAAAAGAGCTGGTAATTGACTATAGAAGAAAAAAGACAGAGATCCCTCCGCTCATCATCAGCGGGGATTATGTAGAGAGGGTGGTCGACTTCCGGTACCTGGGAGTCCACATCGAGGAGAACCTGACCTGGAGTGTGAACACCACTGAGATGCTGAAAAAGGCCCAGCAGAGACTGTACTTCCTGAGGATCCTCAGGAAGGAGAACATCACCCAGAGACTGTTGGTGTCCTTTTACCGAGCCTCCATCGAAAGCATATTAACATACACTGTGTGCACAATTATTTAGTACTTGAGCCAAGAACCAAAATTTCACATATCGGTACCACCTGGGTGGGCAAATTCTAGTTGTGATTTTTTTATTGCTATACATCCCTACAATAAGTTTCTATATGATAGACCTTGGTAACTGGTAGCTTTATTGTAGTTATCACTCATTGAAGTAATAGAGTGCAGCTGTTCAAAAATGAAAAATCGCCTTCCTTCAAAATTAGCTTTCTTTCATTTTAACCTCTCATTTAGGTGTGTTTGAATTATTGGCTAGCCATAGAGACTTGTAATAACCCCCTAAGTAGTATTTCAAGTAATTTATCTAATACAGGTGTGTATATATAAGCTTCAATTAGCCAATTGTCAGGTCTAAATCAAGGTCTAAATTAAGGATATTTTTTTACTTAGAAGTAGAAGTAAAATAAATGCAGACTAATAGCATTATAATAACACAACTTTAATATGAAACTGACATATTTTCAATGCAGGCACTCAATATACAATCATCCTGGTGCAGGGCAAGAAGACATTAGCAACAAAATAAGATCTACTGATGTATACACTCTATACAATCATCTGAGAAAAACTCAAATTCCTATTCAAAGTCCTATTCTTTCCATAAGGAACAGTGACAGCAAATATGACTTTTGGCTTAGTACATAATACTGTCACTGAGTCACAGTGGGTCTGTTAACATAGCTCCCTTTGGTCATCTTTTATTAATCAACATCAGTAATCGACATCAGTATCTGTATCTTCTTCTACATCTGAATCTGCCGGGTGTGCAAGGGGCTCTTCCTCACTGTATTGGTTGGCACAAGTTTGTAATTTGCACAGGTTTGTGCACTTCAGCCCATTGCTGAGACAGGTGCAGTCTGGTGGTTTGCATGTCCTCACACACTTGCAGGATAGCAACTGCAAGACCGCATCTGGTGCTGGGGAACCACGCATCCACTGTATTTTCAGCTGCCCTTCATCATTTATGGTCCACCCATGGTCCTTGGGGCGTGGTACAGATGGCTTGGTATGAAGAGACCGTCTCCAGATAGCAGCCTGGTAGTTGGCACGAATCGGTTGCATTAATACGCAATCCTGACATGGTGGAAGCTGGCTGGACTCAACTTTAGCCAAGGTCCTGCATGAAGGTCGTGATAGTGAAAAGATTGATGTTGTCTCTGAAGTTTACAAGGACATGTCAATCAAAAATTCAGAAAGACTAAACAGAGGTGCAGACATGGGGGTCCAGTTCAGAAACATTGTTTCTGGCCACTATATTCAGCAGTGGAGGAAACTTCTCTGCAGCCCTGCCAACAAAGCCAGTCTCATCAAGTTCTTGGTGGAGGAATGGAGTTTTTCTCAGATGATTGTATAGAGTGTATACATCAGTAGATCTTATTTTGTTGCTAATGTCTTCTTGCCCTGCACCAGCCAGGATGATTGTATAATGAGTGTCTGCATTGAAAATATGTCAGTGTCATATTAAAGTTGTGTTATTATAATGCTATTAGTCTGCATTTATTTTACTTCTACTTCTAAGTAAAAAAATATCCTTAATTTAGACCTTGATTTAGACCTGACAATTGGCTAATTGAAGCTTATATATACACACCTGTATTAGATAAATTACTTGAAATACTACTTAGGGGGTTATTACAAGTCTCTATGGCTAGCCAATAATTCAAACACACCTAAATGAGAGGTTAAAATGAAAGAACAAAATGAGAAAAAATATAAAAAGCTACCCCTATGAAAAGTCTATCATATTTTAATTTACTTATATTGACCCTAAAAACAATTTAGTATATGTAAGGTTTTGCCCACCCAAGTGGTACCGACATCTGGTCCGGCTCAAGGACTAATTAGGCAAGTGAGTATTTTGATCATATCATCATTTTTATGCATATTTTCCAACTCCAAGCTGTATAAACTTGAATGCTTATTGGATATAAGCATATCAGGTAATGTGTATTAGTGTAATGAGGGAGGCTGGGGCCTAAGGAGATAAAAACCCTACATCAAGGTGTGCATAATTATTAGGCAGCTTCTTTTCCTCAGGTAAAATGGGCCAAAAAAGAGATTTAAGTGACTCCGAAAAGTCATAAAATATAAAAAGTCTTTCAGAGGGATGCAGCACTCTTGAAATTGCTTAGATATTTGGGCGTGATCACAGAATCAGCAAACATTTTGATGCAAATAGTCAACAGGGTCGCAAGAAATGTGTTAAGAAAAAAAGATGCAAATTAACTGCCAAAGATTTGAGAAGACTCAAACGTAAAGCTACCAGGAACCGCTTATCCTCTGGTGCTGTCATATTCCAGAACTGTAACCTACCTGGAGTGCCCAGAGGTACAAGATGATCAGTGCTCAGAGACATGGCCAAGGTAAGGAGGGCTGAAACCTGACCACCACTGAACAAGACACAAGTTGAAACGTCAAGACTGGGCCAAGAAATATCTGAAGAGAGATTTTTCAAAGGTTTTATGGACTGATGGGATGAGAGTGACTCTTGACGAACCAGATGGATGGACCCGTGGCTGGATCAGTAATGGGCACAGAGCTCCACTTCGAATCAGACACCAGCAAGGTGGAGGCTGGGTACTGGTATGGGCTGGTATTATTAAAGATGAGCTAGCTGGACCTTTTGGGTTAAAGATGGACTTAAAATCAACTCTCAAATCCAATGCCAGTTTTGAGAAGACACTTTCTTCAAGCAGTGGTACAGGCAAAAGTCTGCATCTTTCAAGAAAACCATGACTTTTATTCAGGACAATGCTCCATTGCATGCAACAAAGTACTACACTATGTGGCTCGCCAGTAAAGGCCTTAAAAACGAAAGAATAATGACATGGCCTCCTTCTTCGCCTGACCTAAACCCTGTAAAGAACTTGTGGGCCCTTCTTAAACGGGAAATTTACAGTGAAGGAAGACAGTACACCTCTCTGAACAGTGTCTGGAACAGTGTCTGGAAGGCTTTGGTTACTGCAACACAAAAAGTTGATCGTCAACAGATCAAGAAACTGAAAGACTCCATGAATGGAAAGCTTATGACTGTTATTGAAAAGAAGGGTGGCTATATTGGTCACAGATTTTTTTTTTTTTTTAATTTCAACAATTTTTATTTGTAAATTGAGTTGTTTGTTTATCATTCTCACTTTAACAAGTGAAAATAAACAAGTGAGATGGAAAATTTTTCATTTTTAATTTAGTTGCATAATAATTCTGCACATTATAGCTGCCCCCAATAATTCTGCACACATAGATATTCTCCTAAGGAAGCCAAAATCTCACTTTTACTCCCTTAAATATTAAGGTTTGAGGTTTATTAACATTTTGGATTGACCGAGAGCACTGCAGTTGTTCAATAATAAAATTTATCCTCAAAAATACAACTTGCCTAATAATTGTGCACACAGTGTACTGCATATGCATCTGGTACAGCAGCTGTACAGCAGCTCAGAGGAAAGCACTCCAGAGGGTCATCACCACTGCCCAGAAGATCATTGGCTGCCCCCTCTCCACACTGGAAGACCTCCACCACTCCCGTTGCCAGAAAAAAGCCCAAAATATCATAAAAGACACTTCACACCCCGAGCACTCACTATTTGAACTGCTGCCATCTGGAAAGCGATACAGACTCATGAACACAAAGACAAACAGTCTCAAACACAGCTTTTACCCAACAGCAATAACCATTCTCAACAAAAACAGGAGCTAATGTGCAATGACAACATATCTATGTTTTGATGTATGTGTGAATGGGGTAAATGTGTCTAGATATATCTTGTCTTTTTCTAGTAATTTTAGGACTTTTATTTTTATATGATGCACTGACTGGAGAGCACTTTTAATTTTGTTGTACTTGGTGACAATGACAATAAAGATCTATTCTATTCTGATATGTAAATTGTCATTCTTGTCGCTGATGGTCTTTTGTGTGTGTGTGTGTGTGTGTGTGCGCGCGTGTGTGTGTGTGTAGAGGGGGGTCATAAAAAGGTATTTACATATTTTTTATTTCATTGACGTCAATCGAACTTGGATAACCTTTGTGGTTTAAGTTATATGCTCCCTGTCTTGATTGTAATGGGATGTTCTCAGTCCATCTACTGTGATCCAAAATCAGCCAATCTGTTAGATCTTCTAACAGGTTCATACTAACAAGGATAGATACAGCATATAGTGTAAGCTGATGAAGAGACAAAATGATGTAACGCTTGCAGCAGCAACCTTCATCAAACTTTCTGGAAACTTCAGAAGTTCATGGTAAATTGGCTAATTAGTCCTATCTGCTAACTGCTAACTCATCATCACATACTTTGGCAGGGAGGCTTGAAGTTCCACCAGCACACTTTGTGTGCATTTTAAAGACATGTTAGAGGAGTGTTTCACATTTCTGAGAGCTTCTTTAGTGAAGTATTCATCTGAGAAATAAGGGTGCTGCAGCCGGCTGGCAGGAGAAGGACTCACACTCAGTGACAGAAATATTGCTGCTGATCTGTGTCTGACAGCTGTATCAGGTTGTGAATTTCCACTTGGTTTGGTTTGTGCATAGGTCTTTATTTATGAGAGGTATTTATCTAAAGCCCTAAAATAAATAATAAAGTATGATCTAATTTCATTTATTTGGATGTGCAGTCAAAATCATGTATCTGTATGTGCCGCTGCCCAGATCACACACACACACACACACACACACACACACACACACACACACACACACACGCTCTTCTCTTTGCTCTTTGATCCACGCTCTGAGCATGTTGGCCGTCAGCAGACATACTGCGAGGAATACCCTGAGTGTTCACAGATCCAGTTGCCCTCTACCTGCGCCTCCATCCTGGCAGCCACTCTGGCTCTGGAGCCCCTCGATCAAGGGTTTATATCCTAAGGGCAATAAAAAAGTCACATTGTTCCTGCATAGCACCATCCACACAGGTTGCCCTCTTGTCCTAACCCCAGTTATATTCACATCTCACATACAAGCACAGCTAAGCCCCTCTGAGTGTACAGCCAGTTCTGCTGGGAGGAGACGCTGCTGCAAGTATTTTGACAGTAAAATACTGCCGCTTATCTTCTGCCTGACTGACTGAAACAGGCCCCCAATGTTTCTCACAGGATACTAACTGATTAGCTATGAAACCTGTAGTCCCAGTGTCCCCCCCGATAACTCGTCGACCAACAACAAACTTCGACCGGAATGTCAGAAACCTGAAACTATAACTCCAACCCATCTGAGTGGGGTGAGGGCTGAACTATGCCAGCCATGCCAGGCTGCTAGGCAATGTGATTGTCTGGGGGGCGAGTGTGTGTGTGTGGGGGGGGGTCATGGGGTCATGGGGGAGGGGTCGGATTACATGCCTCTGTTCCGCTGTCATTGCTTCCTCTGGGAACACAGCCAGGTAAACTGTGAAGCCCACTTCCTCCCTCAGAGGTGTCAGGCTTTAAATGGTCTCAAACCACTACCCCCTGCTGTCCACTTTCAGCTGAACCCACCATCTCACCACAAGGGGAGACAGTGGTAACAGTATCCAGTACTTTTGTGTAGATTGGTTTGCAGCAATATCAAACTTGTGTAAGTCACCCATGCAGTCACAGTGATGGTCCATGGGGCAGGCACCACTGATTGGAGGAGAGTCTTCCTGAAATTCATTCATTCAATGTCTGTGATACCTGATGAGCCCTCAAACCTGTCCTCTGGGATGTTTGGATTGGAAGCTGTAGATTTCAGAGAAACAATATGGCGGGGTGTTTGCTGAAGTTAAGGTTTACCTGAAATAAGGACCATGATTTGATGAAATTATAAGAAAATACACCCAAGACTTTAATTATATGATATATTTATTTAAAAACCCAGCCCTTCATAAAGACCAGCACACAGAGCAGCGTTGACCTGTTGTCCTGTTGTCCTGTTGTCCTGGTGACTTGTTCTCACACGGCTCTTTGAAACGGACACAACCCTGGCCTTGTTTTTCTCAAAAGTAATCATGAGTGGGATTTGTCATTGGCTGTGTGTACAATGATGAAAATAAGAATGCAAACACTGTAAATCACTGTGTAATGTAAACAAACTGTATCCCCCCTCCCAAAACACAATAGCCTGATCTCAGTGCAAAACATAGAAACAAGGACACACATAATCTGTTTATGGAACAATGAGGTGAACTTCCTCTGACTGTCACTGTGCCGGGCGCACACAGCCTATTTAAAGCTGCAAAAATGCATTATTTAGAGTCCCATATCAGGGATTATTTTCCAAATCAGGCTTCATTGTTTTCAACTTTGTCATTATCCAGAATCTGAACTACAAACAGACACCTGCACACTGTCTAACATGCACAAATACCTTTATTAGCAACTTTCCATGAATGTTCCTACAGCTTTTCACTCCTCTCCAATATGTATGTCTTATGAAAAAAGATGTTCTCACCATTATTCAGCCTTTCTTCTGATTCTTATTTTATTGCACAGAGCAATACTTCGCTTAAAAACCTGTACGATAAAGTTCATTAACTAAATGTCATTTTGATTTATTACAAGCTACGCAGCCCGTACTCTCTGCTGCTAATATCTTGTATCTGAAATTGTTTAACAAATGAGATGATTTGACAGGAAATCACACACAACATACCCATGAGGCCCACTCAGCCATAACCCCTTATAAGATTTGACCTTTTTTAGCGTCAAAAATGAACCAGATTTGGCTTTCGTTAAGACCAGTAGCTATTCAATTGAGGGGTACAGTCATACGCCCTGAGCAGCAGCCCTTTGAAGGATTGGCTTTCTAAGTCCTTTATACTCTTTGTAGGATTAACTATTTATAGATTACGACAAATACATTAGGATGTTGGAGCATTCATTTATTAAAGAATGATTCAGTCTGGACCACTGTCATTAGAGAAAATTCACAATGCAACAAGTTCTATTTGGTCCCATAGCTCTGGTCTGAGAGCACACTCCCCTCTGTTATATGTGTCTTCATTAAAAGCCAAGGCAGAGAAAGCAACAGCAAAGACAAAAAAAAAAAAAAAAACTCCTCCCAGGCACTCTGTGAGTTGTCTCTAGCACGGCTGGCAGACCCTCCTGGTGTTTCCCACAATTTTTTTGTATTATTTTTACTCTTAAATGTGCATCTCTTTGGAGAAGAGCATCTGCAACATGGAATCTTAACACAGAAGAACTGCAGGGTAATGGGCAAAGCTGTTAGGGGTTGGTGTTGGGATCAGCTGATGCAACAAAAAAATTCCAATCTTTAGGAGTGTTTTGGGGTGCAGAAAAATGCCTTAGTTCTAGATATCACACAACACAAATAAGACCTAAATTGTTACTAATGGTTAAAGAAAATCTGCCAATGGAATAAGAAGGAGGGCTTATCCAGCTGAGTTTCTTGAATCCAGCTCTTATCTTCTCCTGACCTCCGGCTCATGCAGAGCTCCTGCAGTTTAGGGTCCTCTCAAAGGAAACTGCAGCAATGAGCTGTAACATCTTCAAGAAAGCCTCTTTTAGCACAGTGTGACTGTGCATGTGTCAGAGCTCTCAGCTGTCAAAGCGTCTGAATCGCCACATTTAGCTCTGCTCCATTATCATACGGCCTCCAAACCCATCCTGCTCAAACCCTAACAGGGCCATGTGGTGATAGTTGCATACACAACATACCCAGACTGTTGATATGAGGCCCACTCAGCCATAAGCAATTTGTCTGGTGATTCATCTCCATCCATTTACAGCCACAGCTCTACATATAATTTTAGGCACATTGCTTTGTTTCATGGACACCATAGATATTTGAGAGAAAACAGACTGCAGGGCACTCTCTGAGGTCTGAGAAGTTTACCACTTTTAGAAAGAATTCATTTTTTACAGACCACTCAGGAACATGTCAGACTCAGTCATTCAGACCCATGTGGAGGCCCTAAGAGCACAAAAACCCTTCCATTAATCTAAAATATTTATCTGTGACTGAACTAGAGGGTGACATTTTTCAGGAATTCCCGTGGGTCACGTGATTCCTGCAGGAATCCCATGGGATGGGAGTCATTTTTTAATTAATCCTGTGATCGGGACGGGATGGGAAAAAAAGGAATGGGAGCGGACAGGAGCGGGAACAACATTAATAGATGATCATTTTCAGCCGTGTTCAACAACCAGATGAACAGATGCGTCCATTTTTGTAGTCATCTCTCAGTGAGAGCCAACACTCTTGACCGCGCTAGCAACACAAAAGAACTTCAGCAGTGGTTTGACTTCCTGTCAGCCAGGAGCGCGCCTGCGCATTTCTACCCTTCAAGCCAGGAGCGTGGATACGTCATTTTGTGACATTCTGTCGTTTTTTAATCATTTCTGGAGTCGTGGCGAATCAAATCATCATACCCATCTGCCTCTGATCGCCGAATAAAGCGCTCGGATTCATGCTCGGATCTTGCTACGTGCTTCAAGAGCAAAGTAAACAACAGAGGCAGAGAGCAGCTTTGGAGGAGAAAATCCAGCAGTGTGAACAACCTCTTCATATGGAGTGCTTTGGTTCACACTATCGGCGTTTTCTGTGAGTGTTGCATGACTTTGGGTGAGCTTCAGCCACGTATTTATTTATTCATTTTTCTAGTTTTAAGTGCTGGTCTTGTACTGGCACTATACTAGGGCAGCTGTATACCCTTTCAACTTTAATTCTTAATATACATTTGTGTTGAATGGACACTTTATCATGACTGCCACTTGTTTTACAGAAAGCAAATAGTTTATTATTCTCCAGTGCAGAGTCTTTACTTTTATTTATACAGCTGCTTTATTTCATTTAAGTTTGTTTGTTCAAGGTTTTCAAAAATGTGATGAAGGTTCCGAAAAATAAGAAAGCTTTCTTGAAAGCCACACCTGTAAGCCTGTAAGCTCTCAAATACTTTTTGAATTTTGTTTCTATCTGCGATAGGGGGTGAGATATCAGCTTTTTTGTAAACCTCAACAGTTAAGAAAACCTCAGGATCTGGGGGCCCTTCTCAAAATGGCCCTCAGGATTTCAGAGGCGCAGCTCAGACGGCTTGGAGGGGGTCTCGTCTGGGGAGTAATTTTCGTCTAGAACCGCCATTGTATATATATGCACTTTGTTTATACTGACCGAATGTCAGGCATGTGAAACTTAAAGGCAATGCCTTTTATATGCACTGCACTTTTACCTAAAATAAAAAAGGCAACGTTTTTTCAACATGTTTGGTTTTATTCAAACGAGAGCATGACTGGAGTGGGAGTAATTTTGAGTGGGAGCGGGATGGGAGTGGGAGTCATTCTACGGGAGTGGGACAGGACGGGATTAATTTTTTTACTCCGGTCCGGGATTGGGACGGGACGGGATTTTTTCTCTGGGAGTGGGACGGGACAGGAGTGAAAATCAGCTCCAGTGTCATGCTCTAGACTGAACCACCAGGGTGCTGGGTCACCTGGCTCTGTAGATAATCAGAGGCATGGCAGACATGCGGACAGTATTTGGTAAGTAGTGACTGGCAGGCACAGGTGGGCACTAGAATTAGTCTATAGTTATCTGTATATAAACCCACACATTTCACTGTTGAGACCAAAATATTCTTCTCTAGATGTCAAAAAATAGAGCTAGTGTAAGCTTCTGGTGATGGTTGAGTTTGGTCTGAGAGGTCAACAGAACAGAGGTTATCTCTTACTCTCTAAGTATCAGTGCTGAAAACACACAAAGTCACAATAAGCTGTAAAGTTGGGACCATCTGGCAGCTCAGAGTTGAAAGACTTCCACACCTGCAGCATTGAGACAGATCTTCTGTGAAGGTCCAAGTAAACCGCCACCTTTAACGCGCATTCACGGGCCGTCCCACTGACACTTACCACCACGTTAAAATACTGACATCCTATTGACGAGACAAATTAGCACTAATGTGTGTGACAGCCACCTCCCCCTGTTCACACACGTCTAGACACCAACACACACAAACACATGCACAAAGAGCACACACGAGACACATAAATTGGATGTTGAGAGCTGACATTCTTAATCTCACATTTCATCTTCAAAAACCTGTCAGGAAACACTGTGGCAGAAAGCTACAGAACATTTACAGAGGAGAAGAGGTTGACGGGCTGCTGCAGTCATTCCATGCATCAGTCTAAGATGTGCTAACACATACACACTCTCTGCTGCAGGTCACATGGGCTGCAGATTAGAGACTCATCAGATCTGCATAGGTGCTGTTGTCTCCAACAGATCACCATTTAAAAACTGACTTTGCTCCAATAGCTTCAGATTTCCTCCATAACCTTATAACAACAGAGGAGTTTCTCCAAAGTCACTTGTCCTGATGTTGTTTTGCTCTTGAATGTTCCTGATCGGCTTAATCAGCCCTTCTCTGACATGAGTCAGACATGAGTCAGACATGAGTCTCACACACACACACACACACACACACACACACACACACACACACACACACACACACACACACACACACACACACACACACACACACACACACTGTTTAGCTTATGGCTGCTTCAGCTTTGGCTGCAAATTAAAGAGTTATTTTCAAGGCCTCTGAATCATTAAGCTGTACATGATTATCCCTCAATCAAAAAAACACAGGTTTATGAGCCATACAGCAAACAACAGGATGCGGAGATGCAGCGCACATTACTGGTAAAAGCTTGAATGATGCTGCCTCATCACTTCAGCCTGCATCATGACCTGATATAACACAAAACATCCCTGAGACTGCCAGAAACACTCCTCAACCTGTCATCATGAAGCACACAGCACAAGTGTTGATTCAACCAGCTGGCAGAACCACCAACACACAACAGATAGCAGTGCAACAGCTGAAAATCAGGGTCAAAGGTCATCAGTGGGAAAGAGCTGCACAGAGTTCAAGAAATCACATCGGCAGGAACCCGGTCACAGCGACGTTAAGACCAGCACATTATTGTAAACCTATTTACAGGTCATCTTCTGCTGTAGTAAGACAGTCCCGTCATTTCCTGACAAACAAACAGAAACACAACAATGCTGCAGGTGTTTCCACCTGGATCTCACTGTAGGAGAACCAGGAACCATCAGGGGGTCTGTAACTTTTATAAGGAGTGCAGAATAGACTGACAGAGAACATCTGGGCTCACTGAAACATTTTTTAATCATGTCCAATGATTTAGTAGCAAATGATGTGTGCGTGATAACCCAGCTTTATTTTTAGACTTAAAATAGAATACAGAAAATGAAAACTGATTTTACCTGGCGGACACATGCAGCTGTGGGGAGCCTCCCTGGTCTCTCGTGTCTTTGGTAATCGTGCTGCAAGCTTCTGCATGTGGAAAGAAACACAGAAAGAACACTAGATATGACTAGAGGACCTACCAAAGCAAAGAGGACCAGCAGCAACAGCATTTCATAACATCCTATGATGTTAGCCTTAAAGCCCATGTCGTTGTAGCAGAACTAGTCTTATCAAAGAAAATTCACATGGCTATAAGACCAAAACTGTCCAAATGATGATTATATGAGCGGTAGCTTTCCCACATTATTTACATTATAAACATCTGCAATTCATTTATATCTATCTATTTACAATTTAAGAAAAAGTTAGCAACGAAACAGCCTCAACTAAAGTACCAGCACTGTAAGTCTTAGTTTAAAGAACAGTTACCCAGCAAGACAATTGTGACCAGTTTGGACCTGACTCCCTTTTTCCTGCTGATTATTGAGATCAGTGTAAAAAAGTTTATTACAGAGTATTCTGTGAGGTGAGAAGATGTTTTCATATGAATTTTCTGTTCCCTGATCTGAATGGAGGTCAACCAGAGTCCCCTGACTTCAAATCCTAAATACTGAACATGTTCAACATACTGACAAGGGAAGAGGATGGACAGAAACTCCTTCAGCCATGGATGTATTACAGGTTTGGACAGTCCGGACTATATTGCTGTTGGTGGAAAGAGTCTTTGGTGGTGTCTTCATGTAGGAAAAAAAAAACTTTTATTATCCGTCATCTCTGAGCAGTTTGGACATTTTAAGAAATCAGTAAAGGTGTTAAACCCTGTAGTGTGTGCCAGGCATGATTTAAACAGGCTTTACAAAGCTGGAGTGCAGATAAAACTGCTCAGTGCACATCATTTAAGACACCTTGAAGACCTCTGTCGCATTTGGGACAACCTTTGGTCTCAATTTTCTATGCCTAATTTGACAGAGAAGTCAGTAACTATTGTATGAAATCCGAGCAAACTTTGTGTCCTTGAAGAGACTTGATGACAGACATAAAATCCTCTCTTCTTCACAAGTTTGATGCATGTATATCCAGTAGAGGGGAAAGAGAAGAGGAACATTTCAGTATAGTCAAGTAACATTTCATGTTTAATGTTTTTACGTACAAGGCAAAGTTTACCAGAGTTAAAGTCCATGTATGTGGTCACACATGGATCACAGAACCGGTCGGGACCCGGGACCAAAAAAAGACCAAAAGAATGAAAAACAAGAAAAGGAAAAAAAATAACCAGGGAAAGAAACATCAGGTAAACAAATCATGTAGGCCTGCTGCGTGGTGTCCCACCCACAAACCTATCAGAAAGCATTAAATAGTATTTTATAAACTTGACATGTGATATATGACGTGAACTTTCTGACCCTAAGGCCACACCCACCACTGGTCAAGTGCTGCTAACCTCTAGCTTCCTGCTGTCTTACAGAAAAATAAAAAAAACACCAAGTCGCTTTCAACAGAAAGACCTGCATGTGGCAGCTGACTTGAAGCACCAGATAATGCGCTCAGCAAAAAGTTTCCCATCCTCAACACTGGCACTCTATGAGAAGGATTTTATCTTTGAAAATTGACACAGCTGAGATGCTGCCTGGCGTAACTCAGGCAGCATCTCATTAAAGCCTCACTGTGTCATCTATTACAGCAGCAATGAATGCAAACTCTGTGCAAAAACTCTGTTACAAGAGATGCACAAGTCAATAAAACTGATCTAAACCATTCTGATGTCAGTGCCTGAGAGGTCTCTCTCATAGTTTGAAAACCTACCTGAGGTCTACAATGCTGATGCAGAGGAGACTAAACAATTTGATATGTGCTCACATACACAAGGATGTTTTGCCATCAGTGGATGTTATGGACTCAGTTTAATGACCAAAGGAGGATGTTTTTGGGCAGTAGTTAAGAAGCAGTGGTGACTTTAACATTCATCATACATGTTATTGCATGGTTGGTTATTGGCAGAGGAATGTGGCACAGCCAGTTAAGAAGTTTGCAACAGGTGCTGAAGGTCCTGTCATACTGAGCACTGCTGAGGAATTCTGGGTAAAGACTGTGCATCAGTTTAGCAGGATGACCAGGGACAGAACTGGGGGTCACAAACTTCATATTTTGATTCAGCCATGTCTCATGTGGGGAAAAGCATCTATTTTTTTTTTGTTTCAAGTATTCTTGGCGTTTCACTTTGCATAATTCATACTCGACTGTCTACCTCCCCAAACTCGGCCCATTAACTGCATCAATCCAGCTTTTATATCTAAAGTGTCTGAATGAATCAGTACCATGGTTGGTTTCAGATGCTGTCCAAGGATCCAGAATTTATTTCCAGAAACTTTTCAAGCTTTAAAACCCCAAAAAGGCTGAAAACCTACAGCGAACATAGATAAAACTATGAGTGGCTCCTCAGTTGATGTATGTCCCGCAGGCCTTTTGTGGGTATTTTCTTTCACCATTGGGGGGATTAACACTGAAACACTCTCCTAAAATTTGCCTTTTAAATCAGACTCCACAGTTTCACTTAAGTGCTCCTGTCATTCAAGAGTCTCATGCGAAAACAATTGTCGGACTGCACACTCAGACACAAATTTCCCTTAACCCACTTTATATTATTCATGAATACTTCCAGGAATTTATCTTGGTTGATACTGGCAGAGTCTACGAAGGGCTGGAGAAGTCTTTAGTAAGACTAATCCAGAGAGCTATGCAGCCACAGCTCTCTGCAGTCCACTGTGAAGCAACATTGTTGAAGCAGACAGAGCAGGGGAGAGTGAGAAGCAGTCTAACTGAGATCTCACAACTAAAGCAGCATGTTTGACCACATCAGAGCTCAGTACAGACCCAGACCTGTCAGGGGGGGACCCAAAGACTGAACTACAAACCCTGTCATCAGCCTCAAATCATGTCTTCACGTAATACACGCTACCCTGCAGAGACTAATCCTGTGTTGGTCCTCAGTGCTGCACCGCTCTGTCTCTATAAAAACAACAATCTTGCAAATTACAGGAAACCTGAATAAGCAGAGACAAAGAGCAGGTATGTAACCAACACACCAGCCAGCAAGCCCACGAGTATCATGAGTAAATGTCAGAGGATGGACAGGGAGCATCATGGGTTAATGTCAAAATCTGGACTCGGATCTATCGGTCTTCCACTCTCAGGATGCAAATCAAACACAGACAGTACTTTTTATTTTTTCCTTTTTGTGGAAAGTTAAATCAAATCCTATGATTCCGCTTCTGTCTTACTGATATAACAGCACTGCAATGTAGCTGTTAAATGAATCACTTCTGTCTGAACTTGATTGTCTTGTTATACTAATTTTCACCCCAAAATGTGTTATTTTACTCCTGTAAATGATCAATGAAATATTGACTTGATTTTATGACTGTATTTAAAAAGGTTGGTTACAAACGTGATTATAGACCAGATCAAAAAAGTCATTAAATAAAGCTGGTCTCCATCACTCCACAGAGTCTGCTACAATTTAAGCTGCAAAAGTCAAATCTGTATTTCAGGAGTGATGTGTCAGGGCACCTGCAGGTTACATCTGATTTATTTAGCAAAGGTCAAGAAAAACAGTGCAAGAAGAGACCAAAGCTAAAACTAAATACTGTCTGACACGACCTTTGTGATAGTGTAAAAAACTTTGCCAGAAAGTGTAAAGCAGTAACTTTTAAGTCTGATTCACATTTTCTCAAAAGTAGGCAATCCTTAGAAATGAACAGGTGCACTTTACTTGAAAAGATCACTCACATGTACAAAACTGCAGAGATCAAAACTCCAAAAATCTAACAGCCCATGTGAACACAAACTGTCAACCTTTTTTGCCTCATTAAAGCAGGAAAGGTGTGAGCAGGAAATCTTTGGGGAGGGCAGCACAGGAGAAATATTTACATAATGCAACTGGAGTAAAACCAGAAGAGCAACAGGTAACATGATAAAAACAAACTTTAGCTAGTTTGGGAGAAAGGTCCCAAAAGTCAGTTCAGCATTTCAGCACAGACAGAAGACACTTCACACTGCTGGTGTGAGTCTCTCATATCTGTCTAACATCTTCATCCGTCTTACAGGCCGAGCACAGAAAAATGAACATTTAGGGCTGTGTTTGCTCCATACCAGCTCTTTCTCTGCTCATGGAAAATATAAAATATACTGTGAAGACACTTCCTGATGAATTTCAAAGTAAAAGTCTGTTCAATTTAAGTTGTGGGAAGACTTTTTTTTTCTTTTTGATAAAACACATGACATAAATAGGAAAAAATCATCATGAATCCTGCTGGCTGTGTGAGCTTTGGTAGTTCTAAAATTCTTTCATTAGGTCAATGAAAATTTTTGTAATCTATCTCAGTTTGTAAAGTTGATTTGCTCTTTTTCTAAGGGTTTCACCCTTGAAATAAATCCTCCTGTGACCTGCTGAGAGAAGAGATATTAGAGGCTTCTTTGATTATCTTTCAAAGCCAAATCATTTAAATCAAAATTAGTCTGTGGGCTTATTTGGGGTTTAACTTGTAGGAATATATGGGTCAATAACAGCATTCCTGCAGCCTGAACAAATCCTGAGCAAAGCCATTGTTGTCTTCTCCATTCTAAAATATGAAAAAGCAACGGTGTAAAATGTTCAGCTGTGAATTTCAGAACTGCCCAAACAGTCCAAGTCCACCACAGAGCTGTATGTTATAACTATATCTCCACTCATCAGCACAACTGTTTAGTCTCAGTCTCGTTTGCGATCTGTCATACAGGTCAGCTGAAAGAAGTGACCCCAGGTGTGTGCGTGCGTGCGTGCGTGCGTGTGTGTGTGTTTGTGTGTGTGACGAAGTGCAGAGGTGACTTCTCTCCCAGTGTGCTGTTTGCATCAGGCTGTCTGATTAGCACATGGGCTGTTCATGCTCTCTCTCTCTCTCTCTCTCTCTCTCTCTCTCTCTCACACACACACACACACTCCTCACACAGCATGGTGACATGTATACGCATGTATTTGTACTTGTGTTGTGTGACTGTACATGTGGACCTCACAGTATATTGGGTGACAGTTCTGTGGGGAACCCGGGGCGGGGGGGACCATATTTTTCTGTTTCTGCACCTCACAGTACCGCCGCTAGCTCCCAGCATGCCTCTGCTCTCACTTGGAGCACCGAGCCTGTACAAAGGTCTGCAGAGAGCACTTTGTGGTCAGTTGTAAATGTTAAAGGGGCCGTGTTTAGGCAAGGTAATGACGAACGAGGTGGAGGTTGGGTCAGTCAGGCTGTTATTTTAGGAGAGCTCTGGCTGAATTCAAGGACCTCTCAAAGCTCATTCTTAACCTGCACACCTATTGACAGTTCTCAGCCATGAAGGCATGTGTAAACATGAATCCACAAATCTCTGAAAAGTTTTTACTGTGTAATCAGATAAATGATTCACTCCCAGGTGGTAAGATAAAAAGGAGAATTTGTAGAAGTGCACGATATGTAGTCTAATATGTCAGAGGCTTATAGTAGAAATATAATGTATAATTAAATTAAATTATAAAAGCAGCTGGAACAAGCTGAAACTGGTGTGGATGTTTTTTAGTGTTTTAGGGCAGAATATCAGGATTCAAAAATTTCAAAGATGTACTGCAGATATTCAGAGGGTAGGAAAAAAGTCTTCAGGTTTTGAAATAGTGTCAAACATTATGTAGCCTACAGAATTACTAAAATGACCACAGAATTCAACAAAACAAGTGTTAAAAGATGCAAAGCAGAGATCAAACCATCCTGAAGAACCTCAAAGATGAGCAGATTGGACACAAGGAGATACAAATGTCCTCAAAGTAGGGCTGCATGATTAATCGGTTTTTAATCGTAATCGGATTATTTAGTAATGACAATGTTTAAAAAATTTAAATCCTCAAATTGACTTTCCTCCCTCTCATGTCTTGCGCCTCCAGGCCACAGTTGTCCCCCCCCCCTCCTGTGGAAGCGCACACCAGTGTAGAACGAAGACGGTGATAATTTTATGGATGAATTGGGCAAGAGCAAGTCAGTCATGTAGAGTTCTTACGACTTCGCAGTTTTGGATGAAGAGCAAACCACTCCCCGCTGCAAAGTCTGTCAGAAGGAGGAATTCAGGAGTAAACGCAACAGTTTTTTGTTGTAGCAGCATTTCATCCATACAGAAACGGCATCTCAGGTGACTTTTTGAAAATGGGTCAGACTACCACTTCATCTCCGTGTGGATGACTATCTGCATCTCTCTTGAAACGATCATGTGACACAGCTTAACTCTTTTATGGCACCTGCACGTGTCCGGCCAAAACAACCTTTATACCCATGCTCTGTACTCTTCTTCTGTCTTTTGTGCAACAATACAGCTGCGATACAGCGCCACTTATTGGCTTGGCATATGCACTACATTGGTTTCAGTGGTTTTGTTTTGAGAGATGATAAAAACCCTTTTTCTTTTTAAAGTGAAGTATGGTGAAGTTGTTACTCAATAAAAAAATCGAAATCGAAAATCAAGTTTTCAGAGAAAATAATCAGGATTTTAATTTTGGCCAAAATCATGCAGCCATGCATCACAGCCTCAAACCTGTCTCTGAATGCTGCACAGAAAAGACTCATTTCCCAATAACTCCAGGGGTTCTGCTGTGACGCACATTTGACTGTAAGAATAATAAAAACTCTGAGAGGCTGCAAAAGAGGACGCTTTCCATGACAGAGGAAACTGATCATCAGACAGGGAGGTAGACTGGAGGGCATATTGGTCAAGTATCACAGTTCCCCCTGCTCCCACTCCCCCATGCTACAAAAGGCCACATCTGTACTTGTGTCCCATTAATAATGAGTATTTATACACAGAGCTAAACAAAAAGGCAGGCAGCATCGCCTCGGGCTCATCTGGAGGTGAAGATGGAGAGCTCCTCTTCATTCCAGAGCTCTTCAACCAGCTCTCTGATTGGCTGTCACTATGATCATTAATGCATCATAATTATCATGAACCTTTCCTGTCAGTGTGTCCTGTGTCTTTCCTTTATTGCTGTTTTTTTAAATCATTTTTTAAAGATGACAATTATTGATCTCATGTTGGCGTGTTTAAATCAAAGTTGGCACAAAACATGGAGTCTCAGTAATGTCACACCGGTAGTCACCACATTTAAAATGGCTAAACTACCAACAGGTAAAGGTGGAGCTGTGGCCGTAGCATATGTTCTTAACAAACATCTACAACACTCCCACCTGTCTCCCCAATCGGACAAGTCTTCACCCCAATATGATCGAGATGGACCAACTGTTCCAATAAATAAGGAAATGAGCTGCGGAGACCAGAGCTGTTTTAAATTGTTTTTTTTTTTTTTTTTTTTTTTTCATTAGGCTGTAAACATGATTACTGCCTGCTGCAGACATCAACATTTGAATAAGATCTCCACGGCCTCAAGTGGACACCTACGGAACTGCAGTTTTTTGCACTCCTGCATTGGCCTCCTGTCAGTGTTGTATTAAACATCAACAAGAAATTCTGCATAGCTTCTGTCATTAGGACACTTTTTACAGACCAGCAGAGCAGCGGGCACTGCAAACTGTGCTGCAGATCTGCCAGCTACGACAGGCAACACAACACATTATAATCATTGAGCTCATTCATGCTAATGAAGGTACAAATGATCAATCAAAAACAAGTTACAAAGAGTACAATTGATTTTAAAAAACTAAAACAAGGTGGATAAAAAAACAGAAAATCATGTTTTTCTATTAAAGAAGTTTGATAACTGAAATCACAACTTAACAATCAAGTTTTTTTTTTTTTTACAAATGTCACTTGAGAGCAAAAACCAGCCTTCAAATCTAACAGAAATACTGTTCTATAGAGATACAAATTTAATGCATGAAGATTAGAGTCATCACTTTGGTCAGTGGTTACTCTTATAGCACTGCACATCCAAGTTTCCTGCTCAGTCTTTCAGAGTCCTGATACTTTTAACAATGTGGATCTGAGAAGACAAAACATTAGGGACACTTTAACTAGACGCTCCACAATCCTCACTTTGGTGCAGACAGCTGACTGCTAACTGTAAACCAAAAGTTACACTTAATCCACACTTTATTCTTTGCTCATTAAGACTTTATTCACATACCATAAAGACTTCTATAAATAACCTTTAAAAAATGTATACTTTCTAAATGCTCTGTCATGTTTGTCAACACTTTGGGGCACATTTCCGAGCCCTAGCTATGCTACTTTAATACTTGGAGAGATTCTGGGTAGATGGACAAAATGTTTCTCATTTCTTATTGTACAGAGTTAAGGTGACACAAAACATCCACTTGGTGGTTATTTGATTCCATAATACTGTGGTAACATGCATAGAAATATGATGTGCTAGACTGGGATTCATGGGAATATTAGCACTGAAGAAGATTACCATCCCCATCAACAATGCAGCAATGATCTGTTCAAATGAATCCTACAACACCCTTAATCTTTCTGGTACTTAGCATACACATGACTATCGACCCAAAAAATCAGCTTTTATTACATGCTAACTTTTCACACCACAATACAGCAGCCAAAAGTTTATTTTCTAGTAGTAGCAAAAGTTTTGAACTTTTCCTCCAAAGTTTCTGAAATTGGTTTTTAAGGATACCAACCAATGATCCCCCCTGATTCCGGCTGACCCAGTCTGTTCTATGGCAGGTGTACATGCTGCAGAAACCACAGCAGCATGCACCTTGTTGTTTCCCTTTCCCGAGGAAGGTTAGTAGACTAGTCCTAGTGAAAGGGGTAATGGGGGTGGTGTGAGTGTGTGTGTTGGGGGACTGGGGTGGGGGTCTGGTGATAAAAGTTGGGCCAAAGCAAACGGAGGGAGAGAAAACAGGGCCTCTCCAGGACTTCAATCAGTGTGGAGGAGCTTATTAGTGTAGCCAGGGAAGTGGTCAATGAAAGGGCAGCGCGGGGGCAACCTCAGAAGCAACAGATGTGAGGCAGCAGAAGAGCTCCTCACACTTTATCTCTCCACATCGCTCCCTGAGTGAAGTCACATGCGATGTTTACAACATATGTTCAACTGTCCGGGACTATGTAGGCTAAGTCAGATATGTGCTGGAAACTGGTTGAATCTGTCCGCCTCTGACTACAGAAATGCTGGCAGTTTACCTGCTGCAGTTATCTGAACAACTCGGTTATACTATCATAAAAACTACCGATAAACCTCTCGAAGTGTGAATAAAATCCTTATTCTATCACGCTCCATGAAATATGGTGGATTAGGTGCATTCTGCTAATTCATCTGAAATTATTTATCTTTTCCTCAAACTGACACACAGCAGACTCCTTAAACACAACGATTACTGTTAAGTGGCGCGCATACGGTAAGTGTGCGAATGTTGTTCTTTTTTTTCTTTTAAAGAAACTCTAAATGAGTCTGTTACCGAAACACATTTAACCTTTAACAATCTCTCAACATTTATTTCTTTGACCCAAATCAAAATTAGATCCATCGCATGCAAAGTGAATAAACATAAACCCATCGAAGTTTCGTAAATAACCACATTATCAAACCATATTAATGTCTCACGTTACATATTAGCAGGGTGATCGGAGGCTTCGATTTCAGGTGTTATTAAGCAACAACGTTCGTAGTTTTAAAATCAAGACGTTTCAAAATAATCCGGTGTGGCCGTTGGTGGATTAAGCAGGTTTAAATGGGTTTTGAAGGGATTGTATGAAAAACATTGAGCACATAACAACACCATGAAAGAACCATGTCTTTCGAAGTTTTTCTTCAAATCGAATTCTCCCTGCAGTTAAACAAAATATGTTGCATGGAGTAAAATGTCCTCCAATCAATGTAGGCCCTACTTGTTGTAAAACAATGTTAAAAGTTTGGAAGAAAAGCGCTCACCTCCTCCAGGATCTGGTCCAGTCGTCCCAGGATAACGGGCTCCACCTGCTCCACAGACAACATCCACGCGGAGAGCTGCTGCTGCTCCAAACTTACTATCCTGGACTGCAGCTCCGAGGTGCGCATAAAAACCACAATGCAAACTCCGAGGCACAGTACAAACACAGCGACGCACACCGTTACACCGCACAAATCTCTCCAATCCCTCCACTGAGGCTGTTTGGATGGTTCCTGCTGCTTTTGCTGCTGCTTCTTGCCGTGGGTCCTGCTGTCCTCGCCCGCTTTACCCGCGACTCCCAACTTCGGGCCCCCCTCCATTTCAGTATAACTTTGATTCTGTCCAAACAACAATCCACAAATTCTCCAGCTTCTTCGAGCACAGAAGAACTCCCGAAGACTTGCAACTTTGAAGCCTCCAAACGGTCGTCCAACTTCTCTGGGACAAAAGTTTGACAGTTGTCCGTTTCGTCCTCAAACTGTTTCCAAACTTTCCTGCTGCCCTCAGATGAGCATCTATATAACAGTCAGGGCGGGGTATACTATGTTGATATTCATCATTCAGTGATGATCCTAATTCAGGGGACAGAGTCTCAGTTCTCTTCGCTCTGCTCCGTTTGTTCCATTCACAGTTTCTCCTCTGAGCGCTTCCTCTGTGTATCAGGTCCGCAGTCAGTGCGCGTCTCTGAAACCCGAGCCAGCCTCTCTCTCTCTGCTCTGCGCAGCTCTGGATGCCGCGGGCTCTTTGCTCTCAGTGCATGCTCCTCCTCTGAAAGGCTTTGGGTAAAATGTTGGGGCGGGATCCATGGCGGTGTTGCTCCCCCTTTGATCCGCGCACTTGGAGAGAGATATTTTTAGGGTGCGCAAAGCGAAGCGCTCAGTCACACAGGCGGTACAGTGACGGCCTGCTGACAGAACGGCTCGGCTCCAGACCAAAACAACGCAGCACTCTGCTGCCCCGAGTCCAGATCCGACTCTGTTTGTTAGAGGATCTGTGGGATTCAGAGAACCTGCTGCGCACTTCTGCAGGAGGAACGGAAACTTCTGCGCGCCAGAGCACAGGCACTGTAGCTATGTCTCTGCTCACACGCTTTATTCCGCAACTTCAATTTCTGCAGGTTCTTTCGGTATGTGAGGGTGCAACGGGTTACATTTCCTCAACAGATACAGTCATCTCTACTTGTCCAGTACAAAGGTTTAAATTCAGTAAACCGTCTTGTTGACAGTTTATTATCTGAATTTTGTCCTCACTGGATTAACTGACTCGGACTGATTATTAAATGCTCAGATTTAAAGCTGATACGGAGCTTGTGAGCATGCATCTATAGTGCTCGCCTGTGGAAGCTCAAAGTAGGCATACATCCGGTCATTAACTGTCATTTAGATAAATGTTTTTGTTTGTTTGTTTGTTTGTTTTTAAATGCAGCCTTTTCTTCTCCCAGCTAAGCACTGTTTGGCTTCACCAGAGTGCGTCTAACTGACTTCCCCTCCCATTTTCAAAGACCCACTCAGATGAAAATCATGTTTTATCTTGTTGTCTACATATTCATATATTTTTCTGATGCTAGAGGATATATCTCAGAGTATTTCTGCATTCAAACCTCTGTGAACCCCTGGCACGCCAAAACACCAGGTTCAGATGCAGTGAGATTATCTGCATCACACTTGAATGCCCTTCACTTCAACAAAATGTTGAAGTGAAGGGCATTCAAGACCCTAAATGTCCAAGATAGTCTTAAATAAGGTTTGTATTATTCATTATTGCAGTAGCATTTAAATTACTGAACAGATACTGGACAGCTTGGTGTTAGATGGGTTCTGTTGGAGTAACACTTTCAGACCACGTGGAATGTGCATTGTTGGTTTGGTGTTCGATCTTCACAGTTGTTCATGTTGTGTTGTGCGTTTAACTTGTAGTATGACTAATGTGCAGTGTTTGTGGTTTCCATTGGTATGTGTTTGCCCACAAACTTTTATCTGTCAACACTTGTGAGGCAGCTTAATGTTTATCTTTTAAAAGGAGACTAAATCCTCAGCTCCTACCATATCTGTTTTGAGGACATTCATCATTTTTGTTGTCAGTATTTTGAGTTGATCAGCATAATTTTCAAGACTGAGGAACAAATTGTGCCAAAGTTATTTTTCCTCACATTAAAACAACATCAACATGTTGTCCGTAGAACTTAGGCCCGAACTACACATATATGGATATTTATTTATTTGGATATTTTTGTACTCCCGTCTAAATAAATGTATCTGTCCACATGTGTTAGTTCAAAAAAAATATCTGCGTCCACACGTAGCCTTCAAACTCAATCCTATCTGGTGCTGCTTAAAAAAAATTCAGGAACAAAGCTACCTGATTGGCCGATGAATCGTAACAGCGTCATGTGTCATGCATTGTTTGCGGAAGCTACGCTAGTGCGTCGGGTCCATGTGACAGACCATGTGACCAATAAAAGTATTGGCCGCAGCAGACGCTTCTGTGAGCTGGCCCCAAAAGGGCAAAACAAACGTAAAGAATACCCTGTCTGTCCGCCATCGTTGTTGTTGTTTTTCTTTTTAATTCGCATGCGCGAGCTGCAGTTTGACGTCATCGATCCGTAAAAGTCCGACCACACGAATCCACTACGGATACGGGATACGGATATTTTTTTATTTCTCCACTTGTTTTTCCGGATTCAGATTTATCCGGTTTGAGTGTTCCAAACTCCCGTTTTGGTGTGGTAGGGAGGCCTAATCGGACATAAATATGTGCAGTTTGAAATATATCCGCATTCGTGTAGTTCGGGCCTTAGTTGACATGAAATAGTCTTGTTTGTCCAAAATGCGAAGTCAATAGACTTCCATTAGAAAAAAAACATTTTGACTGTATGTTTATGGTACCAAATCAACATACTGCAACCTTTATTTTTTGCAGTGACTCAATCTCCAGGCAGGGCTTTAAGTTAACTTTTTTTTGTCCATAGTGCTGGTGCTACAGAGGTTGACAATCTTGTAACATAAGACAAAAACTTGTAGCACAATATATGGCATGTCAATCTAAAGAAACAGGTTGTGTGACTGGCAAAGGGCACAATGTACATATTGCATACAGTAAACAAAATCCAAACATAAGTGTTTTCAGAAACATTTTCTTTATTTGTCCATAGGACATAAACAAAGCAGTAATATTAATGTTACATTTTTAAACCTGCATGATAAAATAACATTTTCTTTAATTAGCCATTGGAAACAACAAATGTATTACACTGATGTAAAATATGATTTTCACTTAGTGAGAGGAAAAGATAAATATGTATGTTCGAAAGAATCCAACTGATTTGCAACCCATTTGAAACTAAACTTCAAAACTCTCCTCACCTCATCTGCTGCTTGCAATTCAAATAAATCTTCTAAACCACCTTGATAGTTCATAACACTCAAAACAATTGTTGTCCCCTGATCTCACTCAAGGCTGATGGGTATCAACAACAAATACCCTGATAGGGTCATCATTGATAATTGTGTTTCACGTCACAGTAGTCATGTCATCTGACCACGTCTTCAATAGTGGCCTCCTAGCCCTATTAAAAGATGACATCCATTTTTCTGCTGCACTGCTGGGACTATTTTCCTCCAAAGGACAACCTTCTGAACTGATGCAGATTAAGTCCTCAGTTGTGGAGACATGTCTGCTCAACTGAGGTGGGTAGCCATACATTCCGGCAGCCATCCTCGCATAAAGCCAGATTAATTTATTTTTTCCACTTAACATTCCAGAACATTTATCAGGCGGTCGAGCCGCTCATTGATCCCTGTTATTCCCCAAATAATGTCCTCCTGTGTCAGGACCCTCCCACTGGGTCCGGGTGGGCTGGAGGGCCGTCTGCCGCTTGTCGGCCTGGTGCTGGAGCCGGGGGATGGCTGGCCCGTATGCTGCTGGTACTGGCGGATGACTCTGAGATGGCTTACGGTCAGGCGTGGGAGCCGGCAGGGGTGCTGCACGTCGGCGGCATGGCTGACTTATCAATTTCTGTTAAACAATAAACATATTGGTTTATTTAAATGGCTGATTCTGTGTATGTGTTGCATTTACATCTGTGGTGCCAATGATTTCCGCCACCCGCTGCTCAAATTCCGCTAGGTGCCCCACTCCCTGACCCCCACCTGGCTGGCCAGTTCTTGCAACTGACGATTTTTATTATAAGATCCAGATTTTTTATTATAAGTATCGACACATGAGGCCCCAGAACAGTGGTGGTTTGAGGCGGTCCAATGCTTAAAGTCTAGGATCTCAGGTATGTACAGTTCATAAATTATCCTAGGATGTAGGCTTTATCATTTGTTAACGCACCATTATGCAATCCAGGAGGCTCCACTCGTGCTGTAGCCAGCACTGACGCTAGCTAGTGTAGGCTAAAATTACTTTGCTAAGGTAAGGTACTCTTAATTCGTCCATGGGAGGACCTCCGCATTGTGTGTAGCAAACAACTAATGGTCACGTTATACTCAGCAGTATCCTGATGTCGCAACATTGACACATAGTATAACAGCTGCACTGACAGAGAGCCTCAACCAGGCTAACAGGTGTCAAGGGCAGGTGCAACAGGAGCAGAAAGGTAGTACTCTTGTCCGTAAAACTGAATGTTTATATAACCTGGCCAAATCCTTGGCTTGCTCTGTACGTTCAGGAGAAGGCTGCAGCAGCACTTGAGCTAGCCTCCTCTATTTTAGGCTACATTAGCTAGCGTCAGTGCAAGCTACTGCTCGAGCGGAGCCTAATGGGCTGAATCATGGTGTGTTGACAAATAATAAAGCCTACATCCTAGGATAATTTATGAACTGTACATGCCTGAGATCCTGAACTTGAAGCATTGGGCTGCCTCAAACCACCACTGTTCCTGTCTGCCATCCTTTTTTATAGAGACAGTATGGAGTTGACTTCTTGACTTCTTCTATGGTTTTGTTTAAATTTTTCTCTCTGGCAGCACTACTCATTTAACCCTGCTTCCATAGACACGCCACTCATCTGACCCATGTCAAAGATGGGCCAGAATGTTTTGTAGAAGCAGAACAAGTTATGTAAATGAAAAAGTTAGTTTTGTAAATGCAAAAATACCTTATTTAAAAAAAAATCAGTAGCCAATTATTTATTTATTTTTTACAATACTTTGCTTACATTTACAATTACTATTTTTTGTTTACTATTCCCCACTTGCATTTGCAATGCTTCCTGGAGTCCTTGTGACTCCATAGCCTTCAAAAAGAGAGCAGCAACAACCACAATTTTGTCTTGTGCAGTTGGTTGCACAAACTATTTTGATAACACTCCTCCGTGTCCACCGTGGTGGCAACATGTGGGATCAAATGATCAGCACCTTCAGCAGTCTGAGAAACTCAAAATGCTGAAGGTGCTGCAACAGGGGCATTCCTTACATGGACAACTTCACATCCTTCTATACAAGAACCAATCTCTTCAAACGTGACCCTCTCCATCCTAACTACACTGGTTCTTGTCTTTTATCATTGAACATTGATCTTACTCTGCGCTCCTGCAATGCTTTTTCAGCATGACAGTCAAAGCATAATTCCATAACATGCCCCACCTACCTTATTCCTGTCATCAGTACATTCAGAAAGCACTCCAGTCATTCAAAACCAGCCTCAGGTGCAAAGCTGGACTATCACCCCCTGCTGATCCCCCCCAAACCTCCACAGATCACACTGAAAATGGCACTTTTAAATGCAAGATCTCTTTTAAACAAGTCTTTTCTGATAAATGACCTTATTTTAGATAGTAAAATTGATTTTATGTTTTTAACTGAAAAATGGTTCAGCACTGATGGACCGAGAACACTGATAGAGGCCTCTCCACCAAATTATGAATTTTTATATTATTTTAGGCGGGGTAAAGGAGGTAGGGGGACAGCAATAATTCTTTTAGCACAGCATGGTTTTAAAAACATCTTTTGAACCCCACTCCTTTGTTTTTAACAGTCCCCCCATACTCTGTTTGACTGTATACAGACCACCTTAGAGTTGCAACAATTTTATCACAGAATTTTCAGAGCTGCTCTCATTCCACTAAGCAAAAGACGTATATTAGACGTCTAGTCTAAATTTATACTCAATTTCAACGTCGGGATTCGGTCTATTTCTTGACGTGATTTATACTTCGCCCTCAACTTCATTTTTCGATAACTTTTTATGCAATAGAAAACTGTAATGTGCATAACTGACCTCTAAATACTGGATTACATTACTTATGATACCGTGGAGAGATATGCAGCATAGTATAGATGTAGACATCATTTACACCAGTGGCGATTGCTCTAAGACTGCAAGGGAAGCTCGGCTTCCCTTAAAATGTCACCCCCCCAAAAAAAGAAAAAGTGGTGAAATACGTGCGGCTGTGTGTACATTTCATTAACTAAAAACGCACTCGAAAGCCTTCAACTTTTGTTCAGACACTGTGATAAGAAGCTGATAATCACAGGTAACCAGCATAACTTCGTTCTCATTCATCCTCGCAGCGCCTCAGCGCTTCAAACAGTCGGACGCTGGGCTTCTGCTGACTTCAATGTGGAAGCTCAAAGTGGGTTGTTCCAGCAGCGAAACTAGACGCTCATTGGATAAATGCTGGGCTTTGTCCCGCCCAAAGGAAGCCCAGCTTCACTGGAGTTCTATGGCGAGAGGGCGGTCCCGACTTTCTCCCGGACTCCGAGCTTCTGCATCCATGATTGGATGAGCTGTCTGAGGCGAAATCCTTTTTTGATTGACAGCTAAACAAGCGAATCAGCGATCTTGAAGAATAAAACATCTACCAGAGCATTTTCCAAGTCATTCATTCCGTTGTTCTTAACTGCTCCAGAGACTTTACCGATCCTCAGCGACTTTTGTCTTTGTTAAAAACGACTGCCATTGTGTTTGGCGACTCTGTTCTGTTACATACTAATAAACAAATACAATTATGATGTAGGCCAGAAAAATGAGCTTCCCCTCCTTGAAAGACCAGCAGCCGCCACTGATTTACACGTATAAATTTATACTTCATTTCAACGTCGGGATTCGGTCTTTTTTTAGACGTGATTTAGACATAAAAATTTATACGTCATTTCAACGTCTACATATAGACCAAAACTAGACAATCGATTTTAATCCACAATTCAAGAGTTGATTATTTAAAATAATAACTGAACATTGCAGAACTGATATCAATCTATGGGACTACTATCATACTCCGGAGTGTGACCAGTGCTTTCGCCATGTCCGGTCAAAACGCATATATACGGAAAAAAAAAAAAATAAAAAAAATACGGATCTTAAAGCCTTGGTCCTGCTGAGTACTCGACAACAAAGTCGGTCGCTGAAATTCAATTTAATTATTAGATTTAATGTGTTTTATCCGTCTCGGTAACGCCGGCTGCCGCCGTGACAATAATCCAGCCACCTTATTGGTGGAGCACGCTCACGTGACCCACCGTGCAACCACTTCGGGTAGATCCTAATTCCACCAAGAGCGAAGCAGTCCGTGATAAAAGTTATCGGCATAGCCGCAATACTACGAGATGAGCGACAAAAAAGTATTTGGTAGCTCTGCAAGAGCCCAGCTTTACACCCGTATGGAGATCGTACCATAATCGGACCATAACATGAAAACGGCTTCAAATTGTGGACCGCACAACATCCGGCTGAAGCATTGCGCTTTGTCTACACTCGACCTCACGACAGTCGGACTACACCAGAAGTTCCACTCGTGCCAGAGTTCGAGAGTTATACTTTCTGCTGAAAAGAAGTGGGTGCTGAAGGAGATATTATAGAAAATGTTTATTTTTGCAAGCTTTGGTCCTCCCACTGTCGTGCATCATGATGCGTGATGGTGAAATGCATTCACGGCAAATGTTAAACTCGAGTTCGCATGTAGACTGGTTGCTACTACGAGGGCTAGCTTGTGGCTAATTTAGCCAGCGTGGGCCCAACAGCATCAAATAGTCCATGTCAACGTGTGTTGTCGTGAAAGTAAATAAGGGCCTGCTCTCTCTTTTGGAGCCAAGGTTAAAAGCTGCTAGTTAGGCTATCCATTTAAATTAGAAAATGAAGTCTATTTTGATGCCAGTGCTATTGTTTTTGTTTATCCAGTGTTATTTTTTATATAGTTACATTTGTGTTTAACTGTAATTGACATAGATGGGTTTTTCACTATGTGTGGTAGAAATGGGACGCATTAGTTGAATTATTCCAATATTATTTTGTTAATCCATTAGCAGTGCTATAGGAAATGCTAATAGTAAAAATTTGACATATTTTTTTTACCAAGAGCAAAAGGTATTCATTATGCATTATGTCCTGCTTCACAAGTTGCCAATTGTACTAAAAAAAAAAAAAAAACAATGTTATAATGGTTGATCTACAAGCTCACACTGTTATTAACATTATTATTTTTCTACTTTGTTTTTTCCATGTGTTTTCTTTCCAGCCATATTGAATATGGCCTCTAATTATTTGAAAGAGTGGCTGAGAAAAAGAGCTGGGGAGGGTGATTTCTTAGATGAATTTATCAGTGATGAGGATGTGTCACAGGAGGACACACTAGAGAAGGGTATGGCAAGTCAATCTGGCCAGTTAACAGACGACACTTAAGGAAGTACTTCTTTCAATACAACCTTGGAAGAAGACAATACTAGATAATTTCTACACTTACTATGATTCAAGTTTCTTTTGTTTTTTTTCTTTTCGCAGAGTCTGTTCGCACTAACTTCCCGACAGCAACAGAGGAACTGGTCGCAGCATCGATTTGGGACCATTTGAAACAGGCACCAGCTCGATGTGGTGGGAGGGGCACCACCAGAACACCACCCTGCTAATTTAAAAAAAAATATATAGCTTAAAATTGTTAATATTTATAGTTCATTTCAGTACTTTTGTGTTCTGTTTATGTACTGTGGTATTAGTATTAGTTAAATTTTTCTTTATGTTGTTGTTCTTGTTCTTTATACTTTGTAGCTATGTTTGTATATAGATATACAAACATGGTTTTTCCCACTCCATGACTGTAGTGGTTATATTCTGAGTGAAAAATGTACTGTGATTTCAATTACAGTGGACTGATCATTGCCAAATGTAGATTAGTGTTAAATTATGAATGAGCATGACTGTAGAAGCTAAATATTCTAAAAGGTCCAGAAAGAGAAGCAACATTGCCAAAATAGAACATCCTGGGAGTATGTGTATCAAGGTAAGCAGCAGGTAACTTTTGGTGTAGAGAATCTGGCTCTACAGATGGTGTTTCCTGTGAATATTTTCATCAATTTACATATATCAGATGCTTATGGTAATATGCATTGTTGATATTTAGTAAATTTATTAAAATATTTACAAGAAACGATTGTGCCTTTAGACGTCTGTTGGACCTGTAGTCTAGGAATGGTTTAACAGTGGTATAGAAATGAAAGTTTAATAGACTCGTTCGGTCAGCGCCGTAGGCTGACTGGGGACCCGCGGGCTCCAGCGGCCGCCGCTGCCGGGACCCCGCCAGGTCGGTGGATTTAGACCAGATGTCTAATAAACCTATAATCAACGTCTATGTCTATACCTGGGTTTGGTAGAAGCATGAACGTCATATGAACGCCTAACATAAAGACGTTTAAATGAAAACGTCTATTGGACGTCATTTCAACGTTATAGACGGAACAATTTATGAACAAACACATTTAAACAACGTATAAATCAAAACGTATAAATCAAAACGTTTAAACAACGTATAAATCAAAACGTTTAAACAGCGTATAAATCTCGACGTTGAAAAAACGTATAAATTTCGACGTTGAAAAAAACTTTCATTTCTATACCTCTGTTATACCAAATTTAGACTAGACGTCTAGTCTAAATTTAGACATATATTAGACGTATAATCAACCTCAAAATGCTCGCTGGGATCTATCCATTCATGGTTTGAAAGAGTTATTTTAGGTGATGTTAATCTGCATGTTGATGATCAATCAGACTCTTTTAGCACATAATTTTTAAACCTTAATTGTATGAATTTTGTGCAACATGTAACACAGCCCACCCATAACAGAGGTCACATTTTAGATCTAGTAATAACCTATGGCCTATCAGCTTCTGTGACCTCTGTTGTGGACGTGGGCTTGTCTGACCACTTCTGTGTCTTTTTTAGTGTAATGGATTTTAAACTGCAGGAAATTCCAGTGCGCACTGTCAGGAAGCGTTATCTTACTGCTGAAGTGGCTGCAGATTTTATTGATATCTTAACTGATATCCCCCCAGATGTTTTACCTTCCTCTTGTGATTTTATTGTTGAAAATGTTCACAGTAAACTTAAGTCAACATTGGACACTGTGGCACCAATGAAAACTAAGAAATTATCAACAAAACCAAAGCCTCCTTGGAAAAACATAAACATAACCAATCTGAAAAGAAATTGCAAAAAAGCAGAATGGAGCTTCCGACACTCTTTCAATTTCTCTATCGTTAATGCTCAGTTTAACATCTGTCCCTATTTTACTGTTCCCAAATATCATAAATTTTGTTTTACTTTTACTTTTACCATTTTTTAACCAATTTCATCTCCTTTTCAACAGTTGGTATGATTTCAGATAAGTGCTCTCCAGAACAAAAAAAATTAGTGTCATCTGCGAAAAGGATGGAGTTCATATACTTAGACACATTACAGAGTTCATTCAGATACAGAATAAATAACTTGGGACCAAGGACTGACCCTTGTGGTACGCCACACTTAACCTTCAACAGTCCAGAATCAGTTTTACCCAAAGAGACGTATTGCCATCTGTCACTTAAATAAGAACAAAGCCAGGTGTGAGCTACCCCTCTGACACCATATTTAAACATCTTTTGAAGTAAAAGGTCATGATCAATTGTGTCAAACGCTTTTTTTAGATCTATAAAAATTCCCATTGTGTATAGTTTATTGTCTATTGCAGTGGTTATGTCATCTATAAGTTTCATGAGGGCTACTCCTGTAGACTGGTTTGTTCTAAAACCATATTGATTTTCACTTAAGATACTGTGCTTCTCTATGAAACTGTCCAATCTTTTGTCAAATAATTTCTCAAGAATTTTCGAGAATTGAGGCAGCAAAGAAACTGGTCTGTAATTTGATACCAGATCTTTTCCACCAGACTTGTACAGGGGAATAACTTTAGCTGTTTTCATTTCATTTGGAAATATTCCTGTTGAGAGTGAAAGATTAAATACACACTGTGTGCACAATTATTAGGCAAGTGAGTATTTTGATCATATCATCATTTTTATGCATATTTTCCAACTCCAAGCTGTATAAACTTGAATGCTTATTGGATATAAGCATATCAGGTAATGTGTATTAGTGTAATGAGGGAGGCTGGGGCCTAAGGAGATCAAAACCCTATATCAAGGTGTGCATAATTATTAGGCAGCTTCTTTTCCTCAGGTAAAATGGGCCAAAAAAGAGATTTAAGTGACTCTGAAAAGTCAAAAAATGTAAAAAGTCTTTCAGAGGGATGCAGCACTCTTGAAATTGCTTAGATATTTGGGCGTGATCACAGAATCAGCAAACATTTTGATGCAAATAGTCAACAGGGTCACAAGAAATGTGTTAAGAAAAAAAGACGCAAATTAACTGCCAAAGATTTGAGAAGACTCAAACGTAAAGCTACCAGGAACCGCTTATCCTCCGGCGCTGTCATATTCCAGAACTGCAACCTACCTGGAGTGCCCAGAAGTACAAGGTGTTCAGTGCTCAGAGACATGGCCAAGGTAAGGAAGGCTGAAATCTGACCACCACTGAACAAGACACACAAGTCGAAATGTCAAGACTGGGCCAAGAAATATCTGAAGAGAGATTTTTCAAAGGTTTTATGGACTGATGGGATGAGAGTGACTCTTGACGGACCAGGTGGATGGGCCCGTGGCTGGATCAGTAATGGGCACAGAGCTCCACTTTGAATCAGACACCAGCAAGGTGGAGGCTGGGTACTGGTATGGGCTGGTATTATTAAAGATGAGCTAGCTGGACCTTTTCGAGTTGAAGATGGACTTAAAATCAACTCCCAAATCCAATGCCAGTTTTGAGAAGACACTTTCTTCAAGCAGTGGTACAGGCAAAAGTCTGCATCTTTCAAGAAAACCATGATTTTTATGCAGGACAATGCTCCATTGCATGCAACGAAGTACTCCACTATATGGCTCGCCAGTAAAGGCCTTAAAAACGAAAGAATAATGACATGGCCTCCTTCTTCACCTGACCTAAACCCTGTAAAGAACTTGTGAGCCCTTCTTAAACGGGAAATTCACAGTGTCTGGAACAGTGTCTGGAAGGCTTTGGTTACTGCAACACAAAAAGTTGATCGTCAACACATCAAGAAACTGAAAGACTCCATGAATGGAAGGCTTATGACTGTTATTAAAAAGAAGGGTAGTAACATTGGTCACAGGTTTTTTTTCTAAATTTCAACAATTTTTATTTGTAAATTGAGTTGTTTGTTTATCATTCTCACTTTAACAAGTGAAAATAAACAAGTGAGATGGAAAACTTTTCATTTTCAATTTAGTTGCATAATAATTCTGCACACTAATAGCTGCCCCCAATAATTGTGCACACATAGATATTCTCCTAAGGAAGCCAAAATCTCACTTTTACTCCCCTAAATATTAAGGTTTGAGGTTTATTAACATTTTGGATTGACCAAGAGCACTGCAGTTGTTCAAAAATAAAGTTTATCCTCAAAAATACAACTTGCCTAATAATTCTGCACACAGTGTATAGGTCAGAGGTCTAACTACAGCTTCGATAGTGTCCTTAATTAACGTCATGTCGATCCCGTTGTTATCTGTCAACCGTTTGCTTTTGAATGCTGTAACAATCCCCATCACTTCAGTTTCATGAGTGGGAGTAAGAAACATAAAATTTACATTTGTTTCAATCAAATTACTCACATCATCCGCATCAACTGGTTGTACAATATCGCTTGCAAAGTTTGGTCCAACATTTATAAAGAAATCATTAAACTCATTTGCCATTTGTTCCTTATTGGATACATAAAAATCACCCTTTAATATGGATTGAGGGAAAACCGCTTTCCCCATGTTTTTTTTTAATCAAGCTGTTGATTACTTTCCATGTCTCTTTTATGTTGTTTCTACTCTCTTCCATCCGCTTACTATAATAATTCTCTTAACGCATCCTCAATATATTTGTCACTTTATTTTTAAATAACTTATATTTTCTTTCAGCTTTTTCTGTTCTACATCGTATAAATCCTCTATATAGTCTATTTTTCTTTTGTATTGCATTCTGTAGGGATTTTGTTATCCAAGGCTTATTTTCTTGTTTGTTTCTGTCCTTGTGTGTTCTCAATGGGCAGCTCTTATCATAACATTCTTTAAAAACATGTAAAAATGAATTATAAGCCTCATTAACATCAGCAACATAAATAGAATCCCAAGTTTGTCTCATTAGATCCCTTTGTAGTGACTCCACCCTTTCTGGATTTCTCAGTCTACATGTTGTCTGAGGTTTTTCCGCAGGTAGTCTAGCGGGAATATGCAGATTTTTGAGGCGATAGTGCAAATGGTGATACAAGCATGAAATTTGGTACAGATATCCTTTATACCACTACTAATCATAATATAACCTCTGGCCACCTGGGCGGCGCCATTTTTCATGATGCCCGCAAGCTTTTAGAAATGGCTGTCACCAGGTCAACGTTTTGGACTGTATCACTTTGTTGCAGCTATAAAACTTACACATACCCTCATTTTAATTTATCATAATGTTTTAGGTATTTATTCCAATTAAACATAAGATATTAGGTTCCAATATGGTGGCAAATTTCCAATATGGCTGCCGATAAATAGCAGAAATATGCTGCTGTTCACGGTTAAGCCATAAGCGCATGCAGCACATAGTTGTATTTTTTTCCATAGATAGAATCAATTTATGATGACACATTTAAAGTGATTTGTTTGCATTTTAGTGACATAAGTACCATTACCCAGACCAGCACGCCCAGTCAGGACCCACATATGTTTCAAGGTGGGCTTCCTATATGGGAAGTTCATGGGATACACTTTGTTCCCACTTGGGCTGTCCATGTGGGTAATGACTGGGCCCTAGGTGGGTAGTTTTTTTGTTTGTGTTTGTTCATGTATATAATGTATAAATATATTAGGGCTGTCAATCGATTAAAATATTTAATCGCGATTAATCGAATTTTGATCATAATTAATCATGATTAATCGCAAATTGATCGCATATTTTTGATCCATTCTAAATCGATCTTTTTCAAATTGTAATACTTTTATCAACATGAGAATCAACACGAGAACAGATCGTGGATTTTCGTGGATGCGATTTGTATGATTTCGCAGACCAACGTCCTGCACAATGCTAATCGGCCGACAAGCGGTAGCCACCCATTTAGCGATCGCTGTTTCAAGTTTGCGTTTAGTAGAGCTCTCCATCTGTTTACCTTGCACATTCAGCGTTGTTTGCTTGAGGCGGGGGGACGCGGGGCTCTCTGCATCAGCTGTGTGCTTGGCCGACAAGTCATATTTGAGACTGGACGTACTCCGGTGGTAACTAAATTCAGCTCGGCAGGAAACACAAATGACTTTTGTCCTGTCAAGAGAGCCATCTGGCAAGGCTTTGTAGCTGAACTCTCCGTTCAAAATAGTGTTCTTATCCATTATATCCTAGTTACTGCTCACAGGGATTTGTTTATGTCTGCCGCGGTATCAGTCGGTGCACTACTTCCTGATTCGCGAAACTACGGAGTGCCCCAAGGCTCACATAGCCTGGACACCTCACCAACTGTTCCTCTACAACGGCAAGAATATCCACGCAGTGTGTGTATAGTTTGGTCAAGCCAGGCTAAGGCTTGCGTTAATCGTGCGTCAAAAAAATTAGTGGCGATAAAAGTCACTCGAGTTAACGCGACAATAACACGTTAACTTTGACAGCCTTAAAATATATATATACAGTATATATGTGTGTTTTTACTTAGGAACAAATTCTTAGTTACAATGGCGGCTAGGCTAGTGGAAGGCCTCCTGCGTCTTCTTTGTGTCTACATTCTTACATGCACTAACAAGTACAACCAGAGAGGGGTGTGCAGCTAAGTCAAAACTTGAAGCATTTGCAGTGGCCAGAACATCCTTTTTTACAGCTACATCCTGTCAGCTCCTGGCATGATTTGGCCACCACAGGAAGATCTGTCCAGTGTGGAACCCATATTCTGTCCATCTGGTGCCATCCCCAGTGGATTGGACTTGGCACAGTAGGACTGGCTCCATATATGGCCTGCTTTGAATGCAGCTCTTTTGTAGTGTTCTCTAAGAGCTGCACTTGTTGGTGGAATGCAGTTATATGGTTGCAAATTTACTAGCTAGCATTAAAGCCCATGCTGAGTCTCACAGCTATAGTGTCAACCAGTATGCCCTGGTAGTGTAATGACACTACACAATATAGTATTGATTTGTCATGTTATATGGTGTGGCCATTTTTAAAACAAATATGGCCTTTCATAATAGCTCATGTCTATGACATATTAATAAACATGATCTATTATGAATAAATATATGACAAACTTCCAAACAGCAGCTATAATGACCAACGAAATACCGAATTCTTCCCATTTCTATTTCTGGGAGGCCATCTTTTAAAATGGTTGAAATTTGCTAAGCCAAAGGTTGATTCTAAAATATGGTCATATAAAGGTCATGTGTACCAAATTATATGGTTTTATCACCATTTTGATCATCCTTTCAAAAATCAGCAATTTAGAGTGTGACTAGGCCGCCATACTGGATATTTGGTGCCATATTGGAACCTATTATGTTGTTTTTAATTGGTATAAATACCTGAAACATATTATATTATTTCAAAGGTAGGGTAAATGTAAGATTTATAGCAGCAGAGTGATAGAGTCTAAAATGTTGACCTGGTGGCAGCTATTTCTAAAAGCTGGCGGCCATCTTGAAAAATGGCGCCGCCCAGGTGGCCAGAGGTTATATTATGATTAGTAGTGGTATCAAGGATCTCTGTACCAAATGTCATGCTTGTATCACCATTTGCACTATTATCTCATATTCCCGCTCCACTAAGGGGGTTCCATTATATTACATTGAAATGTTGTAAAAATTGGCAAATGATCACTGATGTCTTGGATGAACAACCCCCCTACTGTAGTATCCATGATGTTAGAATAAATATTTAAATGAGAGTTGCACTGGATCCGGTAATTCTGCTAGGCTTAGTGATCCGAGGCAATAAACCAATACTAAACATGGTGTCAATGAAATCAGATATTCCTATTTGACCCTGTGGATTTAATAAATCAATGTTAAAGTCACCACATACAAATACAGTCTTCTTATTACTTACTTTTTCATACAGTTCAACCATCTGTTCCTTTAGAACGTCTATTTCACATACTGGAGCTTTGTAGACACAGCTTATGATGATGTTCTTAACTTTTTCCATTTCAATTTCAACTGTAATGATTTCCAACTTGTCATCTATCCCTTTTGACATATTCTGCAGTTGCTTACATTGCAGGGTCTCATCGATATATAATACCACTCCCCCACCCTTTTTCCTTCTCCTATTAACATAAAACATATTATACCCCAGCAATTCATGATCTTTTACTATTTCATTAGTCATCCAGGATTCTGAGACTGCTATTGCACTGAATTTAGTTTTAACCAGCTTCAAAAAATCATGGACTTTTGAGAAATTTTTAACTAGGCTTCTGCTATTAATGTGTATAATTGAGAATACACCTAACATTTCAACCTTTATGTTAAATTGTTGTTCAGTGTAATACCTACAATCATTGTGCATGGTATGGAAAAAATTAGTTTCTGGGTCAATGTCAATGTCCATATCATGTCTTCTTTTTCCAGAATAGTTAAATGTTTCATAATCTAAATCTAGATATGAGTTTAGTGGAGTAGCTTCATTGACCCCAGGCATTACATCTGTATCATCACTATCAGAATCTGTCATTGGTCACAATAGGTAAAATAATAACAGTAAATAATAAGTAAGATATCAAGGATATTTAAGTGAAATCACAAACGCCTGTTCAAATGCCCCACTCTCCTGCAACATGCCCGTTCCCTGGCACACACACAAATAAGGCAGCAAGTCTTTTACCCTCAAGTAAAGTGACCTGTAAATCCAGTTGACCAGTTGGAGAGTACAGTGCATTGATCCCCGCAAAAGAAAAATAAAGAAAAATAAATTAATAAATACTTTTTCTTGTTCCCAACAAGAAAAAAAGCAAGAATAATTCCAAGCCAGCGGGAATTAGAAAAACAAAAGTCAGCAAGAGTCATGCAGCAAGGCAATGCAATAAGCCATGCAAGTAGAGTGGGGAGCCATGCAATATCTGTCAGCCAGCAGCAGCCAAAAAGACAGAGGGAACAATTCCCCCTGTCCATGCAGGGAAAAAGCCAAAAAGCTCCACGCAAGATAGCAGTTAAGCAGCCATACAAACATGTTGCAAGAAGAAAAAAACAAAAAGACAAAAAAAAGAGATGGTAAAAAATAAGTCCTCCATCCAACAGGAAGTATTCTCATAGTTAGCAGGCGCATAATAGAGCCATTCCCAGAAAAAAGGGAAAAAAAAAAAAACAGAGGGAAATGAGTAGAAAATAATGTTCCATTGGGTCTAGGAATGAACTTCACCAGGGATATACATATCCAGTACTAATCCGGCCCATCTGCCACAGCACTTTATGAACGTTTGTATGGTTCTAGTTCTTTAACATCTCTTCCCGTGAGAACTTTGGATGTTTCTGGCGTGTCCCCATTTAGTCTGATCATCACCTTGCAGTTCCTGGTCCAGGTTGATTTTATCTTGTTTTGTCTCCTCAGGATCCATGCCTCACTGGCTTTTCAGCATTTCTCCTTGTGAGATGCTCATTTATGTACACATCAGATCCTTTGAGTTTCTTCCCCTGCATCATTAAGTCCGCTTTGTGTTTTCTGTTCCAGAAACGGATGATAATGTTGGGTTTGGCAGGTTGATCCTTTCTTGGGAGAGTGTGACAGGCCGCAATGTTGTTTGGATTGATCTTGATGTTCTGTGAGTTGAAGAAGTTTATTACTTGAGTTTCCAGGGAGAGTTGTTCCCCAGGTGGCGCATCCTCGCCCACGTTGCGGCCATTAGCCGCTAATCTGGCGTAGGATCTCGCCTTCACCTGGAGCCCACTTATGATCACATCCTCCATCCTGGTATATTGTTCCACATCGTCAAGCCTTTGTTCCAACTCTTCGATCTTCTTGTCTTTCTCTTTGACCGTTTTCTTTAGTATCCTGACTTCATTCATCAGTTCGAGGAGGGTAGCTTGTTGTTTGTCTAACTTGCTCAGCTCCTCCGTCACAAAGTTGAGAGAGTTTTTAATTTCCTCAATGTCGTTCTCCATTGTCTTTCCTCGAGTTGTTGTTGGCATTCTTTTTCTTGATTCTCATTGTTTAGTTAGTTTTGTTGAAGTTAAAGTTTGCAGTCAGTCAGACAGCGCGTCACAGGGCGCCGCCATCTTGATGACGTCCCTTGTCTTGTGATTCATTGTATGTCTACTCACTTCCCTCTCCTCTGTTTTCTCCACAGTGTCTCCAGCCCACACGACAGCCAGCCAGCCTACCGGACTTCCTCTTTTGCCTTTAACCTGAGTTTGGACATTAAAATTACATCTTAAGTTGATATCTGCCTCTGTGTCTGCTTCTGGGTCCTCAAAACACACCACACGCCACAGATTGCTATGCAATTACTTCAATGGAGGACGTTTAAAAAACATTGACCATCAGGGGGGTAACCATCACAGCAACAATCTGCTCAAAAACCTGATTTTTGGCAAGTAATTTTTAACAATTCAATCAACTTTACTGACCATCAGCCACTGTTCCTTCTCAAATGTGAGAGCCTTTTCCCTATTCACGCTGGTAACTGATATCACTGATGTCATTAAGGTGGGACTGTTGGAGGACATGAACTGAGAATGTGCAGAAAATATCAAATGCAAACATGAACTCGTTAATGAAAGATTTTTAAAACAAAACATTTACCATCATAAAATTAGTCAAATAACATACATAACTGGAGAAATTGTGTGTTAAAATAATATATACAAATCCATGCTGTGTGTGACTGGGCAACACAGAACCCCCTTTTAGAAAAAAGGGTCCTATGGTCCCGCTTTTCCCCAAAAGGACCCGGGAACATGCCATTTTTGGTCCCATACGTGCAGTGGAGTTGTGACTTTGCAGATTCTTGCCTATTTTTGAGTGAAAAGTTGAGTTGTGACTTTAAGTGAGAAGTGGAATTGTCCCATTGGTTGGGTTTAGGCAATGAAGAAAGGAGTTGGTTAAGTTTAGTACAGTAAAAAGACCAGGTAGAAGCTAGACAGGCCAGATAGATAGAGAGAGTGCATATAAGCAGAGAGAGTCAATCAAGCAGCAACAGTGGGGAACATAAGACCCTTTTAAAAATAATTAATAAATGAGTTAAATGAAAATAAATTGCTTATTTAAGTGTTAATTATTCAATTAATTCAATACATTGTTCACCAGATACACCCAATATGTCCATAGAGGACTTGGAAATGTTTGGTGCCAAAAAGGCGTATCTGACATTTTTGCCTTTTTTTTTTTTTTCTTAAAATGTTTTAGAGCATGTTAATTGTGTTAATAAACTATCAGTTTATTACATAAACATTAATTTACATAAGCATGTCTGCATTTGCAATGTTTTTGTTTAAGGTACTGGAAAAAGTTGATTGAAGTGTTGTCAAAATTTTGTTTTGTCTCTCCTGTAAAGTTTGTCAAAACTACCACCTATGCCCCTCTGGCTCTAACCCTTGGTATATTTTCTTAAAAATTAGGTTGTTTTGAAAAAATAAAATAAAATACTTGATCATACATCATGTCCAACTTGATAAATTAAATTAATAAAATAAATTAACTGGTTAAAAAATTAAACTGGAGCTGTCCCAATGAACTTCACTCTTACCTTGGGTATACACGATAGAGCTGCTCAGGTCCCAGAAAAAAGTGAAATGCATGTTAGAGGGAGGAGGGGGGAAATTAAGTTCCCTACCACTCTCCTGCGTCCTGTTTGTCATCTGTGAGTCCATCCTGCATTATGGCACGCTTTTCTCCATAAGGACGAATGGGACAAAATGTTTTCAACTATGGTATACAGTGGACAATAAATGTATACTGTGTGGAAAGATTTTCTCATAGACTGTGCTTTAGTTATTTATTAAGTGGAAATGCTGATTAGGCATTTCCACTTAGGGCTCTATTTTCGTGCGCGCCGGTGAGGCAGCGGAGGGCGGCGAGCCCCGCGCAGTTGTATTTTCGTCTGGCGGAGCCCAGCGTAAGGCCAATTTGGTATTTTCGTGGCATGAGCCGCACGGAGGCGAGCCGAGATCCGCCAAGCTGGGCGTGGTGGTGTGGCAGGGGGAGGTGTCGACAGAATCAGCAGGCGCAGTGACATTTTCGTGCTCGCCACCGGCGTGTAAAGTGCGCTGAAAGCTCGCCGATTCAAACCTGGTCAGCTTTCAGCGCAAGGCGGAACGCAGCTGGTCTAGTAGTATTTTGGTAGACCGGCGGCGTATCGACATACGTCACTGATGCCTCACCGGCAGGTTTCCACAGTGTCAGGCAGATTTCAGTGCAATAAATAATCATCATCAACTATTAATCTGAGTCAGCACATACATTTGGATCTATATAGATATATTCTGATTTATATCTGATCTGATGAGCGCGTTTGGCACGCGTTTGGACACACAACCTGACCGAATCAACACAGCTGAAACCGCATCAAATTAAATTAAATATCTAGTAAATATTCACACATGATGAAGTTAACTCGATATGTAATTCGTCTCCCTCCTTTTCTTTCTTCCTCTTCCTCTTATTTCTCGCACAGCTCGAGCTGGACACGTCTCTGTGCCCTCTGTCCGTCTTGCTGCTGCTGCAGCTGAACAGATGATTTGTTTCAGTGCTCAGATGCGCTATCTACTTTAAGCCGACATACGGATATTATAATATTCAGTTTTGTGAGCCAAATTTATTTTATATGCCAACATCTATGAAAGAAAGAGCCAGGCCACGGAGCGCGATGCGTCATTTACGCACAGATGGTTCCGATTTTTATGCCATTTTTGGAGTTTATGTTGTGATCTGTACGCTCAACCGACCTTTGTCACGTGAGGTTTGAATATGAGCAACTTTATGTGAGTGTCTTTATTTGTGGAAAAGGGTGTTTGTCTTACCACTAGGTCCAACATTACGCACACTAAATCCATCTGTGCTCATATGAGAGAGTGTGGAGGACACTTGAGGAGCTGCCCTCTGTCGCCATCTTGTGGCATTACTGTCTAAAGACATCTCTTGATCTCTTTGACTACTTCATGAAAATAGTAATACGCCTCGCCTGTGGCGGATTTAAAGGCAAGGAGAGGAGCCTATGTGATTGGTGAAAACAGGTCTCGGCTGTGTTAAACCCACTAACCGCCCTTTCTCCTCCCCGTCTACGACTTATGGTGCTGGGAGGAGCTGAGTTAGGGAGGGGGGATACTAACGCCGGGCTGCGCAGCTCACCAAAATACCAAAATGTGCTTGGGAACGCCTTGTCAGCGCGGCGGATCTGACTGACGCTGCGCTTGCGGCAGGTCTCCGGCGAGGCACCAAAATAGAGCCCTTATTGTTATTCTCCTATTTCTTTATTAAGTGGAAATGCTGATCCCGTTTTTTTTGTTTTGCTTTTTTTTTTTAAACTTTTTGTGCCAACATTTTAACATTGAAGTCAATGGGGAAATCTTCCAATTCTTCCTTTTATTCTTCAACCTTCTGAGCCTTATAACTTAAGCATACTTTCACCTAGAGACCTCATTCTTGCTTTAAAATATTCATTAACTTGTCAACTATTAATGTTGTATTCAATTTTTTACATCTTATACAGTTTTCCCACAATTTAGCTTTAAGAAACTCATGGTTTTCAGCTAATTTCAGGCTTTATAATGGGTGTGTATTGGGAGAGCTAGAGTGATGATGCCATAGCTAGAGTGCAGAGCTCCTCTTATATCGACAAAACCTCGCTCAATATATCGCTCCCATGCCCACAAATTTCAGTCCACAGCCATAAAAAATACATCAAAATGGAGGTATATGTGCCCTTCTTCTCACACAAGAGCTTTCAAATCATTAAATCATACCCCTTGGCCAGCAGGTGACCAACTGTCCAAAAATGGCAAAGAACCCTGGCATTGGCCCTAATGAAATGTTTCTCCAAGAAAATCCTGATCATCACTCAGGCTCACACTGTTTTAACTCGTTGTTGTGGCCACATTTTTTAGAGTACAGGCATAAAAAAATACACATCATTGTGTTCATGAAGGGCGGAGGATTTGTACGATGTTTTTATTTTCATTCTGGGATTTAAGGAAATCACGCTATGTGAAGAAGTTCAGAGGCCCTAAATTCACTGCATTTAGGCAGCTTCTCATTCAAACAGTAGGTCAGTTAATGCCTTTGATCTCACAGCTGTAAAGGATGCAATTATTAACCAGACACACACACAGTCTGACAATGTGTGTGCATGTGTGTCTCTGCTTATAAGACCTGCATGTACACACAGTTAGTATGTGTCTGCTTCACCACCTATGTCCACCCACAAACTCTGAGCTACAGAAACCATTCTGGGCTTCAAAAATTCAGCTTATTGAGGACATTATGGGGTGTTTTGAGGATTGTGATAATAAATTGTGTTAATGTGTTCAGCAGAGTCTTGTGGTTCTCAGCTGGAGAGCTATTTCATCAGCTTCAAGCCTCCTCTCTCCTGCTGCAGTAACACATCTTCCTTCGCCATGGCAACCAATGAGTGCACCTGGAGACACACAGCTGACTGGAAAGCTGCTTCTAACGGCTATATGAGACACATGAAACCAGGCTCAGCACACAGAGCACTGGGGGTTACATTTAAAACCCTTCACTAGAGCGCTCGACAAACTTCGGCCCCTATCTTCCCACAAATTTTGAGCTATGGAAACCATTCAGGGCTCCAAAAATTCAGCTCATTGAGGACATTATGGGGTGTATTTAGGATTTTGTTAATTAATTGTATCAATATGTTCAGCAGAGGGTTGGGGTTCTCACAAGTTTCTTGTCATGAATGTAGCCATTACAGAGAATGAGCATCAGGGCATAGTTTTGGATTTTGTTTCTCATCTTCAAGCCTTCTTTCTCCTGCTGTAGTGATGCATCTACCGTCCCCATGGCAACCAATTAGTGCACCTGGAGACACACAGCTGACTGGAAAGCTGCTTGTAATGGCCATATGAGACACATGAAGCCAGGCTCAGTACATAGAGCACTGGGGGTTACATTTAAAACCCTTCACCAGAGAACTTGACAAACTTTGACAAACAGATTCCCACTTTTACTACTACAATTACTACAAATATCACTTCAACTTGTATCTTCACTTTTACCTGCACTACTCTTGCTTCTCTAAATATTTTTTACTGTCTCTTACTTTCACTGCCACTATTACTTATACCATGAGCTCTACTGCTTTGACCTCTACTTCTTCTATTCTAAAACTACTTCTACTGCTTACATGACTACTAATATAATTACTACAACTACTTATTATCATACTACTTCTAGTACTACAACTTAAACTTAAGCCACTTCTCACTTTTCTGTGTTTTAAGTTAATTTTCTTCCTTGTCCATTTTTTCTTTTTGCAATTTCAGACAGTTTTTCTAGCCTTATTCAGCTGAATGCAATTTTAATTTATGAAGCACATTCATACTATTTGTACTTCAACAATTTTCTTTTTCATCCAACTTCAAGTTCAAGGAAATGCAATTTTTCTAGTCTTTATATTATAATTACCTCTGTAATTAGAGCTGGCGTTGCTGAATAATAACCCTGCTAATTTGTCTGAGTCAGTTTTTCACATGAAAGACCTATTATCTTGTCTTTGCAGATGGTCTGGGAATGGTCACCATCGGTGTCTGGGAACAGTGCCACCACAGGTAAACTTGTTTTGTTGGCCAAATGCTTTAATGGTACTATTAATCATATTTGTGATAATTCCTTGAAACACTGAATCTGAGTCGAGAATTGCTGGCATATGAGGTGGCAGTTCCCAGTGTTGCCCAGACTACAGAATTTGGAAAAGAACTAATTGATTGAATTTCCTATTTTCAAGTTAGTTTTGAAGACAACATGTTTGTGCCAATAAAATACAGTCCTTGTGACATTATTGCCCACAGACATTAAAGTGGACCTGCCATAAAAATGTAATTTTGGGTTTTTTTTGTGTCAGATAAGGTCCATATTATGTTCGTCTTATGTTGTAAATGTGAAAACAAACTGTTACGTCGTTTGCATTCTGTAAAGGTTTAAAATAAAGGAACGAGTAAACCAGGCCAATTGAAAAAGCAGGTCGGTGTTACGTTGCGCTGACCTTGCTCATTATTATTCACGAGCGCGTCCTCGGTGAGCCGTGCCCACTCTCTCGTTCTCGTACTCAGTCACAGCCAGAGCGAGACCCAGCTACCACTGTATCCGCTATGGGTCTCTTCCAAACGACCGGTGTTTCCTTCGGTTCACTGCCGGGAAAATGAACTTAAAGCTGGGCAGAATGAATGAGAAAACACCGCTGGAGATCTCCGGCTTCTTCCTCAACTTCCACCTCCTCTTCAGACTCGGGGTCTAAAATGTATGGTTTAATACCTGCCGTTTTTAGCCTTTAGCATAAGGTGACCAGACATCCCCGATTTCCGGGGACAGTCCCCGTATTGGATGACCTGTCCCCAGCAAAAGCTGTCCCCGAAAATGTCCCCGATTTAAGCGTTTCATGAATGAGAGCAAAAATGTTGCGTGTGGGCTCGAACAACGGTTATTACAGTAGCCGAATAGGTAGAAAGCACAAGTTAGCAGTCCTGAACAACAGTTCTTTCGGGGGTTATTACAAGGGGCATGCGCTGCTACTAAATAGTCCCGAGACTTTGTCTGTGATCACACAGCCCCTGCACCGCCGCCGCCGCCGCATCGAATATCCCCGGATATCATTACAGACATCTGGGCACCTTATTTTAGCACACATTAGCATATGCTATTAGCATTAGCATAATAACAATGGATAAACCGAAATCCGAACCTCCACTGCTGAGCCAATCAGAGCACAGCAGGCTTCACAACAGAGATCCAATCAGAGCAAAGCTCATTACCATAAATGTTAATGAGCCAAAATCAGTTGGTTTTCCTGTAAGGTTTTTTAGGCATACTAAAAACAAACCATCAAATAACTTTTCAGCTAAAATTATGTTGCAAACATGATCAGAGGACATCAAGGATTATGAAAAAATGATAAAAATGGGTATGAAATTTTGGTGGCAGGTCCCCTTTAAGGAGGAGGAACAAGTATGTATGGGTGTGTTGTGTATTTTGTATTGGGTGACTGAGTTTGCCTTTCTCCTGTTTTGTATTCCCTGTGCTAGTTATACAGTTATACATTTTAACAGTTATTTTCCTCATTTTAAGACTTCCTGCTTGTTTGAGACCAACAAAAAAGGGTTGTGCTTGATATAAGGTCATAGTGTAAAGTTTTACACTTAAAATGAGAAATTAAGTCTTAAAACAATAGAAATTAGCCAACACTTCTAAATCTAAGTTTTTTTGAATTGGTAAGAACCAAATAATTTGGCATGCTGATACTTAGCTAAAGTACAGTACTTTATAACTAATGTTAACTATCCGTACGAGTAAAGGCAGGAGAAAATTACAGCTGATTATGTGTAAGTTTTCTCATAATACACAAGTAACTTGGCGGTCCTTGGCTCAGTCTTATACTGAAGGAGGGATGCTGCTGAAATCATCATTGTGTTGTAAAACAGGCAATTTATTTTTCTCTCTTTATTTCGTAGTTTAGCTGAATTATTTTTAGAAGTGTGTCACGCTGGTTAAGTTGAAAACAGAAAATGGACCCACTTGCAGAAAAAAAAGCGATTTGATGAAAAAATAATTGTATAAAAAGCATTAAAAAGCTTACTAGAAAATGTTCAACTTAAGAATCAAAAATCCAAGAAAGTACACAGGGGGAAAAACCTTGAGGAGACACTGGCATACGCAGACCTTGACAAACCACAAGAAACAGGGGAAGACAGGGACTAGGTATGCACACAGGGAAATGAGCAACAAGAGGCAGGTGAGAAAATAAGACACACAGGAGCAGACCACTACAGAGGAGGGAAAACTGAGGAAGTAAAACAAGACTAGAATAAAACACTGATAGCGTGAGGGAAACATGGTCAGACACATACTGACACGAGGAAAAATCACAAACAAAATACACTCCAGGGCAACACAAAACCAGGGAAAAACTAAATCAACAGAACATATCACAACAAACTGTTTTTCTTCACAGGAGAGGGAAAGATGTCTGGCCCTGCTCACTTGAGAATTGTTTGTGGTGGAGATGATGCCAGAAAACTCACTCTGATGTTGGGTATACCCTCATCTGTAGACCAGCTTGTCCTAGAGATAAAAAAAAGTGCCTTTGGACTTACCCAGCCATTCAGACTCCAATGAAAGGATGCAGACTTTGACTATGATTTTGTCAATGTTATGTCAACCAGTGAAATAAAAGACAGGGACGTTGAAGGTAATATATTTATCCTGTGAGAAAACTAGCCCCAGCACTCCTGGGACACAACCTTGCAGTGCAAGAACACTGATTACTTCCCCTGCTTCATTTCTCAGCACTGTGGCCACAGGATCAACTTCTGCAAACCCTCTCAGCTCTCCATTATCTGACCAAGATTGTGGTTCTTCTGAACATTCATTTGGCAGTGTAGACACTATTATTTTAGATCCAGCACCGGAATCAAGAACATGTTTTTGGCCTCCAGTCTTCTTTGTTCCTTGCTTTTCTTATTGTGCTGAAATTTAGCTTCAGAGAGCAGATGCAGAATTAAGAGCAAGTAGAACTCTTCTTACACCTTCCAGTGTGAGGGACTCACACTGGCCATGAGGGATGGAAAGAGTATCTGAAGACTAAGGTTACTAAACCTAATAAGACTAGACTCTTTGAAGAATAAGTGCAAAGGTCAAGAAAAAGGAAAGTGGTTCACCAGGAAAGTGGAAGGAAAGTGTTCACTAGGAGGAGGAGCCAGAAGATGTTGAAGTGGTGATAGAGTGGAACTGCATCCTTTTGTTTTGCATTGTTTAATGTCAGAGGTATTGTAAACTTCCATTATTCTCATGTTCAGTATCTAAGCCGAGGCCTGTTTTTTTTTTTTTTTTTCCAAAGATAGAGAGGTTTTATCTATTAGTAGTAGTAGTAGTTTAAACGACTTTTTAAAAAGTGGCATCAACACATGTTGGTGTGGTCTGTGTAGTCATGTATTCCAGCAACTTTTTAGCAATAATGTGGGCACTTGTACTGCGCTAATAACGGGGACGAGTTGTTAATTTTGATTTTTTTATTTTTATTTTACAGTTTTTTGTTTTAAAGAGAAGTTCAAAATCCTGTGCCCTGTTAAGTGCACTACTTTTAAAAACTAGGGATGCACGTCAGTGAATGATGCGCAAATGATGCGCTTGTACCGAGAGGTTGCTGCAAGTCTGGTCTCCCTGTATTATCTGTAATTTTTGTAATTTATGCGAGATTTTTTTCATATTTTTGTTGTAATTTTGTTGGCTGCTGATAGATACTTCTGCTGGGTGAAGAGTTTACTCAAGAGAAGAACTCCTTTCATTGAGTAAAAGCAAATCTGGGCAACAACATACAATTTCAGAGGACATCAGGAGGTGTTATCGTGGTTGCTGTGCTGGTGCAAAGGTGAATCCAAAGCTGAATGCTAGGAGGTGGCGATATAAACCCTTTCTTCCATCAACCATCATGGGAAATGTCAACTCTCTGCCCAACAAAAGCAATGAGCTGGAGATATTGGTGAAGACTGAGAAAGCATACCATGAGTGAAGTTTCCTGTGTTTTACTGAAACCTGGTTGAATCAAAACAACTCGGACTCCAGTGTGGATCTACCTATCAACAGAGATGCTCAAGCTAGTGGCAAGAAGAAAGGAGGAGGTCTGGCTTTATTTGTCAACCAGAGATGGTGTAACCCTTCACACATACCTGTCAAGGAGAAGTTGTGTTGTCCAGATATTGAACTGTTGGCAGTTGCTCTTTGGCCATATTATGTTCCAAGAGAATTTAGTCATATTATAACAGTAGTTGTTTACATTCCACCCAAATCAACTGAAGAATGTTGCGATGTTTTGCAAAATAATATCGGGAGACTTCAACCATGTCACCCCCTCTTCTCACCTGGCGGAGATTGCTGTCTGACACATCCCTCCGCTGGCCCCATGTTGGTGTCCTGTGGCTGCGGGCGGCTCTCTGCTCCTGGTGCTGATGGCTCCTCTGATGGCGCCTTCTTAACTGAATCATCTGTACTCAGCCTCATGCCCATTCTCTTAATGTGTGTATGTGTGGATGCCTTGGCGTGTGTGTGTAGGTGTGGGGGGTAAGGGGGCATCTGGGATAATTTTTTGTTTTTGTTTTTAACAAGACTGTAAAGCAATTTGAGTCAAATTCCTGTAGGAAAAGCGCTTTATAAATAAAGTTTGATTGATTGATTAAATTATTGAAGTCTCCTGATATTATTATTAGTGCCTCCGGGTGTTGAGTCTGTAGCCTGGCAACACTATTTTACAAAACATCGCACTGATTTTCTTCAGTTGATTTTGGGGTGATGTAAACAACTATTGTTATGATATGACTAGATTCTCTTGGAACAAAATATGGTCGAAGAGCAACTGCCAACAGTTCAATATCAGGACAACACAACTTCTCCTTGTAGGCTGTATTGGCTGAGTGAGATTGTGTTGGTTCGTTCCACTTCAGTGGGGCAACATAAACTGTGATTCATAAAATAGCTCTATTGTAAGTACTAAAACAAAATATCTACTCATACCATCTGGTCGATTTTTAGTAATCAGTGTTTCGGTGTCGTACTATTTCCTTTCTGCGGCATAGTGATACTTGCACACGTGCAATCGAATATGCAGAGGGGTGAAGCGATTTTTGTCACGTGGACCAATAGGAGCCGAGTCTCGTTGCCATAGTATCAGAAATACACAAACATGGCGACGAGCGCATCTAGCAGCGAGACAAGCGAAGAGGAAGAAAAGAACAGGAAAAAAAGAAAACAGCCTTCAAAAGTGCATAAAAAAGGAACAAAACAATGCTATATGCATCTATCATCTGTCCAGAGTGAAGACGTTCTCGACTTTACAAGAACACGTTGGGAGACTTACAGAACATGTATTAGAAAGTGGCTTTCTCTACAGGGTGAGATAAAGGACCTTGCAGAAACTTATAAACATTGCGTTGATATCGACTCTGACAATGTTCCTGATGACGCTGGGTTTCACATGACATGCTACCAGCAATTTATTTGCAAAAGGCGTTTGAGAAACAAGAACGTGATGCAGCCGTGGATCAGTCAAACCCTTCAGCCAGCATCGCCGATGCATCCATGTACATGGCATCTGAAACTCCACGAAAGAAACTTCGCTCGAGGTCATACGCTGTATTGGGACAAAGGAAAAAGTGCCTAGAAAGTGAATTTCGTTCAGCTATGCTGGTGCTACTTGTTCAATGCATTTTTGCATCAACAATACCATTCTGGACTTTGGGTTAAAATATCTACTCATACTATCTGTCCGACTTTTGTCACCAGCCAGAAATGTACATATACAGTATGTGAGTAACCCAAAAAACAATTATATGGTGCTGCTGTTTTTGCTTGTAGAAACTGCTATGTTGATTCTGGCAAGACAAAATCTTTCTCAAATGTCATACATACATCTACCTAACATCTGAAACAGTTATTGGTGCCTTAGTATACACATAAGTGAATTCAGATTATGAAATGTAGCAAATTTCTTGAAGAAAAAGTCTCAACTCAAGTGATTTGCACCCAGCACAATGAAATATATACAGTAAATTTAGCTAAAAGCTTATGTTTCATACATAAAAATGACACAACCTACTGTGTAATAAAAGCAATAAGATATAAACAGCACATCATGGCCATAAATGGCTGAAAGTCAATCAAATTGCCACCACGCCCCCCAAAATTGGAATATGAAAAATGTAACAAGACAAAAATAAATGCACAAAAGGTCTGAATTAATTCAAAATATGGTATAAAACATTTATTCAAGTATCACAGTGTCAAAACAGCTGACATTTATCAATCCCTCCAGAATATGAAAATAAAGATCAAAACACAAATGCAGACAAATGTAGAACAAATATAAAAATAATAAAAATCTCAAATCTCGGTGTAGCAATCCTTTAAACAAAACAAATTGTACATGGTGACATGGTGCATATATTACGCATCACTATCACTTTCATCAGAGTCATCATCCCATACAGCTCTTTCTTCTGTTTCCTTTGAAGCGTTCTCACATGCTTGGCACCAACATAAATCTGTACAAAATAGTGTTGCAGACATACAAGTACATCGTTCAGTCTCACATTTGGTTGTCTTGCAACTACAGTGGACTATCTGCAAAACACTACCAGGGGCAGGATTTGTGAAGAAAGTGTGAAGGGGCACACATTTTACCAGTCAGAGAATGTTTCATCACCACTGCTTGGTAGTTTGCTCTCACGCAGTGTTGGTACAGGGCGTCACTTGTTGGGGAAATGGACAGTTCTGGCAAAGCTGACGAGACCATGCAGAAAGATTTGTATCTGGCATCATTTACATTTTTGGCAGATGACTGGCCATACAGGTGGCACATATAATTACTCAGCGTGTTAAAGGTGGATTGGTCAAGGTTAAAACTGCTGCCCAGATTTGCAAACCCAGTCAGGTATTCTTCCTTCTGACAAGAAACAAAACATGTTTTTTTTCTTTTGCTCTTGCCATGAAAGGCACTGGTTGAGTCACAACCTGTGAATGTATGTATGTTCTTGTATGTCTGCAAGACTATCTTGTACAGATTTATGTCGGTGCCAAACATGTGAGAATGCTTCAAAGGAAACAGAAGAAAGAGTTGTATGGGATGATGACTCTGATGAAAGTGATAGTGATGCGTAATATACGGACCATGTCACCATGTACAATTTGTTTTGTTTAAAGGATTGCTACACCAAGATTTGAGATTTTTATTATTTTTATATCTGTTCTACATTTGTCTGTGTTTGTGTTTTGATCTTTATTTTCATATTCTGGAGGGATGATAAATGTCAGATGTTTTAACACTGTGATACTTGAATAAATGTTTTATACCATATTTTGAATTAATTCAGACCTTTTGTGCATTTATTTTTGTCAAAGTCGATATCAACGCAATGTTTATAAGTTTCTGCAAGGTCCTTTGTCTCACCCTGTAGAGAAAGCCACTTTCTAATACTAGGGGCTCTATTTTCGTGTACGCTGGTGAGGCGGCGGAGGGTGGCGGACCCTGCGCAGTGAAATTTTTGTCAACATCTATGAAAGAAAGAACCAGGCCACGGAGCACGATGCATCATTTACGCACAGATGGGTCCGATTTTCATGCCATTTTTGGAGTTTATGATGTGATCTGTGCGCACAACCCACCTTTGTCACGTGAGGTTTGAATATATACAACTTTATGTGAGTGTCCTTATTTGTGGAAAAGGGTGTTTGTCTTACTAGTGGGTCCAAACTTACACACACCAAATCCATCTGTGCTTATATGAGACAGTGTGAAGGACATCCTCTGCAGCGTTTACAGTGACACTTGTTGAGGAGCTGCCTTCTGTCGCCATTGTGTGGCATAACTGTCTTCAGACATCTCTTGATCTCTTTGACTACTTCACGAAAATTGTAATACGCCTCGCCGTTGGCGTATTTAAAGGCGAGGAGAGGAGCTGATGTTATTGGTCAATACAGGTGTCAGCTGTGTTAAACCCACTCCGCACCCTCTCTCCTCCCTCGCCACGGCTTACGCCGCTGGGAAGAGCTGAGTTAGGGAGGGGGGATACTTACGCCAGGCTGTGCTGCTCACCAAAATACCAAATTGTGCTTGGGAGCGCCTTGTCGGTGCGGCGGACCTGACTTACGCCACGCCTGCGCATGTTTTCTGGTTGAAAAACAAAGCCAGACCTCCTCCTTTCTTCATGCCACTAGCTTGAGCATCTCTGTCTGACTTTATGAGAGTGAAGCCAGGTAGATCCACACTGGAGTCCGAGTTGTTTTGAATCAACCAGGCTTAAGGAAAACACAGGAAACTGCACTCACAGTATGCTTTCTCAGTCTTCACCAATATCCCCAGCTCATCGCTTTTGTTGGGCAGAGAGTTGACGTTTCCCATGATGATTGATAGAAGAAAGGGTTTATATCACCACCTCCTAGCATTCTAGCCTGGCTGGGCATTCCAGTTGTGTGAATCACTTGCCGTTCATTCCCACAACAGTCTGGACTTCGGCCAATTGGGAGCGTGTATCACAAATCAGAAAAAAAACGGGCCAATCAGTGACTGTGTTTCCACTGTTCCCCGGACAACAGGGAAAGGCAGCCCCTGATTGGTCCATGTGTAGATGGTGACGTCTAACACATGCTGTGGGACTTTTCAAAGTGCCGTTCATTCAGAATGCCATTAATTCTGCAGTTGACTTTGCAAAGTCGACATAAATCGTTTATATTCGCAGAAGACGTAAAAGACATTGTTTGCTCACACACGTTGAAATATTACCAAACCTTTACTTGATGCTTGAGAGCCCGGCAGAGAACACAGTTGCGCACTGTGATGACGTCAGTTGTTTGGTTACGGTGATTGGTTACAGTAGTCTGTCTATCAAGGAAAGTACTCCCGCCCACTTTTAGGGCTCCCAATTGGCCGAAGTCCAGACTGTTGTGGGAAGGAACGGCAAGTGATTCACGCAACTGGATGGCTTAGCCAGGCTACTAGCATTCGGCTTTGCCTTCACCTTTGCACCAGCACAGCAACCACAGTAACACCTCCTGATGTCCTCTGGAATTGTATGTTGTTGTCCAGATTTGCTTTTCTTCAATGAAAGGAGCTCTTCTCTTGAGTAAACTCTTCGCCCAGCAGAAGTATCCATCAGCAGCCAACAAAATGACAACAAAAATATGAAAAAAAATCTAACAAAAATTACAGATAATACAGACAGACCAGACTTGCAGCAACATCATGGTTCAAGTGCATCATTTGAATTTAACCATTTGAATCTAACCAAGTGTTGATATTTGAATCTAACTATTTGTTGATTTGCCCATGTGTGTATATATACATATATATATATATATATATATATATATATATATATATATATATATACACACACATATATATAAATATATACACTCACCGGCCACTTTATTAGGTACACCTGTCCAACTGCTCGTTAACACTTAATTTCTAATCAGCCAATCACATGGCGGCAACTTAGTGCATTTAGGCATGTAGACATGGTCAAGACAATCTCCTGCAGTTCAAACCGAGCATCAGTATGGGGAAGAAAGGTGATTTGAGTGACTTTGAACGTGGCATGGTTGTTGGTGCCAGAAGGGCTGGTCTGAGTATTTCAGAAACTGCTGATCTACTGGGATTTTCACGCACAACCATCTCTAGGGTTTACAGAGAATGGTCCGAAAAAGAAAAAATATCCAGTGAGCGGCAGTTCTGTGGGCGGAAATGACTTGTTGATGCCAGAGGTCAGAGGAGAATGGCCAGACTGGTTTGAGCTGATAGAAAGGCAACAGTGACTCAAATAACCACCCGTTACAACCAAGGTAGGCAGAAGAGCATCTCTGAACGCACAGTACGTCGAACTTTGAGGCAGATGGGCTACAGCAGCTGAAGACCACGCTGGGTGCCACTCCTTTCAGCTAAGAACAGGAAACTGAGGCTACAATTTGCACAGGCTCATCGAAATTGGACAATAGAAGATTGGAAAAACGTTGCCTGGTCTGATGAGTCTTGATTTCTGCTGCGACATTCGGATGGTAGGGTCAGAATTTGGCGTCAACAACATGAAAGCATGGATCCATCCTGCCTTGTATCAACGGTTCAGGCTGGTGGTGGTGGTGTCATGGTGTGGGGAATATTTTCTTGGCACTCTTTGGGCCCCTTGGTACCAATTGAGCATCGTTGCAACGCCACAGCCTACCTGAGTATTGTTGCTGACCATGTCCATCCCTTTATGACCACAATGTACCCAACTTCTGATGGCTACTTTCAGCAGGATAATGCGCCATGTCATAAAGCTGGAATCATCTCAGACTGGTTTCTTGAACATGACAATGAGTTCACTGTACTCAAATGGCCTCCACAGTCACCAGATCTCAATCCAATAGAGCATCTGGAACGGGAGATTCGCATCATGGATGTGCAGCCGACAAATCTGCGGCAACTGTGTGCTGCCATCATGTCAATATGGACCAAGCTCTCTGAGGAATGCTTCCAGCACCTTGTTGAATCTATGCCACGAAGAATTGAGGCAGTTCTAAAGGCAAAAGGGGGTCCAACCCGTTACTAGCATGGTGTACCTAATAAAGTGGCCGGTGAGTGTATATATATATACACACATGGGCAAATCAATACTTGGTTAGAATCCACAATTTTTAGTGATTACGTCACCAGCATCCTAAAGTTATTCTAACAGACTCTTTAATGTTTGACGGCACACAGACATTCCTGGTACATTTCTGATGTGAAACAGGGGAGGTCAGTGTCTCAGTGCTGCAGGTAACTTATGGCTAGCTAATAGTACATGCATCTGGTCATGGTCTGCAGGGCAGCACAGGCTGTTAAGGTTTGGTGCATGTACACTGAGTATCGAAAAGGAAATTTTAAATTTACAACCTTTCTGTTTTTATGTGGTCACTCCTTATGTCACCACACAGATTAATCTCAAAATTAGAGGCTCTGCGATCTTTAATAAATCCACTGTTTGCTGTTCTGCCACTTGTCCATTAGAGGATTAAGTGGTTGGTCAAATAAAGATGGTGGACTCTCAGAGCTGGCTTTCTAATCACTTTCATGAAAGGGGAACAGTGCTGGTTTTCTTTATAGTCTCAGGCCACCACACAAGACTTAAAAAAACACTAATGAAGAATCTCCCTCCTTCTGTCTTTGCACAGTAATCGTTGTCAGACCGAGAGATGTCCCCTCCACTGTCAGCCACATCTGAGGGCGCCGTGCGCCTGCAGAGGTTTATGGCCACAGCCTGAACCACAACGACGTGCTGACTCCATGCTGAGAGTCCTTGAAATTACTACATGGCTCCATGTGTGGCCAGCTGGCTTTGTAATTCTGAGAGCTGAAAAACACACTTTGAAAATGATCCTCAAAATGAAAGGTACATTTACAGCAATCGTGGGATTCCTTTAAATTAAAAGAGACTAATCCTGATGTTTGAACAGCTGTGGTACAAATCAGAGAGATGGAGCAACCTGAGAGTGAATGAACTTGTTTTCATAAAGATCCGGCTGGGTAAATGCTTCTGTCTCCATGCATTCGTTTGATCTCTTCTGCTCCACATGTATTGATATCTCTAATAACAATCTGTGATGGCCATATTGGTCTGAAAAATGAAAATCCATCTTCTCCATCCTCCACTGTCAAAATCTGTGTCCTCCGCTTTTAAGAGTAGAGGGTCAGCCTGGTTAATTCTCAGCTCCCAGTTGGGATCCAGCATCCCTGATGGTATGGGGATCATCAGAGTCCATGTCATGGGTATCTTCCACATCTACAAAGGCTTCATTAATGCTAAACAATATCTACAGGTTTAGGAGAAATATCTGCTTCCATCCAGACAAAGACTTTTTCAGGGAAGACCTTCATATTTCAGCAAGACAATGACAAACCAGATTCTGACTACAGGGATTACAACAGCATAGCTCTGTAGGAGAAGAGTCCTGCTGAGAAACTGGTCTACATGAAGTTCTGAATTGTCCCCCATTGAAAACATTAGGAGCATCATGACACCAAAAACAGGAAAAGGGAGACCCTGAACTGTTGAGCAGCTGAAATCCTCTATCAGGCAAGAACAGGACAGGATTTCACTTTCAGACTCCAGAACCTTGTCTGCTGGGCTCACTAAGGTTAACAGAGAGTTGAGAAAAGCAGAGCTGATGACACATAAAGAAGAACATGATCCTGTCACTAACTTTTGGAAAGTGTCGCTGTCATCAAATTTAAAAATATATTTTTTTTTTACAAAAAAGTTCCAGTTTCAATATTGTACATGTCATCTCTAAGGCAAATGTCATTTCAATAAAAAGATTTCCAAACCCAGAATATAACCATAATTTCTCAGAATCCACATACCTATAATGATCAAACATTTCTGATGATCTCCTTCACATTGTTATCCATCGTCATGGTGGTCACGGTTGGTGGGATGTTCACAGCCCTGGAGGCAGAGAACCACTCATCATCCAAAGAGGCCTGTCCTGGTAAAGTGGACACATATGTCCACAGTAGGCTTCACATCCTTTAGAGAGCACTGAGATTACAAGGGAGCTAACAGATCATTAGCCTGTGATTGGACCACCATGAACACAACACAATCAATCACTGAAACTTTGGTTTTTGGCCTAACAGTTTACCCCTGGAGATTTGACCCATAAATCAGGTTCAAACAGAGGAATCACACTTGGTTAAATGAGGTAGCACTTTGGTGAATGCTGATGTGCTCTGTAGGAGGAAAGGTATAGGAGCTGACAGAATTTTTTCTCTTCTCATTAAAAACATGCTTCAAACAAACTGTTTAAATAGACATGCTCTCTATTTGTCTACAGTTCACTAACAGGAACACCTGCTCTCACTACTGCAGATCAGGAGAATGCTGCTTTCCTGCGTCATTCAAATATTGTCAAGTCTTGTTGTCTAGTCTTGGAGAATAAGCCAAAGGAAGACTGGTTCTGGTCAATCCCTACATGCCTAACCAGAACTTTAATGTAAAACTATGGTGCCTAATGTTCCCAGCGCTGCAATGCAGAGGTTCAGGTCAAGCTCAAATATTCAGTCATCATTGTTGTTTACTTTGCTAAACTAAAGATGTCACATGATGATATATTTTGTCTATGTGAGGATGTTGTACAAGAAGTAACCACACTGAGGCCTGTTTGAGTCTGGACCAGTGTGATTGCAGGGATATATTTTCAGATTAACACCTACAGATTAACACCTTTAAATGATGTGCTTGAACCATATATTTTTGTTTTAATTTTGTTGGCTGCTGATGGATACTTCTGCTGGGCGAAGAGTTTACTCAAGAGAAGAGCTCCTTTCATTGAGGAAAAGCAAATCTGGACAACAACATACAATTTCAGAGGACATCAGGAGGTGTTATCGTGGTTGCCATGCTGGTGCAAAGGTGAAGGCAAAGCTGAATGCTAGGAGGTGGCGATATAAACCCTTTCTTCCATTAATCATCATTGGAAACGTCAACTCTCTGCCCAACAAAAGCGATGAGCTGGAGATCTTGGTGAAGACTGAGAAAGCATACCGTGAGTGCAGTTTCCTGTGTTTTACTGAAACCTGGTTGAATCAAAACAACTCGGACTCCAGTGTGGATCTACCTGGCTTCACTCTCATAAGGTCAGACAGAGATGCTCAAGCTAGTGGCAAGAAGAAAGGAGGAGGTCTGGCTTTATTTGTCAACCAGAGATGGTGTAACCCTTCACACATTACTGTCAAGGACATGTTGTGTTGTCCAGACATACTGTTGGCAATTGCTCTTCGGCCATATTATGTTTCAAGAAAATTTAGTCATATTATAACAGTAGTTGTTTACATTCCACCCAAATCAACTGAAGAATGCTGCAATGTTTTGCAAAATAGTGTTGTCAGGCTACAAACTCAACACCCTGAGGCACTAATAATAATATCAGGAGACTTCAGCCATGTCACCCTCTCCTCTCACCAGTTTGTGAACTGTCCTACCAGAGAAAACAAAACCCTGGATCTGCTGGATGCCAACATCAAAGAAGCCTACAGAGCCACTGCCTTACCACCACTGGGCAAGTCACACATCATAACTTGGTCTATCTGCAAACCTGTTACAGACCTTGTGTACTAAGGCAACCTGTGACCAAAGTCAAAATAAGAAGATGGACACCTCAAGCCAGTGAAGCTCTAAGGGACTGTTTTAAATCGACAGACTGGAATGTGCTGCTGGAAACAGATGTGGATAGTATGAACACTGACAAACAGGTTGACTGCTTTACTGATGATATCAACTTCTGTAGAGACACAGTTACACCCACAAAAACTGTTCACTGTTTCCCCAACAACAAACCCTGGATCACAAGAGACATAAAAGCAATCCTAAACCAGAAAAAGACAGCTTTTAAAGATGGTGACAAAGAACAAATCAAACATGATGGTGACATCATATAAATACCTAGGTGTACATCTGGATAATAAGTTGGATTGGTCTAAGAATATAGACTACATCTACAGAAAGGGGCAGAGCCGCCTCTTTTGCCTGAGAAGACTCCGATCAGTAGACATCTGTAGTAAGACGCTGCAGATGTTTTATCAGTCTGTGGTGGCAAGTGTGCTGTTCTACACTGCAGTCTGCTGGGGAGGAAACATCAAACATAAAGATGCAAGAGGAGGAGGATGTGGTCTAGAGATCTACACTGAGGAAGGTGGAGACTATTTTCAAGAACACGGATCACCCACTTCACAACACCTTGATGGACCAAAGGGCAAATGGTGGTGGCTGGCTCCTCTCTCTTCGCTGCAGGACAGAAAGATTTAGAAGATCTTTTGTACCAACAGCTATCCGACTTTATAACTCTTATGTAAATAATAGATAACTTTTATAGACATATTATGTAAGACAACAGACAATTGAATTTTCCTTCGGGGATCAATAAAGTTCTTCTTAGAGCAGGGGTGGGCAATCATGTGCCATGGAGGGCCGAGAGGCTGCAGGTTTTCTTTCCAACCCAAAACTCCACTAGATGATTTCACTGATTAGATAGAGCAAGGATTAATCTGTGAAATCACCTGGTGGGGTTTTGGGTTGGAAAGAAAACCTGCAGCCTCTCAGCCCTCCAAGGCACATGATTGCCCATCCCTTACCTAGAGTGTTGTGATCACACACTCAGCACATTTTATTTTGTTGTATTCCTTTTCCTGTGTGGGCTGTTCCCGTCACTTTTTTTCAGAGGCTGCTCCCTTCCCCCCACAGCGCTGAGGCTGATTACTCTCACCTGCAGCTGCTCTGCAATCAAGCTGGCTTCAAGACTGCTGCAGACACAAGCCTCAGCGCCAAAGTATTGTCTCTCCAAGCAGTGGTAATACGGCTCTCTTCAGTGCTATCTAGCTTGAGTAGGTGTGAAGATTTTTGGTGTTCCTGATTTTTGAATGACCCTTGTTTTCCCTCATCTTTTCCAGTGCCTCACTCCTTGCCTCACACCCACAAACCCAGCACTCTCCCCTGGATTGTCTCACAGCCCTTGGACCTTTGGATATCTCCCACCCTTGCACTTTCCCCCGTAATAAATTTTATTGAAGGCTTCAGTAGTCTGGTATACATTCTGGGGTCCAACTTATCAAACCCTCACATGGAGGATGGATTTTTATTAATTGTTAATAATGTTAGGTTTCCAACATTATTCCATCATCCTCAGATTTCTTCACACACACATGAGCTGTCTGACTGGGTTTAAATTAACTGGAGACACACACATATATATATATATATATATATAATTACAATCTCTCTCTCTCTCTCTCTCTCTCTCTCTCTCTCTCTCTCTCTCTCTCTCTCTCTCTCTCTCTCTCTCTCTGAGCAGTGAGTGTGCTGAGTGAGTGTGCGGAGCGATTGTTCGTGTGTCTGAACTTTTTTTTTCTATCTTTTTGAGGCTTTCGATGAGAGAAAGTCTGGTTTATTTGTATTAATAGTTGTTGGTGAGTAGTTAGTTGGGAGGTTGGTGGTGGTGGGCTGACGGCAGGGCGCCATGCCCGTTGTCAGTGGTCACGCCGAGCTGGAGCTGCTAACTCGCCGGCACGCGGTGAAAGTTTTACCTGGAGCTGGCGTGTCGGTGGAGGAGGTGAGCTATGCTGTTGGTGAGGTGGTGGGTTTTGAGAGTGTTAAGTCAGCATCAAGAATGAATAGTGCTGTTGTTATTTTTCTAGATGAGGTTTGTAAAGTGGAGAGGGTGGTGGAATCGGGTGTTGTATTGAGGGACACGTTCACTTCCGTGTTTCCTCTGGTGAACGTGGCAAAAAAGATAACTGTGTCAAATGCACCACCGTTTATTAAAAATGATGACCTCTGTAAAGCTTTGGCTAAATATGGTCAAATAGTGTCACCAATAAAAATGGTGTTGCTTGGGTGCAAATCACCGAAGTTAAAGCACGTCGTGTGTCACAGGAGGCAGCTGTTCATGATCCTTAAAGACGCCGAAAATCCTTTAAACCTGTCGCTTAATTTTAAGATTGACGGCTTTAACTATGTGGTTTTTGTGACATCAGACACAATGAAGTGTTTTGGAGAACGCCGGGGGCTCCGGGCCTGGAGCGCACGGCGGATGGGTCCGGCGTGTCGGGTGTGGAGCAGCCGGCGAGTGTGGCCGGGGCTTCGGGCGCGGAGCGGCCGGCAGGTTAAGCCGGGGCCTCGCGCGCGGTGCGCCCGGCGGCCTCGGGCTCCAGTTTGATTAAGGAGGTGCCCGAGGATAACAGCATGGAAGTGGGTTTGAGTGGGGCTGTGCCAAATGAAAAGAATGTAAAAATTGACCAACAGAAAAAAACTGTAAATACTGTGGTGGAGGGAGGAGGAGAAACCAAATCTGACATTGACAACATGATTGAAGTGATAATGGAAGACGTTTTTAATTAACAAAACATCAGTCTAAAGTACAGTAAAAGAAAACAATCAAATGAGCAGAGTCAGGGGGGAGGGAAGGCCATGAAGGTACCGGAGGACCTTTCTGAGGAAGAGGAGGAGGAGGAGGAGGAGGAGGAATAGGCTGACTTTACTCCTTCTCAAAAAGAAAAAATCACACATTACAGTGTATCAAAAATCAAAAAGTTTTTAGCCGACACTAAAGGTCAATGGGCAGTCAAAGTGGAAACTTTTTTCCCAGACCTAAATGGATTCATAAACTCTGTGAATCGCTTTAAAAGAGAGGATGCGTTCACTGACCAGGAAGTATACAGACTCAAAAAGCTCAAGAAAAGGGCCAAAGAAGCACTCAGGGTGACGAGTAACTGTAATTTATGATGTCGTGTTTTTTATCCCCTGTTTTTATTTGTTCGGTTCTTTTCATAGTTTTTATGAACATTCGTATTGGGACTCTAAATATAAATGGAGCTCGCTCGGACAATAAGAGAGCCTCTCTGTTCCAGCTGTGCCAGCTGAAAAAGCTGGACGTACTCTTTGTGCAGGAGACCCACAGTGACCAGAGGAATGAGGGGGACTGGAGAAGGGAGTGGCCAGGCCAGGTCTATCTGAGTCACAAACTGTCCAACAGTGCTGGGGTGGGGATCCTGTTCTCCAGGTTTTTTAACCCTCAGACTGTGCAGGTGCACCAGGTGATGGATGGACACATTTTAATGGTTAAGGCTCAGTATGAGGATTTTAAATTTGTTTTTGTGTGTGTTTATGCTCCTGTGCTGGGCAGAGACAGAATGCTGTTTTTAAATACTCTATGTGATGTGGTGGGGGGTGTGGAGGAGGGTTTTTTATTCCTGGGGGGTGATTTTAACTGCACTGCTGATGCAGTGTTGGACAGGAATCACTTGGAGCCTCATCCTGCCTCATCCACTTGGCTGAAAAGACTGATAGAGACTCATGACCTGAAGGACGTGTGGAGAGGTTTGAATGGCTCCACCAGGCAGTACACCTGGTCCCACTGCAAGGACAACAGCTTGTCTCTAGCCAGACTGGACAGATTTTATTGTTTTAAGCACCATTTCAGTATTTTTAAGAAATGTCTTATTGTCCCTGTGGGTGTGTCAGACCACTTTTTAGTCCAATGTGACTTTTTTATCCAAAATGTGAAGACATCCAGCGCCTACTGGCATTTTAACACGGCTCTTTTAGAAGACTGTGCTTTTAAAGATGCTTTTAGGTTTTTATGGGCTTCACACAGGGACAGGAGGGCAGAGTTTTTATCAGTGCAGAGATGGTGGGACTATGGGAAGGTTTTAATTCAGCAATTCTGTCAGCAGTATACTCGCAACGTCACCAAGCACATCACCAGATCCCTCCAGGTCCTGGAGACTGAGGTACAGAACCTGTTGGACTGTACAGGAGAAGGGAGGCATGTTGAGGCCCTCCAAAAGAAGAAGGCTGCCATAGCCAACCTGCTGGGCACTACAGCACAGGGGGCGCTGGTCCGCTCCCGCTACATGAACGCCTCCATGATGGACGCCCCATCAAAGTTTTTCTTCAGCCTGGAGTCAAAGAACGGACAGAGGAAGGTCATCCACAGCCTGCGCGCCGCTGACGGATCTGCCATCACTGGGGCCTCAGAGATCCGCAGGCATGCCACATGTTTTTATAGAGACCTTTTTAAAAGTGAACTGGTGGAGGATCCACAGCTGGAGGCAGACTTTCTGTCCGACCTCCCTCAGGTGGGACAGTCGGGGAACTCTCTCCTGATGGCTGACCTGACTCTGGAGGAACTGCATGTGGCCCTCATGAGCTTGGCCAATGGGAAGGCCCCAGGCATCGACGGGATCCCAGTGGATTTTTATAAGACTTTCTGGCCCGTGGTGGGCGAGGACTTGCTGGAAGTCTTTCAGGAGAGCATAAGAACAGGACTGTTACCGCAGAGCTGCAGAAGGGCTGTAATTACCCTGCTCCCTAAGAAGGGGGACCTCCAAGGCCTGAAGAACTGGAGGCCGGTCTCACTGCTCTGCGGGGACTATAAGGTCCTCTCCAAGGCCCTGGCTCTACGGCTGAGAGAGGTGATGGCGGAGGTGATTCATGTAGACCAGACCTACTGTGTGCCCGGCAGACTGATCAGTGATAACATCACTCTGATTCGGCATGTTTTGGACGTCTCTAGCTCTTTGGGCGTTGACACTGGTCCGATTTCCATAGACCAGGAAAAGGCTTTTGATCGGGTTGAACACCAATACCTGTGGAAGACGCTTGCCGCCATCGGGTTCAGCCCAGATTTTATAGCCAGGGTTCGGGTTATGTACCGTGACGTTGCGAGCATACTCAAGATTAATGGTGGTCTGGCTGCTCGCTTCTGCGTCCAAAGAGGGGTGCGACAGGGTTGCTCCCTATCCGGGATGCTCTATTCCTTAGCTATCGAGCCGCTATTAGAAAAAATGAGGAGGACTCTGACAGGAGTGCTGTTCCCAGGATGTCCTGCAGCGATAGAACTGACTGCATACGCTGACGACATCATGGTGGTTTTAAACACACAGAAGGACATTCAGGTTTTAGAGGACAACGTTAATCTTTTTAATAAACTGTCTTCAGCCAGGGTCAACTGGGCCAAGAGTGTGGCCTTCACCACTAACAGGGACTCCTTGGGGGGGCTGGTACTTCCTGGGGGGCTCCAGTGGACAGAGGGGGGGCTTAAATATCTTGGGGTGTTTTTAGGGGATGAACAGTTTTTAAAGAGAAACTGGGAGGGGGTCCTGGAGGCTGTCGAGGGCCGGCTGAAAAGGTGGAGGTGGTTGCGGCCGTCCATGTCATACAGGGGAAGGACCCTGATCATCAACAACCTGGTGTCGTCCTTCCTTTGGCACAGGTTGGCTGTTGTAGACCCTCCCCCTAACCTGCTCTCCAGGGTCCAGACTGTTTTAATTGACTTTTTCTGGGACAGGCTCCACTGGCTCCCACAGGCGGTGCTGTTCCTCCCTGTGGAAGAGGGAGGTCAGGGGCTGGTGCACCTGGCCAGCAGGGGTGCAGCTTTCAGACTGCAGTTTATCCAGCGGCTGCTGTACGGGCCCCAGGACCTGGTGTGGAGGCCCCTGGCTCGGCTGATTCTGCAGAGCATGGGCGGCCTCGGCCTACAGGAGACTGTGTTTTTATTGGATTTTAAGACTGTGAGTTTTTTATCCCTGCCAGAGTTTTACAGAGGCGTGTTCAGCGTATGGAAGCTGCTGTGGAGGCAGAAGGTCCAGCACCAAACCTGCTGCTGGCTGCTGAGGGAGCCGCTGGGCCGTGGAGGCCTGCTGAGCGCCCCCCCCCCTGGGCAGGAGCAGCGGTGGCCGAGGACCTAAGGACGGCAGGGATCACCACGCTGGGGACTCTGCTGGACATCACCGGACCCGACCTGCAGGAGACAGAGGAGCTGGCGAGGCGCTTGGGCTGGAGATCAAGGAGGAACGTGAGCCGACTGCTGAGCCACTGGAGGACCTGCCTGACGGGACGAGACCGACAACTGCTGGGAGAACAGCGCCAGGAACAGACTGCCCCCTGTCCCAACCAACCATTCCCCCCCCCCATCATCCGTCCGGGACCTGACCTGCAGCAGGAGGTGAACCTGGAGAAGGCCGAGGGAAAGGTTCTCTCGGCTCTGATGGTGAGGACGCTAAACAGAGAGAGACTGCAGCAGCACATACGGTCCCCCTGGAGGGCCCGGCTGGTCCTGGGGGACAAGGTCCGGGCTGAGTGGAGGAGCCTGTACAAGCCTCCACTCTCCAAGAGGGTGGCCGACCTCCAGTGGAGACTAATCTATGGGATTTTAGCAGTAAACTCTTTTATTTCCATCCTGAACTCATCAGTCCAGAACAGCTGTCCGTTCTGTGGAGCAGTGGAGACCATCGTCCACTGCTTCACTGAGTGTCCTCGCCTCGGTCCTCTGTTCACACTGATGGAATGTGTGTTCAGGAGAGCAGACGAGTTGTTTTCTTTTAAGACGTTCATTCTTGGTTTTAAATACAAAAGAGCTCAGAAAGAAAAATGCCAAATGTTGAACTTTGTTCTGGGACAATCAAAAATGGCGATCTATGTGAGCAGAAAGCTGAAAGTGGAGGATGGTGTGGACTGTGACCCGGTGCTGCTGCTGAGCAGAACTATTAAAGCAAGGATTCTGATAGACTTCAAATATTACAGAGAAATGCAGAACATGCTGCGTTTTTATCAAACATGGACCTATGGTGGAGTACTGTGCTCAGTAAAAGATGGTGGACTGGAGTTTTCAGATCAACTGGTCTGATCTGTTTTTATCTATTGTTTTATTTAAAATATACATATATATATGATGCTGAATTGATGTTGTAAAAAATGACTTGAATAAAGTTGTGTTGAAAAATCAAAATCTCTCTCTCTCTCTCTCTCTCAGGACTACACTCCCAGGGATCTGTTGGAGCCACTCCTCCAGTGTGGGGGTTACTGCCCCAAGTGCCCTGATGACCACAGGCACTACAGTTGCCTTCACCTTCCAGGCCTTCTCTAGCTCCTCTTTGAGCCCTTGGTGGTTCTCTTTGAGCCCTTGGTGGTTTCTTGTGTTCCTTCTTCCTGATATTGTTTGCCCTTGGGATGGCAACATCTACCACAACAGCTTTCCTTCGCTGTTTGTCTATGATTACAATGTCCAGTTGGACCATTTTGTTAGTCTGTATATGGAAGTCTTGTATCTGTATTTAGAAGTCTTGTATCTGGAAGATCTTGGCTCGGTCATTCTCCATCACCTTGGGCGGTGCCTCCCATATTGTCCTCAGAGTTTTAAGTCTATATTCTGCACAGATGTTCCTGTACACTATACCGGCTACTTGGTTATGGTGTTCCATGTATGCTTTTTCTGCCAGCATCTTACATCCTTACATGGTTTTAAGCGACCAACAACATGGTTAATAGGACTGTTTGCTCATTGATACTGCAGGTCCATCTGTGGAGACCCTGGTGAGCCTGGCAGGGTGTTATTGAGTCAAACAAGTTCTCAGAAAGCCACAAAAAAGCACCACTGTGTTTCCCTTTCTTGAATTCATCTTTATTCAGCTTCACTGAAACCAAATGAGCTGAGCAGTTCATGGGCGCACAGAGCACGAAGCATCTTTCAGAAAACTCCAGCAGGGTTCTCATCTTCTCCTTCATGACCACATTATTGACCAGCTGTGGCTTCTGCAGTTCATAATTACAGCCTGAGTCCTGCTACAGCATATCATTATGCAGCAGAGGAGTCACCAGCTATACTTGTTCAAAGACGCACACAGCAGGCTTGCCTGGACTCTAATGGGGCAGCACCGAGACTCCTCTTTCAAGCTCAGAGCTTGTTTTACAGATTAATACTTCAAAAATACCTGTCTTCATTTTTTATTTCAGACCCATAGACTGGTCTGCGTTGTTCTTTTATCACATTGCTTCTTGTGTTTTCTGTCTTGATCATTATTGGACAGGATGCATGAAATTGTGAGTTTGATAGTTTCTTGGTTTTGTTCTGCGGCTGTTTTTTGGATTTGCGTGTTTTTGATGTCGCATCATTAATTTGATTTGCTACATGCTTGCTGTTGAATAAAATAAGATAAACAAGTGTTTAGCTTCTTGCAGCACCTTCTTTCTCCCAGGCATGTTTCTGCTGTTGGATTATGTTTTAGACTTTTGCATGTCGTTTTCAATTTGTAGCCTGTTTGTCTGAATGAAAACTTTGGTGGCTGTTGCAGCATGGTTGACCTAGTCAGCCTTGGGGAAACATACCTGCTCTGCTAAGTAATCCGATCTGACAAACAAAACCAGCTTGCTCCCTGAGTTGAAAACACCCCCAGCTGTCTCCACCTACTCAAAATGAGGCTGATCTATGTGGCATATTGGGCCCAGTTGGTCTGAGTCCTCAGCCCAGACCTCTGATGGTTAGCAGGGTTTTCTCACTCCTCTCTAATTACTCACTGGCTCCACCCATCATGTTATTTTCTCTTTAGATATTAAAGTAATACTTATATCCTCCTGGTATAAATTAGAGGCTGGCTTGCAGCTCTGGTCAAGCCATTTAGCCTCTATGTGAGCTGGACACGTGCCCCTTTCAGCTCCACATCCTGGAGACTAAAACACAGGCCAGACCGGAGCAGCACTCATACAAACTTAACATCTGCTCACAAAAATGCTGCTACGAAAATGAGAACTGATGAAATACACTGCATCATATGACCGCAATACTGACTGCTGAGCACTCTCTGAAATTTCCAACACAAAGCTTTCATTTGATTTGCAAAATGAAAGCTTTACTTTTCTTTGCAAAGCATTGCCTGTGGCTCAGTTGTAGAACTCACCCCTCTGCAAACTTAATTCTCAGTTTTACTGTAAACATTAAGTTTAAAAGAGGCTTCACTCTGGATTACAACACCAGGATGAATCTGAAAAAAACTAATTTACGGGTCTTAACATATAAAAAGTTAAGAAAATAAAATATATTTTTTAAAAAACACCAGGAGGCAGATCAGTAAGAATTTCAAGTTCAGAGCAAAGAATCAAATCCAGGGAATTTTCACTTCTATCACCACCCATCCCTGAAAGAGCTGACTAATACGCTAATTCTGGATTAGTCTTTGAAAGAATTACTCAACAAACACGGCCCTCTGGCTAAACACTACCATATGCACACACAGACCAAGTGCTTATTAGATGCGTCTGGTGTCATCCTCCACCCAGCAACCCCTTTCCTCTCTCCCCCTCCTTTACAGCTGATGAACCAAATTCACTTTGAGCCTGGTCAGGTTAATAACTCATAAAAGATGACAAATTAGAGCCAGCTAGCCTGAGGTTTTACCATAAAAAGTGGGGAGTTGTTAAAGGCACATATGGAGCAAAGATCTCTTGATGGAGACAGAAAAACAAGCTGAGGAGAGCAGAGGGAAGAGCATGTGGGAGCAGAGATGAGATGAAACCTAAATGTCTGAGCTATCATCCTCATGATTTCAGCCTCTGTCAATAAGTGACACTGCTTATGTGTCTGGTTATTTATGTTTAATTAACCACATTACCTGAAGAGTGCTGCTTCAGCAACTCATCCTGCTCACTGCAGTGTGTAACCACTTTTGTTTGGTCATGGCTGCAGACTACATGCTCTGACCCTGAACAGACAGATTTAGACTTGGCAGCATCTGCAAACCACTCTGAACAGCCATTTGTAATGCATGAAGCTCATAAAGAAGGTTCCTGTCAGTTTTATTTTCTTGTTTTGACTTATATGATCAATAGCTGAAGGAGTATCTTAACAAATTTTGATGATTGGTTTTTAAAATGTGGCGTCATAAGCACTGTTCTACAGTGACTTTTATAAGTGCAGATTTTTCCAACAGCCCTGCAGGCTCATGTTGAATCAGCTGATTCTGAATGCTAGTTTTGGGTACCATGTTTCTATCCAGTAGAAAACAGAGTGACCCTATTGGATGTTGTCAGTGTTCCTGTTTCTGAAATTTATTAAATGCATAGATTTTGTTTAAAGCTTCACCATACCAACATTCTCACAAGTTACTGAAATGTCAGAACAAAATCAGGACAGGCAGGGTGCCTGTTAAGCTCAGTTGGTAAAGCAGGCACCACCAGTGGAGGCTGCAGGATTTACTGCTCATCATCCCCACTCGTCCCACTTACATCCCTGTCTGTGTCTCTCAACCAGTCCTGTCAAAGCCAAACGCCCCGAAACAAGTCTCTCTTCACCAGATTGCTGCCTAGAGGACAAATAAAAACCGAAAATTGAGAGGGCAGCCTAAGACTGAGATTTTAATTATTTATTCACTTTTTGCTAGGAACAAATGTCACAGCCTGCTCACAGCATGGATTCATACTGTTAGGCTTCTCCATGTTTCAAGATAAGATCACTGATTCTTCTAGGGACAAAGAAACTGGTCTCATTACTATGCCATGCATATCTGCCCTGGTTTTCATGAATTGAATTTGTCTCCCTGGCTGCTCTTACTAAGGTTGTTATCACAGCTCAAGGCAGGGGTGAGTTTAGGCTATTTTTTGGGATGCTTCAGCACCCCCATGGATTAGCTGAGCACCCCCTAGCTCAGCACCTCTCCAAAATATTGTGTTGTGCGAAAATCTTCAGAAATGAGTGCAGCTGCGCAGAGTGACGTCGCTCTGCCCCTCTGCTGCGGTGTGAGCTTCAATACCAGTCTTGTTAAACCACTTATCAGCTACACCTCTTTTGATTGGTTGGCACGTAGATGCAATTGCTTGCCACCAGAGTACGCCTCTGCTCCAGCCGACCGAGGCAGCAGCACCCGAGTCGACGCATTCCGAGGTAAGAAGATATAGAACATATGAAGGTACCACAACAAAAGCCCCGTTTCCACTCGCGTTGTTATCCTACCTGTTGTTGTTTTTCTTCCGCTCTTGTTTTACCAGCGGTCAGCAGCGACATGGTGGCGACGCACTGATGATGACGTCACAGTAGTCGCGCACTGTGTCGCTATGACAACCAGGGCGGTGCTGTCTTGTTTATTTTTTTATTCATTTAACCTCTATTTAACCAGTAAAATCACATTGAGACGAGTCTCTTTTGCAAGTGCAAACTGGCCAAGGGAAGAGGCAAATAAAATGTTACACAGCTCTGCCAGAAACAATACAATACAATGACAATACAACATGGAGAGACTGAGGGTACAATACCAATTGCTTAGGCTCAGAAAGGATGAAGACACTAGCAAGGAATAGAATCAAATAATAGTACCAGGGAGCACTATATAAAATTGGAATAAAATAAGCTAAAATAAGTAAACAAACCAGTCCAGTACCAGTCATTGGAGCGGAATTCAATTTCTAAAAGACTTTTTGTGGTTCATCTCGTTTTTTGCATAGGAAATTTGCATGGGTGAAGTAATTAGTAATGAGTTACCTTTTAAATTTAGTAGCTTAACAGTTCAATTACAGTTCAAAGCAGGAACTAAAGTAAAGTAACCTGTCACTTTTTTGCAATTGTCAATGGTTCATTACAGACCCCCATGCATAGTTAACTGGAACACTGGGAAAATCTGACCCATTATCTGTCTTCCCACAGCTGGACATACATTCTTTTTTTAAAAACAAGGGCTTGAAGTCAACTTCAGGTGAGAGGAAATAACAATTACTTAGTTGTTATGTTTTGGTGTGAGGTGAATGGGATGTGACAAATCTTTATTTCCTCCCTTTCAAGAAAAAAACTTGACATTTAGATTAAGGGGAGGCTTCATTTTTTCCCTCCAAAATGATGAAAATGTGGCATACCATTAAAGATAGTTTTGTGGGATAAAATGTGTTTTGGTCACTATTAATGAGTAAGTACAATGCTGTACCTACAAGAGGAATTATTTGATTTGGGGTTTTGTATGAGTAAGCTATTTACCTGTGCTCACTACTGCCCTCATGTGTCTAAATCTTTCAGTTTGTCCTGGCCACTTAAGACCCGTGACCCCTTGTGCCTGTTCACTTTAGGCCCATTCATTAATCCACACAGAAAGAGACCTGCATTGTTCAAAATAATAATAATTCAAATATTTTTGTAATAAAAGACATTCTAGATGTTATTAGGTTATTAAAAAGGGTTTGGTTTGTGCTCAAGGATGTATTAGGGTGCATTAAGGTGAAGTATTTTATTGACCATTTATTTTATTTTCTATTATTTGTTCTATTGTTTGTATGTAAGAAAATGTAACTGGTTTTCTATGGGCATGGCTCATGTAATACGCAAATTGGATGGAATTCACACTCAAGGCAAAACTAATACAGCTCCAACATTTACAAATGTACTTGTAGGCCTCATTTAGTGAAAAATAATGTGCCTCTGTCAATACTGGGGTGGGGGCTGAGCACCCCTAAAGACCATATGCTAAAATCGCCCCTGGCTCAAGGTACAACCTGCTCAGTGGATCCTATGCTATGCTGGGTTGCAAAAGAGTTATGGTCAATATTAGGACCATAGACTGTATATACTATGGACAACTTGGTTCTGCCTTCCGACATTACATAAATTTGGAGCCAAATTGCTCTCCATATTTCCAGGATTTTCTCCACTTCCTGGAACCACCACCTGTACAGTAGTGTTGTACGCATTCGGCTGGAGTTGCTGAGATGAAGCTCAGCACATACAGCGTATCTCCTGGGTGTCTATCATAGAAAACATGAACCCCCTAATAACTTTTAAAAATTGAGCTGTACAGAAAAAAAAAAAAAAACAGGACTTGAGCACAAACCAATCTTACAGTAAACTACATGTCAACATTGCAACCAGTGGGAGAAAAGTTTATATTCTGTGTCATAAATTTCTTAAGGTTGTCCACAGCTCCATTAAGTTGCTGGAGGAGGCGGGATTTATGACCTATACTGCAGCCTGTCACCAGAGGGTGCTGTCCATTGGCAGACAGCGTCCATTCTGTATACAGTCAATGATTAGGACCTAATGTTTTACATATCTTGCACTTATCGCTTTCTATGGCTAAACCCTTACTAAAGCAGCCTGGCTTGGATGTTGACTTTTTAACAAATGGCAGACCCACCTCAAACATTGCTTTTTCTGTCAAATTTTTTTGAGAAGGTGGTCTCAAATCAACTGATACAACGTTTTTCAACAAACAACCTTTCTAAACCATTACAATCTGTCTTGAGATCAAACCATTCTACTAAAAACAGCCATTACGAAAGTAGTAAATGATCTGCTACCTGCAATAAATGCAGACTCCCCATCTATTTTATTATTATTAGACCTGACCCCTGCTATCAACACAGTGGATCATCACATATTGGTGGACACGCTTGAAACTTCTTTGGGATCTCAGGTCAAGTCCTTTTGTGGTTGAAATCGTACCAGTGTGAGAGATCACAAAGTGTCTTGTTCAACAACACCCACTCTGAGCCCTGTGCTGTAAGGCATGGAGTTCCACAGGGTTCCGCTCTGGGTCCTCTGCTTTTTTTAGTGCTGTACTGTGATCCTGCAAAACTTTTTAATGAATGAAGTATTTGTCATGTAATTACCCCTGAACCTCTGCCTTTAGATCTGACTTGGACATGTCAGTTCTTTAACAGTGTCTCTGCTCCCAGCTCAGCCTGGGCGTCACAAATGTGAGGCGACTCTCTGGTCAGGCGTTCTGGCAAGTGAGAGCAGCAGAACACTTTGCCTTCTTGTGATGAAGCCAGCATGTCGGGCAGCAAAGCAGCCGCACCCTGCACTACTGCCCACCATACCAGCTGCCTGCTAACAGTGCCAGGGTCGCAGAGAGGGCCAATCCCTGACTGAGAGAGGGAAATGAAACCAGGCAAAGCCCCTCATCTCCTCTGACTCAACAAAAATGCTGCTCAGTAGGCCAGCAGCCGTGACACTGATACCTCCCCATGGAGTAGATTCTCTTACTCCCATCATCTGGACACAGGCTCAGCTCTGGGGGAGGGTGTGGTATCATAGTATTTGTTGTTTCCCTTAATGTTTCATTTCATCAGAACTTCTGGCTTGATATCTCATTTTTCACACACAATGCATCCTCTACATCCCAAACAATGAAGGAAGAGTTCAAAGACCGAGCAGCTTATGATGACTCATTTCGTAGTTGTAGCTGAAGATCTCTGCAGGAAGGTTTCACTCTGAAAGAATACATGCAAAATGTTTGTTTATTAGCGGCTGCAGGCAATGACTAATGAATTATTTTGACATTATGAAACATCTAAACTTGCGGATAATTTTACTTTTTATGTTCCTGTAGAGAGAGTGCTGACCAGATAACTTACATATTGGTTTCAGCATCGTAAATTGAGTGATGAGTAGAAGCAGCGGGCTGTGGAATGGGATCCATGGCCAACGTATCTAGAGGGATATTTATAGAGATTTGGCAGGACAGTTTAACAAAGAGTCCTCTGAGCTGAATCTGTTTCCTCTAGACTCCCTGAGCTCCCTGGTTTGAAAGCTGATCCAAGATGCTGAGATTTATTGGAAGACAAAGGACCAATGGAGACTGTGATAAAGCTCCTTATCTCTGTTTGCACTGAACCATAAGCTGATGGTAATTCAGACTACATATTCTAGGTGACATTAAACCAAAAATAAAAACATAGTGCCTTTCAGACTTTAACAATGTGGTCTCTTGGGCTCACAAAAACATCTAAGTTTTTCTGCTGATTGTTTTGCTTCACATGTTAAAGACAATCTTCCTCATGAAAGCTGGGCTAGACTCACACTCAGATCCTGTCACTTTCTCCTCACTTCAGGGCACAATTATCAATTACAAACTGTCATTTATGCCAACATTAACCTCAGAATTTCAAACACCATCTTTTTAAATTTCAGAAAGCTGGCATATTATTAGTTACATCCATTAATGGGACATCCTGCAGAACACACACAGGACTACAGCCAGGCACACAAATCAACTCATACACACTGCCAAGGGCATGAAGGAAAAGCAGTCCTAAAAAGTAAGATTGCTTTTAAAGGAAAAAAAAAAACTGCTTCATGAGGCAGCTGTGGTGGTTTGCAGGTCAATGGAAAAAGGACATTGTGGTACAGGACTAACAGTAGTTGATCACCAGTTCAGGCTCTTCTGCATCCTCTTCCTAACAGGATGATTTCATGTTCACTGACAATGACAGCTCCTGTGCACTCTGTCTTTGAGTGGCTGTCCTCAGATCACCATGCTGACTCTGCAGGCCTGAGCCAACAGTGGTCTTATTTTGATCTGTGGTTATGGTTACAGAAACTGAAGGTACATGGCAGAGGACTTTTCTGCTGAACATGAATAAAAAAAGAGGACATGTCGGGATTTGCTGATGGGTCTGGTGGAGTTTGGAGCAGGGCAATTGATGGTCCACCTCAGCCATCAGTCATGATCTGTGAGCTTTCTGCAGGAAGCTGTCTGCTGTTTCTCCCAGCAGCCTCCCCTGTGCCCGTCTGCTCCTTCTGGAGAAGAAAGGAGGGAGAGCACTGATGCTCCTCTGGATGCTGTTCAACCCACCCCACCCCCCCCCCCACCCCCCTCTGCTACTCCATCCCTTGCATTGCTCATGTCTGATGGTCAACTTTACAACATCTGTCTGGGACAGTCAAAAACCTGAGGAGTGAGTGCTTCGTATCAGGAGGAAATATGAAGCTTCCAGGTACAGTCATGTTGACACACAGAAATGTCAGCTTGACACACGTGACAGATTTGACACAAAGGTCACAGTTTGTAAAGCAGCTCAGATGTTAACCTCTGTTGTGCTTGATGGTGCAGAAGAATGGTGCAAAAACAGTCATGTCAAAATAAATTTACAGACTTTACTACCAATTGTGTTATTTTGCTGTCATCCAGAGGAGGACATTTTGTCCAGGGGCCTCATGTATCAACGCTGGCGGCGCCAGAAAACCTTGTGTCCGCCAAGATCGTCGCACACGTCCAGATTTATCATCGCGACACGAGCGTCGGTTCCAGTGCTAATCAACGCAAAGTGAGGAGGTGGTGTAGAAGTTGGCGTTGAGCATTGAGCATTAATTTATTTTCGCCACCAGACGCTCGAGGACATTCACGAGGCGGTCCAGCCGCTCGTTGATCCCCGCGATCCCCCTGATGATTTCTTCCTGCCATTGCAGGACCGCCTCCGTGAGGACCCTTCCACTGCGTCCGGGTGGTCCAGCGGAAGCGCCGCGGCTGGTGGACGCTCCACCGCGCTGGTGCTAATGCTGGTGCTGGTGCTGGGGCCGGGGGCTGGGGTGGCCCGAATGCCACTGGTCCTGGCCGACGACTCCGAGCCGGCGGACGGGCTGCCGCGGGCCGGGGTTCCGCAAGCCGGCGACACAGCCGACACATAGATTTCTGTGACACAATAAAAATATTGGTTCATTTCAATTCCTGCTTCTGTGTATCTGTTGCGTTTACATCTCTCTTCACGGTATCATAGGTAATGTAATCCAGTATTTAGAGGTCAGTTATGCACATTACTGTTGTTTATTGCATAAAAAGTTATCGAAAAATGAAGTTAAGGGCGAAGTATAAATCACGTCTACAAATAGACTGAATCCCGACGTTGAAATGAAGTATAAACTTAGACTAGACGTCTAATATACGTCTTTTGCTCAGTGGGATGGCAAAGCATGTGGACATTTGTGTGACACGCCACTTACCCTATAATAATAATCGCCACCACCCGCTGCTCAAACGGCTTGAGGGTCTCCTCCCCCGGAACCCCACCTGTCTGGCCGATACTCCTCCGGAGGGCAGCTGTACGCCGCTTGACCTCCACCTTGAGGTCCGACCACTTTTTTTTAATCTACGCGGGGGTGCGTGTCTCGGAACCCACCGCGTTCACCCTCTCGCAAACTTTCTCCCACTCCAAGCGTTTTCGTTTTGCACTGACGCCACTGGACAGGCTGCCAAACAAAACACGCTGTCGCTCCTCCACCTCCACCACCAGCACCTCCACCTCGCACGCCGTAAATTTAGTTTTTCTTGTAATTTTGTCTGCGTGCGAGGACAGGCAGACCCTATTTAAATAAATCTGCATATTTATAAGAGGGCGTAACAGGGGCGGGCCCGGTCACTCCGACATCTGCACTCAATTCCAAGCTGTTTGGGATTTATCAAGGAAACACATGTGGCTTTCGGCGCCCGCACACCTTGATACATACAGATTTTTTTCAGCGTGACGGACCTTGCGTGCGCTCGTTTCTGGTATGAGTCCCACGCAAGTGTTAATACATGAGGCCCCTGATCACTGAGGATAATTATAAATAATTTTGAATACTACAGCACAAATTCCTCCAACATGCAGCAGATAAATTTAATTCCAGCTGTGAGTGGTTGCTGGTGCATGATTAGGTTATTTTGAAAAATCATGTTCATTTGCAAAAAAAAAAAGAAGAGCATATTATGAGAAATAATATAATAATATAATGTATGCATACTGGCCCATTACATGTATGCAAACAACACATGCATAGAGATGCTGTTTTCTTTGCAGTGCAGTTGGTGGTGCATTCAGATTGCAGCTTTACTGTCCTGGTTGACCAGCTGGTTTCTCAACAAAGAGCTAGACTTCCTTGTGAGTAATCAAGTTCAAGATTTTGTCATATTGTCATTAAGGAAAAAGAAAAAAAAGAAAAAAAAGAAAAAACAACACATTGGAGATCAAGCATTGCTGGCCTAGAGGGCCACATAGGTGTTGAAAATATGGAGGGTATGCCTCATGGTTTGATTCTGGGCTGAGGCCATTTTCTCCCTCTCCCCATCTTCTGCTCTGTCCACTGTCTTGTCTCTCTAAATAAAGGCCAAAAGCCTGAAAATCAATGTTTGAAGTGAGAAAAACTTCAGGAATATAAAAACACAGAAAATAAATCTGTGTAAATATACAATATTAAAACTGAGCATATAAACAGTAATGGAAAGTTTTGGGGGTATGTCAGCATAAAGAAGCTTGAGAAGGTCCACAAGCATGTTTTTGATGAAGTTTTAGGGAGAAAAAACACATTAATGCTAACAAGTTATTTCTCTTATATGCCAATAAAAGATGATCAAGCTAGTGACATTTTTTTGCAAATTGAATGAGCATAATTGTGTTTACAGGGTCAGTGAGTCCAGTCCAAGCTTTAACAGCAGTTTGGTCTAGCTAAAATGCCGGATGAGGAGGGTCTCTCCCAGTCCCTGTCCAGAAAACATGCTTGGACAAATTCACTCTCTCAGAGGCTTGAACACGTCTGAGCCTTTAATGACTCCCGGGTTCAGATATGTTGTGTGTGCATACACATAAAAAGAGACAATAAGAATCAGTGTCCTCTGTTACTTTTCTGCCTTTTGTCTGTCTCCAGAGTGTCGACATCAGCTCTTATCTGTCTTTGAACTTCTCCATGTATGTCTAAAGGCTCTGAAAGCTGCTGCTGCTGCTGTGAAGACAAAGGGCTCTATTTTCGTGCCTGGCCAGAGACCTGGCACAGGCGCGGCATAAGTCAGGTCCGCCGCGCCGACAAGGTGTTCCCAAGCACAATTTGGTATTTTGATGAGCGGCACAGCCCAGCGTAAGTACCCCCCCTCCCTAACTCAGCTCCTCCCTGTGGCGTAAGTCGTAGCGAGGGAGGAGAGAGGGCGTGGAGTGGTTTTAACACAGCTGAGACCTGTATTGACCAATAACATCAGCTCCTCGCCTTTAAATCCGCCACTGACGAGGCGTATTACAGTTTTTGTGCAGTAGTCAAAGAGATCAAGAGATGTCTGAAGACAGCAATGCCACATGATGGCGACAGAAGGCAGCCCCTCAACAAGTGTTGCTGCAGAGGGCGTCCTTCACACTGTCTCATATAAGCACAGATGGATTTGGTGTGTGTAATGTTGGACCCACTGGTAAGACAAACACCCTTTTCCACAAATAAAGACACTCACATAAAGTTGAATTTATTTGTTTTATTTAAAGCCCACATGACAAAAGTGGGTTGTGCGCACAGATCACAACATAAAGTCCAATAATGGCATTTAAATCGGAACCATCTGTGCGTAAAGGACGCATCACGCTCTGCGGCCTGGCTATTTCTCTCATAGATGTTGGCATATGAAATACATTTGACTCACAAAACTGAATATTAAAATATTCGTATGTGGGCCTGACTCCAGATTGAATATTTACAGAGTCTTAATGATGTGAGGAAATCAGATAAACAGGTAATTTTGGGTGAAAGGTTCTTTTTATTTATTTATTTATTTTTTTGTTTAAATTTTCGAAGTAAATTACTAATCGGATCACTAAAATAAATTATCTGGTCGGCCGTGCCACCACTGCAGCAGCAGCAGGACAGAGAAAGGACACAGAGACACATCAGGTGTTGTGCCATAGAATGCACCCCTGCCGTCGAATGCACCACCTGACGGGAGCGCGGTTGAAAGTTCACAACAAGGCGGAATAATCCAAGTTTTCCTTACTGTTGGACTGATTCTAAACCAAGTGCATTTAATGATTTCATTCAGGCTATTCAGATATGCCAAAAACAATAGCACTCTGATTCAGAATATTTGCTGCTCTGAAAATATAATGTTCTCTACCTTAACAGCTTACTGTACAGTTTATATACCCAAGTCACCTCTGTATGTGCCTTTTTTAAATACCCAAAAACACAACAAAAGTTTGCTGCTCTATTTTACATGTTGTCATGATCCAATACTCGTGTTTTTTTTAAATATAAGATTTTTTTTTTCTACTTTAAGAAGCTAATGAGTGGATGGGATGCAGGGGATGCATTCTATGGCGGGGGTGCATTCTACGGCATAACACCTATCGAGCTGCACGAGGAAGAAGGAGGATAAGCGGGGAGACGAATTAAATATCTTGTGAACTTCATCATGTGTGACTGTTTACTGGATATTTAATTTAATGCAGTTTCAGCTGTGTTCATTCGGTCAGGTGGAGTGTCCAAGCGCGTGCCAAATGCGGTCATCAGATAAGATATAGATCATAATATTTCGATGTGGATCTAAATGTATGTGCTGACTCAGAATATTGGTTGTTGATGATTTTTTTATTGCACTGAAATGTGCCTGACACTGTGGAAACCTGCCGGTGAAGCATCGGTAACATATGCGTAATACGCTGCCAGTCTACCAAAATACCACTAGACCAGCTGCACTCCGCCTGCGCTGAAAGCTGACCAGGTTTGAATCGGCGAGCTTTCAGTGCACTTTACACGCCACCGGCGAGCACGAAAATGTTACTGCGGCAGCTGATTCTGTCAACAGAATCAGCTGCCACAAATCCACGTCCAGCTTGGTGGACCTCGGTGTGCCTCAGTCTACAAAAATACCAAACTGGCTGTGCGCCGGGCTCCGCCAGACAAAAATACCACTGAGTGGGGTCCGCCACTGTCCGCCGCATCACCGGCAGACATGAAAATAGAGCCCAAATGCTAAAGGTAGGAAACAAAGAAGATTTATTCAGAGCTACTTTAAGTCAATCTAGCCTTCCGTGTAACTTTAAGGTAGCGAATAACATCCTTTGAGTGCATCACCCCCTCCCCCAGCTCAGCAGCTCTTTTATCCCTCTAAAGCCTCTCTGTGCTGGTAAATAGATGAGCAATTTTAACAAAACAGGTCTAAATGATGGCCTGCAGCTCTACTGTCAGCTGAGAAAACATGAGTGCTGCTTTTGTAGTCGCTGCAACTGAAAGGCAAATCAGTTGAGCCCTGAAAGAGTTTAACCTGAATTGCTGCCCTTATGTTCTCTGCTTTACTTTCACCACTCAGACAATAACTTCACAACCCACACATCCCCCATCGCTGCAGTGTACAGACCTTATCTCTCCCTTTGTCTTGAGGATGTGTTGATTGATTCAACCAACAACATGAAAACGTAGTAACGTAAGGTTGTGCAGCTTGTTGTGGAGGTTATTAATGTTAATCTACGTATGAATGGGCTATTAGATATTATCTATGAATATGGTACACTGCCACACACACATACACACACACACACACACACACACACACACACGCGCACACACACACACACACACTGCTCTGTAAACACAAACACTGCAAACACAATTACCTGTTGTTGACCTAACATTATCAAGTTGTCTGCAGTGGTGATGTTATGAAATATGAAAATGCTTACACAGCTGTTTTTTAGGGGCACACAGTATGTGTGTGTATTTATGTGTGTACAAACACACGTGTAAATACACATTTTCATATGAATACATACATATATCACTGTTATGTAGGCCATGACTAAAGCATATGTTTTACAAACAGGTGATCCAGCTGCAGGCCTCAACATAGACTATGGACAGCCCTCTGAGCAGCACACAGACCAGTCTCAGCAGACAGGAGAGATGGGCCATTCCAGACAGAAAAAATATATGTCTGAGCAAAAGAAACAACTAGATGCCATGATTGAAGCTGAGTAGAGCCACCAGCACCAGGAGACAGCAATCTTTGAGAATTTTCTGCGGGCACAGCAAGAAGCTGAGGAACGGCAATTCAAGGCCTTACAGGAGCAAAATTGTGAAAATAACAGAATGTTTATGCAGCTTATTGGAACTGTTATGAATGCCATGTCAAGCCAAACATCACACCCACCTCAGCCTGACTGGATGTCACTGCAACCTCGGGCAGCATACTCCATGCCCCACCTGCCCACCCAATCAGCCATGTTCTCTCCACCTTTCTTACGCACCGCACTATTCATGCCCACTCCACCAGCTATACAAACTTCTTTTGCCTCCCCGCCTCACCTCCCCTTTCCTCTCTCCTCTCCTCACCTCTTCTCTTCTCCTCTCTCACCTATCTCCTCTTCGCTCCCCTCACCTCTCCTCTCCTCTCTCCTCACCTCTCCTCTTCTCCTGAATTAAATTCATTGGTTGTATCCCTCAAAAAACTACAAATTTACAGTTTTTTCTCAACTGCTAAAACACTAAACCCTATACACTAATGCTCCATTACCCAAACCCACTGATTCAATCAGTCACTCTTTTGGCAAAACCATAAGCACTTTTTACCTGTTTAGACACAACTTGCAAACACATTTTCATTGTGATGCACCTGTGTTGCCTAATGGTGATCACAGGTGGCAAAAGTCAAACACAAGTAAAGCACAGGTGTCACTCATTGAACACAGCAACTCAAAATTGATCACACTTGTGGCTAATGATGTGAGGGAACATATATATATAAGCCAGTTCAAAGAGCACTGCTTTGTGAGGCACTACAATGGATAAAAATCTGAGAGGGGGAGTTTGTGCAAGAGGAGGTCGAAGAGGTCGAGGTGGTCAGCGAAGACAAAGAACAGTAATATCTGATGAAATCAGAGCTACTGTGATTGACCATGTTCTTGTCCATGGTGTGAGCATGAGGGAGGTCGGACAAATCATCAGTAGATCAGTAGATTCACTGTGTCCACCATAATCTTAAGATTTAGAGAAGAAAACATTTTTTTTTGACATTATAGAATGTAAATGTTGACAGCAATTTCTGTATGACTATACTTTATATTGTACCACAGTATACTGTAGATATATGTTTCAGTACATCACTGTGCCACTGTACTGTAGTATTGATATGGAGGGTTAGGCTAACTGTTTGTAGGCCTAGTATTCCATGTATTTTTATTTTTTTGTTAGTTTTTTGTTTTGTTACTGCATGTTCTCTTTTTGTAGAATTGAAAGACTGCCACATGGGGGTAGGAGGAGAGGTATGTTCTCCCCACACCAAGAGCCCCTTATTGTTGATATGGTCGATGAGAACAACTCTATTAAACTATGTGAAATTTGGCAGAAGATCATTGAGGACCATGTAAATTTTGAGGGTATCAACAGTGTCAGCCTCTCTACTGTTAATTGTGCCCTCAAGCGCAACAGACTACACATGAAAAAGCTGTACAGAGTGCCCTTTGATCGCAACTCAGACAGAGTCAAAGAGCAACGGTACCAGTATGTACAGGTTGATATATATCCGGACACATTCAAGGTTGTTTGCTGCAAGTGATTTACTGTAGTGGCCTAAATACTTTTTCTGTATCACTTACAAAACTATATCTAATTCTACAAAGAGTGTTTCAACTTGATGCAATGGAAAGACCCCATGAGTACATCTACATGGATGAAGTTGGGTTTAATCTCACTAAAAGGAGAAGGAGAGGCCGTAGCGTGATTGGCCAATGGGCCATTGTTGGTGTCCCTGGGCAGCGTGGTGGCAATGTCACATTGTGTGCTGCTATCGGCAATCAAGGGATTGTCCACCATCATGCCAACCTGGGGCCCTACAACACTCACCAGCTCTTTATTTTCTTCAATCACATGCAAGATGCTCTGTTAGGGCAGCAGGATGAGCATCCCACCTATGTTGTTGTTTGGGACAATGTGAGTTTTCACAGAGCCCTCCCGGTTAGAAAGTGGTTCAATACAAACCATGGTTATATCAATCTTTTTCTTCCACCATACTCCCTTTTCCTGAACCCCATTGAAGAATTCTTCTCCTCATGGCGGAAGGTATATGAACACCATCTTTACACCAGGGTAAATCTCCTGCAAGACATGGAACTAGCCTGTTGTGACTTAGGTGATGTGGTGAAGTCCTATGGCCTGACCCAGCGCGGAGAAATGATACTGTGGCTGAGTAATGCGCTTCTCATTTGTATATATATTTTTTTACTTTAGTTTTACATAGGCATACTATATACAAGTGCTGAATGCACAAGATTTCTGTGTTTTGTATGTTTTTTTTTCCACTATGTACATGTGCTTAATGAAGTTTTTTTTTTGTTTTGCGACATGTATTTAGCCTACAGTGAACAATAAATATTTATTTCTACAGCTTCATGTCCTGAGCATTGTGTTTTCTAATTTTCCATGTAGTGTGTAGTGACTGCTCAGTAGTGTTTTTAATTTTGACTGACTCAGGGCACAATTTGACAACATAGTGAATGTAGCTTGAAAATTGGGTCTTGTGTTCACTGTTTAGAGAAAAGGAGAGCAACTTTCGAGAAATGTTTTTTAACAATCGAGGAAAAACTGTAACAGGTCACACTGGAACCAGGAACTTGGGCACTGTTCATCACTGAGCTTAAAGGCAAGAGAAATAGGCACACAGGGCATTTCTTATCTCATGGCCAGCATTGGCCTGATTCCACTGTGCTACTGCATCATTGTCACCTCCACCCAGACCACCCTCCCGAACCAGGGCCGGATTATGGGGGGTCTTGGCCCCGGGGCCAGGAGTTTGCAAGTCCCACCCCCCCACCCCCGCACCAACCTACTGTACCTAAGGATTCTATAAAAGTTTCTTTCTGCTCTTCCTTCTTGCAAAGTCGTCCACTAACTCATCAAAGTTGAGCTGTCGAACAAACTCTGATTCTATTGCAAGAAGGGAGAGTGAATTCAACCCATTTTGGCACATTTTCATCCTGAGCATATTTTTTATCCGAGCCAGTCTGGAGAATGACCGTTCCCCTTCACAGTTTGTTATTGGCAGGGTCAAAAACAGTCTGAGTGCTATGTAAACATTTGGGAAAGCATTTTTGTTCTTCTGAAATGAATGATTTGTACTGAACAAGTTCATCTGCCAAGCTCATGGTCAGATCAGTGGGATATGCTGCAGCAAGAGATTCTGCCCTTAAAGTGAGCTCACTGTTGGACATATTATCAGGCATGAAAAGAACATGAAAAAGATTGGTCAAGTGTGTGTATGCAGTCAACCGATGGTTAAGACAGGACACAAGTTTGTCAAATAGAACATTTAGCGGGGCAGATAATAGCATATTACAGGAGAATCGTTCACTTGTGGATAAAAGCACCAAAATTGGCACACATACTCCTTAGGAGTTGCTCTTTTGATATTTCCGTCTGGCCAAATGAAAATTCAAGATGGCGGACATTTTTCAAGATGGCCACCATTGAAAATAGAGTAATATTGCATTTTGCAATAAAATCCCATAGACTTGTCCTATTTGGATGAACTTGGTGTCAAATCATACATTTTCCATTATGCAGAATCCAAATTTGAACCCATGGACTTACTTACTGGCTTCCTTGTACCATATTTCAGTCTCGGAATCCTAATATTCTGGTATTTATGAAGTTAACATTATGTCCGATTTGGGTAAAATGGTTAGTAACCTATATCTTAGTGTTGTTAGAGGTTTAGTGTGTGTGTGTGTGTGTGTGTGTGTGCGTGCGTGCGTGCGTGCGTGCGTGCGTGCGTTCGTGCGTGTGTGTGTGAGAGAGAGAGAGAGAGAGAGAGACTGAAAAAAATGTGTCTGACAACAAATTCGAGCTGTTCAGCTTTCTGGCTGATCAGATAGCATGTGTGGCCTCACCAAATGTGGTCATTGTGACCAAGGAAGATGATGTTATCAGCAACAGTACTATTAATCTGGCTGGGGTGGCACCATGCAGTCATGAAGAAGCTGACACCCGGATCTTTGTGCATGCCAGGCATGCCACAGAAGCAGGCAGCAAGGTCATCATGGTCAAAGCCAACGACACAGATGTTGTTGTCATTGCAGTGAGTGTTCTGTAGGCTTTTCAGAACCTTGGTCTGCAGCAGTTGTGGGTTGCCTTTGGCCAAAGACAGAACCAGAAGTGGATTCCTGTTCATGACCTGTGTGGCACTCTTGCAGAAAAGAGCAAAGGGATGCTCTTCTTCCATGCATTCACTGGTTGCGATGTTGTTTCAGCATTCCGTGGCAAAGGGAAGAAGTCTGCTTGGCAAACCTGGAATGTTTGTGATGAGGCTTCCAGTGTCCTCAGCAAACTCAGCCATTACCCACCTGTATTGGATGATGAAGACCTGAAAACCCTGGAGAAGTTTGTGGTCATGTTGTACGACAAATCCAGCACAGCTGAAGGTGTCGACGATGCAAGGTTGGACATGTTTGCTCGTAAGCAGAGGCCGTACAAAGCCATTCCTCCAACTCGATCAGCACTTGCAACAGCAACATGTCATGCGTGCATCCTACCAAGCGGGCTGCATCTGGAGTCAGTCAATAGTATGTCAACCAGAAACACATAGTCCTGCCAACTGGGGCTGGACCAAGAAAGGAGATCTGTGGCAGATTGTTTGGACAGAGCTCCCACCCATTGCAGAGAGTTGCCAGCAGCTGACCAAGTGTGGATGCAAGTTGGAATGCTGTGGTCGATGCAAATACTACTGCTTTGGTCTGACCTGCACGGCACTGTGCAGCTGCAGGTGTGAGGTTTAGAAACACTGTAGTAAAAGCCTACTCATCCAAACAGCCTACATGTAAAAAAAAAAAAAAGAACCCCCCCCCCCACACACACACACACACACGTGCAGCACACACTAGACCTCTAACAACACTGAGATATAGTCTACCAACCATTTTACTCGAGTCTCGAGACTGAAATATGGTACAAGAAAGCCAGTAAGTAAGTCCATGGGTCCAAATTTGGATTCTGCATAGTGGAAAATGTATGATTTGACAACAAGTTCATCCAAATAGGACAACTCTATGGGATTTTATTGCAAAATGCAATATTACTGTATTTTCAATGGTGGCCATTTTGAAAAATGGCCGCCATCTTGAATTTTCATTTGGCCAGATGGAAATATCAAAAGAGCAACTTCTAAGGAGTATGTGTGCCAATTTTGGTGCTTTTATCCGCAAGTGAACGATTATTGAAGTTATCTGCCCAGCTAATTGAACGTTTCAATCCGAAACTTTTCTTTTCCACTAAATTCAACACCTGGCTCTGCACTTTCATCAGCCATACATGTGCGCTTCTTTGTGCGCTGGAGGTCATGTCTGTAGTCTTGGGAGACTGAGTCGGTAACAGTTAAAGCTGACCCTTCAAAAAAGGCAAAATTGTCTCTCTGTGCTGCCACAAAGTCACGAAGGGAAAGGAGAAGCTGTGTATATGTCAATGTCATGTTTCTGCAACTGCAGGCTTGTGGCTCGGAACCGCTGCAGTATTGTATCCCAAAAGTGTGCCATGAAAGCTATCTCTAGGGTGTCCAGCTTGCCACAGAGTGCAGAGGCCTCGCTTCTAGTTTCACGTTTCTCCTGCGAGTCTTTGGAAACTATTTCTACTGCTTACATGACTACTAATATCACTACATGACTACTTATCATACTACCACTAGAACAACAAATTAAACTTATGCCACTTCTCACCTTCCTGCCTTTTAAGGTAATTTACTTCTTCATTCAAACTTTGTGCAATTTCAGTCATTTTTCCGGTCTCTTTCAGCATGAATAAAATTTCAATTCATGGAGCATATTCGTACTGTTTGTCCTTCAACCAGTTTCACAATTATTCAACTTATATTTCTTTTTCACCCCTTCAATAGCTTTTACATTAATACCTTTCTCCATGTTTTATTAGCAGTTTAGCATTTCTTTTTCAGCTTTCAGCACCCAGCATTTCCACGCATTTTCTGCAAGGAAATGCAATTTTTCTAGTTCCACTTAGACTTCCAGATTTGTTCACTGAAAATACAGTAGCCCTTACAATGGCTTTAAGTCTAGTTAAGGTACACTATTATAACAATACAATACAATACAATGTAAATGTCAATGAGCTTTTTAATTGGGTGTTGGATGCTAAATCTGATAGTCTAGGAAAGGTTTTAATGTAAGAATGTTGTTAGGAGTTTCGATAAATGGATTTAACAATATTGGATTTTCACTTAAACTATCAAAATTTCTGCCATGTGAGGAGTTTCGATAAAAGCAATGCCAAGTGTAATGTGGGAGTGTTGTATTGATATTGGATTTTCACTTTGACTTCACTTTGTTGGCATTGGTGTGTACAGTACACCCCTTTACAGTGGGGACATAAGGAAGCGAAATCTGTGAAGTGGGGTGAAACTCAGTGTTCTGAAGGTGAATATCTACCAGTCTACTACTCTCCTTGAAGTAACTATAGGTTATAATGACACGTGAATCTGCTGTGTATTGTGACTGGACCACTGTACAGCCCGCCCCTGAGTCTAGCTCGGCTATTGGACACTCGCTTCAGGATATGGTCGCGACGCGCGATAAATTTGCATGGAGTTGGAGATTTCGGAACTTTTGGACGTGTCACAATGACAGTTTCGATGCACTCCAAGGACCATGTCATATTGTGTACACACAATATTGTGCGGGAGCGAAATCACTTCTCATAGAAAATAGGTCCAGCTTCTACTAGCTGTCTACTGGGGCCAGCGTTAGGCCCAGGATATGCTTGCCGTGTGCACATTTCATGCCTGAATGCGTTGCCATGCGTATTTTATGTCCATGTTACGCGTAATAGCACACCTGAACACAAGGTATGCAGACGTGTGCATGTTGCAATATTGACACAACCGTGAGGGGCGATCTTCCAAACTTCCATGTTTAGCTTGTCGTAGAGTCAAACAATGGTGGAAAATATTAATGAGAGCCTGGTTGGCTATCTGCCCCCTACATGATACCGCCAGTATCCAATGTTGCCAATTTAGTGACTTTGTTGCTAGATTAAGTGACTTTTGGCCGTCTCTGGCGGCTAAAACCTCATCTAGCGACTTAGCAGCTTTTTAGGTGAATCTGGCGACTTTAAAAAAACACATCTCTCAAGTGTCAAAATCATTGTTTTTCAATGCAACTTCAGCTCTGCACCGCCACCAGAAGCTTATTTCATGGTTAAGCAGCACTGCGCATTAGCCCTGATCTTGAAACTGTACACTTTGGGATTGTCAACATAGCCATGTAGACACATTTTCTTGAGATCAGTGAGTTGTGTCTGATGTTATGAGATCATAGTAACGTCATGACGTAACTAGCGACTTTTCAGAGAACCAATAGCGACTTTTGGTGATTTGTTTTTGGCAACACTACCAGTATCGTGCATAGTGCTCTGATCGTTCTGCTGCAAGTATGTGCGGTTGCACACGTAAATTAAGTCACACAGCTAGCATATCCTGGGCCTTAGGGCTCACTGATAGGACTTTCATTCAAAACCCTTGGTAAATCAGAGGCCCTTTAAGAACAGTATGCTCTCCCATTAGGGCTCTCCCTAGGGCCCCCACATAGCCAGAAGTCACGACCCTTAGCAGGGGCTTTCATAATCATAGGGCCCTCTGAAAGCATTCCCCCCTACTTCCTTGAACCCCTAGTTGGTAAACGTTAGGGCTCCCTTAGGGAGTATTCACGAGAGGCACTACAGCAGGGCCAGCCCAGGGGCCCTCTGACTGCCATCCCCCATAGCCCAGGGGCCCTCTAATTGTCGTCCCCCGTGGCCCAGGGGCCCTCTGACTGCCATCCCCCAAAGCCCAGGGGCCCTCTGATTGCCAATGTGTGATGTGGGTGTCATTTCTTTTGAGTAGGCACCTCCACCTTCCTTTGAGCCTCCCAAATGCTCTTTCCACTGTCATCCTGGCCTGACTGAGCCAATGATTGAACTGTATTTGTTGTGGTGTAATTCCTTTTCCCTCAACTTCCTCAAATGTCACTGTCTATCCAGGCAACAGGGTTCCAGCTTGGCCATGGTAGAGAGAGGTATTAGTGAAGACTCTTGCATCGTGGACTTTACCTGAGTAGCCTATGTTTATGTCCCAGAACATCATGTGATGATCCACCACACCTTGCAGCAACACAGAGAAGAGGCCTTTATAGTTGAAGTAGTCGGCCGGAGTATCACTCGGAGTCTGGATGCCAGTTTGTGTGCCATCAATTGCTCCTGCAACTTGTTGGAAATGCCATTTGTCCTGGAAGGCCTGCATGGTGGCTCTCAGCTCAGCTGCAGATGGAGGTTTAATGTATTTCTGCCTCATTGTGTTGTTACTGGTTGTGATTACCTCTTGGTTGTTCATGCAGGCTGTGGACTGTCCTACCCCAAACAGGTGAGAGAGGTTGGTGGCTAGCCTCCACAGACTAATGGCAACCCGCAGCTCAACAGGGACAGGCTGACGATAGTGGGTGTTGCTCCTGGTGAGACTTGGCCACAGGAGGTCACATAAGTGCAGGAAAGTGCGCCTTCTCATGTGGAAGTTTTACAGCCATTGCCAGTCAGTCCATGTCTCACTCACTTCCTATTATGCACATGCAGCCATATTTCGTCAATAAAATAAAATAAATAAAAACAAACAATAAATAAATGAAATAAAATAAAATAAATTGATATGACCTTAGTGAATAGGCCTATTTGATAACCCTGCTGGCAAACAGTGCCACAGAGCTGGAGTGCTGTATTAACATACACACCTCTGTGGAGTACTGCTTTTGACTCTTAAAAGGCAGGTATCTCTGTCTTGGTCCAGCGGAGGGAACATTGTTGCACACTCTTAAAAAGGTGGGGGACATCATTTGGGCCAGTACAGTTTTGCACAATGTTGCACTGGTGAATTGAGTGCCGTTGGATGTGCCGGTGCAATGTGAGGACTCGATGCTTAGAGAATAATAGCAATGAGAGACTCCACATAGGTGCTGTATGGAGGAGAGAAGACCCACACCTATCATTTTGGGGAAGCCAGCAACTGCATAAAGATGTGTTTTGTGTCATTTACTGCATCCCAAGTGCATGGGAACTGGATGTACTTGCCCATTTGGCATGACATAACAGTCTATACTTGGGACGGCACACCAGAAAAATTACTCTGGGAGATGCCAGCACTAACTGTGATGGTGCGCTGGAATGATCCAGACACAAGAAAATGCAGAGTTACAAAGAGTTTTTCCATAGGGGATATGGTGTGGATCCTTTTAGTGACTGGCTCCAAATCAGCCCTTCGTCATGCAGCAGGTCAAAAATAGCATTACTATTACTATTCCTCTACTACTTTTATTTCTGACTGTCCAAATATGTTGACACAGAAGACTTCATCTTTCTTTTGTTTGTCATTGCACATATGCCTCCTTTCTGGCCACAATGACCGCAGCCATTTGTCCATAACGCTGTGCCAGTTTGCACCTGCCCGAGCACCCAGCTCAATAAAAACAGCCCAGAATAAGCCCAACAGGTAACCTCCCACAATGTGTAAAACAGAGGCCCGCTGGTTAATGGTAAAGTATATACATTTATTATTGCATTATGCATAAGCAACAGCGAATTAAAATAAACAGCAAACATAAAAAACTTTGAATTAACTTAATTATTTGAATAACTTAAACTCTGATAAAAAAAAAAAGGGTTAGGGTTTTTCCATATTTCCATATTTTCCGTACTTGCTGCCACTCCTTCACAAAGCTAAAACATACAGGATCCGTATCGAGCACGTAACATCAGCATCAAGTATCATGCAGCAAATAGGTACCCATTCTAATCAATGCAGCATTGCATACAGGACACGTGTCAGCTCTGTATCAGAATGGTATCGAGTGCGGCTCTGCTAAAGATGCCCACCGAATCTATTTTTGCTGCTCTATGTTTACAATATGTGTCAATTTACACAGAGAAGATTGTTCTAGACAGGATGTCAAGCACAAAAATGGGCTTGTCACTTGGTAAATTAAAAAAAAACACCTAATACGGACTCCCAACTGTTAATTAAAGGCTGCAGCGAAACGTAAACTCAGCACCAGCAATTCTGCTACTGCCCCAGTAGTCGGCACTGCCCAGACGCCCAAGAGGGCGAGAGCCCCAGCCCCAGCAGTCAGCCATGCAGACTCTTTCCTCCATCCAGGCCTCTCTCTCTTCTATGAATGTCAGGATCCAGACCCTGGAGGCTAATGCTCTAACTTCAACACCTTTCCACTCCACAGCGCCAACATTCCAAGACAGTGAGAATGCCACCGCCTCTACCTTCAGCTCATTATCCCAGCTCGATGACGTAACCCCACCCTCCTTCAATAATGTGACCGTCCTGTGAAGAACCCTGGGTAGTGCATCATCACCACAGGCGTCCCCTTCTACCCTCCTGCAGCTGCAATTTCTCCCAACCTGAGGAGCCACAAGCCACCTCCCCTACCGACAGCCCATCATTGCAGCTCAATGACGTGACCCCAGCCCCCTTCGACAACGTCACCATCCTGTGAAGAACCCGGGTAGTGCAGTTCCCATCACCACAGGCGTCCCCTTCTACCTTCCTGCAGCTGCAATTTCTCCTAACCTGAGGAGCCAGATCCTGGCATGTAACAACAATAACTTAGTAAAGATCCTGCTGTTCTCTGATGTCAGTGATAAACGTGGTTGACTTTGGAGACATTTCTGTTTTGCTGAAAGTCAGCGATCCGAGGCTCTTCAAGTCCCTGACTCTAGCAGAATTCACCGTGGCTTTTATCATCTATAGGCACGTCATCTATAACGTTTTTCCTTCCCCTAGAGTCAAACTGGACACATACCTTGCCATCATCACTGATCCCGCCATGACTTCGGGTGGAACTCTATTTTACGAATACCATAAATCATTTTCTGCTAAGGCTGCAATGTTCATTCAGAGATTCAAGAGTGGACTGGTCAGTAGTAGATTTGGCCCTGATCAGCAGGCACTGTACCAGGCAGTGTCTTTCCTGCTTTATATGCATCTCCTTTTCTCACTCCTCCGATTTATGCCCAAAATCCAGGGCTATTGTAGATCCACCTAGAGGCCTTGGAACCAAGACCAAGGTATTACCTGGCATGACCCCCATCTGTATTAATACAATGAAAACGTGTGCAAGTATACCAATTGTAAATATATCCACGCTTGCAGCTTTTTCAGGGATGACCAACCCAGATCTGTATGCCCAAGACGATCCCGTCATGTCAGAAGGGAAAAGAAATAATAAAACCATCAACTCCTATCAACGTGCCTGAGCTGAGGAAGGCTTTGCAAAAGCACCCTAACCACTGCTTTGGCAATTACTTGATAACTTGACTTATTCAAGGTTTTTTGGCCAGTCTGGCATGGTTACCTAATGTATCTTATGTGTGTAATAACTAAAAATCTGCTTTAAAGGAGCCCAAGATAGTTGATACTCTACGAGAGAAAGAAGTTAGGAAAAGGTTTTATTATAGGTCTATTTGTAAGTTCATCATTTCCCATAACATGCATTGATGGATTTTAAGCCAAAAAGCTCTCGGTATTTCCACGATTTGTCATAATTTCCTGAAACTAGCATTGCACAGTAGCATCATACACATTCAGTGGGAGAGTCACAGAGAGTCGCTGTGATGACACTCGGCTCAAACACTGTATCCCCCGGGAGAGCTACACAATCTTTGTACACCCATAGGCTGTATCAAATGTCAATCATAGAAAACATGAAACCCCTAATAACTTTTAAAAACGGTGCTCCACAGAAAAAGAGGATTTGAGCACAAACGAATCTTACAGTAACTTCATGTCAACATCGCAAGCAGGGGGGGAGAAAAATGTATATTCTGTGTAATAAGTTTTTAAAGTTTGTCTACAGCCCCAAAAGCTTTGCTGACGGAGGAGGGATTTATGACCTATACTGCAGCCTGTCAACAGAGGGTGCTGTTCTCGGAGTGGCTTCACCCAGCAAGGAGGAAGACGCTGTCCATTCTATATACAGTCTATGGTCGTCACTCGTAAATAATGTGGAAAAAAAGCGCTTGATCATTGATTCATCGGCCCCTCACAATGACTCAACAGACATTACCAATACCCTTATTCCTCTGCCATCATTTTCTCTGTTATATGCTTCGGTTGACCATGCCGTCCAGCTTATTAAAAAAGTGGGCAGGGGCGCATGGCTGATTAAAGCAGACATCACTAGCTGCGTTTCCATTACCCATAGATTTGCGCAAAACGTAAATATCGCAATAGAAAACTGGTAATGGAAACACCTACATTTCGAAAAACCTCCCAAATATCGCTAAAAAGTTTTTACGCTCTCATGAGGTGTTTTTCAGAAGTGTCGATATAGAAGTATATCGCAAAAGTGTAATGGAAACACTTTTCTCGCAATTCTCTGTCACCGGACGTGACGTAGCGGGTCAAGTGACTAGTTCATTTCAAGCGTAGATGGCACGGTGTATGTGGACGGGGGAGGAGACGGAGTTATTTCTGAAGTTTTGAATTGTATTTGTATTTTTCTGAAGTTTTGAATCCACAATTCGTCTGTGAATTCCTCATTAACGATCCTCTCCCAGAAATCGCTCATCCGTGTTCGCTCCCATACATACGGGCTTTGCCTTTGAATTATCACCCGCTGCCTTCGTCTTCTGATGACAGCAGCGGCAACAGCAGTAATGGTCACAGAAATAGCTGCTCCAAAACGCATAATGTTTTGTGTCTCGTCCATGTTGGTGTGCAAAAAGGCTTAAGGAATACGAGGTCGCACGGGCAGGAAGTTTACCTCGTTGCTAGGCAACGGCCATTTAAACACGGCTCGCGAGAGGCAGACTGCTCGCTTATGCACTGAACACCATTCAATGGAAACACCCGCAAATCGCAATTGTACTTTGTCGAAATTTGATAAACATCGCTTTTATTTTGCGAAAAAATGTAATGGAAACGCAGCTACTGACGCTTTCGAAGTTATGCCTCTACACCTTTCTAAGTGGCATCTCTTCAGCTCCAAATGGAGAGAAAAACTGTACTTCACAGTAAGGCTCATCTTCAGGTGCTGCAGAAGCCCCAAGATCTTTGACATGCTGTCAGAGGCCCTCTGCTCGATCCTGCTGAATAACTGCAGGCTTCCATTTGTGCTCCACTTGCTCGATGATTTTCTGCTTATTGATTTTCCAAACGCCAAACCTGACCACGCTATTTCCACACTCGAATCTAACTTCATTACCTTAGGGGTTCCGCTATCTGAGAAAAAAATGTTGTTCTTCTGTAAACCTACAAATTTCTGGGCATTGTTCTGGATAGCAACTTAATGCAGGCTTCCCTTCCTATTAATAAATTAACTTGCATCAGAGAAATTATAAGGGTGCAATGTTCTAAAACCGTAATCGAAAAAGAGACTTGCTCTCCCTTCTCGGCCATTTAAATTTTGCCATGTGACTTATCCCCCAGTGCCACTCTTTTATAGGCTTCTTGACATCTCAGAAAACTGCCAGCCATTTAGCCAGTCTATATCATTAACAACCCTTTATACTCTTTAAACAACCCTTTAAAGTACCCTTTATTGATAGGTTTTTAAGATGCCTGACTTGGGTTTCAGTTCTACGTAATTTTATCATTCGAGCAGCTCACATTCCTGGTTTAGACAACAAGATCGCTGATGCCCTGTCTCGATTTGAGTTTTAGGAATTCCAAAAAATATGTCCAGAGGCAGCTCTCTCCGACCTTCCCTGCCCTCCTTTCAATCAGACTGTTCTGGACTAGACTCTACCCTGCAATCACACATGCATTCAGCCTCCCGCTACATGATATTCTGATTAACCTGATCAACATTAAAAGTGTATGACTTTGCATGGTCTTATTTCTCATCATTCTGTTCCACCTACTCAGTTCCTATGTTTCCCATAAACATTTCTATCGTATGCCCTTCATGGTTCACTGTTTTGAATCTCAGAAGATGCAGCCTTCCTCTATCAAAGGCCTTCTCACAGGAGTCCAGTTTCACCTGCGGTGTTTGGATCCCTCTGCCAGCAGTCTGCTTGGAAACCCTTTAATCGAACTCCTGCTGAACGGATTTAAGAGAGAAACCAAAAGGCCAAGATATCTGTCTTCTTTTTACCATACCTCTCTTGCACAAATTAATCACATATTTGAAAAAAGAGTGTTTTGGACCTTTTTCAGATTTACTTCTGGAAATAGTCTTTCTCAAGGCTTTTTACGGATTCCTTAGGGGTGGAAGTTCACCACTCGCACTGAACGTTTTAACCCTTCTGACGACCTCTCCATAGCTGACATTACTGTCCACAGTCACCATTTCAGTGTCTTTCTTAAACATTCTGAGACAGATAGAGACAGGAAAGGGACTACAGTTCTCATTGCACAAACTAATTCAACTTTCTGTCCATCCATGACCCGCTACCTGAAAAGCCGTTCCGAAGCCAGCTAACAGTTTCCGCTATTCACCACAGAGGAAGGGGAACCCAGGTCAAAAGCCTGGTTCACCACCCACCTCCGCCTCCTCTGCCAGTCCTGCGGACAGATCGCTACACGGCGCATTCTTTTTGCATAGGAGCAGCTACAACAGCAGCTATGACAGCTCCTGTGTCCAACCTGAAAGCCATGGGCCAATGGTTGTTGGCTGTGTACAAATGCTATCTGCGCCCTGAGGCTCAAGACATCCTAGAAGCCCAAAAAACTGAGTTCCCATAACTTTGGTGCATAGGTGTTAATCGTTAAAAAAAGAAAATAATTAATTAATTAAATAAAAACCCAATTCCTTTGAAGTTGGGAAATTGTGATTTTGAAGGTAAATAAAAACAGAATACAATCATTTGCAAATCCTTTTCAACCTATATTCAATTGAATACACCATAAAGACAAGATATTTAATGTTCAAACTCATAAACTTTTTTTTTTTTTTGCAAATAATAATTAACTCAGAATTTCATGGCTGCAACATGTGTCAAAGTCGTTGGGACAGGGGCATGTTTACCACTGTGTTACATCCCCTTTCCTTTTAACAACACTCAGAAAACATTTGGGAACTGAGGAGACTAATTGTTGAAGCTTTGAAAGTGGAATTTTTTCCCATTCTTGCTTGATGTACAGCTTAAGTTGTTCAACAGTCCAGGGTCTCTGTTGTCGTATTTTACGCTTCATAATGCGCCACACATTTTCAATGGGAGACAGGTCTGGACTGCAGGCAGGCCAGTCGAGTACCCGCACTCTTTTACTACAAAGCCACGCTGTTGTAACACGTGCAGAATGTGGCTTGGCATTGTCTTGCTGAAATAAGCAGGGGCATCCATGAAAAAAAAGTTACTTGGATGGCAGCATATGTTGCTCCAAAACCTGTATGTACCTTTCAGCATTAATGTCGCCTTCACAGATGTGTAAGTTACCCATGCCTTGGGCACTAATGCACCCCCATACCATCACAGATGCTGGCTTTTGAATTTTACGTCGATAACAGTCCGGATGGTTCTTTTCCTCTTGGCCCGGAGGACACAACGTCCACTATTTCCAAAAACAATTTGAAATGTGGACTCGTCAGACCACAGAACGATTTTCGACTTTGCATTAGTCCATCTTAGATGAGCTCGGGCCCAGAGAAGCCGGCGGTGTTTCTGGATGTTGTTGATAAATCATTTTCACTTTGCATAGTAGAGCTTTAACTTGTACTTACAGATGTAGCGACGAACTATATTTCCTGACAGTGGTTTTCTGAAGTGTTCCTGAGCCCATGTGGTGATATCCTTTACACACTGATGTTGGTTTTTCATACAGTGCCGCCTGAGGGATCGAACGTCACGGGAATTCAATGTTGGTTTCTGGCTGTGCCACTTGCGTGCAGTGATTTCTCCAGATTCTCTGAAACCTTTTGATGATATTATGGACCGTAGATGTTGAAATCCCTAAATTCCTTGCAAGCCATTAAAATTCAAAAGTTAATTATTTGCAACAACAACAAAAAAAGTGTATGAGTTTGAACATTAAATATCTTGTCTTTGTAGTGTATTCAAATAAATATAGGTTGAAAAGGATTTGCAAATCATTGTATTCTGTTTTTATTTTCATTTATCACAATTTCCCAACTTCAATGGAATCAGGTTTTGTACATATATATATATATATATATATATATATATATATGTGTGTGTGTGTGTGTGTGTGTGTGTGTGTGTGTATATATATATATATATATATATATATACAGTACAGGCCAAAAGTTTGGACACACCTTCTCATTCAATGTCTTTTCTTTATTTTTTATATGACTATTTACATTGTAGATTATCACTGAAGGCATCAAAACTATGAATGAACACATGTAGAATTTTGTCTAGTTTCTTTAAAATAGCCACCCTTTGCTCTTGATTACAGAAGTACCTTGTCAGGGTTACTTCAGGCACTCCTGTGAAGTAAAAACCATTTCAGGTGACTACCTCATGAAGCTCATTGAGAGAACAGCAAAAGTTTGCAGCGCTATCAAAAAAGCAAAGGGTGGCTAATTTGAGAAATCTAAATTATAAAACATGTTTTCAGTTATTTCAAACTTTTTTCTTAAGCACATGATTCCACATGTGTTCATTCATAGTTTTGAGAATCTACAATTTAAATTGTAATGAAAACAAAGAAAATGCATTGAATGAGAAGGTGTGTCCAAACTTTTGGCCTGTACTGTATTCATATATATATACATACTCTGCAGATAACTTATTCGTGCTTGGGCAATGCATCTCTCTAACCCGTCTCTTTCGACAGCCACTCACTGCCCCTTGCTAGCCCCTAGATTGTATGGCATGGTTGTTTTGGGGGGGTTCTATTCAATGCTGCTCTACCCCCAGATTTTTCTGCCATCATGATGCTTTGTGAAGGGCAGGGACCCAGAACAGAACTATCCTGCAAAATGTAATCTGCACAATGAAGCTAAATTTTGACTGTGATCCTGACTGGAATGAAGCATAGCGTTGGTTCTGGCGGGTCATGCCGTCAAGTGCTGATCCACAGCCAATGGCATGTAGCCACCTCAACCAGCTGATGGCTCAGCTAATCTAGGTCCTATTGGTCCTATGCCTTAAGAGTGCCCTATTTAAAACTGCCCTAACCCAGCCTCTTCCTCTGCTTCGACAACTAACCAGCGACCCACCTCCATCCCAGCTCCACCCTTGTGCCAGCTAAATTGCTCCGCTACCCTTGAAGCGCTCCTATTCTAGGGGGTTCTGTTCATCGCTGCCTTCCCCCCAGTTGTTTTTGCCTTCATGATGCCTTGTGAAAGTTGAGAAGATGCTCTTCCTCCCGTTGGCCTTTCACGCATGCTTGCGTGGGGAACAGGGGGTCCTGAACAGAACCTTGCATGCACTCCCTGCTTTGTCTTTTCATGATGGCTCGTGAAGGGCAGAAGGGCTCTTCCTGCCTCTGGCTTCCACACAAGCACGTGAAAGGGCAGGGACCCAGAACAGAACTATGCTGCCAAATTTAACTTTGCACAATAAAGTTGAATTTTGACAGTAATCCTGACTGAACCATATCAAAGGAATGAATATTTAGTAGTATTGATCAGGACTGGAGTTGATGAAGACATATAAGCAAAAAAAAAGTGAAAAAAATACCCATGGGTCATATTTTTGGAGCCCCTGTACGAGATCGATATTTTGTCCATCTAACATCTTTAAGTTAGTTTTGTTTAAAATCTAACATTGCACACAATATGATTATGCATCAGAATTAATGTTGCTGTTAATTATTGATACATCACAGACCTTGGTAAAATAAAAACAGAAATTCCTTCCCAACATCTAATAAATGGAAAACAACTACAAATTCCCCTTTTTGCATAAAAAAATAACAGAGACATCATATTATATTAGGGGCATTTAAAGGGTACAAATTCTAAAAATTAAAAGATGTATGTTTCTTTGATCGGGACTGGAGTTGATAAAAGGATTTAAGAAAAAAGAAGGTGAACAAGCATTTATGTATAATGTTTTAAGAGCAGTTTAAGGAGATGGATATTTAGTACATCTAAGGCCCTTAACGTATAGTGTTTTTGTTGCACAGTGAATATTGACCCGATATAATTGGTGGTCACATTTTCAAAATTTGGAAAGAAAAAAACAACCCTGAAATAAAAAAATATATATATCCCATTTCCATTAACACAGCCAAAATGGTAAGCAAATGAGAACTACAATGTCATGGACAATATGACAGGACAAAAATGTCCCAAGAACCCCTGAGGGTTAAAACACACCAAAAATTAGTGTTTAAGGCAACAGAAAAGCAAAACCTTCCTTAGCTGAAAACCAGCACCCTCCTAAAACCAGAACCTTTCTTGAACCAGAACTTTTCTTAGCTGAAAATTAGAACCTTCCTCATTCTGCCAGGAACAGCAACTGTTTTTCTTGATGAAGTCTGAAGGCTGCAGAACAAAATTAGGAATATCTCCTGACTTTTTCTGCATAAATGTTCGGTGTACTCTGTGGAATGGAACAAAAATGAAGTTAAAAAAACAGCATGAGTATCCTTTGAGTAGATTTAAAGATTTAAAAATGGAAAATGTTAACTCGCTATAGCATCATCTGCTATTTCCCCATATACTGCTGGGTTTTCCTTGTGTTACTATTCAAAATAAATATGATGATGACTTGAATGAAGATTTTCTGCCACTGTTTGCCTCCAGTCTGCAGACAGGGAGGAGTGAAGCAGATGCATGTCTCTGAGCAGCACAGCTGTATGTGTGTGTTTTACTAGAGCTGCTCTGGGAACAGTTGCTCTTAAATTCTCGGTGCCAGCAGCGACCCCCAATTAAAGGCTTTGCTTGTGTTTCTTTGGCATAAATCACAAGTTTAACCCCAGGAAGCTCTGAGTCCTGCCCTCCTCAGCTGTCCCTGTTTATATTTAGTGCCACAGGCAAAAAGATGGAGCTGTGGTGTAGCTTTACTCTGAAACCCAAACTGCTGGGCTGCTTTATAGTGTGGTCTAAACTTTTTTTTCTCTCAATGCTCTGTGTGCAGGTAGGTACTGTGTCACAGACAGGCCCTCCAATCTGGGCTTCTAGTACGAGACCAACACAAGGTTTTTGTTGAAATGTCTAGACCCATGGTCAGCCATAGCATTTCTTTATCTCCAACCGTCCCTTCACTGTCTCTGCAGATGTTCTCTGTACTTTCACCAGGTTCTTGAAAGAAAAATTATACCCACATCTGCACTGTGCTTCCATATATTACATCTTCATCAGCACTGTTTAAGCTGGCTCAGTATAAGGTCCACTCTAGACCACATGTTGACCCAAATTCATGTGTAACTTCAGTTGTGCCTTTGTTTGACTGCACTACAAAGATTTGAGGTTCCTGTCATCAGCTGGCTTCTGTTAGTTTTAAAGTTTTAATCCAGCACACATGCCTAAGACTGTCTACTCATACAATCACTAAATCTTAAGGTCAGTCAGGACCACTTTCATCAAAAGTCATCATTAACTACTAGCATGCATTAGTCTCTTCCTTGTGCTAGCATGTAATGCCAAAGTCTGAGGTGGGAAGAGCACCTCCCCTTTGTTTCATGTACATACATGAAAGCCAAGCAGGGAGAGCAGCAGCCATAAAAAATAAAAAATAAAAAAAAAATATGATCATACCACACAAACCTCTCCAGGCTACATGTGCTTACATGGAAGCACCAGCATGGGCAGTATGCAGCTTGCATGGTAAACCATGGCACCAAGGGGATATGCAGACATGAATGAAGTCTATAAGGGATGGCAGTGACATTACTGCAGAAATATAAAGAAAACCCAAACAGTTGTGCCATAAAGTAATGATACCAGCTGGCAATTGGTGGGGAACTTTTTTGTGCACAAGAATAGCTTGAACCCTGTTGGATTTTAGGTCTTTGAGCATGTATTAGCAGACCACTGATTATTGAAACCACCCAAAACCTACTGAGGTGCAACATTTATAAAGTTGAATGACTTTTGATGGGAACAGGATTAATGGAGTCACTGTGATCCTAGTCAACATCTTTGATAAATAAGTTTAATGTATGATTACATGTGCCCATCCCCAGTAAAAACTGAACAGTATTTAAATAAAGCTATAAAATCTGAAAAATACAGCTATGGGCTGAATATTTGTTTACCTAAACAGATATTGTTTTGCATATCATTCATTTAAATATTATAAATGTCTCAGCTCCCTTTGTGTTACTTTTTATTTTTACTTTACCAGCTGACAGAATCTGTCAGTCATGAGACTGACCGACAGTCTTTGGCCATCAGCATTAAACAGAAACTGATAAACATTTCTTTCCAGGATGTCTGTGTTATCACGTAAAACAGTAAACAGCTCTCCAGAGTGAGAGGATATTTTCAGCTACTTCATATTCAGGTGTTTAGAGGCTTTGGCTACAAGACAGAATAGAATAATTTTGCATAATTTCCCATTTTGGTGCGAAGTTCAGAACAAAACCCAGTAGCAGAGACTTTTATCCCTGTCTGCTGGGGATAAGTTTGTTCTTTTCCTTGAACCCTATTCTTTAGATTTGTCAGGATATCTTCTCCTTTTCCTGCATGAACATGTTATCAATGTACAGGAATAAAGGGACAAGGACAGGACAACATTTCTCAGAAACAGAAATGACGCACAAACTGAATGCTGCAGGTTCATGTAGGAGGATATGTAGAGAGAGAGCAGCAGATATGACAGAAAGTAACTATGAGGCACAGATATTTGGTGACGAGAAAATGATGTCTGAATATCACCAGAAAGATTCCCCTTATTTCTTCTCTAACCACAATATAGCTAACACAGTGAGGGTTCAAGCTAAGCTAATTGATCCGACGATCAATAGCACATTACCAAATGGTGTCTGGCTTAAACTGAGAGTGAGTATCTCACATTTACTAGCACTTGACGCCTGTGCAAAGACAATGTGGGTCGAAGCAGCTTAGACTGAAATGGATACAGTTTGATCAAAAGACAAAAAGGACATCCAGGAAGATTAAACCAGTCAGCTGGGGAACTTTACACCACTGACAAAAAATGTCATACATTCTGGATTCATTACACATCAACTGAAATATTGCAAGACTTTTATTGTTTTAATATTGCTAATTATGGCATACAGCTTAAGAAAACTCAAAAATCCTATCTCAAAAAATTAGAATATTTCCTCAGACCAAGTAAAAAAAAAAAAGATTTATAACAGCAAAACAAAATCAAACATTTGAAAATGTCAATTAATGCACTCGGTACTTGGTTGGGAATCCTTTTGCATGGATTACTGCATCAATGCGGCGTGGCATGGAGGCAATCAGCCTGTGGCATTACTGAGGTGTTATGGATGCCCAGGATGCTTCAATAGCGGCCTTTAGCTCATTTGCATTGTTGGGTCTGGTGTCTTTCAGCTTCTTCTTCACAATACCCCACAAATTCTCTATGGGGTTCAGGTCAGGGGAGTTGGCAGGCCAATCGAGGACAGTAATGCCATGGTCAGTACACCAGTTACTGGTGGTTTTGGCACTGTGGGCAGGTGCCAGATCATGCTGGAAAATGAAATCATCATCTCCATAGAGCTTTTCAGCAGATGGAAGCACGTAGTGCTCTAAAATCTCTTGGTACACAGCTGCATTGACTCTGGACTTGATGAAACACAGTGGACCAACACCAGCAGCTGACATGGCTCCCCAAACCATCACTGACTGTGGGAACTTCACACTGGATTTCAAGCAACTTGGATTTTGCTCCTCTCCAGCCTTCCTCCAGACTCTGGCAACTTGACTTTCAAATGAAATACAAAACTTGCTTTCGTCTGAAAAGAGGACTTTGGACCACTCTGCAACTGTCTAGTGCTTCTTTTCCATAGCCCAAGTCAGATGCTTCTTCTGTTGTCTTGAGTTCAGGAGTGGCTTGACCATGGGAATACCGCTATTGTAGCCCATTTCCCGGACACGTCTGTGAACGGTGGCTTTTTGGCTTTTGATACCTGGACTCCAGCTTCAGTCCACTGTCTTTGAAGCTCCCCCAAATTCTGGAAGCGGCTCTTCTTCACAATGCTGTTTAGGCTGCGGTCCTCTCTCTTGGTTGTGCAGCGTTTCCTGCCACATTTCCCCCTTCCAACAGACTTTTTGTGAATGTGCTTTGAAACTGCACTCTGTGAACAGCCTGCTCTTTTATAAATTTCTTTTTGTGTCATACCCTCCTGATGGAGGGTGTCAATGATGGTCCTCTGGACAGCAGTCAGGTCAGCAGTCTTCCCTATACTTGTGATTTAGTTTACTGAACCAAGCTGAGTGTTTTTAAAGGCCCACTAGTATACTTTTTCATGATATTCTAATATTTTGAGATAGGATATTTGAGTTTTCTTAAGCTTAATGCCATAATAAGAAATATTAAAACGATAAAAGGCTTGCAATATTTCAGTTGATGTGTAATGAATCCAGAATGTATGACATTTTCATGTTTTTAGTTGCATTACAGAAAATAAAGGACTTTATCACAATATTCTAATTTTCTGAGACAGTCCTGTAATGATTCTGTATTAAAGAGCCTGCAGCGACAGTTCAAGTGTGACTTGCAGATTTGAGACTGCCGTGAATCAATAAGAGGGGAAATCATTTGAAAGTTAACATTGACTGAATCTGTGAGATAATCCACCACTGTGCCTTCTGGAGACATTTGAGCCAACTTTATTTGATACCTGAGATCTAGGTGCTGGTCCTGGCGATAAAGAGGAAGACACAACAGAACTAAGAGGAAAAAGGATCACTGGAAAGATATTGAGCCTTATCATAAACCCAGCACAGTGTTATTGATATTTTCACCCCACGACCTCCTTAGTTTCACAGCCAAGCAAAGGAAATTTGTGGCCATGTTAGTGTCCAGGGATGTGTTGGTTTTAAAATAAAATGTAGTCAGGGTGCAATGGTGGCATGTTGCTATATTTAGAGCATATATACCATATAACATAAAGACCAATAGGAAGCTGATCCAAAGTCTAAGGTTCATGGTGCATTGGCAAGTAAGTACGATGATATTAAAGTCCACAAAGTGCAGTCCACTGCTTTTTTCTCATCAACAGAGACTCACAGCAGGGCTCCCATCTTTGAGAAAATACTGTTTTTGAATCCGAATGGTTACTGGGACAGAGGGACTCCATATACAGCAGGTATTTATCTCATGTCTCCATACACCATGATACAGTATGGTTCTGATTTCAAGATTCCAGAAGACAAGGATACTCTCATGGCTATCTCCTCACACACCTGCACCACCTCAGGCCAAATACTCCAGACAGAGACTCCCACCAAGCTCTCCATCATGCACACTCAAATGTATGCAGAAACTAGACCCATCTGTCACACTCCTGAAGTTTGCAGATGACACCACAGTCATCGGTCTCATCTGAGACGTGATGAGTCTGCATACAGATAGGAGGAGGATCAGCTGGTCCTCTGGTGCAGTCAGAACCATCTGGAGCTTAACCTGCTCAAGACTGAGGAGATGACAATGGACTCCAGAAGGAGCCCTCCTGCACTTGATCCCCTTGCAATCTTCAGCAGTGCAGTCTCCTCTGTGGGCTCACTCTGTGTTAATCTACGGACCTGAAGTGGACCATCCACATAAACTCTGACAGGAAAAAAGCCCAGCAGAGGTTGTACTTCCTGCAACAACTCAGGAGGGTCAACCTTCCTCTGGTGGTGCCGATTCACTTCTACACCACCATCATCCAGTCTGTCCTCTGCACATCCGTCACTGTTAGGTTTGGGTCCATCACCAAGCAGGACATGAACAGACTCCAACAGACTATCAGAATGGACTATCCTTGTTTGACAGTAAAATGAACATCTGAAAAGGCATGAATGCAATTACACTGGTTTTCACCATGAAATACAAAAAAAATGCAAAATTAAAGAACATAAAACATCAGTGCAAGTGCAGAAATACAGAAATCTTTAAATACATGATGTAGCCTTAGTTGGCAGTGCAGAGATGGGAGGAGCGGGAGTGGTCACAGATGGCTCTTTCGGAGACCTGAAGGTGACCTTTGGATGAATACAATCTATTAACACTAAATGTGGATTTCCTGAAGTTGAACTCTGGTTTGTTGGATGAATGCCTTTTCCCAGTAATTGCATTAACGCTGAGGGATAGAGGACACTGAAAGCCTCTCATTACGGCTCTGTTGACTCAGGTGCGCTTCGTCTTGTTAATGACTGTCACAGGAGTTTGTGGGTGGTAATTTTGGCTTACATGCGTTGATTCATCTGTCTCCATGACAGACAGCTAAAGTGCATCACTAAAAATGTGACTCTTTTGGAGATGAGGTTATGAGCCAAATGAATTGATGAATACTGTATGGGACAAAGGGCTCATTTGTGTTTCTTTCCACTCTCTCTTTAGCACTCTCACTAATTGATTAGTAATAGCACTTTGATTGGTGTTAATGGCTTGTTTTAGTGGGAACATTTCTCTCTTGAACTCTTCCTGCAGCAGTTAGGAAGTCACTGAAAACAGACCATGGACTCCGATTGGACAGGTACACAGGGGCCGTTTCTTCCACTCTCAGGGGTCCCTGCAGGTCACAGTAATTCTTTTCAGTGTGAGTTAAACTTGATCCACTGCCACCATGTTATTTTAAATGGCAGCAGTTCTGAAGAGGAGTGACATTAGACAGCCGCTGCCTGATGAGCCAGCTAATGATGTTACCAGCAACATCAGTTCATGGTTATCCAAAAAAACAGGGTGGATACTGGAGGACTGAGCCAAGGCACACAATGTTAAAATAGCACAAGGACCATTTGGTGCAGTGCAGAAGCACTCAGCTGACCAGTCAGACAGTTACAGAAAGTTTATTCTTGACAGATTTTCATAAGAAAAAGCAGCAAGTTGAAACCATAACTTCAGTCTACAATATGGGACATAAAGCTGTTCAGGGGGAGACCTTACTCATGCAGGGGGAAGTTTTCTCTCAGCATGTACAGATCATCAAATAGTAAAAATAGAAAAATACAAAACTCTGAAATCTTTGGGACTCTTAAAATTTCATAGAAGCAGGGTCAATAAAATAACTGGAAGCTTTGATATGTTTGATATAAATGAATATAAATGCATCTTAACAAATGTTAAAAGAAATGTTCTTTTCTATATATAAAAAATATGCACAATATTCATTTTAAATCTGATCTTAGCTACACTTCAAAAAAGCATCATATGGCAATGACTTTTTCAAAGACCTTCATATTTCAGCAAGACAATGACAAACCACATTCTGACTACAGGGATCACAACAGCATGACTCTGTAGGAGAGGAGTTTTGCTGAGAAACTGCTCTACCTGCAGTCCTGACTTGTCTCCCATTGAAAACATTTGGAGCATCATGACACCAAAAACAGGAAAAAGAGACCCTGAACTGTTGAGCAGCTGAAATCCTCTATCAGGCAAGACTGGAACAAAGTATCACACTTGATTCCAGAACCTGGTTTGCTGGGCTTATTAAGGTTTACAGAGAGATGGTGAAAGAAGAGCTGACAGTTTGAAATGTCCCTGTGATAACTCGTAAGGAAATCATTGCAGCCAGCCTATATTTTTATACAACAGCGCATTCAAGTTGAAATATTAGATTCTTTGTCTCAACACTGTTTTCAGTTAAATAGAGGCTCTACATGATATCAGTCAGAATACTGTTGTACATTAAGGGCACAAAACAGCATCCAAACATATAAGATAAGACAAGATAAGAAGAACTTGGATCTAATCTTATCTTAGATGTTTTTATTAAGAAAAACTTAATAGATCCCCAAGGGGAAATTCTGTTCAATTCAAAATTTAACCTCTCCATAGTTATAATGTTTTGGTTATAAATATAATCAAACAAGATCAAATTAAATAATTGTGATCAAACTCTAGTTCAGTAAAGTATCCACGAATGTCTCTGGTTCAGACCATGTCAGTCCACTTATCTGAGAAACATCATACAGAGAAGGATGCAGCCTGAGAGGAAACCAACGCCTACCACAGCGTCCTTGAACTGACCATGGAGAATAATCTTCATATTGTCCTCAAACTGAAAAGCAGCTGCCGCCTTTTGTGATCAGACAAAACCACATGTCTCCAAATTGTCACTATATCAGTGGAACACTGAAACTGATAAGCTGATGTCACAAAAAAATCTCAGAAAAACTCCATGTGACGCACTGAGAGACAATCAGAGCAGAGGGGTACAAACAGTGGATTTCCTCAGTGTGAGTGTTGATAATGAGGAAAACCTGCTGATATAGAAACCGTAAGCACCTTTGACTCCAGCCCGGATCACCTATTTACTCTGAGCCATCCAGGGTGACGTCACTGTCTTGATGCAAGGTCATTTCCTTTCAAACTAAAGACACTTTTTTTTTTACCTGCGCATGCTCTGTGGATCTCGCCCCTTCTCTTTGTCTGTCAGTGTCCCCCTGTCAGCCCTGGGCTTAAGGGAGGACTCAGACGCAGAGGTTCAAAGATCGACAACGCTTTATTTTAAAAATTGTCTTCTTTCTCAGTAGATAGAGTGATAAACAAATAGGCTATGAAAACCTTCTATATCTACTCTAATGGTAAACAGACAAAACACAGAAACAAAACAAACCAAGACTGAACAAAAATTCACTCCAAAAGGGAGGAAAAATTAGTAGGCTGATCTTCTCTAATCTTCAGAGGAATAACTATGAAAATTTATGAACAAAAAATGCTCCAAAAGGAGGGAAACAAAAAGAGGCTACAAACTTAACTACACTGCACTCCTAAGCCAGAAAAAACTGTAAGAAAACAAAGTCACTCGTGGTTATCGAGCAAGGCTGTGGACATGAAGGCTGGAGGAACACGACTAAACGAGACACTCTGGCACAGGACAAAGGGAGACGCCGACTATAAGACACATGAGGTTAATGGGGAACAGGTGGAAACAATCAGGGATCAGGGGAGACGTCAGACCAGACACAAGAGGAAGGGCAAGTGACCTGAAACAAGAGGAGAGATATTTTTTCAAAATAAAACATGAAAATGACAAGACAGAAAAACCAGGACAAGACACCCCTCACCGCGTTGTGACACCCCCAACATGATGAAATCCTCAAGTAACCTCAAAGCCATGAGATTTATATGGACTTGTTTTAACTGTGGTATCTTATTTTGTCTTTCGAAGGATATCTGAGACCAAAACCTCCTCTGGTACTTGGGCCATATTATCATTTGACCAAAGCATAAATGTTTTATTTGGACAACAGAGGACTGTGATAAGGGGACAGTATAGATTATGTAATGGTATGATTACTATAGTGAACTGTGTTTTTTTAGGACACCATAAATTTGACGTTTTAGTCCAATTAATGTCACTTAACTTTCCACATCATGTTCAACTTGCATTTTTAATAAAACTCTATGAGAGGGCGGCACAGTGGTGTAGTGGTTAGCACTGTCGCCTCACAGCGAGAAGGTCCTGGGTTCGAATCCGGGTCAGGGCATTTCTGGAGTTTGCATGTTCTCCCTGTGTCTGCGTGGGTTTACTCTGGGTACTTCGGTTTCCTCCCACATCCAAAAACATGCCTAAGTGGGGTTAGGTTAATTGGCCACTTCCAAAATGCCCATAGGTGTGAATGTGAGTGTGAATGGTTGTTCATCTCTATATGTCAGTCCTGTGATGAACTGGCGACTTGTCCAGGGTGTCCCCTTCCTTCGCCCGAAGATGCTGGGATAGGCTCCAGCCCGCCCATGACCCTGGGAACGGGAATAAGTGGTAGAAAATGGATGGATGGATGGAGACTGTAGTTAATTGGACCTTTAATTTCTACTGAAGAAAACCAGACAAAGACATAAAGTACATCTCCTGTAGTGATGAATGGCTCTGTTGGTGTGACCTGAAGGTTTATGATAATTCAGCCTCATGAGGGGACAGATGTTTCACTAGGGACTCTGCAAGTTAATAATCATGGAGAAGACAGTTTTGAGAAAGGAGAATCCATACTCACAGTGCACATACACCAAAAATGCGGAAATTGCATATTATCCAGATTTATAAAATTGTGTGTGTGCACACACTTTCACACATTGTTCCCTCAGTAAATCAAAATACTGAGCACAAGGTTCAGCCTCATCTTCAGTCCTCTACATGACCACATTCTGCCTGCCATAGATGAGCAAACCACTTTATGAGTGAAAAAAAGGAATAAAAAGGAGCTGCAGATCACAGGCTCCTACAGTGAATCACAGAAACAGCAATGAGGAAGACAGAGAGGATGAAGTGTCTGACACAGACATGAAGGGACTCCTGAATAAAGGGAAGCTCACACAGCGCCCTGATTTCTTTAACAGCAGGAGGGTCATGACTTGAAAGAGTCAGTAAGAAGTAGATAAAATCAGCTGATGCCACGTTGCTGCAGCACTCATGTATTCTTTACAAGTGCCAGTGCGCCCATCATTTATCATGAGTGTCACTGAAGTCTGTAGTGTCCAGGATCAACATTAGGACGGTGATCTCATCCTCTACATGATGTTCCATGTCAGATTATGAGGACATGTGGGTTATGAGTTACCTGAGAGCTTTCTTTAGTTCAACAAACTTTGCACAGTGACACTATAAATACATTCAGATAATGAGGATGTGACCAGAGTGCATGAAACAGCCTTTGCCATGACTCTGTGTGCTCCTTCTGTATACTAATATTTATGAACAATAATGCACTGGGAATCATGCCCACCTGCACACAAGCTTTCACACACACACACACACACACACACACACACACACACACACACACACACACACACACACACACACACACACACACACAGCTACACAACTACCATATCAAAAGTGATTGGCTGTGGTACTTTAGCTTTCTTTGTGGGTTTCTCGTGGTTTCTTGGTCTGATTTAATGTTAGGTAACAATGTTCTTTAGTGGATCTCCGGATACTTTAAAAGTATCTACAAGTACAAACATACTGTTAAGAACAGAAAAGTCTTGATGTAAAAAATGCCAATATAACTAAGTTTTTACACCCACCACCACTCATAAGGATCCTGATGGGCTTGTATATATGCCATCTTTTACTGATCTGATCCTGTTTTTTAATTCCTTTGTGGTATCTTTAGAGGGGGCTAAGGGGGTCAGAATACTGTATGCCCCTGAACACAAGTATTTGGGACATTTCTGACCCACCACTGCTAAACTTCACACTATTCCATGACTTCATCTGGTTTGATTTTAAAAATAAATACAGCATAGAGAACAAATATATATCATTGTACTGATTGTGCTAAAAAAATACAGAATGCCAAGAGGCAATAATTCATATTGATGTGGGCGGGCTATCCCGAGCAGGCTCACTCCAGCCAATTGCCACATCTCACAACCGGATCAGCTGATCTCATTGGGCGCTCTATTTAAATCTGCTTCAGCCTTCCTGCCTCTGCTGCTTCCCCTGCATGCTGCTGACATCCTATCTCCTCCCCACCACCTCCTATTAGGTGTTCTGACTTACCACTGACAGTATTGTCATTTATGCTTGCTCTGCTCTGTTGGGGTTTTGCGCTGCTCTCCTTCCCTCAGGCTCTCCAAGTCGGCACTTGGAAAGGCAGGGAGGAGTGCTCTCCCTGTCTCAGGCTTTCCACGTATGCACGTGGAAGGGGAGGGAGGTCCCAGAACAGAGCCAAACCGCCAAATCTTAATCTGTTATGCTATTGTCGTGTAATTGCAATGTAATAAACTTCTTTAACCATGTAGTCCTGACTGAATTGTGATTATGTTTTTAGCCTAAATCGTGTTACCTGTCATTTTCAAGGGTGTTTCTTCTGCAGAGCTCAAGTAGCTCTCTTGCAGCCTAACATTACCGGTGCAGCAGAAGTGGAAGATAACATAGGAGCTATTCAGCTCTCTGACAAGTCTTTGGGGACATGATGAAAGCTAATATCATAATTAGCTTTCTTTTTTGGAAATCTTTTTTATTATGATTTTTTTTTTTTTTTTTTTTTGAGATATGCAGTAAAACATCTCTGGTCACCCAGGTCTTTTTGTCCCTGAGGCTTGCTCCCAGGTATCTGATGTAACTACATAAGCTGCAGATAAAAGGGACCAAAAAAAATCTGTTTTGGGGGGTTTGTGGTGATGATAGTTTGCTGCATTATTTTCAAGGTAATCTCATGATAGTTTTACTTGTATCTGGGTTTAGGCACATGGGGAAAGCATTATTCCTAAATGTACTCTCTAATGACTGTGGAGGTCTGCGTTCCTACTTTGGTAATTCTCTAGTGTTTAAGTTCAAGTCTTTTCTGCTTCCTGAGTAATCATCTGTGGTTTTGCTTTAGTAAAGGTTCGACATCAAAGTACACATCCACTAAAGAAGCATACAATCTGGAGCACAATGACCTTTGAATGTTGTGCTGGTGGGCATGAGAATGGTAGGCTATGAAAATCTGTGATGCCCAAGAGTTTGAACAAAGAAAAGGACCCAAAATGCAGACTGCACTGAAAGTTTCTAAAACAAAGGGGTGAGGAAAAATAAAAAAGTCCAACAAAATCTGCAAAACTAAAAACACTTTAGCGGCTTTAGCATGGACATTGAACCTACAAAGAGGGGAGACAGGGACTACATACCCACAGGGAAACAAGCAACAGGTGAGACAGACAAGACACAGGTGAAACTCGTTCGTAATTTATAAAGAAGGGAAAACTGAGGTCTTCAAACTAGACTAATGCCACTACAAAATAAAACTGGAAACACTACAAAACTGAACTAAGAAACCAGACAGTGAAAAACACAAGAACAACAGAAACATAAGAATAATAAACACAAGGGAACAGCAACAACAGGAAACAGACACACTAATACACACAAAGTAAAACTGAATAACCAGAGAAAAAATAAACAAACAAGAACCAATGATAACAAAAGCCTTGAGCAACAAAGCTTTTATTCAACAGACTGAATCAGGACTCAAGTAAAATAAAGTTTCTATTTCTGGCCTTACTCAGCTCAAAGGTGACAGGTATAAAGTATGGAGACTGAGAGGCTGATCAGAATAAGGCTGTAGTTTTCATCACAGTGTGACAGAAACATAGCAATGAGTCTGAGAGTGAGTGCATAATATCAACTTTTTGATGTCCAATATCAAGAGCTTTAGTGAGAGTTTGCACAGTGAGTCAAAACGGTATTATGCAAAGAGGAAGCCTAAAATGATTTGTCTCACTTGCTCATGAATCCTCCACAGGAAAAGTTTGATGTTTCTCTTTATCAGCCTGTAGATGCATCATTATGTCCAGGAAATTGGAGGCTAAGAAAAAAACTCCTGGGGCCTCATGTATCAATACTGGGCCCGTCCCCGTTACGCCCTGACATAAATATGCAGATTTATTTAAATCGGGTCTCCCTGTCCTCGCACGCAGACAAAATGACAAGAAAAACTAAATTTACGGCGTGTGAGGTGGAGGTGCTGGTGGCGGAGGTGGAGGAGCGACAGCGTGTTTTGTTTGGCAGCCTGTCCAGTGGCATCAGTGCAAAACAAAAACGCTTGGAGTGGGAGAAAGTTTGCGAGAGGGTGAACGCGGTGGGTTCCGAGACACGCACCCCCGCGGGGATTAAAAAAAGTGGTCGGACCTCAAGGTGGCGGTCAAGCGGCGTACAGCTGCCCTCCGGAGGAGTACTGGCCAGACAGGTGGGGGTCCGGGGGAGGAGACCCTCACACCGTTTGAGCAGCGAGTGGTGGCAATTATTATTATAGGGTAAGTGGCGTGTCACACAAATGTCCACATGCTTTGTCATCCCACTGAGCAAAAGACGTATATTAGACGTCTAGTCTAAGTTTATACTTCATTTCAACGTCGGGATTCAGTCTATTTTTAGACGGGATTTATACTTCGCCCTTAACTTCACTTTTCGATAACTTTTTATGCAATAAACAACTGTAATGTGCATAACCGACCTCTAAATACTGGATTACATTACCTATGATACCGTGGAGAGAGATGTAAACGCAACAGATACACAGAAGCAGGAATTGAAATGAACTAATATTTTTATTGTGACACAGAAATCGGCCGTGTCGCCGGCTTGCGGAACCCCGGCCCGCGGCAGCCCGTCCGCCGGCTCAGAGTCGTCGGCCAGGACCAGCGGCATTCGGGCCACCCCGGCCCCCGGCCCCAGCACCAGCATCAGCACCAGCGCGCCGACAAGCGGTGGAGCGTCCACCAGCCGCAGCGCTTCCGCTGGACGCAGTGGAAGGGTCCTCGCGGAGGGGGTCCTGCATTCGCAGGAAGAAATCATCAGGGGGATCGCGGGGATCAACGAGCGGCTGGACCGGCTCGTAAATGTCCTCGAGCGTCTGGTGGAGAAAATAAATTAATTTGGCTCATTGAACTGTGTATTCACTTCTTACCCATTCACACTGTGGCGATGAGATTCTCCCGCGCGAGGACGGCGGCCGGCGGTGATCAGCTCGCATCCCTCCGTCTGCTGCTGGTAGTCATGTGGGGCGACGTGCTGCTCGGCCACGGGGATGTGGTGCACGCTTGTCACATAGTGAGTCACCAAACACCGCCACACAGTGTCGCCAAAGTGCAAATCACAGTCAACGCAAATATCAGCTCAACGCCAATTTCTACACCACCTCCTGACTTTGCGTTGATTAGCGCTGGAACCGACGCTCGTTTCGTGATGATAAATCTGGACGTGTGCGCCGATTTTGGCGTACGCAAGGTTTTCTTGCGCCGCAAGCGTTGATACATGAGGCCCCTGGAGAGGTTCAAACCTCAGATGTGTCCCCCGTGTGTCTGTCTTTTAGTTTGTCTTGGCCAAAAGGTCGAGAGCGCTCCAAAAACCTAAAGTTCCAGAAGTCAAATGGTCTGAGACTGCTCTGTTTCCTCTGAAAGGCTCTTGGCCAGCGGTGTGGATGTTTGATGGTTCATTTTAAGGAGTCATTTTAGAGCTGCAGATATTCACACTGTGGATATCACCTCAAGGAGTTCAGTTTAGGTATCAGCCTCAACACATGGCCATCATTGTTGGCCCTGCACGGCTCCCCAGAGGTCTCTATGTGAATCTCTTCATCGGTCAAACTTGGGATACGTTTTTCATTGTCCCCAGAGGACAGACTGACTGATGTGTGATGATAATATTTGTTGAGTATTTCATCTTGACCAACACCTCTTCAGCAGCATAACATTGCTCCTCCATGAACTCTGCCGTGGATGTTTCTGAAGATCAATCTTCACATTTTGATTCACTTCCTGGCCTTTTGACCTCAAAGGAGCCTCACTCAGGGCTCAGTTGGGAGGGGTTTTAGTAGATTCATCAGTGACTCTTTCTTTCTTTCTTTCTTTCTTTCTTTCTTTCTTTCTTTCTTTCTTTCAGAGGGGAAATGTGTTCTCTAACTTTTTTTGGCACTAAAAAGCAGCATGTCAGTGTTCCCTTACCATCTGCAAATAGAGTGACATGGCCTGTCTTCAGCAAACATCGTTTCTTTGTTCTTTCACCATTTTGATCTCCAGCTGACAGTCCAAAGGACAATTTTTTAGACAATTCCGCCAGATCTCAGTTCCTCATTTCTATCATCAGCCATGTTTGTCTTGGTGATTTCTCTATCCATGAGACTAGTGGCACAACTGCAAAGAATTTTCTTCATGAAATTATGTTCTATGAATCACACACCCTCTTTTTAGCATCCATTAATGCAGTATTTACTAAAAATGGACATCTCTGCACTCACATGTGAATCTGTAGAACAACCTCACAATCGTAAATAGATCTCTGCCCTTTTTGGACATACGAGACAGATACTATTTTCATCTAGCTTCTCAGAATGGCTCTAAAATATTTGTTATCAGAGAATAAAGCCTGAGGTTTTTTATGTTTTGATTTCAAATTCTGGGTAAAAACCCCACTCACAGTTCACATCATCTCTGACCCTGGTCTATGTTTTCTGACGGTGTTGGTGTCATTGTAAAGTCTGCAACAGAAATTGATTGACAGCTCTCAGACCAGCCCACACCAACTGATTTATACCTACAAACACACAAGACAATCAAAGTTCAAAGTTCAGAGCAGGGATCCAGACTTCACCTCCTGTTGGTGGTCAATCTGCTTTTATTTTACATTAACATGTAATCTCCAACAGTTTTTCCATGAAGGTCAGTAGGTGCATCCATTAAGTTGCATCCTCTACCTTATTTTTACCTTGCATCTTTGTCTATTCCATGAGAGATGCATAAGGGGGCACAAGAAAACAAAAGAGAGGAAATCCGTTTTCAATTACTACAGTATCAGAGACTTATACCAAAATGTACAATTTAAATGAGCTTAAGATGAGTTTCAATTCAATTACGAAAGAAAGTTTATTAAATTCTCCCTATCTATTTCTGATTGGCTTGAATTTGGAAGCATAATAGCCCATGGAAGCTACTCAGGTATTTGAACCGAACACCAAATAATTTGAGTTGTTGAGGTCAGTGGTGTACCTGAACATGCAAATATGACTAAAAAGGCAGAGATGAGAGAATGACTGCAATCTTTGAACACATTCATTGGTCAACAGTGTCGTAAATGGCTCAATTAGCAATTCCTATGTGGTAATGTGAATATAGCTGATACTTGAGACAATGAGCAATTGCTCATATCTCAAGAGGATTCAACAGGTATGGGGAGCTACTAGGACATGTTGAGCGCTGTTTTACAACAGGCAAAGTCAGATTTACGGTGTTCTGCATGCATGATGCTGCTCCTTAACCCTTGAATTGAGAGTTCAAGAACAAAAAGGCCCTTTTGGAATGTATACATTTAAAACAGTCTGTCACTTCTCAAACCCCCCTGCATGTTCCTTGTCCTGTATTACGGACATTTCTTTGATAAATAGGCCACCTAAAGCCTCTGCAAGGGAGGAGTAAATCAGCTCTTAATGTTGACCATCAGGGGTGTTGTAAAACAGCTGCTGGACAGCTAAAAACTCTTAAGAAAGCAAAGTGGAACTGCTTCTTCAAATATTATTTCACGTCCTCTGCTAAAGGGTCCATTATAACCTCTGTTGGATTTACAGTATTTCCTCTGAGAGGTGCAATAAAACTGGTTTGTTGAAGCGTTTAATGGGCTGCTCAGCTGATGTCCTGCCGAGCTCCCAGTTACAGTCTTTGTCAGAGAGGATGGGGTGGTGTTGAGTTTTAGCTGAAGATAGTCTGTACACAGTGATGATCACAGTATGGATAACAATGATTATAATGAAGGCGTTTGATTCTTTGGCTGAGTGAGGTAGCCTGTTGAAGCCATGGGTCAGTTTGGAGCTGGTTCTGCACCAGAAGGTTCAATCCTATTTCTCCTCACCCACAGGTACTATTCATCTCTGCATTTTTAGCTACTCCATGGTACTTTTCAAAGGACCTGGGACACCAGTTATCTATCACTTCTACACCCCCAAAATCAAGCTTTTTTCTTGAAAACCAAAACCTTCTCTTTAGCAAACTAAAAAAAGTGACAGTTTAAGTGACTTTATTAATTCTTTAGGCCCCATGTATCACCTCCTTTAGTTTCTACATTTTGGTGTTTCTCCTTTCAGAATACATCCTCACAAACATGACGTTTCAAAACAGATTTCTTTTCTCTCTGTTTGCAAAGACAAAGCCCTTTCTAGGAAATGTTCACAGAGGCTTGCCACACCAACAGGTAAAGATAAGATGATCAGAAGGTGGATCAAGTACCACAGATGTATGCAGCGCTGTATGAAGCAGCAAAGGAAAAACTGAATGTGGCAAAGTTACCCACCTCTGTACCCTGGTGTGATGATGCAGAATGGTGCAAACATGCAATTTAACTTAACAGTACCCAGCAGATGGTGAAGGCAAAGTGAATGCTAGGAGGTGGCGATATAAACCCTTTCTTTCATCAATCATCATGGGAAAAATCAACTCTCTGCCCAACAAAAGTGATGAGCTGGAGATATTGGTGAAGACTGAGAAAGCATACCGTGAGTGCAGTCTCCTGTGTTTTACTGAAACCTGGTTGAATCAAAACAACTCTGACTCCAGTGTGGATCTGCCTGGCTTCTCTCTCATAAGGTCCCCACTACTGTGGAACTCACTCCCAGACCACCTAAGGGCCCCTCAGTCTGTGGACTCTTTCAAAAGAGCCCTAAAGACCTTCCTTTTTAATAAAGCCTTTGGTTAGCTTCCTTTATGCTTTTTACTACCTTGCCTTTTGCACTGCAATTCTATATTTATATTTTTTCTTTAGGGCCCGAGCCAGCTGCAGAGCAGCCGGGCGTAGGCCCTGTTGTTCCTCAAGTGGTTTTTTAGGGCCCGAGCGTAGCTGCTAAGCAGCTGCGAGAGCCCTCTTGTTCCTGATGGATTCTTCTTTTGTTAGGGCCCGAGCCAGCTGCAGAGCAGCCGAGCGTAGAGCCCTATTATTCCTGTATAGGTTTTTCTTTCTTCTTTCTTTCTTTCTTTCTTTAGGGCCCGAGCCAGCTGCAGAGCAGCCGGGCGTAGGCCCTGTTATTCCTGTAGGGGTTTTTCTTTGTTTCTTTCTTTAGGGCCCGAGCGTAGCTGCTAAGCAGCTGCGAGAGCCCTCTTGTTCCTGCATGTTTCCTTCTTTTGTTATTAGGGCCCGAGCGTAGCTGCTAAGCAGCTGCGAGAGCCCTCTTGTTCCTGATGGATTCTTCTTTCGTTATTTTTCCTCCGCTTTAAACTGGAAAATGGCCCACTTCCCACTGGCGAAAACTCAGGAAATTTGGCAGGACGACCGGGCCTGGTGAAAAATTTGATATTCTGAAGTCGCCCAAACAAAAAAATGAAAAATGGCTCCATAGCGCCCCCTATGGTGAAAACTCACCTGACGCCTGTACGCTTTGTCAAAATGACACAAAATTTGACACACATGTGTATCTCAATAAGATCTACAAAAAAGTCAGTGCGGGCGTATCTGTCAAATGTACGGTTAAAGGGCTATTTTGCATTTTTTGCCGATCCGCACACATTGGAATTTCGCTAACTCCTCCGAAGGCTTTCGTTCCACCGGCACCAAATTTGCTCAGGCCAATCTACACCCCATGGCCATTAAAAGTTGTACAAATCATGATGCTGCACCCCACGGTTTACGTTCTAGGGGGCGCCAAAAATAACCCAAAAATCCACATTCTTAAAAGTTTTATAACTTTTTATTTTTGTCCTCACTGGCCTCCAAGTTTTCTAGGATGATGCCATGTCCAGCCATCAACACATTTGTGAAGGAGTTTTTCTCCCCAAAAGAGCGCCCCCCATGGCAGGAGAAAAAAGTCAAGTTTTTCTTGTCCCCTAACGTGAAAATACACATTGTTGAGTGTCACGCCTAAACGCTTTGTCATATTGACACAAAATTTGACAATCACGTGTATCTCAATAAGATCTACGAAAAAGTCAAAGAGCGCGTATCTGTATAATGTACGGTTAAAGGGCTATTTTGCATTTTTTGCCGATCCGCACACATTGGAATTTCGCTAACTCCTCCGAAGGCTTTCGTTCCACCGGCACCAAATTTGCTCAGGCCAATCTACACCCCATGGCTATTAAAAGTTGTACAAATCATGACGCTGCACCCCACGGTTTAGGTTCTAGGGGGCGCCAAAGATAACCCTAAAATCCACATATTTAAAAGTCTTATAACTTTTTATTTTTGTCCTCACTGGCCTCCAAGTTTTATAGGATGATGCAATGTCCAGCCATCAACACATTTGTGAAGGAATTTTTACTCGCCAAAAGAGCGCCCCCCCATGGCAGGAGAAAAAAGTCCATTTTTTCTTGTCCCCTAAGGCGAAAATACACATTGTTGAATGTCACGCCTGTACGCTTCGTCATATTGACACAAAATTTGACAATCACGTGTATCTCAATAAGATCTACGAAAGAGTCAATGCGCGCGTATCAGTAAAATGTACGGTTAAAGGGCTATTTCGCATTTTTTGCCGTTTCGCACACATTGGAATGTGGCTAACTCCTCCTAAGGCTTTCGTCCCACTGACACCAAATTTGCTCAGGCCAATCTAACCCCCATGGCCATTCAAAGTTGTAAAAATCATGACGCTGCACCCCACGGTCTACGTTCTAGGGGGCGCCAAAGAGGACCCAAATATCCACATTTTTAAAAGTCTTATAACTTTTTATTTTTGTCCTCACTGGCCTCCAAGTTTTCTAGGATGATGCAATGTCCAGCCATCAACACATTTGTGAAGGAATGTTTACTCCCCAAAAGAGCGCCCCCCCATGGCAGGAGAAAAAAGTCCATTTTTTCTTGTCCCCTAAGGTGAAAATACACATTGTTGAGTGTCATGCCTGTACGCTTTGTCAAAATGACACAAAATTCGACACACACGTGTATCTCAATAAGATCTACGAAAAAGTAAATGCAGGCGTATCTGTCAAATGTACGGTTAAAGGGCTATTTCGCATTTTTTGCCGATTCGCACACATTGGAATGTAGCTAACTCCTCCTAAGGCTTTCGCTCCACCGGCACCAAATTTGCTCAGGCCAATCTACACCCCATGGCCATTCAAAGTTGTAAAAATCATGACGCTGCACCCCACGGTTTAAGTTCTAGGGGGCGCCAAAGATGACCCAAAAATCCACATTCTTAAAAGAATCCACACCCCCCCCCCCCCACACCCCCCCAAGGCAGGAGAAAAAGTCAAGTTTTTCCTGCCCATCGCTCAATGGCTCAATCGCATCGCTCTCCCGGCAACACCGTAAGGAGGAGCAACTTGCCATTTCGATATATCCTAGCCGTGTTTGTGCCCTCACTCATGGTCCAGACTTTTTTCAAATAGGACATGTAGTTTGTCTGCAGCGACCGTTTTGGTAGAAACTGCGCCTCCCATTCATTATAATGGTAAATGACCACAGACAAGTGCGCACACCATCTTTGGACCTTGAGTGTGACGCGATTGGGTGGGGGAGGCGGTCGCGCTGGGGGCGGCGCGACACGGCTCGGGCCCGCCAGTGCCCCACCGGGGCCCTAGTTATTATTATTTTTCCTCCCCTTTGAACTGGAAAATGGCCCACTTCCCACTGGCGAAAACTCATGAAAGTTGGCAGGACGACCGGGCCTGGTGAAAAATTTGATATTCCGAAGTCGCCCAAACAAGAAAATGCAAAATGGCTCCATAGCGCCCCCTAAGGTGAAAATTCACACTATTGACTGTCACGCCTGTACGCTTTGTCAAAATGACACAAAAATTGACACACACATGTATCTCAATAAGATCTACAAAAAAGTCAGTGCGGGCGTATCTGTCAAATGTACGGTTAAAGGGTTATTTCGCATTTTTTGCCGATCCGCACACATTGCAATTTCGCTAACTCCTCCGAAGGCTTTCGTTCCACCGGCACCACATTTGCTCAGGCCAATCTACACCCCATGGCCATTAAAAGTTATTCAAATCATGATGCTGCACCCCACGGTTTAGGTTCTAGGGGGCGCCAAAGATAACCCTAAGATCCACATATTTAAAAGTCTTATAACTTTTTATTTTTGCCCTCACTGGCCTCCAAGTTTTCTAGGATGATGCAATGTCCAGCCATCAACACATTTGTGAAGGAATTTTTACTCCCCAAAAGAGCGCCCCCCATGGCAGGAGAAAAAAGTCCATTTTTTCTTGTCCCCTAAGGTGAAAATACACATTGTTGAGTGTAACACCTGTACGCTTTGGCAAAATGACACAAAAATTGACACACACATGTATCTCAATAAGATCTACGAAAAAGTCAATGCGCGCGTATCTGTCAAATGTACGGTTAAAGGGTTATTCCGCATTTTTTGCCGATCCGCACACATTGGAATTTCGCTAACTCCTCCGAAGGCTTTCGTTCCACCGGCACCACATTTGCTCAGGCCAATCTACACCCCATGGCCATTAAAAGTTATTCAAATCATGACGCTGCACCCCACGGTTTAGGTTCTAGGGGGCGCCAAAGATAACCGTAAAATCCACATATTTAAAAGTCTTATAACTTTTTATTTTTGTCCCCACTGGCCTCCAAGTTTTCTAGGATGATGCAATGTCCAGCCATCAACACATTTGTGAAGGAATTTTTACTCGCCAAAAGAGCGCCCCCCCATGGCAGGAGAAAAAAGTCCATTTTTTCTTGTCCACTAAGGTGAAAATACACATTGTTGAGTGCTACGCCTGTATGTTTTGTCGTATTGACACAAAATTTTACATACACGTGTATTTCAATAAGATCTTCGAAAAAGTCAATGGCCACGTATCTGTAAAATGTACGGTTAAAGGGTTATTTCGCATTTTTTGCAGATTCGCACACATTGGAATTTCGCTAAATCCTCCGAAGGCTTTGGTTCCACCGGCACCACATTTGCTCAGGCCAATCTACACCCCATGGCCATTAAAAGTTATTCAAATCATGACGCTGCACCCCACGGTTTAGGTTCTAGGGGGCGCCAAAGATAACCCTAAAATCCACATATTTAAAAGTCTTATAACTTTTTATTTTTGTCCTCACTGGCCTCCATGTTTTCTAGGATGATGCAATGTCCAGCCATCAACACATTTGTGAAGGAGTTTTTTCTCGTTAAAAGAGCGCCCCCCATGGCAGGAGAATAAAGTCAAGTTTTTCCTGTTCATCATTCAATGGCTCAAACGCACTGCTCTCTCGGCAAAAGCGAAAGGAGGAGCAACTTGCCATTTGGATATATCTTAGCTGTGTTTGTGCCCTCACTCATGGTCCAGACTTTTTTCAAATAGGACATGGAGTTTTTCTGCAGCGAGCGTTTTGGTAGAAACTGCGCCTCCCGTTCATTATAATGGTAAATGACCACAAACAAGTGCGCACACCATCTTTGGACCTTGAGTGTGACGCGATCGGGTGGGGGAGGCGGTCGCGCTGAGGGCGGCGTGACATGGCTCGGGCCCGCCAGTGCCCCAACGGGGCCCTAGTTAGGGCCCGAGCGTAGCTGCTAAGCAGCTGCGAGAGCCCTCTTGTTCCTGTAGTTTCCTTCTTTTGTTATTATTATTATTTTTCCTCCCCTTTGAACTGGAAAATGGCCCACTTCCCACTGGCGAAAACTCATGAAATTTGGCAGGACGACCGGGCCTGGTGAAAAATTTGATATTCCGAAGTCGCCCAAACAAGAAAATGCAAAATGGCTCCATAGCGCCCCCTAAGGTGAAAATTCACACTATTCACTGTCACGCCTGTACGCTTTGTCAAAATGACACAAAAATTGACACACACATGTATCTCAATAAGATCTACAAAAAAGTCAGTGCGGGCGTATCTGTCAAATGTACGGTTAAAGGGTTATTTCGCATTTTTTGCCGATCCGCACACATTGGAATTTCGCTAACTCCTCCGAAGGCTTTCGTTCCACCGGCACCACATTTGCTCAGGCCAATCTACACCCCATGGCCATTAAAAGTTATTCAAATCATGACGCTGCACCCCACGGTTTAGGTTCTAGGGGGCGCCAAAGATAACCCTAAGATCCACATATTTAAAAGTCTTATAACTTTTTATTTTTGCCCTCACTGGCCTCCAAGTTTTCTAGGATGATGCAATGTCCAGCCATCAACACATTTGTGAAGGAATTTTTACTCCCCAAAAGAGCGCCCCCCCATGGCAGGAGAAAAAAGTCCATTTTTTCTTGTCCCCTAAGGTGAAAATACACATTGTTGAGTGTAACACCTGTACGCTTTGGCAAAATGACACAAAAATTGACACACACATGTATCTCAATAAGATCTACGAAAAAGTCAATGCGCGCGTATCTGTCAAATGTACGGTTAAAGGGTTATTCCGCATTTTTTGCCGATCCGCACACATTGGAATTTCGCTAACTTCTCCGAAGGCTTTCGTTCCACCGGCACCACATTTGCTCAGGCCAATCAACACCCCATGGCCATTAAAAGTTATTCAAATCATGACGCTGCACCCCACGGTTTAGGTTCTAGGGGGCGCCAAAGATAACCGTAAAATCCACATATTTAAAAGTCTTATAACTTTTTATTTTTGTCCCCACTGGCCTCCAAGTTTTCTAGGATGATGCAATGTCCAGCCATCAACACATTTGTGAAGGAATTTTTACTCGGCAAAAGAGCGCCCCCCCATGGCAGGAGAAAAAAGTCAATTTTTTCTTGTCCACTAAGGTGAAAATACACATTGTTGAGTGCTACGCCTGTATGTTTTGTCGTATTGACACAAAATTTTACATACACGTGTATTTCAATAAGATCTTCGAAAAAGTCAATGGCCACGTATCTGTAAAATGTACGGTTAAAGGGTTATTTCGCATTTTTTGCAGATTCGCACACATTGGAATTTCGCTAATTCCTCCGAAGGCTTTCGTTCCACCGGCACCACATTTGCTCAGGCCAATCTACACCCCATGGCCATTAAAAGTTATTCAAATCATGACGCTGCACCCCACAGTTTAGGTTCTAGGGGGCGCCAAATATAACCCTAAAATCCACATATTTAAAAGTCTTATAACTTATTATTTTCGTCCTCACTGGCCTCCATGTTTTCTAGGATGATGCAATGTCCAGCCATCAACACATTTGTGAAGGAGTTTTTTCTCTTTAAAAGAGCGCCCCCCCATGGCAGGAGAATAAAGTCAAGTTTTTCCTGTTCATCATTCAATGGCTCAAACGCACTGCTCTCTCGGCAAAAGCGAAAGGAGGAGCAACTTGCCATTTGGATATATCTTAGCTGTCTTTGTGCCCTCACTCATGGTCCAGACTTTTTTCAAATAGGACATGGAGTTTTTCTGCAGCGAGCGTTTTGGTAGAAACTGCGCCTCCCGTTCATTATAATGGTAAATGACCACAAACAAGTGCGCACACCATCTTTGGACCTTGAGTGTGACGCGATCGGGTGGGGGAGGCGGTCGCGCTGGGGGCGGCGTGACACGGCTCGGGCCCGCCAGTGCCCCAACGGGGCCCTAGTTCTTCTTTTTCCTCCCCTTTGAACTGGAAAATGGCCCACTTCCCACTGGCGAAAACTCAGGAAATTTGGCAGGACGACCGGGCCTGGTGAAAAATTTGATATTCCGAAGTCGCCCAAACAAGAAAATGCAAAATGGCTCCATAGCGCCCCCTAAGGTGAAAATTCACACTATTGACTGTCACGCCTGTACGCTTTGTCAAAATGACACAAAAATTGACACACACATGTATCTCAATAAGATCTACAAAAAAGTCAGTGCGGGCGTATCTGTCAAATGTACGGTTAAAGGGTTATTTCGCATTTTTTGCCGATACGCACACATTGGAATGTGGCTAACTCCTCCGAAGGCTTTCGTTCCACCGGCACCACATTTGCTCAGGCCAATCTACACCCCATGGCCATTAAAAGTTATTCAAATCATGACGCTGCACCCCACGGTTTAGGTTCTAGGGGGCGCCAAAGATAACCCTAAAATCCACATTTTTAAAAGTCTTATAACTTTTTATTTTTGCCCTCACTGGCCTCCAAGTTTTCTAGGATGATGCAATGTCCAGCCATCAAAACATTTGTGAAGGAATTTTTACTCCCCAAAAGAGCGCCCCCCCATGGCAGGAGAAAAAAGTCCATTTTTTTCTTGTCCCCTAAGGTGAAAATACACATTGTTGAGTGTCACGCCTGTACGCTTTGTCAAAATGACACAAAAATTGACACACACATGTATCTCAATAAGATCTACAAAAAAGTCAATGCGCGCGTATCTGTCTAATGTACGGTTAAAGGGTTATTCCGCATTTTTTGCCGATTCGCACACATTGGAATTTCGCTAACTCCTCCGAAGGCTTTCGTTCCACCGGCACCACATTTGCTCAGGCCAAATTACACCCCATGGCCATTAAAAGTTATAAAAATCATGACGCTGCACCCCACGGTTTACGTTCTAGGGGGCGCCAAAGATAACCCAAAAATCCACATTTTTAAAAGTCTTATAACTTTTTATTTTTGTCCTCACTGGCCTCCAAGTTTTCTAGGATGATGCAATGTCCAGCCATCAACACATTTGTGAAGGAATTTTTACTCCCCAAAAGAGCGCCCCCCCATGGCAGGAGAAAAAAGTCAATTTTTTCTTGTCCCATAAGGTGAAAATACACATTGTTGACTGTCATACCTGTACGCTTTGTCATATTGACACAAAATTTGACACACACATGTATCTCAATAAGATCTACAAAAAAGTCAGTGCGGGCGTATCTGTCAAATGTACGGTTAAAGGGTTATTTCGCATTTTTTGCCGATCCGCACACATTGGAATTTCGCTAACTCCTCCGAAGGCTTTCGTTCCACCGGCACCACATTTGCTCAGGCCAATCTACACCCCATGGCCAATAAAAGTTGAACAAATCATGACGCTGCACCCCACGGTTTACGTTCTAGGGGGCGCCAAAGATAACCCAAAAATCCACAGTCTTAAAAGTCTTATAACTTTTTATTTTTGTCCTCACTGGCCTCCAAGTTTTCTAGGATGATGCAATGTCCAGCCATCAACACATTTGTGAAGGAATTTTTACTCCCCAAAAGAGCGCCCCCCCATGGCAGGAGAAAAAAGTCAATTTTTTCTTGTCCCATAAGGTGAAAATACACATTGTTGACTGTCATACCTGTACGCTTTGTCATATTGACACAAAATTTGACACACACATGTATCTCAATAAGATCTACAAAAAAGTCAGTGCAGGCGTATCTGTATAATGTACGGTTAAAGGGCTATTTCGCATTTTTTGCCGATCCGCACACATTGGAATTTCGCTAACTCCTCCGAAGGCTTTCGTTCCACCGGCACCACATTTGCTCAGGCCAATCTACACCCCATGGCCATTAAAAGTTATTCAAATCATGACGCTGCCCCCCACGGTTTAGGTTCTAGGGGGCGCCAAAGATAACCCTAAAATCCACATATTTAAAAGTCTTATAACTTTTTATTTTTGTCCTCACTGGCCTCCAAGTTTTCTAGGATGATGCAATGTCCAGCCATCAACACATTTGTGAAGGAATTTTTACTCCCCAAAAGAGCGCCCCCCCCATGGCAGGAGAAAAAAGTCCATTTTTTCTTGTCCCATAAGGTGAAAATACACATTGTTTAGTGTCACACCTGTACGCTTTGGCAAAATGACACAAAAATTGACACACACATGTATCTCAATAAGATCTACGAAAAAGTCAATGCGCGCGTATCTGTCAAATGTACGGTTAAAGGGTTATTCTGCATTTTTTGCCGATCCGCACACATTGGAATGTGGCTAACTCCTCCTAAGGCTTTCGTTCCACTGGCACCACATTTGCTCAGGCCAATCTACACCCCATGGCCATTAAAAGTTATTCAAATCATGACGCTGCACCCCACGGTTTAGGTTCTAGGGGGCGCAAAAGATAACCCTAAAATCCACATATTTAAAAGTCTTATAACTTTTTATTTTTGTCCTCACTGGCCTCCAAGTTTTCTAGGATGATGCAATGTCCAGCCATCAACACATTTGTGAAGGAATTTTTACTCCCCAAAAGAGCGCCCCCCCATGGCAGGAGAAAAAAAGTCAATTTTTTCTTGTCCCATAAGGTGATAATACACATTGTTGACTGTCATACCTGTACGCTTTGTCATATTGACACAAAATTTGACATACACATGTATCTCAATAAGATCTACGAAAAAGTCAATGCGCGCGTATCTGTAAAATGTACGGTTAAAGGGCTATTTTACATTTTTTGCCGATTAGCACACATTGGAATGTGGCTAACTCCTCCTAAGGCTTTCGTCCCACTGACACCAAATTTGCTCAGGCCAATCTACACCCCATGGCCATTCAAAGTTGTAAAAATCATGACGCTGCACCCCACGGTTTAGGTTCTAGGGGGCGCCAAAGATAACCCTAAAATCCACATATTTAAAAGTCTTATAACTTTTTATTGTTGTCCCCACTGGCCTCCAAGTTTTCTAGGATGATGCAATGTCCAGCCATCAACACATTTGTGAAGGAATTTTTACTCGCCAAAAGAGCGCCCCCCCATGGCAGGAGAAAAAAGTCCATTTTTTCTTGTCCACTAAGGTGAAAATACACATTGTTGAGTGCTACACCTGTACGCTTTGTCATATTGACACAAGATTTGACAATCAAGTGTATCTCAATAAGATCTACGAAAAAGTCAATGTGCACGTATCTGTAAAATGTACGGTTAAAGGGCTATTTCGCATTTTTCGCCGATTAGCACACATTGGAATGTGGCTAACTCCTCCTAAAGCTTTCGTCCCACTGACACCACATTTGCTCAGGCAAATCTACACCCCATGGCCATTCAAAGTTGTACAAATCATGACGCTGCACCCCACGGTTTACGTTCTAGGGGGCGCCAAAGAGGACCCAAATATCCACATTTTTAAAAGTCCTATAACTTTTTATTTTTGTCTTCACTGGCCTCCAAGTTTTCTAGGATGATGCAATGTCCAGCCATCAACACATTTGTGAAAGAATTTTTTCTCCCCAAAAGAGCGCCCCCCCCCCCCCCCATGGCAGGAGAAAAAGTCAAGTTCTTCCTGCCCATCGCTCAATGGCTCAAACGCATCGCTCTCTCGGCAAAACCGAAAGGAGGAGCAACTTGCCATTTGGATATATCGAAGCTGTGTTTGTGCCCTCACTCATGGTCCAGACTTTTTTCAAAAAGGACATGGAGTTCGTCTGCAGCGAGCATTTTGGTAGAAACCGCGCCTCCCATTCATTATAATGGTAAATGACCACAGACAAGTGCGCACACCATCTTTGGACCTTGAGTGTGACGCGATCGGGAGGGGTAGGCGGTCACGCTGGGGGCGGCGCGACACGGCTCGGGCCCGCCAGTGCCCCACCGGGGCCCTAGTTAGGGCCCGAGCGTAGCTGCTAAGCAGCTGCGAGAGCCCTATTATTCCCCAAGTGGTTTTTCTTTGTTTCTTTCTTTCTTTCTTTCTTTCTTTCTTCTTTTTCCTCCCCTTTGAACTGGAAAATGGCCCACTTCCCACTGGCGAAAACTCATGAAATTTGGCAGGACGACCGGGCCTGGTGAAAAATTTGATATTCTGAAGTCGCCCAAACAATAAAATGCAAAATGGCTCCATAGCGCCCCCTAAGGTGGAAATTCACACTATTGATTGTCACGCCTGTACGCTTTGTCATATTGACACAAAAATTGACACACATATGTATCTCAATAAGATCTACAAAAAAGTCAGTGCGGCCGTATCTGTCAAAATTACGGTTAAAGGGTTATTTCGCATTTTTTGCCGATCCGCACACATTGGAATTTCGCTAACTCCTCCGAAGGCTTTCGTTCCACCGGCACCACATTTGCTCAGGCCAATCTACACCCCGTGGCCATTAAAAGTTATCAAAATCATGACGCTGCACCCCACGGTTTAGGTTCTAGGGGGCGCCAAAGATAACACTAAAATCCACATATTTAAAAGTCTTATAACTTTTTATTTTTGTCCTCACTGGCCTCCAAGTTTTCTAGGATGATGCAATGTCCAGCCATCAACACATTTGTGAAGGAATTTTTACTCCCCAAAAGAGCGCCCCCCCATGGCAGGAGAAAAAAGTCCATTTTTTCTTGTCCCCTAAGGTGAAAATACACATTGTTGAGTGTCACGTCTATACGCTTTGTCAAAATGACACAAAAATTGACACACACATGTATCTCAATAAGATCTACGAAAAAGTCAATGCGTGCATATCTGTCAAATGTATGTACGGTTAAAGGGTTATTCCGCATTTTTTGCCGATCCGCACACATTGGAATGTGGCTAACTCCTCCTAAGGCTTTCGTTCCACCGGCACCACATTTGCTCAGGCCAATCTACACCCCATGGCCATTAAAAGTTATTCAAATCATGACGCTGCACCCCACGGTTTAGGTTCTAGGGGGCGCCAAAGATAACCCTAAAATCCACATATTTAAAAGTCTTATAACTTTTTATTTTTGTCCTCACTGGCCTCCAAGTTTTCTAGGATGATGCAATGTCCAGCCATCAACACATTTGTGAAGGAATTTTTACTCCCCAAAAGAGCGCCCCCCATGGCAGGAGAAAAAAGTCCATTTTTTCTTGTCCCCTAAGGTGAAAATACATATTGTTGAGATTCACGCCTATACGCTTTGTCATATTGACACAAAATTTGACAATCACGTGCCTTGCCTGGTATCATTTTTTTCAGCACAACCTCACCTGTGCGAATTTACAGTTATTTTATCATGTTGACATACTGAATTTACACAATGGACCCAAATTCACACACAAAACATAAAATCCGAGTGGAAAAAAGTAACATTTTTACTGTGAAAACCACAAATATGTGTGATGAACTGTTTTTAAAACTTAAACTTCAAATAAAAATTGTAAACTTCAAAACATATGCAAATTTTTAACAAAGAACATAGTGATTTACCTCTATTTACATCAAAATGCAGGCAATGGCCCAGGCGTTCTTTGTAAAATTATTTACAAAACACTGTATAGTCTCACAAATGTCACTTTTTATTTATGCCACTACAAAAAAACATGATGTAAATGATGCATGATGTAAAACATGATGTAAAAAACTTGTGTAGATCCTCCTCTATGTCAGTCCATGTGTAATTTTTCCATAATTCTTTGTTTTTTGCAGCATTTTTGTTAGTGTAACTGCAGATTGTGCTGACAGTGTCTATGGCAAAAAAAAAAAAAAAAAAAAAACTGAAAATGCCTCAACATGAACCCCTGGTGGTCTCTGAGGGTGAAACCTGCTAACTGCTGCAGCTCTGTCAGCTTCAGTCTCATGCAGAGCTCGGAGCGCATGTGTGGCTCTGCACCCTTAGCAGCGTTGCTAACTCCTCAGTAAGGAAAGCCTGCTTCATGTCAGAGTCTCTAAACTCCAGAAGAAGTCGATAAAAGTCACTTTCTTTCTAAAAAAAAGTCGTTAGGGGGTCTGAAAAGTCATTGAATCTAACAACAAAGTCGCTAGGTTTGCAACTACGTGTCCCAGACTGCATCCCTGCTGAGAGTCCCTCCCTCCCTTCTCATATTGCAGGAAGAACGTAAGCGCCCGCCCCTCAACGGAGTCAACGAGGCTCCGTCTTGCAGCTACATCCGGTTGAATATGTCATGTGACTTGAACGCACACACACACACACACACACACACACACACACACACACAGACACACACACACACGCACACACACACACTCAGAGTCTGGTTTTTAGCACCTGCAAAAACATGCTATTTACATATTTGACAAGAATGCAGAGGCTCCTTTTGCCCCTGAAAAAAATCAAATTTCAAACACAACTTGACTGGTCATTTCTCCAAAAGACAACCATGAAGCTCCATCCAAACCTGAAGCAGGCAGTTGGTGCATGTGTACAGTAACCTGAGGGGAGTGAGGTGACTGCTTCTGAGGAGAACATGAGCAGTGAAGATTCACCTTAGAGCTAGAACAGAGACGTGCACATGATTATACAGGGGCAGGGGCTCAAGTTTTTTCCAGTTGTTTATACAATATGGAAATTAATGTGAAATTAAAAAACAAAGTATTAATAGAAAGGTAATGACTGTCCTGAGTAGGTGACAGTGATATCCAATAGGCTAGGCACTCACGAGGCTGGCTGTGGCAAGTGTAAGTGAAAGCAACACGCACTGGCAGGAAGAACAGCAAACGCCGATGAAGGAAAAGGGTCTTTGCAGTGATGGGCGTTACCAGAGAGGGCGATGGCCAGAGGACACAAATGGGACGGGGAGGCAGCGCGTTGGGGTGGGGGGGGGGGGCGCGACACAGCTCGGGCCCGCCAGTGCCCCAACGGGGTCCTAGTTCTTCTTTTTCCTCCCCTTTGAACTGGAAAATGGCCCACTTCCCACTGGCGAAAACTCATGAAATTTGGCAGGATGACCGGGCCTGGTGAAAAATTTGATATTCCGAAGTCGCCCATACAAGAAAATGCAAAATGGCTCCATAGCGCCCCCTAAGGTGAAAATTCACACTATTGACTGTCACGCCTTTACGCTTTGTCAAAATGACACAAAAATTGACACACATATGTATCTCAATAAGATCTACAAAAAAGTCAGTGCGGGCGTATCTGTCAAATGTACGGTTAAAGGGTTATTCCGCATTTTTTGCCGATCCGCACACATTGGAATTTCGCTAACTCCTCCGAAGGCTTTCTTTCCACCGGCACCACATTTGCTCAGGCCAATCTACACCCCATGGCCATTAAAATTTATTCAAATCATGACGCTGCACCCCACGGTTTAGGTTCTAGGGGGCGCCAAAGATAACCCTAAAATCCACATATTTAAAAGTCTTATAACTTTTTATTTTTGCCCTCACTGGCCTCCAAGTTTTCTAGGATGATGCAATGTCCAGCCATCAACACATTTGTGAAGGAATTTTTACTCCCCAAAAGAGCGCCCCCCCATGGCCGGAGAAAAAAGTCCATTTTTTCTTGTCCCCTAAGGTGAAAATACACATTGTTGAGTGTCACGCCTGTACGCTTTGTCATATTGACACAAAATTTGACACACACATGTATCTCAATAAGATCTACGAAAAAGTCACTGCGCGCGTATCTGTCAAATGTACGGTTAAAGGGTTATTCCGCATTTTTTGCTGATCCGCACACATTGGAATTTCGCTAACTCCTCCTAAGGCTGGCATTCCACCGGCACCACATTTGCTCAGGCCAATCTACACCCCATGGCCATAGAAAGTTATTCAAATCATGACGCTGCACCCCACGGTTTACGTTCTAGGGGGCGCCAAAGATAACCCAAAAATCCACAGTCTTAAAAGTCTTATAACTTTTTATTTTTGTCCTCACTGGCCTCCAAGTTTTCTAGGATGATGCAATGTCCAGCCATCAACACATTTGTGAAGGAATTTTTACTCCCCAAAAGAGCGCCCCCCCATGGCAGGAGAAAAAAGTCCATTTTTTCTTGTCCCGTAAGGTGAAAATTCACATTGTTGAGTGTGACACCTGTACGCTTTGTCATATTGACACAAAATTTGACAATCACGTGTATCTCAATAAGATCTACGAAAAAGTCAATGGGTGCGTATCTGTCAAATGTACGGTTAAAGGGCTATTTTGCATTTTTTGCCGATTCGCACACATTGGAATGTGGCTAACTCCTCCTAAGGCTTTCGTCCCACTGAAACCAAATTTGCTCAGGCCAATCTACACCCCATGGCCATTCAAAGTTGTAAAAATCATGACGCTGCACCCCACGGTTTACGTTCTAGGGGGCGCCAAAGATGACCAAAAAATCCACATTCTTAAAAGAATCCACATTCTCCCCCCCCATGGCAGGAGAAAAAGTCAAGTTTTTCCTGCCCATCGCTCAATGGCTCAATCGCATCGCTCCCCAGGCAACACCGTAACGAGGAGCAACCCGCCATTTGGATATATCCAAGCTGTGTTTGTGCCCTCACTCATGGTCCAGACTTTTTTCAAATAGGACATGAAGTTTGTCTGCAGCGAGTGTTTTGGTAGAAACTGCGCCTCCCATTCATTATAATGGGAAATGACCACAGACAAGTGCGCACACCATCTTTGGACCTTGAGTGTGACGCGATCGGGAGGGGGAGGCGGTCACGCTGGGGGCGGCACGACGCGGCTCGGGCCCGACAGTGCCCCACCGGGGCCCTAGTTCTTTCTTTCTTTCTTAGGGCCCGAGCCAGCTGCAGAGCAGCCGGGCGTAGGCCCTATTATTCCCCAAGTGGTTTTTCTTTGTTTCTTTCTTTAGGGCCCGAGCCAGCTGCAGAGCAGCCGGGCGTAGGCCCTATTATTCCCCAAGTGGTTTTTCTTTGTTTCTTTCTTTCTTTTTTCTTTTTCCTCCCCTTTGAACTGGAAAATGGCCCACTTCCCACTGGCGAAAACTCATGAAATTTGGCAGGACGACCGGGCCTGGTGAAAAATTTGATATTCCGAAGTCGCCCAAACAAGAAAATGCAAAATGGCTCCATAGCGCCCCCTAAGGTGAAAATTCACACTATTGACTGTCACGCCTGTACGCTTTGTCAAAATGACACAAAAATTGACACACACATGTATCTCAATAAGATCTACAAAAAAGTCAGTGCGGGCGTATCTGTCAAATGTACGGTTAAAGGGTTATTTCGCATTTTTTGCCGATCCGCACACATTGGAATTTCGCTAACTCCTCCGAAGGCTTTCGTTCCACCGGCACCACATTTGCTCAGGCCAATCTACACCCCATGGCCATTAAAAGTTATTCAAATCATGACGCTGCACCCCACGGTTTAGGTTCTAGGGGGCGCCAAAGATAACCCTAAAATCCACATATTTAAAAGTCTTATAACTTTTTATTTTTGCCCTCACTGGCCTCCAAGTTTTCTAGGATGATGCAATGTCCAGCCATCAACACATTTGTGAAGGAATTTTTACTCCCCAAAAGAGCGCCCCCCCATGGCAGGAGAAAAAAGTCCATTTTTTCTTGTCCCGTAAGGTGAAAATTCACATTGTTGAGTGTGACACCTGTACGCTTTGTCATATTGACACAAAATTTGACAATCACGTGTATCTCAATAAGATCTACGAAAAAGTCAATGGGTGCGTATCTGTCAAATGTACGGTTAAAGGGCTATTTTGCATTTTTTGCCGATTCGCACACATTGGAATGTGGCTAACTCCTCCTAAGGCTTTCGTCCCACTGAAACCAAATTTGCTCAGGCCAATCTACACCCCATGGCCATTCAAAGTTGTAAAAATCATGACGCTGCACCCCACGGTTTACGTTCTAGGGGGCGCCAAAGATGACCAAAAAATCCACATTCTTAAAAGAATCCACATTCTCCCCCCCCCCATGGCAGGAGAAAAAGTCAAGTTTTTCCTGCCCATCGCTCAATGGCTCAATCGCATCGCTCCCCAGGCAACACCGTAACGAGGAGCAACCCGCCATTTGGATATATCCCAGCTGTGTTTGTGCCCTCACTCATGGTCCAGACTTTTTTCAAATAGGACATGAAGTTTGTCTGCAGCGAGTGTTTTGGTAGAAACTGCGCCTCCCATTCATTATAATGGGAAATGACCACAGACAAGTGCGCACACCATCTTTGGACCTTGAGTGTGACGCGATCGGGAGGGGGAGGCAGTCACGCTGGGGGCGGCACGACGCGGCTCGGGCCCGACAGTGCCCCACCGGGGCCCTAGTTATTTTTCCTCCCCTTTGAACTGGAAAATGGCCCACTTCCCACTGGCGAAAACTCATGACATTTGGCAGGACGACCGGGCCTGGTGAAAAATTTGATATTCCGAAGTCGCCCAAACAAGAAAATGCAAAATGGCTCCAAAGCGCCCCCTAAGGTGAAAAATTCACCCTGACGCCTGTACGCTTTGTCAAAATGACACAAAAATTGACACACACATGTATCTCAATAAGATCTACAAAAAAGTCAGTGCGGGCGTATCTGTCAAATGTACGGTTAAAGGGTTATTGCGCATTTTTTGCCGATCCGCACACATTGGAATTTCGCTAACTCCTCCGAAGGCTTTCTTTCCACCGGCACCACATTTGCTCAGGCCAATCTACACCCCATGGCCATTAAAATTTATTCAAATCATGACGCTGCACCCCACGGTTTAGGTTCTAGGGGGCGCCAAAGATAACACTAAAATCCACATATTTAAAAGTATTATAACTTTTTATTTTTGTCCTCACTGGCCTCCAAGTTTTCTAGGATGATGCAATGTCCAGCCATCAACACATTTGTGAAGGAATTTTTACTCCCCAAAAGAGCGCCCCCCCCATGGCAGGAGAAAAAATCAATTTTTTCTTGTCCCCTAAGGTGAAAATACACATTGTTGAGTGTCACGCCTGTACGCTTTGTCAAAATGACACAAAAATTGACACACACATGTATCTCAATAAGATCTACAAAAAAGTCAATGGGCGCGTATCTGTCAAATGTACGTTTAAAGGGTTCTTCCGCATTTTTTGCCGATTCGCACACATTGGAATTTCGCTAACTCCTCCGAAGGCTTTCGTTCCACCGGCACCACATTTGCTCAGGCCAAATTACACCCCATGGCCATTAAAAGTTATTCAAATCATGACGCTGCACCCCACGGTTTACGTTCTAGGGGGCGCCAAAGATAACCCAAAAATCCAAATTTTTAAAAGTCTTATAACTTTTTATTTTTGTCCTCACTGGCCTCCAAGTTTTCTAGGATGATGCAATGTCCAGCCATCAACACATTTGTGAAGGAATTTTTACTCCCTAAAAGAGCGCCCCCCCATGGCAGGAGAAAAAAGTCCATTTTTTCTTGTCCCCTAAGGTGAAAATACACATTGTTGAGTGTAACACCTGTACGCTTTGGCAAAATGACACAAAAATTGACACACACATGTATCTCAATAAGATCTACAAAAAAGTCAATGCGCGCGTATCTGTCAAATGTACGGTTAAAGGGCTATTTTGCATTTTTTGCCGATTCGCACACATTGGAATGTGGCTAACTCCTCCTAAGGCTTTCGTCCCACTGACACCAAATTTGCTCAGGCCAATCTACACCCCATGGCCATTCAAAGTTGTAAAAATCATGACGCTGCACCCCACGGTTTACGTTCTAGGGGGCGCCAAAGATGACCCAAAAATCCACATTCTTAAAGGAATCCACATCCCCCCCCAAGGCAGGAGAAAAAGTCAAGTTAACCCTGCCCATCGCTCAATGGCTCAATCGCATCGCTCTCCAGGCAACACCGTAAGGAGGAGCAACCTGCCATTTCGATATATCATAGCTGTGTTTGTGCCCTCACTCATGGTCCAGACTTTTTTCAAATAGGACATGAAGTTTGTCTGCAGCGAGTGTTTTGGTAGAAACTGCGCCTCCCATTCATTATAATGGGAAATGACCACAGACAAGTGCGCACACCATCTTTGGACCTTGAGTGTGACGCGATCGGGAGGGGGAGGCGGTCGCGCTAGGGGCGGCGCGACGCGGCTCGGGCCCGACAGTGCCCCACCGGGGCCCTAGTCTTTCTTTCTTTCTTTCTTCTTATTTTTCCTCCCCTTTGAAGGGGAAAATGGCCCACTTCCCACTGGCAAAAACTCATGAAATTTGGCAGGACGACCGGGCCTGGTGAAAAATTCGATATTCTGAAGTCGCCGAAAAAATAATATGCAAAATGGCTCCATAGCGCCCCCTAAGGTGAAAATTCACACTATCGAGTGTCACGCCTGTACGCTTTGTCATATTGACACAAAAATTGACACACACATGTATCTCAATAAGATCTACAAAAAAGTCAGTGCGGCCGTATCTGTCAAATGTACGGTTAAAGGGCTATTTCGCATTTTTTGCCGATCCGCACACATTGGAATTTCGCTAACTCCTCCGAAGGCTTTCGTTCCACCGGCACCACATTTGCTCAGGCCAATCTACACCCCATGGCCATTAAAAGTTGTACAAATCATGACGCTGCACCCCACGGTTTAGGTTCTAGGGGGCGCCAAAAATAACGCAAAAATCCACATTCTTAAAAGTCTTATAACTTTTTATTTTTGTCCTCACTGGCCTCCAAGTTTTCTAGGATGATGCATTGTCCAGCCATCAACACATTTGTGAAGGAATTTTTACTCCCCAAAAGAGCGCCCCCCCATGGCAGGAGAAAAAAGTCCATTTTTTCTTGTCCCCTAAGGTGAAAATTCACACTATTGAGTGTCACGCCTGTACGCTTCGTCATATTGACACATAATTTGACAATCACCTGTATCTCAATAAGATCTACGAAAAAGTCAGTGCGGGCATATCTGTCAAATGTACGGTTAAAGGGTTATTTCGCATTTTTTGCCGATCCGCACACATTGGAATTACGCTAACTCCTCCAAAGGCTTTCGTTCCACCGGCACCAAATTTGCTCAGGCCAATCTACACCCCATGGCCATTAAAAGTTGTACAAATCATGACGCTGCACCCCACGGTTTAGGTTCTAGGGGGCGCCAAAGATTACCCAAATATCCATATTCCTAAAAGTCTTATAACTTTTTATTTTTGTCCTCACTGGCCTCCAAGTTTTCTAGGATGATGCAATGTCCAGCCATCAACACATTTGTGAAGGAATTTTTTCTCCCCAAAAGAGCGCCCCCCCATGGCAGGCGAAAAAGTCAAGTTTTTCCTGCCCATTGCTCAATGGCTCAAACATCGCTCTCTCGGCAAAACCGAAAGGAGGAGCAACTTGCCATTTGGATATATACTAGCTGTGTTTCTGCCCTCACTCATGGTCCAGACTTTTTTCAAATAGGACATGGAGTTTTTCTGCAGCGAGCATTTTGGTAGAAACTGCGCCTCCCATTCATTATAACGGTAAATGACCACAGACAAGTGCACACACCATCTTTCGACCTTGAGTGTGACGCGATCAGGAGGGGGAGGCGGTCGCGCTGGGGGCGGTGCGACATGGCTCGGGCCCGCCAGTGCCCCAATGGGGCCCTAGTCTTATTTTTCTCCCCTTTGAAGGGGAAAATGGCCCACTTCCCACTGGCGAAAACTCAGGAAATTTGGCAGGACGACCGGGCCTGGTGAAAAATTCGATATTCTGAAGTCGCCCAAACAATAAAATGCAAAATGGCTCCATAGCGCCCCCTAAGGTGAAAATTCACACTATTGACTGTCACGCCTGTACGCTTTGTCATTTTGACACAAAAATTGACACACACGTGTATCTTAATACGGTCTACGAAAAAGTCAGTGCGGGCGCATCTGTGAAATGTACGGTTAGAGGGTTATTTCGCATTTTTTGCCGATCTGCACACATTGGAATTTCGCTAACTCCTCCGAAGGCATTCGTTCCACCGGCACCACATTTGCTCAGGCCAATCTACACACCATGGCCATTAAAAGTTGTACAAATCATGTCACTGCACCCCACGGTTTACGTTCTAGGGGGCGCCAAAGATAACCCAAAAATCCACAGTCTTAAAAGTCTTATAACTTTTTATTTTTGTCCTCACTGGCCTCCAAGTTTTCTAGGATGATGCAATGTCCAGCCATCAACACATTTGTGAAGGAATTTTTACTCCCCAAAAGAGTGCCCCCACATGGCAGGAGAAAAAAGTCCATTTTTTCTTGTCCCCTAAGGTGAAAATACACATTGTTGAGTGTCACGCCTATACGCTTTGTCATATTGACCCAAAATTTGACAATCACGTGTATCTCAATAAGATCTACGAAAAAGTCAATGGGCACGTATCTGTAAAATGTACGGTTAAAGGGTTATTTCGCATTTTTTTCCGATCCGCACACATTGGAATTTCGCTAACTCCTCCGAAGGCTTTAGTTCCACCGCCACCAAATTTGCTCAGGCCAATCTACACCCCATGGCCATTAAAAGTTGTACAAATCATGACGCTGCACTCCACGGTTTAGGTTCTAGGGGGCGCCAAACATAACCCAAAAATCCACATTCTTAATAGTCTTATAACTTTTTATTTTTGTCCTCACTGGCCTCCAAGTTTTCTAGGTTGATGCAATGTCCAGCCATCAACACATTTGTAAAGGAATTTTTACTCACCAAAAGAGCGCCCCCCCATGGCAGGAGAAAAAAGTCCATTTTTTCTTGTCCCCTAAGGTGAAAAAACACATTGTTGACTGTCACGCCTATACGCTTTGTCAAAATGATACAAAATTTGACACACACGTGTATCTCAATAAGATCTACGAAAAAGTCAATGGGCACGTATCTGTAAAATGTACGGTTAAAGGGCTATTTCGCATTTTTTGCCAATTCGCACACATTGGAATGTGGCTAACTCCTCCTAAGGCTTTCTTCCCACCGACACCAAATTTGCTCAAGCCGATCTACATCCCATGGCCATTCAAAGTTGTAAAAATCATGCCGCTGCACCCCATGGTTTACGTTCTAGGGGGCGCCAAAGATGACCCAAATATCCACATTCTTAAAAGAATCCACATCCCCCCCCCCCCCCCCCAAGGCAGGAGAAAAAGTCCAGTTAACCCTGCCCATCGCTCAATGGCTCAATCGCATCGCTCTCCCGGCAACACCGTAAGGAGGAGCAACTTGCCATTTGGATATATCCTAGCTGTGTTTGTGCCCTCTCTCATGGTCCAGACTTTTTTCAAATAGGACATGTAGTTTGTCTGCAGCGACCGTTTTGGTAGAAACTGCGCCTCCCATTCATTATAATGGGAAATGACCACAGACAAGTGCGCACACCATCTTTGGACCTTGAGTGTGATGCAATCGGGATGGGGAGGCGGTCGCGCTGGGGGCGGCGCGACGCGGCTCGGGCCCGACAGTGCCCCACCGGGGCCCTAGTTAGGGCCCGAGCCAGCTGCAGAGCAGCCGGGCGTAGGCCCTATTATTCCCCAAGTGGTTTTTTAGGGCCCGAGCGTAGCTGCTAAGCAGCTGCGAGAGCCCTCTTGTTCCTGATGGATTCTTCTTTCGTTATTTTTCCTCCGCTTTAAACTGGAAAATGGCCCACTTCCCACTGGCGAAAACTCAGGAAATTTGGCAGGACGACCGGGCCTGGTGAAAAATTTGATATTCTGAAGTCGCCCAAACAAAAAAATGAAAAATGGCTCCATAGCGCCCCCTATGGTGAAAACTCACCTGACGCCTGTACGCTTTGTCAAAATGACACAAAATTTGACACACATGTGTATCTCAATAAGATCTACAAAAAAGTCAGTGCGGGCGTATCTGTCAAATGTACGGTTAAAGGGCTATTTTGCATTTTTTGCCGATCCGCACACATTGGAATTTCGCTAACTCCTCCGAAGGCTTTCGTTCCACCGGCACCAAATTTGCTCAGGCCAATCTACACCCCATGGCCATTAAAAGTTGTACAAATCATGATGCTGCACCCCACGGTTTACGTTCTAGGGGGCGCCAAAAATAACCCAAAAATCCACATTCTTAAAAGTTTTATAACTTTTTATTTTTGTCCTCACTGGCCTCCAAGTTTTCTAGGATGATGCCATGTCCAGCCATCAACACATTTGTGAAGGAGTTTTTTCTCCCCAAAAGAGCGCCCCCCCATGGCAGGAGAAAAAAGTCAAGTTTTTCTTGTCCCCTAACGTGAAAATACACATTGTTGAGTGTCACGCCTAAACGCTTTGTCATATTGACACAAAATTTGACAATCACGTGTATCTCAATAAGATCTACGAAAAAGTCAAAGAGCGCGTATCTGTATAATGTACGGTTAAAGGGCTATTTTGCATTTTTTGCCGATCCGCACACATTGGAATTTCGCTAACTCCTCCGAAGGCTTTCGTTCCACCGGCACCAAATTTGCTCAGGCCAATCTACACCCCATGGCTATTAAAAGTTGTACAAATCATGACGCTGCACCCCACGGTTTAGGTTCTAGGGGGCGCCAAAGATAACCCTAAAATCCACATATTTAAAAGTCTTATAACTTTTTATTTTTGTCCTCACTGGCCTCCAAGTTTTATAGGATGATGCAATGTCCAGCCATCAACACATTTGTGAAGGAATTTTTACTCGCCAAAAGAGCGCCCCCCATGGCAGGAGAAAAAAGTCCATTTTTTCTTGTCCCCTAAGGCGAAAATACACATTGTTGAATGTCACGCCTGTACGCTTCGTCATATTGACACAAAATTTGACAATCACGTGTATCTCAATAAGATCTACGAAAGAGTCAATGCGCGCGTATCAGTAAAATGTACGGTTAAAGGGCTATTTCGCATTTTTTGCCGTTTCGCACACATTGGAATGTGGCTAACTCCTCCTAAGGCTTTCGTCCCACTGACACCAAATTTGCTCAGGCCAATCTAACCCCCATGGCCATTCAAAGTTGTAAAAATCATGACGCTGCACCCCACGGTCTACGTTCTAGGGGGCGCCAAAGAGGACCCAAATATCCACATTTTTAAAAGTCTTATAACTTTTTATTTTTGTCCTCACTGGCCTCCAAGTTTTCTAGGATGATGCAATGTCCAGCCATCAACACATTTGTGAAGGAATGTTTACTCCCCAAAAGAGCGCCCCCCATGGCAGGAGAAAAAAGTCCATTTTTTCTTGTCCCCTAAGGTGAAAATACACATTGTTGAGTGTCATGCCTGTACGCTTTGTCAAAATGACACAAAATTCGACACACACGTGTATCTCAATAAGATCTACGAAAAAGTAAATGCAGGCGTATCTGTCAAATGTACGGTTAAAGGGCTATTTCGCATTTTTTGCCGATTCGCACACATTGGAATGTAGCTAACTCCTCCTAAGGCTTTCGCTCCACCGGCACCAAATTTGCTCAGGCCAATCTACACCCCATGGCCATTCAAAGTTGTAAAAATCATGACGCTGCACCCCACGGTTTAAGTTCTAGGGGGCGCCAAAGATGACCCAAAAATCCACATTCTTAAAAGAATCCACACCCCCCCCCCCCACACCCCCCATGGCAGGAGAAAAAGTCAAGTTTTTCCTGCCCATCGCTCAATGGCTCAATCGCATCGCTCTCCCGGCAACACCGTAAGGAGGAGCAACTTGCCATTTGGATATATCCTAGCCGTGTTTGTGCCCTCACTCATGGTCCAGACTTTTTTCAAATAGGACATGTAGTTTGTCTGCAGCGACCGTTTTGGTAGAAACTGCGCCTCCCATTCATTATAATGGTAAATGACCACAGACAAGTGCGCACACCATCTTTGGACCTTGAGTGTGACGCGATTGGGTGGGGGAGGCGGTCGCGCTGGGGGCGGCGCGACACGGCTCGGGCCCGCCAGTGCCCCACCGGGGCCCTAGTCTTTGTTTCTTTCTTTCTTTTTTCTTTTTCCTCCCCTTTGAACTGGAAAATGGCCCACTTCCCACTGGCGAAAACTCATGAAATTTGGCAGGACGACCGGGCCTGGTGAAAAATTTGATATTCCGAAGTCGCCCAAACAAGAAAATGCAAAATGGCTCCATAGCGCCCCCTAAGGTGAAAATTCACACTATTGACTGTCACGCCTGTACGCTTTGTCAAAATGACACAAAAATTGACACACACATGTATCTCAATAAGATCTACAAAAAAGTCAGTGCGGGCGTATCTGTCAAATGTACGGTTAAAGGGTTATTTCGCATTTTTTGCCGATCCGCACACATTGGAATTTCGCTAACTCCTCCGAAGGCTTTCGTTCCACCGGCACCACATTTGCTCAGGCCAATCTACACCCCGTGGCCATTAAAAGTTATCAAAATCATGACGCTGCACCCCACGGTTTAGGTTCTAGGGGGCGCCAAAGATAACCCTAAAATCCACATATTTAAAAGTCTTATAACTTTTTATTTTTGCCCTCACTGGCCTCCAAGTTTTCTAGGATGATGCAATGTCCAGCCATCAACACATTTGTGAAGGAATTTTTACTCCCCAAAAGAGCGCCCCCCATGGCAGGAGAAAAAAGTCCATTTTTTCTTGTCCCCTAAGGTGAAAATTCACACTATTGACTGTCACGCCTGTACGCTTTGTCAAAATGACACAAAAATTGACACACACATGTATCTCAATAAGATCTACAAAAAAGTCCATGCGCGCGTATCTGTCTAATGTATGGTTAAAGGGTTATTTCGCATTTTTTGCCGATCCGCACACATTGGAATTTCGCTAACTCCTCCTAAGGCTTTCGTACCACAGACACCAAATTTGCTCAGGCCAATCTACACTCCATGGCCATTCAAAGTTGTAAAAATCATGACGCTGCACCCCACGGTTTACGTTTTAGGGGGCGCCAAAGATGACCCAAATATACATTACAGTAGACAAAGTAGTTTTGCCCACTGAGTGGCGCCAAAGGGACTTGTCTGTGGAGTCTGTGAGTCACTATTGGCCGTTTTTGACTACTTTAGATTTTACCTTTATATTTCCTCTTACAAAATTTTTACCTTGCCTTGCCTGGTATCATTTTTTTCAGCACAACCTCACCTGTGTCAATTTACAGTTATTTTATCATTTTGACATACTATATTTACACATTGGACCCAAATTCACACACAAAACATAAAATCCGAGTGGAAAAAAGTAACGTTTTTACTGTGAAAACCACAAATATGTGTGATGAACTGTTTTTAAAACTTAAACTTCAAATAAAAATTGTAAACTTCAAAACATATGCAAATTTTTAACAAAGAACATAGTAATTTACCTCTATTGACGTCAAAATGCAGGCAATGGCCCAGGTGTTCTTTGTAAAATTATTTACAAAACACTGTATAGTCTCACAAATGTCACTTTTTATTTATGCCACTACAAAAAAACATGATGTAAATGATGCATGATGTAAAACATGATGTAAAAAACTTGTGTAGATCCTCCTCTATGTCAGTCCATGTGTAATTTTTCCATAATTCTTTGTTTTTTGCAGCATTTTTGTTAGTGTAACTGCAGATTGTGCTGACAGTGTCTATGGCACAAAAAAAAAAAAAAAATTTAAAATGCCTCAACATGAACCCCTGGTGGTCTCTGAGGGTGAAACCTGCTAACTGCTGCAGCTCTGTCAGCTTCAGTCTCCCATGCAGAGCTCGGAGCGCATGTGTGGCTCTGCACCCTTAGCAGCGTTGCTAACTCCTCAGTAAGGAAAGCCTGCTTCATGTCAGAGTCTCTAAACTCCAGAAGAAGTCGATAAAAGTCCCTTTCTTTCTAAAAAAAAGTCGTTAGGGGGTCTGAAAAGTCATTGAATCTAACAACAAAGTCGCTAGGTTTGCAACTACGTGTCCCAGACTGCATCCCTGCTGAGAGTCCCTCCCTCGCTTCTCATGTTGCAGGAAGAACGTAAGTTCCCGCCCCTTGTCAATCAGTCACCATATAATTTTGGATTGGTTGTTGTGGTGAAGTTTTCCACCAATAGGAGAGATGTTGTGGTGTGTTTTTTTTTTCTTTTGGCAAGCCTTTTCCGCCTGTAAGACCTGTCGCTAATGTCTGCATGCTATGTTTTCCTGTCTCATACAGCGCGATCGAGCGCCGAACGTGATCAAAATAAGCAGAAAAAAAGTATCGCGGACATAATTCATCATAACTCTGGTTTTATTTGGCCTATCAACACAATTTAAAAACTGGTATATAGGTTGAGGTCCTCACTTTTGAGATAAGTTGAAACGGAGAGTCAACGAGGCTCCGTCTTGCAGCTACATCCGGTTAAATATGTCATGTGACTTGAACGCACACACAGACACACACACACGCACACACACACACACACACACACACACACACACACACACACACACACACACTCAGAGTCTGGTTTTTAGCACCTGCAAAAACATGCTATTTACATATTTGACAAGAATGCAGAGGCTCCTTTTGCCCCTGAAAAAAATCAAATTTCAAACACAACTTGACTGGTCATTTCTCCAAAAGACAACCATGAAGCTCCATCCAAACCTGAAGCAGGCAGTTGGTGCATGTGTACAGTAACCTGAGGGGAGTGAGGTGAGTGCTTCTGAGGAGAACATGAGCAGTGAAGATTCACCTTGGAGCTAGAACAGAGACATGCACATGATTATACAGGGGCAGGGGCTCAAGTTTTTTCCAGTCGTTTATACAATATGGAAATTAATGTGAAATTAAAACACAAAGTATTAATAGAAAGGTAATGACTGTCCTGTGTAGGTGACAGTGATATCCAATAGGCTAGGCACTCACGAGGCTGGCTGTGGCAAGTGTAAGTGAAAGCAACACGCACTGGCAGGAAGAACAGCAAACGCCGATGAAGGAAAAGGGTCTTTGCAGTGATGGGCGTTACCAGAGAGGGCGATGGCCAGAGGACACAAATGGGACGGGGAGGCAGCACGTTGGGGGGGGGACGCGACACGGCTCGGGCCCGCCAGTGCCCCAACGGGGTCCTAGTTAGGGCCCGAGCGTAGCTGCTAAGCAGCTGCGAGAGCCCTATTATTCCCCAAGTGGTTTTTCTTTGTTTCTTTCTTTCTTTCTTTCTTTCTTAGGGCCCGAGCCAGCTGCAGAGCAGCCGGGCGTAGGCCCTATTATTCCCCAAGTGGTTTTTCTTTGTTTCTTTCTTTCTTTTTTCTTTTTCCTCCCCTTTGAACTGGAAAATGGCCCACTTCCCACTGGCGAAAACTCATGAAATTTGGCAGGACGACCGGGCCTGGTGAAAAATTCGATATTCTGAAGTCGCCAAAACAATAAAATGCAAAATGGCTCCATAGCGCCCCCTAAGGTGGAAATTCACACTATTGACTGTCACGCCTGTACGCTTTGTCATATTGACACAAAAAATGACACACACATGTAACTCAATAAGATCTACAAAAAAGTCAGTGCGGCTGTATCTGTCAAAATTACGGTTAAAGGGTTATTTCGCATTTTTTGCCGATCCGCACACATTGGAATTTCGCTAACTCCTCCGAAGGCTTTCGTTCCACCGGCACCACATTTGCTCAGGCCAATCTACACCCCGTGGCCATTAAAAGTTATCAAAATCATGATGCTGCACCCCAAGGTTTAGGTTCTAGGGGGCGCCAAAGATAACACTAAAATCCACATATTTAAAAGTCTTATAACTTTTTATTTTTGTCCTCACTGGCCTCCAAGTTTTCTAGGATGATGCAATGTCCAGCCATCAACACATTTGTGAAGGAATTTTTACTCCCCAAAAGAGCGCCCCCCCATGGCAGGAGAAAAAAGTCCATTTTTTCTTGTCCCCTAAGGTGAAAATACACATTGTTGAGTGTCACGCCTATACGCTTTGTCAAAATGACACAAAAATTGACACACACATGTAACTCAATAAGATCTACAAAAAAGTCCATGCGCGCGTATCTGTCAAATGTACAGTTAAAGGGTTATTCCGCATTTTTTGCCGATCCGCACACATTGGAATGTGGCTAACTCCTCCTAAGGCTTTCGTTCCACCGGCACCACATTTGCTCAGGCCAATCTACACCCCATGGCCATTAAAAGTTATCAAAATCATGATGCTGCACCCCACGGTTTAGGTTCTAGGGGGCGCCAAAAATAACCCAAAAATCCACATTCTTAAATGTTTTATAACTTTTTATTTTTGTCCTCACTGGCCTCCAAGTTTTCTAGGATGATGCAATGTCCAGCCATCAACACATTTGTGAAGGAATTTTTACTCCCCAAAAAAGCGCCCCCCCATGGCAGGAGAAAAAAGTCAATTTTTTCTTGTCCCCTAACGTGAAAATACACATTGTTGAGTGTCACTTCTCTACACTTTGTCAAAATGACACAAAATTTGGCACACAGGTGTGTCTCAATAAGATCTACGAAAAAAACAATGCGGGCGTATCTGTCAATTGTACGGTTAAAGGGCTATTTCGCATTTTTTGGCGATCCGTACACATTGGAATTTCGCTAACTCCTCCGAAGGCTTTCGTTCCACCGGCACCACATTTGCTCAGGCCAATCTACACCCCATGCCCATTCAAAGTTGTAAAAATCATGACGCTGCACCCCACGGTTTACGTTCTAGGGGGCGCCAAAGATGACCCAAAAATCCACATTCTTAAAAGTCATTTTGGCCACTGCAGGAGTACAGAGTACTGCAATTCTAGGGGGCGCCAAAGATGACCCAAAAATCCACATTCTTAAAAGTCTTTTTGGCCACTGCAGGAGTACAGAGTACTGCAGGATACACACACATATACACACACGCCAACATACACACACACACACACACACACACACACACAGACACACACACACACTCAGAGTCTGTTTTTTAGCACCTGCAAAAACATGCTGTTTACATATTTGACAAGAATGCAGAGGCTTCCTTTTGCCCCTGAAAAAAATCAAATTTCAAACACAACTTGACTGTTCATTTCTCCAAAAGACAACCATGAAGCTCCATTTCAAACCTGAAGCAGATAGTTGGTGCATGTGTACAGTAACCTGAGGGGAGTGAGGTGACTATTTCTGAGGAGAACATGAGCAGTGAAGATTCACCTTGGAGCTAGAACAGGGACGTGCACATGATTATACAGGGGCAGGGGCTCAAGTTTTTTCCAGTCATTTATACAATATGGAAATTAATGTGAAATTAAAACACAAATATGTGTGATGAACTGTTTTTAAAACTTAAACTTCAAATAAAAATTGTAAACTTCAAAACATATGCAAATTTTTAACAAAGAACATAGTAATTTACCTCTATTTACATCAAAATGCAGGCAATGGCCCAGGCGTTCTTTGTAAAATTATTTACAAAACACTGTATAGTCTCACAAATGTCACTTTTTATTTATGCCACTACAAAAAAACATGATGTAAATGATGCATGATGTAAAACATGATGTAAAAAACTTGTGTAGATCCTCCTCTATGTCAGTCCATGTGTAATTTTTCCATAATTCTTTGTTTTTTGCAGCATTTTTGTTAGTGTAACTGCAGATTGTGCTGACAGTGTTTATGTCACAAAAAAAAAAAAAAAATTAAAATGCCTCAACATGAACCCCTGGTGGTCTCTGAGGGTGAAACCTGCTAACTGCTGCAGCTCTGTCAGCTTCAGTCTCCCATGCAGAGCTCTGAGCGCATGTGTGGCTCTGCACCCTTAGCAGCGTTGCTAACTCCTCAGTAAGGAAAGCCTGCTTCATGTCAGAGTCTCTAAACTCCAGAAGAAGTCGATAAAAGTCCCTTTCTTTCTAAAAAAAAGTCGTTAGGGGGTCTGAAAAGTCATTGAATCTAACAACAAAGTCGCTAGGTTTGCAACTACGTGTCCCAGACTGCATCCCTGCTGAGAGTCCCTCCCTCCCTTCTCATGTTGCAGGAAGAACGTAAGCGCCCGCCCCTTGTCAATCAGTCACCATATAATTTTGGATTGGTTGTTGTGGTGAAGTTTTCCACCAATAGGAGAGATGTTGTGGTGTGTTTTTTTTTCCCTTTGGCAAGCCTTTTCCGCCTGTAAGACCTGTCGCTAATGTCTGCATGCTATGTTTTCCTGTCTCATACAGCGCGATCGAGCGCCGAACGTGATCAAAATAAGCAGAAAAAAAGTATCGCGGACATAATTTATCATAACTCTGGTTTTATTTGGCCTATCAACACAATTTAAAAACTGGTATATAGGTTGAGGTCCTCACTTTTGAGATAAGTTGAAACGGAGAGTCAACGAGGCTCCGTCTTGCAGCTACATCCGGTGAAATATGTCATGTGACTTGAACGCACACACAGACACACACACACGCACACACACACACACACGCACACACACACACACACACACACACACACTCAGAGTCTGGTTTTTAGCACCTGCAAAAACATGCTATTTACATATTTGACAAGAATGCAGAGGCTCCTTTTGCCCCTGAAAAAAATCAAATTTCAAACACAACTTGACTGGTCATTTCTCCAAAAGACAACCATGAAGCTCCATCCAAACCTGAAGCAGGCAGTTGGTGCATGTGTACAGTAACCTGAGGGGAGTGAGGTGAGTGCTTCTGAGGAGAACATGAGCAGTGAAGATTCACCTTGGAGCTAGAACAGAGACATGCACATGATTATACAGGGGCAGGGGCTCAAGTTTTTTCCAGTCGTTTATACAATATGGAAATTAATGTGAAATTAAAACACAAAGTATTAATAGAAAGGTAATGACTGTCCTGTGTAGGTGACAGTGATATCCAATAGGCTAGGCACTCACGAGGCTGGCTGTGGCAAGTGTAAGTGAAAGCAACACGCACTGGCAGGAAGAACAGCAAACGCCGATGAAGGAAAAGGGTCTTTGCAGTGATGGGCGTTACCAGAGAGGGCGATGGCCAGAGGACACAAATGGGACGGGGAGGCAGCACGTTGGGGGGGGGGACGCGACAGGGCTCGGGCCCGCCAGTGCCCCAACGGGGTCCTAGTTTCTTCTTTTTCCTCCCCTTTGAACTGGAAAATGGCCCACTTCCCACTGGCGAAAACTCATGAAATTTGGCAGGACGACCGGGCCTGGTGAAAAATTTGATATTCTGAAGTCGCCCAAACAATAAAATGCAAAATGGCTCCATAGCGCCCCCTAAGGTGGAAATTCACACTATTGATTGTCACGCCTGTACGCTTTGTCATATTGACACAAAAATTGACACACATATGTATCTCAATAAGATCTACAAAAAAGTCAGTGCGGCCGTATCTGTCAAAATTACGGTTAAAGGGTTATTTCGCATTTTTTGCCGATCCGCACACATTGGAATTTCGCTAACTCCTCCGAAGGCTTTCGTTCCACCGGCACCACATTTTCTCAGGCCAATCTACACCCCGTGGCCATTAAAAGTTATCAAAATCATGACGCTGCACCCCACGGTTTAGGTTCTAGGGGGCGCCAAAGATAACACTAAAATCCACATATTTAAAAGTCTTATAACTTTTTATTTTTGTCCTCACTGGCCTCCAAGTTTTCTAGGATGATGCAATGTCCAGCCATCAACACATTTGTGAAGGAATTTTTACTCCCCAAAAGAGCGCCCCCCCATGGCAGGAGAAAAAAGTCCATTTTTTCTTGTCCCCTAAGGTGAAAATACACATTGTTGAGTGTCACGTCTATACGCTTTGTCAAAATGACACAAAAATTGACACACACATGTATCTCAATAAGATCTACGAAAAAGTCAATGCGTGCATATCTGTCAAATGTACGGTTAAAGGGTTATTCCGCATTTTTTGCCGATCCGCACACATTGGAATGTGGCTAACTCCTCCTAAGGCTTTCGTTCCACCGGCACCACATTTGCTCAGGCCAATCTACACCCCATGGCCATTAAAAGTTATTCAAATCATGACGCTGCACCCCACGGTTTAGGTTCTAGGGGGCGCCAAAGATAACCCTAAAATCCACATATTTAAAAGTCTTATAACTTTTTATTTTTGTCCTCACTGGCCTCCAAGTTTTCTAGGATGATGCAATGTCCAGCCATCAACACATTTGTGAAGGAATTTTTACTCCCCAAAAGAGCGCCCCCCCATGGCAGGAGAAAAAAGTCCATTTTTTCTTGTCCCCTAAGGTGAAAATACATATTGTTGAGATTCACGCCTATACGCTTTGTCATATTGACACAAAATTTGACAATCACGTGCCTTGCCTGGTATCATTTTTTTCAGCACAACCTCACCTGTGCGAATTTACAGTTATTTTATCATGTTGACATACTGAATTTACACAATGGACCCAAATTCACACACAAAACATAAAATCCGAGTGGAAAAAAGTAACATTTTTACTGTGAAAACCACAAATATGTGTGATGAACTGTTTTTAAAACTTAAACTTCAAATAAAAATTGTAAACTTCAAAACATATGCAAATTTTTAACAAAGAACATAGTGATTTACCTCTATTTACATCAAAATGCAGGCAATGGCCCAGGCGTTCTTTGTAAAATTATTTACAAAACACTGTATAGTCTCACAAATGTCACTTTTTATTTATGCCACTACAAAAAAACATGATGTAAATGATGCATGATGTAAAACATGATGTAAAAAACTTGTGTAGATCCTCCTCTATGTCAGTCCATGTGTAATTTTTCCATAATTCTTTGTTTTTTGCAGCATTTTTGTTAGTGTAACTGCAGATTGTGCTGACAGTGTCTATGGCAAAAAAAAAAAAAAAAAAAAAACTGAAAATGCCTCAACATGAACCCCTGGTGGTCTCTGAGGGTGAAACCTGCTAACTGCTGCAGCTCTGTCAGCTTCAGTCTCATGCAGAGCTCGGAGCGCATGTGTGGCTCTGCACCCTTAGCAGCGTTGCTAACTCCTCAGTAAGGAAAGCCTGCTTCATGTCAGAGTCTCTAAACTCCAGAAGAAGTCGATAAAAGTCACTTTCTTTCTAAAAAAAAGTCGTTAGGGGGTCTGAAAAGTCATTGAATCTAACAACAAAGTCGCTAGGTTTGCAACTACGTGTCCCAGACTGCATCCCTGCTGAGAGTCCCTCCCTCCCTTCTCATATTGCAGGAAGAACGTAAGCGCCCGCCCCTCAACGGAGTCAACGAGGCTCCGTCTTGCAGCTACATCCGGTTGAATATGTCATGTGACTTGAACGCACACACACACACACACACACACACACACACACACACAGACACACACACACACGCACACACACACACTCAGAGTCTGGTTTTTAGCACCTGCAAAAACATGCTATTTACATATTTGACAAGAATGCAGAGGCTCCTTTTGCCCCTGAAAAAAATCAAATTTCAAACACAACTTGACTGGTCATTTCTCCAAAAGACAACCATGAAGCTCCATCCAAACCTGAAGCAGGCAGTTGGTGCATGTGTACAGTAACCTGAGGGGAGTGAGGTGACTGCTTCTGAGGAGAACATGAGCAGTGAAGATTCACCTTAGAGCTAGAACAGAGACGTGCACATGATTATACAGGGGCAGGGGCTCAAGTTTTTTCCAGTTGTTTATACAATATGGAAATTAATGTGAAATTAAAAAACAAAGTATTAATAGAAAGGTAATGACTGTCCTGAGTAGGTGACAGTGATATCCAATAGGCTAGGCACTCACGAGGCTGGCTGTGGCAAGTGTAAGTGAAAGCAACACGCACTGGCAGGAAGAACAGCAAACGCCGATGAAGGAAAAGGGTCTTTGCAGTGATGGGCGTTACCAGAGAGGGCGATGGCCAGAGGACACAAATGGGACGGGGAGGCAGCGCGTTGGGGGGGGGGGGCGCGACACAGCTCGGGCCCGCCAGTGCCCCAACGGGGTCCTAGTTCTTTCTTTCTTTCTTCTTTTTCCTCCCCTTTGAACTGGAAAATGGCCCACTTCCCACTGGCGAGAACTCATGAAATTTGGCAGGACGACCGGGCCTGGTGAAAAATTCGATATTCTGAAGTCGCCCAAACAATAAAATGCAAAATGGCTCCATAGCGCCCCCTAAGGTGGAAATTCACACTATTGACTGTCACGCCTGTACGCTTTGTCATATTGACACAAAAATTGACACACATATGTATCTCAATAAGATCTACAAAAAAGTCAGTGCGGCCGTATCTGTCAAAATTACGGTTAAAGGGTTATTTCGCATTTTTTGCCGATCCGCACACATTGGAATTTCGCTAACTCCTCCGAAGGCTTTCGTTCCACCGGCACCACATTTGCTCAGGCCAATCTACACCACGTGGCCATTAAAAGTTATCAAAATCATGACGCTGCACCCCAAGGTTTAGGTTCTAGGTGGCGCCAAAGATAACACTAAAATCCACATATTTAAAAGTCTTATAACTTTTTATTTTTGTCCTCACTGGCCTCCAAGTTTTCTAGGATGATGCAATGTCCAGCCATCAACACATTTGTGAAGGAATTTTTACTCCCCAAAAGAGCGCCCCCCCATGGCAGGAGAAAAAAGTCCATTTTTTCTTGTCCCCTAAGGTGAAAATACACATTGTTGAGTGTCACGCCTATACGCTTTGTCATATTGACACAAAATTTGACAATCACGTGCCTTGCCTGGTATCATTTTTTTCAGCACAACCTCACCTGTGCGAATTTACAGTTATTTTATCATGTTGACATACTGAATTTACACAATGGACCCAAATTCACACACAAAACATAAAATCCGAGTGGAAAAAAGTATAATTTTTACTGTGAAAACCACAAATATGTGTGATGAACTGTTTTTAAAACTTAAACTTCAAATAAAAATTGTAAACTTCAAAACATATGCAAATTTTTAACAAAGAACATAATGATTTACCTCTATTTACATCAAAATGCAGGCAATGGCCCAGGCGTTCTTTGTAAAATTATTTACAAAACACTGTATAGTCTCACAAATGTCACTTTTTATTTATGCCACTACAAAAAAACATGATGTAAATGATGCATGATGTAAAACATGATGTAAAAAACTTGTGTAGATCCTCCTCTATGTCAGTCCATGTGTAATTTTTCCATAATTCTTTGTTTTTTGCAGCATTTTTGTTAGTGTAACTGCAGATTGTGCTGACAGTGTCTATGGCACAAAAAAAAAAAATTTAAAATGCCTCAACATGAACCCCTGGTGGTCTCTGAGGGTGAAACCTGCTAACTGCTGCAGCTCTGTCAGCTTCAGTCTCCCATGCAGAGCTCGGAGCGCATGTGTGGCTCTGCACTCTTAGCAGCGTTGCTAACTCCTCAGTAAGGAAAGCCTGCTTCATGTCAGAGTCTCTAAACTCCAGAAGAAGTCGATAAAAGTCCCTTTCTTTCTAAAAAAAAGTCGTTAGGGGGTCTGAGAAGTCATTGAATCTAACAACAAAGTCGCTAGGTTTGCAACTACGTGTCCCAGACTGCATCCCTGCTGAGAGTCCCTCCCTCCCTTCTCATGTTGCAGGAAGAACGTAAGCGCCCGCCCCTTGTCAATCAGTCACCATATAATTTTGGATTGGTTGTTGTGGTGAAGTTTTCCACCAATAGGAGAGATGTTGTGGTGTGTTTTTTTTTTCTTTTGGCAAGCCTTTTCCGCCTGTAAGACCTGTCGCTAATGTCTGCATGCTATGTTTTCCTGTCTCATACAGCGCGATCGAGCGCCGAACGTGATCAAAATAAGCAGAAAAAAAGTATCGCGGACATAATTTATCATAACTCTGGTTTTATTTGGCCTATCAACACAATTTAAAAACTGGTATATAGGTTGAGGTCCTCACTTTTGAGATAAGTTGAAACGGAGAGTCAACGAGGCTCCGTCTTGCAGCTACATCCGGTTAAATATGTCATGTGACTTGAACGCACACACAGACACACACACACACACACACACACACACACACACACACACACACACACACACACACACACACTCAGAGTCTGGTTTTTAGCACCTGCAAAAACATGCTATTTACATATTTGACAAGAATGCAGAGGCTCCTTTTGCCCCTGAAAAAAATCAAATTTCAAACACAACTTGACTGGTCATTTCTCCAAAAGACAACCATGAAGCTCCATCCAAACCTGAAGCAGGCAGTTGGTGCATGTGTACAGTAACCTGAGGGGAGTGAGGTGAGTGCTTCTGAGGAGAACATGAGCAGTGAAGATTCACCTTGGAGCTAGAACAGAGACATGCACATGATTATACAGGGGCAGGGGCTCAAGTTTTTTCCAGTCGTTTATACAATATGGAAATTAATGTGAAATTAAAACACAAAGTATAAATAGAAAGGTAATGACTGTCCTGTGTAGGTGACAGTGATATCCAATAGGCTAGGCACTCACGAGGCTGTGAGCAAGTGTAAGTGAAAGCAACACGCACTGGCAGGAAGAACAGCAAACGCCGATGAAGGAAAAGGGTCTTTGCAGTGATGGGCGTTACCAGAGAGGGCGATGGCCAGAGGACACAAATGGGACGGGAAGGCAGCACGTTGGGGGGGGGGGGGGGACACGACACGGCTCGGGCCCGCCAGTGCCCCAACGGGGTCCTAGTTTATGCTTGTTCTGCTAATCTGTGACTGACATTCTGTTGCTTTTTTTATTGTTGCTGCTCTTTTTTACTGTGTACTGTAGCACTTTGAGATTTCTTGTAATTGTAAAGTGCATTACAAATTAAATTTATTGTTATTATAAGGTCAGACAGAGATGCTCAAGCTAGTGGCAAGAAGAAAGGAGGAGGTCTGGCTTTATTTGTCAACCAGAGATGGTGTAACCCTTCACACATAACTGTCAAGGAGAAGTTGTGTTGTCCAGATATTGAACTGTTGGCAGTTGCTCTTCGGCCATATTATATTCCAAGAGAATTTAGTCATATCATAACAATAGTTGTTTACATTCCACCTAAATCAACTGAAGAAATTCTGAGCAATGTTTTGCATAATAGTATTGCCAGGCTACAGACTCAACACCCTGAGGCACTAATAATAACCTGACTGGATTCACACAGTTTGTGAACTGTCCTACCAGAGATAACAAACCCTGGATCTGCTGTATGCCAATGTCAAAGAAGCCTACAGAGCCACTGCCTTACCACCACTGGGCAAGTCAGATCACTACTTGGTCTATCTCAAAATCTGTTACAGACCCTGTGTACTGAGGCAGCCTGTGACCAAAGTGAAATTTAAACAGTGGACACCACAAGCCAGTGAAGCTCTAAGGGACTGTTTTAAATCAACAGACTGGAATGTGCTGCTAGAAACAAATTAGTATAATAAGAACTTTATTATGCGGATAGTATGAACATTGACAGACAGGTTAACTGCTTTACTGAAAATAATTTCTGTAGAGACACAGTTATACCCACAATAACTGTTCGCTGTTTCCCCAACAACAAACCCTGGATCACAAGTGACATAAAAGCAATCCTAAAATAGAAAAAGAAAGCTTTTAAAGATGGTGACAAAGAACAACTCAAACAAGTGCAACAATTGTTGAAGAGAAGACTGAAGATGGCAAAGCTGGAGTACAAAAAGAAGATAGAGAAGAATCTACAACACAGCAACATCCGTGAAGTGTGGAGAGGAATCAGTACCATCTCTGGACACAGCAGTCAAAAGAAAAGACAGCCAGTGGTGGGTGATGTGAAAGAGCTGATGAACTCAACCTGTTCTTTAACAGATTTGACACTACTGTCACTCCCACTTCCACTGCTACTCCACCTTTCTCTCTGCAACAAATCTCCACTACAATTTCTACCCTTTCTCCTCCATCTCATTCAAATATCTTAACTACTTCAACTTCCTCCCTCCTAGAACACCAGTCCTTGTCTGTCACCGAAACAGGGGTGAGGATGGAGCTTGGAAGACTTTGTCCTGGGGAGGCAGCTGGTCCAGATGGTGTGTGTCCAAGCCTGCTTAGAGACTGTGCTCCAGAACTGTGTGAACCTCTCTACAAGATCTTCAACCTGAGTCTACAGCTGGGGCGGGTACCTGCTCTGTGGAAAACATCCTGCATTGTGCCAGTACCAAAAACAAAATGTCCTGCTGAACTCCATGACTACAGACCAGTGGCCCTCACTTCACACATCATGAAAACCCTGGAGCGGCTGATTCTACGCCTTCTGAGGTCTGAGATCAAAGACAAACTGGACCCCCTGCAGTTTACATACAAAGAACACATCAAAGTGGATGATGCTGCCCTCTACATGCTTCACCATGCCCTGTCTCATCTGGAGGAAACTAGGGTTTATGTGAGGATCATATTCTTTGACTTTTCAAGTGCATTCAACACCATCCAACCCACCATACTCAAAGACAAGCTCACAGAGATGGGAGTGGATCATTCCTGTGTTTCCTGGATCACAGATTATCTGACAGGAAGACCACAGTTTGTCAGGCTGGAGAACTGTGTTTCTGGGACATTAATGAGCAGTACAGGGGCTCCACAAGGGACAGTGCTGGCGCCATTCCTGTTCACACTGTATACGTCTGACTTCAAATACAGCACTGAGTCCTGCCACATCCAGAAACATCAGATGACACAGCTATTGTGGCATGTATCAGAAATGAACAAGAAGCTGAATACAGAGATCTAATAAGAGCCTTCAGTGACTGGAGTCACAAAAACTGCCTCCCTCTCAACACCTCAAAGACAAAGGAGATGGTCATAGACTTCCGTAGATCCAAACCCCCTCTTCAGACAGTGAACAACTGTGGAGTGGACATCAAAGTGGTGACATCATATAAATACCTAAGTGTATATCTGGATAATAAGTTGGACTGATCTAAGAATATAGACTTCATCTACAGAAAGGGGCAGAGCCGCCTCTTTTGCCTGAGAAGACTCTGATCAATAGACATCTGTAGTTAGATGCTGCAAATGTTTTATCAGTCTGTGGTGGCAAGTGTTCTGTTCTATGCTGCAGTCTGCTGGTGAGGAGGCATCAAACTCAAAGATGCAAGACGTCTGAACAAACTGGTGAAAAAGGCTGGCTTTGTGGTTGGACCCAAGATGGACTCAGTGGAGGATGTGGTGGAGAGATCTACACTGAGGAAGGTGGAGACTATTCTAAAGAACATGGATCACCCACTCCACAACACCTTGTTGGACCAAAGGGCCAATGGTGGTGGACGGCTCCTCTCTCTTCGCTGCAGGACAGAAAGATTCAGAAGATCTTTTGTACCAACAGTCATCAGACTTTATAACTCTTGTGTAAATAATAGATTACTTTTAGAGACATATTATGTGAGACAAGAGACAATTGAATTTCCCTTTGGGGATTAATAAAGTTGTTCTTCTTCTTCCTCAGATATAAATAAACCTGTAACCCACCATCCTGGCACATGTGCAATGCAATGAAATTACAATTGTCATGCCCAAATTTACCAGCGTTTCCTGAGGATTTTGTTTTGCTTTTAGACCATGAGGATAAGCCCGGTGGCCTCGCATCACCTGCCCCCCCCAAAAAAAAAAAAAAAAAAAATGAAATTGTTGCAAAAAAATGTGTGTGTGCGTGTGCCCACAGGCAGGCCACTGAACTTGGAAGCAGGCCAGGCCAGCAGTAAAAAGGTTTAATTAGTTTATGTCCAATGCCGTGGCAACATATAGCTCGTGAGACCAGAAGTAGAACTGTGAGGTGATCGGCCGCAGATGCGCTGATCGAGCATTGTTGTCCACTCCACTCCCGAGCTGTTTCTTGTTTCTTTCTCCTCTTCCCCCTGATGCAACGTCTGTAAGTGTTTTTCATGCTGTCGCTCTAAGATGTGATTGTTTTGAGTTTAATAAGGTTGCCGACCGACACCAAGACGGCTATGATGCTAGTGATGTGTGCTTATCCAATTTCAGTCAGGACCACTTTAGTCAAAATTAATTATTTATTACAAGGAAACATTTTTACATTGGCGGTATGGCTCTGTTCTGAGAGTTCCCTGCCCCTCCATGAGCTTGCATGGAATGTCACGGCTATAAGAGGGGCGAGTTCCTCCCCTCCCTTTCATGTGCATACATGAAAAGCCAAGGCAGAGAAAGCAGCAGCCAATGACGAAGATTAAGATAAATACATTAAAATCCCCTAAAGCAACCATACCAGGCTCTCCCTCCAGCAGCCAGCAGCAAAAAACTATGAAGCAACCTACCCACCTCCAAAACTTGTGTAGTATGTGTTACCCTCAAAGCATGATCGTGGAACATGATTAATTTCATCCATACACATATACACATTATTGGGAATATGCTTAAGAATGCAGTAGATATGGGACAGGATTATAGCGCAGCAGCATTTTTCAACACACTCATAGCTAATTGAACATAACAATTTCTTGTGCCTTAGGCCTGAGGTATCATCCATAGGTTGATGAGGACCATCAACCCATAGCCTTGAGCGTTGAGATGGGGAGAATGGAGGATGCAGTTGCAGCTGCATCTATGCATAGAGTAGCGCTCAGGTGGTAGCCAGCAGGATTAGCAGAGAAGGCAGAGGCAAGCAGAAAACCATGATCTGGATATAGGTTTCCCTTCTTCAGTGGCAATGAGAGGCTCTTGCTGGCTGGCCAGTGGCCAGCCTCTCAGGTAGTGGGACATGGAGGACAAAGGACAAAGTCAGAGTTAGTTTGAGAAACAAAAAGTGTGTTCCTTTCTCTTTATTAGTTTTTGAGTGCTTAGAAATAGAGTGAAATAATATGGCTTAATTTCTATGTCAGCAAGAGTGAAGTCATGTGTAGGATTGAAAGAATTAGTGCGTGTAGTGAATTCACTACCTCTGAGAAACCCGTAGAGAGCTGTGAGCAATGCTGTTCCAAAGAAAATCAGTATAAGGACCAAAGCAACCACCTCTTGAATAAGTGATTAGTTTTTTTTTAAGCGGGAGCGTAAAGGGGAGACGTTTATCTTTGTCTTGCGGCCTTTCCCTCTTTAGGCCATTGAGCAGGAGATGAATAGATGGGTTTTCAAGCAGGCTGGTGGTGGATGGGTTCAGACAGCGCAGATGGAACTGAATACCTAGTCTGGCTGGGCCATCCTGTTGCGTGAATCACTTGATGTTCCTTCCCACCACAGTCTGGACTTCGGCCCATATTGAGCCCGGGTATACCCGATCAGAAAATAACCGAGCCAATCAGAGACCGTGTTTCCACTGTTACCCGGACAACAGGGAAAGGCAGCCCCTGATTGATCCATGTCTAGTGGTGACGTCTAACACATGCTGCGAAGTCGGCAGAAATCGTTTATATCCGCAGAAGACGTCGGATATAAACGATCGCAGTAGAAGATTCCTGATAGTCACTATCAGCTAAGGTCGAAGATTTAAACAGCCAGGGATCACTATCTTTAAGCATCACAGACACGTCTCCGTTAAACACAATACGTCTATTGTTGTAGTCAGACCACAACAAGATTTTTATAAGACTGACATCAGTACCCGCGAGGATTTGGCTCTGCAGATTAGGTGTAATTACAGCCACAGGAGGGAAGAATGGGACGCCAGTGGAGACGGGGACTGCACTTCCCAGGGTCCTTCGCGGAATGGTGACACTGTCATCAGTTGTCGTTAGAGTGATGTCATCGTTCAGCGCAGTGAATGCAGATGGGATGGAGGAAGACAGCCCAGCACGTGCCGAACCGGATTCTGAGGCTTCAATCCTTGAAGACATATGGGTGAGCGATGGCTAGATGGTGCATTCAGGATGGGATTGTCGTCCGGGTCCATGGGTCTGGTAGCTGGGGTTGGGCCTCACATTCTTTGGGCGGCTGCTGTGATGCGGTAGCTGAAGCTGGAACTGCCGTGACGCTGCGGGAACAGTGTTGTCTTTTCTTGGTCGCTTTTTGCCAGACGAGAGCTCCTGCGGAAGAAAATGCAGCTGTCATTGTAAGGACTGGCTTCCTCAACTTCAAATTGCTGATGTTGCGTTTCAGAAAAGCAGTCAATCTGCCATGGATCCTCGTCGAGGGCAGGGATCAACATGATGAAGAGCAAGTTAGGAAAAAGCAAAAACACAGATCTGAGTGTTCTCACAAGTAGGAGCTTGCAGAGCGGATGCAGCCTTGTACAGTGGTTGCAGCAGTCAGAGTAGGCAGGAGAAGCAGTTTAAATAGGGCGCCATTTTGACATTAGCCAATAGGATGTGTAGGGGGCGATCACCTGAGCTGTCAGCTGACTGAGGGTTGAATTAAGATCAGCTGACTGTGGCCTTTAGCTTGACTCCATGTCCTGCCTGAACTACTGCTTTGCTTCATTTTTATCCTTTCGAGAATTTTGACTTTTCCTGACAGGCTTTCAACATTTTATCATAATACAACAGCAATGTGGTAGGCTACATTCTTAGTTTAAAATTGTAATTTTGTTTTTTTGTTAGATAAAGTTTGCTGTGAAGCTGTTGCACAGAGGCATATTTTTGTTTTTACTTCATATTAAATTTGCAGTTATGTAGCCAATGTGGAATTCTTCACATTGGCATTATATTAACCAAATCTGGCTTCAAATTTCCAACAATGCCAGTGCCGGCATTTCCGTGTCAATGTGTATCAGCCTGGCCTGGATGGAGTCAAACTCCTGGCCTGAATTATGGTCCCAGTCTGCCCCTGGTGACACCTGAGTGGGTATTTATGAGACATGAGACACACATCTGCACTCAACCAGGACAGTATTGGCACTCATCAGTGTACAAATAACTCTGCAATTTAGAAGTATGCTCTGAACCTGATCTAAGTGGTGATGTCGAGCTCTCCTGAAAGCAAATTTAGGAAAAAGCTTGTGCTAAAATGGTAAATGAGGCTCATAGTTTAAAGTTGGTTTTGGTTCCTGTCCTGCAGTGGTTTCATCCACTGAGGAATGAAGGAAAGTTTAGGCTCTAGAAAGTGGGTCGGACAGTAACTGAGAGGTGATTTTGGTCAATCAAGGACTATCCCTCTTTTAGTTAAACTTAAAATCTTCAACTTTTCTGCCTCCAGTGCCATGATGAGGCCAATCTGTTGCCATACATTTGCCATGCCATACATCTACACCCTTGAGCTTTTTGTCAATGAATCTTTTTTTAATTTTTTTTCCCTAGTGCCTATTCATAACGTGTTTTCCCATGATGCTTAAAGGAAAGCTGAAAAAATAAATTGGACTGCACTAATTCTGTCTCCACTGTGTGTTCTTTAATTCTTGTAATTGGAGAGAAAGTTGAAAGTTGAAAGGTTTCTCAAACCTTAAACAGATGTTAGAAATGTGAGGGAGCCCACCCATGGCAAAGAGTCATGATTAAACCGTTTTCTTTCAGAGGAGAGGATCAACCACACAGCACATGCGAACAGTCACCCACACTCTCTAAACTTAAAAAGTAACACAATCTCCCAAAGACAAATATGACTTAAGGCAAACAGCTGATGAAAGGATGGAGAAATCTGCATCAAACTACAGAATGCAGATTTGTGAAGTGAGGACACTGACTGCTGAAGCTTTAGAGCTGAATTCTTACACACTCTTCATTGATGGACCCCTTCAACTGACTGGATATCAGCATATGTTGCTCCTAAACTCATCATGATGGTGTTGTTATAGAATTATAACAGCTTACATGTGTGCAGACACAGGTTCTACTATAAAGGATGTACACTTACGGTGTCAGGCTTGTCTGCATGCAAAGGGTTCTGGTTTAGATAATACTGACCAGAGCAAAAGCAGGCAGGAACTGAGCCACCATGATGAAATCTTGACTTCTGTTGGGGTTATCTGAAAGGGTTTACCCTCCACAAAGAAATAGTGTCATAAAAGGGCAGCAGATAAAAAGGTTTAAAATTTTCAGGACTTCCTGGAATGGACCAAAATTGGCCAACATTCAACTGGCTCGCTGGCCAAAGAACTTTCCGTTTTTAGCTGTCTGGTGAATGCACTGCATAACCGATGCAGTCAAAGCTAGCACAATCCTGAGTGAATCTGAGTTTCCTGTTGCAAGCACATACAATGGCTGTGTCTCAATCCAGAGACTGCACCGTCGAATGGCGCATTTCGAGTGTACATGACGTCATCACGAGGCGCTAACGGTGTCCCATTTGGCTCGTGATTCTGACCACGCTTTAAATGCGGACCCAAAACCACCCCACCCTGCACCTTTTTCAATTGTGCATTTATGCACGCTTTCATGGCCTTGGTATCCCAGAATTTTTTGCATGCTGCTGCACAGCTGCACATTTCAGGTGAGAGGCCAGACTCGCTTTGAGACGCAGCGGCTCATCAAGGAAAATAAAAGAAATCTAAAAACAGCAGACAGTCAGCACAGGCTGCATGAGCGCATGATCTCTTAACTTACTTAAATCAAATGCTTTTTCTTTTAAAGACTTTAAATAAAGTCATAAAGTAACGTCATAAAGCTGCTTTTGTGGAGGGGGAAAATGTCTGGAGCTGTTCAACTAGAGGGTTATCAGTAAATGCATCAGCAGGCCATTCAAAGAGCTTTTGTGGTTTTTCAAGAAACAATCCAACTGATAATCAACATTTGTGATCCAGAGGGAGTTGAGCTCCGACGAGCACCACGTCTCTGACACCAGCGGTAACCTACACCTGCAGAGACACCAACACCTTATTATGGCATATGAATTCATATCATAAACTAAAGCCCAATGCCATTCACGGCTATTTACGGCTGCATTGACGAATTTATCCTCAGCTTATCCATTTCTGCCTCCATAAAAGCAACGATTTCCTCCAAGTCCACCTGTTTTTTTTTTTGTTTTTTTTTTCCGTGGAAAAGATGCATTTCTCATATATTCTTTTTAAAGTTATTATACTTATGACAGTGTAATGCTGATGTGCCAAAGGATGAAGTATCTCCTTGTTTGTGAAACCTATACTGAAGCACAGTTCCTGCAAATGCTTCATGGCCCTAATATTAACAACTCTCCTTTAAAATAACAGGTAACTGTACGACTTTACTTTAATATATTAATGACTTTATTCTTGTAGCTGTATGCAGTCTCTGAACTTAGACACATCCACAGTGAGATTGTTTGGTGGTGAGCTCTCATTGTAAAGTGGACTTTGACAGGCAATGGCCTGGATACAGTATACGGAGAGGGTAAATAATTTGTCCTACTTCTCGCAACAAAAGACAGCAACTTTTTGAGGGCTGTGTATGTTTCTTTAAATGACCCCTGCCTGTATTAGTCTCTGAGTTAAGATCCCAACATGCTGATCGCGCTGATCAGTGAAGGGTTAACCGGACTGTTTACCATGGTTACTGTTGCTGTTTGTGGCTCAGGAGCTTAAAAGTTTACCATACAGAGTGTTCAGCTCACTGGTGCAGTCTGAGAAAGCAGGAAGACTTCCTCCATGAGGCAGCCACAGGTCCTCACCTCACAGACAGAGAAAGGTGGAAAATTTGTGCGCTTGACCTGAGGGCCTCCCATTTTCTTCAGGGCTTTATAAGCCTAACAAATTGCTTCCTGCAGGTCATGGTCACAGTTCAAATGATTATCACTATGCAGGAGGGCACAACGCAGCCATCAGTCATGGGAGGATCAGTTATGTGTACTTTTATGCTTAGACCCTGCAAACTCTGATTGTGCATATGAAAACCCTGAATGGTATAGACTGAAACAGCAGTGTTAATGAAACGTAGCGAGGATGAGGAGAGCTAACATGGATTCTAAAAAATGAGCAAGTGAAAATGGAGGCCAGTCGGAAAAAAGTGGGTGTGAAATGTCAAAGTCAGTTCAGATGACCTTATTACTTTGACCAAATTTGATCATTAGTAGACACGTAGTCCATCTTTCCATCATTTTTCTTCTGCTCTATGTGACTTCAGAGTAGAGAGTGACAAAGGAGTGTATTTTCACTCCTGTCCCATCCCACTCCCACAGAAAAAAATCCTGTCCCATCCCACTCCTGGTGAAATAACTCCCACTCCCATTACACTCCCATTCAGAATGACTCCCATTCCTGTACCGCTTCCATTATTTATTATTATTATTATTGTTATTTTCTTCTTTTAGGATTTAGGCATTACATTGAATTTTGTTTAATTTTTCTTCCCATTCTTTTTTAGATAAACTTGAGTTCTACAGTTTTATTTTTGAAAGATATGGCAACAGGAACAGTTTATCCTTGTTAATATTGGGAGGCATTTATCACCTTTATTCAAACAAGCCTTTACTAAAGGGCACAAAACATAAATAATACATGGCTTGTGGATCCTATAGTTTTTCTATGGATGAGCAGCAGCTAAGTCCCTGTTTCTAGCCCTTTTGGAGCTCAGTTACAGTAAGAAACAACAAACAAACAAACAAACAAACAAAAAAAACAAAAACAAAAAAACAACAACATTGCATGTGTCACACCATGCCTACCTTAAGATAAGATAAGGTACTCCCTTTTTAGTCCCACAAGGGGAAATTCCCATAATGAAACTTTATTTAGTGTAATAGAGTTTCATTTTACTAATTTATTGAGCACTGTTTCCTTTGAATAGAGACGATATTTTTATGCTTTAAATTGCTTAAAAAAAAAAAATCTGCTCCAAGCAAGAGAGCTGTCCTCAACAAACAAAAGTGCATGAAAACAATTACCTGAAAGTCCTTCCTGTAAACTTTCTGTTGTAAGTCACATTTTACGACATGAATTTCCCCACTGCTGTTAGCTTCTTCCATTGCTGTTCTCTGAATCACCAGCGGGAAATAGCAGCCAGAAGCACAGTTGGATTCTTGGCGTTGTAGTTCGTTTGACTTACGTTACAGTGTAAGCTTATTGGAAAAAACTACAAAATGGTGGTGCCTGTCCCATGTTTTTTTGTGTCCTATTGGTTGGCTCCTGCTCCTGTCTGCTAACTTTTTATATCTTGTACCATCCCAATCACAAGATCAATAGTAAAGTTGATGTGGTGAGACGCCTCCTCTTCTTGCTTTATTTTGGTTGGATTCCTGTTGTTTCTTTGTTTCCCTGCTCTGGCTTGACTCTGTTTTAGAGCACCCTCCCCCTCCCTGGTCACTGAGGCTGAGTGAGACTCCACACCTGCACTGCATCTACAATCAAGGCCCTTTAAGAAGCCAGCAGCCCTCAGTCTCAGTGCCTGAGTATTGTCTTCACTCCTGAGTGGTACAGACGCATCTCCTGGCCTTCTTCGCCTTGGATAAATGCTTGTGACTTTTTTGATCCTTGTGATTCCTTGCATGTCTTCTCACTTCCTTTTCCTCTTCTCCACAGTGTCTCCAGCCCACACAACAGCCAGACAGCCAACCGGACTTTCTCTCATACCTTTTTTCTCCCTGAGTTTGGACATTAAAATTACATCTTTTAACCGGATGTCCGTCTCTGAGTCTGCTTCTGGGTCCACAAAATACACCACACGCCACAGTTGACTCCCATCTCATGGGAATCCCGCGGGATTCCTGTGACCTGTAGGATTCAAGAAAAAATGTCAGTCACTACTTCAAAGCTCAGGTACTAGTTTTCGCGGTGGTCTTGGACTATTATACTTTGTTTTGAAGTGTTATATAATTAAATTTATCTAAATTTTTATTATTGTAGCCATCCAAACCCAGAGCAGTCTGAGTTTGTAGCAGCAGTCCAAGCCCAGAGCAGTCGGAGCCTATGGCTGTATGAGCGTTAAGCAGTCTAAGCCTATCCAGCAGACAAAGCCTAGAGCAGCCCGAGGGCATAGCGGTTTTTACCTTAAGTAGCAGTGAAAAAAGAGCTGGTTTAAGCCTGAGTGGGCTGTGACTATGTTATGAGAAGAGAAAGTTTTTGGTCATCTCCTAAAAGTGAAAAGTGTTTTTCCCCCCTGAACCCATACTAGTAGATGATCTTAAAGGAGAGGGGCCTGATAACTGATGGATCTACCTCTCGTCATGTTGAAGATGACTAGGCTGTTGCCTAAACTCTACTTCTTGTCAGCTTCAGGGTTTTAAAGGTTGAGATAGCTTTTCTGTAATATCAACCCCGATCCTTGGGCGCCATAACACCCCTTTTAAAACCAACAATGATGTAACTGAGACCTCATCAGCTGGTGCAGCGAACTTAGCATCCCTAACGTGTCTGTCCAGGGTCACTGTCCAGGAACTTCATCCTCCATCCCCCCAAATAGAGGAAGTCCAAGAAAATAAATGTTGCCATAGTGACTGCAGAAGAAAGTTTTGTTTTTTTGTTTACTTGAGAGGAGGTTGTACCAGGATGTGATGTTAAAGGTAAGAATGGATTCTATCAATGACTGGTAAACCATGATTAGGATCTTTCTTTTGACATTGAAGGTTTTCAGTTTTCTGAGGAGGTGGAGACGCTGGAGTGCAGTGTTGTTAATTGAGTCAGAGTGTTTTTGAAATGACAGACGAGAGTCCATCTGTGTCCCCAGATATTTAAAACATTCCACCTGTTCAACCTGCTCTCTCTGTAAAATCAAAGGTTTAAAAAGCTGCGATGTAGTTGATGCACTGTCCCTACCCGTACAACACAGCTCCTTGGTTTAGTGATGTTGAATTCCAGTGATTTATTTGTAAAAGTTGTGACCAGGTCATCCACTACCTGCTGGTATTGGCTGAGAGCCTCCATGCTATCAATGTGGGCCACCAGGGCCATGTCATCTGCATATTTTAAAAGACTCATTCCTTCTCTGCTACAAGTGATGTCATTGGTGTAGGCAGAGAACAAAATGGGAGATAAGACACAACCTTGTGGGAGACCTGTGTGTAAAACCACTTTGCTAGACTTAAATCCATTTAAAAACACTTGATGTGGTCTATCAGTTAAGAAGTCCCTTATCCATAAAATCAAGGTTGGGTGGATCTGTAAGTCCAGGAGGCAGTGCAGTAGAGTGTCAGTGTTCACAGTGTTAAAAGCAGAGGAGAAGTCCATAAATAAAATCGGAGTGTGTGGTTGTGCAGAGTCCATGTTTTTTGCCACAGTGTTTAAAAGAGTCAGGCTTGCGTCCTTCACACCGCAAGTGGACTGCTTCACCATAAGCTGTTTGGTGAGCAAGTGACAATCAGTGCTTATCTCTTTCAACATCCTTTAAAAATGATTTGAAATGCACTGAACAGCTTTCTTTGACAGCTCTCTCAGATTCAACAGCTTGTTCCAGCATTCTTGAACATCCACACCACCTGACCCTTCACTGACCTTCCACGGCCTGCTTTTTCTCTGACTTTCAGCACCTTCGCTGAGGACCATCACACACAAGGCTGCAGGTGACAGCCTGGGGATGCTGCAGCTCCCTTGGTGAAGGAAGTGCAGTATTTATCTGGAAAACCAGAGGGTTATAGCCCCATCCCCATCCTCGTCTCTACATACAGTGATGTAGCTGAGCAAACAGGACTATCAGTCTATCAGTCAGTCTGACCATCAGTCAGGAGGGGCCCCTGACTGAATCCATCATCTGGCAGCTATCAGAGAAACATTTAAAGACCAAAAGCATTGTGTGTGTGTGCGTGTGTGTGTGTGTGTCTGTGTCTGTGTGTGTGCGTGTGTGTGTGTGCGTGCGCGTGTGTATGTGTGTGTGTGCGTGCGCGTGTGTGCATGTGTGTGCGTGTGTGTGTGTGCGTGCGTGTGTGTGTGTGTGTGTGTGTGTGTGACAGCCACAGAACAAAACTGAGCGTGCAGGAACAGGAAGCTGGATTTAAAGGGGTCACAAAAACATGTCCCTAGAAGGGTTTAAGTGCAGTGCCGCAGAGGAAGAACCGGGGGGGCTTTCATTCACAAAATATCTCCTTCCTCTATCCACCTGCCCTGCATCTTTGACCTTTAAAAGCCAGACAAAGGAAGCAGACTGCTGTCAATGGCTGGCTGTGTGGATGGATAATAGGTGCAACGTGAAACAAGACACAACAAAGAACTTTTTGAAGCACTGGATCAGTACAACATGTGGTTGTAATGATCTCTGAGCCACCAAAGACGGGAAGGAGCTTCAAAGTGGAGTAAACATGCTACAAGTACCTTAATGGCCCAGAGGTCTGCAGCAAAACATTCAGAGAGATAGCAGAGGTTCAGAGGACCATTACATCATAGCTGGTCATTCTCATTGTGCTGTTTCTTACCTTCTAATTCTTTTTTTGTTCTTCAGTCTCCTGCAGAAAATCTGTCCGTGTGTGCTTCTACAAGACAAGAAAGCATGAGTAAGAGAAGTGAATGCAGTATATTTTTGTTAAAGACTCACATTCACTCCTATCACCTTGACCACTGCTGTCTTAACTTGTGTGGATAGTGTGTATAGTAAAGTTTGAGACATTACTATACTATCACTGCTTCTATTCTGGCTCCAACAACACAACAAGACTCCCAACATGACACCTCTACCTTGTGGGGGTGATTTGGCTGAATGTGTGTGTGTGTGTGTGTGTGTGTGTGTGTGTGTGTGTGCGTGTGTGTGTGTGCGTGTGTGTGTGTGTGTGTGAAGTCATCTCATGGCCCATGTTCATGATAATCTGTTCATGACAGCTGCACAGCTGGATCACCTGTCAGCTCATGTATGGAACTGTACAGTCTCTTCAGCCTGTTAGAGGACTGTCAAACAGTTAAAGCTATCCTTTAGATGAATCATTGACAGATGCTGTCATGGTCCTGGGTCTAATGCTGAATCCACATGTCCCTCCGGACGTCTAGCTGCACTCTGAGGTCCTCACTTATTTAAACCTACATCTGAAGGGGGCAAGAATGCATGGCTAAAAGCAGGTAGACAGGAGTCAAGACTCCAATAATTCACAGTTTTTCCTGTCCCCACTGGAGGGACTTTTTTCTTTTGTTTTAATCACCTATCTGGTGTTTTAAATATGATATATGTCCATAAAGTAATTGTATGACACCTTGCAATGTATTGTGGGCAAATACAAAGTAAATATGGAGAAATCCTCACCCTCAGCAGCCTCTGCAGAAATTTTCGTGGCCCCTTGTTGACTGGATGACTGATGGCTTTTTAAAACCTGCAGACTGTCTAGAGATTTGGGTCTGCATGATCAGTGATCTGCCGACATTTGGCTCAAGCTCTATTTCCTGAGAGGCTGAAATGGATAAATTTATGTCTATATATACCATTACCAGATTTTATTTTAATCCACAGGGCAGATTTCAAAATGAGGGCTTCTGGAGTAAATTTTGGCCACATTTTGATCCCAGAATACTTTACTTTGGACCAAACTCCTGGCTTGTGCAGACCTCTTCACCTTACAGTGATGCAACACAGAGTCTGTCAGACAGACAGAAGGTGCTCTGGGACTGATACTGCCATCATTCATCTGACAGGACAAAACCCACTTCTTTATTAAAATGCATTCAGTGTGAAGCTCCTGTGAGACAATTCTGGCAAGTTTTGAAACAAACTGAATTATATATTTTTCCTCTTTACAACCTTTGAACAGCAAACTAGACCAATGTTGAACTTTGTGGTCCCAGTATGTGAAAGGTGGTATTACAAGAGCTTCCAATGATGGGCAACAAGGGCAGACAATCTGCAGACGACTGCCCCAATATTCTCCAATCAGAGAAACGTGCTGCAACCGCAAAAAAGGTGTAACTTTAAAAAAACATTGAAATTTGAAAAATCAACAACACATTGATAGCACACTGCAAATGTTAAAAAGCTGCTGCAAAGAGATGAAATAACGGCATCAACAGTACATGTTTCCAAGTCCAGACTTTACTGCAGAAGTGCTCCAGGACTGTGGGGGTGCTCAGACAAATCATTACTGACAAGATCTCACACTGGATTTATAAATGATCAAACCACAAAATTATAAACCCAGCCACAGTGAAGGGTATTTTTGGATCTTCCCCTACTGTGTGTTTTTGACTTGGGCCGTGTCATTATTTTTTATTTTTTTATTTTTTTGGAAAGGTTTGCAGTTAGATCAAGCAATCTTTCTTTTAGCTGAATTTTTAGTTACACATATAATCTACTGGCCAAAAGTTTGGAAGCAAGATCAGAATTGTACAAAAAAAGATCATAGTTTCATTAATATACTTTGCAACACAATAAACATGACTAATGTGTAAAGAGTAACTTATCAGAAGACATTTTGACTACAATTATAAGGTATTTGAGTTATTGTTGCTTAGACTTTGCTTTCTTTAAAGTAACCTCCTCTGGCTTTAACAACAGCTAGGCATATACGAGGCATTCGTTCCACAAGTTTTCTAAGGTATGTTCCAGGGATTGCATTCTAAGCTTTCTTAAGTGCATTAAGAAGATACTGCTGATTCGTGGGACGCGCCTTTCTGACCGATCAATCCAATTCATCCTGCACAAGCTCAATTGGAGTAAGGTCTGGAGACTGAGGGGGCCAAACCATCTTTTGAAGAACACCTTCCTCTTCTTTTTTGTCTAGGTAACCCCGACAGATCTTGGCAGTATGCTTAGGGCCATTGTCTTGCTGCAAAACAAACTTGTGACCCACAAGTCTGAGTCCAGATGGAACAGCATGGTGCTGGAGGATGGAGTGGTACTGTCCCTTCTTCATGATACTCTTTACTTCAAACAAATCTCCTACTCTATCACCTGCAAAACATTCCCATACCATGGAACTACCATCTCCATGCTGAATTGTGGGTGTAACACATGGTGCTTTCAGACGTTCACCAGTTTCTCTGTGGACATAGACTCTGCGTTTTGAACCAAACAGTTCAAACTTGCTTTCATCAGTCCAGAGAACTTGTTTCTAGTCATCATAAGTCCAATTTTTGTGAGCTTTTGCCCACTCATCTCTTTTTCTTGTTCTGTGGACGAAGTAGTGGTTTTTTTTGCAGATACACAACCCTTCAGACCAGCCTTTCTTAAACGTCTTTTCACCATTATCAGAGATATGGGTTTCGACTTTGTCATGTTGATTTCCTCCCTTATTGTGATATGTTTATCCTATGACAATGCTCTGTTAAATTTCTGCTTTTGTAGTAACTCTCTTTCGTCCAGGCCTTTTTCTATCACCATAACTTCCAGGTCCCTCTAGTCTCTTCAGAGTGTAGTGGACTCCTTTGTTAAACACCTTTAGGCGTTTTGCAATTTTCTCTTTCTGTGTATCCTTATTTCCTCAGTGTACAAATCTGTACTTTTTTTTCTTTACTCAGTTGCTTCTTTCTAGCTATTTCTGCGGTATTTTGAATAAAGTTGAGATTTTTTGGGATTTTTGTATGCAGGCTCTCAAAAGCCAAAAAGTTAAAGTGAATAATCCAACTGTGATTTGTTTTTTTACTTTTGCATTGAAGTTGTGACTCTTGCAAATGTTTTCAACCCTGCAACTAAGCCCTTATTTTCTTTTGCTGACATATATTAAGCAATGTTCTGTTAACATCAATGTATATCTAAAGGTAAATGGTGTAAAATGGTGCATTTCCATGAAAGCAACATCTGATCATAGATCAAATACATCCCAAAATACATAAAACTCATGCTGGATTTTAAAAAAAGCATTGTGAACAAAAACTTGAAGTTACTCCCAACCGTTCGGCCTGTAATGGCCTTGCTTCCAAACTTTTAGCCTGTAGTGTGTGTATATATATATAACGCGACAATAACGCGTTAACTTTGACAGCCTTA